>CM071853.1:4810000-6232500 GCA_036507275.1 Sicyos edulis
CATTTCAACTTCATGGTTACGAGTTCAAGTTCGGAAATCGATATTTGATTCTCATATTATTTGAGAGTAGTTGTGTCCTCTATGTAGGGTTTGTTGGTCCCCCTTCTCCCACTATGTACTCAAAAAAAAAAACTCCAACCTTTAAGGTATCAATGGGCTTTGTAACATGTGCTGTCAAAATCTTTAGTCCCTTTTGGAATTCCCTTAGGGATGTTTTTTTTACCATATTTAAGGAGTGTTTATATTGAGGTGTTATTTTGAATAGTTAAAAGTTAAGAGTTGTAGCAAAAAATTCGTTTGGATGTGGTTTTTGTGTAAAAAAAGTTAAAGTCAAACTTTATTTGGATGTAAATTTAAAATGAATAGTTATTTTGAGTATTTAAAAAAGGAATGATTAAAAATGAGTAGTTAAAAATGAGTTGTTTTGATTGATTAGGAATGATTGAATAGTTATAAATGAATGATTAAAAATGAATGGTTAGAAATGAGGAATTGGTTTTATAAGTAAAAAGAAGGAGGAGTTTATAAAAACTCTTTTGAATTTAGTCTTCGAGGAGAAATTAGTAAATCTTCCTTAAATATGGCAAACAAACACCCCCTTTAATCATTGTTAGTATTTTGTTATTAATATTTAGGAAGTTACATTCCATTTATTCTATACATGGCGCCATAATTAATAAAAAAATATGAATAGGAGTAGTATTCCACATAGGTTCGAGTCTCACATATTTATGAATTAAGCAAAATTAATGAAAAAATAGTTGGACAAACGAGCACTACAATTCTTTAGAAAACGACACGAGTTATTGTAACTACTCAAAATAACTAATCATTTGTACAATTTTTCTACAAAATCTACATCTAAACAAGCTACTAACTATAATTTCTCTACAAAAATTTACATTCAAATGAGTTATATCTCCAACTACTCTACAAAAATTCATATTTAAACATGTCATTACACCGATCTCAATTTTTAATCACTAAAAATTAATTCCTTATTTTAATCACTAAAGTAACTTCTCATCCAAACCCTCCAAGTTGATTAGAACATGGAGCAAGTTGATTAAGCCCAAGTGGTAAATGTAATAATTGATCTGAAAGGAACAAGAAACTCCAAAGACTTTGGTTTGATTATGGGGATTTGCATATGAGTGGGTGGAAAGTGGAGCCAGTTGTGCAGTTTGGGCCTTAGATAGAGACAGCTACCTATGTTGTAGGTCACATATACTTAAAATTAAAATTAAAAATAAGAAATAAAGTACCCCTCTAAAATTTAGGGCAGAGGAGAGAGAAAAATGACAGAAGTGAAAAGAAATGATGTTGTTCTCCAACAGTTATTCCTTTGAAGATGCTACAAAGAATGTCCTTTCCTAAGGTTAAAAAAACAAAAAAGTTCATAAATTTGACAGAAATGGCTTAAAAAGAGAGCTGTTTTTGTGGGCTACTCAGAAAGAAAAAAGATACTGCGTTTAATAATAATACCCATTAATGCCTCGCATCTACCGCCTTATACCCAAACATCTTTGAATGGAAAGTGTGGTTAAAGATCGAAAGATGTAGTTAAATCTTCGTTTGACGGTGGTTTTTATATAGATGAATTAACGATGATAACTTGTTTGGATGCAGATTTAAAATGAGTAATTAAAAAGAAAATGAATAGAAATAAACAGATAAAAATGAATTATTTTGAGAAATAAAAAAGGAGTGATTAGAAAGGAGAAGTTATTTTGAATAGTTATGAATGAATGATAAAAAAATAAATGTCTAGAAATGAAGAGTTATTTTGAATAATAAAAATTAAGTATTATTTTGAGTAGTTACAAAAAATTTGTTTCAATATATTTATGAAAGAAGAACTTGCTCCTTTCCTTGAATTATGATTAACAACGGTGCGACTAATTCTTCCATGAGGTAACTGTATGATTTTCCAAGATAAAAGAGCCCCCTTTTTTTTATAAAGATTTTTATGATTTTTCTTTTTCTTTTTTGTATATAAAGTCAATGAAGACCTTCAAATCTTGAATTTTGTAATTTGTATATAGTTATTAATCTTCCGAAATAATTTAAATATGACCCTCAAAATAAGTTTTATGGATCCATCCTTTGACGAGAGTATTAAAAAAATTTGTCTGTCAAAGTAACTTGTTTTATAATAAACTTGTATTATAATTAGGTTAATGATCCATAGCTTTTAGAAGAATCTAATCTTCAATCTAAATCTTCCTTAACTATGGCAAACAGACACCCGAGTAGAGGTTGGTTCAACCCAAGTTTGGATGATTCAATTCTAAAAAATCTTAAAAACTATTCCTAAAAATTTCATAAAACATCCATAAACTAGTTTTATGTCAAATTATTTAGAACTCCTCAATTCAAATGAACATGCTTTTTTTGTTATAATCATTCTATTGATTAAACGAGCTTTTTACCACACCATCTATAGTTTTTAAAAAAAAAATTTATTGATATGAGAGCTTTTATTATAATAACTCATAATTTTTCAATTCAAACAAAAATTTAACTTTATCAAACTCTTTCATAACCATTATTCTCATTTTCAAAATCTTCTATCAAAACATATCTTTCTGACCTCTCCAAAACCTTAAGAAAAAGTAAATATAATTAATGTCAGATTTTAACATTACTTATTCTATTCACGCGAACGAAAATATATTAGAGATGATTTATCATTTATAATGGTAAAGAATGATGAATTCAAATTTTCTCACTTTTGGATGATGCTAAATTAAAAAAAAGGAATTATTTTAATTTAAAAAATTGTGTATTTAACTCACTAGGCTTTACAAAATATAAAATTAGTTCATGAATTTTTATGCAATGGAATTCTAAATTTCAATTTAAGATCTAGTATGTTCATAAATTTTGAATACATGAATAACCATAACACAAAGTTGACATATTACAATAAATATAATTGACATATTTTTTTTAGTACAAGTTAAGAGAGAATGGTCCACAAAACTTACATAAATGGTAAAACTGTTCTCAAAGTCAAATAAATGAATAATAAAATCATTAAGTCACAATCCCTTTCGATAATTTAATTGACATGTTAATACATATTAGATAATATAAAGTTTGCTTGTTAGTTGTCTCAATTGATAAAAATTTATTATTGGATATTAGTGATACAGTTGGTTATCTTATATGGTGTTAATCTATTTCAATTTCATAATTAAGGTTCGTTGATTCGTTCGCCTAATTTGTACTAAAAAAAAAAAATTTGATAAGAAATTATTTTCAACCAAAATATATAGTTGGAGGAAAAAAAAATGTAGGATTAGACTTAGAGTTAAAGGTAGGTCGTTGTTGAAAAGCTGCTGTACTTAAATGTGGGCTACGCGATGAGTAGTTAATGAGATAATAATAATAATATATAATATATTCTATAATAGTAGTAAGGGTTTGGGAATTTGGAATTGATATTTATATTTATTTTAGTTGAGAGGAAAAAGACACAATTACAATGGATTTTTTTTCTTTTCTTTTCTTTTAATGTTCTATTGTTTTGTTTGTGTACTAATTAACTTTTTTTAGTTTCCTAATGGTACACAATGGGGTGGCTGCTTCTTCATATTTGGTTAAAATGTTTTGAACTTTTTTTTTTTTTTTTTTTTTTTTTTTCGAGAGAAGAGAATTATTTGTTGTGTGTATATCGAGAAGCATACAATAAAGTGAAGCATGTAAAAAGCTAAACTACCTCTCTTCAATCAAAATTCCACCAAATACCCTTCATAATTACCTATAAATAAATAAATAAAACATTTGAGATATCGTTTATTTTTAATCCTCGAACTTGAAACTTTGTCTTGTCTTTCTCTAATTTGTGGTATTGGGATACATTGGAAGAATGGAAAAGCAATTGAAAGATGTCCACAGATTAATGTCATAAAGAATTCTCAAACTTAGGACTTCGACTAATTATACCTCCCTTTTAAGATCATTTGAGTTATTGTAACATTCCAATTTGTAATTTTGTGGTCAAATATACATGTTAATTATCATTAGGTTAAATCTACTTTTTAACCAAACAAAAGAAAAAGGAAAAGAAGACTTCCAATTTATTATTATTATTATTTTTTGAATTTAAGATAATGAAGCATAAATTAAGCACATCATTTTCTCTTTAAAAAAACACTTCATTTTCTTTCAAAAAAAAGCACATCATTAATTAAGCAGTAGATACAAAAATATTCTTCTAAAGATGTGTGAACATATATATAATTAACCGTCTGATCATCTCATTATATTTAGTTGTCTAGAAAATATGTAAAATATTAAGTTTTAAATAAATTATCATGAATTATTTTTATGTAGATCTTCATAAATTTAGCTCGATCCGTTTTATTTATCAAAACTTTTTTGATAACTAGATCAAGTTAAAATAAGTTATATTGATATATTTATATATCAAACTAGTTAAAAAAAAATAGTCCGATGTCAATTTTAGCATATAACCTAATTGGTTAGACTCCCTTCTTATATTTTTAAATTTAAAAAATAAAAGTGGAATTTAAGTCACAATATGGCAATCACACAAATAATGAAGAAATTTTCTTAGTACATCCGATTTCACAATATTAAAATAATGAGTAATTCAATTTGTTAGAATTCACATTATGAAACGAAGATCAAAAGCTCAATTTTTTTTCCCTTCTTTTAATAGCTGAAAAAAAGTTGGATCTTGATCCAAATTATGGCTGCATTTAGGGTGCCTTTTTTTGACTAAGAACTATACCAAAGTGGGCAATTAAATAATGCCATGAACTTAGACACATGACTCAAATTTGCATGCGGATATAATAAAAGTGAAGCACACATTAAGAAAGAAAAATAAAGAGGTATCAAAATTTCCAGGTAATGGTCCATTGTATATAACATATGTTGGGTACTTTTCAATTTTTTCTCTTATTATTATTATTATTTTATTTGTAACCATCGGAGTCGGTTTGTGCACATCTAACTAATGTCACAGGACATACAATTGTTAGGATTTTGGCAAAATATTAGGAAGAAAATTTTTGGAAAAAGATTCGGAAAACTAAAATTGAGTGGTGTGCTCCAACAACTATAAATAGAGCAATTGGTTTTGGTTTTTCAAAGCATCCTAGTTGGAAGTACTTCAAATTTGGTGCACTGAGACGAGCTTGAAGAAGGCACATATTGATGTTCCAACTAAGTCTTATATATAGACTTACAAACTCTCACCAAATTGTTAAGAGTGAAATCCTAGAGTCCAACTAATCAATATGGTAAATAATTTTTTTTTCTTTTTTTTTGAGATTACAATAATTGGGATGAGGAAGACTCGAACCTAAGACCTCTAAATCGTTAGATGTATATTGGTGCCACTTGAGCTACTGCTCGATTGACTGGTAAATACATTTAACCATAGTTAAGATTGTAAGTCAAATATTAAAGGTTACGAATTACTTTATACTTTAGTAAAAAAGAAATGCTTTGTCCTTTATTTACCTTCCCACTTGCCAAATGAATTTTTCAAAAGGTTGTTTTTTTCCAAAGGTTTGTGCGATCACTTCTCAGCGGGGTTTTATATTATATATATGGTGTCGTAACGTTTTTTTTTTTTGGGTAGTATATGGTGTTTATTACTTACTTTAAAAGAAACATTTGTTCACTACTCCAATATATTTGAAATAATGCCCAAGTATTTATAGTGTTCAAATATAGTGCGTGCTATAAAATTATGTATTGCTAATTATGAAGTGTCACACATGTGGACATGTGGGGTTGTTTAGTAGTCAAAAAAAAAAAAACAATCGGTATCTATTTGAGGATTAATTTTTTATTAAAAAAAAATCAACTAATTATTATAAAATTATTTATATATTTGGTAAAAATAGTCAAAATATGAATTAAATTTATCTAAATACTAATATATATATATATATATCATTTTCTCTTTAACATTTTAACACAGGTGGTTGAGTATAATCTAACGGTACTTTTTAATTCTTTCAAGAGAGTAATATTTATAAAGTATTTGTTTTAATCATTTGAAGTATTTGATAACAAGTTTCTCAAAAAAAAAAAGTATTTGATAACAAAATTAAAGTATTTTCCAACCTAGTACGAATATTTATGACTCAGCCATAATTTAGAGGTATTTTTATGATATAATATACTATATAATAATAATAATAATAATAATAATAATAATAAAGTCAACAATTTGAAATCCCCAATTGCCAAATATTTACTTAAGAAAATGTCCCATGTTGATTTCGTACTACTTTGCTACTACTTTTACTCAACTTTACCTCACTAACTTCTCTTCAAATACTAATTATTCAAAAAGAAATTAATACTTAAATTATAAAAAAAACATATTCAATGATTTTTTTTTTCAAATTAAAGAATACATCTTTAGAAACACTCATGATCAGCATAATTGAGAGTATTAGGTGCAATCGAGTGTGTTTGAGTGTTGGTAGTTATTTGATTTTTTAATTTTGAAAATAAAGTTAAAGGCTTGTTAATAATTATTTCATTTTTATTTTAAAAAAAACTTAAGCTTGTTTTTTTTTTCTCAAGTTTTTTTTCTCAATATTTGAATTATTAATCAAATTAAAAAAAAAAACAAAATAAAATGTTAAAAAATAATTTCCAAAATATGAGTTTGGTTTTTAAAGAGTAAATTAAAAAATTTTTAAAAAAATTCTATATGTGAAAATTGTATTTAGAAGTTTAATGTCCAAAATTTTAAAATAAAAAACTAAATAATTATTAAACGAGATCTAAATCTCCCATTTAATAAAGAAATTTCCTTAAGTATGTTACAAGAGAAAATATAATTAAATTCGTGTTTGATTTGTTTCTAATTTTTGATTTTTGAAATTTAAGTCTACTACAATATCTTAATATATATTTTTTTTTATATCTACGTCTTACCTATATTTTTAGAAATCAAATTCAAATTTGAAAAAAAAAAACAAAAAACAAAAAAATGAAAAAGTAGCTTCCGTCAGCATTCACATACTTTTTAAAATAAAAAATTGATATATTGTAAGAAAGATGAAACATTAAAATTAAACTCAATCTATAAAATTGTTTTATCATATGTTTTTTTATTTGAATACCTACATCTTACTTATACTTTTAAAAATCAAATTAAAATTTGGAAATAAAAAATGTAGCTTCCAAAAATTTGTTTTTGTTTTTAAAATGTGGTTAACTGATGAAACAAATTCCAGATCTATAACATTCATAATCCAAGAACAATCAAATAGAGATAGAACAATAAAAAAACAATTAAAAAAAGGATCAAAGGAGAAGAAACAAGCACACCGAATTTAAGTGGTTCGAGAATGTCCTTACTCTACTGTCAAAATGTAAATCGATTAAATTTGATCAGGTTCACTCATAATACCATTGTCATAGATGTACAAGAGCTCATAAGGTGGCTAAAGTTTATAAACTCTCTCTCTCAAAGTAGGAGATAACCCAAATGAGGCTTTACATACTAACCTTAAATTACACAACTCTCATACTTAGTTAACTAACCCTAAATTAACCCAAGTTACATTAAACTCACCCAATTAACTAATGATGTGCAATTTACCAAATAACATTAACATTTATATACTTTAGAAAAATGAATGCATGGTAAGGAATATGAAATATATCATATAAAATTCAAGTAAAAATAAACTTAAATTTTAAAAAAATTAAATAATTATAAAAAAGAAATTAAATAATTATCGAGCGGGACCTAAGTGATTCGCCTATATAATAACTCAATGCAAAGGTTTAGAAAGTGAAAATTGATTATATACGAACATGACTTTAAAATTCCTATATTTAATGATATATATAGGGTAGATTCTAGAGGTAGTTGGCTGGCTAATTAATGTGCTAGAGAATTCCTATCCAAGAATATGTATGGCATATGGAGCACATGAATGAACAGCACACAAGAGGAAAAAAATCTCATATTTTATTAATGATTTATATTATGCACAACAGTAATCAAAAGTTCATGAGTTCGTTTTCTTACGACTCTATTATGGATCATTTACTTTGTGGTAATTCAAAATTCTCATGAAATGGACATTTGGATTACTACTTTTATTTTGGAGTAATGAAAAAATATCTAGACATCATCACACAACATTCTAATATGCTCATTTAAGAGCTGTTTGGATGTCCTCTATTAACATGGATTTTTAGGATGCACATATAAAGAGTATCCTTGAATTATACTTTTGCCCTCACAATTTTTTTTATAAAATTTTATATTTTTATTAATTTTTTATATTATATTTTGTGTGTAGTTTGTATCTTAAAAAATAATAATGTATTCTTTTTTAGTATATAATTATTATACGTTAACAATCAAGGATACACAATTAATTAATTAATTAATTAATTAATTGATTATATATATATATATATTTAGAATGAATTAAGGATACACAATTAATTATATTTATATTTTATGTTTTGTTTTAAAATAATATGCATTAAATTGAATAATATTTTGATTATTTTCAACCGCATTCATTTTTGTTATAGGTTTCAAATATAATTATCTTAACTTTCTATATTTAACAAATTTTCACCTCCTCAACTTATAATGAATAACTTTAGGTTTTTGCTAGTTATATTTATTTTAAAATATAATATTTAAATTAATAAAAAAAAAGTTATATAGATTTTAATTATACAAATTAGTGTGTAAATTAAGTTATGAGGGCATTTAAAAAAATTTAATGAATAAAACTTATAAATAAATACAGTTTTTTTAAATATCGTAAAAATATTACTACAAAACAAATATGATATAATTTTAAAATATCAAACATCTGAAATTCAAGACATCTGAGATTCTAAGCATTAGTAGATTCGAGTTATCCTGATTACCGTAGAGTAAACAGCTACAACTCAAATATATATATATATAGATATTGATATTTTCAGTTTGATCAATAAGCGCAACTCATAGAAGGAAATTGTGTTGGATACAATTTAAAAATGGTCTAGAAAAATTTTAATTTTTTTTTTGCAATCTATAGTTAAATATACTATATAATTAATATTTATCCTAAAAATGCCTCTAAATTAGGGCAGAGTCATAAATATTATATGTTATTAGTACATTATTTTATTTTAATAAGATATTATGTATTAATTATATCATATAATTTGTGTATGAATGACTATGATTGCTATTTTTTTTCCTAACATTATAAATATTTTTTTTAATTCGGCCTACTCTTAAAAATAACTCTACATTTAATGACCAAGATGTGATGGTTTGATGTTTTGAGACTCAAAATAAATTATATAACTTTTTAGAATGAACAAATATTAATATTTTTTAGTTTGATAAATAATTATAGAGGTAAATGATCGAATCATTAATATATATATTTTTTGTACTAAAAAAAAAAAAAAGATGAGTAATTAATGCCCAATTTATCCAATTACTTGCTCATATTGATTAATATTGGTTAACTAAACATTTAACGTGTGAGATCATTCATTTAAATGTCAAATATGTCTGTGTGCTACCTATATCTTCTCTTTTTTTATAAGTTTTTAGGTTCAAAATTTATGTTGTGAGATATTTGAAAAGGAAATTTTAAATCAAAATTTATGTTTGTAGTATTTGAAAAGGAAACTTTAAAGTTTTATTTAATGATATATAGACAACTTTAATATATAGTTGGTGGCAAGCTATTTAAAGGGTGTCGGTCCCCATTCCATACGTAATTCTCACATTCACTTCATTTTTTTCATAAATTTTGTTGGATAATTTTTTTTTTTAAAATCTAAAATTAAAATACTTGTTTTTACCAGGATAAAAATACATAAAGAATAAAACTTTTCTATGCATGGATGTATAGATGAGCTTTACATTTTGTCTATGTAATATTATTAGATGTTACAAAAATTTGTATATTTTTTAATTTTTTGTTTATTAAATAATTTTTTGTGGCATCCAATGATGTCATATACATCTTACCATGATAATTCATATAAAAGATCTCAACTATAAAACATAAAACAAATAGTTAATTAATATAATAAAATTAGATGACATAATTCGACATTTATGAAACAAATAAATAACTAAACCAACAAAAATAAATGATATGATTCGACTTTATATTTTTAACATGATATGTAAATTATAAAAGCTTCAAAATAAAAACATAAAAATATTAAAAAAGTCTAAAAATAATAATAAAATAAAATTTTCCACATATAATTATGTTATACGTAAATTTTTTAAAAAAAATTTAATAATTGATTCGGGTTGATCAAGTTGAGTTCATTTTATGTCAATTCTTGATCTAACTGAACCTATAAAATTTTTATCCAACCCAAAAATATATTTAACTTGATTCAATCCATTAAATTAAGTTGAGTTAGTTCGAATTATTGAAGTGGTTTGAATACCCCTAACTTAAACCATGTGAATTTATGTTGTAAAAATTTGACCTAACAAAAATAAATTCTTTGGAGGGATTAGATGGAAGAAAGTGAATTTAGTATTTGATTGATTGAGACAATATTTGTAAGAATGTAGAGGGCCCTACTCTAAATTGGCAACAAGCTTTATGAACCAAGTCTCTCTCCTATATATTTTCAAGAATTTTCTTTTAATAAATATTTTCAAGATGTGGAAGAAAGGAAAGAAGATAAATATCCCTTATTTTGTGTTTTGTTTGAACTTTGGACAAATAATTTTTTGTCCTCTTCAATGAAGTCCAATCCAATCTTAATTGCTAGTGGATGTATTTCTTTTTCATTATTTCCCTCCCTTTTTTGTTAGCCTGAGGAGCTATTTGTTTGACGTATTTAGATAATTTTTGTGTTAAGGAGTTATGTTGAGAAGTTATGTTGAAGAGTTAAAAATTGAGAGTTGTGTCAAAAACTTGTTTGGTGTAATTTTTGCATAGAGGAGTTAGAGTCAAACCCTTGTTTGAATGTATATTTAAAAATGAGTAGTTATTTTTAGTAGTTAAAAAAGAAATGATTAAAAATGAATGGTTGAAAATGAATTATTTTGATTGATTTGAACAGAATAATTAAAAATAAGTGGTTAAAAATGATTGAGTAGTTATAAATGAATGATTAAAAATGAATGGTTAGGAATGAGAGTTATTTAATGAGGAGAAGTTAATAAAAACTCGTCCATAAATATGTCAAACAAACAGCCCCTCACGTACATAAAAAGTATTGGGAAACATTGTGAGATGAAATTTTAAACCTGTAACATCTTAATTATTAGGTCATATATGATATTATAAAAATATATATTCCTTTTTACTAGTGTATGAACTTTTAAATATGTAGTAAAAAAAAACTCTCAATCAAATTACTTCCAATCAAATTACTAAAAAAAATGTTTTGATCATTTGATGATATAAAAATCTATCTATCTCATCGTGAGAGAACAAAAATATAGCATAAAAATAAAATTCTTTCAATTAATTAATGTGAGACTGAGAAACTTCAAAATTCTATTATCTTAATAAAGAAATTCCCTGCAGAAATAAAAAGCTGAATTAAAAATAGGTTTGAATTGGATGTAACAGTAAACAGTAGAACAGTTTGGAAAATATTAAATTGATAAATGTGATTGGAGCCTCCATTATTTCTTCCAAAGTACTCTCAAGTCATACCCTCACCATGCGGTCACAGTAAAAGTTGTTAATTGCTCAATTTAGATAGCAACAAAATAATGAGCCTATCAATAGGATATTAATTCAAATTCTCTTAAAATTTTAATTTTAATATTAATTTAATATAAGTATCTATTGGAAATACAAAACCATCATTGAGTGGTCTAAAGATAAAAAAGAACTTTGGAATATTTAAAGTGATCGGTTCAATCTATGGTGGTCACCTCATATGTAGCATAATATTAATTGAGGTGCACGCAAGCTGGTCACAAATATAAAAAAAATTCATAATTATTCGAATTAACTTGAGCGTATCTTTATTATTATCACTAGACATTTACCACTTGTCTTTACACTATTTGGATGTCCAAAAAGTTTACAGAAAATAATAAATAAGTGGCAGCTATAAATTCAACTCATCATCTCGTTGCACAAATGTGTAAATTTATCATAAGTTGTTATCGCCAACAATATATAAGAACTATAACTCTAACTTAGTCATGGTCTATATAACCATCAAGCACTAAACAAAAGAAGTAGAGTCTCAATGACATCGTATATAGTCATAGTAAATTTATGACGGAACTTTATGTTCAAAGTGTAACAACGGGCAGTAAGGCAACAGAGATATGTGGGTTCTACCTTAAAATTAATTGATAGTAAAAGAAGTAGTTTATATCTTTTATAAAAATAAAAATGTTGAAGATTTCTCGTATTGTGTGACAAATGTCACATGGTGAGTATCCTAGCAGAACAAAAACAAAACTGATTAGGAAGAGAATGATTATTTTGTCCACATTTGGATATATATCTAAAATCATTCTCCTATAATCTCATTTCTCCATAAATCACTTTTTTATTCTCTTCATAACTCTTTTTCATTCTCCTGTGACCACTTTTCATTCTTCTCATAATTACTATTTATTCTCTTTATAATTATTCTTTTTCCTAGGCAAATAATGGCTCTCTTCATAAATATTTGTTATTAATTTGTTCAAGAGGTGGAGGATTGTTGAGATTACAATTGAAATTACAACATAAATATAATATTTAGGGATAAATAAAGCATTCCCAAATCCTCTTTCTCCTTCCTCTTTTCTAGGTCCCAATATTTTCAGTGGGCATTTTCAATTTAAGTTTAAATTTAGGGGATTTTGCATGTATATAAAAAAATGGCAAAATATTTCTATTTATAGCACAAAATCCAAAATAATTTCATTTGTAGGAAAAAATTCAAATTGATTTCTATCACTTGTCGAGTTCTATTAGTGATAGAAATCTAAATTGAGTTCTATCACTAGGTGAGTGATAGACTATCATTAGGTGAGTGATAGAAATAAATATGCTATAGATGAATTATTTTAAAAATTATGCTACAAATATAATACAAGAGGTAGAATATGCTGCTGATGGTAAATTCTCTTAAATTTACATCTCACACCTCTTTAATTTCTCTCTGTTTTCATTAACTTCTCTCTCTCTTACTTTAAAAGAGCTTAAAAAAAAAGTATGTACAATTGAGCTGAGATTTTGTTTATGTAGAAAGAGAGCTGGAAGTTTTACTGTATCCATACAGAATCATCCATTTACCAATACCAAGAACCTAAGGGAATCCATCCAGAAGCAAAAAAAAAAAAAGAAAAAAAAGGAAAGAAAAAAACCCTCTATTTATTCTTCCACCTTTCTTCTTAAATTTCTCATTTAAGTTTCTGCAAATTAATTGCAAACACATCTTTTCTTCTTCTAAAGAGGAAAAGTGCTGTTTTTGTTATTTTGTTTTTGTGAATTTGGCTGAGAGAAAAATTATTAGATATCAAATACACCATGTCAAGCAGCTGCATAGATATTGCACCTGAGCAACTCTGCTACATCCCTTGCAACTTTTGCAATATTGTTCTTGCGGTACATACCTTTCCATCTCTTAAACTCTTTTTCTTTTCTTTTTTGGTTAATTTTGGCTATTTTTTGTGTTTTTTTTGTAGATCTTGATGAAAAATAAGAAATGGGGTTGGGGTTTTTATAATTTTGATTTTGAATTTTGTCAGGTCTCTATCTTTTTGGACACTTTTTTCTTTTCTTCTTCCCTTCTCTTCTTGTTTTGCAGTCAATGAAAAGTCATATATGCCTGAAAATTGCATCTTCATTTGTGGTTTTTGTTTGACAAGTTTTTAATTTGGGAAATTTTGGGGTTGGAATTTCAAAGTTGGAAAAGATAAGCATTGGATGACAAGGATGATGAAGACAAGTCATCAATCCTTTGGTTTCCTCAACCAAAATGCCTTTTCTTTTTTCTGAAAAAAATGACAATCTCTATGAGCCTTCAAACCCCAGCTGGTTTAGCTCAATGGAGAATTTTTCCAATGAAGATCTCACTCCAAACAAAAAGGCCAAATTTTTCCACCTCAAAACCAAATATACATTTCTAGGTTAAACTTTCATACTCTAAAATATATTATAATCTACCGACTTAAGCTTTTGGGTTTGATTCTCGTTTGAAATTAGCATTCAAATTCTCGATCTTTCAATGCTTCCAAAGATTTACATAATTTAGTTAAAAATGGAATGATATTTGATGCTAATGATAAGGAAACTCCTAATGAAGAAGATCTCATCACTCCAAACATAAAGGCCTATTTGTTTTTACCCAAAACCAAATACAAATTTCTAAGTTAAACTTTCATACTCCAAAATATACCAGAATCTAGCTATCCGCTTAAGTTTCTAGGTTTGATTCTCGTCCGAAATTAGCATTCAAATTCTAGATCTTTCAATGCTTCCATAGATTTACATTATTTAGTTAAAAAAAGGAATGGTATATGATGATAATGATAAGGAAACTCCTAATAAAAAAGTTCTCATCATTCCAAACAAAAAGGCTTATTTTTCCTTACCCAAAACCACCACAAATTTCTAGGTTAAACTTTCATTCTCCAAAATATAACACATAATCTATCCGCTTAAGCTTTTGGGGTTGATTCTCGTTCGAAATTAGAGTTCAAATTCCCAATCTTTTCAATACTCCCATAGCTTTACACAATTTAGTTGAAAATGAATGATATTTTGATACAAATGATGATGATAATAATGATAATGATGAACAGGTGAGTGTTCCATGCAATAGCTTGTTTGATATTGTGACAGTCAGATGTGGGCACTGCACAAATCTGTGGTCCGTGAATATGGCTGCTGCATTTCAGTCACTTTCTTGGCAAGATGTTCAGGTAACCCTAAAACCCCTAACCCTGAAAAAAAAAAAAAAAAAAACAAACAAACTTTTTATTTTCTTCCACCTTATTCTTAAGGAGTTCAATTTCTCTCTATCTATTTCATGTACTGGATTCTTCTTTAGGGCACAAATTTTCATCCTTTTTGAGAAAATCGATGTGACCCAGAATCTGAAATTTTAAATTATTAGACCCCATTTATTCAAAATTATATTTTTAATTAATTAGAGCACTGAAAACCCTAGCTAGCTTTATTTATAGGTATCCAGCCGCCAGAATCCTTTGTTTTACTCTTTTATCCATGAGTTTTTTCACCCTTTTCTTTTAGGTTTTGTTCTTTTTCTTACATTTCATGGGGACCCTTTTTATTTTTTATTTTCTTGAGAAGTGTTTTTTTTCTCTTTCTCTTAGCCTTGTTTGTTAGATTGTGCTTTTGGGGTTTAGGTTTAGGGTTGTTTAGGATTTGTTTAATTTTCTAGGGAAGAGAGCTTTGAGCTAGGCAGTTTAGCTAGGTTTTTTGTCATGTATTGTAGCAACTCAGAGAAAAAGAAAAAGAGAGTCAAATAAAACCAGGTTTTTTTTTAATAAAAAATAATTATTATAAATTAAGTCCCTTTTGACTTGGTTTGAGATTGAACTGCCAATGTGGGTATTATATGCTTTATTTCTAACTGAATCAGTCATTTCAATGTTGGTATATTTCCTTTTGAGTTCTCTCATGAAACATCATTTCACAAACTCCCTTCCCCTTCTCCAATAGTTCTTCTCAAAAGACTTGACATACCCATCACTTATTTGAAATCAAAATAATGACCATTGGACCTTCTAACATCAATCATAAGAGGTGTTTGGGATAAGGAGAACAAAAGTAATTGAGAGAGGGTTAGAATTAGGTCAGGAAAATGATTATGGAGAACGACTATTTATGTTTGGTGTGAAGATAACTAATTATGGAGAGAATATAACCGTGAATCTGGACACAGAATAAAAAACAATTACAAACGAATGAGAATTGGTTACAGGGAGAATGAAATTGGCTGCAGGGAAATGAGATTAGGTGGATAATGATTATTGTCGATAGCTTAAACACAGACAATTCTCCTCTTCTCATTCTGGCATTTGACTTCTTTGCTCCAAACACCTCTTAAAACATGATTGACTTAACGATTAAACTATACTCGTGCTAGCAA
Source organism: Sicyos edulis (assembly GCA_036507275.1). Lineage (NCBI taxonomy): Eukaryota > Viridiplantae > Streptophyta > Magnoliopsida > Cucurbitales > Cucurbitaceae > Sicyos > Sicyos edulis. The sequence continues at coordinate 4,826,093 of CM071853.1, forward strand.
TAAAAACAACAACTATCTCAAATGAATATCATCACTCTTATACTAAAAAAAGCTACAATTTTGGGCATAAAAAATTATAGGTTCCAAATTACCATCTGTACACTTCTAGTGGACCTGATTTTCAGGCTGATTTTGGATCCTCATCCAAATGTAACAATAATAAGATGGAAATTCGAGCACCCACTACAATTGCAGCAGAGCAAAGGGCTGTGAATCGACGTCAGTATAATTTCACTTTCCTTTTTTATTATTATTTTTTATAATTTAAAGTATTATTTATTTACTTTGTTCTTCAAATCTTTAAAAAAAAAAAATTATGAATTGTTGTTATCGTTTTTCAGCTCCCGAGAAGAGGCAGAGAGTACCTTCTGCATATAATCAGTTCATAAAGTGAGTAACCAAAACCTTCACAAGTGCTTTCTCTATGTCATATTTTTTTGAAAAATTTTATTCTTTAATATTTCAAATTGATTCATTGTTCAATTTATCTTAAGCTTAATCTTAGTAGTTTTTTATGTTGGTTTTAAGGAAATGATTCAATCTATGATGTTGTTTCAGAGAGGAAATACAAAGGATTAAGGCAAATAATCCCGAGATTAGCCATAGAGTAGCTTTCAGCACAGCAGCTAAAAACGTAAGTTTTTTTTAATTCAACAATATTTGAGACTCAAATCTGTAACCAACTGGTTACCAAAAACCTAAGCTAATTGATGATAATATTTTTTTTCATCATAATCGAGTCAATTTTTTGTTTGATAAATTTATAATCTGATTGGTTAAACATATGATTAGTGGGCACACTTTCCTCGTATTCACTTTGGTCTCATGTTGGAAACCAACAATCAAGTGAAGCTAGATGATGTAAGTACTAAATTCATTATATTTTGTTGTTAATTAATTTTGAACACAATTCATCTAATTAAACTCAATTGAATTTGATGAAATTAATTCTCACTAATCTTGTTTAATCTTTTGTTTTTTAGGGTTCTGAGCGTTTAATGTCAAGGGCCGCTCTATTAAACAAATGAAGTGATCGATGAAATAGGCTGCCTTTTTCAACTCTAAGTTCTGTGATTTTCAAATGTTTCTTATTTCTTCATCCATAAAACAAAAGGCTATGACTTGAATTTGTTGTTCAATTCAAGTGACAATTATTATTAATTTTCATCTTTATTGGGTTGCAAATGTTTTCTAATTATGTTATCAAAATATGACTTGAGCTGCCACAAAATCCACTCTCTCTCTTTCTTGATCTTTTTTCTAATACAAACATTTTCTGTACTAATTTCCATAATCAAGTTAACTTTCAGAAATAAATGGTGTTTTGCCATCATTATTTGTGCTATAATTATCAATACAATCCATTCTCAATTCCCTTTTGTTTTTTCTCATAATTGGGAGTTAGACCTTTGCTCTGCTGGCCTGCCTTTAGATTGTGACATTGAGATACATTAAAAGTTTTTTTTTAATTTTTTAATTTTAAGCACTTCTCAGTAGTCTAGTGGGAACATAACCTCGAAGTCCGTAGACTAAAATTGCATTTTGTTAGAACAAAGAACTGAACTTTACGAAAAAAAATTCGTACATGTTTACTTACGTAAGGGAATTTTTGGTTTTAGGTCCCCAAAGTTCGTAATACAATTGTTGTTCCTGTTTTAGTATAATATGTGCCAATCCAATTAAAACTCCTTAGTTAAGCGTGCTTGCGAGAGTAATACCAAGTATGTTGAGAAGTTCATGTGGCATCCCTTAAAAAGAAAGTTGAGTTGAGTTTTAGAGCTAGTTTTAAAGGTCATTAAATTTCCTAGTTTCAGACTATGTTCAAAGGTAGGACTATTCGTGATGGGTCCCCGAGGAGCAGTCCAGCAATTCAGGCAAAGGACTTCAAAACATGTTTCCTTGAGAGATCTCTGATTCGAGGCCGCTGAAAAGCGCTTAAACTAAAATATCCTTCGAAGTATCCCGGTAGCACAGTTTAGGAACATGCCAGTAGTGCCTCGGGTATAGGGGAGCAAAGCTCCGATTTTCCGATTTTTTTTAAAAAAGGACTATTCGTGATGGAAATGCGTCGAATTATTCTAAGTAGAACCCGAGCACCGACATAATCCGAATCATTCGAATACCCTATCAATATAAAAGAAAGGAAAAACAGGAGAGAATGCATCTAGTACTGATGCTGTCAAGTCATTGAGTTAATAATTTAGGAACATGATCACCATCCTAGATTGTATAATGTGTGGTATTCCAATGACATTTGGATATGGAAAGTCAATTGTTTTTGTTTTTACTTATGATTGAACATGTTACTGGAAGCAGTGTCCTTAGGCAAGTGGCATATTCCTTCACTTCCTTGGTGCTTTGCCAGCATCTGATTCTTCTTTATCTAAATTCACTTTTCTTCCAAATCAATTATATAAAGAAAAGTGAGAAACAGAGAATTATTCTTCCCCCCATATAATTTACTTTGTGGGGTATGAAAAGTATCCTTTTTATCATGATTATCATTTAAGGCTCATTACGATATAGCGAGTTAATAAAGTTTAAACTAATGGATTATGATAAATGTAATCTAGGATTTAATATGACTTTTATAGTCTTTTTCAACCAGTTTGATCAAAACGCAGGGTTGAGTCAATCCTGAATAAACTTTATAGCCAAACACACCGTAATTAAGTACCAAAGGAGATGTTTGGAGATTTTGATACAGAGTTAACTTGAAGAATTATTTTGAATAGTTAAAAATAGATAGTTGTAGCAAAAAACTTGTTTGGATGTGATCTTTTTGTAAAAGAGTTAAAGTCAAAACCTTGTTTGGATGTAGAATAAAAATGAGTAGTTAAAAAAAGAATGATTAGAAATGAGTGGCTAAAAATGAGTCATTTTGAATGAATAGAAATGAAGAGTTATTTTGGATAGTTATAAATAAATGATTATAAATGAGTGATAAAAAATGATAAGTTATTTTTAATAGTAGAAATGAAAAGTTATTTTGAATAGTTACAAAAACTCGTTTGGATGTAGTTTTTTAAAGAGGAATTAGTATGTAAATCTTCAATCTAAATCTTCCTTAAATATAGGAAACAAACACCCCCAAAATCTCTTAAAAGGTAATGGTAAAATAATATTATATTATATAGTTTGGAAATAGGATGGGAAAAAGGTAAGAGGAAAGGGAAAAGAAGCAAAGGTGTTTCCTTTTGACACACAAAAAGTAAGTTATCTAAGAAAAGATTTTTTGTGTCCAAGCATATAGCATAGACTGCATAAGCTATTACCATAATTAACCATATAACCACTGTGAAAAGTTGAACATGGACCACCATGTTCAAACACCCACACAAACCCTTTTCAAATATTTCTCAAATTTAACAACAACAATATTTTTTTAAAAAGAGGAAAATAAAGAAGAGCCACTAACTAAAGGTACAACTTAATAGAGGTGATCTTTTTCAACAAATAAATGCCTATGATTTCATTTTATTGAAACTATTGACTGAAAGGTTTTGGCTGACTGAAGTTGATTTGCCAAATAAAAATGTTTAATTAATGATAGAATTCATGTTTTTGTTTCCTTTACAATCTGTTTCCTTGATGTGGGGGGAAATCCTTAATAATGTTGCATGATGGTGTATAAAACCAATGCTCTTCAAAAACTATGACTTTTCAAAAGAGAAACTTTTTTTTCATAAGAATGAATGCATAAGAAAAGCTTACATTTTATAAATGTGACATCAAATATATATATATATATATATATATATATATATATATATATATATATATTTACGTTTAATGCCACATGTGTAAAATGTAGACTTTCTCAACATATATTCACGGGTAGAAAAGTTTTTTTTTTCATTTTAAAACTACATTTTTATTATTGAGGTTTAAAGTTGTTACTATTTAGTTATTAGAATTTTAAACATGATTATAATGAGATTATTCAAACTTATGAATTCTTGATCATGAGTTTACATTTATTATGTCTATGAACTAATCCCTTTTGTCCATGAACTTCAAAGATGGTTCTACTTTGATCTCTATATTTTCAAAATAAATCATTTTGGAAAGTAAATCAGTTTAGACCTTACATCTATTCTACTTTATCAAATTGGCAACATGACTTGGATAGCATCTATATTTATGTACCTTTTTTAGCGAGGGTTAATGCACTTCCATTCATGCCAATGTGTGTATACAACAGCACATAGGTTGGTCACAAAATTATGTAGCAAACAAATACAGAGATGAAATAGTGGAAAAAGTTGAAGAACTAAACTATGATTTGAACTTTTTGTTAACTTGGGAGGAAATTGGTCAATTGTAAGAACAAAATAACATGATTAGTTGCAAATTTTAATTTGAAGGAAAGAGGGAGCAAAAAGGGAAGAGTTAAATAAAAATCATTAAGGGGTGTTTAGGCCACCAAAAATAAGGAGGAGAATGAAAATAGGGATGATTCCCCGATAATCACATTTTCCAAAAATGACTTTTTTTTATTCTTTCCCTAACTACTTTTTATTCTCTCCAACAACTTTTCATACATCACATTATTATTTTTTACTCACATCATATTTATTATTTTATTTTTCTCATAATCATTACTTTTATCTCAAACACAAGTAATCATTTTCCACTGTAATTGTTACTTTCATCTCAAACACAAATAATCATTACTTCCATAATCATTCTCCTCCTCATAACCATTCCTCCCTTAATCATTACTATTTCCCTTGTCCCAAATACACCCTAAGGATGCATTTGGAGCACCGGTTTGGTTATTATAGATGAAAGGTTATGATAAACGGTGGGTTATGATAAACGGTAGGTTATTATAAACGATATTTGAGGGGTAAGTTATTATAACATGGATTATGATAAACGGTATTTGAAGGGCTGGTTATATAACAAAAAGTAATATATATATATATATATATATAAGGTGTAGATAAACGGACATGTAGGTTTAGATAAACTGGCACGCAGGTTTAGTTAACCACCGTTTATATTAAACAGTGGGACAAACATTGATTGGGTTACTATAACCAACTCGACCGTTTACATAAACGGGAATCCAAACACACCCTAACAGAGGTTTGAGAAGAATGAGTATTATTAGGGCAGAGAATAACTATGAAAGAGAATAAAAAATAATTCCAAAAAATGAGATTATGACAACAATGATTCTCGAAAGCTCAAACGTAAGTTAAATCGTTCTTTTCACAACTATTTTCATCAACCTTGTCCAAACACCCATGAATAGCCTAGGGATCTGTGTAAGTGTTTGGTATGAATATAGAGAAAGATTACAAGCTGTCAAAACAAAGAGAAAGAGAAAAGGGTGAAAAAGTTAGAAGCTTTTACTTTGGCCTTTGAGTTGATAAAAGAGCATAGAGAGAGTGGAGCAGAGGTGGGCTGCACTCTGACATTTAGAATCTGAAATGTCACATTCATGTCTGCTCTCTGCATTCAATGTCATTTCAAAACCCCCCCTTCCTTCCGCACTCACTTTCCTTCCTCTCTAATAATTTATAAAAAATAATAATAATAATAAATAAAGGGAAAAAAAAAGGTTTTTGTTTCTCTTACCCCAACTTTGATGCCATGCCATGCTCTCTGCTTCAAATTGGGGACCCCTCCATATTTGAGTTTTCAGGATGGTTCCAACTTGTTCTTCCTTCATCTTGTGATTTTGAGCCTGCCACGTGGACCTGTGTCTTGTCCTATGGAGAGCTCACCTGTCATCCAATCAGATATCTACTTATCTTTCATGGATAGGAGGAACTAGGTTGGATGTTGTAGATGTAGGGATCCATCCATCCATTCTCCTTTTCCCAGATTTTCCTTTTTGGAATCTGCATCAAAACACTTCTTCACATGTGAACCTACTTTGGCCTGCTTCTCAACATCAAACTATATGAACTTGAAAGGAGGAATCTTGTTCTTACTTGAGGGCTGATTAGGGCAAGGTAGATAAAAATGATTGTAAAGAGATATTCTCGTTCTAGCCACAAATAATCATTCTCTCTAACTACTTTTTCGTTCTCCTCCGTGTAACCACTTTTCCTTCTACCTCATATTACCATGATCATAAATGGAAAATTTATGCATAAACTATCAACTGGCCCAGAAGTTTTCTATTTTGAATTGAATTTGCAATTTTGCATTTGTTTATAATAATAAGGTATTTGACACAAGCAGATGATTAAAATAGAAACTATACTTGACAAGTCTAATCAGTTAGCAACAAACTGCATCTTTCCCAACAGAGCTAAAGGACAGTCTCTTGGGATCATCTGCTCCAAAGCTAAACTTAATATCTGAGGCATCACTATGGATTGCGTCCCCATTTGTTGAAGGGAATGAGAAAACCAGGGCCGGCTTGGACTTCTTTGAGCCAAAACTGTATGAAGGAACTGCGGGCTCGGGCTTCAATAATAGAGACTGACTGCTCCCAAGGCTGGTTGATGGAAACATGGATGGCGTTGGTGGTTCTGAGAGCCCTCCTGAAGATGCACCAGAAACAGGGAATGTAAATGCCGAACCACTGTCGGATGAAAATGGCCATTTTGGCTCAGGTTTGTTGATGGTAATGGATGGAAAACCTGGTTTGGTTCCATTAGAGGGGAAAGGCTTAGCTTGAGTTCCCACTCCGGATCCAAAAGCTGAAACGATCTTCGGAGAAACATCCTGCCCATGAATTAAAAAAGAATGTAAGAACTCTTCAAGATTATGCTAATAGTTTCACAATCAATAAACAAAAAGAATATGTACATCCGTCAATTACAGAATTAAAGCCAATTGTGAAGTTGTGGTTATACCTTAGGCGGCAAGTTGTTAAATTTTAAGCCTGCATCATCCTTGTGTTTCCAATCAGCATTGCTAAATCTAAACTTCAGATCAGGCGAATTTTTGTTTACAGCATCAGATTTTCTGTCAGCATTCACCTTCGATTGGACTGCAGACACGGTTCTTCTATTATCGTTCATTTGGGAGGGATGGTTCTGATCAACTTGATTCGCTTTTTGGTGAGAGTCCAACCCTGCATCCAAGCCACTGGTTTCATTTGACTTTACTGTTTGTACATTGGAAGATCGAGTTTTCTTCCATTCAATTGCTTTCTTCAACTCTTCAGTCTTTTCTTTAGGGGTAGGTGGGTTTCTATTGATATGCTCTAGAATTGACCTAGCAACCTGACTGGACTGTGGATGGACAGTCAGCAAACTTGACTTAGAGTTGTTGAATCCAACTGAGTGTGACAGAGGAATGCTGCTTGCTTCCCCAACTTCCAGATTCTTCTTATCAGGTAGAATCCCTTCCGAAATGTTCGGATTGTCAACCTTCGTCTCTGCTTGGTGGGTTGGATAAAAGTAAGGAGATCGTTTGGAATTAGTAACTGCAGATGACTTGCGCTGAAGCCTGCGAATTGGTCCGATGGAACCGGTTGCCTCATCTAATGGTTCATTGCTTGATGTCATCTATATAGATAAACAGAAAAAATAAGAACCTGGAGGAACTTGAGACTACAAATGCAAATTATTCTAACAAGCACCAGCAAGGGATAATGATCAAGAAAGTTGCATTCAGAACTCATGTACAATTAAATATTTGAACACTACAAAATGCTACAGAACTAAAAGCATTGGAACAGAAACCTAAAGGAACCATAGATTAGGAAATTCTTGCAGCTAATCCATTAAATTTAAGCGGGTGGATAAAAGATCTTAACCTAACAGGTCAGATTTATGACAAAAGAATTATACTTGGGCGTGATAGAGTAACGGCTACAGGGAGCATTATAATAGTAGAAGGCACCAAGCCACCAAGTTAAATGATAAACCACTAGCTTAAGAAACATCCTACCCTACCATTTCCCATAAAAAAAAAAAAAAAAAAACATCCTAACCTAACAGTAAGATGATGAAAGAAACAAAAGATCAAGGATAATTGAACATTTTGGTCAAGGAAAAGGTTCGAGGGTAAAGACTAAGAAGACGTAGATGACATACTCAATGCTGACAAGGGGCACAGCACCATACTAAGCATAAAAAGGTGCAGTTTTTTAAGTTAAATTTTTTCCTCGAATTTGCCCCCTAAATTTTCAAAACTAAAAGATTATGTATATAAACCGTTCAAATGTATGACTTTGCCCACCCCTGCAAATACTTCTAGCACTACCCTGTAATGCATACAATAAAATTACTCCATTTCTCTGTAATATTTAAGCTTTTATTCTTCTGGCTAAAAACATCAGCTTTTATACTAGCTTAAATGCCTGCTCAATATCACAAATAAAAATGTTTGGCACTAAAGTTCAATGTTAATGTGATACGATCCCGGCATCATTAAAAGTATATTCGAGGCGAAGCAAGAAGTGAAGAATGCTTTAATTACTATTTTAATATATTTTATTATGCACATTTAGTTGTAATGGGCCTATGGGCCTAAATAGAGTTATTTACGAAGTTAGGTTAAATCCTAGGAAGGCTATAAATAGGCGGACTAGGTTACTCTCTTGGCTATCGAATTATCATTGTGGTATTGCGGCTCTTTGAGAGATTCTCTCGAGAGGTTTATCTTATTTTAATAGAAAAGTGTGGTAGATTCTATCATTTTGGTATCAGAGCCATTTACCGATCCGGGAATGGTAACTACCAAGATGGAGACTAGGGTTCAAGAGTGCGAATCGAGTGGTGCCGAGATGGTGAAGAAGCAACAGGAATTCGAGGTTCAACTGGCAGCGATGAATAGTGAGATAGGTCAAATTAACCTAAATTTACAAAAGTTGCTAGAACGAACACCGGAACGGCCAGGAACCGAGGCAAGCGGTGCGGACAAAGGGAAGGGGGTGGACTCGGCGGCTGAGGCGGGCTCGGCGGCTGAGGCTGGCTCGGCGGCTGGGGCTGGCGCGGAGGGCAGCGCTGGTGCCGATGGGGACAGACCGGGGGCGCAGGCGCGCTGGGCGACGGGCGGAAGGAGCGGGCGCGAAGCAGAGCGCCGGCAGTCGTAAGCGGATAGCAGCGCGGCCGGAGGCGAGCGAACGCGCGGGGTCGCGCGGGTTAGGCGCGGCGCGCGCGGCGGTGTGTCAGCAGCGAGCGCAGGGGTCGTGTGGCTTGGGGGCGATGGGCGGGCGTGGGGTGGTCTGCGCGGCGCGGAAGCGAGTGGGGCTCGAGTGAGGGAGGCTCGGGTGGTGTGTCGGGGCGAGCGGGGTCGGGCGGCGTCTTGGTCGGGTGTGGCGCCACAGCGAACCAGTGTCGGGGGGCACGGGGGCGGACAAGGGGGACCGGGTCGGGTCGGCTTGTTCGGGTCGGGTCGGGTTGGACCATTTGAGCGGGACCGGAGAGAGAGATACCCGGAGTTCGGTGATGGGGTAATGGCCGGGTCCACGAGTCACCGGAGGAGAGGAGGGTGCGCATAGGTTATGAATGACCGATAAGCGCACTGCGCGGTTGGAACGAAGCGGGGTGGGATGGCGTAATCGAGAGGGAGCCGGGAAGGCGGAGAGAGTGGGAGGGCCGTACGAGCAGGAGGACCGAACATAGGAGAGCGAGCGAGTCCGATGATTTGAGGAGAGGTTACTAAGCTCGAGATGCCGTTTTAAAGGTCTTCTTGATGAGGATCGGAAGGTTGGTTGTGTCGAGTGGAGCGGTATTTTTGGGTTAACAGATTAGTTGGGCGAGGAACGAGTCGACGCCGCGGCTTTGTGTATGGAGGGCGAGGCCCTGGAATGGTTTGCGAGACGAGGAAGATCGATCACCGTCGTTCTTGGGAAGAATTTCGTGAGCTCTGTTACACCGATTCCAACCCGGCATAAATGACAAACAGTGCACGCTAAGGCGATGAGTTTGCGACAAGAGGGTGCTTGTTAAAGAATATCGACGATCGTTTGAAAAATATGCTAAGGGAATGCGCGATATTAGTGTGCAGTCGTTGGAAGGGAAATGGGAGAGCGGCTAAAAAAGAAGAAATAAGGAGTGAAATGAGAAAATTACGACCCGTGGGAATACAAGATAAAAGTTTATGGCACAAGTAATTGAGGATGATCCGGCTTTCAGAGCACTTTGGGAAAAGGGGTGAGCCGGGACTAGTGAGCAGAACAAGTGGGGATCGAGGATTTGTTAGCACGAAGGAGCGGGTGTTGCAACTATGAGAACGACTACATTCTCAACGTCTAAAACCGATTACAAAGCGATTACAACGACCACTCACGCCGTATAAGCGTTTGTGACAGTGAAATCCGTGTCAGGAAGGATAAGGGGTTGTGTTTCCGTTGCGATGAGAGATTTGTACCCGGGCACCGATGCAAAAAGAAAGAACTGCAATCTTTGGAGATATTGGTAGTACGCGACACCTATGACCACGAGGATTCGTCAGAAAATGATGAGGCCTTTGGAGGATGAAACTTTTGTGGATACGTGCGATACAAAGGGATTTAGTGGCGTTGTCCTTAAACTCATTGGCGTGGTGAGCTCGCCCAAGACTTTGAAAGTCTTTGGATTTATTCGGGGTTAGAAGTGGTAGTTTTGATAGATTGTGGGGCCACCCATAACTTTATTTCCAGCGTCATTGTGGAGAAATTAAAGTTACCGATAGAGCCCTCAAATGATTATGGCATCATGTTGGGAACCGCGAATGCAATGCGAACAGCGGGAATCTGTAAAAATGTGGTGCTACACCTTCTTTGAATTGAAAGTGGTACATGAATTCCTACCTTTACCTTTAGGTAGTGCGGATGTGATTTTGGGGTGGCATGGCTAGAAACATTGGGAAGGATAGAATTCAATTTGGTTCCACGAAGATGCGGTTCGTGTTGGGTCCTGGCAGGCAGAATTGCAAGGGGACCCCCGGTTGGTCAAGGCTCAAGTATCCTTGAAATCCATGATGAAATCCTTACGTCCTGAGACCAAGGATTACTGGTCGAGTTGAACATGTGTGAGGTGACAACACGGGATTGTGAACCAACCAAGATGCTCCGGATTTATCGCAGTACCCGAGAGCTTCACTCTTTAATTAAATCTTTTCATCGGTTTTTCAATCTTTGGCGATTTACTCTCTGAAAGAAAGCGTGATCATGCGATTGAACCGATTGCGGGGACGAACTCCGTGAATGTCCGGCCATATCGGTACCCACAATATCAGAAAAACGAGATAGAGAAACTAGTACGGGAAATGTTGCTAGCCGGGGTAATTCGCCCTAGCACGAGTTCTTTCTCTAGCCACTGTGTTGTTAGTGAAAAGAAGGATGGAAGTTGGCGTTTACGTGTCGATTACCGTGCATTAAATCAGCTCTGATCTGGGATAAATACCCAATACCATTTGGTGGATGAGTTGTTGGATGAGCTTCATGGCGCGTCGGTTTTCTCGAAAATTGATCTAAAGGTGGATATCACCAAATTCGTGTCAAACCGACCGAGCGTATACAAGAAAACGACTTTTCGAGCGCATGAAGGACATTACGAGTTTGTAGTCATGCCCTTTGGGTTGCGGAATGCTCCGCCACGTTCGACCGTGATGAATGAGATTTTGTGGTCAAATATCTGCGTAAGTTCGTCTTTGGTATTTTTGATGATATTTTGATTTCTGAGCATGACTATTCAGGAAACACGAGGAGCACACGGCTCGTGTTTTTGAGTCTTTGCGAGCACATGCTTTCGCCGCAAATGCGAAGAAGTGCCAATTTGGGTTGCAACGTATTGAGTACTTAGGGCATTTTATATACGTGGAAGGCGTCTCTGCCGACCCGGCTAAGATCACAGATGATGATAGAGTGGCCTAGTCCTCGAAATATTCGGGACCTCCGAGGATTCCTGGGGTTAACAGGTTACTATCGACGTTTTGTGGCTAACTACGGTTCCATGGCTTTTCCGTTGACCCGGCTATTAAAGAAGGGAAGTTTGAATGGGGGGACCGGCCGAAGACGACTTTCGGCCCGATGAAACATGCTATGAGTAGTGTTAGGTCCTGCGATTGCGATTTTGACCAAATATTTGTGGTGAAACCGATGCTTCGGGCATCGGGGTGGGAGCGATTCGATGCAACAGGTCACCGATAGCATATTTTAGCAGGGCATTGCCAATTACTCATCGGGTGAAACCGGTGTATGAGCGTGAATTGATGGCAATCGTTTTTCGCGGTCTGTATTTGGCGGGCCTATCTGTTAGGGCATCACTTTGTTGTTAAATCTTGACCGGAAGAGTCTGAAATTTCTTCTTGAAAGCAAGCGTGTAGTGGATGGTGACTATCGATGGATCGCGAAATTAATGGGTTATGATTTCAGATCGAATATAAGAAGGGCCTTGAAAATAGAGTCTGCGGATGCCTTGTCACGAATGCAGAAATGCGAGCTTGGCATCTTCGAGTGTGGTGGCGGGTATTAACACCGCCGTATTTACATGTGAGTTAAAGAGGATGATAAGTGATGGAAATTTATAAGTCGATGATCATTTGGTAAAGGGCCCCAGGATACTCGAGTAGTTGGTGATGTGTTGCTTTATCGAGAAGTCGGCTTGTTTTGCCCTCGACATCCCCAACGATTCCTCTACTTTTGCTTGAATTCCATTGTGGTGCTATTGGGGACATTTTGAGTCCTTAAAACTTATCGGATTGCTTGGCTAAGGAGGTGTATTGGCAAGGAATGAAGGCTCGTGTGCGTTCCTTTGTGGCGAATGCTCTATCCGTGTTCAAGCTAAACATCTATCCTTATCTCCTGCGGGGTTGCTACGACCTTTGCCGATCCTCGCCTGCAGTGCAGGAAGATATTTCGATGGACTTTGTGGAAGGTTTACCGCGATCTGAGGGTTATGACACTATACTGGTGGTGGTTGACCGTTTGTCCAAATATTCTCATTTTATACCTCTTCGACACCCGTTTTCTTCCTTGTCGGTGTCAAAGGTGTTTATCAAGGAGATTGTTCGGTTGCACGGAATTCCAAAAAGTATTATATCTGACCGCGATAAGGTCTTTACGAGTTTGCTTTGGGAAGAGATGTTCAAGGCTACGGGTACTAAAGCGTGTTTGAGCACCACTTACCATCCATGCATGATGGGGCGGATCGAGGTGGTGAATCGTTGACTGGAATCCTATTTGAGGTGTTTCGTAATGCATCATCCTAAGGCGTGGTACCAATGGTTGTCCTGGGCGGAGTACAACTTTAACACTTCTTTCCACTCATCCACGGGTATGACACCCTTCGAGATCGTTTATGGCAGACCCCCTCCTACCACTGTTGGGTTATGATCACGAGTTAGCCCGGATGGCATCTCGTGGATTCATTAATGAAGGATCGCGATCGGATCTTGACCACATTAAAGGCTAGTTTGTTGCGAGCGCAACAATCTATGGCGGATCGCGCAAACGCGCAAAGCGTAGGGATGTGCGTTTAATATTGATGATTTGGTGTATATCAAGCTTCGACCATACCGCCAATCTTCTTTGGCTAAATTTCAACACCGAGTTTGGCGTAGAGGTTTATTGGGCCCTACCGTGGCTTTGGCTCGAGTAGGTCCCGTTGCTTATCGTTTGGAACTTCCGCCGGCAGTTAAGATTCACCCGGTTTTTCACGTGTCAGTTCTGCGTAAAGCGGGAGACTCGTCGGTTCTTGTCATGTCTACACCGTCCTTGGTGGGAGATGATCTGTGCATGGTGGTTCGCCCTAAAAACGTTTGTGTTGGGCGTCAAGAGAATTTCCACGCGGCGGGATCGCGTCAAGTTTTGGTCCAATGGGAAGGCTACGCACCAGAGGATGCGACTTGGGAGTCCGCAGCTGATTTGAAATTGCAATTTCCGGACTTTCACCTTGAGGACAAGGTGGCTCTGTGGGGGGGAAGTATTGATACGATCCCGGCATCATTAAAAGTATATTCGAGGCGAAGCAAGAAGTGAAGAATGCTTTAATTACTATTTTAATATATTTTATTATGCACATTTAGTTGTAATGGGCCTATGGGCCTAAATAGAGTTATTTACGAAGTTAGGTTAAATCCTAGGAAGGCTATAAATAGGCGGACTAGGTTACTCTCTTGGCTATCGAATTATCATTGTGGTATTGCGGCTCTTTGAGAGATTCTCTCGAGAGGTTTATCTTATTTTAATAGAAAAGTGTGGTAGATTCTATCATAATGCTACAACAGAACTTTTCAACAAGAGTGCCTAAGCCCATATAATTGGAATTGTCATTGAGCGCTCAATCAAACGAGCAATTACCTGAGCATAAGCTGGAGTTCGTGACTGCTGCCAGAGAGGTGGTGTATTCAAGAACCTTTGGGTATCTCCTTGCACCTGAGTTAGCTGTAAACGTGCAAAAGAATGGTTAATCATACATATGCAGTCTGCTTACTGTACATACACTATGTCACAACCAGCAAAAAAATGGAATCTAAGACAGTATCTTGTCTACAAACCTTGGACTTGGACTTCGAAAAGATACTCCTAGAATATGGAGTCCGAGGGATATTATGAAGACCAAATCTACTTCTTTGACTTCTCGGAGTTAAGTAACTGCACTGACTTTCTGACATGGCACCAGGCCAACAAATTGATGGACTGGGGGACATCGATGGAGTAAAGGGCTTTGTTATTTGATGATCACCATGAAGCAAAGCCCTTTCATCATCAGGTATCTTGTCAGAAAGCAAGCCTGGTTCAAATTTTCGGTTGCTCATGTATGCCCTTGCAATATCCACAGGTGATGCTTCAACTTCCTTTAGTTTCTGCTTAAGTACATCGGACGTTGAACAATTAGAGAGACAGAAAAACGTGAAAAGCACTCATGACAGAGACAAATATTGAAGATTTTGGCAAAGATAATTTGTAGGTTCTTGCACAAACCCCCATCGTAGAGCTTTAACTTCTTATTTGCCTATTAACTTTCTTAGTTCAGACATTAACCAAATTTACCATATTCCTGATAGAAAGCCGATTCATTTTTTTATCGTGACTAATGAATGTCCATGGCACTAGTGTTACAACTTGATTTCAGAGTATCTTCTACATATTTCAATTATTAAGAAATAAAAACAATTCTAGAACAATTACTTGAGCAAAAATTTAAATAGGAAGAACCTAGCTATCGTGTAATGGACAAGGAATTAATCAGTTTGGTCTGGTTCTTTTCTATTCCAAGACTGAGCCAATCTCTTTGGTATTGTATACATTAAACTATCAATGGATACAAAAAAAGGTGCCTGGAATAATTTCTTGATCTTGAATTATTTTTTTTTTGAAATAAGGTAACCACGCTTGTCCCTAGGCATCTTGAATTTTTTTTTTAAAGATAACAAAAGACCCTATTTATAGAACAGCATGGCACACAATCACCAAATACTAGCACGGGTTGATAAAACTGATACAGAAACAAAAGATATCGATAAAATGGAAGAGATTATCCTGCAATCTTTTTTTTTTTTTGAAACAAGGGTAACCACGCCCGTCCCTAGGAAATTATCCTGCAATCTGTACTGGCATGTGAAACAACCAAGCAGTTTGGAAAACTGACAGGCATTTAACCACCGGCTGTAAAAGAAGTTCTGAGTTCATAACAGCCATGAGATATTTACTTTACTTATTTTATAAGGTATTACACAAGGATTCACCCTACTCACCAATGGATGAGGAGGAGTTGAGTTTCCCAGCATAGCTTTCTCCAAATCTTCTTGTTTTTCTTCTCGAGGCATTTTTTGTAATCTATTTGCGGCAGATGGCTGCTCAGTTGGTTTTCCAATGCTCTGTAATGAAATTTTATGGTTTTCCACTTCATTGGAAGGTTCAAGAGCCCTTGATTTTATTATCTCTAGTAAACGGCTAGCTTCATCCCTGCATAGTAGATCAGCCAATTTAGAAAATTCTAGAACTCAATCTCACTATGTGGCTGTAGAAAGTGTATAAGAGGATCAAAAGAGACAGAAGCACTGTGTTTAGGCCACTACCAGTTTATAGTAGAACCATAATCCTGTTAAACATAATTAGAAATGAATTTATCGAGACCACTACATACGGACACACTTGACTAACCCTTGGATGCAACCTCAGCAACAAATCATCTATTTATTCTAGCAGGGGAAAGTACTTCCATCATGGGTAGAATAAGTTCATTCACACTAATGTTGCAAGTTTCAACCCATTGAATTTTAACGAGGAAACACTTCAACTGAATTCTATGAAGTCGAAGATGAATGCAAGATGTAAATACAGTTAAGGGAACATGTTGGTGACTTACATGATGACACTAAGTGGGATTGTTGGGCTTAAGGCTTTTTTTAAAAAAACAATCGACATAAAAAAGGATAGGGAAAAATAAATGAGCTTTTTTATATTTACGAGTGTTTGGGCCAGCTTATGTGCTCCCCCGACTGTTCTCACGGGATAGACTGTCTGTCCATGTAACATTTAGTTGTCAAGAAAACCCATAGAAACTAATTCTTTGATAAGTGGTCACCATGAATTGAACTCATAACCTCTTATAATATGATTATATAAAAGGATATTGAAATATGAATTCTAATGAAGATAAATATTGAACCTATTAGCATATGATTGTATAAACATAATTACTTGGAATTGCATGGTTAAATGTACATAATTTTTTTGGAAATAAGGTAACCACGCCCGTCCCTAGGCCAGGTACCGGAGACATCAAAGAAGTAATGCCACACGTGAGTTTCGAACCTGGGACCTTGAGGGGAGAATACCCTCAAAGCCCAAGTCTTCAACTACTGCGCCACCCCTCGGGGACGGTTAAATGTACATAATTGATAATTCTTTAAAATGTTTCAAACTATACCACTTTCAAATTGACTTCCAAACTCAAGTAATGTAAATTAGAGTACTTTTTTAATCTAAAAATTACTGAAATATGTAAAAATTAAAATCTTCAAATAATTAAAAAAAATGTAGAAGTTTTAAAAAGCCATTTTTGCGCTTTTGTGCAATTTTCTGTGAAGCCCCCAGGCGCCAAAAATGGGGCTTTGTTATAATTATTTTTATTTAATCGAAACTTAGCAAAACGACACTGTTTTGTTATGTTTTTTTTTTTTAATTCTATCAAAAAGACGTCA
The DNA here is from genome assembly GCA_036507275.1 of Sicyos edulis. Taxonomy (NCBI): domain Eukaryota; kingdom Viridiplantae; phylum Streptophyta; class Magnoliopsida; order Cucurbitales; family Cucurbitaceae; genus Sicyos; species Sicyos edulis. The sequence continues at coordinate 4,843,145 of CM071853.1, forward strand.
TTTCATTTATTGTTATATTTTATTTCTCTAAAAACCTAAACGTCTCCCATTTTCTTCTCACACAAGATTTACTTCTACATACGAAACCCTATCAGCAATCGTAGCTTTCTTCTACCACTCTGTTCACCATCGTCGCTGTTGTATGTCGCCAAGATGTGGGTCATCCATTGAGATTGATAGTGAAGAAGAAGAAGACATAGGGGGATAAAGTCCAATGATGGAGGGGATGATGAGGAGGATTTCGTATTCAATGAAGATGAGCTTTAGGACTTATTTATTATTAAGAATAGACACAATTTTACTAATATTGTGAAGCTTCCTTTTGTTTTGAGTCACATATCGATATCAATATCGTGTTCTATTGTGCCCATGTCCATGCTTTTTAGACGCAATTAATGAAACATCGCTTTCATCCAATAAAACAGAAAAATAGTCAAAACTCTGTAATTTACCTTGAAAATGTTTTCTCTTGGATCCATTTTTCAACATCAAATTCTTCATTCCCAGCTAATGCATCCTTTTCTCTGTCCTTTTGGCATCCATTAAAATCAGAATTGTTCTCTGGTCTATTTGCCTCTCGACTAGGGCCAGGTAACCCAGCTGATGTAGATGGGCCTTGCTGCAAGAAATGAACCAAAATCCATGTGAACCACATTACTGCATCCATATAATTTTTCAAATGAAAAGTAGAATTGTCTTCAATAAAAACAAAGGAACCAGACATAAAATCATTCTGTGAATGTTAAAGAAAAGGAATAGATAAGAAAATGTGATGTTGTAACCCCAAGCCATCGGGACCGAGATAAGACTATTGCAATACAAGTAAGGGAAACGAGAGAAAAACCATACCAAGTTAATAAAATTTATTTAGAAATTATTTGATAACCATTTGGTTTTATGTTTCAAAAACTACTTATTTAGGCCCCATTTGATAACCCTTTGGCTTTCTATTTTTCGTTTTTGAAATTTAAGTCTACAATTACTAGGCCAACATATGGTCTTCATATCTACATTTTACTTAAAATTAAAAAACCAAACCAAAATTTGAAAGATCAAAAAAATAGTTTCCAAATATTTGTTTTGATTTATGAAATTTGGTTAGGATTCGCATACTTCCTTAAGAGAAGAAACCATATGTAGAGAATTTGAGTAAATAGAATACAAGATTAAATTTCAAAAACCAAAGACGAAAAACCAAATGGTTATCAAAAAAGGCCATAGTTTCAAAACTTAACTTAGATTTTAAAAACATATGTAAAGAGTAGATAACAACTATCCTAAAAAAACAATGAAATCAATAGGTGGAAGTTATGTTTATAAAACTTCCAAGCGTAAATTTCAGAAACCAAAAACCACATGATCATCAATTAAATTCGTTTCCAAAACAAATATCAACAACATCAGATTAAATGTCATAGTTGAACGGCAGCTCAATAACTTCAACTGGAAGGCAAGCATGTGTGCCATTCCAAGGTCAAAACAGTTGTAAACTTCTAGACTACACATCAATCGAAGTATAGTCACCAGTAAAAAGTGGCTGTTAAGAGTAGGTAACCCATGCCCTATGACTTCATTTATATTGCCTTCTTTTATCTCATTGAGGGATACAAGTTACAACCCAGTACTAATTTATGGATATCAATTGTTCATTTTTCTGTAAACAAAGCAATACCAGGGTAGTCATTTGTAAGATGGCATCAAAATAGGGTTCTCAAAAGCAATGGAACAGCACAAATATAACAAAACAAAAAATAACAATTACATTTACATTTACATTATGCGCTTCTTCTCCAGAGACGTTATCCTCCAACTCTGCCTCCACTTGTTCTGCTAAAAAAGAATCCATCATCAACAACTACTCATACCAGATAATGTACCAAAAAAAACCCAACAATAGCATTCTGTGAAATCTGATGTAAACAATGTACATTAGATATATGCAACCAATAAATATTACGAAGCATAGCTGCAATATTTCTTTTAACTTACGTGAATTAAAAAAGTCATATTGCAAATGCAAGAAAGGGTTAACAGAAAAAATGACAACTCGAGCAATCCAAACGAACTAGCCAAACCCTACCGTGTTATAATTTTCTTTGGGTTGAAGTGCGTTATAATTTTATAACTTTCGAAGGTCTCACACAAGATTTTATAATTTTCTTTCAGGAAAGGGATTTATTATCAAGTTGTTCGAACCAACTCAACTCAAACAAAGAATAATATTGTGTGTGTGTGTAAGATTAATTAATAGCATAGGTGGTTAGCCATAAGGAACATGAACTAATAAAATATAAATAACAAGCATTGTATAATGTATTTTTCTTTATTTGATTACATATTAACACTGACTATGTTGATTACAAATCTATAACCCATCCAACCAAACCAAAGAATATATGGGTTAGATTGAGTTGTTCAATTGCATAGCTTAGTTGGTTGGGTTGGCTGATTGACTAACCAAAAAAAATTGGTTAGTACAAAAAAATTCATCTAACCCAACCCAAAATTACAAAGAGAAAAAAACTGAAACCTCACTGGTCACTATCATCAGAAAAGCCATCAATTTCCTCAAATACATACAACTAAAACAGAGTAAAAAACGATCTAGATTCCAACCAAGAGAATGCGATTTCCAAAACCCTAGATCCTTAACAGAAGACGAAAAGATCAAAGAGAGAAAATCAGGGGGAGGACGCAAATGACCTTGATCTGCATCTTCTAGAGGCGGAAGGGCAATGGACGGCACTGATTTGGAGAAAAAATAGGGAAGCAATCGAGTGGCGCCGCCGGTGATGAGCCGGTAAGCCGGATCAACGAGTTTCGAAAGCCACCGCCTTTGCGTTAGGTTTTGCTCCGGCCGAGCGTAAGGGGTCGGCGGCGGCTTCCTCGATGCTGGCTTGCGAACTTTTCCTCCGACTCTTCCTCCGCCGTATGGTGTCGACGGCGACATGCTTATTCCGTCACCGGCGCCGCCTCGAGTGGTCAGTCGAAGTAAAGCACCGCCGCTTCGACTGTTTTTTCGCTTTTTATTTTTGACAAATATTGAAGACTTGACTTTGTGACGACGCTGTGCGCTGGTTTTTATTTGGTTTTTTTAATATATATAACCTAGTTTTTATTTTGTTAAAATATTATTTTATTCGAATGAAGATAAATTTTGAGTTGAATGAAAATATATAGGGGTGTTTGTTTTACATATTTAGGTAGGAGTTAGAATTGGGAGTTATCAACCCTTCTTCGAAAACCTATATCCAAACCAGTTTTTATTAATTCCTTCTCATTTTTACTTTTAAAAATAACTCTCATTTCTAACCATTCATTTTTAATAATTCATTCATAACTACTCAATCATTTCTAACCACTTATTTTTAATCATTTCTTTCAAATCAATCAAAATAACTCATTTTTAACCATTCATTTTTAATCATTTCTTTTTTAACTACTAAAAATAACTACTCATTTTTAATTTAACTCTAACTCTTCTACACAAAAAACTACATCCAAACAAGTTTTTAACACAATTCTCAATTTTTAACTATTCAATATAATTCATTAACCCAAAAACTACCTAAATATGTCAAACAAACAGGCACATAGGTTGGTTGTTTGACATATTTAGATAGGAGTTGGTATTATGAATTATCGAGTCCTCCTCAAAACTTACATTCAAACGAGTTTTTATTAATTCTTCCTCATTTATACTTTTAAAAATAACTCTAATTTCTAAACATTCATTTTTAATCATTTATTTATGATTATTAAATCATTTCTAACAACTTATTTTTAATCATTCCTTTCAAATCAATCAAAATAATTACTTTTTAATAATTTCTTTTTTAAATAATAAAAATAACTATTAATTTTTAAATCTAAATTTAAAACAAGATTTTGACTCTAAGTTCTCTACACAAAAATTACATACAAACGAGTTTTTAACACAATTCTCAATTTTTAACTACTCAATATAACTCTTCAATATAACTTCTTAACCCAAAAACTATTTAAATATGCCAAACAAACAGCCCCATAAAATTAAGTTGGGTTTTTTTTTGGATAAATTTTGGGAAGGTTTAAACCTATTTAAATTTTTTCATCTACAAATACATTTAGTGGATCAAATATCAAATGATTCTTTAACCAATCCTAAATAATATTTAACAGATATTATAGTAAATTAAATAGGGTTCGGGACCAACAAACCTTACATAGAGGATACAACTATCCTCAAATAATATGAGAGCCAAATACCGTTAAAATGGATTAACATCAAACAAATAATCAACTGCGTTACTGACCCCGTAAATTAAACCTTTTTAAAAAAATTCATTCTACAAATATATTTAATGAAGCCAAGCGGCATCAATGTTAATGATCAAGAGGTCTTGCGTTCTAATCTTCCTCCTACATTATTGTAATCTCAAAAAAAAATTATATTAACTTCTTCAAAATATACATATATATATATATATATATATATATATATATATATCATACTACCTTAAAGTGTGGCTTAAGGGTAAAATCATTTTTAGACGATTTTACCCTTAAGTCATACCTTAAATTACAAAAATGTCATTTATTGGAATATATAAAAAATTCAAATAACGTAAAAGATATTTACAATATCATTTAGATTTTCGTCCGTAGAAGATAAGATATTTTTATCAAATCTCATAAATTTTATGACTAACTTAGAAGATAAGATATTTCAATAATCAAATGAATATATTTACAATATCATTTAAATTTTCATGTAAAAAATAAGATATTTTTACCAAAATCTAATAGATTTTATTTGACATTTTATATTCTAATTAAAATAATAAATTGAATTTTCCAATCATATGAATAGTTGTCTACATTTTGTTGAAAGAGCACTTTCTGTTTTTCTGTTTGCTTGGATTTATTTTGCTTTATTTTTCTTTATTTTGTTTTTTGTGTTATAATAAGTTATGTTGGATTATTTACCTTAACTTTCATCTAATTTTTATTTTGTGCAATAATTTTTGAAGGGATTTTTCTTTGCATAATTGTTGCCTTTCAAAAAAATACTTGGAAATCTGGAAAAAAAGTTTGAAGAATTAATATAAGACTATCATCTAAGGTTAGTGCATGAATTCTTCAATTTCAAAAGTTTGGCAACAACGAATTCTTACCATATATATAGTTCTCTATAGTTTGTTTACAAACACATTTGAAACTTTCTTTTTGCTTGGGGTTACTTTCTTGGTTTTTTTTTATAATAAAAAATGTAGTTATCTTATTTTTGTTGGATTATTTATCTTAACTTTCATCTAACTTTTCTTTTATTGCAATAATTTTTGTAGGGATCTTTTGTTGCTTAATTGTTGACTTGGAGATGTGGGAATTTTTTTTTTGAAGAACGATAAAATTATCATTTGAAGTTAAAGGTAAGTTCATAGATGTATACTAATAAATATATCTAGCTTATTTATATTTATAATTATAATTATGATATAACTCTTATAAATTTTATAATTCAAAAGTAATTGGTCTATTGATAGATAAATTGAGAAAATATTAAAGAGCATCGATTTTTAAAAATAAGAGATAAAATTTAATTTTAGTTCAATAAATTTTATTAAGTTTTTTTTTAAATAATAACACCTATTAGTTTTTAAACTCAAAATAAATAATTAACTGCTTTTTAACATAAATGTGAATTTTAATAAATTTAACTAACATGAAAAATGGCTATAAAATTTAATATTATATTGAAATTATTATTTGATGATTTAAATTTAGCATAAAAATGTAAGAAACAATTTATTTATATAATTTATTATTTAAGAAATTTTCACGTGCAACCCCGTGCTAAAATTCTAGTGTATATATAAAGGACAAAATATCAAATGATTTATTAACCAATCTTAAATAATATTTAATAGATATTACGATAAAATTAGATAATCAGTTAATAATTATTGGAATAATAATCTTACTATGTATAATATAATTTTGGAAAAAATACGTTTTAGTCTCTACCTTTTGATTGAATTTCACCTTTGGTGTTTAGTTTTCAAAATCAAACACTTTTACTAATGTTAATGAGATAACAAAAAGTTGACTAAGATAATGACTAAATTAATTTAAAAATCTAATAAAAATCTATGCTTTGATGGACCATATTTCTAAAAAAAATAATTAAATTGAAATCCAATATCATGTTTGTAACCCCGTATCGAGATTGCTATCAGATATCATGGGGTTCCACCTCAAAATCAAGCATCATCACAATAGCGTTGAAGATTTGGGCTCATATGTAAGAGAACTTGCTTGTGTTGAACTAGTTAACAACCAAATAATAAAACTATTGCGCCACCGACCCATTCGATAAAAATTGTTGTCTTTTAAATTTTCATTTTAATTATTTTTTAAAAATTTAATTCAGGTAAGCCTATAATAATCATAACATCAATTTGTTATATTTTAAAATTAACTTAATCATTATCTTAACTCACTTTCCGTTATCTTAAAGATCAAAATGGAGCATTATTGAAATGTAAAGGATAAAAGTGTTTGATTTAATGAAAGTGAAAGTCTAACTAAAAAGCAAGCACTAAATAAGTATTTTTAACTTTTAATGATGTCAATTACATGTCAAGTGAGGAGGCATCAATGGGATAAATATTGATGTCCATTATAATTTGCATTCTATAACGCACACAGTTCCTTAAATCTTTGTATAATAATTTTTTTAGAAAGTGAGAAACCGTAGCTTTACTCGATTATATTCGAAATAATCACATTGGTCTTTAGGTCAGACACCAAGAGATATTGAAGAAATGGAGACACGGAAGATATCTACAAATTAATATGTAAATCTCAAATTTAGAAGCTTGAAACACACCTTCAAAATCTAAATTTTTGAAGACCACGCTACCTTTTGGAAATCATTTCGCATGTCCATAAAAGCCGGTCGAAAATTAATTTCTAAGTAAATGGTTATATTGGATTAAATTCGTAATCTCTTTTATTTTTAAGTATCTTTTTAACAAATTATTTAAATAATTGATTTTGATGGATCTTAGCATGATAGGTAGTGTTATTCATTTCATTTCTAAAAAATCAATTTGTTGTCAAATTATATAAGCAAATCCATTTAAATGAAGTACAAAGCATCAATTATTTTCACATGGTCAAATCTTAGAAAAATGTCCACGCTTTCTCGTCTTGATAGATTTCTATTTTCTGAAGGATGGCTTGCCAAATTTCAGTTTCATCATACCACAAGAAGAACGCGAGTCACATCAGATCATTTTCCAATTCTTTTGGAATCTCAAAATCTCAAATGGGGACCTTGCCCCTTTCGTTTTGAAAATGTTTGGCTTAGTAACAAGAATTTTGGTGAAGCTTTTAAGAGATGGTGGGCTGATATAAATGTGGATGGTCACATTGGTTATGCTCTTATGCACAAAATGAAACAGGTGGCTAGAAACTGCAAGGAATGGAATAAGAAATATTTTGCTCCCAATCTAGCTGCCAAAGAGGCCATTCTTTCTGAAATTTCTGCCATTGATGTCAAAGAGGAACATAATTTGCTGGATCAATCTGATTTTGATAGGCGCCTAGCTTTAAAAGCTGACTTTTGTTCTATTACTATTAATGAAGCTCAAATTTGGAAGCAGAGAAGCAAAAAGTCGTGGCTTCTCGATGGAGATGAAAATTCTACTTTCTTTCATAAATCTTGTACTACTAAAAGAAGATATAATTTCATTTCTGAAATTGTGGATCCTTCTGGGATCAGCTGTGTTACTGATGCATCCATTGAGTCAGAGTTTATCAGATACTTTAGAGATATCTATAAAGGTTGTAGTGGGGATAGCTGGATTGTCTGTAATGTTGATTGGCAACCAATATCGTCTGACCAAGCTACATCTTTATGTCTCCCTTTTACTGAAGATGAAATATACAAGAGCGTAAACAACATTGGCAGCAACAAGGCGCCGGGACCTGACGGATTCACTATAGAAATTTTTAAAAAAGTATGGAACATTTTCAGGCCATCTATTTTGCTTTTGTTCCAAGATTTTTTTCGAACATTCATTGTGAATCGTGCTACTAATGAAATGTATATTTCTTTGATCCCTAAAGTGATGATACCATCAAAAGTATCAGAATTCAGACCTATTAGTCTAACGACAAGTGTTTACAAAATTCTATCTAAGGTGCTTGCTGAGCGACTAAAAAAGGTCCTTCCTGATACAATAGCTGCCAACTAGTGTGCCTTTGTTCATGGGAGGCAAATCACTGATGTTGTGTTAATTACAAATGAGATTATTGATTTTTGGAATTGTACTAAGCAAGCTGCAGTGATCATCAAGCTGGATGTTGAAAAGGCCTTCAATAAGATTAACTGGAAATTCATTCTTGCCATCCTTCACTGAAAAGGTTTTGATATCACATGGATTAATTGGATTTATGCTTGCATCTCCACAGTTAGCTTGTCTATTATTGTTAATGGCAGGCCAAGAGGTAAGATACATGCCACAAGAGGTATCAGACAAGGCGATCCTCTATCGCCCTTTTTATTTGTGATAGCCATGGATTATCTCTCTAGGCTTCTCAATGACGCTCAACAGAAAGGACTCATTGAAGGTTGTTTGTTGGATCAGTGCCACATTACACATCTACATTTTGCTGATGATATCCTTTTGTTCTCAATAACTGATACCTCAAAGCTGGAAAGCTTACTTCAAATCATTTAAGGCTTTCGAAGCTGCTTCAGGTCTGAATTTTAACATCCATAAATCCTCTATCTCGGGTGTCAACCTTAACACTCGTGTTCAAAGGGACTTGACAGCTATGTGGGGTTGCCCTTTTGCTCAACTTCCCATCTCATACCTTGGTATGCCTTTAGGTGGCAACCCTGGAAAGATGGATTTTTGGGAGCCAACTATTGAGAAAATTCATAAGAAGTTTGACTGTTGGCAATACTCTTTCCTATCTAAAGGAGGAAGGTTAACTCTAGCTCAATCAGTTCTTAGCAGCATGCCCACATACCTTCTCTCTGTGTTTAAGGCCCCTGTGTCGGTTTGCAATAGAATGGATCGTTTGATCAGAAATTTTATGTGGAAAGGCATTGACCAAAAAGGGGGATCCAATTTGGTGAGATGGGACGTGGTTACTCTTCCTAAAGAGATGGGAGGCTTAGGAATTCAAAAAACCAACATCCATAATACAACCCTTCTTGAAAAATGGCATTGGCGTTTCATCAACGAGACCAAATCTTTATGGAGGATTTTGATTCATGCTAAATATAAGGCCACACACCTGGGTGAGACTCCTTTTATATGCCGACACAATAGTGCAAAATCCCCTTGGTTTAGCATCTCTAAAATGAAAGACATCATGGCTGATAACATTTCATGGAAGATAAGGGCCCGTTTGATAACGTTTCAGTTTCCTATTTTTTGAGAAACAGACTTGTTTGATAACCGTTTCTATTTCTTGTTCCTAAAAATAAAAGGAACGTTTCTCAAATTAGCTGGAAAAATGAGAAACTGTTAAAATCAGTTTCTGTTGTTCCATTTTTTTTTCTAAAGCCTGCTATTCTGGATTTATAAAGTAGCGTTCTTAAATTTGATTATTGATGGCTGTAGTGTGATGGTTACAAGTTTAACCTTTTTTTTTCAATTTAGTTCCATGGGAATGGTTCGAATCCTATGTTTGCACATTTACTTTTTTATTTTTTTAAATTTAATTCTTTTAGTTTTGTATGTTTATTAACTGTTAGATTATAGGTTTTTAATTTTGTAATTTTTTATTGTATAAATTTTAAAGTTTGCAGTGATCAACGCAATTTGCATTTTTTTTTTATGATTTATGATTTGTTTAAAAAATTTGTAATATTGGAACTTATTTATTATTTCAGTTTTTAATTGGAACCCGTAAAAAAAGTTAGTATTATGAAGTAAAGAAATCACTAAAATATATATTTGACATTCCTTATATTTTTACTCTTCTAAATAATTCCTCATTTCTAATAATTCATTTATAATTATTCAAAATAATTTATAAATACTAACAACTCATTTCTAATCATATATTTCTATTTTTTAAAAAAACTAATTTCAACCATTCATTTTAAATTATTATTTTTTTAACTACTCAAAATACTATTTATTTTAAATCCACATCCAAACAAGCAATTGTCTCTAATTTCTCTATTAAAAATCTATATTCAAACAAGTTTTTTTGCTACAACTTTCAATTTTTAACTCCTCAATCTAACACTTCATTCAAAATTTCATCCAAACATCTTGTTGAGTTATTTTGAGTAGTAAAAAAATTTTAATTTTTGTAATAGCTCGTTTCAATGTAGATTTTTAGTGGAGCTGCAATCAAAACTTGTTTGGAATGTGTTGTTTTTGTAGAATAGTTAGAAATTATGACTTGGTTAGATGTGCATTTGAAATGAAGAGTTATTTGGATTAGTTAACAATGAATGATTAGAAAATGAGTTGTTATAAATGAAGAGTTATTTTAAATTGTTAGAAAAGAATGATTAGAAATTAGTTGTTATAAATGAAGAGTTATTTTGAATAGTTAAGAAATGAGGAGTTATTTTTAATAGTTAGAGAATATAAGAAGTTGCTTTGAGTAGTTATAATAGCTCGTTTGGATGTTTTTTTTCGAGGAGTAATTAGCAAATACTCAATCTAAATTGTCCTTAAATTTGACAAGAAAACACCATTTGAAAATATTAAAAAAAAGAAAAGAAAAAAAACAAGAAACAAGAAATGGTTATCAAACATGAGTATTTCTGTTTCTTATTTTTTTTCAAGAAACAAGAAACAGAAACAGTTATCAAACATATTTTCGTTTCTTAGTTTCAAAAAATGAAAAACAAGAAACAAGAAACAAGAACTGAGAAACAAGAAACAAGAAACGAGATCGTTATCAAACGAGTCCTAAATAATGGCATCAATACTCTTTTTTGTATGATGTTTGGACTGAGGATGGCCCCCTCCATGTCTCTCAAAGGCGTTTTTTTGCAAAGGCTGCTGCTAAAAATATTACGGTAAGAGAGGCTTGGAAAGAAATTTCAAATCGTTGGTCGTCTCCTTCAATCAACTCAAACATGGATGACTTAGCCTTATGGAAGCCTGAAGGTAATAATATTTTCTCTGTTGGCTCATTGAAAACCATATTGTGTAATGTTCCGTTGGTAAGCAACCATGCCAAACTATCGGCTAGTTTTTGGAAATCTATTAGTTTTTGGAAATCTATTATTCCAAAAAATGTAAAGGTATTTCTTTGGACTCTATTTAAAGCGGGGCTCAATACAGCTGATACTTTGCAAAGAAGGAGACGTGGTCATAGTCTATGCCCAAGTTGGTGTTTTATGTGTAAAAAAGGGAGCGAGGAATTGAAGCACTTATTTTGGGATTGCCATATTTCAAATCACTTTTGGCAAAGAGCTGGTTTCCTTCCTTCAAATCAACAACCCAACAACCAACAAAATATTAGTTTTATTAGCAAATTGATAGATTTGCCTCTTACATCTCAACGACATATTCTTCAAGCTTGTTTGGGGGCTGCTATTTTTTGGAACGTCTGGAAGGAACGAAATCTCAGAATCTTTGACATTAAACATGAGGAGAAGTCTATTGATGATATTTGGGAGACTATTATTTTAAATTGTGCTTCTTGGTGTTCAAAATCTCATCTTTTCAAAAATTATGGCATTGCTTCCATTACTCTTAATTGAAAAGCCTTCTTGTAATCTATACTAGCATGCGGTCTTGCATGCCTTTTGGAATGAAACGTATCTTTTCCAAAAAAAAGCATCAATACTCCTTTATCTTCTTTCTTATTTAGTACAAAATGGAAGTAGTGGCATAGAACACATGTGAAATTGTACCCTCAACTCAACTATATATATATTCTCAATTAAACCTAAACAACAACCTTATGTTAAAAATAATAATAACATGTCAAGATCTCATTGGTCTCGAACAATATAATTATTGATTTTGATATGTAATGTGACCATCTAAAAGATCCAAGTCATCATCACATAGGCTAGCACTTAAATAAGTTACTTTTATTGGATTTCCTTTCTTTTCTCTAGATTTAGAGAAGATTAACATTTAAGACAAAAAGCAATAGAAAGTCCAACAAATCACAGCAAGATTCTCCAATTTCTAAACCCATTGTTGTTAAGGAAGTCACAATCATGGGAAGAAAAAAAAAAGAGTTGCATGTGCATAGGAGGAGCCTAAAACTGTCTCGGTCAATTTGCACCTACTTGTTTTATTATTTTATTGTTTATTATATCTTAAACTGTTTGGGTCAGTTTGCGCCTACCGAATATTATGAGTAATTGATTTTATGAAAGACTATATATTGACATTTTAATACAAAGTATTTTCTTTAACTATGTAAGTTGTGATTAGATTAGTAAGACAAATATTATGCTTAAATAATGTGAACAAGAGTATCATACATGCCCAATTTTGAGGATCAAACTAAGGAATCACATTTCCTGTAAAAAATATTGTATTTTCCCACTAGACATCTATGGTAAAAGAACTTGCAAAACAAAAGGGTTGTTTTTATTAGCTTGTGAAAAAAGTGGTTTTTCAAGTGGTGTGAATCACTCTCCACACTTTCAAATTATGGATAGGCTTTTCTTGGCTTCAATTCCTTTATATATTCTGCTTAGATTTGATGTACACCAAACAATAGTTAGCATCACCCTCTTACAGTTTGATTATGAAAAAAATACAAAAAGAAAGAAAAGATTAGCTTGATTGGATGCTTACGTGACTAAATATCTTGCTTGTCTTATTATTATCACTAGATACACAGATTCTATTTTAGGAACAAAAAGAATAGTTCAACCGACAAAAATTAGTGTTTGTAACTACGAGATCATAGATTCAAACCTTTCCATTGAACTAAAAAAATATATAAATTCTAATCTGTTTAGACTTTTATCAAATTATTGACATGCAATGCTTTAACTAGTTCGTATAAACAAACTATTTAAGACTTGTTTGATAATTATTTGTTTTTTTGTTGATAGTTTTTCATTTTTGACTTTTTTTGTTTTAAAAAATAAAAATCTTATATGTTTGATAACTGGTTTTAGTTTTATATTTTTAAAAATTAAAAACCAAAAAATATATTTGATAACTGTTTTTTATTTTCAAATATCACATTTTATTTTGATTTTTTTAGTTTTTACTCTTTATTCTTGATTTATTCATACTTTTTTAAAAACAAAAACAAAAACTTCCTCTTAAAAGCTACTTCTTTTAGGTTTTAGAAATTCTTTAATATTTTTAAAATTTTAAAAACAAAAACCAAAATTTGTTATCAAACAAACCTGTTTTCAAAATATTAAAAACAAAAACAAAAAACGAAATAATTATAAAATGGAGCCTAAATGAAACAAAATCAATTCATTTAGTGTGTAATATGTGATTGTACTTGTCAACACGAGCAAAACTCAACCGTTTAAGGCAAGAAAAACATCTCTTGTTGTCCGGTGTAATCGAACACACTTGTTAGTACGTTGAATCTATGATTCATGGTGTGATCCAAACTCATGACATGGTATGGAGTAATTTCCTGCTAATACTATCTATTTTAAGCAGTATATGCAATTCCCTATACAAATGAAAACTCATCTCCATGAATAAAGTCAGAAAAGATTAATCATGGTTAAAAAAAAATGGGGAGGAATATAAAAACCAAGTGAAGATAGTACGAAATGACAGGAAGAAGAAGAAAAAGGACGGATGGGGGCAATTGAAACCTTCTCCAATATGAAAATTCCCTGCTGAAAGAAAAAAAGAAAAAGAGAATCAAGTTCCCAGAGAATGATTATTCATGAACCCTTTGGAGTTTAAAGCTTTAACCTCAAAATTAAGGAATACATTTTTCTTTTTGGAAATTGGGAAATTGAAACAGGGGTAACCAAGCCAGTTCCAAGGCCAGGCACGGAAAGACATCGAAGAAATTGAGGTGCCTATAAATTAATATCATAGAGTCTCGAACCTGAGACTTTGAGGGGGTGTTTGTTTGACATATTTAGGTAGTATTTGGGTTAAGGAGTTATATTAAGTAGTTAAAATTGAGAATTGTGTCAAAAATTTGTTTGGATGTAGTTTTTGTGTAGAGAAGTTAGAGTCAAAACCTTGTTTTGATGTAGATTTAAAAGTGAGTACTTATTTTTAATAGTTAAAGAAGAAATTATTAGAAATGAATGGTTAAAAATGAGTTATTTTGATTGATTTGAAAGGAATGATTAAAAGTGAGTAGTCAAAAAAAATTGAGTAGTTATAGATGAAAGATTAATAAATCATAAAACTAAATCCTACATAAATATGCCAAACAAACAGTCCCTGAGGGCAACATACCTTCAAAGCTCAAGTTTTCGACCAGTGGCCCTGCAGACAAATTTAGAGATGGGTTTGATGAAGGAATTTGTGAAGGTTAGAACCCAATTTGGTTTGTTTGAGAATTTCAGAGGTGAAACTGAAGAATGCAGCCCCCCATGTGTAGCAGTAGAATAAAGGGGGGGATTGATGAAGCCTAATATTGCCCATCCATTTCCTGTCCCTACAAAGCACAAGTTTTGATGTTACTTTCATGAGTCATTTTGGTTCCAAGTTGAACCCATCAATCACATCTGTGATGCAAACAAACTGAGCTGTCAATTGTTTCAATAAAGGGATTTCAAAGCCTAAAGCAGAGCCAGCCCCCCCTCCAATCCATGGTGTCTAAGGGAAGCTGTTTTTAATGGTGATCAACATTGGAAAACATCAAATTACAGCCACCAATCTTAAAGTGGCAGTGCTGCTGCTTAATAGCATAAATTTAAGAATAGTTTCTAACTCTTTCAACATGCCCATCTCATCAGCACATCATTTCAAGATGCCAAAGCTACTGTTTTGAGGATGCATAAATTCTCAATAGCAAAGCTCAGAAGAACCCTTGAACATGAAATGGAAAGTGAAAAGGCTATTATTATGAGAGATAATCAGCTAGAACCAAAGGATACTTTCAAAATTGCCTACCTGATCCATTTCTTGCTTGGTGTTGGCAATTTGCTCCCATGGAATGCTTGCATCACTGCGGTTGATTACTTCGGCTACCTGTATCCGACCAAGCACGTCGAGAAGGTTTTCTCCGTCGCTTACATGACTTCTTCTGTGCTCCTACTGGTTGTTATGATTGCTTGGGATGGATGGTCTAAGAAGACGAGCTTTAGATTTAGAATGAACTTGGGATTTTCTTTGTTCATCCTGTCTGTTCTGGTGTCTCCTATCATGGACTGGGCTTCAAACATGACTGGTTCGAACTGGCGGCCGAACAAAACATATGGTTTGATCGTTGCATCCGTGGTCGCCTGCGGTTTGGCTGATGGCTTAGTAGCAGGAAGTTTGATAGGATCAGCTGGTAGGCTTCCAAAACAATTTATGCAGGCTGTGTTTGCAGGGACTGCTTCTTCAGGTACTACTTATGTCCAAACTAGAACTCGAACAATATATTGAAATATAAAAGATAAACGACTACAAATTAACTAAGTATTTTATAGGTACTTGAACCTCCCATCTTGTACTCTCTCAAGCCCAATACCAAAATGGCTACGATATTCTTGATATCTTTCTTCTCCCCTAATACCTCTATTTATAACCATGAACTTCTAACTTACTCCCCAAGTAATTGTCTAAATACCCCTATATTATTCCTATTTCTACTAAGGCCCAAAACGTATCAATTTCTTCTCTTGCCCTTCAAAGCTGATCATGAAAATGTTGGCACAAATATAAAGTGACAGACATGATCTAGCTTCCTAGAAAGCATGTGCATTCAGTGAAGTACTTCCTGCAATTAACTGCATGAAAAAGTAAACAAGTAATATGGAATAGCTGAAAAGTGTCCTAATAATTTAATGATCTTTATTGATGTGGCAACTAGGTATTGGTGTACAGTATTAAATTGAAAACCACTGATGATTTTCATGCCTTGTTAAACTGGTCCCAGGTAGTGATCAATTGATTAAAAGTAAGTAACCATATCCAAGGACAAAGGTCATTACCAAACCAACTAAAAATAATGTTATGTACACAGCTCTGATTCCATGAAATTAGAGAGACTGTATTGTTATGTACCTGATTGAGAAAAATGATGATGGCAGGTGTTCTTGTTTCAATCTTGAGGATTATTACAAAGGCCTCGCTAACGCAATCACCAAAGGGTCTTCAAAAGAGCGCGCATTTGTACTTCATCGTCGGCGCGTCTATTCTCTTCTGCTGCATTGTCTCGTGTAACTTATTGTGCAAGCTGCCAGTGATGCAGCATTACTGCAGAGTTCTTCTTGATGAGCCCCCATGCTCAAAGTCCAAGCTCTGGACAGTGATAGGGAAAATCCGATGGCCTGCATTCGGAATTTTCGTGACTTATGTCGTTACGCTGTCAATATTTCCCGGATTCATAGCAGAGGACCTGAAATCCAAACTGCTTCAGGATTGGTATCCTATTCTACTGATCACAGTATACAACATTGCAGATTTAGTTGGAAAATCTCTAACTGCAATATATATCTTGAAAAACATCAAGAGAGCAATATGGTTCTGCATCACCAGGGTTCTGTTTTATCCACTGTTCATGGCTTGCATCCATGGACCAAGGTGGCTGAAAACCGAACCGCCCGTGATCGTTCTGACGTTTTTGCTTGGCTTGAGCAACGGATATCTAACAAGTGTCATCATGATCAGTACTCCCAAGCTATTACCTGCATCAGAGGCAGAGTTATCTGCCATTGTAATGGTTGTGTTCCTGGGAATGGGGTTGGTTGGTGGTTCAGTTTTAGGCTGGTTTTGGATCCTTTGAAGTGAACCAAACTCCATATAGTATTTAATATACCATGTTAACAGCAATTTGCTAAATTGGTACTACAAGATAATATGCCTAGCAAACCACTACTTGTTCAGACTTAACAAACCAAACTAGAAGACATGAAAGAAGAAGCTGACAAGAAAGTTTTTCACTTAGCTGCATCTCTCTCCATGTTCAATCTTAGGTACAAATAGAAACAGATGTAGCATTAGAAATCAGTTGTTGTAGTTTCATCGCTTTTTTCGTCTTAATGGTAAATTCGGGCACGCACTACTATATCTCCTTTAGGTCCCTGTCATCCTTGTTGAATACACTTTAATGTTATTTTTAATGTTTTAGTGGGCTACAATTAACAAATTAGTGAATCTATAATTAAAGAATTAGTGGAAAATGGTCAAGAGTAAAAAATAGTAGGAAATTATTGTCAGATATAGATTCGAAAAACAAAAACAATAAACATAATTAAACAATTGCGCAAGCTTTTCGTTTTGGGATTGGAGAGACAATGCGCACAAATTTTCTTTACAACACTTTTCTTTATTTCTTTAAAACTGTCTACAGTTCCCTCGCTTTCTCTCTAACTTTCTCTTTCGTTTTCTCTACAATTGTCTATGCAATACCTTTTTTATATAGAGATTTTTTTCAAAATTTAATTTGAATTAACAATCAAATATGAGATAGAGTGGTTATTCAATATAAAATCGGATTTTTTTAAATTCATCTCTTTTCCAAATAGACATGGATTTAAATACAAAAAATAGGTAGACATTTAATAGTTTATTTTTTGAAAAGTAGGCAATTCTTACCATTTCATTTTTTTTAAATAGATAATATAAAAAACCTTACATAAGAAGAAACTCCCATAAAAAAGAGAACAAAATAAAAGGATTAGAGACCTCTAAAATAAACTTAACCACAGACAGATCAGAACCACGTGTCCCTAAGGGGCAGCCCACCGGTTGAGTCTAAGGACTTCAAGACATGTTTCCTTGAGAGATCACTGGTTCGAGGCCGCTAGAAAGCACTTAAACTAGAATACCTTTCGAAGTATCCCGGTACCACAGTCTAGGGACAGACCAGTGGTTCCTTGGGTATAAGACAACAAAGCTCCGATTTCTCGATTTTCAAAAAAAAAAAAAAAAAAGATCAGAACCATCTAATAGTTGAAAAGTCATAAACTTCTAAAAGAATGTGAGATACTTTTCGAACCGATCCTCTATGTAGAGGAATGATAGAACTCAATGTAAAAGGTTAATAACAAATAGTCAACATTATACTGCTTGACGTTAAAAAAAAACTATTGCAGGTTAAGCCTATCAATATGATGACTACTGAAAAGCAAGAATCCACAAAAATATGAGTGAAGAGTTTCAAAACCGTAGAAAAATAAAGACTTTTACAGAGGGAACATTCATCCATCCCTAATATACATATAAATCTATTTATCAATCATCTCTTCTTCTAACCTTAACAACTGAATGACACAATGAACCATAACTTTGACAATAAAAATAACTAAAAACAATACACAATAGGTCTTGAAAGTGATGCCACTTCCATATTATTTATAAATGCTCAAGATCAGTTACCAAACTTTTTATGTTGACTACTATACACCTCACAACGCTCAATTACAATCTGTTAGGGAGCAACTCCAAACCTCCATATTGATATAATATTATTCACTTTGGAAATCGCCCCTCGTGACTTTGTTTTTTGGCCATCTCCAAAAGGTCTCATATCAATGAAATTGTTGTCACATCCTTATATATACAAAATCTTTCTCTTATTTTAATGATGTGGGACAACTTTGTTTGTCTAACACAACCAAATTTCAGTATTTTCGTTGGATTGGTCTATGACCCATCCATGCATAAGGTCGTGGGGAATGAACAATATTGATATTAAAGATAAAACTAAGAGATAATGCATTTACATACTTCTACAGTTATTTTTTTCTCAATGAACAAGCGTCGAAGGATTTGAATTCGAAAACTTTTGATTATGAGCACATATTTAAAAACTGAAGTAATCTCTCTACCATTGTAAACCATAGATATCAAACAATATACTACACATATGACTCGTGCATTTATTGCAACCAATACGCTAAAATTCCACTGAATGGGTTAGTGACGCGATGATTTCATAGTTTGGTTGTAAACTAGTTCAACACGTATAAAAAAAAGTGCAAGTTAACCGAAATAATTCCCAATTAAAAAGATGGAACATGGGATTTGATTTAATGCATAGTGGAAAGCTTAAGTAATTTGATTAGTTATGGTGATGTAAAATAATTTAGATTAACTTTACAAATGTCATACGCAACAGCTATGCCCAAAAATTTGGTATTGAAGTCGTGCTGAAGGTTGGAAACGTGGCATGATCCCCACCTCACATTAAACTAAATATCAACTTTATGTAAATGAGATTAGGTAATCGTATACTTTTTTTTTGTTGAAATTAAAGTAGGTAATCATATACTTAATTATCCCACAAAATAGAAGAGAGCAACAAGTCCACGTGCTTTAAATGATATATAACCGATATTTTTGTTAATAAGAGAACAATTCTAACCATATCTTACGCAATCTAATAACAAAAATAAGGTGCATATTTGTATTGTGATTACCTTTGACCAACTGCACCATCTCTCAAAAATCATATATATACTATTTACTATTTATCTCATATATATTGTTATGAAGTCTTGATTCATTGTAGGATCTGTTAAATAATATGGCCAAAAGAATAACCTAGGCTCAACGAAAATTCTAGACTTCACTTGTTTATCCTAGTTGTTAAAAGAAATATCTAGAACTTCACCTTACAAGAAATATCTAGATATTCTTATCCAAATTCTAGACTTCACTTGGTTATCCTAGTTGTTCAAAGAAATATCTAGAACTTCAACTTGTAAGAAATATCTAGACATTCATATTTAAAGTGAAGTTGTGGCAAAATCATGGTCACATAATTTACTTAATCACCAAAGAAAAATGTGGATCATTGGATCATACTTGGAGCCGAGGTTTATGAGTAGTATAAATAGGTGATGATGCCATTAGTTGGCAAACCATTCCAAAATCATCCAAGACATCCCACATCTAAAGTGTGAGAAGTCGTGAGACAAAAATAGAGAGTGTTTATGCTTATAAGTAAGTTATTCGTACTTTGTCAGAGAGAAAACTATAACTCCTATTTTTGTAATAAAATTCTTCTATCCCTGTCCACGGTTTCCACGTAATTTGTTTAGGGGTTTCCACGTAAAATTATTATATCGTTCTTTCTCTTTCTCTTCATTATTATTGCTATTCTCAATCTCTTTTAGCTATGACCCTACTCTATTCATGTAAGCAATTATAACAAAATCCTTAAAATACGGGCATGAACGATATTAACAAACATTTAAAATATCGTATTATGAGTTTAGATATAATGTCTTATTTGATACTTCGAATCACATATATAACATTAATTTCAAAGCATTAAGTTTTTTTTTTAAAAAAAAAAAAAACCAGTAACCATTTATTAATCATAAAAATAGGTCATACAAAACCATTCACTACTACAATTTCAGCCTTTCATGACAATTTTTAATTGTCATAGTTAATTTATTATGACAATTATCCCAAAAATATACTATGTCATTGTATCCCCTGTCATGGTAAGATTTTTATGACAATTAATAACAATGTCATAACATATAATTTATGACAATTATAACATTGTCATAAATGTTTATTCGTGACAACTAAAGATTGTCATGAAACGATGAATAATAGGGTTTATTATAATTATTTATGACATTTTATAATTGTCATAAATTATGCTACTTTTGCAATTATAGCTCTTTCTATTATGACAATTTTAAAATGTCATGAAACTAGGTTATTTTTACAAATTAAATTAAATTGTAAATTGTCATGAATTCACCATTCATGACAATTATCATAGTCATTATTTCTATTTCATGATAATTTAAATCTGTCATAAGAGAGATAACATGACTGTTGTGATCATCATATTTGTATTTCTTGATAGTTTAAAGTTGTCATAAAATGAATTTCATGACAGTTGTGATAGTTATAATTTTTATTTCATGATAGTTGAAAGTTGTCTTAAAAGATATATCATGACAGTTTTAAAATTTTAAAATTGAAAATTATTCATTGATTTATTCATATAATTCATATTAATTACTATTGGATTTATTAATGCAAAAGCTCCAACATTTAAGCTATTAAATAATTGTGCATTCCAAAAATATTGTCACGATCCACATATAAGAGAAATAGATTTAAGTGATCACAATGTAAATAAGACTTTAACAAACACTTAAAGCTTATACAAATATAGTTTGTATATATAAGTTGTAAATGAATTTACATTCAACTCCTCATAAAGCCTAGAATGAGAATCAAATACATCGACCACTTGTACGATGACTGACAATTTGAACGATAATCGTCTCGCAATGAATCCTTACCTTGAACAAAGTACCTACACAATATAGTTATAAAATTTTAAGTGAATGTAAAACAAAATGAAAATATTTACTGACATAACCTAGCCACCCATTTCAAACCATCCATATATTTGCAAACACAATTGGTAGATATAATTATAAACCTTGACATGTTAAATTCAAGAAATATATAATTGGATGGAGACAATTACAAAGAAAAACAAGAAATGAAGAATGAACCTACATAAAGTATTAGTTTATGCACATCACCATCTTTAGGAACTCTTTTTCCTATATCAATTATATCTCAAAATAAGAAAACAAAAGTAAAAAGGGTTTATCATTTTTCACCAAGTGGACAATTAAATAGAACCTTACGAAAATCTTAAATAAATGCTTATGTAATTTTCTTGTTTTACTTTCTTTTTTTCACTTCAAATATATGCATCTATACATTAGCTTTCAAAGAAATAGAACAATACCTTTTAAGGCAAGTTGCTTCCACATTTTCAACTTCAAGTTTGAGTATCTGGTTGAAAACAATTATATAAATATCATCAGACGACATCTTTATGATTAAAACATGGTGTTATATGAGAATAAATAAATTTAACCACTAAGCATAAATGTTTAGTCGATAAGAAGATAAAGAGTTTACCACAAATTCTAGGCTACAACTCTCAAATGAAGCTAAACGTTTGCAACCAAAATATTCGAACACATCCACTTTCATAGGACCATCTAGCCTAATTCTCAAACTCTTCTCCATATTAAGCTCCAATTGTCTTCGAATCCAATGTCTGTTTTTTTTTTGTTACTTTTTGAAATGAAAAAGACACAACAACAATATAACTAATAACAATAATATGACAAAAAGATAGCCTTACTTGATTATTCATCCATGCTTTCCATTCATATTGACAAAAAACATTGTTGTTTCCAACCAAAACAACTTAGTATTCAATCTATTAAAGCAAATGAGGAATATGAGTATATCTAGATTTTATTTTTTGGCTACCATAACTGCATGATAGCCACATAATCACTATTCAAAGATATTGCAATGAGTATAACATCATTTTTAGAAGTTAGAGATTAGACTTACTTGGTAGAATGTTCACTTGTTGCAGCTGTTAAGAGTACTCCAAAAATATATTGCTCAAAATATAAAATCCAAAGTATTAGTTTAAGTTTAGAAACTATGTTTCCTTGAACACCGTTCTCCTAAGGCCAACCGGAGACTTTCACAAAAATGTATATGGTGTTCCACAAAAAAAGCATATGACACATCATTTTGCAAATAATATGAATGAACCCACGAACTTGGCCCATTCAGCACGGACCATGTCGAGTTCATCTTGACTATACATTGATGGTGCACTTTTCATCTAAAAAATAACATAGTATTCAAAACTTGATTATTATAACTGTATCTATAGGTTTTAAGATTTAATATACGTACAACATCAGTGTATGGAGTCTCAAGCTGGAATATTATCTCGCGCATGAATCGCATTACATAATACCCACACTCCACATCACCAACTTGTTTCGGACACTATGCATGCAAGGAAAAAAATGAACTTAGTAAGATATACATAAATGATACATAAAGTTAGATTAAGAAAACCATTAGAGCTACCTTGATTAATTTCCACGTAAGCTTCTTATTAGTGATGTCTTTAAAAGCTCTGCAAATGATAGAAAATTAATTTGTTCATAAACAATAATGGTGCATCACTTTGATAGGATCTGAAATCTACGTACCTGCTAAGTACTGTAGTTATGTCAGGATGCAAACGATTGCATAATGAGTCCATGAAAAAGGCACATCCCTTTGATAAATCCATGATTATTAATGACCAATGATATCTATAACAAGACAATAACATATTAAATAAATAAGAAGAAGACCATAAAATTCTAAGACATTGATGAAACTTACCCTGAGTTATATGGAAAGAGTAATGCTTGATTTGAATCAATTTCTCTCAAGCGTCTAATGAGTTTGTTAACACGTAATTCAACAGATGAGTTTAAAGATAGAGCACCAGAATCCATAAAGTGGTACATGTTTAGAGGTTTATTCACATCCAAATGTTTTTTCAAGAACCTGCGCATGACATAATAATTGTTACTATTCATCAATTATTTAAGTACAATAAAATTCATAACACTTACATCATGTATGCATCAAGGCATGGATTAGCAATTGCGTGCATCTTAGAGAAATTGTGCACATCATCCAATAGAATGCTACATTTGTGTTGAGTGCCGAACACATCCTCAGGCACATTGATTTGAATCGATGAAGGGACGAGCTCGAGCTCCCGCAACAAACATTGTAACTCTATTGGTAGATTATGCACTACTGTGTTTGAGCATGCACTCATGTTCTTCTGCAACTTTCTAGGGCTTCTACGAACCTTCTGTTGTACGATAACATTAGTAAACCAATATTTACAATAACATCTAAGTATAAGACAATAAATATTACCTTTGGACTACTAATAATTACTAGACGCGTCGAGGCCATAATATATGTGACCCTATTTCTTGTGACAGTGTGTTCCCATATTCTTTGGATGGTATAGGCACCTCACTATCACCGTTGAAAACAACGTCTATTGACACAAGGACATTATCTCCAGCACGATCCCAATCAAAAATCGTCCCACTAGCTACTATGTTTGACGGTGTCCCTATTGCTAGTTTGCACGATGTTCCATCCTATATTCATGTTCAGACAATCATTGCATGCATACAAAAGCAATCATGTGATTTGAAACACACTGAAACTAATTTTTTTAAAAATGGTTCTTACTTTTGTCTGCTCCATCTTATTCTTTCCTTTATTGCCTTTGTTTTCTTTTTTTCCGGGGAGCCTCTTCACCTAAGCATGAAGTTAGATACTTTATTTCAACGTAACTATTTTTTTTTCTAAGAGTTAAAGTAGTGTACCTTTGGTTATTTCTTTCCAACTTTGACAGGCTCAACTTCAGTTGCTTGTTTATCACATGGACATTCACTTTCAATAGCGATTTTTTTATACTTTGCCAATTCAGCTTCTAAGTCTTTGATCTTCTCAGCCATCATGACTTTTTCTATGTCATTACTTTCTTCATTTATCTGTTTAATCTTTTTGGGTTTGTGGAAATACTGATTTTGAGTAATTCCCTTACCTACACCTCGTACAATTCCATTGCGATCATTCGAACCCAGTGTCGTTGACAAAATATCCATTTTCTTAGACGAACTACCTTCATCTTGCGTCTGCGATGCTCTCAAATCATCCTTAAATGATGAACACATGATTAGGTGTAATTCTTCTTATGTAAAAATATGAACCAAATAAGTTTCAATAAGTCTACTTACTATACGATTTGCCACTTCTCTAGTTTGTTCACGAACTATCTGACCTTCTTTATTCATGCGAGCTTTCTTCCACACATTGGATCGATCAGTTATATCCTCCTCGGGTTCATTTTTTTTCTACAATAGAAGAATTTAATTAGACATCATCGTTAATAACTATTAAATCTCCATTGAAATCAAACTTACAATTTCTTCTTTAAAATTTGCATATCCTTTTCTAGACAGCCGATGCTCGTATTCATAGTGTTCCCGCGTTTCTTGCTTTTGTTTGCTTACCACCTAAAATAGAAATAAGTGCATCAAAATCAATCATTCACACAAAATATTAATATAAATTATTTTGATATTATACCTTGAACTCCTCAGAAAGTCGATATTTGACAAATTGGACCCATTGGTCAAGTGGAATATGTTGATATTTACTTGGAAGTCTACTCAACATATTTGGATAATCTGAATGTTCCTTAATATATCTCGTCAACCAATACTTGAATTGATGGAAAATGACTCCAGCACTTTGAAGAACACTTTTCTTTGAGTTGGCATCAATTATAAATCCACCCTGTTTGCTTTTACGTTATAATTCATACAAATTGTAAATAAGGTGAACAAAAGTATATAGTACATATAATATACATACCAGGATAATTTCATAGATCATCTCTTTCATCTCACGTGAGACACTTTTCCAGTCAGGACATGTAATTGGAACATGAAACCTTACACACGTTCCTATAAAGCTCGCAAATGTTATTGCATTTTGTCCGATGGGTTGACCATCTGAGTTGTACCTAACCTCCAATTTATGTCCTTAACTACTGGCACGAGTTACCGCGTGCATTCCCGTGGAGCCACGTACTTTCTTATTCTTTGATGCTTCTTGAACAACATTATGAGCCAATAGAAAATCTGTATCAACAGGGGGAATTGTAGACCCATCACTGTGTACACTACTCTCCGGTTGAACATCCATCTAGAAAATAATCTCATTAATAGATAAATATGCTCATCGTGGAAACAAATATCATAAATTATAAAGCATACACATGAAATCCAGAAAATTACTAAACATAAAATACAAACTACTAAGTCAAGGAAGCATGTTAAATTAATTTTGATACAAAGAAATCATAAATGTTGACAATCTGAATATTAGTTGTCAACCCAAACGCCTTCACAATCAGGGCGAGTATATGAGGCTTCACTCTCGCCCAAATCAGGTTGTGGCATTCTTTCTACTGATTGAGGATAGCATACGTAAATGTATCTGAAAGTTCGTCATTGAAACAAGTATATGAATAGTCTCTTTCGGGTGGTGTGACAACAATAGACCATTGATCATCTAGTCGATCTCCAACGCAAAAGACTTGTCTTGCTTGGCTGGCTAGAATGAATGGATCTGATTCATGTCCAATACGATTGAAGTTAACCAACGTAAATCCTAACTCATCTTTACGCACCCAATTGTAGTCCGCAGCCCAATCACATCTAAATAAAATAAACTTGAAAGCATTGTAACTCAACTCCCATATCTCTTGAATTACTCCATAAAAAGACATATCAGAAACAATAGGATTTCTATCCTTTGCACTAGACACTTGCATCGTTGAGGCGACTAAACTAACCCCACTGTTCTGAAAATTCCTACTATTGTCACGAGTTTTGGTACTATATGTGCACCAATTAATCATATAGCCTTTGTATGTCAACACTTCTGGAAATGGGCCATGTGCAATCCAACGTACATTGTTAGACACTGTTAGTCCACCCTGTATTTCGAGCGCCACCTAACAGAGAAGTTATTATTAATAGAGAATGCATGAACTTTTATAGAAGAGTATAAGCAAAGTGTTTATTTAATATAATACCTTATTGTGTAACCAACTCGCAAAGGATCGATTATGTTCTTCCTTGAGCCATTTTTCATTCTTGCACTTTCTTGGATTTTTAGTTTTCAAAGACTCTAAGTGTTTACTGTAACAAGTAATAATGTATAATGAGTTTAACCATATGCAATATTAAAGAGAAAAACAAATATATAATTACTTACTTTCTATATGGTTGCACTTCTGCTGAGTTCTCAAGTATATACAAATGTGCTTGTTTCAAGTGTTCCACTGATGGTCTAATAAATGACCCAGCTGATAATGGTCTATCGATCATTTTTTTGTCTCTTATAAAGAACGAACCAAGTCCAACTAGATCTAACCCATCCAAAAATTCAGTGCAAAATTCAACTGCCTCTTCAGCTATGTAAGCCTCTGCGATGCTACCTTCTGGTCGAGTTTTATTACGTACATATCCTTTTAACACCTTCATGTATCGCTCAAAAGGATACATCCACCTAAGATAAACGGGTCCACACAATTTAACTTCTCGTACAAGGTGGACTGTCAAATGTATCATGATGGTGAAGAATGATGGTGGAAAATATTTCTCAAACAAACACAATGTAAGAACAATGTCATCTTGTAGCTTATCCAACTCAGTCACCTTAATATTCTTCGAACATAATGAGTTGAAGAAGAAACAAAATCTAGTAATAGCAAACCTCACGTTCTTCGGTAACACTTCTCGTAATGCAATTGGAAGTAATTGTTGCATAAAAATATGACAGTCATGAGACTTCATACCACTAACTTTCAAGTCATCTAGTGATACAAGACTTACGATGTTGGAAGAATAGCCTTGTGTACTTTTATACCACATAAAGCCTTGCTTATACTATACTTTTCAATTTTGATAATGTATAACATGCAGGAGGTATGTATGTTCTATTACTGCACGCATGACGCTTCTTTCAGGTTGAATCTCCATAGCTTCTAAGTCTTCTCTAGCAGTAAGTCCATCTTTGGTTTTTCTTGGAATATCCAATAACGTTCCTAAGATATTCATACACACGTTCTTTTCAATATGCATTACATCAAGACAATGTCTGACATGCAATTTTTTCCAATATGGTAGTTAAAAAAATGGAGGCATACTCTTCCAATAACTACTTGAAGCTTGGCTATTTGATTTCTTAGCTCTATTTTTTCCATTTGAAAACTTTAAGCATTTTAGCTTTAAGAATATCTCTTCACCTGACAATGGAACTAGAGCATTTCCAAGTTCTTGGTCACCATCGAATGCTTTTTTTTGTTTCCTATATGGATGATGTCTTGACAAATATTTTCTATGGCTCAGGTATACATTTTTCACTCCATGTTTTAATCGTAATGAATTAGTGTTCTCACCACATATCGGACAAGCTTTATAACCCTTGACACTACATCCACATAGGTTACCATATGCTGGAAAATCATTGATCGTCCAAAGTAGCACTACCTTCAAAGAGAACAATTCTCTTTTATGTGCATCATAACATTGCACCCCATCTTCCCATAAAATTTTTAAGTCTTCTATCAAATGAGCCAAATATATGTTTATATCGTATCCCGGTTGTTTCGGTCCCGATATTAACATTGACAACATCAAAAACTTTCTTCTCATACATAACCATGGTGGAAGATTGTAAATTGTAGTTATCATGGCCAACAATCGTATTTTAGTGCTCATATCCCCATATGGATTAACTCCATCAGTAGACAACCCCAAACGAAGGTTTCTTGGTTCTGAACCAAATTCAGGCCACAAGTGATCAATCAACCTCCAAGCCGGAGAGTCAGCAGGATGTCGCATAGTCCCATCTACAATCCTTTCTGTTGCATGCCAAACTAAATTTTTTGCATGTTCTGTGCTTTTGAACATCCTTAAAAATCGAGGAATAATAGGAAAATACCACAGATGTTTGGCTGCTATTCCCTCTTTCTCTTCATTTGAATTCTTACATAACTTCCATCTTGATACATTGCAATGTGGACACTTAGTGCACTTAGCCAACTCTTTCCTATACAAGCAACAGTCGTTCGGACATGCATCGATTTTTTGGTAGTTCAATCCTAGACCACATAAGGTTTTCTTTGCCTCATACATAGAGACTGGCAAAACATTGTCTTCAGGTAGGATTTCACGTAACACGGTTAGTAGTTTGGAAAAACTAGCATTAGACCATCCGAATTGCACTTTCAAATTGTACAATCTGACAAGAGTAGACAACTTTGTAAATCTATTACATCCTGTATACAATGGTTTCTTAGCTTCCTCAAATATACTATCAAACATCTCAGGTCCTTGTGAAGATTGGTCATGTGCAGCTTGAACCATGTCAATAACATTAAACAAATCATTGTCCTCCTCAATATTTTCATGTATCTCATCCTTAAATTTAAACCTAATATCATCGCCTTCCAAAACTTCACCATGACAAAACCATATCTTATAACTTTTATCAATACCATTGACATATAGATGAGTTCTTATGGTTAAAACATCTATAGACAAACGGTTTCCACATTTTAAACATGGGCATCGAAGCAAATTTGACCCATTGGCATGTTGCAAACCAAAGTTAATAAATGTTTCAACCCCTAACTCATATTCCTTGGACAATCTATTTTCATTCATCCACGACTTCTTCATTGTACTTTCGATCTATGGTCAAACAACATGTTACAAAATTAATACATGTACTATTTACTGCCCAATAACCATCATGCATATTTTTTTAATGCAAGTATAAATTGGGCAAGAAATATTCATTCAGAATAAACTTAGAATAAAGAAAATAGTCGTAAAATCAACTACAAAGCGATACATACCTTGACTAAAAAACGAGAGTGATAGTCCTTCCTTTTAACTCGAAAACAATGCACACAACCACCTAACAAAAGTAGAGAATAAATTATATATATTCACCCCTACCGCAGACAATAAATTCAAGATTTGACCTCAAGGGGCTATTTGTTTGGAGGGGATATGAAGCTGTTACGAATGAAGTTCTTTTTTTACATTTTTAATGATTTCTATTTTTAATATATTTTTCCAAATTTTTTCAAATTTTAAGCTTTAAACTTTTCAATTTTTTTTTAATTATTTCTTTTGCTTTTTTTTTAATTTCGATTTCTTTATTTGTTTTTTGAAAACTTTAATTTTTAATTTTAATTTTTTAAAATTAAAATTTTCAGAATTTTTTTCCTCAAACTGTTCATTTTATTTCTCTAAATTTGAGTTAAAATTGATTTTCACAATGTTGTATGATATATTCTTTTTTGAATATTAGTTATATTCCATACATAGTTATATTTTTTATTTATAATTCAATTTTTTTCTCTCAAAAAATTTATATTCTTTTTTTATCTACCTAATATTATCAATTTTGAACTAAATAAAATTTAAATTGTTTGTATTCACATAATATCATATTATGAGGATATATTTCAGAATTTAAGTTTCTTTTTAGTTCAAAAAATTGTATTCATCATTTCTTATATGTCTAATTTACTAATTGATTAGAAATTATTATCATTCACACAATATTATATTTTACAAATATATTTCATCATTTAAAACTAATCATCATTTCATAATTTACATGTAATTTTTAGAAATATGAAATATGTTAAAGTTCATATCATAAATTTTTTTTTAACAATATGCAATTTAATAATACAAATTAAAACGACAAATATTGAAGGTGAAATTACTAAGAAAATTTTCAAATACATCCAAATGAGCTATTATTACAATCACTCTATAAATTACTTTAAAAAAAACCACATCCGAACGAGCTATTAATATATTCACTCTATCTAATCACTCCAAAAAAATGCATCCAAGAGCAACTTATATATATTCACTCTATATATTGATTTCATAATTCTCAATCTCTCAAATTATCAATCACAATCAGGCGTTAAAGAAAATTAACAATAAGCACAAAACTTATATCTATCATTTTATAAGCATTTTAACTAATCTTTACCAATGCCACAAAAAATAATCAATCATTATTGAACTTCAAACCAACAAAATCGACTTTGAAATTTACCCAAAACACGAAATCAACGCGGCTGTCCTCTTGAAACACGAATCAATAGAGCTGCAATGCCCTCCAAACAACAACCTAGCAATCAGTCAAACTCAAAAATCAACCCATGAAGGCTAACAATGGTAACGAGTCAAGATCTTACTCGAAACTCGACAAAACAAGCACGACTGTGCTGCGAACTTTCCCAAGAATCGAACAAATCGGGCTCGCCAAGAGCAACAGGCGCGGGCTCACGAACAGATCGGGCTCACGAACGGCCGGCGACAACAGGAGCGTGACGCGAACGGTAGGACGGCAGCTGAGTTGCGGCTGACAACGAGGTGAGACGCAGGAGGCGTGGCTGTAGTCGGCGATGTGGCGCGCGGGGGTGAGCAGGGCGTGAGGAGAGGGACGCGTCGGCTACGGTTGGTCGCGGCTGGGTGCGTGCGCGAGCGCTGTGTGTGGGTGGATCTGAGCGAGGAG
The DNA here is from genome assembly GCA_036507275.1 of Sicyos edulis. Classification (NCBI taxonomy): domain Eukaryota; kingdom Viridiplantae; phylum Streptophyta; class Magnoliopsida; order Cucurbitales; family Cucurbitaceae; genus Sicyos; species Sicyos edulis. The sequence continues at coordinate 4,874,257 of CM071853.1, forward strand.
AGCGTGCACGCGCGCAGAGAAAACTAGACTTGGACGGGCAGCACGCGAGCGAGTCGCTGCAGTTACGTGGTGGCGTCGGCTGGGCGATGACTAGTGAGGGTAGCACGGCGACTCCTTGCGGTGGCGTTGGAAGTCGACGGCGGTGGACGGGCAGGACGACGACGGCTGCTGGTAGGTGGGGACTCTAGGGTTTGGGTGAAGGAGAAGAAGAAGATGAATGTGGGTTTTGGTTTTTTTTCACTTTTTTTTTTTCTTTTCTTTAAATGCTCTTTTCTTTTATTTTTAACTTAAAAGAAATTTCCTTCTTTTATTTAAAACCACTCAAATGGTTCTTCCATTATCTTTATTTATTTTTTTTTTCAAGCTTTTAAATGAAGGCCTCTTTACAACCCCTATTTTCTTTTTTTTTATAAGCCAAGACTCAAACCCCTTTGAATTTAATTCATTTATTATTAATTTTTTTTTCCTTTTACAATCAAACTTAACCAATGTCCACAAAATGCCCCAAATTCTCGAAATTACAGATTAACCCAAAATTACTCAACAATTGCAAAAAGGTCCCTGGGTATAAAATTACCAAAATACCCCTAAAGTTCAAAATTAACCATAATTACACCGAAGATCCCGGGAAAAGAGAATATCACACTTGGAGAGTCCATCAGAAGATGCGGGTCGTTACAAAAAATGCAACCCAAAAATTTGAAAACAATTAACGAAATGCCCCCAAAACCCGAACTCAAATAGCGATAAACATCAGCGGCTTCAAACAAACCAAAGCCTAACTCAGATTTTATCCCTAAATCCTGAAATGAATCAATCTTAAATTCCTAAAACATATAAGGCTGAATATGCTCCAATATGAGTTGTCCAAGTAAAACACAGTGCAACAATAATTCAACTCCAAAGAACAAAATTGATGAAAAATCCAACACTTGTAAGAAAAAAGTATAAAATCGTACAAGTGATGCGGCTCGCGGATCTAGGCTCAGGGACATGCGGCGGCGCACGCGGCTGAGCAGGCTAGGGGACGGTGGCAGGTAAGGATCGGCTTCGACGCGCAGGGAAGGGGCAGCGCGCGGTGGGGCTGAAAGTAGGGGGGTGCCCGCTGTGGGGTTGCTGGAGTGGGTGTGCGATGGTGATGGGAGGGGGTGTGGAGCAACGTGGGTCAGGAGGCGATGCAGAGCCGGTCGGCGGCAGAGTGGTCAGCAGGTGGCGGCCGCAGGTTGAAGTGGAGGCTAGGGTTTGGGTGAGAAGAAGGAGGAAGAAGAAGATGAAGAGGAGAAAAGAAAAATAAAAATAAAAGAAAAAACCTTCCCCTATTAACTTTCCCTTTTTTTTCTTTTTCTTTTTAAATAACACAAAATCTGCATTTTCTCTTTTTTTTTTCAATAATACCAAAAACAATTTCTATTTATTTATTTACTTATCATTATTTTTTTTTTCAATTTAAAAATTCATTTTTCTTTTCTTTTTTTTAGATTTTATATTTTATTTAAATAAAAAATTCAATAACCTAGATACAAAAATAAATATAAAATAAAATAAAATAAAATTTTAAAACTTACGAATATTATTTTCTATGACAATTTTTAAAATGTCATAATTTTATGAAAAAAATGAGATATTCTTGTCTAAAAGTTAAAAATTTCTATGACAATTATTAAAATGTCATTACAATGATTTTATGACAATTATCTAAATATCAATAACTGTCATAAAACATCAATAACTTAAAATTCATCTATTTTCTACAAATACGAGTGTTTTTAGATATTTTATGACAGTTTTTAGATTTTTTAAAATTTCTGGATTGAAATAACTGTCATGAAAGGCTAAAATTGTAGTAGTGATTCCCCCACAAATGAGGAAAAATGACAATAACAAATAGAAACTTATAGTTATTAATTTGATTTTGGTTCATAACTCGGAGCAAGATTGATCAGAATTAGGAGTGTCAACAATCTTGAATAATCTAAATGAGTCACTAACAACTTCATTGATCTTATTATAATTGAGAACGAAAAACTCCAACGTAAAGGAGAAACTTAAAAATTTTGACATTATGAAAATTGAGTTTTGATGAATTTTGGAGGTTAAACTAACCGACTTTAACGTACTTGTAACCACTAAAGGAAAAGAAGACAGCTCCAAACCGTAGAGGAGTAAAGATACCTTTGAGGATAAGATTAGTTCAACCTTATAATATAAAATCATTTATCAATCAATTCATCCTCAATAAGGACATTAATAGAACTAAAATTATCACCATACTTACTTTTATTGATAAAATTTAAACTTGAGCTAGATTGTAAGGGACCGACCCGAATGGGGCACTAAATGGGCCCTTACCCCAATGCATGCATTCAAAGTAAAGGACATTTAAACAGACATGATTTCGGATTCCAATTAAAACAAAACATTCAAAATAACCCCTTTAAAAACTAGACATTTGCCGTGAAACCTGTCCCTGTTTCCAAGCACCTGTTCCAGGATAAATACGTTTCCAAAGTTTACTCTGATCAGAGATTTACTAAAAGCCATTCAAAACCTGTTCAGATACAACATGCTGGAATCCACAAATATTTACAAACATCCTAGGGCTTCGTGCCCGGCTACATGCATTCAGGGGAAAACAAAAACACACGAGAGTCATAATACAAAAATCAGAGTTGGAAGATCGGGCCCCATGATCACAGCTCCTCCTTCAGCATCCTGTCACAAGACCACTAAGTTACTGTGGAAAACCACAGAATAAGGGTGAGTAACGAATTACTCGATAAGAATCCCCAACCGGGTACAATACGATATACATGGTCATCTCGATGAGCGTATGCAAGCTATGAATATAACACGATAGATAGCACATAGCTTAGCCCACACTTGGGCCTCGGATGCCAACTCGGTGGCTTAGTCGGAATAAAATCATCACACACCCAATACATAAGTCGCCCTATACGAGAAACAAGTCCCGCCTCGCCACCGCTTCATCGTCGACGAAAGGTACACTCGCTCACAATCCCGAGGAGCTCTCGATCGGCGTTGTAATGAGCGTAAGCATGCACCGCGTGCTCATCGCAGACTATGGGGTTGCTGTGTGTCGAAGGCAAGCTGCCCATATCCATCCACCAAGCCTAACTAAATCTTTGGATCGGTGTCACCGACATAGGGGTGTGAGACCGACACGTAAACTATGTCACTGAACCACCGCACACCGGGCCAAGAAACGGTCGTGGTAGGCTTACACCAGAAACCGTCCTTGCCTTAACAGTGGCAATCGAGGGCTACCGCCAAACATGCCGAGGACATGCGGTGCCGGGGACGAGGCAATGCCAAGTCATCATCCCGACCGTTGGGGCATTAACAACCGCCCCCTCACCCAAGATTGCGGGGCCTACCGCTCGGGTTAGCTAATCCTCACGGGTCCGGGGGACGGAATGACTTGCTCGACGCCCCCGCCATGGATGCAAGGTTCTTTATGCATCAGCCCGGATGATGCTATCTACCCGCAATTCTAACTCGCCTAGCAAACAAGCAAACAATTCCATAAAATCCAATACGTGCTCAATAAGAATACAATGAGCCTAGCATGATACTATGAAGCAAGGAGCAGATACGAGCATGCGAGAAAGGAACAACCTAGCATGGATTAACATGAGAATTAACCAAGAAATCATGCTAAGCGGGAATTCAGATTGAAGCACCTAGCTACACATGTCAATAATCACAAACAAGCAATCAATCAACAATCACATATAATATCGCAGGTCCACACAACCCGGTAAGAAATCCTTACCTTGGTCTGGGACGGATTGGCACGAAATCCTAAGTCGCGAACAATCTCGATCTAGCTACCGGAACCTATCAATCATCACAATAATCACACAATAGGCCTAAATACAATAAAATAAATGAGGCTCATTTCGGGGAGCAACTCACGAGGCACGACGAACACACGAACGAGCCGACAGACGAACGGGGCAAAGAACTGGTTGGCATTGGCGTGGCTGGGCGCAGAATGGGCGAAGCTGGCGTGGCTGGCGCAAGCGACTGGGCGGCGCGACGCGCGCGACGAACGCTGGGCGAAGCAGGCGCGGGCTGGCGCTGGCGATGCGACGACGCGGCAGCGTGGCGAGGACGCGCGCGCGCGAGGGCGAGGCGGCGCGCGGCGTGGCTCGGCGGAGCGCTCGCCATGCTGCGGCGATGGGCGAAGCGGGCGATCGAGAAGGGGAAAACGAGCTCGATTTTCGAGCGATTCGGCAAGATTCGACGAGCGATTTTTGGTTGGAAGAACTCCTCTACTCCAGCTGCACAAAACCCACCCATCAATTTACTTTAACACGGCCGAAAAAAATGGAAACACAAAACAGAGGAAAAATCTCGACGGAAAAGAGAAGGAGAAGAAGAAGAGAAGAAGAAGAAGAAGAAGAGAGCTCACCGGAGGGACGAACGGCGAGGGAGAGAACGTTGGTCGGCGAGGGAGGGAAATCGCGAGAGCTACGCAGTCGGTTGGTGAAGAATCGAGAAGAAGAAGAAGGGGAAGGAGGAAGAAGGCTCGGTTGCTCTACTTTAAATCGAACGCACGACAACACGCTTATATATTAGATCACGCGATTAAGATAACAAACACGCCCAGTGGCTCGGCTGGCTGAGCCCTCTGCCTAGCATATGACACGCCCCTGGTTCGATTCCTGCTCGATGCGCTATTTAATTCCTTATTTGTTTTTACCTTTTTCCAAGCCCAAATGTCTTCACCAAAAATCCCGATCCTTTTCAAATTGACTCATAATTATCCCGACAATTTCTAATTTCAAAACCGGCCCTGTCGGCCCGACCCAAAATTACCAAAATGCCCCTGGGCCTCCCGGGAAGACTGGGATGAAATTTCCGGGCCGTTACATAGATAGTGTAACCAAACCACTTTATTGAAAACCTTTGTTCGGTTCAAAACTTTTTCATTAACCAAATATTCCTCTTATGATCACACTACTCTATCTTATAATTGTTACCTTTATGATAAGTTAATTTTTCAATTTGCTAGTCCTACATTTTTATTTGAGTTAACCAATAATGGAACATTTAAACTTTTTGTAAGGGTCCGACCCGAATGGGGCATTAAATGGGCCCTTACCCCAATGCATGCATTCAAAGTAAAGGACATTTAAACAGACATGATTTCGGATTCCAATTAATACAAAACATTCAAAATAACCCCTTTAAAAACTAAATAATTTCCTCGAACTGCCCCCTGTTTCCAAGCACTGCTCCAAGATAAATACATTTCCAAAGTTTACTCACGATCGAGATTTACTAAAACCATTCAAAACTGTTTAGATACAAAATCTTTGGAATCCACAAATATTTACAAACATCCTAGGGCTCGTGTCTTGCTACATGCATCAGTGGGGAAAACAAAACACACAAGAGTCATAATACAAAAATCGAGTTGGAAGACTGGGCCCCATGATCACAGCTCCTCCTCCTTCACCATCCCTGTCTCGCAACTTGGTTACTGTGGAAAAACCACAATAAGGGTGAGTAACGAATTACTCAAGAAGAATCCCCAACCAGGGTACAATACGATATACATGGTCATCTCGATGAGCGTATGCAAGCTATGAATATAAACACGGAATAGAGCACATAGCTTAGCCCACACTTGGGCCTTGGATGCCAACTCAGGGTCTTAGTCCGGAATAATATCATCACACAGTCCAATACATAAGTCGCCCTATACGAGAAACAAGTCCCGGCCTCAGCCTGTCTACTGTCGACGAAAGGTACACTAGCTCAAGTTCCCGAGGAGAGCTCTCGGTCGTGTTGTAATGAGCGTAAGCATGCACCGCGTGCTCTCGCAGACTATGGGGTGCCGGGTCTAGTGGCAAGTCGCCCATGTCCGGCCACCACGCCTATCTAAATCTTTGGATCGGTGTCACCGACATAGGGTGTGAGAGACCGACACGTAAACTATGTCACTGAACCACCGCACCGAGGCTAAGGAAGCGGGTCGTGGTAGGCTTACACCCAGAAGCCGCCTTACCTTAACAGTGGCAATCGGGGGCTACGGCCGAACACGCCGAGGACGTGCCGATCGCCGAGGGACGAGGCAATGCCAAGTCATCATCCCGACCGTTGGGGCATTTACGATACCGCCACCCTCACCCAAGATTGCGGGGCCACCGTTAGGGTTAGCTATTCCCTAACAGGATCGGGGTGAGCTCCATCTCATACGCCCCCGCCGTGGATGCAAGGTTCGTTATGCACCCGGCCCGGATGATGCTATCTACCTGCCACTCTAACCTGCCTTAGCAATCAACAAACAATTCAGTAAAATCCAATACGTGCTCAATAAGAATACAACGAGCCTAGCATGATACTACGAAGCAAGGAACAGATACGAGCATGCTAGAAGGGAACAACCTAGCATGGATTAACATGAGAATTAAATCAGGAAAATCATGCTAATCGGGAATTCAGAATAGAATACCTAGCTACACATGTCAATAAACACAAACAAGCATTCAATCAGCAATCACATATAATATCGTAGGGCCCACACAACTCCGGTAAGAAATCCTTACCTTGGTCGGGGACGATTTGACACGAAAACCTAAACGGTGAACGAACCCGAACTAGCTACCGAGAACCTATCAATCACAACAAAAATCACACAATAGGCCTAAATATAATAAAATAAACGAGGCTCGGCTGGGAGCAACTCACGAGGCACGCATTTAACGCACGCGAACGAGCCGATTGCACGAACGGCAAAGAACGGTCGTGGTTGGCGCGGGGCGCAGGAATGGGCGCGTGGGCGCGTGGGGAGCGGACGCGCCGGACGGATGCGTGGCGAAGCAGGGGCGCTGGCGAGGCTTCTGGTGGGGCGCCGGCGGCGACGCGACACTGTCTTGGCGGCGAGGCGCGCTGGCCGGCACGGTTCGTTCATGCGGCGAGGCTCGGCGGTTGGCTGGCGCCTGCGCGACTCGAGCTCGGCGACTCTGTTTCTGCGCGCGAACAAGGGAGCGACGATCTCGGCGAGATGGCGCGATTCCGGCGACGATGGAGCTTCTACACGGACGAATCCATCTCGGCTAGCTGCACAGAACATCGCACACACACAAATTACTTCGACTCGGCCGGAACACTCGAAATCGGAGCAGGGGGTGACGGAATTTGGGGAGAAAAAGGAGAAGAAGAAGAAGAAGAAAAGGAAAGCTTACCGGAGGAACGAACGGCGAGAGAGCTCCGGCGAATTGGAGTCGGCGAGGGAGCAAAACGCGAAGACGCCCTGGTCGGTCGAAGGGAAGGATCGCGAAGACGAAGGAGAAGAGAAGAAATGAAGAAGGAAGCTCGGACGGAATTTTTCCTTATAAACCAAAACTCAGCCAAACAAGCTTATATAGACGCTGACGCGTTTAAAAGCACAAGAGCGCTCAGTGGCTCGAATGGCAGCGGCGCTTGCCTAGCTTCTTACGTGGCCCTGGCTCGAATCTCACTCGACGCGCTATTTAATTCTCTATTTATTTTTACCTTTTTTCCAAGCCCAAATGTCTTCACCAAAATTCCTGATCTCATTCAAATCGACTCATAATTTTTTCGGCAATTAACAATTACATAACCGACCAAAATGCCCCTGGGCCTCCCGGGAAGACCGGGATGAAATTTCCGGGCCGTTACACTTTTTCTTACGAAAAACATACATTTGAACTTATAACATCTTGATCATAAAAATTTAACCTCTAAATTATAGATATTTACCTCCTTTGACCAAATAATCTTGCCCTACGATTTTTCTATTAGTGCTAGTTTGGGGGTGGGGCATGTTTGTTTATTGATATTTTTTTTGTATATTTAATTTATATATATACATATATAATTACTTACTTATCAAACAAATATTTGTTTTTAATTTTGTTATGAGATTTTTATAATTATATATTTATTTGTAGTATCTTTTTAAAAGAAAATTATCCTAAGTAAGACTCAAACCTCAAACATTTTAATTCATCAAACATTTTAATTCATCAAAGCTAACATTGTCAACCAACCCATCCATTTAACCTAATTGATTATTAATTATATATTATATTTCATTTATTTGTATCTTTTTTCTTTTAAAATACATTTTCTTAGAATTTTAAAGTATATTATTCCGTCATTATTCATATATATTATTTTTTTTAAAAAAATTAAAACTATTGGATCATATTGATTGTTTTATGTTTTAATTTTAAATTTGATTTCAAAATAAATGAAATAAATAAAATTTAAAATTCCCTTTTTTGTTTTAAGATTGTTTTATTATTATTCTCTTAAAAATATTAACAATTATTATGTCTTTGAAATTTGTTATATAAAAATAACATGATATATATATATATATTTTGAGAAAAACATGATAAATATTTTGACTTGATAATTTATTATATAAAAGTATATATGATAAATATCTGAAATTTATTTTATAGCCTGCATTTTAAATAAAGAAAATATACTAAATTTTAAATAAATAAAATAAAAAATTTTCAAAATAATAAATGAAAGAATTTCAAACAATATTGATTAATGAATATTTATGCATTTGTAATTTATTTCTAAAATAAAATTTTTATTAATTAGATGAATTTTAAAATGATACATTTATACATATTTTAAATAAAATGTAATAAATTTTAAATTTTAAATTTTATTTAAATAATAAATAAATTAAATTAAATTTAAAAAATGATATTTTTTAGAATGTACCCACTAGTATTCGTTCTTGTGACCAACAAGATCAAACTAAATCAAAATCCAACCTGTAGTCCATCAAGCTACAATGCTATTAGGTAAAAAATAAAGAAGATATTATCATTATATTTAATATCATAAATTTATATATATATTTTTAATTGCATAACTTTTCTTCTCTTCCTATTCAACCTAAATTTATTATCGTTTAAAAAAAAAACATAAATTTATTATCACTTCTATTCTATTCTATTTTCTTCTCTTCCTAACCAAACATGCCCTTAAAAGTTACCTTAAATAATTATTTTTGTTTTAGGTCTATCAATCCTAAAATTTATTACACGTGCATGCATCACATTTAATGTGGGTTCGTATCAGTCAAAAAGCCATGAATTTTTATTTAAAATGGAAAAAAAAACTTTTTTGTTTTTTTCCTTTTTTTGAAAAAAAAATAAAAATAAATCTTTTTCTTAATTGTTCGTTGTTAGGTCGCTCGTCTCGATATTTCTTCGCCGGGCTTCATCACATTTTCCAATACCCCACCGCTCTTCCTCCGCCGATCAAGTAAATTCCGGTAAGCATCTCGCCGGAATTTTTGACTTCACTTCCCTAATTCGTTGTTCTTCAAGCTGCGTTTCACATTTTGGTTCTAATTACGAAGAAAATTTCAATTTATGTTTTCCTTTACTTGCTCGGAAATGGATTAGCTCCGAGATTTTCTCTCCTTGTATCGGTTGTTTGCGATCAATTTCCAAGAAAACATTTAGGAATCTATGCTGAAAACAAGAACAATATTGTGCTCTTGACTCGTGAGCGTGAAGACAAATCAAGTGAATAGCTGAATAAGGATGTGAAATTCATCACTGTCGTCCTTGCCCTAAGCTAAGGTGTAAGATTCGAATCTGACTTTAGGTTCTGCCGTTCATTTCACGCTGATTTGAATTTTGGAATAGAATAGTTGAGGCCTTACTTTTTTTTTCTGATTTGATATTTCTTTGTTGAATTGAGTTGATTGGTGTTTTCTCTAGGTTAATTATCGCGGAGTTGTGTTTTCATCTTGGAAACGCGATCATGAAGCGACTGTCTAGAAAAGTTGGGAAGTATGAGGTAGGGCGGACGGTTGGCGAAGGAACGTTCGCCAAGGTTAAGTTTGCATGTAACACGGAGACGGGAGAGGTTGTGGCCATGAAAGTTTTGGCCAAAAGTAGCATTCTCAGGCATAAAATGGTTGAGCAGGTACTTCAGAATAGTTTTCTTCTTATATGTAGAGAAATTTAATGTCAAACTAGTGCTTAATGTGTATTCTTGCCATGTTAATGTAAAGGGTCAGCAGACAGCATATTCACTTATGCCTAACCAAGTGTGGTTTTTCAATCCAGGCTTGTTGTTTTGCTTACCTATTTTTTTATATTTGGGTTAACTGAATATATCATGAAATTGATGTTTAACCTCACTCTCCTTTAACCGAAATAGAACTCTTTATGCAAACAAGATCACGGCTCAACCAACATAAAAGATAAGAGGAATCACCTCAAATGTGGTTGAACTCAAAAAAGAACTTAGAACTCATTATTTATTTCACATGTTAGTGTAAAAAACACCCGAATAAACGATTTTGAAGGTAAAACACATGGTCACTACTCTCTTAAAGATTCATTTTGCCTATCAAAAGTCATGATAATATAGAAAGTATTATCTGTGTGTGGTGGCTTTTGCCATGGTTTTAGCTCAGCCATTCCCGGATATTGACATCTGGATGACCATTATTTCTTAATGATTGAAAAAGTACACAGAAATTAACTGATTAACAAACTCGGAGCTTGCACAGGGACTGAATGTAAGGCCTCTGCCATTTAAAGTCATGAATTAAATAAGTCTGCAACATGCATGTCTGGTAGGATGCTGTCACTACAAACACAAACACACACATACACATATATAGTGATACTTTCCCTTTACTTCATGACCTAAATATCTTGTTCATTTATTTTTTTCTTTTATAAATTCTCTTTCAGATTAATAGGGAGATATCAATAATGAAAATTGTCAGGCATCCACATATTGTCAGACTGCACGAGGTATGATATCAAATAACTTGTAGGAGTTATCTTTAGTTACTAGTTAGCTTCCTGCTTCGGGCATCTTTTATGATATTCCTTTTCTCTATGTTTTTCCCATCTCCCACTAAATTCCAGGCGTTGGCTAGCCGGACAAAGATATACATTATTCTTGAGTTTGTCTCCGGAGGTGAACTGTATGATAAAATAGTAAGGCTTCCTGTCTTAAGTAATTGAATAATATTATCTTTTTCCTTACATTAGACTGGGAAGTTGAAACTGTTTAATTACTATTATGTATTGATCTGCACAGCATCTTCAAAAGAAGCTTCCCGAAATTGAGTCTAGACAATACTTTCAACAACTAATAGATGCAGTTGCTCATTGTCACAGCAAGGGTGTGTACCACAGGGACCTCAAGGTGCAAAACTTTTAAATAGATGAAGATGATATAGTTCTCGGTTCTGGCAAAAAGTTGTTTCATATGTTTTGGTTCTAAGTACTATATTTTCTTGTCGTAGCCTGAAAACCTTCTTCTCGATGCTGATGGAAATCTAAAGGTTTCAGACTTTGGACTGAGTGCACTGTCTCGACAAGTAACTTGGAACAATAATTATCTTGAATAATAGAATTTTGGTCATTAGTTTATACATTTTTACTCATTTCTCTAACCCATTTTCCTCTGTCTCTATCAGGGTGTCGAGCTGCTTCACACCACATGTGGAACTCCTAATTACGTTGCACCGGAGGTACATTATTCATAAGTTATTTAAAAGTATAAGGACACATTACAGACTCATGATTCGTGAGTTTTTATGATTGTGCAGGATGTAAGGTCATCCTTGCCTCAATGTGTCGATAAAATGCTCTTATTTAGGCGGTTTAATTTATTAGATTGTGAATGATTACATCTTATTTTCTTCTCCTAGGAATACGTTCATGTCTAACTACTATATCATACTGTTTTTATAATTATTACGTATGCTGATCCTTGCAGGTTCTTGGAGGTCAGGGTTATGATGGTGCAGCTGCAGATATATGGTCATGTGGGGTTATCCTGTATGTCCTAATGGCTGGGTATCTTCCATTTTCAGAGATAGACCTCCCCACTTTAAACAAGAAGGTGCTTGTTTCCTATCTTTCCGTCACCACAGTTTCTCAAATTTGAATAACTGCACATATTTATAAATAGGAATACCGTTCTGGTGACACAAAAAATGCTCTTTATATGCCAACATCAGATATCCAATTTATGAAATATCAGGGTTTTATTTTTTTTCTCCCATTATGATTTCTGGGGGTTCAGGATCATGCACGATTGACCAGATTTTTGCAGTCGAAGTAAGATGACTGGTCAGTGCTTTCACAACTGTGAACGATAATTTTCTAACAATTTCATTTCCGATGCATAGATAAATGCGGCAGAGTATTCCTGTCCTTATTGGTTTTCCTCTGGTGCGAAGTCCTTGATACAAAAGATCCTTGATCCAAATCCTAAAACTGTGAGTTCTTTTTTCAGTTTCTGAAATTTTCATTGCTAAGTCTTCAATTTTGAGCTTTTTGGTTTACTGGTTTAATCATTATTTATAGTGGATTATTTTGGCGTTTTCTGCATTTATTTGTATCATAGGGTAGGGTTTATTTGTTTAATGATGCATCGATTATTCTGCAAATGTTGGCAATATTACTCTTGTTGGGTGAGTGCAGTTCATGTGAAATTCTGGCATTCATTAGTATTGTTGTGGTGTATCTTAAGTATTTTTCTTGGTGTATTTTTATTGTAGGATGTATATCTGTTGGCATTGTGTTAAGATAATATAATAGAGGTTTTCATTTGCATTGCAGCGGATTCAAATTGAAGAAATTAGAAAAGATCCATGGTTCAGAAGAAACTACAAACCTGCTAAACTAGGAGAAGATGAAGAAGTAAACTTAGATGATGTTCGGGCTGTTTTTGATGACATTGAGGTTGAATTTTGTTTCCAGCACTATTTATGGTTTTACATCTCTGCAAAATTGAAACATAAAGTTTTGTATTCTGTGTACGAAGATATACAGCCATGAACACTAACTTGAAGCTGCCAGAACTCGTTCAGAGAGTAGGTCTACATGAAACAAATGGCTTAAGAAGGTGTTTGGATGTGGAATTGTAGAATGATTATTTTGAGACATTATAAATGAGGGGTTATTTTGAGTGATTATAAATTTGAGTTTTAGTAATAGCTTGCTTGGATGTAGTTATTTATAGAGAGATTGCAGTTAATAACTTGTTTGGATGATGGTTTTTGTAGAGGAGTTGCAGACAATAGTTTGTTTGGATGTGGTTAGAAATGATTGATTATTTGGAGGGGTTATAAATGAGTGATTAGAGATGAATGATTATTTTGAGTGGTTAGAATCGAGTGATTATTTTGAGTATTTAGAAATGAGTGATTATTTTGGATGATTACAATAACTCGTTTGGATGTGATTATTTGAAGAGTAAGCTTCATTTATAATATCTTGTTAACTATGGCAAACAAACACCCCCTAAATGTGTTACTTTTTTTTTTCTTCTGTTTTTTTATATTCGTGAATGTCCGGCCCAGCGTACACCTCTACATTTAATTTCTTTTCATTTTTCTTCTAATTTGTTTTAAGTTTTAAGCTTGCTGAACTGGATCTTGTCAGTGTTTACTTGTTTTACTCACATATTTGTGCACTAAATTAATTCTATTCGCTCGTATCATTGTTTGTCAATTGCAGGAAGAATATGTTTGTGATCAATCAGAAAAAGTTGGCGATGGTCCGTTAATAATGAATGCTGATCAGTCAGAAAAAGTTGGCGATGGTCCGTTAATAATGAATGCATTTGAGATGATAACTTTATCTCAAGGATTAAATCTTTCACCATTATTTGACCGGCGGCAGGTTAACTCATGTCAAGCTTTGCTTTTCTTCTTTGATATAGAATGTCCAGAGCTCTAATAAATTATCCTTTCTGTTCAGTCCATAACGTGTCCATCTCACATTACATGTCTATTTGTTGAAATCCTAAAATTCACCATTTTTCTCATCCTTATTATTTCCTGTTATAATGACTTCCTTTCCATGACAGGACTTTATAAAGCGGCAAACACGTTTCGTTTCTCGTAAACCTGCTAACCTCATAATGTCTACCATTGAAGTTGTAGCAAAAGCAATGGGTTTGAATGTACACACTCGTAATTTCAAGGTGCAATTGTTATTCTTCCCTCACGATAGATATTACCATGACATTATTCTGGAATAACATATTAATTTTAGTTGAATCTTTCTTTTCAGACAAGGTTGGAAAGAAGAACTGGACACAGGGTTGCAGAGTTAGCAGCTGTGCTGGAGGTAATCTCATGGACATGATAATATTGAGTACTCAAGAAAGTTTTTCTTATTGCCTACAAGAGCTGATCTCAACTGGCATGAGTATGACCTAATAACCAGAAGGTTACTGGTTCATTCCCGCCCCCAAGTATCGTTGATTTCAAAAGAACAGAAAAACCTTACTAAATTTACTTATGGTTTATAGATTTATGAAGTGGCGCCATCACTTTTTATGGTGGACGTTCGCAAAGCTGCTGGAGATACGCTAGAATATCACAAGGTAACTTCATAAATTTATATATCAATACTCAAAAAGACACATGATGGAGGCCTAAATCCTTCTATAAATATCTTTATTGATACAAACTGCATTTTCTTAATTGTGTGGCCCTGTAGTTCTACAAGAATTTCTGTGCTAAGCTAGAAAACATCATCTGGAAACCAACTGAGAGTGTGGGGAACTGAAGCCCCACTTGGTTACTAACTGGGTTTGGAGCAAATGAGCAGCCAACATACTTTTCCTTCAAAAGTAGCTGTTGATGATAATTAGCTGATTTGACCAATAATTCAGCATTACCCCTTAGAAAACAGAAAGATCTAAGATGCAAAAAAAGGAAAATATATATAGTGTAGGATATGTATGTGTGTGTGTTTACTTTTCTTCATGACCTCTGGAATTGCCATCAAACATTTATTTGAAGGCTCCACCACAAAAAATAAATAACAGGGGGAAAAGTGAAAAAGATATCCTTAGGAAATTTGCCTACATTGTACAGAAGGCCATTGAAAATAAATTTGGAATCTTTTTCCTGAGAGCTGCTAAAAGTGCTTATAAGTGTAATCTGTTACTGTCTTAATCATGTATCAGCATGTTGTATTGGAGTGTCGAACATACAATAAAATACTTTGTTTGTGGAAGGAAAACCTTTTTTTTTTTTTAAGATCAACATTGTTGTAGGATTCGAATCTCTCTCTCTCTACATATAGCTTAAATAATTAAGTTTCAAATTGACGTTCATTTTAAGAGATATTTTATGATTTGTTGGTTGATATAATTAAATTTATCTCAACATATTAGCTTAAGTTTTTGGGTTGATTGGTTGTTTAACATAATTTATTATGATATTGGTTTGAGTTCCAAGTTATTTACTTCAAAATTAAAATAAAATTGAATCGTACAAATTTTTAAGCTCACTAATGAGAGAGATGGTAGATTGATATAATTAAATTTATTTCAACTCAGTGTAAACCATCATTGTTCTCATAACATTTTTTTTTTTAATTATAGAAATTATTTTATTTTGGGAGAGCTGAAATTATGTTAAGTACAAGTGAAGTTTGAAAGTTCGCAATTTGAAAAAACCCCAAATCAATAACTAGATCTTGATAGCTAAATTACACAACCTAGAGGATTTTTTTTTTTATCAACAATAATTAAGATAAGACGAATTTGAACTTCAAGTCATTCATTTGGTTAATTGTGTGACTCCCAAAAGGCAAAGACATAGACATTGACCTGACCGAAAAATAAGGTAAAATGTCGGATATCGTTGACGACATAGTTGTCATCATATTGAATTCACCAATGTGATAAGGAACATTTCGAATATTACTCTTTTTGCCTTTTCTTTTATCCTCTTCACACTTCAATTTCGATGGTAACTGTTGAAGAAAAGGCATCTCTGAATAAACAAACATAAGATCTGAATATGTACAGCAGAAACATTGTTTTCTTGCTGCAGCTGCTCATCATGTCTAAGTTGAAAATAAAAACAATGGCAGATTCAAATTTAAAGTGAAGAAATGAATCTTTGAATTTAAAGTTTTCTTTTCTTGTGTAGGTCTACAACTGGACAAGTACAATAGTATGACTGACAATTCAACCACAGGATTTAACAGAAATATTAACTCATAAACTTATGGGGTGTTTGGGCCACCAAGAATAAGGAAGAGAATGAAAATGAGAATGAGAATGAGAATGACTCCCCGTATTTGGGCCACCAGGGAATCATTCCCCCCATAATCAGACTTTCCAAAAATCACTTTTTTATTCTCCCCTAATTACTTTTTATTCTTTGTCCAACAACTTTTCATACATCACATCACTATTTTACACTCACATCATTTTCATTATTCTATATTTCCTATAATCATTACCTTTATCTCGAACAAAAGAAATCATTCTTTCCATAATTATTAACTTCACTCCAAACACAAATAATTATTACCCTCATAATCATTCTCCTCCCCATTACTATTCCTCTCTTAATCATTACCATTCCCCTTGTCTCAAACACATCCTTAATCTCTACTCTAATCTCTGTTTCTTTCAACATTCTTTTGCTTACCCTTTTGAGGTTTTGGCTAATTTGATATAAATTTCATAACTTTACTGAATATCATTACATAAAAACATATCCTTCGTTTTCTTCAAGGAAAAAAGATAGAAGTAGAGTGGTCCAATGGACAGTTTATGGACAATCCATTCATGTGATACAACGAAAAAAACTAACTTATTTGCATTAAAAATTTATACAGTCCATACACGTAACGCTCACATGTTTTTCAAATTAAAATCTAGTCAATTTACAATCCTTTCCCTCGAGAGAGAGAGAGGGGTTTATTGATCCATTCAATTTCATTCCCTTGAAAAAAAGAGAGCAAAAGAAAAAAAAGAGGAAATATTTCCCTTATGAATCAATATATTATGATACATGGGCAAGTTGAGGTTGACCTACCTAGTTAAGACTCGAAGAATTTAAGAGGTTTTGAGTTTAATATATGGTGATCAACTACTTTGGGAATTGATTTAGACTAATGTTGTAGGGTCAAACAGTCTTTCTATTAACATAGCTGAAGTGCGCATAACCTGATTTGAATACTCATGGACAAAGGCATATATAAAGGAAAATGGAAGTTTTTTTTTTTTTTTTTTTTTTTTTTTTTTTTTTTTTTTGAAGGGAAGAATGGGAGATATTAACATGTTTTTGTTTCTAAGGTTGAAAATACTTATCTTTACACTTGCATTTCCATGAGAGAAGATAATAGGCATCATCTTTAGAAACGACACTACCATTATTATCACTCTTATGGAGCTGATTAATAACCAAAGCAGCAACACATGGCATACAATTTAAGCATTTGTTGAAGCACTTTGGTGGCCTTGACCCAATCACCAATTCCTTCTGCTTTGAATTTTCATGCCCTGTGATTCCAAAAACACAAAATCCCAACAAAAAAGATTAAACTTATGATAGATCATAAATGATAAACATATGAATAAGAATGTCTATGGTTAATGTGTGGATAATTTACCTAATGTGGGGTGACAAAGAGATAGGGAGAATATGAGAGGAAGAATGAGAAAGAGAGAGTTTTTTAAAGCCATATTTTGAGTGATTTGTGTGGGAGAGAGAGAGATTGAGAGAAGGGATTTGGAGTTTCAAATGGGAAAAGGAGTTAAGAGAAGTGGTGGTGGTGATGGATTTGTGAAGTGTTGACAAAATAGCAAATAGTAAGGTTTTTTTGGGGGTCCCAATTGAATACAATCAACCCTTTTGAGGGTCTTTTTTTTTTCTAACTTTATTTTTATATGGATGAATGTTGGAATGAGCTTAAACTTATGTGCATCTGGCCTATTTTTACCATCTATAATATTTGGTGATCACCATAAATTAAATGCATAACTTTTTAAGGAATTTATCTTAACACCACATTCTACCTCATGTATTATAATTATAGCACAATTCTTTAAATAATTCATCTATAACATATAATTTTCTATCACTGATAGAACTCAACTAGTAATAGAACATAATTTTTTTATTAATGATAAAACTCAACCAGTGATAGAATGAGTCTACCACTGATTGAATTCTATCATCGATGAACTCAAACAGTGATATATTTCAATTCCAATTTTTTCTACTACAAATAAATTAGTTTTGATTTTGTGTTATAGATGGAAATATTTATCCTTTTTTGTTATACATACAAAATCCCCAACTTTTTAACTTTTTAAGATCTTTATCACTAGGTCAATAGATGATCTACAATTTTTCAAGATCCCTTTTACTATTAAGAACTTAACTCCTAGTTTCTTTAATTAGATGTTATTGAACTTTTGAGTTTAACATGTTATTTCTCGTGTATGATCTTTTTCTGATTGTACAGGTGTACGATTATGGTCAAACTTCCAACAAGAACTATAAATTCTACCTATAAAATTTGAAAATTTATGAGAAATGTAGTTATCAAGAGGTACAAAGAAATATGGGTCTAGTGCCTAAAAAAGGACTCCTGTTTTTTCTTCCTTTTAAGTTTTCCATCTTCCCTTTCATTTAAAGTTTTACCTATATAGAATACAATTATGGGCCTTCTATCCCTTAATTTTTAGGGACAACTAAGCAAATGTCTAAATTTTAAATAAATATTAAGAGAATGACTATCATATCTTGAAGTTTAATAAATGTCTTTTTTTAAATCTAAAAAATTAATTATTAATTTGTAAATAAGAAATGGACGAGTATACCCTTCTACTTAATTTTTGTTTTTTTTTAATAAAAATATTATTTGAAATCTCTTTTTCTATGTAACAACTTTGAGAAAAATCTTAACAACATTTTTAACAAGTCTTTAACCAAAAGATGAAAATTTTAAATTTATTTCAAAAGATAAAAAAGAAAGTATATTGTTAATTATTTGAAATTATTTTTCGAAAGATTTGAGATGAACATTTAATCATAACAGTATACATGGTCCACGTGAGTGAATTCTTTAATATTGAAAGAAGTAACAAATATAAAAATATAAAGTGAATTCACCTCAAATCATCTCTTGAATACGAACGTTGGATGCGGAAAATCTATGCTTAGCATAATTCTTTGGTATTGTAGGTGTCTTTTGTTCCTGATTATATACCATGTGTACCAAAACATACTATCATGATTTCAACCACTTTTGCATCTTTTGTTCCTAGTTATATACCACGTGTACCGAAACATAGATTTCAACCGCTTTTTTGCTCCTAGTTATATACCATGTGTACCAAAACATACTGTCATGATTTCATCCAGAACGCATTTTTTTTTCTTTTGTTCCTGATTATAGACCATGTGTACCAAACACATATTGTCATGATTTCAGCCAGAACGTACTAGTTTGTCTTTTGTTCATGGTTATATACCATGTGTACCAAAACATACTGTCTTGATTTCAGCTAGAACACATCAGTTTGTGTACACACCGTTTACTAACCCCGCACTTCTCTATCTTCTATTATCGTCAGCCTTATATTTGTAAAGAGAGAAAGGCTAGACACTCAGGCTTGTATCCAGTTTGAGACCTGGAATGAATTTGGATAAAAATTGGGATATTGTGGATTCGATGACAACAAATTTTGTGGTGTAATTTGAATCATTCACGTCGTCCAAACTCCGTTAAAAGCAATGATAATCGGCGTCGCTTTTATTGATGGAGAAACCCATGAAAATCAAACAAAAACTTGTGAATATCTCCACTCAATGGAAGTGAGATCCAACAAGACTCATGAAATATCTTGAGCGTGCAATCGTATCCACAATCTCCAAAAACAAAATCATGAACAAAAAATGTGAGTGGGAGTGAGAATAATCGAAGAATGTGACAAATGTTGGAGGCAATAAATTGTAAAATGAATAAAATGATAATTTGCGTTGTAGAAGACGATCAAACACGATTGGACAATTCCTTGCTGTTAAATAAAAAAGATTTGACAAAGATATTAAATAAAAAAAATTGAAAGATATTAAAAATGAGTTGGTTGTATGGAGATATTCTCTCCTAGATTTAAGGATGTTAGTCTTGATAAAAATAACGTTTAATTAGGTTTTTTAATTAATAAATATGTTTAAATTAAAAAGAAAATAAAATCAAGGGCATTATGGAGAGATAGAATAATTATCTCTCCTCCCAATATTTTAAATTAGACACTCATTTAAAGTGAAAAACAAAAAAAACATTCTTTTAATAACTATATGAAATGTAGACATTATCTACAATTTCTCTAATCTTTAAGGTGTTTTGGGGCCCGTTTATTTTAACGACTTTATTGATTATAATAACTCAGTTGATGTTTATCCCATCGTTTATTATAAATTATGATATTTAAATCTGTGTGTCCGTTTATCTAAACATTGCAGATATATTACTTTTGTTATATGATCAGTCCTTCAAACACCATTTTTCGTAATCCCTATTATAATAATTTGTCTCTCAAACACTATTTATTATAATCTTCCGTCTATCCTAATATAACCAAATCAGTCTTCCAAACATATATTGGATTTCATATCATATATGCCTATTTCAGTGCATGCATGTGCATTCTTAAAGCAAAAGAGTTATACCAAAAGAATTTAACCAATTAAAATATATATATATATATATTGACAGAATGAGTGACGTAAATACTGCTTCAATCATTCTAAAATCATGTTTGATAATAAATAAATAAATAAATGTTCTGATCTTTTTTAAATTTTAAGCTTATAAACACTAATTCCATCGGTCTTTTTTTACAAAAAATTATTATGTACTTTCTAAGAACACTTTTGCTTGAAAATTTGAAATTTTAGTACAATTTAAATATATTTATGCAAGAACGGCGAAGAACATACTATCAAAATTGAGAGGACATAAGCATAAAAATAAAAATTGAAATGATAATCAAATAGAGTTTAAATTATCTCAATTTGAAAGAGCTAACAAGTCATATATATATATATATATATATATATATATATATATATATATATATATATATATATATATATATATATAATACAAATATTTTTGAGTTCATTCTTACAGATCTTTTTTCCATGCTTGCATGAACAGACCAAAAAAAAATTGAACTTAATATTTTGTTTAGTTCATAGACTTTATATTGCTTTTACAAAAAATTTGCATGGCATGGCATGGTATGACATCACATGATATTGATCAGAACCACATGTCCATACCTATTGAGTTTGTTCAAGATAAATATCTCAAACAGTTGTAAAAATTCGAACATGAAAATTTGAATATTTAACGAAGGTTTTATTTTTATTTATTTTTATTTTTTGAGATATTAAAAAAAAGACATTTTTTTTTAATACCATGACTGCTCAGGCCAGCGAGCATATTGAATCTTGTGGGACATACCGTTGGATTATACAATATTTTAATATAAAAAAAACTTTTAGAAAATTATTGGTTAAAATACTATTTTGGTCATTCCACTTTGGGTTTGTTTCATTTTAGTCTCAGACTTTCAAATGTCCAATTTTGATCACTCCATTTTGATGTTTGTCCAATTTTGGTCATTCAACTTTCAAATGTCCAAATTTGATTCGTAAACTATTAAAAAAAAGTTAAAAAATGATCATTTTAGTCAAATGAATTTTTTTCTCACAAGTAAATTATTTTCTCTCTTTTTCAACTTTCATTATTTTTTTCTCTAGAAGTTTTACTTCTCTTTAATGCACATCTCCTCCACTCTTTCCTTTTTTCTTCTTCTTCTTTTATTTTCTTTCTCTTTTTTTCTTGGTTTCATGGTAGACTATGGATTTTGCAAACAAAAGTGACAAATCAAAGTAGGAAAATAATTATTTAGAAAAATTGTCTCATGTTAAACAATTTGATGAGATGGATTGAAGAGAGAACAAGAGAAAAAAAATATGGAAGAGGACTAGAGAGTTAGATTTAAGAGAGATAAAACTTCTAGGAAGATAAATGACTTTTTTATATACTAGAAAGATAAATTATGAAAGATGGAAGAGAGAGAAAATAATCTAAAAGTGATAAAAAAATTCATTTGACTAAAAGGACCATTTAAAACTTTCTTCAATCTAGAGACCAACTTTTGGCATTTGAAAGTCGAGGAATCAAAATTAGACAAATAATAAAGTTGAGGGACCAAAATTGGACAAATAACAAAGGCGAGGAACTAAAATTGACATGTAAAAGTTTAGGGACTAAAGTGTAACAAACCAAAAAGTGGAAAGACCAAGATGGTAGTTTAACCAAAATTAATTCTTAGATTGGCCAACACAAGGGATTAACTCATTCCCATCTTAATTCTCCAATGTCTTCTAGGTCATGGGCACATTGACCATGGTAATAGAAAGCACACAATGAACAAAATCTCATAAATTATAAAATATGTCCTTATGGTTTGAATTCAGGGTATTCATTCCTACACCGTGGCACCAAGATACATCGATTATTTAAATAATGAAATGCCTTGAAAGAAGGGAAGGCTGATGGAGTTCATATGGACATATTCCACTCTGATGCTGCCACTGCAAACTTAGATTTTCAGGTCAACCAACCATTTTGCAATCCCATGTCATCCTATTATCATTTCAGGGTACCCTACCCTTGGAGGGCCCTCTCTCTGTCCCTAAGCCATTTGTTAAATTTCCTTACTTTTTAGCCTTTCCCAATTGTACCAAAGATGTACACCTTAGGACAAACAATTCTGCAACACAATGAAGCCCTCAAACTCTAATTGGATGCATAGAAAGAGAGGGAGAGACACCATTTATTACCAAAACCTAATAAAGCTTACGGATGAGTAATTGCACAAGTCATTATTTTGAGCGATTAAAATGAGTAGTTGTTTTGAGTGATTAGAAATTGAGCATATGGTAATAGCTCGTTTGGATGTGAATTTTTGTAGAGGAATTTCAGATAATAGCTCATTTAAATGTGAATTTTTATAGAAGAGTTGCATCCAATAATTCATTTGGATGTAGATTTTGGCATAAGGGTTATATAAATGAGTAATTTTAAAATGATGAGTTATTTTTTTAATGGTTAGATATGAATGGAAATTTTGATTGTTTACAATAAGTCGTTTAGATATAATTTTTCGAAAAGGTGTAGTAAAAGCTCCTTTATAATAGTTTCTTAAATATTAAAAGCAAACACCTCCTCATAGAATTGACCAAATTGAAGGGGCAACTTTCTTAAGGCATTCAATGAAATGTGTTTTTTTTTTTATTTATCATTAGTGTTGGAAACTTGGATCTTCTTCATTCTCTGTGGTGTTTTTCAATTCAATGCTCAAACACTTTTCCAAGTAAATGAGACTCTAAGGACAATCTAAAGTTGCAGAGTACAGAGCAAGTAAGCAGAACCAAACCCACAAAAACAAGTTTTTCAATAAAACAAATTTTTTTAATGAACTGAGATTGTGAAACAATCTGAAAGTTCAAAAGCAGAAAAGGGTTCGTTGCATTATGCCTTGAACGCGCTAATGCCCTACGATTAGTAGTCGGGGGCCTCGCTGTAATTAGGGTTTAATTAGAGCGCATATATAAGCTCGAATTAAAACCCTAGCCATTTTATGATATTTATCTCTGTAATTCGCCTCTCTGAATAAAACTTGTTCTCCCTCTCTGCCAGTGGACTTGCCAACACAACGTTGGTGAACCACGTAAATCCTTGTATGTGATTTCTGTTTTTCCTCCTCTTTTACGATTTCTTTATCTTCGTTATTGATTGTTGATTGCCGTTTTATAACAGGGTTGAAGCCAAGATCAAAGCTTAACAAGGAAATTGGTTCATGTTGATCAGTAGAAAGCCTAGATAGAACAATCATTTGAGTTAAGTACTATTTTTTTTTTCTTTTTTTGAATCAATCCAGATTAGTTTGTTTGAATCTTTGTTTATACAAGAATGTCACATCTCCACAAATTCTCTATAAGCACTTCAATTGAGCTGCTGCTAATGGAGTTGCAGCCTTTGAGGTTCAACCCCATTAGAGCCTTGCCCAATCTTTCAAGAAAAGGCAAGCTTTTACTTGTGATCTTATTGCAGCCTGACAATGAGAGGATTAGCAGATTGATATGCTGTGCACGAGCGAGCACCGAGAGCCCATGATCGGAGACGGCACAGTTGGAAACATCCAGTTCATTGAGAACTAGCATGTTGTCTGCTATTGCCACTAAGCTCTGATCAGTAATCTTTCTACAGCCATCAAGATTAAGCAGTTGAAGGGTTGTTCCATGGAGTCTAGCCAAGGCGAGTACTGAATCGTCGGTTAGATTCAAGCAGCCACCGAGATTCACCTTCACAAGTCCTTCACAGCTATCCAGTAAAGAAAACAGCACTGCATCTGTTAAACCATAGAGCCCCACAAGGTCAAGGTGCTGAAGCTGAGGGCACAGCCTCCCAACTTTGGCTAGGGTTGCAGCACCAATGCCCGAGCAATTGCGTATTGAGAGCCATCGAAGAGACGAGCTACGACACTGCAGGGGAAACTGTAGAGCTGCATCTTTGATTCCCAAGCACTTAACTAGCACAAGAGACTTCAGATTCGATTCATCGCTTGTCAATGAACCGATAATACCCGAGATCGTGATCCTATTGCACTCCTCCAATTGAAGGCTCTCTAATGATCTTGCAGCCTTGGCAAAGGCTTCAAGTCCATCATCAGAAATGGAACTACACTTACTTAAGCATATCTGCTTCAAGCTTTTACATCCATTGGCTATGGCTTCAAAGCTTAAATCTGTCAGTCCTTGACAAGAAGTAATTGTCAATGAAATCAACTGCTTCAAAGCTTTACCATTTCCCATCACCCAAAACCCCTTTTCACTCACATGTTGAAGGCTGCAAAGGGTCAAATGGGTAACAACCGTGCCGTAATGTCCGATCACAGCAAGCGAGAAGTCAGTGACATTCAAGCCTTGAATTCTCACTTTACTCAACGAAGAACCAGCAGGCGAGACTAAACTCGAAACTCCCCGATCCCCAACAAGCGGACAATCTGTTATAGACACAGACTGCAGCTTAACACAAGATCTCCCAATAGCTTGAAGTCCCTCATTCCCAACATTTGAACAAGATTCAATCCTTAAAACAGTCAAATTCAAACACCCTTCAGCAATTGCAATCAAAGCCCTATTGGACACCAAAGGGCAATGACTAAGATCAAGTCTCTCTAACACATGACACCCTTTACCTATCTCCAAAAGACCATCATCGCCAATCAAAGCGACATTCCAAAGCGAAAGAGCTCGAAGCGACGGGCAACCGCGGGCAATCGACGTAACCCCAACATTACTAACTCTACAAATAGAATCCATCCCTCTAATGCAAAGCTTCCCCAATCCCCCATTGTTACCAATTCCAACAGCAATAGAAGCAAGTCTAACATCATTTGCTTTCTTCCCCTCCAAATTTCTAGTAAGATATCCATAACTTTCAAGTTCTTGATCCTCAACCCTGCAAATACTGCTCAAAATCATAAGCCAGCGCCTAGAAACACAAGCACAAGAGCTTTTCGATTTCCCATTTCGCAAACGTGTAAAGATTTCAAACAAACATTCATCGGGCAGATCATCAATAGAGGAGTTTTTAGCCCTTTGCTCAAATTCAACTTTGAAATTTGTACGAACCCTTTTGCGGAAATCAACCGTTGAGGTCGGGTAAAAAGATCGACCCGAGTAAAATACATCGTTCCCTAATAAATCCAATACAGAATTTTAGAATAGTTTCGAAATAGTATTGTGAATTAGATAAGAACAGTTGAACCCAGAAACTTACCAGTGGAATTAAGCAGAGTAGGCATTTGGAAAACAGAGTAATCCAGAAAATTTGAAGATAATTGGGGAAAATAATGGGAATCATTCAAGAAATTCAAATGGGGGGTTAGAAATGGGAACCTTGATGGAAATATATAAATGGGTTGAAGACAAAGTTTGAGAAGAATGTGATGAAACAGAGAAAGTTGAGATTTTTTTTTTTAAAAAAAACTTATTCTCTTTTACCGTTGGAGTTGTTGGGAGGATGAGTTATTTTGAGGAATTATTTGGAATAGTTAAAAATTGAGACTTTAGCTAAAAATTCATTTGAATGTGATTTCTTTCTAAGAGTAATTAGAGACAATGGTTTATTTAAACGTAAATTTAAATTGAATAATTAATTTGAGCAATTAAAAAAAGAACGGTTAAAAATGAGTTATTTTGAAGGATTAAAAATGTATGATTAGAAATGAGGAGTTATTTTAAGCCATCATAAATAAATAATTAGAAATGAAAAATTATTTTTAATAATAAAAGTCAAAAGTTATTTTGGTTCATAAAAAATCATTCGGGTAGTTTTTTTTTAAAAAAATAGTTAGTAAATACTTGTTTTAAATCTTCAAACAAACACCCCTCTTAAGATGCACGACTCTTTTTTTTAGTTACATATCGAGGGAGGGGGACAAATACCGATTTTCGGGATCGAACTTGTGACGTTGATGTTGAAATAATTTACAATTAAACAATGAAATTATTGCGTCAGTGATCCATTCGGATGCAAGATTCAAACCTATAACCAATTAATTTTTAGTTGAGAAGTTTGATGAATGTCAAAGTCAATTTCGGAAGTTTCTTTTGAATAATAATAATAATAATAACAAATGAAAAGTCGAACTCATAACGTTTTAATTCATAGATATATATTAATGTTGTCGATGTCGGGAATCTTGCAAATTGGTAGAGCGTGCATTGTATTGTTCATAAGAAGGCAATTTTGATTCTTTTGGTTCAAAAGGAAAGAAGAATAATGATAAAACTAGCAACTAATTCACAAGGTCAAATCATGTCTCTGTTTTTAGTGATCTAATGTGTAGCTTAGAATTTTAAAATATGGAAAATAAAATTTATAAATTGTATTTTGAATGGCCTAAATTATAAAATACTCATCAACCCTTGCAATTTGTTTTAAACGGATACTTTTTTAGTTATGATATTATTCTTAACATTATACGAATGTTGATTATTCAAATGTTTTTTCATGATTAACACATATGTATTAGTTGTTGCTATGTTGTTTTAGATTGTCATATTTTTCTTTTTTGGTCCAACTTTCTAAATAATTGAAACTCTAATGGTGATTTTGGAACATGAAAGGATAGAGATATTTTATACCTATTTGGCACACCACATGCGACAGAAAAGTTGAATATCTATATAATAATTATAATGGAGTAGAAATTTTGAATCTAACTTTTTTTTAAAAAAAAATCATTAACTTAATGGGTATAAAATATTGATTTATAACAAAAAAATCATAATAGTTCGAATCCTCCCCTACTTTGAACTAAGAAATAGTGTGATAAACATGACTTAAATTAATGGTAATTTACATGAGTTTTTTTAACATATAGATTACAAAAATATTCCTAAATTTAGTTGTTATACTTAAACAAGAAAATAATTTAATAATTTTTCCTATTTACTTTTAAGGGTTTTTTTCTTGAATAATAATAAACAAATAAAAATAAAGCGTGGATGTCAAAGTTTATAAAAAAAAATTAGAACTTGTCAAAACAGATTGAATCCAGTTAAATTGATAATTACAAAACTAGGGGCTTTAATTTTGTAAAACTTATAGTTTTCAATCAAATAAAATTGATAGTTTTAAAGATAAATTGATTGAAAATAATAAAAATTGAAATATTTTATTTCGTATAAAATATTTTTAAAAAGTTTCTAGACCATAAAATTTATTATCTAGAACAAATTTCTACAGTTCATCAAGAGAATTTACTCGAATTGTTTTTTTTTTTCTCAGTTAAATTGTACCCATCACGAGACTTCTTGTTTATAATTAATTAATAATCATTTCATTAATTTCTTCAATAAAATTGGAATCTTTCCTAAACTCTTTCGTACAATTTTTTGGAGAGAGATGTGATCGTCATTTGATTGATTTGTTGTGTGTCTTTTCTTTCTTTTTTGTTTTGTTTTTTTTTTCCTTCTTTCGAGTGGAAAATATTCGTAAATTCTTTTATTGAAAAATCGATCTAACAAAGATAAAACTAAATATTCTAATTACAACTTTTAAGAGCATTTTTTTAGATTAAACTTTTAAGAGCATTTGATAGGTGTTTAGATGAGATTTTGATTGAAAAGTTAGTTTTAGAAGTTATTTTAAATAGTCAATTACTCGTTTGGATGTAATTTTTAGGTAGAGTAATTAGAGACAATAATTTGTTTGAATATAAATTTAAAACTAATAATTATTTTGAGTAGTTAACAAAAGAATGATTAAAAATGATTGATTAAAAATAAATTATTTTAAAAGGTAAAAATTGAAAAGTAATTATAAATAAATGATTAAAAATGAGAAGCTATTTTAAATAATAAAAATGAAGAATTATATTGAACAATTATAAAAAAATTTATTTAAATATAATTTTTCAAAAAAAAGTAATAAATCCATAATTTAAATCCTCTTTAAATATGTCAAACAAACACCCCTTCTTTGTTTAAAAAAAAAATAAAAACATCCCCTTCTGAGTGTATGATTTTGTTAAAAAAAGAATGAGTGTTTTATAAAGTTCATTGCTTTTACCAAAAAAAAACCCATATTAAATGTTTAAGTGAAATGGATGTTAGATATGATTTTTTTTAATAATTTTTTTTAGCGAAGAATCTAATTTAACTATTAATCTTGTGTTCAAATCTAATACTTAGTTGCCAAAATATTAGAGGCTTTAGTGACATCATGGTATTGACCCAATAACCAGAAATTTATGAATTGAAATCTACCACCAATTCAAATTTAATTAATTAATGAATTAATACTTGGTTCAACAAAAAAAAAACTCTAACTACCATAATATATAATAAAAAAATAATAAATTTGAATCTATCCCTTGGAATATTTTTTGTTATTTGTTATTTTTACTTTTGTTTTGTTAAATTGATAAAATAATAATAATAATAATAATAATATTTGGTAAACATTATAAAATTCATTGCTTTTGGAGTCTCATTTCAAATTTGTAGATAACTTTTGCAAGTAAAAAAACATTATAACTTATTAGTTATTTCTATATTTTACTGCAAGATTCTAAATTTCCAAGAAATAGATACAAAAGTAATAGAATAATTAGGTTAATGTAATATTAATATATAGTTATCGATTAGTTAATTGATTTTCTTAGAATAGAATAATTTATTTGTGTTCTAATATGTATATAGAAACATTATGCAATATACCTCCACCATATTGGTAGAATCCATTTCCATAAATAAGTTTTTTTTTATTGGCCAAAAAGACAAAAAAATAAAAATAAATATATTAATATATGAACAGCCAGTTTGGGAAAATAGTGCTTTTGGATCAATGAATCTCTTTCAGCCACTTGAACAGTCCAGTTGAATTTAAATAATCCCCGACTCCTTTTTTATTTTAAATTTAATATAAAGAATTCAAACAAATAATTTAATATAAACTTCGTCCCCTGGTTTCTGAATAAAAAGCCATGGATTTGTTCATTAATTTGTTGTTTAATTTTTCATCTATGTCCATGCAACATTTTGCTTTGTTTTCTGTGGTTTTAATCTATTTTAAATACGAGAATTTATCATCAGCAACACATTTTACCTTTTGTATTACATTTGCAGCACAATTTCTAAAATAATTTCATATATGTCATATTAATTTCTATCAATGATAAAACTCAATTAGTGATAGAACTCAATTTGAAATTCTATCACTAGTAGAAAATTCAAGCAGTGATAGAAGAAGTCTTTCATTGATTGAATTCTATCACTAATAGAATTCTACTGGTGATAGAATTCAATTTGAATTTTTTGCTACAAATAAATTAGTTTTGATTTTATGCTATAGATGAAAATATTTTGTATTTTTTTGTTATACATGCAAAATCTCTTTTTAATATTGTACTCACTAGTTTTTTTTTCTCTATTAATTCAACGATACTTAGAAATGAACTTTGAACTCGTAACCTTTTAGTCCATTTAATTTTTGTTTTTAAAATTAAGTCCGAGCCTCTTCGAATTTCACTATAATATTTTTCATCTCTATAAAACAAAATATTAGAAATTTAAATCAAATTTTAAAAAAATAAATACAAATTCTTATTTTCTAAGTTTTAGTTTTAAAACATAGGTTAAAATATATATAAATTCATAAACTTTAAACTTTTAATATAGATAATGACGTGTTAACTTGATTGATGAATGATAATTCAATGCAACTTCATAGTTAAATATTCTTCGTTGAGAGAAAGTAATATTTTTCATGTAGATTTGTAGTTCTTTTGTCAATTTGAACTAAAAAACTTATAAAACTTTTAATTATCTATTCATACATTATGACACTTGAACTTAACTTTTGTTGCGAACATAAAGTAAGAGTTAATAAATAATAATGAAATTTTAAGATGCGAGTAAAATTTATAGGGTACTTAAATTTTATTTTAAAATAAAAAAATAGCTATCAAATACAACGTTAGTTTTCTATTTTACCTAAATCTATATTAAATTACTAGTTATATAGTATTATGTTCTTTGAATAATTTCTTTTCAAGATGGACCTAGATTCCAAAAGTAATTATAGCAAGTTAGTTCAATCTCTGTCATCCGTTAGATTATTATTGTAAAAGAAAAAAAAAAGAAAGAAAAAAATAAATCTTCAACCTACTTGCATGAATTATTTTAATATAAACCCAAAATTGACCCACAAGATATATATAAAAGACCCACAAGATGATACTAACACATTTTGGTCACAATACTCTTAATATAGAGGTTGTTGCTACATCATTACCTCCCCATTTAATTCTATAAGGGTACTTGAGTAATTAATAACCATCTCATTGATTTGTCATTTGATTCTCTATATTTTAATAATTTACACTATCTAGATTTTTTTTTCTCAATATAGTTAACCACATTTAAAAGAACTAAAAAAAAAAAACCCTTCAAAAAACCAAAACTAAAAATGGAAAATTATTTTTTCCTTTAGTTACTGTTTTGGTCCAATTGAATTTCCATGGCCAATTTTGGAATATCCTTCTTTTTTACATTGAGTAGAATGCATGCATTTATGCTGCAATGATAATAATAATTTACACATGCACATTAAATTTAAGCCATCAATTTTATTTTTTATTTTTAAAACAAGAGTGAAATCAAGTATCATGATAGACTTTAATCAGAAAAAAAAAAAAAAAGACTTATCATAATAGACCTAATAATTAAGAAGGTACGCTTTTAAATGACTCGCCCCAAATATTAAATCTCCTACCAAAGGATATTAAAAAAAATCATCAAAATTTTAACCCTAGTTGAGCACTTGCCACCTCAGTTTTATCATGTAAATTATAAATGCTTTTAAAGTTCAAGATCTATATTTTAAATAAATAAGTTCTATGAACTAATAAAAATAAAGATGAAAGTTTATTCAGAGATAAAAGGTTTATAACAAGTTGGAGAATTTAAATTAAAGTAAAAAGTTATAACTTGATGTAACTTTTGTTCGGCGGCTTAATGATAATGTGAGTGGGAAGTAAAATGAAATAAAGATGGACATACATTTTTTCAATTATAATATTATGTAAATAATTGAAAAGAAAAATAAGAGACCCTAAAATGTGTTACTCATTGGTCCATGCAGGTTGGTTGAACCAAAACATGATCATAAAAAAGAAACAAATAGGTTCATTGTAATTGGATTGTTATTAATTACATACAACCTTTGACATCACCAATTTGCATCTTCACTTTTAATATTATTTTTCAATTTACTTTTGAGTTGTGATACATCAAGTTGCTAACTTTGTGGGGATTAAACTTAGGTTGATTTTTCAACTTTTTTTTTTTTTTGGACTTTTATCAATTTTGAAATGATACATTGAATCAATTCCAAGTAACTCCAAGATGTTCATTCATCCAAACAATAGTCATTATAAGAGCGGATTTTAGAAATAAAATAGGTATTTCCCATCAAAATTCCAATCATAAGTTTAAAGGAACTAAATTATTCGAGCCATCAAACAACAAATTTTAAAATTTTTGACATAAAACTATGATGTATAATTCAAAGAGAAAACTTAAGATAAAAATCTGAAAAAAAAAGAAGGTATAAATGAGAAATGTATTCTCTGTCCTCGTTTCGATCACGAGGGTTTTCTTATCTTTCACTCCCTCCACATTTCTTGTCTACATAATAGTTTCTCGCCTCGTTAAGGACAAGTCTTCCCAAGTGAAAAAAAAAAACTTTCTTATTTGAATTAAGTTGTAATATAATTATTATTAGGCAAACCAATTGTTTATAGATACATCAAAATGTATCCTTTTTGTTTGAGCATCTTATAGAAACTAGTGACATGGAGATTTTCAAGTTCTTATTCATATGATGAACAGTGAAGAAAAGGAACGGAAGAAGATGCATAAAAATAATGGTGGTGTATATCATTGTCCTGCCCTTAAAAGAGACACAAATTCTAGCAAACATGCCAAGTAGAGATGTTCCCGGGGCGAGGCGGGGCCGTGAATAGCTTCCCCGTCCCCGTCCCCAGAAAAATTCCTGTCTTTTTTATTGGGGATTGGGCCAGTGATTCTCCGGCAGGAGGATTGGGTTCCCCATGGAGATTTTTTCAATCTTTTTTCAATTTTTTATATATTTGTTGGACAATACTTTTGAATAATTAGATTTTCTTAGAAAATATCTATAAATTTCAACTATAATGTTAATTATTAAAGAAAAATATTCATATGCATATATAATTTCATCAACAAATATAATTTTATTTCAAAATTAAAGGGTTAAAGTATAGAAATAAAATATATTTTTTTTTAAAAAGTAAACATGGATCGGGGAATACACTCTCCGTTCCATTAGGAACGGATCCCCGTAGGAAAATGGACATCTCTAACCAAGTGGTAATGCGATATGAATTTTAGGCCTTTGAACTAAGTCAATTTTAGAGCAACAGCCTTGTGATAATGAAATCAACAAAATAAAATAAAATAAATTATTTCCATCTTTTGAAAACTCTCGCCTACGTCACCATTCAATATTTGCCAAATCAGTGGAAGAATAATTGTATGAAGAGTTATTTTGAATTATTAGAATAGTAATTCTTTTAAATGATTAAAAGTTGAGGTTATAGTAATAGTTCACTTGTATGTAAATTTTGTGGATGAATTGTATGCAGTAACTCATTTGAATGTAAATTTTTGTACAAGAGTTCTAGTAAGCACATTTGGATGTAAATTTTTAAAGAGAAGTTGCATAAATGAATAGTTAGAAATGAATAGTCTTGAAATGAAGAATTATGTTGAGTGAATAAAAATAAATAATTATTGTGAGTGATTGCAATAATTCATTCAAACATGATTTTTTTAGAAGGAATCGTAAATGCTTTCGTCTAAATACAAAATAACTAACGTCCCTATCAATCAGTGAGCATTGACATGAAGGTTCTAACCTTGAAGTCAATATAAACATGCTGCTCATCAACCAGAGGTCATCGGTTCAAATTCTCGATTGTTATTCTAACTAAAAAAACAAATTACAATCGAAGTGATCTTGGGCAAGTGTTCGGATCAATTATGATTCAACACTAAACAAATGTGAAGTGGATATATCATTGCATATATTTTTAGAGCGCTCATACATTGTACTAACAAAATCAAAGACAACTGCTTTTTCTATTGTTTCAGTCTAAAAGCTTAAAGCCCAAGATGGTGTTAATACATTTGTACAGCTGAAAAATGTAGGTAAGAAAAAACACCTTTTTTTTTTCCTTTTTGTAATATATCCAAAATGAAAAGAAGCATTTTCAATCATACAAGCCCTCATGTTCCCATGCTTCCACAAGAAATTTCACCATTTCCTGATAAAATGAAGATTTTGAAGATCTTATTCATAAAATGAAACAGTGGAAAGAAAGAAAGAAATGACAGAACTTTCAACAGAAAACTTACAGGCAAAGGAATTGGATGGGAAAAGGGCTGTGTTGTACCCAGTAAACTGTCATATGTTGCACGCCAACTGCAAACAAATGCATGTATATTAAGCGCAATTTGAAGATTAATATGACCTGTAAGAAGATTTTTGAATCTCGAGTTTTGTCCGACAACGATAGCGCTTAGAGAAATCAATAAAAAACGGTGGCTACGATTTAGATAGGCGGAGAAATTTGGTGAACTTGCCTGATTTTCGCCTTTCGTCTTTGTTGAGTCGTTTGATCTGTTGTCTTACTGCTACTACTTCCAATCCATTGCAGCCTAGTCTGATTCCAGAGAAGGAGGCCTGAAAGCAATGAAAACGAGGCAATGTCATGTCTATATATTGACCAGGTTCTTAGGAAGAAACAATATGTCACTCACTACTCGAGATTAAGGGGGTGTTTGGGGCAGTGAGAATGATAATCATGATGGAAGGAATAATTCTCTTACCCATGTTTGAGCCACCAAGAATCATTCTCCCATAATCAATATTCATTCCCCTCATAATCGCATTCTTTCGATAACTACTTTTTATTTTCTCCATAATTACTTCACATTCAACCCATACTCACTATTTTGTTCCACATAATCATTCTTTGTACTCAAACACAAATAATCATTCCTTCGATAATCATTCTCTGCATCCTAAACACATATCATCGTTCTTCTCATAATCATTTTGTTCACTCCAACCACAAGTAATCATTCATCTTCCCCCGTAATCATTCCCATTCTCAACACTCCCTAAAGTTCTTGAATATTATCCAGGGATCCATTTCACAACAAAGGTTTGATAAGTAAGAGGGAACTTGCCATGGTTAACAAACTCAGAAGGGTTGCTCACACTGCCACCAACATTGCTATGACTGAGTGTGAGGTTTGTCGTACTGATAGACGAGATGCTTCGTTGAGATTGGATGGTGCTATTGTCCAAATCACATGTGCTTGGACTCCAAAAACCGTCAGATAAGCTAGGTTTCTTAACGAATCGTCCTTGAATTCTTAATCCCTTAGATGGCTCATCCACAGCAGTAATGGGTGTGGGCTTAGTGCAGCATCCAAAACAACCCCTGCACTGTTATAAACCTAATAAAGCAATATATGCTATAAAATGGCAGCAAACACATAGCTTGTGTGCACCAGTCATCAATAATGTGAGGCAGTTGTCAAATACATCATTTACAGTTTGACCGCGAGTTAAGAAGATGCAAATACGCAACTGGTTATGAAATGCACGTTGTAGTGTGAACATTGATTAATCCTAAAATATAGATGACACCATGGTAGAATACAAACAGAACGCTCAGGCAAAACGATCGAGAATGTCAAGAACTGAAAATGGGGAATGGGTTCAAACTTTGGAGTATAAACTTCAAATATGATAAACTCAGGCACCATTTGAGTTTTTATGTTTGACTCTGAGTACTTCATCCACTTATGGGCATATTTGTTTTGTTATCTACTTTTTGTACATATGTTCTCAACAACCAAGCCAAATCTTGAAAGCTAAAAAAAAAAGTAGTTTTCAAAACTTGTTTTAAAAATTAAAATCCAAATACTTTTTTAGAAAAGATGAAACTCATTGCAGGAACGAGCAAAAAACAATCCCAATTCTAAAAAACCAAATGCCAAATGGTTATCAAACAAAGTCTTGGTTTCATTCTTTCAAGAATCCATATGAACATCAACTTTCAATTTTCTCACTAAAGCAGCATC
Source organism: Sicyos edulis (assembly GCA_036507275.1). Lineage (NCBI taxonomy): Eukaryota > Viridiplantae > Streptophyta > Magnoliopsida > Cucurbitales > Cucurbitaceae > Sicyos > Sicyos edulis. The sequence continues at coordinate 4,909,886 of CM071853.1, forward strand.
AGAAAACTGCACAATTTTGTAAAGACTACAGTCTAAAACAGATACCAATTAGCCATCTTAGAACTACCTCCTTTCCGTAATCAACTAAAGTTGCAATAATATAAGATGAATGATAATGAATTCTTTAGACATTGACTTGAAAATAAAGTTCTTGGCAATTACCAAAAAACATTCAAAATTCTTTCAATATTATCAAAGATTTACACAACCAAAACCCAACAATCTACCAAGAACAAGAAATCCCACAACTTCCCCCCAGACCCCTTTTCGTTTCACTCAACATTACAGTCAAAACAGTAAAATTATTGGCGAACAAACACGAAAACAGAAGCAATTACATGGATTACACAAAAGGGTCATCACAAAACACCATTAAAAGCAGAGATAACAACTCCTTGGCAAAAGGGCATTGAATGATGGGTGAGAAAGATCAAGAACTTACCCCATACAAGCGAACAAGCGGCTGATCCAGGCAGCAACGGAGCTGCTAAGCATGATTCTGGAAATGGTTAAGAGTGGAATTGGGGAAGAAAACAGAAAAGCTTGATTGAGGAGGGAAAAAGGGGGGAAAGTTGCAAAAAGGAAATTGGTGGGAGAAATTAAGAAAAGAGATGTGGGTATGGAAATGGAGTGATGGATTGAAGTTGTTGGGTAAATGGAGAGTTCAAATTGGTGGATTTTTGTGGGTGGTTAATACTCACTTTTTGTGTGGCTCTGCCCCACTTTGGCACCAAGGATAGTGATATTTCTTTTAGGTTAAAAATATTATTTTGGCCACTCTACTTTTTTATTTTTCAATTTAATTTTAGGCTCTATACTATCAACAGAAAAAGAGAATTTGAATTGTATAACAACTTTTTTATCACAATTTATAATTATAACAACTTTTTAATTTTTTAAAAAAATCTCTATTTACTTTTTTTATCGAAAACTTTGATAGAATTTATTATTCTCTAGTGATGGAAGTCTATCAATTTTATTTATTAGTAATTGATTCTATAAGAGAATCTATCAATATAAAAATCAATCAATTTGCATTTTTTGTTATATGTGCAAATCTTTTCATTAGTGTTAGTGTGCCATTCATGGAATATTTTAGCTCTTTTGTAATACATGCAAAAGTCCAAAAGAAAAATGGGTTTGAAATTAATATTAATTAAATCAATTTAATAATATTAATAATTTTCATATGACTAATAATTCAAGTGGCATCAATGTACACTGACCTTGAGGTCATAGGTTTGAATCCTCCCACCCCAAATATTGTATTCTCAAAAGAAAAAAAAAATCGTATAAACTAGGATAAAATGTAAATGTGTTTATAAATTGATTTAACTTTCTTTTTTTCCCTTGTGTGGATTTAGGGTTTATATATAACTTTCTTTATATATAAACATTGGTTTAAAATGTTTAAGGGGTCTGGATTTAAAGAAAAATCAAGAAAGAAAAGGGAAGAGGTTAAAATTGTTAATTCATTTGAAAGTGAGTATTTGAAGATTAGTATGAAGAAAAAAACTAGAGAAAACCTTGTTTAAGATTAAAGGATGGGAGCATTTGGGCAGATGGGTAAGGTATATGGTGCATTTTTTTTCTCTTTTATTTGTCTTTTAAATAAAAATATTTAAATCATTAGTCGAATTTTTAGGATTAAAAAACTATTCTTTTTAATTTTTAGCAATATTATTAATTGTATGCTATTTCTTGAAATGTATCTATTATTATTAATTATTAAATCAATTTTAATTTAAATTAACTTTGAATTTATATTATGAATCAATTTTGAACTTTATTGAATATATATGATTTAAAATTTGGAGATTTGAAAGGGTGTGAATTGAAATTAATATTATTTTATTTAAGCCTATTCGATGATTATTTTGTTTAATTTTTTGTTTTTGAAATTTAAGCTTACACAACTACCCTATCATATATTTTCTTTTACATGGATATCCACATCTTATTTATATTTGTAAAAATCAAGCCAAAATTTGAAAACAAAAAAAAATAGCTTTCAAAAATTTGTTTTTGTTTAAAACTTGATTAGAAAAATTAGATACATCGTAAAAAATATGAATAAAAATAGGGTTGTTTACAGTACTAGATCAAATAAAGAAAATATTTGCACGCGTGTTCATATTTTGAACTTTTAGTAAAAGTAAACCATCGTTTTCTTTAAAAAAATTTATTTTATTATGAAATTACACAAATATCCTCTACTGTAAATCAAGATTTATTAAAATGGAAAAGCACTAAATTTCCAAAAACAAATAAATCTTCCAAAATCATGACCACTTTTCAACTTCTATTTCTATCCTAAAATTATTTCCTTAAAATTTCTCCAATACAAATAAATCTTCCAAAATCATGACCACTTTTCAACTTCTATTTCTAACCTAAAATTATTTCCTTAAAATTTCTCCAATACTGAGGTAGGGAGTAAAGTTTTTTATAATAAGAATAAAGAGATTTTATGTAAAGTAGGCTATTTCTTTGTTCTTGATTATTTTGATTTTGGCAAAAAAATCTAAATATTTCCAATCATGTATTAATAAATAAATATATATATTTTTATCATTATTATTTTTCTAATATCGACCAAATGAATTAAGTTGTGTAATGAATTAGTAATTCTAAATTATATTAGTACTGTATTTTTTACTTGAGCATGTAAAGTATCTCATTAATACAGTATTTTATGATTAAGATGTCTTGTATATTGTCAACGAGAGCAGTTGGTCAGTGTCCTTAATGTACACTCAATGATCAAGAGGTATTGAGATTTTGTAGTCATAGGTATTAATAATAATTTGATATTAATAATACATAATACTTAATACTGTATTAATACATAAATATTGTTTTTTTAGTACACATAAATATTGTATTAATAACATATAATACTGTATTAATAATACATAATAATGTATATTAATGAGTATTAATAATACAATAATTAACCGTATTTATGATTACGAAGGTAAATATTTTCAAATTTGAACACATTTGTAATTATTTTGTTAGAATATTCATACATTACAATTTCCCTAAAATATATTAGTGAAAATAGATTAATTAATATTAAAAGACATTGAAAAATACTATCTAAATACAATATTAATAGTTGTATTATTTATAATTAATACAATATTTATCGATTGAAGAAGTATACAAGTATTATAAATACTGTGTTTATCGATTGAACAGATACAAGTATTCAAGAAATATGTTGTTATTAATTACAACAACAAAAAAATTGGGTATGTTAATACTTGTATACGATAAAGATTTATCATATTCAATGATTATTGATTTATAAATCTCATTTATGTGTTAGGAATATTATTTAATAGTGATATTAATTATATGTATGAAACACATATTTGTTTCATAAAATGTATTTATGTATTGATAAAAGTGTTAATTATATAGAATAAGTAATCTCAAAAAAATAAAAATAAAAATATATAGAATAAGTTATATATATATTTTTTCAAATACGTATTAATGCTCTTTTCTATTGTTAGTTTATTTATATATTAATACTTATTTTAATACGGTATTATTATTTATAAATTATTTTTATTAATATTAAAACATTGTATGTATTCTATTTCTCCAGCATTAAAAAAAAAGTGAAATGACAAGACCAATTAAAAATCAAAGAATTGCAAACACAACAGAAATAACATATTAGTTGCAATTAAACCAATAATAGGGTTTTAAGTAAGTAAAAAAATAAGTGGGAGTTTGTTTCGTCCGCCACGGAATTGGTAAGGGTAAAATTGGATAAGAAAAATTGTAGTTTAATTAATAATAAATAAATAAAATAAGATTGCAATTATTATAAAAGTTGCTTAGATTTGTAAATATTTTTTTAAAATTGACTATCTACTACAATTTTCCATAAAAATAAGTTTAAATTTCAAAAATCAAAAATAAAAAATCAAATAATTATCAAATGGAGGCTTAGTTTTTAATTTTTGAAATATGTCCAATTTGTATTATTTTTTGTATTGAAATTAATAGTATTATTAGTTAATGAATTAAATTGATAAAATCCGTTAAAATAAAAGAAAAGTCCAAATAAAACATCAAAATGGACTAATTCTTATTTCTGGAACCATAACATCAAAACTACATTTTAACTTTTTTTATCAAATAATATGGATATCAAATTTATAACGTACTAATAATAATAATTTTATAATAAGTCAGTATTAAAAGATTGAAATAGCGTATTGTGGTTATAACAACAATTATAATGACACAAATGTTGAATTTGAATCTCACTTCTGGCGAACTAAGTTGATATAAACTTAGTTCCATTTTTTTTTACATATCATCCTAAACACATATGATCGTTCTTCTCATAATCATCTAAGTTTATATCCAATTGAATCGTGTTAGAGTGTTAGATTAGGTTTGAGATTAGTGTGTTAATGTAAGTTCATTCAACCTTAGATTTAAGTTAGTATCGTTAATATTTCACTCTATACATAAATATAATAAGGTTGTATGTGAAAGGGCACTTATACCTGAACCACTATTATTTTCTTTTATATATTTTATTTTTATATACATATTTATGACAATCTAGATTAATTTATGCGCACATTAACTATTGTTACGAGACATACGTAGAAAAAGGAAGAAAGTGATTGTTGGCAAAAGGAAAGAAATGCATTGATAGAATTGGTGGAGGCGCAATGCATCACACATTACATTTGAGTCAACAACTTTAAATAGTGAATAAATAAAGCCCTAACCTAACTCTAAAGATCCATTGGGCTTTACATAATAACGATAAATTATTATTATTATCATTTTTTTTTTAGTTTTCGCTTGCACACATTTTAATTAATGTTATGAGACATATCATTTGTCTTTACAACATTTGAATGTCAATGAAATCTATTAGAAATTAATTTTTCATTAGGTGATTTTAAGCTCTTGTTTTCTAAATTCCTCTTGATTACTTGGTCATTCCATGATTGTGTAATCAATATACTTTCTCTCAAATCACTCTACGTTCTCATGTTTTAATGACTTCTCTTTCTCTCTCAAGAGAAATATTTAGGTCGTGCCCGAGAATGACTTAAAAAATAATGTCCACCTATGTGGTCCAATATATGTCACATCCTATTTTTCTTTATTATCTTTTGTGTTTAAATTAAAATAGGAAATGGCTCATATTGAGTAGGTGGACAATATTTTCTAGGTCATGACCTAAATATTCCTCCTCTCTCAAACTGTTACAAGTCGTGTGGTTTAAAGAGAGTTTTTTTTTTTCTATAAAACTCAAATCGAGACTTTTAATAACATATGTATGTCTACTTTCCCTCCTCTTCTACAAACTCCAAACGCCTTAGGAGTTGTTTGTTTAAGATAATTAACGAGCTATCACAAACGAGTTATTATAATTCCTCTTCAAGCAATCATAACTCAACGAGTTATTGTAATCACTCATTTTTAATCATTAATTTCTAATCATTCAAAATAATCATTCATTTCTAACTACTTAATTCTAAGAATTAATGTCTAATCATTCATTTATAACCATTCATGTCTAACCCCTCAAACTAATCGTTCATTTTTTTACATTCAAACGAGGTTATATTGTCTACAACCTCTACCTAGGCAATCATCCAAACGAGCTTTTAATAATAAGATAAATAAATATTTATTTTTTATAGGTAAATGGTCAAGACAAACGTGAGGTTTTAGATGAATCTTCTACCAAAAACAAATACAACCTAAATGTTTGGTACTCCAATTAACTCTAAAAAAAAAAAACAGCTTTGTCCACCGACTCTCCACAATTATTGGCCCAACCTTTCTTTATTTTTATTTTTTAAATTAAAGCATTTACTTTTTCTCAACTTTTTTTTCTTTTCAAATCTAAATTTCCTTTTTTTTTTTTTTTACTTACCATTTACGGTACTATTTAATTCAATTTAGTATTTATGTCTAAAGAGAATATTTTGACCATTTTACTTGTGTAAATACGTAACTTCAAAACAAAATAATTGCTTCAGTAGACTTTTCCCATTAACTTTAACTGGTAAAAAATGAATTTAATCTATTATGAAATTTAGAAGAAAATGAAACTATTGGATTGGTACCATGTGGAGAAAGATATTAATTTGATCCTTATAGTAATTATAAATACAAAAAAAATTAGGATAACATTGATTTGATCACAAATGTCATAGTGTGGACACATTTAACAAAATAAATATAACAGCACCATTTTTATTTATTAAAGACACAATTTCTAGCTATTTTGTTTATTTTATTTTATTTTATTTATTTTATCAATATCTTTGGCCATATTCTGTTTGGTTGTCTCCATCTTCGCCCAATTTAACCGATCTGAAGTTGCAGCACCCTCACATGGCCTGCTCAAATAAATCACAATCCAAAACTACAATTTGCACAATGTTGAGGGGCTCAAACGACAAACTTTATGATGAGATATGTGTTGACTGAGAAATTTCGGTCAATTACAAGCTGCCACGTCGTTATCTCAAATTTAATGGTGAAATTAAATTAAATTTTGGGACAATATTTCTCAAAATTAATTTAAATAAATAAATTGGTTTATCTTGAATTTGGCCAAAATAAAACCAAACCAAGTAAACCGAACCATGAATTTCAAGCCCAAAAGGCCAAGCCCATGGGCAGTCCAAAGGCCCATTAGGGCCCAAGCCCACGATGCATGAGAACTCTATAAATAGAGGAGTTCTCTTCATTTCAAGGGTGGAAAATTTTTGGAACTAGAGAGGAATTCACATTTGTTGAGGTCTCTCCACGTTTCGAAGATCAAACGCCGTTTGAAGGCTAAAATTACTTGAAAGACAAATAGTTCCATAAGCGAGCGGTTGTATACGAAGAACACATATTTTGTTCTTCAAATTGCTCTTCATCTGAAGAACATCCATTCGGAGAGAGAACGAATCGGAGGATCAAGCATAGAGATCGAACCACTTTCGCACAAACTCATCTCAAGTTCAAGTTCAACTCCACGAAACCAAATTTCTCCGAAATCTCGTGTGAACAAATTGGCACTTGAGTGGGATCTCTCTACCTCTCATCTCAATCTCTCACACAAATCAAGCCACCATGTCCGGAAAAGCCACATCAAAGACCATTTGCTCCAAAAGGCATGATCAAAGGAAAAAACACTACCTCGAAGGTGCTTGCTCCAAGAAACTACACCTGGACCTATCACGCGTAGTCGTTCCAAGTCCGTCGAGAGCAATGAACCTCAAGTAACACCAAATGCGATAGCAAAAGAATCGCAGGACTACTAGAGGGGACCTCACGATGAAATCGTCGTAAAAAATAACCCATTGTTCGACCAAGTCAGTCCCCTACCGTTGATCAACCAAAGGAGACATCTAATCCTCGATGTAATGTCATTATGATGGTGGTGATGGGCGATGATCGAATGGCGAGTTTGAAAGAAAGCTCGAGCGGATGATGAAAACAATTGAGGAAAGAGACTTAGAGATCGCTTACCTCAAAAATCAAATGCAGAATCGAGAGACATTTGAATCAAGCCGAGTCTACATGAGAGAGTTAATGATAAAGGAAATAACCCTCTCTTTGAAGCACAACCACAACTACACGCAACCTCGGCCGCTTCCTTGTGCATTCAATGGCTACATGACACGATCACAAACACTATTAGAGCCCAAGGTGGTGGGCTAGTTCAAAGTTCTCTTTTGTACTCCAAGCCATACACAAAGAGAATAGACAACTTAAGAATGCTGCGCAGGATACCAACCGCCTAAGTTCCAGCGGTTTGATGGAAAAGGCAACCCCAAACAACATGTTGCTCATTTCGTAGAGACTTGTGAAACATTTGGAACTCGAGGAGACCTTCTCGTCGAGCGGTTTATCCGAACGTTAAAGGGAATGCGTTCGTGGTATCATCGATCTTGAAGTGAAACGATAGATAGTGGGAAGAGTTGGAGAGAGAGTTCCTTAATCGGTTCTATAGCACGAGACGGACTGTCAGCATGATAGAATTAACAAATGCGAAGCAGCGGAAGGGCGAGCCTGTCGTCGACTATATTAACCGTTGGCGAGCTCTAAGTCTGGACTGCAAATACCGCCTCACTGAAACGTCCGCGATCGACATACGTATCCGGGGCATGCATTGGGGACTTCTATACATTCGAAGGGAATCAAGCCTCGCACTTTTGAGGGTCGCCACCCAAGCTCATGATATGGAGCTGAGCATTGACGCAAAGGGAAACAAAGATTCTCTGGTCTTAGAAACCCGTAAAGAATAGAAGGATTTCAAGCCCACGGAAAAAGTTACAAAAAATGTGGCAAATGAGTCAATGACCATCGGTGCAACTCCATTAAAGTTCTCCTCAAAAGCAAAGAAACAAAAAGCGAGAAAGCGACGGTTGTAGAGCAACGGCGTCGCCTAACGCCGGGGAAAGACAAGAAAAAGTCTATCCATTTCCAGACTCCGATGTTGCTGACATGTTAGAGCAACTGCTGGAAGCTAAACTCATTTAGCTGCCCGAGTGCAAGCGTCCCGAGGAGTTAGGCAAGGTAAACGATCCTAACTACTGTAAATACCATCGCGTTGTCACCATCCCATCCGAGAAATGCTTCGTTACGAAAGAGTTGATCACGAGATTGGCTAGAGAAAAGAAAATTGAGTGGACTTAGAGGAAGTAGCTCAAGCAAACCATCTTCTTGTGGTTCTTCTTGACCTAAAATACAACCACTCAAAGGTGCAACACAGTGTTGGTCTCAAAACTTGATTCAATTCGGCTCCCTTGAGCCAGTTTTTGTTCAATTCCAAAGGAGATCCTCGGACCACAACCTTCAGGCGGAAAATCAACAAGCTTCCATCCAAGAAAGAGGTATTTTAGAGCCAACCGTAGATGAGAATGAAGGTTTGACCGTTGTAACCCGTCGCAGGAAACAAAAACAAACGTATGCTCAGAAAGAATCACGCTTATTTCAAGAGTCAAAGAGGAAGAGATTGCCTAAGAAACGAGACAAAAGATGTGTAAGGAAATCTAAGCCCATCATAGAGGAGAACGAAGAGTTTCTACGAGCACGTCATGCTATAAAGTTGGCTGATTTCATCCCGAAGGAATTTTTGCGTGAAAGAAAAGATGAAGTGATAGAAATTGCTACATGTCATGCAATTTGCACAAGTGATGACTCGGCGAGCTCTTCAAAAGCTGTCATTGAGCCTAAAGCTACGCTCTCTTTCAACATTGAAGATTTGATATCACTTCCTCAAATAGATAAAAACTCTCTGATTGAGGCATTATTAGACTCAAGTAGCGAGAATGTCAAAATACTTGTGACACACACTCACAGTTCGGCATGCATGTCCATAAGTTTCACAGACGAGGATCTATTGTTGGGATCAAAGCCTCATAATCTTCCTTTGTATGTCTCGGGCTATATACGAGAGCAAAGAGTCGGGCGAATTCTCATCGATAATGGTTCGGCCGTCAACATAATGCCAAAGGTAACCTTGAAGCAGCTAGGCATCTCCATGGAAGAGCTCTCGACAAAGCAAGTTATTAATCCAAGGCTTCAACCAAGGCGGGCAGCGGGGCGATTGGCATGATACGGCTTGAGGTCATCATTGGCGGTGAGTGCAAATGCTTTGTTCCATGTTATAGATTGTAAGACAACATATCGACTACTATTGGAACGACCCTGGATTCATGAAAATCGAGTTGTTACCTCCTCGTTGCATCAATGCTTTAAGTTTTACCAAGGCGGGGTTAAGAAAGTAGAAGGCGACACAAATCCGTTCTTGGAGGTAGAGTCTCATTTTGCCGATGCAAAATTCTATGCAAAAACGAGGCTCATGGAGAAAGCGAGTGCCCACAGGAGGTCCCTGAGATAAAAGAAAATGAAAAAGCTAAGCTAAAACCAGAGGCCGACATAAAAAAGAAATGGGTAGTGAGAGAAGAAAAGTCATGCTCTGTAAAGATAGAGGCTTCAACGAGTCTAGTAGCTCCGAAGGCTCTAAAAGATGAGAAACTTCCAAACTCACCCATCTTGCGCTATGTCCCTATATCCCGACGGAAAAAGGGTGAAGCACCTTTCGCCGAATGTTCTAAAGATTTGAAACTAGGTGATATCAAAGTATTAAAGCAAAGTTTCACCACTCCTTTGACAAAGATGCAAAAGCAATGGAGTCAAAGGTACGAAGAAGATGAGAAGAATGTGGCTTTGCCTGAGAAACGAACAAAGGATGGATTTGACCCTAATGCGTGCAGATTTCTTTGGCTAAAGCGAGGGTATGATTTCACGACACATCACGAGTTCAAGCGCTTAAGTATATTTGATGACCAAGCCGATCTTTCTTGATGCAAAGAAAGCTGTTGAAGAAAGGTTACGCTCTATCAACGTCAAGAAAAGGACTCGGATATAAGTCACCAGAACCAATTCGCATAACAAGAAGAGATAAAGCAAAGATGGAGGATGCCAACCACATAACGATTCAAGAGGTTGAAGAGTCGAAGAAAGAGAAGAATGTCGGTCGCAAAGTACCCACCCTTAAACGCATTGGATCATCAACTTCTCGAGTTGCCGCATTTCAAAGGTTGGAGTGCAGTAATGAGGAAAAAATAAAGAAACATCTGTTATCACCAATAAGATGAAACCCTCAATCTTTAACAGATTAAGTAGGCCCGTAGAGCAAAAAAAAACTCTATCTTGGGGTGGAGTACGACCATCCGCCTTTCAAAGGTTAAGTGAGCCAAAAAGGAAAATAGAAAATACAGGTCCAACTAATGATAAGGCCCAACCGTCGGCTTTTCAAAGATTAAGCATAAGCACAACAAATATTGAAAGGAATACCACATCTGTTTTGGCCAAGAATCTCTCATGAAAGCCTTAGAGAAATTGTCAAAAATGAGTCATCGAGTAAGATAAGAAGCAATGAAGACATATGTAGTGTTGTTCCATCCCGTATGAAGAGAAAAATGTTTGTCACAGTTGAAACAGAAGGTTCGCTGAGAGTAAAGCGACATGATGTTATCTTCACCAACCCAAGGGAAGAGAATATAGAGCAAGAGGAAAATGAGTTTTCGTGTCATCACATCACTATTGTAGAAGAGACAGAGGTTGAGATGGGTGAAGAGGATGTTGATGAAGCTCCACTTCCATTAGAAGATTGCATTGATCGGACGAGTAGAGCGAGCTTAAAGAAATAAATCTTGAGTGCGAATGAGAGCCACGCCCAACTTTCATAAGCACGTTACTTACGCGAGGAAGAGGCCGAGTATCTACGTCTACTTACTACATACAAGGACATCTTTGCCTGGTCATACAAGGAAATGTCGGGACTTGATCCAAAGTTGTGATCCATCATTTAGTGTTAAACTTGGATCTCGACCGATCAAGCAAACTCAACGGCGGTTTAGACCAGAACTTATCCCCCAAATAGAGGTCGAAGTAAATAAGTTGATTGAAGTTGGGTTTATCAGTGAAGTAAAATACCCAACATGGATCTCCAACATTGTTCTGTAAGAAAGAAGAATGGACAACCGTGTGTGTGTTGATTTTCGCGATTTGAACAATGCTGTTCGAAGGATGATTTTCCATTGCCTATATGAAATCATGGTTGATGCCACTCTAGGACATGAAACTTTATCTTTCATGGATGGATCATCGAACTACAATCGAGATAAGGATGGCTCTTGAAGATGAAGAAATGAGCGCCTTTCGAACTCCAAAGGGAATATATTGTTACAAGGTCATGCCGTTCGGATTTGAAGAATCCGGTGCAACCTATCGTGAGCAATGCGAGAAGATTTTCGATGATATCTTTGCATAAAAATGTTGAATGCTATGTTGGCGACCTCGTCGTTAAATCAATAAAAGTTTGACGAGATCACTTAGAAGAGCTTAAGGTAGTGTTCGATCGACTAAGAAAGTATCGACTAAAAATGAATCCTCTCAAATGTGCATTTGGAGTTACTTGGGAAAATTTCTAGGGTTCATCGTGAGACATAGAGGAATTGAGATAGATCAATCCAAGATTGATGCGATACAAAAGATGCAGCCGCCAAAGAATTTACACGAGCTTAGAAGTTTTCAAGGGCGCTTAGCTTACATCAGAAGGTTCATTTCAAACCTAGCTGGTAGATGCCATCCTTTCCAAAGATTGATGAAGAAAGGAGAAACCTTTGAGTGGGATGAGGCATGTCAAAATGCCTTCGAAAGCATAAAGAAATATTTGCTTAACCCTTACGTCTTGGCGCCCTATATTTGGAAAACCATTGCTTTTGTACATCACCGCACAAGAACGATCATTGGGGCATTATTTGCCCGGGAAGGAGAAGGTGGAAAGAGCGAGCACTATATTACCTAAGCCGAACTCTTACGGGAGAGCAGAACTAAACTACTCTCCCATTGAGAAGATGTGTTTGGCTCTTTTCTTCTCCATCGATAAACTGAGGCATTACATGCAGGCGTTCACCGTACGTTTAGTTGCAAAAGCAGACCCAATCAAATATATTTTGTCCCGACCGATAATCTCAGGACGTCTGGCTAAATGGGCAATTCTTCTTCAACAATACGACATTGTTTACGTCCCGCAAAAAGCTATAAAAGGACAAGCATTGGCAGACTTCTTAGCAGACCACCCCATTCCCTCAGACTAGAAGTTGTGTGAAGACTTCCCTGATGAAGAAGTATTCACTGTTGAAGTCGTAAACCCGTGGACAATGTATTTTGATGGTGCAAAGACGAAAAAAAATGGTGCAGGTGCAGGTGTTGTCTTTATTTCACCCGAAAAGCATATGTTGCCTTATAGCTTCACACTCGGAGAACTATGCTCGAATAATGTAGCAGAGTATCAGGCCTTGATAATCGGTCTTCAAATGGCCATCGATATCGGCGTAAAGTATATAGAGATATTCGGCGATTCGAAATTAGTGATAAGTCAAGTCCTACTCCAATATGATACCAAGCATGAAGACTTGAAACCGTACTTTACATATGCTAGAAAATTATTGGAGAAGTTTGATAGCTTCATCATAGAACATGTTCCAAGGTCGGGAAATAATAGAGGTGATGCATTGGCTAACAGCTATCATGTTGACAATCTCTGACGAGGAAAATATGAGCATTACACTCTGTCAGAAATGGGTCATACCACCGACCGATTATGAATATCGTGAGGCTAATGCAATATCTGCTTATGTGATTGAGGAGAAGGACTGGCGTCAACCCATCATTGACTACCTTCAACATGGGAAGCTCCCTACTAGAGCCTCGACGCAAGGCAGATGTACGAAGAAGATCTGCTCGATTTGTCTATTACAAAGAGACTCTTTATAAATCGCTCCTACGAAGGACTCCTTCTTCGATGCTTGGAAAAACATGAGTCAAATATAGCACTAGAGGAAGCACACTCAGGAATTTGTGGTGCTCATCAGTCCGGTCCAAAGCTTCATTTTCAGCTAAAAAGGATGGGTTACTATTGGCCTACTATGGTCCAAGATTCGATGGAGTACGCAAAAAAATGTGAAGCTTGTCAAGTCCATGCGAATTTTATACACCAACCGCGAGCCTCTTCATCCAACCATCGCTTCATGGCCATTTGAGGCTTGGGGACTTGATCTTGTAGGCCCTATAACTCCAAAGTCATCAGCAGGTCACTCTTACATTTTGGCTGCGACCGACTACTTTTCAAGGTGGGCTGAAGCGATTCCTTTGGGAAGCAAAGAAAGAAAATGTTGCAAATTTCATCCAAACGCATATAATCTACCGTTATGGCATTCCCCATCGCATTGTAACAGATAATGGAAGACAATTCTCCAATAGCTTGATAGATAAGTTATGTGAAAAATTCCATTTCAAACAACACAAGTCATCTATATACAATGCAAGTGACAAATGGGTTGGCGAGGCGTTTAACAAGACCTTGTGCAACCTATTGAAGAAGATAGTCTCCAAGGCAAAGAGGATTGGCGGGGAAAGAATCGGTGAAGCATTGTGGGCCCTATCGAACTACGCATCGCACACCTATCTGAGTCACACCATATTCTTTGGTCTATGGAGTAGAAGCCGTACTTCCATTGAGAGAGAAATTCCATCACTTGAATGGTCGTACAAGAAGGGTTGTGATTGAAGAAAATGCAACACTCCGCCTCCAAGAGTTAGAAGCATTGGATGAAAGAAGACTTGAAGCTCAGCAAGCATTGCAGTGTTATCAAGCACGAATGAGCAAAGCTTTCGACAAAAATATCAAGCCTCGTTCGTTTCAAGTCGGGGATCTTGTACTCGCTGTTAGAAGACATATCATCACGACACGACATACAGGAAATAAGTTCACACCTAAATGGGATGGACCCTATGTTGTTCAAGAAGTCTACACTAACGGAGCTTACAAGATTGTGGATAAAGACGGACTAAGAATTGGCCCGATCAACGGGAAGTTTCTTAAGAAGTTTTATGCTTAAGAGCGCCACACTCCTTGGCGTATGAGTATAAACTACAAGCTATGTAATTGAACTACGTTATGACTTGATCCCTTCATTATAAAAGGGTACGTAGGCAGCTTAACAAATTTTAAGTTCAGTCACAATTAAAAAAAATTTCCCAAGTTATGTAATTGAACTACGTTATGACTTGATCCCTTCATTATAAAAGGCAACTTAATTAATTTTAAGTTCAGTCCTAATAAAGCATAGTAAAGAAAAAAGAAGTCAAAATAAAAGCTCTTATTTTATTGATGATAAAAGAGGCTAAATCAGCTGATACAATGAGTAAAAAAAAATGCTATAAATGAAATATGGAAAGAAAAAAAAAACATTGTCTCTATGATAAGACAAGTCTATAAAAAAAAAAGAAAAAAAAACGTCAAGTTATAATCTAGCATCCTTCGTCGCTCACTTGCGAGGGTTTCTTCGAGCTTTGCTAGTGTTTGCCTATTGTTGCTGGCAGTCTGGACTTCCTCTATTGCACATATTGCTTCCTCGAGCTTAGAAACTTTTGTTATCTTTGGCCTGAAAGTGTTGACTCTATCAAAATTAGTTCGAAAATTAAATCTCCATAATCAAGTGTCTTTTCTTTATTGGTTCGTCGATTGGAAGAAAATTTCCCAGACGAAAAGATTAGTCCACTCAAAACAAGGAGGCTATGCTCTTTCGAATCTAAAATCTACGTGAAGTATGCTATAGTCTGGAAAAAAGAAAGAAGGGATAATTAGAGTCATGGAGTTTTATAAGCATTTGATAAGTACAAATGAAGTTGAAAATGGTTCGAGGAGGATTTTTTTTTTTTAAAAAAAGCCTCATTTTAATAGCCTCATTTTGTGCATCTCGAAGTATTGATGACACTCTTTCTTAACTTCGTGAGAAATGTCTCGCGACTCCTCCTCAATATCAAAGGTCTCTGAGAACATCAAATGTTTCTTAATGCATAAATGGTCTCTTATCGCTTAGGATCATGTATTGTGTCTCTATGAATGGAAAGTGTCTGTAGTGACAACGCTGTAGTGACAACACTAAAAGGAACATGGTGAGCGGTCGATCAATGAGTCGTACTTGCATGAGCAGCTGGTCAATAGGTTATACTTGCATGAGCAGCCGGTCAAGAGGTTGCACTTACATGAGCAGCCAGTCAAGAGGTTGTACTTGTATGAGCAACCGATCAAGAGGTTGTACTTACATGAGCATCCGGTCAAGAGGTTTCACTTGCATAAGCAGCCAGTCAAGAGGTTGTACTTACATGAGCAGCCGGTCAAGAGGTTTCACTTGCATAAGCAGCCAGTCAAGAGGTTGCACTTGTATGAACAGACGGTCAAGAGGTTGTACTTGCATAAGCAACCGGTCAAGAGGTTGTACTTGCATGAACAACCGATCAAAATTTTGTACTTGCATGCGCAGCCGGTCAAGAGGTTGTACTTGCATGAGCAGCTGGTCAAGAGGCAGTCAAAAGGTCGTTTAGGGCGCATCTCGTCGCAAGGTCGTTAATAACGCATCCTGGAGCAAAGCGCACCCTGTGACAAGGTCGTTTATAGCGCATCCCATCGCAAAGCGCATCCTGCGACAAGGTCGTTTACAGCGCATCCTGTCGCAAGGTTGTTTATGGCGCATCCTGTCGCAAGGTCGTTTATAGCGCATCCCGCGACAGGGTCGTTTCTAATGCATCCCATCGCAAGGTCGTTTATAGTGCGTCCCGTCGCAAAGCGCACCCCGCGACTAGGTCGTTTATAGCGCATCCCGCGACAGGGTCGTTTCCAGTGCATCCCATCGCAAGGTCGTTTACAGCGCATCCTGTCGCAAGGTTGTTTATGGCGCATCCTGTCGCAAGGTCGTTTATAGCGCATCCCGCGACAGGGTCGTTTCTAATGCATCCCATCGCAAGGTCGTTTATAGCGCGTCCGTCCGCGCAAGCGCGCCGCGACAAGGTCGTTTATAAGCGCATCCCGCGACATGGTCGTTTCGGTGCATCCCATCGCAAGGTCGTTTATAGCGCGGCCCGTCGCAAAGCGCGCCTGCGACAAGGTCGTTTATAAGCGCATCCCGCGGCGTGGTCGTTTCGGTGCATCCCATCGCAAGGTCGTTTATAGCACATCCCGTCGCAAAGCGCACCCGGCGACAAGGACGTTTATAGCGTATCCCGCGACAGGGTCGTCCATAGCATCAATCCAACAAGAGTCATTCATTCATAGCACCGATCCAAGCGAGGTCATTCATTCATAGCACCGATCCATCTCATTCATAGCACCAATCCGACAGGATCATTTAATTGATGCTATGTCTTAAAAAAAAAAAAAAACAAAGAGCTTGAAATTTCAAAAGAAATTAAAAGAAGGGAATAACGCTCAAATTATTTTAAATTTTAAAAAAAAAAATCAATTTGTTCACAGTACGTAACTGTTAGTAAAATATATATATATATATATAAGGCAATAAAAAAAAAAAAAAAAAAAAAAAAAAATCAATTTCTACACCTTAGGTAAATGTTAGTAAGATAAAGTCAATCATTTTTTTTTATCTTTCCCACATTTTGAAAAAGAAAGGAAGACCAGCATGGAGAAGGGTGAAAATAAATGGTGGGACCACTCATTGGGAGAAGTTGAAAAGAAATTTGATGGAAAAAAGTGTTAAGAAAGATAAAGAGAAGAAAAGAAAACCAGTTTTGATTTTTTTTTTTGAAATCTTAGCGACCACTCTCTCCTTCACATGGCGTGCAAAGTTCGGTGGCGGCCACAACAAAGCAAAGCGAGTTACAGTGATGGCGGTGTGCTCTGCTCTGTCGCGACAGCGATGGGTTTTTGTGTTTGAATAAAAGATTGATGCTTTGATGGGTGCGTTCTTAGCTAGTATTTATAGAGAGTCTCGAGCTTCAAATATAAGATTGTGAAGGAATATCTCAACTTAAAATATTTGAAATTCATTTAATGACAAAACCATAAAATCTTTTCTGAGATATGTTTAGATTCGCTTAAAATGTTTTCTCAAATACCGATCTTAAACCAAAATATTTGATTTTTATATACATACTTAAGATCTTGATAGATATGTTTGATCTTATATACGTTAGTTAAAAAAAAAAAAAAAAATCAAATATATATTGTACGTAAATGTTAGTTTTTTTTTTTTTAAATAATAATAATAATAATAATAAAAATAAAATGAAATGAAATTTCAAATTTCAAGTTTTATGGTCTAAGAATTGTCAAATAAAATGAAATTTTGGCCAATTCAAAATCGTGGGGGCAATCAAGTTCTCTCCAATGGACCAAATAAATTGAATACAACTTTTATCACTTTAAGTTGGATTCAAAATTTATTTACATCAATTCAAACTCGATAAAATTAATTCTATCCAATTTATAGAATTTTAATTTTTACCTCAAACATTGGCATGATTCCAATTTTACCAATTCAAATACAAATTGAGTTAAAATTTGGTATTGCCATAAAGTCGATTCGAAATTAAGTAGAACATAATTCTACTAAATTTCAAACATTTTATCAAATTCTTCCTAGAGTTCACGAGTCAAAGAAAACTGGTCCACTCTATCAATCCGTGAAATTAGATTGAAAATTGCTCTTGAATTTTACTTCCAATTTAAGTAGAATTTGTTCAAAATAATTGGTGTAACTCAAATCTTACCCCAATTTCATATTTGATGAAATTAATTCTATCAAATTATAGAATTTAAATTTTATCCAAATATAGAAGCGTCGTTTAAATTTTGCCCATTCAAATGCAAAATTGGGTTAAGGATTTTACATTGCCAAAAAATCAATTTGGAATTAAGTGGAGCATAAATTCTACTAATTCCAAAATTTTCACGTCAAATATAGAAAGTCATGATTTTGACCAAATTCCGAATGTGATTGGTGGCATCGAAAAAATACGTCAAAACAATCAAATTATGACCTAAACTCATACACGCCCGGTTAAACAGACGATTCATATAATTAAAGTCTGAAGAAAGAATAAGCAAGCTCGTGCTTCGACTTGACACTATAGTTTTCGAGATTCATCCACACATACTTGTGCATAAATCTCGAAAAGGGGGCATTTGTTGACTGAGAAATTTCGGTCAATTACAAGTTGCCACGTCGTTATCTCAAATTTAATGGTGAAATTAAATTAAATTTTGGGACAATATTTCTCAAAATTAATTTAAATAAATAAATTGGTTTATCTTGAATTTGGCCAAAATAAAACCAAACCAAGTAAACCGAACCATGAATTTCAAGCCCAAAAGGCCAAGCCCATGGGCCAGGCCCAAAGGCCCATTAGGGCCCAAGCCCACGATGCATGAGAACTCTATAAATAGAGGAGTTCTCTTCATTTCAAGGGGTGGAAAATTTTTGGAACTAGAGAGGAATTCACATTTGTTGAGGTCTCTCCACGGTTACGAAGATCAAACGCCGTTTGAAGGCTAAAATTACTTGAAAGACAAATAGTTCCATAAGCGAGCGGTTGTATACGAAGAACACATATTTTGTTCTTCAAATTGCTCTTCATACCAAGAACATCCATTCGGAGAGAACGAATCAGAGGATCAAGCATAGAGATCGAACCACTTTCGCACAAACTCATCTCAAGTTCAAGTTCAACTCCACGAAACCAAATTTCTCCGGAAATCTCGTGTGAACAATATGCATTAAACGAGTTAATGTCCCTCCGATTACTTAGTCGAAGGTCTCGACGTTTCTATTTCGTATATAAACTTTTTTATGTAATTAGGTCTTTATATGTAATAGGGTCTTAATGAGAATACTACATAAACTCGAATTAAAACATTAGCCTTCATGATAATCATTAGTTTTCGCGGCCTTATAAACAAGGTCTTCATTGTTATAACTCTTACCACAATTTTACCTCCCCCAATGTTTGTTATCTAACTCTGCCCCTATCATCAAACTCACTTTCAAACCCAAGGGGTCTTTTGCTAAATGGGTGTGGAGAGAGCAAATTTAGGTGATGCAATCCATTTTGAAATCTGTTCAATTTTTTTTTAAAATAAATAAAATGTATCTTGACATTACCTAAATTGCTCTCGTTAAATAATTAGGAAAACTTATTTTATTAGTCGAATCTAAAAAGTAATTATAAATACGATCAGTTTCAAAAAAAATTAACAAATATATTAATTGATTGATATTACTGAATATAATTACATACTTATAATATTGGTATTGATAATACAATATTAAAATGTATTAATGATTAATATTGGTAGTATTAGTAAGTATTAGTAATACAATATTAATTTTTTTAATAAAAAATATTAAAATGCAAATTGTTTATCTACATTTATAATTATTTTGCGAGAATAATTCATCAAATACAATTTCCCAAATAATTAAAAGCATTTTTACCCTCAAAAGTATATAAATTTGGACTCAAATTTGTAATTTCTTTGGTTATAGGGTCAGATAAAATGCTATTAAAACTATGTTGATTTTGAATTTCACACTTTAAGCTCTATA
The DNA here is from genome assembly GCA_036507275.1 of Sicyos edulis. Classification (NCBI taxonomy): domain Eukaryota; kingdom Viridiplantae; phylum Streptophyta; class Magnoliopsida; order Cucurbitales; family Cucurbitaceae; genus Sicyos; species Sicyos edulis. The sequence goes on from CM071853.1 coordinate 4,929,856, forward strand.
CTTTCCTTTTCAACCATGTATGCTTTCCTCTTGTAATTAAAAAATAATAATAATAGTTAAGGGAAGAAACCAAATCGTCGATTAATATTTTATACACCATGCTATCTTCAAAATAGCTGTATTTTCATTTTGTAAAGTCAAAGGAGAATTTTGTAATTCGTGAAGTCAATAATTTTGTGATTTGTGTAGTCAATAAATAACTTGAATTAGAAAAGATGCGATGTAAAGCTATTAGAAATCAATTAATAATAAGCGTAATAAATATAATTTTTGAAATTGACTAACTTATTCTATGCTCAAAGTTGAAAGATTTTAATAGGAATAAAATCAAAATGAAGCACTCTTAAATATTAAATTGGTTGTGGGCTATCAAAAGGAAACATCCTTGAACGTGCCCATGTTCCAAAGTTCGCCTAGCACTAATCATAATAAATTTAAATAAAATAAAGGGTTAACTTATAAATTTGATTTATTTAAAAATAATCATAATTATGAATTCAATTTTAAGTTAGAGTTTAATTTTTATTGTAAGAAAATTTAGAATATAATTTTTATGATTTAAAAAAAAATTAAATTTAGTCTTTAAAATTTAAAATTTATAGTTCAATTCTACAAAGAATATTTACATGGAACCGATTGGTGAGTGGCACAATGATTTCAGTGTTTAGTTGAAAATCAGTTCAACACCAGCGTCACAAGTTCGAGCCCGAAAATCGGTATTTGTCCCCCACCCCCAATATGTACTAAAAAAAACTTGGAAATAAATATTAAACTTTCATATGATTGAAGAGTAATTGTCATCCATTTAGGGTTCGTTGATTAATTATTATAACTTCATAAACACCACATTCATTAAAAAAAACATTTTTATTTGGTTTTATCAAACCACAAACATTAAACTCTCTAATGAGTTTAAAATTTTAAATTATAATTTCTCATAAATCATAAAGATTGGTATCTTGTCATTTATTTTATATTTATCTATGTTAAATAAAATTTTAACTTTTCTTTCTAAATTTATAAAAAAAATTTATTGATTTCCAAGATCGAATCCACGACCGTGGATTACTATCGGCTAATAAAAAGCACTAGACTACTAACTTCTTGGATAGAATAATTCATAATAGTAACGTAACTTTAAAATATATATTCCATCTATTTTTGAACATTTAAATGTTGTAATCAGATAGCATAGAAGCAAAAATGGTGAAGATGCATATAGACCTCATAAATAATAAGAATTATAATAATAATAACAATAAAATGGATGCCAGCCCTACACAAAAAAGCCGTTACCGTTGGCTTACAGTTGCTCGTACAACCAAACCAGTTCCAAATTACAGTCGGTCAAGACAAATAAAATTTTATTTATTTTAAAAATAATAATAAAAAAAAAAACTTTCCCCTTTCTTTCATCATTCATCCATTGAATCCACACAATAGAAGAAAAAAAAAACGAGATTTTAATGAACACCCAGTAATTAAATCCCTTTGATTAATACAACAAACCAATTAGTTAAAGAGGAAAGAAATCTTGAATTCAAAAAAAAGGAAAAAAAGGAAAAGAAATCATATATACAATTTGACCAGAACTTGAATTTTGTACAGAAAAATGAAAAGGAGAATCAATTTCTCAACAAGAGTAAGTGAAGCGATGAACGACGCGATCCCTCAAAATCCCGTTGTAAAGCGCCACTCTGTTCGCCGGCATCCCTCGGTCGCCGGCCGCCTTCACCGGCGGCGACTCGGCGGTGGCGGAGGCGAGTTCGTGTTGCCGGCGGAAATCCTCGCCGTTGCCAATCGGATCGACCACGTCCTTGGCGAAATGAACCCTCTTTTTCTTCTTCTTCTTCTTTTTCTTCCCTGTTTCTGAAAAAACGATGAATTACAGAGACAATTAGCCCAAGAGGTTAGCAAAAAATCAGAAATTGAATTGATGGGTTTTTTGGAAAATTACCAGAGGAAATACAAGAGCGGAAATTTGGGGGAGAAAATTGGTGGGTTTGGTGAATTGGAATGGATTTTTGGATGCAAAAGGAGAGGAGGATTACGGTGCCGGAGACGGCGGCCATGGCGGTGGCCAGAGCCACCCCCGGTGAGTTCATCATCGAAGACATGGCTTTTTACAAAAATAACCCAAAATTGGGAGGATTTATAAATACAACAGAGACCGGGGAGGTGAAATTAAAAAAAATAATAATAATAAAAAAAAAATGTGTGGTGTAATCAAAGGGACTCCAAAATTTAATAAAATTTAGTCTATTTATAAAATAAAAAAAAATAAAGAAATTAAAAAACTTATGGCAGATTGCAAATTTTAACATATTGTATTTTATGTCTAAAAAAAAAAACATATTGTATTTCATCTTTTAAAAAAGATTTCAATTTTCATTTTAGTTCGATTGTTCTTGGTAATTGTTTGTTTCACTTAATTGAAGTTTATGGACTAGAATCTCACAAGTGGATAGAGTATCTTTTCATAATTATTATTGATTTATTTGAATCAATTTTATTATATTTGATTTTTTTTTAAAAAAAAATTGATATCCACAATTTTTTTTTCTTTTTTTATCGTTCATGAAAATTCTACTTAAATTTAAAGCTAATTTAATAGAAATTATTGATGCGTTTTAATGTGAAAAAGTAGTGGAATCTTACATACATTTAGATTTAATAGACTCTCATGTATTATTAAATAGTATAGGCATTTATCTTAAAATTAATTAATAATGAAAGAAGTAATTCACCTATCTTATAGATGCTCGAATAATCATTTACTCTTTTAATGTGGCACAATACATAATAAGATTTTAATATATTGTGAGAATTAAAATTAAATATTTAAAATTTAAGAAATAAAAACTTTAAAGTATAAAATTAATTATCATATAGTTGATTTAAGGAGAATTGTGGTGGATAGTTCAATTTCACAAAATAATTGAAGATCTACGTAATTTTTGAAAATATTTGTATTCATAGTCAAATATACGGCATAGTTAATATTAATTATATAGTATAATTTAGGGTATTAATACACTATTTTGCATTATTAATACATTATTATGTATTATTAATACAATATTATATGTTATTAGTAGTATATTAATATTAATTATACCGTATAATTTGTATATTGTATAACTATGATTGCTAAATAAATATATATATATATATATATATATATATATATATATATATATATATATATATATATATATATGTGTGTGTGTGTATATATATGGTCTAATATTGTAAATATTTTTCCAATTCGACCTACTCTTAAAAATATTCATTTAATTGTAAATAAAATTTAACAGAATTAAAAGTTATATATTTTTAGTACCAGTGAAGGAAAGAAAGCCACAAACCTTACAAAAAAGATACAGTTTTCAAATGGGATCAAACTCTTGATCATAGTATTAAACTGAATTAGTGTCAAATAACGAAAACATTAAGTCATTGTTCCTTTCTATCTAAAATAAATTACGATTTTAATTCGTGACAACAGTTGTATAAAAATGATTGTGATAAGATAGGATAATTTGTCTGAAATATTGTGAGGTGGCTAAGCCATTTATGCATTGTGATAAATAAAGAAAAGGAAATACATAAACCAAAATGAAAGATTAAGTACCGAATTTTGGAAGGGTATTTTTGAAATGTTTTGGTTGGGTAGGTTTGCCTAACACCGCAATTGGGGAATTTTGGAGGGACCTTCTACCAAATTCTGGAAAAGAAAAAGTAATTGAAGGAAAGGACCTGGAGAAAGGGAGAAATTCCATGATCATAAAAGACAAAGGGGCTGTTTGTTTGACATATTTAAGTATTTTTTGGGTTAAGAAGTTATATTGAGGAGTTAACAATTGAAAATTGTGTCAAAAACTCGTTTGGATGTAGTTTTTGTGTAGAGGAGTTAGAGTTAAAACCTTGTTTGGATGTGGAGTTAAAAATAAGTAGTTATTTTTAGTAGTTAAAAAATGAATGATTAAAAATGAATGGTTAAAAATGAGTTATTTTGATTGATTTGAAATGAATTATTAAAAATAAGTAGTTAAAAATGATTGAGTAGTTATAAATGAATGATTACAAATGAATTATTAGAAATGAGAGTTATTTTTAAAAGTAAAAATGAGGAGAAGTTAAAAAAAACTCGTTTGAATGTAGGTTTTCGAAGAAGAGTTGATAACTCTCTATTCTAACTCCTACTTAAATATGTCAAACAAACACCCAAAAACCAATTGGTGCAAAATTAAATTATATAATTACTTCTGCTTTGGGGTTTTTTTTTTGTCTGTTTTTGACGGCTGGGTTGTCTTTTTATTTTATTCCTTCCTGATAAAATTTTTAAAAAAAATATTAGGAGGATTTTTGTTTGCATGTATAACAAAAAGAAAAAGTAAAATATTTTAATTTATAACACAAAATAAAAATTAATTCATTTGTAGTAGAAAATTTAAATTAATTTGTATGATTAGTTTTATTACGGATAGAATTCAATCAATGATAGATTTATTCTATGATTGTCTAACTTTCTATCAGTGATAAAAATTCAAATTGAGTCATATCAATAATTGAGTGGTAGAAATCAATATATTATAGATAAATTATTTTATAAATTCTACGACAAATAAAATAACAGACAAAATATGCTACCAATCAATTTTTTGTGTGTGTGTGTGTGATGAAAGCGAAGAATTTCTCTCGCTTAGGTGAGCAATAAATTGAAAGTAAAAAAAGATAATTTCGAAATTGAAGACTTAAACAAGATTTTTTATTTTATTTTTTATTTTTAAGGTTTGGTGCATGTGTAGGCACGTGCCACGTTAGAAGATAAACATCTCATTTTATTTTCTTTTTGAAATGTGCTCAATTCGCCTTTTCTTTATTAAGTTAACTTACAAATAAGTTCAATTCCAACTTTAATAAACTTTCGCAGAACATCGAATCTTGCATCTATTTGGTCGATTATTTTAAAATATGTTTTAATAAGTTTTCGAACGTTTAATCTTTTATTCAAAATGTATATAATCTTACCTAAAAAAATTGTCTGTAAACTTTTAAATTGTTTAATATATTTTTAAGACTTTCAATTCACTTATCTATTCAATATACTATTAGTTAGGAAATTTTTTCACATACCAATTTTTTTGTTGTCAAAAAATTGATTCTATATCAAATTTAGGTGGGTTTTTTATTTTTATTTTTCCAATTTTACCCCATTGTTTTTTAGTGTTTTTTTTCTTATTTTCTTATTTTATAGTCCAATAGCTGGTGTGACTTCTTTGGAAAGAAAGAAATACTCGAATTTTTTATAGAAAGCACGTCAACAAGCATGCTGATTTTATCTGGGAAAATATCAACATAAATTTTGCTTCTTGGTGCTATAAATCTATTCTTTTTAGAAACTATGACATTGCTTCCATTGCTTTAAATTGGAAAGCTTTTTTGTAATTCTAGCATGCTTCTTGCATGCTTTTGGGAATGAATCGTATCTTTTTCCAAAAAAAAATAGCATGTTCAAATTATTATTACTTTTATTTTTTTTAGTACAAATGAAAGAGAGATGAACCAACAAACTTTATATAAAGACAATATTGCTCTTGAAAAATATGAGAGTCAAATACTATTTCCAAAACTAAATTTGTAACCATGATTTATTTTTAGTACATATTGGGAGAGGGGGACCCGAACCTGTGACGATGATATTGAACTGATTTACAACCAAACAATGAAATCATTGCGCAACTAATCCATTAGGTACTGTGATATTAAGCTCAATTATTATCAAATAATGAAACTACTAGATTACTTATCCTTTCGGTTATTGCTTTATTATTATTATTATTGGAACTAACATATTCAAAATTTAATTGATGCAAAACTTAAAATATTATTATTATATATTTTAAAATTATATATAGGTTAAAATACCATTTTTGTCCCTCGACTTTGTTGTTTGTCTAATTTTGGTCCCTCAACTCTCAAATATCCAATTTTGGTCCCTCAACTTTATTGTTTGTCCACTTTTGATCTCTCAACTTTGTTACTTGTCCAATTCTGATTCCTAGACTATTAAAAAAGTTAAAAAAAAAAAAAAAAAAAAAAAGTCCTTTAAGTCAAATAAAAAATTTCTCACTCCTAAATTATTTTCTCTTTCTCCATTTCATCATTTTTCTCCCTAAAAGTTTCTATCTTTCTTCAATCTACCTCTTTTCTTCTTCTTCTTCTTTTTCTTTTTTCATTCTCTTTCATTTTTTCTTGGTTCCAAGGTAGATTACAAATTTTGAAAACAAAACGTGACAAATCAAAGTAGAAAAATGACTATTTAGAAAAATTGTCTCATGTTAAAAAGTTTGATGAGATGAATTGAAAAGAGAAATAAAGAAAAAAATAAAAGAAAAGAAGAGTAGAGTGTTGAATTTAAGAGAGATAAAACTTTTAAAAAGAGAAATGAAACATAGAAGAGAAAGAAAATATTTCAAGAGTGAAAGAAAAAAATTATTTGACTAAAAGATCATTTTTTTTTAACCTTCTTGATAATCGAGGGACCAAAATTAAACATTTGAAAGTCGAGAGACCAAAATTGGACAAACAACAAAATTAAAAGACAAAAATAGAACAAATCTCAAAGTTGAAGGATCAAAATGATATTTTTTTACCAATATATATAGTTCAACTCAAACATAAAGAAGTTTTGGGATTAAACGAGCAATGTAACTAAGAAGTTTACATAATTGGGATATTTGGAATTTGGTTGTGATTTATATTTATCCTTTGTTGAAATTGAAAACAAAAGGTGAGGGCAATTTTAGGAATTTAGAGAAGTTTTTGTGGTTGGGGATGTTTCGAGGGCAATTAGGGAATGTTCATTATACGTGTGTGTTGTGGATCAAGTTCTTTTTTTTTTTTTTTTTTTTTTTTTTTTTTTTTTTTTAAGTACCATTGATTTGGTTTTTAAGCTTAAGAGGATCACATTTCACTTTGGATCATGTCTGCGATTTTAAATGCAATAAATAACTTCTTTTTTTTAAATGCAATAAATAATTTTAGAGATAACCAAATATTAAGCCAGCGGTAATTAATGTAGAAACAAAGGGATTTCGTTTATAATTAGTAGCATTTTATGTGAACTTCAAAATTGAATACGTTATTTTGATTGGATAGGGGTGGTAACATATGAGTTGTTTATAGAATAAGGTTTGGCAACATATGAGAAATTAGAATCTCCCAACTTAAAAGAAATTACAAATTTAATCTCCCAACTAATAAGAATAATAATTGAATAACATTAATGTGATTCATGAGTTTAATTCTCTTCATTTTTAATTATTAAATTAAAAATTAAGTATATAATATAAATGTCTCTTAAATTTATAGTTGTCTGGATGGAAATAGATCATTCATATATAAAAAAATGTTTATGAATCTCTAACTTCCAATTTTATATAATAAATTACTATTTATATATAGTTTAATCGTTAGTCTATTAAACACAAAATTAGTGGAGAGTCTATTATATGCTCTCAAAAATATTAAGACTTATTTAAAAGCATACAACACATGTATGAGAACATTTCTATGCTACATAAGTCTATAAAAAAATATATTAAAAAATTATCATTTAACTTATACTATATTTTTATGTGATACGTTATTATTCCCTATAGATAAATAGTTATAAGATACTAGAAATTAAGTAAGTTTTATTTTTTTAAGTAGGTTCATAGATCTACTAAAAACTATTTAAATACTAATACATATTCAACAAAATATCGACAAGTGTGAAAGCTAAATGCCTACAATATATTTTTTAAAAAAAAAGAAAAGGAAAAAAAAAGGTGTGAGAATAAACTTTAGGGAGAGATGAGAGATCGCGTGAAGATAGAAACAAATAAAAAAAATCAATGATCTGTATCACCTAATAAAATATAAAATACAAAGTAATGTCAATAATTCAAAGTGAATGGTCAAGTCAATTTTTTTTATTACTGAAACTAAAAAAAAAACTAGCAGATCATGAATTAATTTTTAAAATAGAATAAACTCAAAATCAAAAAATCAAAATAGAATGGAAAAAAGTCGTGAGGGTTTGGAATGTAGTATTAAAAAGAATATTTGAAAATTTATCTCTTCTCTTTGTGATGTAGTTTCCATTTGACTCGTAAATTTTAAAATTGAATAATTTTATCTATAACATTTCAATAGTATTTATTTTTAATTTTTGTGTATTTTTGTAATTTACTTTCATTAAGAAATTAAATATACGTGAAAATTAAAATAATTATTTCATTAAAATATTAAAATTTAAAATAAATCTAATTAACATTACTTAACTAACTATTTTATTATTTGAGAGATTAAGCATAAAAATATATCGAGGGTGAGACAGTTGGTTATCTCGAAAATCGGTACTTGACTAGTAATATTTAAAAGAAAAGGAAGTAACTGAAGAATAGGTATGGAAAGACCAAGTCCACAAGATTCATTAAAACGGCGTCGTTGAATTTGAGCCTCAACTTTAACTTCAAGAAAATGACTTCCCTACCCTTATCCAAATTCCCATTCATATTTCCCTTTCTATCCCTTCGTTTTGACTATTTAGTCTAATATGTGATTTGGCTGATGCAAAAATTTGGTTACAATTTTGTGTAAGCTCTATGTTGTGATATTTAGTCTAATAGGAGAGAAATGACACGTGCCCTCAACTTCATTAGTTCCAAGTTTCTTATGTCAAATTTTATAAAATTGAACATTTCACGTGACATTTAATTTAATTAGATAATGTATATTTATATATAAAGGAAATATTTGATTTATAACCATATGTTTGACCACAACCATTATAGATTAAAGAGTTAAAGTATTTAAAAGAATATTCTATTTATAATGATTATCTATTTAAAAATAAATTTCTTATATATTTGTTCACAATTAAATATTAATAAGATTTTTTTTATAAAAAAAAATCTATTATAATTAAGAGTGTAATATTCAAATTCATGACTTTTTGATTATTGAGCCTACTAATATTAATGGAGTTAAATTGTAATATTTTGTTTGATATCCTCCCAGAACATATCCCATAATATATAAATTATATATTTTGAAACAAGAACATATCGGATAATTACATTTTTTTTTAACTTAAACATCACTATCTTTTTGTCTTCATTCATTTGAATTCGACTTTGTTCTGACCATGCCAACAAGTATGGATTCTACAATTCAAATAGTCAAACCAACTCAACGAGTTAAATTAAGTTATCCATTTATTTGGATTAGGTTAAATTTAATAAAATGAAATTTTTATAGATTGAATTGAATGTTCGATTAACTCAAAATTAATTTGGATGGATACAAGTTAATTTTTTTTTAATTTTAATTTTTTTTTTTTTTTACTTATAATATAATGATATGTGAAAATTTATTTTATTTAATTATTATTTTTAGACTTTTTACTTTAAAAAATTCTTTTAAATATTTTTAAGTCCTTAAAATATATATATATATATATATATATGTGTGTGTCTAGTTATATTAAGTTAAATTTTATATAAAAATAAATATGTATTTGAATTAAAAACAACTCGACCCAACCCGATTAAGTTGAGTTTTATTGCTCAAACACATAGGAAAAGTTGAAAAAAAAACTAAAAACTAAAAAAAAATCAACCATTAGATATCATCCCGGTGATATTTTAGAACAATAGTGGATCATTCGACTTTATTAGAGAACACAAATATATTAGTTTGATTCAATATTTTTTATAAGAACCAACATAAAAATCAAACCAAATATCCAGATAAGAGAGGAAAATTATAATAATTTGAGATTGAGATTGGATAGAAAAATAAATTTAAATGTGGAATATGAATATTACGTTATTATGAATATTACGTTATTTATAATTAAAAAATGATTTTTTTTTGTTAGTAAAATAATTATCCTAAAAATTAAATTGAAAAGTTGATTAATTATTATTGAAATCAAAACCGTAATTGAATCAAACCAATGAAAATAGATTTAATGGTTTTGTCATTTATTGTACATTTGTTCGAACCTAATTGTTGAAAAATCGAGAATATTGATTTAGTTGTCGATTTGACGCAAGATTGACAAAAAATCACTTTTGCACATAAGGTTTGACAGATTGGTGAACTCACCCAAAATTTGGGTTGATCTAGAAAATTACTTGAACCTAACTTAATTCAATTCAGGTGCAACCCTGCCAACAAAAACAATAGTTCAATTGGAAGTTCATTAGCTCGAATCCCCTATTTATTTTTGTTAAGAAAACAAATTGTTGTGCTAATTCCACATGTTGTTCTTTGTACAGTCCACTTGTTTTTCATACATATGCTCCTTCAATTCAGCATTAATCAACTCATTAATTAATTGACATAAATAACACAAATTGAGCATATGATGCATCGAACGATATACAAAATTATCGGAAGCTATTTCTTACCGTATAAGTTTATTATTCTACTTTTGGTGGATCAGATAAACTTAATACTTATAATATCTTACATCAATATAAAGAATTCAGATAGGATCATCATCCTTATCAAGTTCTTGAGAACAAATAAATTGATACCAAACATTTTGAAAATTTTTACAATAAGCAAGATGAACGTTGAGTTTCTAAAACTAATTACGAACTGGGTAAAGGAGACTAGCAATCATTCCTCTTGAACTAATATTATCTTTTAAAGGAATACCGTTAATAATAATATTCCAAGCCTCCAACTTGATTTTAAGCAAAACTCTAGTTTTTCAAAACTTCTTCAAAAGATATTTAGCTGTAAAATTATTTGAGAGAGAGGCTTTGTCCTTATTAGCTAAGCCAAAAACGAAATAATAAACGTTTTTCACAAAAGAAAAAACGACTTTAAAATAAAGATTTTAAATAATCTCATCTTTATAGTTGAATCGATTCAAGGAAATGTTAATGATCGCATTTGCATCGACTCGAGAAAAGATAGTATTGATCTAAAGTTAACATTTCAAGTAGAATCAACATTTATAAGCTTTGTTGACTCTTGTTTGCTTCCAATCCTCCTTGAGTTAATTCGGAGAATAAAGGTTGTTTTTTTATGTTCAATCCAATATTCCATTATTCTTATCCATTTTCCATCTATGGTCTTTGGAACAATTATTATTGTTGACATTAATTATGGTTCTTTGTCATTAAAGTCAACTTCATGGTTCAGCTCCTCCAATCAAAAGTTATGAATACAACGCCTCTTAAGACAAAGTTGAATTTCACGTCTCCAACTGCACTCTTTTGAAAAAATAAAAAAAATAAAAAAATACAAGGACTTGACTATTAAATTATTTTCGTGGAAAAATATTACGTATTTTTATCTAACGTCCCTTTCGTAATTATTTCATTTTTTGTTTTTTGTTTTTATTTTTAACTTTTTGAAAATAGGTTTGTTTGAAAATAAATTTTTATTTTTAAAATTTTAAAAACTAAAAAAAAAGTAACTTTTAAAAACAAGTTTTTGTTTAAAAAAAACATGAAAATATAGATAATAAATAGTAAAAAGCTAAAAAAAATCAAAACAAAATGTGATATTTGAAAATAAAAAATACTTATCAAATATGTTTTTAATTTTTAAAAACATAAAACTAAAATTTGTTATTCAAATGTATATGGTTTTTATTTTTTAAAATAAAAAACTAAAAACTAAAAATGAAAACTAGAAAGAAAAAAAAACGAAAAGGTTATCGAACTAGGCCTAAATTATTTGTTTTAAAAATATAGTTTAAATTAAAAAGAATACCACAAACTTAACCTAGGCTCGAATTCAAAAAAAAAAAAAACTCTACCTAAACTCTAAAATAAGATAAGAGGTAAATATCGATTTTTAATATCAACACGTAATCTTACGATGAAGTAGATTATAACTATAAATCAAATTAACACATTACTAATGCTTTTGACATCTAACATTTTTATTTATTCAAGCACTATTTCATTCATTGCATTAGTGGCAATTTGTTAAATTTTTTGCTTATATATTTTTTATCTTTCCTGTTGATCTTTTTATTTTTGTTTTAATTAAACATACTTTTCTTTGCTCTATCTATCTCTATGGACTATATATATTTTTATTGTTTTTTTTTCTTTCTATATATGTTTATTAAAAAAATACTATTTATTTTTAAAAAATATATCAAAACTATTCTTATAACTATTTTAGACTTATATACTTTTTATATAAATATAAATAGTAAATCATATTTTCTTTATAAAATTATATCTATAGTATATTTAAAGTTTAGAAATAAAAATTTATATACTTTTAATATTTAGTTCTATAATATTTTATATCAGTGTTTTATTTAATAATTTTTAAAATTAGAGACCTATGAAAAAATAAAGTTTAAAGATTTATTCAACATGTTTTAAAATTTAAGAACCTATTAAGAGTGTATACACGATTCTTTAACATTTCGAATAATTTTTTTTTTATTAAATATTGACCACCCAAATATAAAATCCTGAATCTGCCCCTGGTTCTAAGATCTCTATGTGGGTCATCTCCCATGGTGCATTATCATCACATGGCATTTCACTTTTTAATTGGCACATCCATTTCATCATCCCAATTGAAGCACTATCATATTTTACTCATTTTGGGTGGCATTTCACTTTCTAATTGGCACATCCCAATTGATGCAGTATCATATTTTACTCATTTTGGAGATCCTGTTTGATAACCAATTTATTTTTATTTTTGAAATTCAAACATACAAAAACTATCTTACACTTTTTTTTTTGCTTAAATATCTTACATCTTACTTATATTTTTAGAAACCAAACTAAATTTTGAAGAAAAAAAAATGTTATCAAAAGTTTGCTTTAAAAAAAAACTTTGCTTAGTATTCATCCAATTTCTTAAATAAAGATGGATATACTCGAAGAAGATGTAACACATTGTAAAGAATTTAAGTAACAATAAATTTAAATTTTAAAAATCAAAAATAAAAATCTAATGGTTATTTTATTTATTTGTTTTTTTCTCTTTCTCCGTTCAAGTTGGACTTTCTATCTTGTTCTACAACTTGAAAGAGACTATTAAATATTTGTTTAAGGTTTTTCATATTTATAATTTTTTGCATAAATATTTATTCCGACAAAGAAAATGTCGAATTTTACTCTTCTAAATCAATATAAAAAAATAAAAAATAAAAATAAAAATAAAAAAATCGATTTTCTTTTGACAACATAATTGGTCCATATGCGTGCATGTAAGACTGGCGATAATGATTTTCATGGAATTCTTTTCTAATTAAACACAATTAGTTTAAATTAGGTCGAATTATAAATTTGTTTCTTGAGTAGTAATATGTCCTAATATATATAGCTACACTTTTAATTTTTAAGGGAATTCTTTTCTTTCTTTTTTTGAAATATTTAAGGGAATTCTAATTTGTATCAAATAAATGTTAGGGTATTTGTAAATCTTAGCCTAATGTTAGAAATGTTTATGACTTATGCGGATATAGCAACAAAATTTTAATTAGATTTCCATTTTATTCTTTAATCTAATTCTACTTTTATTGGTGTATTAAAATATTATATCAATGTATCGAATGGGTCAGTGGCGCAATGATTTCATTGTTTGGTTATATACCAGTTTAGATGTTGCATGTTTAATTTTAAAAAAAAAATATTATCCAAATAAGGTCTTAGATTTTGTGTTTCACATGATGTTTAGAAAGAAAGTGAATATGTTTAATCAATAGTAGTCATTTAGAAATTAACTTCCTACCAATTATTTTGATAATTAAATGGAGTCACAATAATATATATTGTCTTTCACAATATATTTGTTGAGAATTCAAGTATGCAAGTTGGAGAAACATTGACAAATAACTTTTTGTCTAACATTGTAATGAAATTAAAATTCTACACCAATATTTGAGACACTCAAAATGTCAATGGAGGTCGATAATACATATCAATCATTTTAGACATAACCAACTTTGACTTTTAATTTTGAAAGGTTTATGAAAGGTTAGAGTGAACAATTTTTTTTTTTACAAAAGTAGAAATATTTTTAAAATAAATAATCAATATAAAAGAAGTATATATATATATATATATTAATGAAAGGTCTAATATTATTATGTTGAATTTGCTTTATATGAAAAAGTGATTTTCATCGGTTATAAATGGGCCAGCCCACACAGATATATTGGACCATAAAAAAGCCCAAACCGTTGAAATATATAAAGGGCCTTCGAGGACTACTCAGTTGACAGTTCTATTGAAAAACGTGAACCTATATATTATGGAAATTAAAAATTAAAAAGTAACGTTAAAATTTGAATATTCAAAAAATATTTTTTTAGTACAAATATTCAAAATATTGAATGCACAACAAAATAAAATAGAAATGTTTCTAAAAAAAAGAGTATTTATCATCAGCAGCACATTCTACCTCTTGTATTATATTTGTAGCATAATTTTAAAAATAATTCATCTATAACATATTTATTTCTATCACTCACCTAGTGATAGTCTATCACTCACCTAGTGATAGAACTCAATTTAAATTTCTATCACTGATAGAAAACTTAAGGAGTGATAGAATGAGTCTATCATTGATTGAATTCTATCACTAATAGAACTCAACAAGTGATAGAAGTCAATTTGGATTTTCTGCTACAAATGAAATTATTTTAGATTTTGTGCTATAGATGGAAATATTTTGCCTTTTTTTGTTATACATGCAAAATCCCCTAAAAAAAAAGACAAAATAAATACTAAACTCATAAGACCAATTAATATATCTTCATTTAAAAATTAGGTTAAAGATTGAACTTAACCAATCAACCAATTGTCAAAATCAACTTAATTTAATTGATATATTATGTCTTAATTATTGAAATTCCCGAATTTTACTGTACAGAAAATAAATTAAATTCGGTAATTTTTAATCTTTTTTTATTTAATAAATTAGGAAAAAAGATTCATATATCTGGCCTCGTAACGTCGTGAATACTAAATTAT
This sequence comes from Sicyos edulis, assembly GCA_036507275.1. Classification (NCBI taxonomy): domain Eukaryota; kingdom Viridiplantae; phylum Streptophyta; class Magnoliopsida; order Cucurbitales; family Cucurbitaceae; genus Sicyos; species Sicyos edulis. The sequence goes on from CM071853.1 coordinate 4,944,885, forward strand.
ATAAGATATTAGTAAAGTCAATTCTTTTGTTAACCTAAAAACTTCAATGTTAAATTCTTAACTTTTTTTTTTGTGAAACTTAATTCTTAACAATTTAATATTTGTCAAATCCTACGAGACAAATTAAAAACACTTAAACTATAGTCTACAAACTGATGAAAGTTCAATTATGTATAAGTTTAGGTTTCGTTTGATAACCATTTTGTTTTTCGTTTTTTGTTTATGAAATTAAGCCTACAACAACTACCTTATTACAACTACCTTATTATATTTTTTTTCTTTATTTGGATATTTACATCTTACCTATATTTTAATAAACAAAACCAAAATTTGGAAACAAAAAAAAGTAGCTTCCAAAAGCTTATTTTTGTTTTTGAAATTTGAATAGTATTCACTTACTTTTTTAAGGAAATATAGATATATTGTAGGAAAGATGAAACACATGGTAGGAAATTTGAGTAGAAATAATCTTAAATTTCATACACAAAAACCAAAAAACCAAATAATTATCAAAGCGGACCTTAGTAATCAAAAGATTTTTGAGAAATTAAAAGGTGATAAATTTAATTCATGGTGATCACTATCTAAAATTTAATAATATATAGATTTCTAGATGGCATATCCCGTAATATTAAGGGAATTTTACATATATAATAAAAAAGTACAAAGTATGAAATTTTCATGTTTAACACAATAAAAAATAATTCATTTGTAGCAGTAGATCCAAATTGAGTTCTATCTTTGGTAGATTTATTTTATCATTGGTTGAGTGATGTTCTATTACTGATAAAAAAATCATGTATTATAGAAGAATTATTTTAGAAATTATAGAAATAAAATGTATTGCGATAAATTTTCTAACCATAATTGAGGTATGCCAAAGTTAACACGAATATTTTCGAATAATTAAAACAGCTAAAAAGTATAGGTCATTAGAAGAATATATATCCTTAACAGTGAGGATTATAGGACAAAAAGACTAACTGCTATACCAAAAGCATTAACCCTTAATGACAAATTATAAATTTAATCTTGTGTTTTTTGTGTACCATATATATGTTACCATGTTTGAGCAGAAAAAGAGAAAAATATAGCCATTGTTGAAGAATGAAAATTTGGAAATTTTGATTATTGAAGAAAGTGTATGAGGTTATAAGGCCAGATACAGCAACCTTCATCCTATTCTATATATAGGATTATTTTAACTAAAATTCAATGGACTACACTATTCTAGCAATATATAGTTCATAATTAAATTATACTTGCACTACCTATTATTTTGACCATATCTGTGCATTATTTTATTGAATTATGTGTGATGCCAATTATTAAAATAACATGCTACAGTGTTAAAAAAACATGCTACATTTTGTTTGACTACATTAAACAAAAGTATAATTCAATAATGAAATGTATATTCTTGGTTATAAATTTTATCTTCTATTTTTTTTTAATCAAAACATTTTATTAATCAACCAAACAAAGCATATAATAATACTTTCTAAAATAATAAACTTAAAAAAACATCTTAAATTCGATCCACAACTTGAGTCAAGATTATAAAAGATAAAAAGCTGTAAATCAAGGAACTTCTAAACTGATCTAAGAAACCTTTCGAACTAATTGATTTACATAAAAGGACTAGTAGATCCCAACGTAAAACGTCAAATGTAATTATTCAATACTTCATTAGTTGATGTTGAAGAAACTTTGAAGGTTAACACTAACATCTTAGTAACTACTGAGGAGCACCGCCAAAATAGAAATCAAGAGTTTTAAAACCATAGAGGAACAAAGACTTTTTCGAAATTATGCCCATCCATCATTAGATTAGAAATTCCTTTATCAATCGACTCCTCATTAGATCATAGTAATTGAAAGACACAAGCAAGCAAGAAACAACAATAAAAAAAAAAAACATAAGTACTAAAAAAGGCCTTGAAAATTTTGTCACTTTCATAAGATTTTGGATTATTCTAGAGTTATCCATCCTTCGAACACTCTATGTTAAGAATATCATAGTGAATTGCACCCTTGAACATTAAGGTGCACCACAAAATAAACCTCGAACATAATTTGTACCTTCCTTGAAATTTTGGACAATTTTATGAGGGGAATTTGGGTGCAGCCTGGGCTGCACCCCACCCATGAAGTCATACACACATTTTAATATTTTTTTATTAAAAAAGAAGAAGAAAGAAAGTGGACTGAGATGTGTGGCACTGCCACATATGTTGACTTCATGGGTTACCATTCTCAACATACAAATTGCCCAAACTAGTTCCATCAGGAGACAAAAATTGAACAGTATATTGTCGTATTTTATCTTCTATCTTAAATATATTGTACTATATAATAACCAAAAAACGAAGATTCAAATTAAAAATGAGAGAATTATGCGATCGAACTCTAACAAAGAATGTAATTAATGGTGAATTATGTGGTGTTCTCTTATTAGTCATCATTTTTACTTTACTAACAATCGATTGTTAAATTTCGAAGTGAAAGAAAACTCTAGAAGTCACTTTTATTTTTAGATGGCTAAAGAAATATTTAGATACACTTCGTCTGATGTTAAGTTGTTGCAAAATTAAACCCACATGATTTACTTGATCTTTGAAAAAAAAAATATATAGCAAAATTATTGTATTAGATATTAATTTGAGCTCAAATTTATGAATTCTACCGTATCTACGGTTGGCAAATCATCCCAATACATCCATATTTAAGTGCGTGAGGTTGTAAAATAAAAATAGATCATACTTTTTATTATAAAAAATTAGTTTTCCTACATTTTTAGACATTGTCTGGTTAACTGTTTCGAATCCAGAGATTTGAATTTAGAATTAAGAGGTTTGAAAATTGTTGCTTGGTAAATATAAAAAATGTGAGATTTTATTATGAGAGTTTTGAACAATGTATTACCGTGGGTCCCACGTAAGTTTGAAATTTATTGGTTTTTTTTAAAAAAATTTGTTAAAGATTCTTGTTCTTCACCTCTCATCAAATTTATCTTATTTCTCTTTTTTTTTAGATCTTTTTTCTCTTGTTTTTTAACTTTCTTTCTCTTATTTCTTCCTCTTTCGTATAAAATAAAAATAGAATGCATATTTGACGGAAATTTCAACAAAATTCCATAAATAGAATCAATCAAATAAGCCCTAGTTAAAAAAATAGATGATGTTTAGCTATTTATTTTTCAAAAAATCTATATAAAGTTAATTGATTTTTTCTTCTTTTTAAGTTTATATATTTTACTTATATTCATAATTTAAATAAAAATAATAAAGTGGTTTTAAAATGTGAAAATAGTTTTTTTTAAACCACATTATTTTATACTGTTTAAAAAAAATTGTTAGAAAATAAATAATGGTAAACTATCTCATTTTTATGTTATTTCCCTTATATAATCCAATATTTATATATAAAAAATATATTATTTCATAATAATTTTTTTTCAACATTTTTTCATTTAATTAAGCCATTTTACAATTATGTAAACAAAAAAAAAATCAATAATAAGTTTTGATCATTCAATAATTAAAATATAATATTATTTTAAATATTTTATTAGGATTCCATTTCAGAGTATCAATTGATTAAATCAAACATCGTCAATAAATTTCAGAGAATTTGATTACAGTACTAGATTATGGAGAATCCAAATTTCAACCCATAAACCAAACAAGCGGTTAGTTCTTCAAGCCCATTTATTCAGGGGTTAGTTATTCTCAATCCAATATAGCTGTGGATTCAAATAATCTCCACATTAATAAGCTTAGCACAAAGATGTAATATATTCCCTAGTTTGTGATAACAATTCAAACTTATTTAAATTCACATGTTGAAAATTAAAAGTTATCAATTAGTGTCAATTCATCTATAATCTACACTCTTACTTTATCGTGGTCACTTCACATGGAAATATATATACGGACTATAAAGTTGAAATCTTAATGTCATTTCAACTTTAGATTCAATAGTTTTGATTTATTAAATAGTACGTGGTTTCATCTTAAAATCAATCGGTAGTGAAAATGATAGTTGTTCATCTTATACATGAGAAGAAGCATACCTCATTTTGTAATGTGAAATCTTTAACATGTCTATTCAATAAGATGCTACTTTGGGCTAATCAATCTTAGATGGATCTCAATTTTATTTTTATTGTACTCGTTTTGATTTAATGAGTTCTAATTTCATAGACTAGATAATATGAGTTTCCATTTGAAATCTTCTCATATTTTTCATTGTGAAATCATCGACAAGTCTGATGTCTCTTTTGGGTTTATTATTCTTAGATCAAATAGTAATCTAATGTTTGTTAGACTGAATATCTATTTAAGTTTAATGTAATCTAATCTCATGTTATATAGTTCACAATTTCAACTCAAAATTCATTGACAAATGAGAGGAGATCAATAGTTTCCATATCTTATAGATGATAAAAAAAAGAAAATGAAAACCAAATAAAAAATAATATTATATATAATGCCTATCATATATAAACGCATAAAATTCTTAATTATGAAACCCAAAATTTTCGGATCGGTAAATTTATGTTTAAAATAAGGGCTTTTAGCAAGTATGGGCTGAATTAAGAAAATATTTGCAAATATGTTCACATTTAGAAATTTTAGCAAAAAACAATCTGGTTTAAATAAAAAAGAAGTTTATTACAGTCAAAAGACATAAATACCCTTCATCATTAAATTAACATTATAAACTAAGAAACTCAGACTTTTTTCACTCCGCCTAAATTGTCGCCAAATTATTTCTTTAAGGACTTTTAGCAAGTATGGGCTGAATTAAGAAAATATTTGCAAATATGTTCACATTTAGAAATTTTAGCAAAAAGCAATCTGGTTTAAATAAAAAAAAAGTTTATTACAGTCAAAAGACATAAATACCCTTCATCATTAAATTAACATTATAAACCAACAAACTCAGACTTTTTTCACTCCGCCTAAATTGTCGCCAAATTATTTCTTTAAAAAGCTCCTCAAATCATGAGATTTTATAGAATTTGTTTCTATTTTTTTTAGTTTGATACATGATTTTTTTTTTTTTTGTTATTTTTTTTTTTTCAAAATACCTAATTATGTATTAATAAATAAATACAAGTTTCATATAAAATAAAAAAGTTTATGGATCACTATTGTTGTTTTTGTGGTATTGGTTGTGTTACGTGCAAGTACGGTAATCGTTTTTTACTTGGTTAAGTACAATTAGTACGGTATTTCACGTCTAATATATCTTTTGTATGTTTTTGTATTTATCTCACATATTATGTATTAATTTATCAAACTTTATATTTATTTGTATTATTTATTAATTATATAACAAAATTTTTGTGAATACAATATCAAAGTTTAATACATTAATATTTCATAAAATGTGTGAAAAATGTGAGATTGATTTCATAAAATCTTTATTCGTGTATTAATAATCATGGAATCTTGTTGTAGTCAAAATTATAAAATAATTACAAATATGATCATTTAAAAAAAAAAAAACAACTATCGTCATTGGTATTAATTAATATTATCACTTATTTTTTTTATAAGTATTTATATTACAACTCACCCAATATAATTTCCCTAATAAATAAATATAGGGTTCAAATGAATAATAGTAATATTTATTAATTAATAAGTATTTATTAATTAATATTATCACTTATTTTTTTATAAGTATTTATATTACGACTCATGTTTTTGTAGTATGATCATGTTATCTCTGAATATTATTTTGGTATTATTTATGGATTACTGAATTTATGGATTAAATATGTATTAATAAAAAAAATACATGTTTTAAATAAATAAGTATTTAGGAATATTATTTTAGAAAACTTATTAGATTAGCATAAAATAATTACAAATATTGTCACTTTAAAAACAAATTAGCAATCATGGTCATATGTATTAATAATAATAGGGTATTAATGATACATATTGATGATATAACTGTATTAATAATCCACAATACTGTATTAATAATAAATAATATTGCATCAGATCATTATAATATATTAATAAAATATTATAAAAAAAGTATGTGAAATACTCATTAATACCAATAAATTTTAATGTCATATTTTATTAATACCGTATTTTGTATTATTAATGTCATGTTATTATTAATACCGTATTATTATTATTAATACCTATAATTACGATTGCAAATTTTCTTCTTAAAAGTGACCATATCGGTAATTATTTATTTAATTTGACTAAAATACTGAAACATAAATTAAATGTCTTTTTTCAACATTCAATAATCATAGGTTTGATTTAAAAAAAAAATAAAAATACAATAATCATTATATCTTTGGAATATTAGAAAAAATCCACAAAATTAAAATTCACCCGTGGCAAAAAAAAGGAGTAAAAAAAGAATTTGAAAGAAAAAAAAGGAATGAAAAAAAATAGAATATAAGGAAAGAGAGTTTTAAAAAGTGCTTGAGACGGATACTATTTAGTTACTTTAGACGGGTAAGAAAAAAAAATATAAGGGAGGGTATAATAAATATAGTAAAAAGTTATTATTAATTAAATTTAAAATAAAAAATAAATTTACAAATAATTCAAGTTATGACTAATTATGTAATTAACTTCAAAGTGGTCATCCAATTCGATTTCCCTTAAAATAATAGAGATGAAAAACAGAATATTGTGGTTCAATTATAAGAAAAAGGAAATATTTAATTGGAAAAAGGGATAGATGGGAAAGGCATATTCGGCCTTCCATTTTCCGGTCCAAAATGAACCAAGAAAGGGTGAGGATCGTTTGGTAGATTTAGGTGTCTCTACCTCAGAATATTCTTTTTCTTTTCATTTTCCATTTTTCATTTTAATGTTGTGTTAATTACATTGAATAAATTGGTGAAATTCAATTTATGCCCTAAGCTTGATTTTATCAGTAAAAAACCTTAATTAATTTGATAATTGTTTTCATTTAGGGGCCATTTATTTAGAGGAAATTAGGATATCTGGAATTTTCTGATGCCCAGAATTTCAGATGTCCGACATTCTTAAATCACCATATTTGTTTTGTAGTACTATTTTTTATGGGTATTTAGAAAATTGTATTTATTTTATAAATTTTATTCATGAAAATTTCTTAAATGTGATCATAACTTAATTTACACATTAATCTATATAACGTTTTTTTTATATTAATTTACATATTATTTTAAAATAAATTTACCTAGCAAAAAACTAAAATACATTTATTAGTTGAGCAAGTGAAAATTTGCTAGATATAAAAAGTGAATAATTATACTTGAAACATATAACAAAAATCAATTCACTTTAAAATTTTGTTAAAAATAATCAAAATATTATTCAATTTAATGCATATTAATTTTTAAAAAATGTAAAATATAAATATAATTAATTATGTATACTTAATTATTTTTTTGAGTACAATGTATACTTAATTGTTAATGTAGGACAATTATATACTAAAAAAGATAGATTATTATTTTTTAAGGTATAAACTACATTTGTATAAAGAAAAAATTAATAAAACTATAAAATTTTATATAAAAAAAACCTGTAAGGGCAAAAGTGTCATATTCAAGGATATCCTCTACATGTCATCTTGAAAACTCATGTTGCAGGAAGACATCCAAATGACTCTTAAATGAACATTTCAAGATGTCCAGATATTCTTCCATTACTACAAAATAAACGTGGTAATCGTGATGTCCATCTCATGAGAATCTTGGATAACTACAAAGTGAACAACTCTATAAACTATTCAAAAAGTTTATCAAGATGAAGAATTTGAATTTATACCTTTTTAAGAATAGACAAACTTAATTTAAGTATATCAATTATTTACATTATAAGTTCAATTTCATTAGAAAACATTAATCTATACTTGTACAAACTTAGAAGTCTATCAATATTTAAACTCCTAAATCGTCCTAAGTAAATCAATTTAGATATTTAATTTGAAAATCGTTTATCAATACAATTCATACATGCGAGAGTACAAATTTGATTTTAAAATTGGTCTCTCGTAAATTAATAGACGAGTCAGTTACAAAGTAGTCGATAGTTTTGTACTATTAAATGTGAGGAAAATAAAATGTAATACACGTTCATTTTTGTATTCAATAGTTGTTAGAACACAAAAACCTATTTAAAATCATCAGATTTTTTAAAAAAATTTAATTTAACAATAATTATAGATGAGAGATAAGTAGGTAACTATTTTTTTGTTGGCTTAAAATACATCCTAATTAAATAACTAATAAAGGTGGTATTGTGACTTTTAAGTAAATAACTAATAAAGACATGCCACGTTGGCGGGATTTTTACTGAATTCCCGAATTTACCCTCTGTAGATGGGCGGTTACCATTTTATGAATAAGATGTGTGTCGTCAGGTTGGGGATGGGATGGATGGTTTTGACATTTTTGCAAATTTTTTGGATATTCCAAATTCCTTTCGAATTATTCTCCTTCACGCCTTTTTTTATTTTTTATTTATGTTTTTATTTATGACTGTTGGAGTCAGTTTAGGCGCACCTTAAATAATATCACGAGGCATTGATCTTACAATATTTTGATGGTAAGAAAATTTATAGAAAATTAATTTCTAAGTAGGTGACCACCATAGCACTTGAACTCATCACCTTGCACCACGCCTTTTGTTTTAATAAAAAAGAAAAGAAAAAATAATTAACTTATAGTGAAAAAATAATTATTTTAATCCTAATAATAATGATTATAGAGTGATTCAAGTGATAAAAAAAAGTTTTAGAATGCTCAAGGTGATGTGTTCAATCTATAATGATCAACATCTAAATGTTGTAGGATCAGATAATATGTTCTGTGACATTAATCGAGTTGCACGCTAGTTGACTCAGTCAATTACGGATATAGAAAAAAAACCTAACAATTAATATAAATTGCCCTTACTATATATATAGCTTGAAATAAAAAAATAAGTATATACTATTCTTACGATTCCTATTAAAACGGGGTCACATTTTCAATTAAAGATAAAATATTTAATTTTGTATTCAATTGAAAAGTTGGGAATAACATTTAAAGAAAATACAACAAACTTTTGCATAAAAGGCATTTCTTGTGATATAACTGGAAGAAATTATATGGGTTTCTCTTGCAAATGCAATGCACTTTGATTTATTTATAGTAAGGCACTCATGTTTCTTCTTATTGGGGTTCTTCCCTCATCCATCCATTTGAATTTATGTACATTTCAAAATATGTAAGATTATTTTAATATCATATATATACTGGTACATTACATATTTAGAAGAGCAGGAATTTTTGTAAGGTTTGGTTTATTTTTGAATGAAGAGCTTTGAATTAAAAAATAATAAAAAAAAAATAAAAAATAACCATCCCAGTATAAAGGAATTTATTATATTTTGATGTATTTGATTTTTTTAAAAGGAATTGGTTAATAACTATTTTGGTTTAATTGTTAAAGTTTTACTTTGTTCACGTACTATTTACTTTTTTTTTTTTTTAGAACTGTACTATTTACTTCATCGAAAGGGTTAGTGACTTAATAATTTAATTGTTTGGTGCTAGTCTAGTTTTAACACCACGGTCACTAATTTGATAAATGAAAATTCTAAATGTAGTCGTATGATAGATTTTAAGGTTGCATATCAATTATTCATTTGCTAGTGGTCATAATAAATACGATTGTTGTCGAAAATTGTTAATGGAGGTTACATAGTCACAGTCGGCAGCTTCTTCGTAGGGGATCGAACAAATATTTATTTTTTAGGTTAAATCTAGTGAGATGAAGTTAACATTAAAGCATCTTGGGAAGTTCAAGCTTCCTATAGGTGGAGAAGATTCTAAAAGCATAACTTCCAAATATTATAGAGAAAACGATTTCGTGAAGAAATCTTTGGAGAAAACATGGATACACTAAAATTTTGAAAAGAAAAAAGAGAATAAAAAAATTGATGATGGACATGATTGTAGGATAGATAATTGGAAAGAATTTGCAAAATTTCTTTTTAACTAATAATAAAAACTAAATTGTAATAAACTCAAGGTATAGATGTAATTGTATAATAATATAAATTTAAAAATTAAGTATTGAAAATTACAATTGATGCTTAGATTTGTAATTATTTTATCTATTTGGTTTATTCTTAGAAAATTCTCTTTTTAAAAAATCAAGCTTATAAATACTTGTGATTTTTTTTTCGTATGCCTACTTAAAACTTGTGTTTATTCATATAATTTCAAAATAGGGAATCTGTGCTGTATAACAACTTTTTTTTACCACAGTTTACAATTATAGCACATTTTTAAAAATAATTCTTTTATAGCAAATTCTGCCATTTAAAAAAAAAATTATTTACTTTTTTTATAGAAGACTTTGATAGAATCTATCCTTCTCTAGTGATGGAAGTCCATCAATTTTATTAGTGATTGATTCTATCGGCTATTATTGATAGACTCTTGATAGAATCTGATGGAAGTCTATCAATTTACTTTATTTATTAGTAATTGATTCTATCACCCTTTATCGATAGAATCTATCAATATGAAGTCTATCGATTTACAATTTTTGCTATATGTGCAAATATTTTCATTATTGTACTATTCATGTAATATTTTATCCATTTTGTAATATACATGCAAAAACCCCTTCAAAATATACCATAATAAAACAAACATAAAAGTATGAAGATAAGTTTATGTTTTCAAAAGTTGGGGACTAAAAAAATAATAGAAATTGTTTATTTTTTTGACAATAAATAATAGAAATTATTGATGAAACTCAAAAAAAAAGTTGACTCAAACACGTGTAAGATGATTAGTGGAAGAATCTGGTTGGAATATCATAGGATGGTTTCCACTTGATCCCAACTTTGGAGTGAGCTCATTGGTTTGAATATCTTCCAATCCTTGTTCCACCAATATGGAACCTTCTAACCAATCTTGTTCAATAAATAATGAGGGCAATACTTACAAAATAATTATAATATTGATAAATATTTTTTAAAAACCAAATTTAAACTTATTTGTATCTATAGTTTTATTTTACAAAATTTCTATCTAGAATTATTAATATGTTTTAATATTATATTATAATACATTATTGTAAAAAAGAATATGACAATGTTTATTAACATTAATAATTATATTTGTTAATTTTTCTAAAGATAATTACATTATAATTATTTTTAAATTTTGATTAATGTTACTAAACATATTCTACAATATTTAGATGTGAAAGAATTTATAGGAAATTAATTCATAAGTAACCATCATAGACTGAAACATCTCAAAACTTTTTTTAATCACTTGAATCACTTCATGATGTAAAATAAAACACATATTAACTTTATAGATATAAGATTAAATTTATCTTCATATTAGAATACTATATTTTGTACTAGTTATTTCTTCTTCAATTATTAATAGTTACTATTTTTAGTGGAAAATATTAAAATATTGATATAAAAACTAATTTAGTATTTCATCAATTTATACTTCTGAGTTTAATCGAAAATGAAATATTATTAAACTTTCAATGATTGAGGGTTAATTTTAGAATCAACTAATAAAATTTGACATAACTTTTTGCTTATTATATTTATTTTAGTACAAATAAAGATTTTTAATTTTTGAACTCAATAATTCTGTACACAGTATTTATTGCTTTTTTTTTTTGAGACAATGGTATTTATTGTTTAACTATATTCATTTTGACCTAAATGACAAATTTAAATCATATTATCGTGCATTTAGGATTTTCTTTATATATTGTTTTCTATAAAATTTTTAACTTCATGCATCCATGCCGTTTTTTCCCTCTCTCTTTTAAGTTATGTTAAATTAGTATTTTTTAGGGGTTTCAAAAATTGTGGAAGCTAGGACCATTAGAGAAGGGTGAATATGACTTTGGAACTTAGTTTTTAGCGTGTTGAGGTGGAATCTGATGCATTACGGATGATAAATTTATTACAACAATGATACAATTGTTGTATAGATGTTAGAAGATTTATTGAAGAGACATTGCAATTGGCTCGAAATTCAGGTCATCTCTTTCAATTGGTGCAATCGGGAGAAGAATATGCTTACTCATGAGTTAGTTTAAATAGCGAGTGTAGACAGTTAACAAAGTGGATGCATGGAGGAGTGCCCAAATCATCTTACTAGGCTATATATCAACAAGACAAGCTTAGAATTCTAATCCCATGTTTAGGAAATATAATTTTAGAGGAACTTTAATTTTTTTGTTCCATTTCAAAAAAAAAAGAAAAAAAAAGAGAAAAGTATTTTTGAGGGGTTTGAGACCATAACTTTTTAATTTATAGATATATACTAATATTGTTGAATTAATGTGATATTATGATCCCCATGTTTTAGTCTTTGTAAATTGAAAGTATATTATAATTTATTTCCCCATCCTTTGACTAAAGCTTAAAAGAAGTCTCGTCTCATAAAAAAAAAAAAAGTCGATTTTAAAGATATTAAAAAAATATTACATGACAAACTTTTCAAAGGTAACAAATATATACATAATAATATAGTTTTTTTTTTCTTTTCACGAATTGAAGCTTTAAAAAAAAAATAGTTCACCATTGAAACCAAGGGAATTGCATGGATGAACTCTTCTCAGAGCATAATATAATATAAATATATACAAATTATAAAGTATTTGTATTATAATCATTAATATATTTTTAATATTGTTCATAAATAATAATTAATACAAGTATTAGGTATTATAAATATATATTAGTATAAATATTATAAAAAAATATGTAATGATATTACTAGTCCAGATAATATTCATAATTTTTTTGAAGTGTATGTATTTGTAATTATTTTCTAGACCTACTAACCTTCTAGGTTCGATCCCCTTTCTCCAACGTATTGATTAAAAAAAAAGTTAAAAGATTCAAATAGGCAAGTGTTGATAAAAATATCACTAAAATTAAATTATTGTTGGCGGAAAATATAATTTAATGGTCATGTTTATAATATTTATAAAAAAATCAATTAATTCAATAATCTGAAGGTATAGTAAAAGTATAAAATAAATCCAACAACCAATTAAATGAAAAAAAAAAAAAAAAAAAGGTAACAACTATCAGTGTCTTGAGGGATAAACCCAGAGATATGCTCTCAAAAAATTAAATGTGGGAAAATATTTGAACGGATATTCCCGTACTACCCCTTCGAATATTCCCCCCTTTTTCCTTCATCTTCCTCATTCTTCCTCTTCCATTTTTCGCCATTTTTTTCTTCTTCTTCTTCACAGAGCCATGAAATTCGGGAAGAGTCTCAGCAACCAGATCGAAGAAACCCTGCCGGAATGGCGGGACAAGTTCCTCTCCTACAAGGAGCTCAAGAAGAAGCTCAAACTTGTACGGCCTAACTCCGGCGACTCCAACAGGCCGTCCAAGAAGAAGCCCAGGCTTGACGCCGATGTTGTCTCCGATGAAGTTATTGATTTCATCACTCGGTTGGAGAATGAGCTCGAGAAGTTTAATTCCTTCTTCGTTGAGAAGGAGGAGGAGTACATCATCAGATTGAAGGTAATTTTAGGTCTTCTCTTCGTTTCGAGTTGTTGTTGAATAGTGTAGAAATTGAACCTGGATAGGTAGGTTTTGTAGCATTCTACGCTCTGGAAATCTGTTTATTGCATTCTGTTGGTGACTGAACGCACGTGTGATGCGAGAAAGTTTCGATTTCTGAAATTCATTGAGTTGAACTGTAGAATTAATTTATTTCTCCACCAAATCTTCAAGCATTCTGTTATGAAAAAGGAACAACAACCATAAAGAAAACCTGAGACATAACACACAGATTTATGTGCTTTGCTATCGATTAGCTACGCCCGAGATTTAGGATTTAGAGTTTATAGAGTGCTGTTACAAGGTAGGTTATTGTATATCGTCGAGGAGATCCCCGCACATTGACCGAGCAGCTAAACTCTGAGTAGTAATCGTGAGGCATCAAACAGTTTAAGACATATATCAACCTATTCGCTAGGAAGGTTCATTAATTTTTAACTTTGGCCCAAGATGTACGCTGAGTTCATTAAAATCTAACTCACAAAACGATAACTTACAGCGCACTGTTCTTTACTTTCCCTCTCACTCTCAAATCTGCTTTCCTCTTTGACTTGGAATAGAGAGTTACTTGGCCCACGATGCAACAACTTTACCACTTACTTACCTGATTATCTGGGTCTGTACATGACCATTCCTGCCGGCTGAACCCTATCGTGTTGTGTATTTCTGGCAATATTTTATGCACACAATGGTCAGGTTGCATTATTTTATTGGTTTAGATCTGGAGTTGTATACATCAGCCAAGCTCTGAAAGTCATAGCTGTTGAACTGTGTAACATCCGTAATAATACATGACTAGTGTAACACTGTAATCGTTTTGGGAGTTTACTTAGTTTAATGTTGGTTACTTTAATTCATTAACTAATTGTGGGTTACTAGAGTTAATAGATTTCTATCAACAAGAGTTGGTTGTTCTTCTGTCATTTCCCCTGTATCATGTATAATATTCAGTGGAGGTATTGAATACACAAAAAAGTTTCACTTTTCTCCCATTTCAGGTGTAAAAATTTGTTATACGATGTCCACTTTGTTTGTTTAAGATTTGAGTAGAACGAGAGAAAGGATTTTATGGTTTTATATGTGCTGTATATATGGAATTTTACTTTTGGGAGTCAAAAAACATTGGCGTTATTGCACTTTCTGCTTAACTGATAATGTTGGCCGATTGAGATCTTGACAATATTTTCTTGGTTTTTGGTGGCGGATTTGTCAGGAATTACAAGATAGGGTAGCTAAAGCGAAAGTCTTTGGTGAAGAGTTGATTCAAATTCGTAAAGAGATTGTTGACTTCCATGGCGAGATGGTTTTGTTGGAGAATTATAGTGCTCTTAACTATACAGGTAACCCACATGGTTCCTATTCTTTCAAACAAAAAAAAAAACCCCCTCATGGTTCCTAATAGTTACTCTAAATTTTAAGGATGCCATGTCATAATCAGCGAATTTAGTCTTTGTTGCCTAAACATTTAGATACTTTAAACTTATTCTCCTTCATGTTATTATTTACTCTAATTTCGAGTCTTGCATTTTTTTCATGGTTCATCCTATACTAATCTCTAGGGAGGCTTTGTGAACCTTAATTTCTTGTACTCCAAACCTAAAAGATTATCTGCAAACATTTTGTTAGAGATACTTCCCTTGATCCCACGGCATTGGAAAGGTGAGGAGTTTTTTGACATCTTTATAGGATATATGAGCTACGCCCTCATTAACAATTGGTTTTAAGACGGAACGCCACACTATCTAATACATTTCAAGTCTTTATCGCCCGGGGTATTTGGCCTGTTTAACTTTAAACGGTAATTGTTGGAATGGCCTTTAGTTTCTAGATATTTGTGTTGGGATACTTACTTTTTCTATGTATGGTCCTAATACTTTACATAAAGATAATTGCTTTTGGACTTTTGGGCATTTCTCTGTGTGTCTATTATGGTTATTCCTTGAAGGGCCAGCACACTATCTCTATGCCATCAAGTGCACCAAGTGCCTCCCCTACTTTTTGCCAATTAGTCCCACCACTTATGAAATTTTATGTTCATTTAATTTCTGATTTAATTTCTATTTTAGTTAACCCCCATGTTAAAGAGGGTCTAAAATAATTTCTGATTTTAATTTCATGATGGTCATTTATCTAAGAATTAATTTTTTCTTGATTTCCTTGACATTCACATGTTGTCAGATAAGATATGTCCTATAACATTAGTGAAGTTGCGCGCCAGCTAGCCAAATAAGTCAAAGATATTTGAAAAATATCTGTTTTATTTACATCATCACGCACTCTTCTTTTCTTCAACAGGCCTAGCTAAAATCCTCAAGAAGTATGACAAAAGAACTGGCGCACTTATTCGCCTACCCTTTATAAAGAAGGTACTTCATCAGCCCTTCTTTACCACAGACCTACTCTATAAACTTGTCAAGGAATGTGAGGCAATGCTGGACCGCCTCTTCCCTGCGAACGAACAGCCTGCCTTAGCTGAGGCAGCTGATGGTGAAGAAGGCTGTGCTCCAAGAGCATCTGCCACCGCCACCCCGAACAGCGATGGGTCTCTCAGAATGCCCAAGGAACTCGCTGAGATTGAGCACATGGAGAGCGTGTACATGAAGGGCACACTTTCGGCATTGCGAGTTCTGAAAGAAATTCGAAGTGGGAGCTCGACCGTTAACGAGTTTTCATTGCCACCATTACAGATTAGTGGACTAGAGGGTACATGGAAAAAAGTCCCTGTGCTGGAACAGGAAGCCATAGCCATAGCCAAGTAGAGTTTGGAAGATAACATCACTTTATTTCATTACTTTTTCTTGACAGCATCTTGTAAGAATGAATTAGATTACTCAAATATGTAAAATCCTAAATATAAAGCCTAATAGTGTAGCAATGTTTTCCTGTTTGCCAGTTAAATGCTTTTATACAAATCTCAAATGCATTAGAAGAAATGTGTCCAGATGAGAATCTGAAAACATTTCTCTTTGTTATACATAGATAATGGGCAATTGATTGAATGAAAAAGGAAAGAATCTCATAAATATTTACGCAAGTTTGTAAAATTGTTAGCCTACCAATTAAATGTATATTTATCAAATCATTAGAGCACTTAAAAAATTATAAATACATTCATACTCTTATTAAAATCTAAATGTTCTTACAATTTCAAAAAAGAATTTTTTTTTGAAAGCTAACTTTAAAAGAAAAAAAGGTAGGCTGAGGGTCAGTAATGCTATTGGTTGTATTAATTTATTTCAACTCTACGATCACGAGCTCGAGTTTGGAAATCGGTATTCGACTCTTATATTATTTTAGAGCAGTTGTGCTGCTATGTAGGAATTGTTGGTCTCCTTACCTCTGATTTGTACCGAAAAAAAGAAAAGTAAGATGTATTTAGCTTATTTGCCTATCTAGCTATTTCAAGCATTGTACAAACCAACCAAAATTGTATTCTCCAAAAAAATAAAAAAACTAAAATCTTTCAAAATTAGCTGTTAACTTAAATTAAAAATTTGATCGAATTGACCCGCCAATCTAAATCAAAAGGTGTTTTCATCGCTATAAAAAATAATTGTAACTTTCAAATCTAATAATTTAATCTACCCTATTCAAAAAAAATCATAATGGATTATTTTATTTAAATTAACCTTGACTAACATAAAAATTGGAGTTGCTCAAATGGTCAAAAAAGACTTTGATGGTGCATAAGTTAATAAGTTCAATCTATAATGGTTATCTACTTAAATATTTATTTTTTCCAAATTTTCTTATCATTCAAGCAATATATCTTATCACACTAGTCGAGGTGCTTAACTGAAATAACTATAAATCAATTAATTTTGTTTATTTACTTATCATATAAGCTATGTAAATTTTTTAAAAAGTGATAAATTCTATTTAACAATTAATTTTTTACAAACTTTTCTTGATATCTATATTCCAAGTCCAATAATCGAGTTGCCCATTAGGCATGAATATAAAAAAAAATACACACAAGTTAACTATTTGCTATATTTTTAATCATTTGAGATAACTAATTAAGAATTACAAAATCATGAAAATGAAGACATCAATTTAATGTAAATCAATTTTCTTATAATAAGAAACAAAATATATATTTGAATGAAAGTAAAAAATAAATAATAAAAAATAAAAAGAACTTTAAAAGAACATGTGTGTTTTTCTTCAATAAAAAACGTTTTTTTGGGAAATTATAATTGATATCATAGACTCTTGCCACAAATTTTTTTTTATAAATTTAAATAATTTTTAAAATATTTGTATCAATAACTATTAATATATTTTAATATGATATTATAAATACTCAATCATAAATTATTATGTATTATTAATATAATATTATAATTAACACCAATGATTGTGTTTGTTATTAATTATTATATTTATAGTTATTTTCTAAATTTGATTACTTTTGTAATTTTTTTTGGGATAAAATTCTTATCTATAGATTTCTAATATTTAGGAATATCAAAATTTTAAAAAAAATCATTATTCTTTAAAGTTTCACAAATATCATACTAGGAATATTTGTTTCTTTGGGTGCGTTTGAGGCACCGGTTTGGTTATTATAGACGAAATGTTATGATAAACGGTGGGTTATGATAAACGGTAGGTTATTATAAATGGTGTTTGAGGGGGAAAGTTATTATAACAGGGATTATGATAAACGGTGTTTGGGGGGCTGATTATGTAACAAAAAGTAATATATGTAAGGTGTAGATAAACGGACACGTAGGTTTAGATAAACTGACACGCAGGTTTAGGTAACCACCGTTTATAATAAACGGTGGGGCAAACACCGGTTGAGTTATTATAACCAACTCCGCCGTTTACATAAACGGTGGCCCAAACACACCCTTTATGATTAAGGAGGTAAGTCCTCCTTAATAGAGTACGTGTTACATTTGGTACCACAAAAATTTGTTTTTTAACAATATTTAAAAAAAAAATAAAATCAAATGTCGAGTTTGTGTCCGTAATCATAAGAAGGCAAGTATTCCTAGTATTCAAATGTCGAGTTTGGGATCTTTTTGGACTTCCAATTGTATTTGGTTGAGTTCCTCCAATCGTTTTTGTTCTTGTAATCATGTTTTAAAACTCATTACTTCAGGATTATAATCGACAAATTTTTCTCAAAAATCTCGAGAGCGATGATGAACACTGTCTTCTTCTCCAAATTATTGGTACCATAAATTTGATTTTCTTCTGTATTTCCTTTCCATAAATCTCTTCCCTCTTCTTCCACTCTTCAATCAAACAAACCCACATCTCCATTTCTTCAACCATGGCTTCTCTTTCCCCTTCACAGTCTCTCCTCAACAAAACCCATTTCAGAGCCCCCACTTCCTTTTCCAACCCCATCTTGGAATCCACTTTTGTACCCAAAAGGGTTCCCTCTGTTCTTCGATTTCAGAGCAACCCTGTTGGAATTTCAACGGTTCGAGTGAAATCTGTGCCCCTTGTTACGGCCACCACGGCCGAGAAGCCGAAGAAGCGGTACCCTGGTGAAGCAAAGGGGTTCGTTGAGGAGATGAGGTTTGTGGCCATGAAATTGCATACAAGAGATCAAGCTGAAGAGGGCGAGAAGGAAAGTAAAGCCCCACAAGAGGGCCCTGTCACCCAATGGGAGCCCACTGTTGAAGGGTATTTGAGGTTTCTTGTGGATAGCAAATTGGTGTATGATACCATGGATCATATCATTGCCAAGCCTGCTTTTCCGTTCTGTAAGTTGCTGCTGATTTCCTGGTTTCTTGGATTTAATTTTATGTGTTTCAAGTTTTTTCTTCTTCTTCTTCGAGTGGTTGTTTCTTTGCTGGTTAATGACATGTTTGATTATTTTGCCATGAACTGTTCTAGTTTGAAGTTTAATGACATGGTTAAGGGAAATGTTTTCTGATTTGAAGTTTGTGGGGTTACTTGTTATTTGACTTTTTTTCTCTTTTTTGAATTGGTAAACTATTGTCTCGTTTTAAAACAAAATGGCAAGAAAAAAAGAGAGGTTGGTTGAAATGTCTTTCGAGGTCCAGGGCGAAGCGCCTGGTGGGGTCTCAGGGGCAACATCCCCGACACTAGTTGAAATATGTAGTTGAGTTTTATATTTTCGTATGTTTATACCTGCATTTTGGGTCATATGTTTTTTTGAAACCGAAAAATCTGAGCTTTCCTCTACTGTTAGAGGAAAATCATGCCCGTCTCTAGGCTAGGTACCGAGAGACATCGAAGGAATGAAGAGTGGAGACACGCAAGGTGTATACAAATTAATGCACAAGTGAGTGTCGAACTTAGGACCTTGAGGGAAGCATACCTTCAAAACCTAAGTCTTCGACCACTGCGCCACCCCTTGAGTACTCTTTTGGGTCATATCTTTTATTAGAGTATTAAGAGAGGTGCACTATTTGTTGATGATTTGTAATCTTCTTATTTCTTAAATATAACGGTTTTTTTCTCTTCTTTGCATGTGGACGTAACTAACATAACGTTAGGGAACCACGTAAATTTTTGTGTTCTTTGTTTCATTCTCTTTAATTCTTGATTGTTTTCTACAATTTTTTTTATAACAAGGTGCACCTAGTGTTAATGTTTTTCTTGGAAGATGAAAGAACTTTCAAGTTTCAATAGCTAGATATGGCTTCTAATTCCCCTTGCCAGCCTTTTCTTCCATGCTTTTGCGAGTGTTAGAGTTGAGACATATGGTTGGGGTATTAGTGGTGCTTTGGTTGATAAGTTCCAGGGGACAACAAAAGTTGTATGACTCACATAGGCAAAATTTGAAGATGAGGACTTGATTATGAATACAAAACTATGGCATAGTTGTTTGAAATTGAAGTCTTCTTATACAGCTAATCCACGTGTGATGTGGATGGAGTCTGTGAGACACTATTCTTTTCTAGTTGTCCTTAGCATAAATGAATCTGCAGATATTGATCTCCTTACCAGACACCAGTTTATGATCCTTTAAACACCAAAAGCCATAATTGTCATTAGGTCACTGACATCGAAGGTCTTTCTAAGCTAGATTGAAGTAAGCTATGCAGGTCGATAGAGTTATGTTCCTTAAAAAGTAGAAACACAAGATTTTCTCAGGCTAGTTAATATTGTAGATTTTTCTTTCCAAGAATAGAAAGTGGAGAAATGAACATCTAATAGGTAGATCTCGTTGGTTGGAAGCTTGGTTTAGCTTGTCTATTGATCCTTGGAAAAATTAAGCTTTGTGCATGGTTCTTTTTCTAGTTCACACATAAGTATCACATGAAAGCTAATTGTAGGATGTTGATGAGGTCTTTTGTTTGTGGTAATAGATGCAGAGTTTTGCAACACAGGATTGGAAAGGTCCGAACCATTGGCTAAAGATTTGGAGTGGTTTAAAGAGCAAGGCTATGCCATTCCACAACCTTCAACTCCTGGACTCACCTATGCTAGTTATCTTGAAGATTTATCGGAAAACGATCCTCAAGCGTTTATTTGCCATTTCTATAATACATACTTTGCCCACACTGCTGGTGGTCGGATGATTGGGAGAAAGGTAAACAAACATTTTCTTGACGAACTGCATTAGTATATATGCATATTCACCATTTATGCTCATTTCATTTTTCTTGTTGCTTAATTGATTTAGCAAACCACCCTGTAACAGAGCAGTATGTATGAGTTTAAATTATGAAAGTTACCTCCTTATGATATTAGTTTCTTTGGCAACCAACAAATTGAGTATCATTAAATACTTGTTTGGTCAGGTGAGAATAGTCGAGGTGCATTCAATCGACTCTGATAATCCAAGGTATAAAAAATGTAAAAACGTTTGGTCAATGTTTCCACTTTTAATATGAGTTTAGATGTATACCAACTTGTATAACTTGGCTGATTTCTTAATTTGGCTTTTTTCACGCCTCTGTTTTCTTATGCTTCCTTTATTCATCATAGAGAATGTTTGGGTTGTTCTGTATTGTAACTGTCCAAGTTCTCTCATGAAGCATTTTTAACCAATGGCCCTAAATGAATGCGTGCGTTGATCGTTATATAGAATTGCCATTTATCCCTGACTACCTAGAAGCAAATATTTTTAGCTTTTCCTTTC
Source organism: Sicyos edulis (assembly GCA_036507275.1). Classification (NCBI taxonomy): domain Eukaryota; kingdom Viridiplantae; phylum Streptophyta; class Magnoliopsida; order Cucurbitales; family Cucurbitaceae; genus Sicyos; species Sicyos edulis. Next base: position 4,966,561 of record CM071853.1, read on the forward strand.
TTCTTTTCTGAGGGAGGGGTATTCGGTTTGAACCTAAATCGACCTGACTATTGTGACTGGCTCTAAAGTTGCCAACGAGAGCAATAACTTAACCTGCGTAAGGGTCTGATAAGGTTGGGCCTAGGGCTCGGTTGGACCTAGGGCTCTATTTAGCCATTACTTGGAGAATAAGTTAGTATTTTGTTATAAATAGAGTGGGTTAGGTTAGGGTTTAGGCATCCAATTGTTAAATGAGTTATTGAGTGATTTATTGTAGGGTTCAAGAGATTCTCTTGAGAGGGGAGGTTCCAAGACCTATCAAAACTTGGCTTATCTTTATTCTTTTACTTTTGATATAATTTAGATCTTGGATCATATCAGGGTCTTCTCATGACCAAGAGGTCATGAGTTTGAAACTCCCACTCGGGCTACCCCCAATTGTTGTTGAACTAAAAAAAAGGTGTAAAATTGTTGGAATTGTGCCTTGTCATGTAGATAATCTATTTCGTTGTAAGCTTTGTCCTCTCTTCATGTCCGCTTTACATTCATCTACTTCAGGTAGCAGAGAAGATACTCGACAACGCAGAGCTGGAATTTTATAAATGGGATGGAGACCTTCCTCAATTGTTGCAGAATGTAAGGGAGAAGCTAAACAAAGTGGCCGAAGTAAGTAACAACATCACATGCTTTTTTCCTAAGGACGCGGATTCGCCTTTTGCTTCTATTTCTGTTGCAATGAACCATGTTGTATGATAAAAACTGTACTCAACATGATGTTTGTTTACCAGAGCTGGAGTAGAGAGGAGAAGGACCATTGCCTGGAGGAAACCGAGAAATCTTTTAAGCACTCCGGAGAAATTCTCCGTTTAATATTGTCATGACGACGACGATAATTAGTACGATGCTTATCTTTTTAAAAGTTGTGTTAGTATTTCTTTATACTGCTCTAATGGCCTATGCCTTCCATCTCTGTCCAAGCATGAATTCTGGGATGCCCTTGTTGAAACTTCAGCTTTTATTTAAGGATAAAAGCATCAGTTTGTAAACTCTGAAGTTATGTCCTGAATGGGATTTTCAAGTGCATGTACAGGGATCATTTTGACTTTCTTTTGACTGCAAGAAAGTTTTGTTGGACCAGAGGGGTGAGAAGGGTTGAATGATAATTTAGTTAACTTGATCAATTATATTACTCAAACAAATAACATGCAATTCCTAGTAATTTTTTTTTATTGAATAACAATATGAGGGGGACAAATGCTTGAGAGTAATATAGGTTCTTATAGTTCAAAATTTAGGATTCATTTATTGAAACCAGTTGCTGGAGATATTCTGCCTTTTGGATGCAAAGTAACTATGATTTTTAATTCCGTCTCCAAAAAATATTTCCTCAAATATTATCTTCTCCAATTCATCTAGAGTTGTTTGGGTTGATTTCAAGGAGCAGTTTCAAAAACAGAATGGACCTCGTATCTTTTACCCGAACCGAAAACTTGTAGTGATCAATCAGAATCAGGACATGGTAACTTCTCATTTTTCAAAATTTAAAAGCATCTGGGAAGAATATGCTTCTTACAGACCATCTTGCACCTGCACATTGTGCTCTTTTGGAAGTACGAAAGCTATCGAAAGCGATCGAGAAATGTGTTCATTTTGAATATCTGGCCGCCGTTTTCTTGATGGTTCTCAGTGAGCGATTTGGACACGCGAGGTTTCATATATTGTTGATGGATCCACTCTGAGATTTTCAAGTTTTTTCTTTAATTGTTCAAGAAGAGGAAGAGAAATTTGATCTAGAAGCCACACTAACGATAGCGCTTGTTGTTGCTAGTCAAATCGACATGCTTGAAATATGTAGGACGACAAGGGCCTGGGAAACTAAGGCAAATATGTACACTTGTTAAAAGGTTCATATGGTGGATAAAAGTTACAGATTAAATTGGTATCCACCCAGTTATGAGCACTGTCATGATTGATTTTTTTATGTAGTGCCAGAGTATTTCAAACATGCTCAAATCCTGGTTGATTGCAACCAAGAATGAACCTCAAGCATCTTCCTTGGGAGCTCATCTAGCAAGTATTCTTTCTTTCTTTTTTTGTGCTAACAATACTACTTTTGATTAGATAATAATAGACTTGATGTTTCTAGGCACATCTATTTTTCTAGAGAGTAATGTATACCAATTTCTATATGTTTTCTTACATACGAGTCAAGTTTGTTGGTACTATCCGTATATGTGGAATTCTTGCATGAATAAGAGTCATTTACGTGCAAGTTTTTGTATTTGGTAGTCTAGATTGGTCATCCTTATAGCTCGAACCAATGAGCATATGGTTACCACCAAGTCTTACCATATGCTCATTGGAAGGATGCTATGAAACAAGAACTATAGACTCTGAAATCAATAATACGTTGACTCTTATCCCATTTGTGGCTCATAAGCACACCATTAGTTGCTACTGAATTTACAAAATTAAACTTCGTGTTGATGGCTCGATTGAGGGACATAAGACACATTTAGTAACCAAATGCTACACTCAGCAAGAGAGATTAATTTTATTGAAACATTTCTCTGCAACAAAGCTGGTCATTATTCATTTACTAGTAACCATAGTAGTCTCAAATGGTTGACCTTTAACTATAGCTTGATGTTAACAATGCTGGGGGATTTAGTAGAAGTCTATATGAATGTTCCTCTTGCTTACACTTTTTTTTTTAAAAGTTGGAAAATCGAAGCTTCTCCTCCCTATACCCGGGGCACCACTGACTCGTCCCTAGGCTGTGACATCGGGATACTTTGAAGGGTGTTCTAGTTTAAGTGTTTTCCAACGGCCTTGAACTTGGGATTTTTCAAAGAAGCATACCTTAAAATCCTTAGCCTCAATTACTAGGTTGTCTTTTGGGGATTCTTCTTGCTTACACTTTATCTTCAAGACCTCAAAGAACATGCCGATTAGTATGAACAAGTCCTTGTTGGGTTTGAAATGGGCGTTGCATCAATCTCACTGGTTCGCTAAGTTTCGATGACTTTAATCTCTCTCGATTTTTCTCCATGCAAAGCTAACTATTCTTTCTTTGTCAATGAATATGATACTACTTTCCTAAGCCTTCTAATATGTGTTGTTGAGGGTTAATTGTGAAAATGAGTTCTTTTTAAAAATCTATTAAAATGGATCTTTTATCAAAACATATTGTCAAAATTGGTCTAATTTTTTGTCTTTATACGGTGATGACTTTAGTATAGACACTACCACTTTAAAATTTTCAAAAAAAATAAATAACAGTGTTAAAAGAAAGTTTCGTCTTCTTGATTTTTGGTGATGACTATAGTAAAGTCATTTCCTTTTTGTAAAAAAATAAAACATAACATTAGTAAAATAAATTAAGTTAAAATACCATTTTGGTCCCTCAACTATCATCTTTATTCCATTTTAGTCCCTAAACTTTCAAAAGTCCAATTTTGGTCTCTCAACTTTATCAAAAGCTTAAAAATAGTTTTGGGTTAAAAGAAAAGTTAACCATATTTAAAAAATGTTAACCAATAAAATGAAATAGAGATGATAGTTGAGGGACCAAAATGATATTTTAAGTAAAAAATTATTTCTATCTTTCTTAAGTTAAAAGCTCATCTGAGAGTGACTCCACCAAAAGATTAATTGATTTATTAAATAATATTTAAAACACTCACTTGAAAACTTTAAAAATAATATAAATGAATGTATTTTAAATAATATTTTCAAATTTTAAAAACCAAAAGTTAAACAATAAAATTACAAAAAAAAAACATTTAAATTTTTTTTTATTTCAACTTTTAAAAATATTTTTTACATATATATTAAAAGCCTAATTTTGAAATATAATACTTTAAATATTATTTTTTCAAATATTATTTTTAAATTTTTTAAATTCTTTTTTTAGTAATTAACTCTTATTTTACTAAACATAATGTTATTAATGAAATGCATTACAACTAAAAATATATACTTTCATATATTTAAATAATCATATTCTAAAAATATTTTATTATGATTTAAGATATGATTACTTATTAAAATAGTATTTGAAAAAAATAATGTTTAGAATATTATATTTCAAAATTAGGCTTTTAAAATATAAGTAAAAAAATATTTTTAAAAGTTGAAATAAAAAATTATTTTAAATGTTTTCTTTTAATTCTATTTTTTAACTTTTTAGTATTTAATTTGAAAATATTAGTTTAAAATACACCCGTTTAAATTATTTTTAGAGTTTTCAAGAGAGATTTTTAAATATTATTTAATAAATCAATTCCCAGTGGTATAATTTTTTGGTAGAGACACCATCACACGGATCCTTAACTTAAGGAAGAAAGAAATAATTTTTTTTATTAATGTTATGTTTTATTTTTTTACAAGGAAAAAAATGACTTTAGTATAATCATCACTAAAAATTAAGAAGAAGATGACTCTTCTATAGTCATCACCAAAAATTAAAAAGAAGATGACTCTTCTATGGTCATTATCACAAATTTTCTTTTAACACCTTTACTTTTTTCGAAAATTTCTAGGTGGTGGTGTCTATACTAAAATTACCACCGCATAAAGACAAAAAATTAGACCCATTTTGATAACATGTTTAAAAAATGACCCATTTTAACAGTAAATTTTTTGAAAATGGTAATATTGAGTAGTAAGAAATAGTAACAGTAACAGTAGTAATAATAATAATAACATTATTAGTAATAGTAACATTAATAGTGATAATAATAATACCCTTAATACCGAGGGTCAATAGTGCAGTTGGTTATCTTGTCTGGTGTTAATCCATTTTAACTCCACGATCACGAGTTCGAGCCCAAAAATTGGTGTAGTCGTGGATATTACATTAATTAAATATAATTATTTAAAAAAAATTATGAAATATAATGATTAGTATTAATAAGTATTGTTATATACTTTTTTATAATACTAATATTAATGTATAATAATATTTGTATCAATAAATATTTATAATATAATGTTAAAATGTATTAATGATTATGAAGACAAATACTTTAGAATTTGTTTATATTTATAATTATTTTACAAGAAGAGATAATCGAATACAATTTTTTAATTGAATGGATCGGTGCACAATAATTTTATTATTTAGTTATAAACTAGTTCACGTGTGACGCTAGTATTGAACTAGTACCGAACAATTTTCCCTTACCACTGCGCCATTTCTTCCCACTGCGCCATTTCTTCTATAATTGTCATTGTACTTTTAAACGTCTAAATTCATATAAATTGATGTCTATAATAATTTTGAAGCTAACTTATTGAATTTAATAATAGTTCGCAACAAATAGAAACTTGGCCAATTTAAGTTATAAATTTATTATAAAATATAAACACTTAAATGTGGCCTATCGTACAAAAATGTTATAAATAAAAATTTGTCAATTTGTTTTTTGAAACAAGGGTACAAAAATGTTATAAATAAAAATGTTATAAAGTGATGTCTATAATAATTTCTAATTTTTTATTTTTAGTTTTTGGTTTTTTGTTTTAAAAAATAAAGTCGTATGTATTTGATAATTGATTTTAGTTTTAAGTTTTAAAAAATTAAAAGTTAAAAAACGTTTTCAAACATCACATTTTATTTTGATTTTTTTAGTTTTTTACTATTTATTCTTGATTTTTTTCATACTTTTTTTAAAACAAAAACAAAAACTTGTTTTAAAAATTTTTTATTTTATTTATTTTTAATTTTTAGAATTTATTTAATATTTTTAAAATGTTTTAAAAATTTTAAAAACAAAAATTAAAATTGGTTATCAAACAAAACTGTTTTTAATATTTTTAAAATGTTTTAAAATTTTTGAAAACAAAAATCAAAATTTGTTATTAAACAAACCTGTTTTTCAAAAATTAAAAACAAAATTCGAAAGCATGATTATCAAATGGGGCTTAAGAGATTATGACTCAAATCTTCCAACCACAATTAGTTATTATTTTTATTTAAAAAAATGTCTTAGTTATGAATTTTAAAAAATGATTAAAAACTATTATTGAATTGATTAAATCTAACCACGAATGATTGAAAGCTATTAGTTGAAAACTGGTTAAAAGCTATCAACTGAAAATTGATTAAAAACTATCCACATTCAATGCTATCAACTGAAAAGTAAAAGAACATTTTCCTTATTTTATAAGAGGCACCTATTTTTGTGCTATATAAAAAATATTTTCAAAAAAATGGTATTAATTGTATTTTTTTGTTTTTGCTATTCAGGTAAAATCACCTTAAAAATAAAACGTGTTGTAAGAATTAAAAAAAAAAAAAAAGACTGTCGTAATATGATTTAAAAAGCATAGACTTTTCTGTACTAAAATTAAAAAAACATAAACTTTATTATTAAAAGATAATTAAACAATATAATTAAATTTTCGTATCTAGATTTGTAAATCTTTAATTTTAGTCTTTAGACTTTCAAATTTATTCCATTTTAATTTCTAAACTTTCATTTTATTCCTAAACTTTCAAATGTTTCAGTTTAGTCCCTCTTAAAAAAAAACTTAAAATTAGTCGTTATAGAATTTTATTATTAATTTCTTTTTTTGTAATTTTTCCTTTGTCTCTACTTCTATTAAAATCATTAATGAATTAAAAATAAATTAATATAAGCTTCAAATTTATATTAGAGACTAATTTTAAACTTTTTTTTAAAAAAATTTTGAAACAAAAATTGAGTATTAAAAAGTCTACCAATAAAAATGAACAAAATAAAATATCTGAGACTAAAGTTGAATTTTTAAAAGTTCAATATCAAAATAAAACAAAGTTCAAAGTCTAGGGGATCAAAATGATGTTTTAACTTAAAATTTTATTTTAAAATATTAAGTGTAAAGTTCCTAATGTTATGTATGAATAGATGATAAAAACCATATACATTAAAATTTTGTTTTATCAAATATTTTAATAAAATTATTAATCAAATATCAAACTATATTTAATAATGCGTATAGTTTTTTTTAAACATAATAATGCGTATAGGTTGATACAAAAAAACTAAAAGTTTAGAAATATGGAGTTATTATGAATGGTTAAAAATGAATGGTTAAAAATAAATAATTAAAAATAAATATTTATTTTAATTAGTTAGAATAATTGGTTTGAATATGGTTTTTGAGATTCTAAAAAAAAATGAAATGAAAAGAATATGGTATTTGAGGAGAAGTTAAGGGGATGTTTGTTTACCATATTTAGTGAGGATTTAGGTTTAGAAGTTATATTAAAGATTTATTTTGAGTAGTAAAAATTGAGAGTTATAGTTAAAAACTCGTTTGAATGTGGTTCTTGTGTAAAAGAATTAGAGTCAGAATCTTGTTTGGATGTAAATTTAAAATAAGAAGTAATTTTGAGTAGTAAAATAGTAAGTATTAAAAATGAGTAGTTAAAAATGAGTTATTTTCATTGATTTGAAGTGAATGATTAAAAATAAATGCTTAGAATAATTGAATAGTTATAAATGAAAATTATTTTTAAAAGTAAAAAAGAGGAACAATTAATAAAAACTCATTTAAATATAAGTTTTTAAGAAAAAATTAATAAATCATCCAATTAAATCATCTCTAAATATGGGGCTAATTGTAAGAATGAGTGTTTTAAAAAAACTTACTATTAAAATAAATCATTTTTTAAACATGTTGTCAAAATGAATCTAATTTGATTTGATATTAATTATTTTTAAACATTATAATCGTGAAGTGAGAATAGATTGTGTATGTGTATTCATCTATTCTCAGTTTGCTGTTATAATTTTTAATTAATTGAAAGGTTAATTTGATGGTTAAAATTCTTAATTGATTTTTTTTAAACAAAAAATTTTGCCACCATTATTATTATTATTATTTTTGCATACTAGTTGGGGGAAGAGGATTACAAACTCTAAAAGAGAATACAACTAATTTGAGAGTTAAAAATCGATTTTCTGGATCAAAAGTGTGAACCGTGTTTCCCCCATTTTCTCCCAACTTGTGATTTAGTTTCTAAATAATTTACTCATAGCTTTATTTTTTGTTAAAGATTACCCAAATTCCAAATTTCACTCTCCATAAATCCTCCTTCAACTTCTTTCTCTAAGCTTCACTCTTCAACAATGGCTTCCCTTAACCAAATTTTAAAGAAAAAAAAATAATAAAAAAAAATCATTTTAAAGAAAAAATCAATAATAAAAAAAAAGTAAACAAAATTTATGGGACCTGTTGAGAGTGATGACTGAAAACGACCCATGCTGGCATTCACAAGCCCAAACAGTGAGGTTGTTGAGGTACCTTGGACATTGAACCAAAGAACTATCGTGAGGCCTTGGGCTTTCCCTCGTGGAAACAGGCCATGGTGATTGAAATGGAAGCTCTGTCTCGAAATTAGACATGAATATTTGTTGCTAAACCTCAAGACACCAATCTAGTCGGTTGAAAATGGACTTTTCGAGTCATGAAAAATGACGTTGATGGGTCCTTCCAACGATGTAAAGCTTGCCTCGTGGCAAAGGGGTTCCATCAATTACCTGATGTTGACTTTCATGAAACGTTTAGCCCAGTTGTGAAAGCACCTACTATATGGACTGTGCTCACCCTCGCAGTTAGTCAGAGATGGATGATTCGGCAGTTAGATGTCAACAATGCCTTTCTCCATAGAGTTCTAAATGATAGTGTTTATATGAAACAATCTCATAGTTTTGTTGATATTCAGTGTCCTGGCCATATTTGTTTCCTGCAAAAGGCATTATACGGTTCTGAAACAGGTTCATCGGGCATGGTTCATTAGGTTGAAAGACACACTTATTCAGTAGGGATTCAAAAACTCTTGTGCAAACTCCTCTCTCTTCTTCATCGAACATGGGAGTGTGACTATATTCATTTTTATTTATGTGGATGACATTGTCATCACCGGGAACAACTCCACCTCGATTGCTTGATTGATCAGTCAATTACACTTTGTATTTGCTCTAAAGTACATAGGTAGCCTCGAGTACTACCTGGGTGTTGAGGTCACTCGCCTGCCGACTGGTCTACATCTCACATGGTCCAAATATATTTCTGAATTATTAGACTGGAATTATCTCATATACGCCCTTGCCCGACCCTTGCTGTCATGGGCAAGCAATTATCAATAAATGATGGTGAACAAATGGCTAGTCCGTCTATTTATCGTAGTGACGTGAGAGATCTTCAATACCTATCACATACACGACCGTATATCTCTTTCATTGTTAGCAAGCTCAACCAGTTCTTGAAGAATCCTACCTCTATTCACTAGACTGCAGTAAAATGAGTCCTTCGATATTTAAAGGATACTTTATGGTATGGCCTATTTCTGTCCAAATCTACTGATTCTCGCATAGTCACTTACACTAATGCTGATTGGGGTTGCAATATCAATCATCGCAAATCCTTTGCATCCCATTGTTTTTTTTTGGGAAATTCCTTGGTATCGTGGAGTTCCAAAAAGCAACATGTTGTTGCTCTTTCGAGCACGGAATCTGAGTATTGCTCTCTCGCTAATGTTGCGGCTGAAGTTAGTTGGGTAAAATCTTTGCTTCATTAATTGAGTATGTTATCTTGTGGTTACCCTTGTTTCAAAAAAAAAAAAATGACTATGTTATCTTCGACTAATCCTCTGATCTGGTGTGATAATATTAGTGTTGTTTAGTTTGCTACAAACCCGATCTTCCATACACGTAGTAAACATGTGGAACTTGATATTCACTTTGTTTGCGATAAGGTCCTTGCTAAGTAGCTCAAAGTTCAGTACATACCGTTTGATGAAAAATTGGCAGATGGGTTAACGAAACCACTTGGAAAAGCTCGGTTCTTAGTTCTTTGCGCCAAACTCAGAGTCCTTCAAGCACCCTCACGTTTGAGGAGGGATGTTGAGAGTGATGACTGAACGAATGCCGTTTCCCAAAGATATTTTATTCTCCAATACTTCGTCGTCTTGGTTGTTATTTTCTTTTTCTTTTTTTTTTTGAAGCAAGAAACTTTCATTAACTAGCACAAATATTACAACATATCCTCCCTAATGAGGTAGAACAAGTAGCGGGGACATCCCCCCAACAACAACATAGGCCCCAAACCACAATTTGGACGGTGGACACTCCAATATAGAACCAATAGAAAAGCATACCATGATCACCAATAAGTTTAATCGAACTCAAAGCCTTAACAATATTGGAATACAAAGAATCCAAAAAAGGCCAAGCTAACATCGTCCAAACCACTGAGGTAGACTTTTGATGAACTTTAGGGAGTAATCCTTGGAGCATATAGACTACTGAGGCATGTGACCCCACCAAAGTTAAGTTAGGGACAATCAATTCTAACATGAATCGAAACTTGCCCTGGGACAACCAAACAAACAATTGACCAAGACACCCTTTGTCTACTAATTCCAAAGTGGAGCGAACCAACAAAACCATCTTAATACTTATCCTACCCACATACATCACCTCCTCAGAGCACCTCTTACAAAAACTAAAAATAGCGTAAACCTTCTTAATACTTATCCTACCTACAAACATCACCACCTTAGAGCCCCTCTTACTAAAACTAAAAATAACATCAAACACACTACAACTACAGAAAACAAGAAAAACCATCCATATTAGAGTTCCATTAAATCTCACACACCACAGCGAAGAAATCAGGAGAAATTGATAAGACCAACTAGAAAAATAAAAAAATCGGGCTGAAGTTCCACTCGATTTAAATGGCTCACAGGTCCGGTCCAATACTCGGACCGATTTGGGTGACCCAAAATAAACCGCCTTGAGGCCAAACAGTTTTGACAAACCGGTTAGAAAATTGGGCCGATTAATTATCACCTCAAGCCCAACAAACCACTTCTTGGGCTTGCTATTATTTGTTATTTTCTATTGTTTCATGTACAATTGGGATTGATTGTGTGCTCCCTCATCTCTCTATTATATATTCTTCCCTTTTAGGCAATAATACTCGCTCAAAGTTCCTCCTCACGCACTTTACCCATTCCTCTCTTGGACCAAATGATGCCAAATCAACAGTATTTCAAATACTTATAAAATGTCCTACATTTTTGGTGCAAATTTGAATGTGCCTTATCTTAAACAATTGAAGATTATAAATATGTGGCGGAAATCTCAACGTGCCTTATCCTCAACACTAATTTTGTGACTAGACACCAACAATTCAACTTGCCATGCAATCTTACTTTTAATAAACAAAATATCTACCTCAATACTTAATAGGCCCCTTCACTCAAATATTGGTTTAGATATGATTTTTATGTACATCAGGTAAAAGTTTACTTTTTAATAGTTATCTTGAATAGTTAAAAAAAATAATTAAAAATGAATTGTTTTTCAAAGTAAAAAATGAACGATTTAAAAATGAAGAGTTAGTTTGAGTAGTTATAAATAAATAGTTAAAAATAAAAATAAAAGTTATTTTAAATAATTATAAAAAAATTTATTTAAACGACCCAAGGTCAGTGGGGCAGTGAGTTATCTTGTCTGTTGATCTCCCTTCCCCCACTTTGTACTTAAAAAAAAAATTATTTAAATGTAATTTTTTAAAAAGAAAGTTAATAAATCATTCGAACATGGCCGGCAGCGACGAAAACAATTTGGCTTTGGGCTTTAATATTGTAGAGTTCTTCCATCACTTTTTTGTCATTTCCCATATACGAATCTTCAAATCTTTGTTGCAGCCGATTCTTGTTCTTTGCTTTTTAAGCAACTAATTCTCAAAACTCTCTTCAAATTAGAGACCCTTTTGAGATTTTAGTTGCAATTAATATGGAATTAGTGAAGAACAGAATTGTGGTGATTCGAACCCAGATCGATGAATTCCCAGTTGAGTCTGATTTTGAGATCAAATGTGAAGATCTTGTGGTTTGTGTGAAACCTGGTTGTGATGATATTATTGTTAAGACTCTTTATGTTTCCATTGATCCATATCAGATCAATCGTATGAAAACCTATAGCTCTTCTCACACCACTTCATCTTATTCAACTCCCATCAAACCTGGCCAGGTACTTTTTTTTGTAGTTTAAGAACTGTGGATTCGAATCCCACGACCTCTTATTCATTGGCATATCATGAATGTTGTTGAACTGTTGCTTTTATGGGTTCCTTCATTTTATTTGTTGTCATCTACTCCTCCTTTTCTCATTTTTTGATTCATTGTGGTTACTTTTTAAAATATAGAATATATCATATATTATGATCTATCGAATTTGGAAAATAGAGAAAAAATGATTTGATATACCTTAATATTTATCTTCTCCCTTTCTGGAAGGATATTTATACAAGAAACAAATTTTAAAATAGTAAAATATTTATTAAAGTCTAAGCATCCAAACAATTCTAACAATCTAATACGATTTATACTGAATTCATTCTTTGGTTTTTTTTTTCTCCTTTTTGCTCCTCATGGAAAATCCTCAAAATGAAATGACACAATATTGAAAATTTAGAAACTTTTGTGGTTCAATTGTTGTTGAGATAAACATATATTTGTGGGTTTTTTTTTTTTTTTTTTTTTTGAGAAACTAACATATATTTGTGGTTTGGTGTTGGACATAAAGGCTATAGATACATATGGAGTGGGAGAAGTATTGAGCTCAGGGAACCCAGATTTTAAGAAAGGAGACTTGGTGATTGGGCTCATTCATTGGGCCGAGTACAGCGTGGTCAAAGCCCAAACCAGCATGCTTAGAAAGTTTGACCCTTTGGGATTTCCAATAACTAACCATATTGGAATTTTAGGTAACTGGCTTATATTAATCCAACTTATTAAATAATTAATGACAAACAGATATTAATTATGGTTTTTTGTTTTGTTTTAGGATTCAGTGGATTGACTGCTTACGGTGGTTTGTTCGAAATAGCAAAGGTTAAGGAAGGAGAGAAAGTGTTTGTGTCAGCTGCTTCTGGTTCTGTTGGGAGTTTGGTTGGACAATTTGCTAAGCTCCATGGCTGCTATGTTGTTGGCTGTGCTGGCTCTGATCAAAAGGTTACTTTTTAAACCCTCTTTTGTTTTGTGTGTATCATTTGTGAATTTGTATTTCTTCGGAACAAATACCGATAAGGACAAAGAAGAATAATTTAGAGAAAGATGTGGTGTGAGCCACGTGACTTTTGATGCTTAAGTTAGACAAGGAGTAAAAAGTAAGAGGGTGTACTTTATAGGCTTCCTTAAACTTTTTATAGGGAGGTCACATGTGATCTTTTCCTCTTTCCTTTTCGTGGACGGATTTTAAGGACCTTTCGAACTAGAAAGTATCAAGGTAGTAGGAATGAAATGGGCCCACTTTGCTACGAATTTGGGGCCTGGGATTGGGTCAAAATCAACCCCTAGGAGCTCGGGTCGGGTCCAACCCAACTCCCCTTGGGCCCGGGGCATTTGTCGGGTTAGGATTGAACCTTCTTTAGGGCCCGATTCTCTTCGCCTCTCTTTGGCTTTGGGCTGCATCCTCTAGGACTTGAGGGTTTCTCGTAGATCATGTTAGGCTTAGGCTCAGATTTACCTCATAAAATTTGTTAATTAACATGTTAAAAGATGCACATTACATTATTTTTTCTCTTTATTTACTTGGTATCGAACTTGTGTAGTTGATTGTACTGGCCATTTATATAGGGAAAACTAGGTAAATGTCTAAAATTAGAAACTATTTCAAGGAGATGGCTACACTTTTTTAGACTTTAAATGGATGTCTATTCTTTAATTTAAAAAATAAATTTTAAATAATTAAATGTAAAATAGACCGTTATACCCCTGAAATTTAAATCAATTTTTTTTATGTATTATTCTAAATATTGACTTTTAACCACCATTCAAACAAAATTTCACCAAATCTAAACAAAAATTCTCAACAGAATTCCACCAAATCTAAAAAACAAAAAATTATTTAAATATAAAATATTTTTCAATAGAATTTCACCAAATCTAAACAAAAATCTAAAAATTGGTTTAAACAAAAAATATTTTAAAAAAAGATTAAATATACCAATTTAAATTTAATTTTTTAACCAACATTAAAAATTGTTTACTGTATATAAATATGCATAACACTACATACGAAACCCCCACAAAAAATTTGAGAGAAAACAAAAGACAAAGAAAAACTCACTTGAGGCAACGCATCATTTGACTGTGTGTAACTAGGCAACTGCATCATTTGGCTGTGTGTAACTGTCTGTACGGCTGCACATAATAATATATGTGTCAAACTTGCACATAATAATATATGTGTCAAACTTGGATCAGAGAATGCACATTGATTTATATACGACTGTCCGTACCCGTAATCAATCACATCAGCTTGGTGATGTAGGTATATGCTAGTTTCTTTACATGTATTGTTCCCTCTTTTTTGCATCTCTTGTTCCTGGTTATCTATCCATGTGTACCAATACACACTGTCGTGATTTCGGTCAGCTAGAATGCACCAATCGTGTACACACTATTTGCAACCCCATTAAATATCCCTCCCACGTCTCTATCTTTTGTTACCAGTATGCCTTTTGCTTTGTTATTCCCGTATTTTTAATGAAAAAGACTGATACTTGAACTTTCATCCAATTCGAGACCTACAGTGATGATGGATAAAAGTTGAGATATTTGGATCCGTGAACAATGTCAAAACATATTGTATTGTCATTGGAATATACATTCGCATTGTTTCAAATTTTGTAAAAAGCAATTGTAATCGATGTTGCTTCCATTAACAAAGAATCAAAGAAAAAAAAACAAATATCTTAGCTGAATGAAAGTGAGATCCAACAATTCACGATCGAAAGTGGGAGTGGGAGTGAGATCAATCTAAGACTGAAGAATGTGGCAAGTGTGAGATACAGTGTTAATGATATAGATATTATTTATTTGATTCAAAAATTGATGGGAGTAGATATTTGAAGTATAAAAGAGCGAAGGCAATTAAAAAAGGTAATATATATATATATATAAAAGTAGTTAAATACATCCCTTAAATTGAGGGGAGAGTTTCTAATGTATGTTTTTTCTTTTTTATTCCTTAAATTAAGGGGATGGTTTACCATAGGAGTTGTTATTTTGTTATATTATTTTAATATTAAAAAATGTAAAATAGGGGCACTATAGGAATGTAAATATTATCTCTCTTCACTTATTTTTTATTTAGATAAAAATTTAAAGTGAAAAAATGAATAGACATTCTCTTGAAATAGTTTGTAATTTTTCTAATTTGAGACATTTATAAGTATTTCCCAAAGAAAAGGGTTTTGGTCCTAAGTAAAAATATGGCAAAAATTAGTGGGCTTTTAGGAGGGAGGAGATCAAATTAGAATACTAATTTCAAGGATCAAATATGTAATTTTTTAGTATTTTGTTTAGGAAAGATTTGGGTGGAGTCTAGGTTTGCCCTCAGACATGTTATTATTGCTGACGTGGCACTTTAAGAGAATTATTTTTATTCTCTTTTTATTTATAAGAGATTTTTTATTGTGGCTCTTAAAGTAGTTGCACCAAAGTAGCTGCATGTGGTGTGGTGCAGCCTAGGTTCCACCAAAATATTTCTCTTTTATTTATAAGATTCTATAAATAAATAGATTATTTGAGAATCCTAGAAAACTAGGACGATTGTTTTTTTATATAGTTGAATGTATGCTAGAGAAATTGAAAATCTATGTAAACTGATACTACATACACAATTATCATAGAAATGCAAATATGCTTAAGGAAAAAATAAAAAAAGTAATATGGAGAGTTCTTGTTGGTATATATAGATAGTATACCAATATAGATAGTATCGATACTATCTATATATACCAACAAGAGCTCTGCATATTACTTTTTTCATGATTCAATTATATAAATTCCAAAGTAAAACGTGTTTATTTTAGAATATTAATCGTCTATTGGATGACCTTGTGAAAATTTTCCTAAGAAACATGTGAGATAGATAAAATATGTTGAAAGGACTTATATTAGTGTGTAAAGATAATCTTTACTTTTAAAAACAATTTAAAGTAAATAGATAACGTGTTTAGATTGTAGGAGATATAAGGAAAATGTGGATGCCGTCACGTTATAAATTTGAATTTCAAATCTTCGACTATAAATTGTGAGACTGAAATGTTAAAATGCATCCATTTTTTTTAAGTCAACAATAATATGGTGTCCATAACTTTTTAATCATAAATGTAGAGGTCAGTTAAATTATTGCTTTGGTGACATATTTTATTGTTCAGAAAAGGTTAATATTCTTTAGTGAAAATTATAGTTTTATTTATAATTGACATTGGTTCCTATCTAACATATCCAATGTAAGGTTGCCTTGCTCAAAGAGAAGCTTGGATTTGATGATGCATTCAATTACAAACAAGAGAAGGACTTGACATCAGCCTTAGAGAAGTGAGAATTTAAACTTCAAACCTAATTACTTTGGACAACATTCAATATTTACACATTAATTAGTAAAAATTAAAAGCTTGGGGAAATGAATTTGAAATCCATATTATTGCAGGTACTTTCCTGATGGAATTGATGTTTATTTTGACAATGTGGGAGCTGAAATGTTAGAAGCAGCAGTGGCCAACATGAACCCATTTGGAAGAGTGGCTCTTTGTGGTGTTATTTCTGAGTATACAAATTCCAAAAAAGCTTCACCAAACATGCTTGATGTGGTGTACAAAAGAATCAAACTCCAAGGATTTTTAGCAGGAGATTTTATGCATCTGTACCCAGATTTCATCTCTAAGACCACTGACTACCTATGTTCGGGCAAGATCGAGTTGCTCGAAGACGTATCGATTGGACTCGAGAGCATTCCCTCTGCTTTCATTGGGCTGTTTAAGGGTGATAATATTGGAAAGAAAATAGTCAAAGTTGTAGAGTGAATGAACAAAAAAAAAAAAAAAAGAACAAGTGAAGAAATTGGTGTGTGTGTTTTTATGCATGTAGTTGAGTAATTGTTGTATTATTACCTTGGTTACTTGTTGGTTTGGATCAAGTTTCGATCTCTCATCTTTAGGAACATGAACGAAAGGTTTACAACCAAAGATGCAAAGATGACTATAAGATATGTCTTTCTTTGACCAAACTTCATTTCTCAAAGGAACACGTGGTGTGAGATTCAGAACATGTACAACTGTATTCAATGTTTCACCCCTAAATGTTTTGGCTAACTGTGGCTGTGAAATCAAATATCTCACTCTTTCCACCAATGTCCTATTCATTCTCTCAGCTAATCCATTTAACTGAGGAGTCTTAGGAGGCGTCTTTTGATGTCGGATACCATGATCTCTGCAATACTCATCAAAAGGTCCAATATACTCTCCTCTATTATCGGTCCTGATGCACTTCAATTTTTTACCAGTTTCACTTTTAATAAGGGCATGAAACTTTTAAACACCTGCAACATCTGATCTTTAGACTTTAAGGTATAAACTCATGTTTTCTTTGAATGCTCATCTATAAACGTCACGAAGTAAGATGCACCTACAAATGTTTTTGTTTTTATCAGACCACACACATCAAAATATACACTGTCAAGTACCTCTAGTCTCCTTGGAGGCTGTGATGCTTTAAAAGAAACTCTTGTATTCTTTCTTACTAAAAAACGTTCTCATCTTTTCAAAGACATATTTTTCACCTCAGAAAGATGATTTTTCTTGGCTAGAATCATCAAACTCTTTTTGCTGACATGACTGAGTCTTTTATGCCAAATCTCAACATTTTGTTCATTGTTCACTACATTGATATCACGACCAATATTTTTTGCCTGCATAAAATAAAATGAAGAACGCTTCTCACCTTTAGCTACCACCATAGAGCCTTTAGTAAGCTTCCAATAAGCCATTATTGAAGGTATGCATAAACCTTCATCGTCTAGCTTACCTGTGAAGATTAAATTCATGCGGATATCAGGGATGTGTTTCAAATTTTTCAAAATCAATATAGTACCATTCTTGGTCTCCAAATGCACATGTCCTATGTCAACTGCTTTTGCTAATCCATCATTACCCATCCTAACATTGCCATAATGACTAGATGTGTAAGATGCAAAGAATTCTCTCATTGATGTAGCATGAATCGAGGCACCACTATCAATCACTCAACTGTTCTGTAGCAAGGTTTATACTATCTCCGTCGAATAAAACAAAGAAATCTTCGATGACTGCAGTAATTTTATCGCATCATCATCATCAATAAATCTTTTCCTTACCTTTATCAACTTTATTTTCTCTCTTTAGTTTTCTTCAATGCTTTTTTATATGACCTTTCAAGCCGCAATGAAACATTCAACATTAAAAAACTGGCCACTCTTGCTCTTGCTTTTGTCTTTGTTTTTCGGACCTTTGCTTGTACTCCTCCCTTTCTTTCAGTAATAAGAACATCAAACTATGAAAGAGAACCTTGTGACTTTCTTCTTATCTCTTCACTACATACACTATTTTTTACCAAGTTCATACTTAGTACACCATTTGGGGCTGAGTTTGACAAGAAAGTTCTAAAAGTCTCCCAAGAATCTGGTAACGAACCAATAAGCCATAACCCACGTATCTCCTCATCAAGCTTGATACTCATTCCAGCTAACTGATTAATAATACCTTGGAATGTATTCAAATGATCTAGCGTAGACGTTCCTTCTTGATACTTTAAAGCCATCATGTGATTAATCGAAAATAGTTTATTACCAGTTTTCGGGGCATACAAAGACTTAAGCTTATTCCACATTGGTCGTTAATATGATTTAGAATATTCTCTTCTACCCAAAGTCTAATCATGCCACATACTTTCCTATGACATATTTTCCATTCTAAAGCAATTTTATCATCCGGCTTCTCAAGTGAAAATACGAGAAGATATAAATCATTGACATATAAAATATATTCCATTTTTTTCCATACTTGATAATTTGATCCATTCAAAATTACCATTCTACCACCGCTATGACTCTTTTCCATATTTAACACAAGGCCTCTAATTAAATTTAACCATAGACCTC
Source organism: Sicyos edulis (assembly GCA_036507275.1). NCBI lineage: Eukaryota > Viridiplantae > Streptophyta > Magnoliopsida > Cucurbitales > Cucurbitaceae > Sicyos > Sicyos edulis. Next base: position 4,985,532 of record CM071853.1, read on the forward strand.
TGATACCACTTGATGAGAATAAACACTATGTTACTAGGATCAATTATTCTCCTCTTGTGCTTCTAATGAAAAATGGCAAACATAAAGTATGGTAGATAAATCAAGCACAACACACCAGGAATTTTAACGTGGAAAACCTCCTCAAGACGAGGAGTAAAAAACCACGGAACGCAAAATCTCCACTATAATCAATAATGTGTCACAACGAATTCTCCCGTCACAAGTTGAGTATACAACAAATAATAACTCAATACAATTAATCTAGCCAACAAACAACACTAACCAAATAAAAACAAATTATAGAAAAATCTATCAAATTGTGGAACCAAGTCGCCACCAAAATCTGGGTGTAGAAGCTTCTAAACCTGATTTCCACAGTTCATATGGTAGAGCTACGAACAAGCAATTATTTACAACTTGTGAAAAGCAAAAGTGAAAATTTTCACTTTATATAAATCAGCCCTAATGGGTCTTTAGTGGGCATAATATGAATAAACCCAACATGAATGTCTTACTAGCAATTATTTACAACATGTTCATATTGTATCATTTCTGGTCCTAATAAATTATCTTATTTCTTTAACCATTTTTTAGTAAAAATATTTCATCCTAATCAAACGAATTATTGATATGCTCCACTCAAATCCACATCACAAAATGTTGTACTGAACTTTATATATTAAAAAGCTTTAAAAAAATATTTGTTGAATGTATGGACATGTTGACTTTGTAGATTTGACTATTTATAATAGATATATTCTGATTCAATTATTTTAGATAAATGTAAAATATTAAATATCATATCTTTAGATATCTTTGACTTCTTTATTATTGTAGGATATTAGATTCGGTAGATTTTTTGTTGAGTTTAAATTATTAAAGTTATTTTTTCTCTGATTAACATTAATTTTTGTTTTTAAGTATTTTACAAATTTATTTTCAAACTCATGAAGTGATTGTTGGTTAACACTTTTTTTTAATGTACTTACTAGGATTCGATCTTGAGACCAACAATATCAAATCAAACTAAATTTAAATTTGACATGTTAGTCATCAAGCTACAATGTCGTTTGGTAACTATAAAGTATACTTTAAACTTCTGATTGCATGGTTCAAATTAATGGACATATCATACATATATTTGATGAGAAGTTATATCTTAAACCTTTGTATTATTCAACTTCGAAAAAGAAAACCTTACTTTAAAGGTGAAAGATGGTAGAGAAAATAACATAGATAATATTGAGGCTACACTTGCGCCATAATACATTTAAACTACAAAAAACCGTGTTTAAGAAAGTAAATCAAGGCTCGGGTTTGATAGTTCTCCAAAAAAACAAAAAAAACAGCTCGCGTTTTATAATTATTTAAGTTTCATTTCATAATCATTTCATTTTTTGTTTTTTGTTTCTAGCCTTTATTTTTTGTTTTTGATTTTTGTTTTAAATAAATATCATATAAGTTTGACAACTAATTTTAATTTTATGTTTTTCAAAATTAAAAACTAAAAAATTTGTTTGATAGTTGGTTTTTGGTTTTCAAACATCATATTTTGTTTTGATTTTTTTTAGTTTTTTACTATTTATTCTTGATTTTTTCATATTTTTTTTATAAAACGAACCTCTTATAAACAGGTTTTAGAATTTCTTTAATATTTTAAAAACGGTTTAAAAATTTTTAAAACAAAAACTAGAATTGGTTATCAAACAAATTTATTTTCAAAAAATAAAACAAAAACACAAAAAACAAAAAATGAAATGGTTATTAAATAGGGACTTAGTTTTTTGTTTATAAAACTTGAGACTAAAATTAGTATTCCTTCAATATTACTTTAGTATAATTTTAGTATCTAACTTTCATTTATGTTTTTAAAAACAAAATAAAATTGAGCTCTAAATAAGTAGACTAAATCTTAAAAATATTTGCAAATGTAGATTCCTAGAAAAATATTAGCAAAATTGATTTTCATTAATGATGTTATTAATTAACTTAATTATCCATTTATAACAATACCCTCAATCATTTGTATTTTAATATTTCAAATTAATAACCAAATAGGAAAAAATCTCAACTTCCGTAACCACTCACTCCTAAATTCGTGCAACCATAATTATAACTTTGGTGATAGGAGTGAGTGGTTACGGAAGTTGAGATTTTCAAATAGGAATCGGATTTGGTCTTCGAGATAGTAATCGGATTTCAACTTGGTTAAATTTTTAAAAATTTCAAGCTTGTGTTGATTTAGTTTAACAAGAAAAAAGGGAGGAATAACACCAAGGCTGATTAGAAGAATCCAAAGAACACTTGGAACGTTTATAAGTTACTTCGTAAAACGGAAGCAGGATAATACTGTGATTGCTATTGGAAAGGTATTATTTTGTAGGGTGGTTATGTAGTATGAATTGTATGGAGGGTTTATTTAATGTTTCTTGTTTTACACTAGTTACTCAAATGATTTACTTAAGACAACAAGTTCATCGGGTGCTTCGAATTGTTACGAACAAGCATCATCAGATGATGAAGTAGGAACAACGATGGAAGGACAAGAAGGGAACAAGGGTGAAACCATAAAGAATATCGGTAATGTAGGAATTGCTAGAGTATCCGTTGAAACTGTAGTGCCTGATGGTAGTAATTTAACTAGTGTTATTGAATTCTTGTTCAATAATGGTTCTGTTTGATTTTGATTTTAAGGTATATAATGATCTGAACATTAAATACTGTATATATATGAGCATAATAATGAGTACAAACTGATTTTATTGTTCTATATGTTTTTAACCATCTGTATTGGAATTCAATCAATGAGCATAATAATGAGTACATTATATACTGTATATATCTTATCATAGTAATGAATACAAACTTATCTGTTTGTTCTGTATTTTTTTAACCATCTGTATAGGAATTCGAGGAAGAAATTGGAAAAGAGACTGTGAAGGACGTAACCGAGGGTTGTGCCAACAAACTAAGTGAGAATGAAAATATACCAAGTCAGCAAAAATCGGTCGGAAAGTGAATGAAAACGCCAAAATGTTTGTTAACGATAGTAAAAAAAAGCCATAAACATGTGTATGTGCGCATGTTAGAAAAAAACATCGCAGATTCGACTGAGAAATTTTGTTTGTCAGAATATCGAGAGAAGTGGCAAATGGAGAAAAAAGATGGAGATGAGTATGCTTGAGATGATCTAAAATGATGAGGGGTGAGGGAAGACTTTGAATAGTTAGTTAAAGAATCTATTTTTAGATGGAATTTGTTATTTAAGATCAATTAATTATGACATTAAACATAATTATATGAAATTAAGGTGAGGAAATATATTGAAAAGTGATTTAGCTCGATTTTTAAATAAAAAATTAGATTTACAAAATGAAAAGTTAGCTGAACAAATTTGTAGTTATTTATTAAAAAGGAATTATTTAATATAAAAATTTAATTAGTCACCTCCTTTCTTAAAAGAGAAAATGTTAATAAACACAAAATTAAATTTCAAAAACAAAAAAAATATAAATGAATATCAAATGAGAGCTGACATTTCATATGACAACCATGGAAGGCGAGAATTCTAAGTTTTATATTTAAATGGGAAAACTACGATGTTTATCCTTTAAGTTTGAAATTTAATTTCAATTTGATCAGAAAATAATCACTTCACTTGAGGTTTGAAAGTAGACTTTTTTAAAATCTAAAGTGAAGTGATTTTAAAAAAGACTATTTTCAAACCTCAAGTCTTCAACGATTGTGTCACTCTTTAGGGACAAGTGCTTTATCTTCCACAATAATTTGTATTTTAGGCACCAATAATTCAGTCTAAATGTCACAAAATGAAAAATAAATTGTTGGCGAGCCTTGAGGAAAACAATTTGGCTTATAAAAAACATACCTTAAAGCCTTCATTTTTATACTTGTTTTCCATCACTTTTCTGTCATTTTCCTTTTTGGAGTCTTCATATCTTTGCTGTAGCCGATTCTTGTTCAACTAATTCTCAAAACTTTCTTCAAATTAGAGATCCTTTTGAGATTTTAGTTGCAATTAATATGGAATTAGTGAAGAACAGAATTGTGGTGATTCGAACCCAGATCGACGAATTCCCAGTTGAGTCTGATTTTGAGATCAAATGTGAAGATCTTGTGGTTTGTGTGAAACCTGGTTGTGATGATATTATTGTTAAGACTCTTTATGTTTCCATTGATCCATATCAGATCAATCGTATGAAAACCTATAGCTCTTCTCACACCACTTCATCTTATTCAACTCCCATCAAACCTGGCCAGGTACTTTTTTCTGTAGTTTAAGAACTGTGGATTCGAATCCCACGACCTCTTATTCATTGACATATCATGAATGTTGTTGAACTGTTGCTTTTATTGGTTCCTTCATTTTATTTGTTGTCATCTACTCCTCTTTTTCTCATTTTTTGATTCATTGTGGTTACTTTTTAAAATATAGAATATATCATATATTATGATCTATCGAATTTGGAAAATAGAGAAAAATGATTTGATATACCTTAATATTTATCTTCTCCTTTCTGGAAGGATATTTATACAAGAAACAAATTTTAAAATAGTAAAATATTTATTAAAGTCTAAGCATCCAAACAATTCTAACAATCTAATACGATTTATACTGAATTCATTCTTTGGTTTTTTTTTTCTCCTTTTTGCTCCTCATGGAAAATCCTCAAAATGAAATGACACAATATTGAAAATTTAGAAACTTTTGTGGTTCAATTGTTGTTGAGATAAACATATATTTGTGGGTTTTTTTTTTTTTTTTTGAGAAACTAACATATATTTGTGGTTTGGTGTTGGACATAAAGGCTATAGATACATATGGAGTGGGAGAAGTATTGAGCTCAGGGAACCCAGATTTTAAGAAAGGAGACTTGGTGATTGGGCTCATTCATTGGGCCGAGTACAGCGTGGTCAAAGCCCAAACCAGCATGCTTAGAAAGTTTGACCCTTTGGGATTTCCAATAACTAACCATATTGGAATTTTAGGTAACTGGCTTATATTAATCCAACTTATTAAATAATTAATGACAAACAGATATTAATTATGGTTTTTTGTTTTGTTTTAGGATTCAGTGGATTGACTGCTTACGGTGGTTTGTTCGAAATAGCAAAGGTTAAGGAAGGAGAGAAAGTGTTTGTGTCAGCTGCTTCTGGTTCTGTTGGGAGTTTGGTTGGACAATTTGCTAAGCTCCATGGCTGCTATGTTGTTGGCTGTGCTGGTTCTGATCAAAAGGTTAACCAAGTTTAAACCTGTTTTGTTTTGGGTTCGATCTTAGTTTCAATTTCGTCTCTATGATTTTAAAAAAAAAATTAAGAAACATGTGAGTAAGAGCAAAATATATTTATTGATCTGTGTGAAGATAGTCTTCACTCATAAACACGGTTCAAGGTAAATAGATAATAATTTCTTCAGATATACAAGAAATTTCGAACCATGATCTTCAAACGTAATAGTAGGGATATTATAAGGGTATGGGAGCAATTTGTTAAGAGTTTGTTTAGGAATTGGTTATAAATAGTGGGGAAAGGGATTGAGTGAGGTATACAATAGTTTGGTAAATAGTTTAGAACCTGAGAGTAGTTCTTAAGATTGAGAAGAATTTGGGTGCAGTCCAGATTATATCTCTTTTTTTATTACTTTATATTTGTTATAAAAAAATAAAATAAAAGAAAAAGATGTGTGACTCCACATAGGTGATATTATGATGGAAGTGTAGACCGGACTATACCCAAATTCTTCTCCTTATAATTAACGTTGGTTCTATCTATTGCACATGTAAGGTTGCTTTGCTCAAAGAGAAGCTTGGATTTGATGATGCATTCAATTACAAACAAGAAAAGGATTTGACATCAACCTTAGAAAAGTGAGATTTTAAATTTTAAATTCACATTACTACTTTTGACAATTAATATATTTACAAATTAGTAAAAATTAATTAAGAGCTTGGGGAAATGAATTTGAACTCCATAATATTTGTAGGTACTTTCCTGATGGAATTGATGTTTATTTTGACAATGTGGGAGCTGAAATGCTAGAAGCAGCAGTGGCCAACATGAACCTATTTGGGAGAGTGGCTCTTTGTGGTGTTATTTCTGAGTATACAAATTCCAAAAAAGCTTCACCAAGCATGATTGATTTGCTGTACAAAAGAATCAAACTCCAAGGATTTATAGCTGTAGATTTTATGAATTTGTTCCCAGATTTCATCTCGAAGACCTCTGATTATCTTCGTTCGGGCAAGATCAAGTCACTCGAAGACGTATCGATCGGGCTCGAGAGCATTCCCTCTGCTTTCATTGGGCTGTTTAAGGGTGATAATATTGGAAAGAAAATAGTCAAAGTTGTAGAGTAAATGAACAAAAAGAAAAGAAAAGAATAAGTGAAGAAATTGGTGCAATATTTTGATGACACTTTTTTATGCTTGTAGTTGAACAATGTTGTATTATTGCCTTGGTTACTAGTTGGTTTGGTTTATGCTTGTACTTCAAAATAATTTTTTTGTTCCGTGTGTTTTTCTCTTTTAGATCTCCTAAAATTGTATGATATTTATTTTAACCTTATAGTTTAATTATTATATATTTTTAGTTCAACAATAATTAGAGATTAGGCTATTGAAATCTATGACCAAGAATGTTATGGACGTTACTGATGCCGAAATCTAGTTTCTTTACATGTATTGTTCCCTCTTTTTTGCATCTCTCTTGTTCCTGGTTATCTATCAATGTGTACCAATACACACTGTCGTGATTTCAGTCAGCTAGAATGCACCAATCGTGTACACACTATTTGCAACCCCATTAAATATCCCTCTCACGTCTCTATCTTTTGTTACCAGTATGCCCTTTGCTTTGTTATTCCCGTATTTGTAATGAAAAAGACTGATACTTGAACTTTCATCCAATTCGAGACCTGCAGTGATGATGGATAAAAGTTGAGATATTTGGATCCGTGAACAATGTCAAAACATATTGTATTGTCATTGGAATATACATTCGCATTGTCTCAAATTTTGTTAAAAGCAATTGTAATCGACGTTGCTTCCATTAACAAAGAATCAAAGAAAAAAAAAACAAATATCTTAGCTGAATGAAAGTGAGATCCAACAATTCACGATCGAAAGTGGGAGTGGGAGTGAGATCAATCTAAGACTGAAGAATGTGGCAAGTGTGAGATACAGTGTAAAACGAATAAAAGGATAAAAAATAAAAGGGCTTCTAGCGGGACTAAGCCAAATAAAGGAAAAAATTGCAAAAGTATTCAAATTAGAAAAAAAAATTCAAAACTAATTGCCGTGTTTTTTATAGAAACTTTCTTTTATAGGAAAAAGACACAAATATCCTTCTTTTTTCCTTTAATCAATATTTTAAAAACTCTCTAAATCGTGGATATTTTCTATCTCTCTAATTTTTGTTTTTTCAACTTTTCACCTACAAAATCTTTCAAAATCGTCAGATTTTATAGAGTTGTTTTTTCCTTCCCATTTGTGAAGTTTGATACAACGTTTTTGTTTTTTTAAGTAGTTATTTTGATTTTTCCTAAGTACTTAAAAACTTTAATTATGTATTAATAAATAAATACGAGTTTCAAATAAATAAGGATTTATTTCTATGGTATTTATCTTGTTATGGTATTAAACTGCAACTGTTTTTTTAGGGAAATATTGAACTGCTACTTATTTCAAAAAAAAAAAAACAAATGACGGAAAATTTTAAAATATTTGCATTTATAATAACTAATATATTTTAATCTTTGTATTATAAATAATAATTAATCTTTTGTTATTATAAGAAAAGTATATGACAATACTCACTAATTTCAATGATACTTTTGCTATAAAAAAAAAAAATTAGAGTGACCGTATTTTTAGAAAAAAGATGAACGAACAAATAGTCATATGATAGAGGATGTCGTTAAAATTTAAAACGTGTATTTATTTATCAATACAAAATGCGAATTTATGGATATTGATTTTATGGTATTGATCATGTTATGTATAAGTAGTGTAAATTCTTTTAAGAAAATTGTATTTTTTATCACAACTTAATTACAATGTAAGTAAATTCTAAAATACTTGTACTTATAATCATTAATATATTTTAATAATTTATTTTAAATACTCATTAATGCCTGTATTATTAAGTAAAGTACGTAATAAATAACTTCTTTTGCTAATTATTTTTAGAGTGACCGTATTTTAGAAAAAAATGAACCAACAATTACTCTTATAATTATTATGTTATAGGAGATGTTAAAATTTAAAACGTGTATTTAATTATTAATACAAAAGTTTTAATATAAATAAAGATTTATAGATATTGTTTTTGTAGTATCGATCATGTAATATATAAGTACAACAATTTTTTGGAAAATTATAATGGATGACCTATTCTAACAAAATAATTATAAATATAATCAAATTTGCAAATATTTGAATCAATAGTTATAAATACAGTTCAATACATACCCATTAACACAATATTATTTATTATTAATATAATATTTTTGTATTATTAATACATTATTATATGTTATTAATACAGTATTATGTATTATTAGTACTATATTATTGTTAATACCGTATTACTATTAATACCTATGATTAGGATTGCTAATTTTAATTTTTAAAAGTGACCATATTTATATATTTTAAATTTGAATAAAATAGAAATTAAATGTCTTTCTTCACCATTCAATAATTATCATAGGTTTGATTTAAACAAAATTAAAATACAATAATCAATAATCATCCTAGTTTTGGAATACTTTGAAAAAGTTGAAATCCACGGGTAAGAATCAGAAAAAAAAAGAGTAAAAGAGGATTTGAAAGAGAAAATGAAAAAATAAAATAAAGGTAGGAGAGTTTTAAAAAATTGCTCCAATGATTACACTATTTACGTTACTTTACACGGGTAAGAAAAAGAAAAGAAAAAGAAACGTGTAAAGGAGGATATAATAGGCATTACAAAAATATATTATTAATTAAATTTAAAACAAAAAATAGATTTGCAAATATTTTTAGTTATGACTAGATATGTAATTATTTTCATAATAATGGTTATCCAATACAATTTCCCAAAATAAAAATCAATGGTCGAAACTGAGTGTTGAATAATATAGATATTATTTATTTGATTCAAAAATTGATGGGAGTAGATATTTGAAGTATAAAAGAGGGAAGGCAATTAAAAAAGGTATATATATATATATATATATATATATATAAAAGTAGTTAAATACATCCCTTAAATTGAGGGGAGAGTTTCTAATGTATGTTTTTTCTTTTTTATTCCTTAAATTAAGGGGATGGTTTACCGTAGGAGTTGTTATTTTGTTATATTATTTTAATATTAAAAAATGTAAAATAGGGGCACTATAGGAATGTAAATATTATCTCTCTTCACTTATTTTTTATTTAGATAAAAATTTAAAGTGAAAAAATGAATAGATATTCGCTTGAAATTCTAATTTTAGACATTTATAAGTATTTCCCAAAGGAAAGGGTTTTGGTCCTAAGTAAAAATATGGCAAAAAGTGGGCTTTTAGGAGGAAGGAGATCAAATTAGAATACCAATTTCAAGGATCAAATATGTAATTTTTTAATATTTTGTTGGAGTCTAGGTTGGCCCTCAGACATGTTATTGCTGACGTGGCACTTTAAGAGAATTTTTTTTATTCTCTTTTTATTTATAAGAGATTTTTTTATTGTAGCTCTTAAAGTAGCTGCATGTGGTGTGGTGGAGCCTAGGTTCCACCAAAATATTTCTCTTTTATTTATAAGATTCTATAAATAAATAGATTATTTGAGAATGCTAGAAAACTCAGGACGATTGTTTTTTTATATAGTTGAATGTATGCTAGAGAAATTGAAAATCTATGTAAACTGATACTACATACACAATTATCATAGAAATGCAAATATGCTTAAGGAAAAAATAAAAAAAGTAATATGGAGAGTTCTTGTTGGTATATATAGATAGTATACCAATATAGATAGTATCGATACTATCTATGTATACCAACAAGAGCTCTGCATATTACTTTTTTCATGATTCAATTATATAAATTCCAAAGTAAAACGTGTTTATTTTAGAATATTAATCGTCTATTGGATGACCTTGTGAAAATTTTCCTAAGAAACATGTGAGATAGATAAAATATGTTGAAAGGACTTATATTAGTGTGTAAAGATAATCTTTACTTTTAAAAACAATTTAAAGTAAATAGATAACGTGTTTAGATTGTAGGAGATATAAGGAAAATGTGGATGCCGTCACGTTATAAATTTGAATTTCAAATCTTCGACTATAAATTGTGAGACTGAAATGTTAAAATGCATCCATTTTTTTTAAGTCAACAATAATATGGTGTCCATAACTTTTTAATCATAAATGTAGAGGTCAGTTAAATTATTGCTTTGGTGACATATTTTATTGTTCAGAAAAGGTTAATATTCTTTAGTGAAAATTATAGTTTTATTTATAATTGACATTGGTTCCTATCTAACATATCCAATGTAAGGTTGCCTTGCTCAAAGAGAAGCTTGGATTTGATGATGCATTCAATTACAAACAAGAGAAGGACTTGACATCAGCCTTAGAGAAGTGAGAATTTAAACTTCAAACCTAATTACTTTGGACAACATTCAATATTTACACATTAATTAGTAAAAATTAAAAGCTTGGGGAAATGAATTTGAAATCCATATTATTGCAGGTACTTTCCTGATGGAATTGATGTTTATTTTGACAATGTGGGAGCTGAAATGTTAGAAGCAGCAGTGGCCAACATGAACCCATTTGGAAGAGTGGCTCTTTGTGGTGTTATTTCTGAGTATACAAATTCCAAAAAAGCTTCACCAAACATGCTTGATGTGGTGTACAAAAGAATCAAACTCCAAGGATTTTTAGCAGGAGATTTTATGCATCTGTACCCAGATTTCATCTCTAAGACCATGACTACCTATGTTGGGCAAGATCGAGTTGCTCGAAGACGTATCGATTGGACTCGAGAGCATTCCCTCTGCTTTCATTGGGCTGTTTAAGGGTGATAATATTGGAAAGAAAATAGTCAAAGTTGTAGAGTGAATGAACAAAAAAAAAAAAAAAAAGAACAAGTGAAGAAATTGGTGTGTGTGTTTTTATGCATGTAGTTGAGTAATTGTTGTATTATTACCTTGGTTACTTGTTGGTTTGGATCAAGTTTCGATCTCTCATCTTTAGGAACATGAACGAAAGGTTTACAACCAAAGATGCAAAGATGACTATAAGATATGTCTTTCTTTGACCAAACTTCATTTCTCAAAGGAACATGTGGTGTGAGATTGAACATGTACAATCTGTATTCAATGTTTCACCCCTAAATGTTTTAGCTAATCGTGGTTTGTGAAATCAAATATCTCACTCTTTCCACCAATGTCCTATTCATTCTCTCAGCTAATCCATTTAACTGAGGAGTCTTAGGAGGCGTCTTTTGATGTCGGATACCATGATCTCTCGCAATACTCATCAAAAGGTCCAATATACTCTCCTCTATTATCGGGCCCCGATGCACTTCAATTTTTACAGTTTCACTTTTAATAAGGGCATGAAACTGTTTAAACACCTGCAACATCTGATCTTTAGACTTTAAGGTATAAACTCATGTTTTCTTTGAATGCTCATCTATAAACGTCACGAAGTAAGATGCACCTACAAATGTTTTTGTTTTTATCAGACCACACACATCAAAATATACACTGTCAAGTACTTCTAGTCTCCTTGGAGGCTGTGATGCTTTAAAAGAAACTCTTGTATTCTTTCTTACTAAAAAACGTTCTCATCTTTTCAAAGACATATTTTTCACCTCAGAAAGATGATTTTTCTTGGCTAGAATCATCAAACTCTTTTTGCTGACATGACTGAGTCTTTTATGCCAAATCTCAACATTTTGTTCATTGTTCACTACATTGATATCACGACCAATAGTTTTTGCCTGCATAAAATAAAATGAAGAACGCTTCTCACCTTTAGCTACCATCATAGAGCCTTTAGTAAGCTTCCAATAAGCCATTATTGAAGGTATGCATAAACCTTCATCGTCTAGCTTACCTGTGAAGATTAAATTCATGCGGATATCAGGGATGTGTTTCAAATTTTTCAAAATCAATATAGTACCATTCTTGGTCTCCAAATGCACATGTCCTATGTCAACTGCTTTTGCTAATCCATCATTACCCATCCTAACATTGCCATAATGACTAGATGTGTAAGATGCAAAGAATTCTCTCATTGATGTAGCATGAATCGAGGCACCACTATCAATCACTCAACTGTTCTGTAGCAAGGTTTATACTATCTCCGTCGAATAAAACAAAGAAATCTTCGATGACTGCAGTAATTTTGTCTGCATCATCATCATCAATCGTCTTTTCCTTACCTTTATCAACTTTATTTTCTCTCTTTAGTTTTCTTCAATGCTTTTTTATATGACCTTTCAAGCCGCAATGAAACATTCAACATTAAAAAACTGGCCACTCTTGCTCTTGCTTTTGTCTTTGTTTTTCGGACCTTTGCTTGTACTCCTCCCCTTTCTTTCAGTAATAAGAACATCAAACTATGAAAGAGAACCTTGTGACTTTCTTCTTATCTCTTCACTACATACACTATTTTTTACCAAGTTCATACTTAGTACACCATTTGGGGCTGAGTTTGACAAGAAAGTTCTAAAAGTCTCCCAAGAATCTGGTAACGAACCAATAAGCCATAACCCACGTATCTCCTCATCAAGCTTGATACTCATTCCAGCTAACTGATTAATAATACCTTGGAATGTATTCAAATGATCTAGCGTAGACGTTCCTTCTTGATACTTTAAAGCCATCATGTGATTAATCGGAAATAGTTTATTACCAGTTTTCGGGGCATACAAAGACTTAAGCTTATTCCACATTGGTCGTTAATATGATTTAGAATATTCTCTTCTACCCAAAGTCTAATCATGCCACATACTTTCCTATGAGATATTTTCCATTCTAAAGCAATTTTATCATCCGGCTTCTCAAGTGAAAATACGAGAAGATATAAATCATTGACATATAAAATATATTCCATTTTTTTCCATACTTGATAATTTGATCCATTCAAAATTACCATTCTACCACCGCTATGACTCTTTTCCATATTTAACACAAGGCCTCTAATTAAATTTAACCATAGACCTCTGATACCACTTGATGAGAATAAACACTATGTTACTAGGATCAATTATTCTCCTCTTGTGCTTCTAATGAAAAATGGCAAACATAAAGTATGGTAGATAAATCAAGCACAACACACCAGGAATTTTAACGTGGAAAACCTCCTCAAGACGAGGAGTAAAAACCACTAACGCAAAATCTCCACTATAATCAATAATGGGTCACAACGAATTCTCCCGTCACAAGTTGAGTATACAACAAATAATAACTCAATACAATTAATCTAGCCAACAAACAACACTAACCAAATAAAAACAAATTATAGAAAAATCTATCAAATTGTGGAACCAAGTCGCCACCAAAATCTGGGTGTAGAAGCTTCTAAACCTGATTTCCACAGTTCATATGGTAGAGCTACGAACAAGCAATTATTTACAACATGTGAAAAGCAAAAGTGAAAATTTTCACTTTATATAAATCAGCCCTAATGGGTCTTTAGTGGGCATAATATGAATAAACCCAACATGAATGTCTTACTAGCAATTATTTACAACATGTTCATATTGTATCATTTCTGGTCCTAATAAATTATCTTATTTCTTTAACCATTTTTTAGTAAAAATATTTCATCCTAATCAAACGAATTATTGATATGCTCCACTCAAATCCACATCACAAAATGTTGTACTGAACTTTATATATTAAAAAGCTTTAAAAAAATATTTGTTGAATGTATGGACATGACTTTGTAGATTTGACTATTGATAATAGATATATTCTGATTCAATTATTTTAGATAAATGTAAAATATCAAATATCATATCTTTAGATATCTTTGACTTCTTTATTATTGTAGGATATTAGATTCGGTAGATTTTTTGTTTGAGTTTAAATTATTAAAGTTATTTTTTCTCTGATTAACATTAATTTTTGTTTTTAAGTATTTTACAAATTTATTTTCAAACTCATAAGTGAAGTGATTGTTGGTTAACACAACTAAAGTATACTTTTTTTTAATGTACTTACTAGGATTCGATCTTGAGACCAACAATATCAAATCAAACTAAATTTAAATTTGACATGTTAGTCATCAAGCTACAATGTCGTTTGGTAACTATAAAGTATACTTTAAACTTCTGATTGCATGGTTCAAATTAATGGACATATCATACATATATTTGATGAGAAGTTATATCTTAAACCTTTGTATTATTCAACTTCGAAAAAGAAAACCTTACTTTAAAGGTGAAAGATGGTAGAGAAAATAACATAGATAATATTGAGGCTACACTTGCGCCATAATACATTTAAACTACAAAAAACCGTGTTTAAGAAAGTAAATCAAGGCTCGGGTTTGATAGTTCTCCAAAAAAACAAAAAAAACAGCTCGCGTTTTATAATTATTTAAGTTTCATTTCATAATCATTTCATTTTTTGTTTTTTGTTTCTAGCCTTTATTTTTTGTTTTTGATTTTTGTTTTAAATAAATATCATATAAGTTTGACAACTAATTTTAATTTTATGTTTTTCAAAATTAAAAACTAAAAAATTTGTTTGATAGTTGGTTTTTGGTTTTCAAACATCATATTTTGTTTTGATTTTTTTTAGTTTTTTACTATTTATTCTTGATTTTTTCATATTTTTTTATAAAACGAACCTCTTATAAACAGGTTTTAGAATTTCTTTAATATTTTAAAAACGGTTTAAAAATTTTTAAAACAAAAACTAGAATTGGTTATCAAACAAATTTATTTTCAAAAAAATAAAAACAAAAAACACAGAAAACAAAAAATGAAATGGTTATTAAATAGGGACTTAGTTTTTTGTTTATAAAACTTGAGACTAAAATTAGTATTCCTTCAATATTACTTTAGTATAATTTTAGTATCTAACTTTCATTTATGTTTTTAAAAACAAAATAAAATTGAGCTCTAAATAAGTAGACTAAATCTTAAAAATATTTGCAAATGTAGATTCCTAGAAAAATATTAGCAAAATTGATTTTCATTAATGATGTTATTAATTAACTTAATTATCCATTTATAACAATACCCTCAATCATTTTTATTTTAATATTTCAAATTAATAACCAAATAGGAAAAAATCTCAACTTCCGTAACCACTCACTCCTAAATTCGTGCAACCATAATTATAATTTTTTGCCGAAAACAGAACTCTCACCCTTTCGTCTACCCATTTACTAGCTTTCATCATTTTATCTTCTTCTTCATTTCTCCGAGAAAGAAAAATCGTATACTCCCACTGCCAAGCTCGACATCGCTTCACTTCTTTCGAGTAGTGACGGTCGGAATGGAAAACTAAATACGTTAAACGCACACACAAAGGTCATACATACGGTACGATTATACAACCGAGACAGTATAAACACAACATACAACCCCAGTCAGTATAAACACAACATACAACCCAGACTGTAGCGTTGAATAAATATAGTTTGTAGGATAAATAATACTATATTATGAAGTGGATTTCATGTTATAACAAACTATAGTATGTACTTATATGCATAACATATACCGTATACATTATACATCAATATCGAAAAAGGATGTGAAAGCTATAATTATACATACAGTATATACTATTAATATAGTACTACACATAATGGAAAATATTATATTGTTAGATAGTCTTACAAGAGAACAAACACTTACCAATCTATACCATCTGAGACATAGTCGAACCTGAAACAATGTAAAAACCAAAGATTGATGAAACATTCTGAAACTCACTAGAAAGTGAACAGAACAGATGGAAAGTGACGCCATTGTGGAAGAACGGTATATAGTATACAGTCCATACACATACAGTTTATTAACATACAATTCATTAGATTACATAACATGTGAAAATGGAATTAGAACTAAGTATGTAATAGGAATATATTATTAAATATACGGTATGGTAGATATAGTATGGTATATTGTAAATAATTCTTTTACATACAGTTTATTTACTTATAGTTCATTTAGATTACAGAACATGTGAAGGTGGAATTAGAACTACATTATATAATATGAATATATTATTAAACAGTACGGTATGGTAGATATCAGACGCAAAGAAGGACATATCAAATTGTATCATTTTGCATCATTGATGAAATTCAACGGGACCAGCCAGAAGTCGACAATGGTTATACAGTAGTCCGGGAGGTTTGGTGGTGTTGATTGTATATTAGGTTTAGATTTGATTGCATGTATGGTATTGCGATGATAGTAATCGGATTTCAACTTGGTTAAATTTTTAAAAATTTCAAGCTTGTGTTGATTTAGTTTAACAAGAAAAAGGGGAGGAATAACACCAAAGGTGATTAGAAGAATCCAAAGAACACTTGGAACGTTTATAAGTTACTTCGTAGAAAGCGGAAGCGGGATAATCTTTGTGATTGCTATTGGAAAGGTATTATTTTGTAGGGTGGTTATGTAGTATGAATTGTATGGAGGGTTTATTTAATGTTTCTTGTTTTACACTAGTTACTCAAATGATTTACTTAAGACAACAAGTTCATCGGGTGCTTCGAATTGTTACGAACAAGCATCATCAGATGATGAAGTAGGAACAACGATGGAAGGACAAGAAGGGAACAAGGGTGAAACCATAAAGAATATCGGTAATGTAGGAATTGCTAGAGTATCCGTTGAAATCGTAGTGCACGATGGTAGTAATTTAACTAGTGTTATTGAATTCTTGTTCAATAATGGTTCTGTTTGATTTTGATTTTAAGGTATATAATGATCTGAACATTAAATACTGTATATATATGAGCATAATAATGAGTACAAACTGATTTTATTGTTCTATATGTTTTTAACCATCTGTATTGGAATTCAATCAATGAGCATAATAATGAGTACATTATATACTGTATATATCTTATCATAGTAATGAATACAAACTTATCTGTTTGTTATGTATTTTTTTAACCATCTGTATAGATAATATTGAGGCTACACTTGCGCCATAATACATTTAAACTACAAAAAACCGTGTTTAAGAGAGTAAATCAAGGCTCGGGTTTGATAGTTCTCAAAAAAAAAAAAAAGCAATTTGGCGTTTTATAATTATTTAAGTTTCATTTGATAATCATTTCATTTTTTGTTTTTTTGTTTCTAGCCTTTATATTTAGTTTTTGATTTTTTTTTTTAAATAAATGTCATATAAGTTTGACAACTAATTTTAATTTTATGTTTTTAAAAATTAAAACTAAAAATTTGTTTGATAGTTGGTTTTGGTTTTCAAACATCATATTTTGTTTTGATTTTTTTAGTTTTTACTATTTTTTCTTGATTTTTCATATTTTTTATAAAACGAACCTCTTATAAACAGAGTTTTAGAATTTCTTTAATATTTTTAAAACGGTTTAAAAAATTTTAAACAAAAACTAAAATTGGTTATCAAACAAATTTATTTTCAAAAAATAAAAACAAAAAACAGAGAAAACAAAAAATGAAATGGTTATTAAATAGGGACTTAGTTTTTGTTTATAAAACTTGAGACTAAAATTAGTATTCCTTCAATATTACTTTAGTATCTAACTTTCATTTATGTTTTTAAAAACAAAATAAAATTGAGCTCTAAATAAGTAGACTAAATCTTAAAAATATTTGCAAATGTAGATTCCTAGAAAATATTAGCAAAATTGATTTTCATTAATGATGTTATTAATTAACTTAATTATCCATTTATAACAATACTCTCATCATTTGTATTTTAATATTTCAAATTAATAACCAAATAGGAAAAAATCTCAACTTCCAGTAACCACTCACCCCTAAATTCGTTCAACCATAATTATAATTTTTGTCGAAAGCAGAACTCTCACCCTTTCGTCTACCCATTTACTAGCTTTCATCCTTTTATCTTCTTCTTCATTTCTCCGAGAAAGAAAAATCGTATACTCCCACTGCCAAGCTTGACATCGCTTCACTTCTTTCGAGTAGTGACGGTCGGAATGGAAAACTAAATACGTTAAGCGCACACACAGAGGTCATACATACGGTATGATTATACAACCGAGACAGTATAAACACAACATACAACCCCAGTCAGTATAAACACAACATACAACCCAGACTGTAGCGTTGAATAAATATAGTTTGTAGGATAAATAATACTATATTATGAAGTGGATTTCATGTTATAACAAACTATAGTATGTACTTATATGCATAGCATATACCGTATACATTATACATCAATATCGAAAAAGGATGTGAAAGCTATAATTATACATACAGTATATACTATTAATATAGTACTACACATAATGGAAAATATTATATTGTTAGGTAGTCTTACAAGAGAACAAACACTTACCAATCTATACCATCTGAGACATAGTCGAACCTGAAACAATGTAAAAACCAAAGATTGATGAAACATTCTGAAACTCACTAGAAAGTGAACAGAACAAATGGAAAGTGACGCCATTGTAGAAGAACGGTATATATAGTAGCGATCCATACACATACGGTTTATTAACATACAATTCATTTAGATTACATAATATGTGAAAATGGAATTAGAACTAAGTATGTAATAGGAATATATTATTAAATATACGGTATGGTAGATATAGTATGGTATATTGTAAATAGTTCTTTTACATACAGTTTATTTACTTATAGTTCATTTAGATTCTGAGAACATGTGAAGGTGGAATTAGAACTACATTATATAATATGAATATATTATTAAACAGTACAGTATGGTAGATATCAGACGCAAAGAAGGACATATCAAATTGTATCATTTTGCATCATTGATGAAATTCAACGGGACCAGCCAGAAGTCGACAATGGTTATACAGTAGTCCGGGAGGTTTGGTGGTGTTGATTGTATATTAGGTTTAGATTTGATTGCATGTATGGTATTGCGATGATAGTAATCGGATTTCAACTTGGTTAAATTTTTAAAAATTTCAAGCTTGTGTTGATTTAGTTTAACAAGAAAAAGGGGAGGAATAACACCAAGGCTGATTAGAAGAATCCAAAGAACACTTGGAACGTTTATAAGTTACTTCGTAAAACGGAAGCAGGATAATCTTGATGATTGCTATTGGAAAGGTATTATTTTGTAGGGTGGTTATGTAGTATGAATTGTATGGAGGGTTTATTTAATGTTTCTTGTTTTACACTAGTTACTCAAATGATTTACTTAAGACAACAAGTTCATCGGTGCTTGAATTGTTACGAACAAGCATCATCAGATGATGAAGTAGGAACAACGATGGAAGGACAAGAAGGGAACAAGGGTGAAACCATAAAGAATATCGGTAATGTAGGAATTGCTAGAGTATCCGTTGAAACTGTAGTGCCTGATGGTAGTAATTTAACTAGTGTTATTGAATTCTTGTTCAATAATGGTTCTGTTTGATTTTGATTTTAAGGTATATAATGATCTGAACATTAAATACTGTATATATATGAGCATAATAATGAGTACAAACTGATTTTATTGTTCTATATGTTTTTAACCATCTGTATTGGAATTCAATCAATGAGCATAATAATGAGTACATTATATACTGTATATATCTTATCATAGTAATGAATACAAACTTATCTGTTTGTTATGTATTTTTTTAACCATCTGTATAGATAATATTGAGGCTACACTTGCGCCATAATACATTTAAACTACAAAAAACCGTGTTTAAGAGAGTAAATCAAGGCTCGGGTTTGATAGTTCTCCAAAAAAACAAAAAAAACAGCTGGCGTTTTATAATTATTTAAGTTTCATTTGATAATCATTTCATTTTTTGTTTTTTTGTTTCTAGCCTTTATATTTAGTTTTTGATTTTTTTTTTTAAATAAATGTCATATAAGTTTGACAACTAATTTTAATTTTATGTTTTTAAAAATTAAAAACTAAAAAATTTGTTTGATAGTTGGTTTTTGGTTTTCAAACATCATATTTTGTTTTGATTTTTTTTAGTTTTTTACTATTTTTTCTTGATTTTTTCATATTTTTTTATAAAACGAACCTCTTATAAACAGGTTTTAGAATTTCTTTAATATTTTTAAAACGGTTTAAAAAAATTTTAAACAAAAACTAAAATTGGTTATCAAACAAATTTATTTTCAAAAAAATAAAAACAAAAAACAGAGAAAACAAAAAATGAAATGGTTATTAAATAGGGACTTAGTTTTTTGTTTATAAAACTTGAGACTAAAATTAGTATTCCTTCAATATTACTTTAGTATCTAACTTTCATTTATGTTTTTAAAAACAAAATAAAATTGAGCTCTAAATAAGTAGACTAAATCTTAAAAATATTTGCAAATGTAGATTCCTAGAAAAATATTAGCAAAATTGATTTTCATTAATGATGTTATTAATTAACTTAATTATCCATTTATAACAATACTCTCATCATTTGTATTTTAATATTTCAAATTAATAACCAAATAGGAAAAAATCTCAACTTCCGTAACCACTCACCCCTAAATTCGTTCAACCATAATTATAATTTTTTGTCGAAAACAGAACTCTCACCCTTTCGTCTACCCATTTACTAGCTTTCATCCTTTTATCTTCTTCTTCATTTCTCCGAGAAAGAAAAATCGTATACTCCCACTGCCAAGCTTGACATCGCTTCACTTCTTTCGAGTAGTGACGGTCGGAATGGAAAACTAAATACGTTAAGCGCACACACAGAGGTCATACATACGGTATGATTATACAACCGAGACAGTATAAACACAACATACAACCCCAGTCAGTATAAACACAACATACAACCCAGACTGTAGCGTTGAATAAATATAGTTTGTAGGATAAATAATACTATATTATGAAGTGGATTTCATGTTATAACAAACTATAGTATGTACTTATATGCATAGCATATACCGTATACATTATACATCAATATCGAAAAAGGATGTGAAAGCTATAATTATACATACAGTATATACTATTAATATAGTACTACACATAATGGAAAATATTATATTGTTAGGTAGTCTTACAAGAGAACAAACACTTACCAATCTATACCATCTGAGACATAGTCGAACCTGAAACAATGTAAAAACCAAAGATTGATGAAACATTCTGAAACTCACTAGAAAGTGAACAGAACAAATGGAAAGTGACGCCATTGTAGAAGAACGGTATATAGTAGACAGTCCATACACATACAGTTTATTAACATACAATTCATTTAGATTACATAATATGTGAAAATGGAATTAGAACTAAGTATGTAATAGGAATATATTATTAAATATACGGTATGGTAGATATAGTATGGTATATTGTAAATAGTTCTTTTACATACAGTTTATTTACTTATAGTTCATTTAGATTACAGAACATGTGAAGGTGGAATTAGAACTACATTATATAATATGAATATATTATTAAACAGTACAGTATGGTAGATATCAGACGCAAAGAAGGACATATCAAATTGTATCATTTTGCATCATTGATGAAATTCAACGGGACCAATTTGTAAGTCGACAATGGTTATCTGAGAGTCGGGAGGTTTGGTGGTGTTGATTGTATATTAGGTTTAGATTTGATTGCATGTATGGTATTGCGATGATAGTAATCGGATTTCAACTTGGTTAAATTTTTAAAAATTTCAAGCTTGTGTTGATTTAGTTTAACAAGAAAAAGGGGAGGAATAACACCAAGGCTGATTAGAAGAATCCAAAGAACACTTGGAACGTTTATAAGTTACTTCGTAAAACGGAAGCAGGATAATACTGTGATTGCTATTGGAAAGGTATTATTTTGTAGGGTGGTTATGTAGTATGAATTGTATGGAGGGTTTATTTAATGTTTCTTGTTTTACACTAGTTACTCAAATGATTTACTTAAGACAACAAGTTCATCGGGTGCTTCGAATTGTTACGAACAAGCATCATCAGATGATGAAGTAGGAACAACGATGGAAGGACAAGAAGGGAACAAGGGTGAAACCATAAAGAATATCGGTAATGTAGGAATTGCTAGAGTATCCGTTGAAACTGTAGTGCCTGATGGTAGTAATTTAACTAGTGTTATTGAATTCTTGTTCAATAATGGTTCTGTTTGATTTTGATTTTAAGGTATATAATGATCCAACATTAAATCATCGTATATATATGAGCATAATAATGAGTACAAACTGATTTTATTGTTCTATATGTTTTTAACCATCTGTATTGGAATTCAATCAATGAGCATAATAATGAGTACATTATATACTGTATATATCTTATCATAGTAATGAATACAAACTTATCTGTTTGTTATGTATTTTTTTAACCATCTGTATAGATAATATTGAGGCTACACTTGCGCCATAATACATTTAAACTACAAAAAACCGTGTTTAAGAGAGTAAATCAAGGCTCGGGTTTGATAGTTCTCCAAAAAAACAAAAAAAACAGCTGGCGTTTTATAATTATTTAAGTTTCATTTGATAATCATTTCATTTTTTGTTTTTTTGTTTCTAGCCTTTATATTTAGTTTTTGATTTTTTTAAATAAATGTCATATAAGTTTGACAACTAATTTTAATTTTATGTTTTTAAAAATTAAAAACTAAAAAATTTGTTTGATAGTTGGTTTTTGGTTTTCAAACATCATATTTTGTTTTGATTTTTTTTAGTTTTTTACTATTTTTTCTTGATTTTTTCATATTTTTTTATAAAACGAACCTCTTATAAACAGGTTTTAGAATTTCTTTAATATTTTTAAAACGGTTTAAAAAAATTTTAAACAAAAACTAAAATTGGTTATCAAACAAATTTATTTTCAAAAAATAAAACAAAAAACAGAGAAAACAAAAAATGAAATGGTTATTAAATAGGGACTTAGTTTTTTGTTTATAAAACTTGAGACTAAAATTAGTATTCCTTCAATATTACTTTAGTATCTAACTTTCATTTATGTTTTTAAAAACAAAATAAAATTGAGCTCTAAATAAGTAGACTAAATCTTAAAAATATTTGCAAATGTAGATTCCTAGAAAAATATTAGCAAAATTGATTTTCATTAATGATGTTATTAATTAACTTAATTATCCATTTATAACAATACTCTCATCATTTGTATTTTAATATTTCAAATTAATAACCAAATAGGAAAAAATCTCAACTTCCGTAACCACTCACCCCTAAATTCGTTCAACCATAATTATAATTTTTTGTCGAAAACAGAACTCTCACCCTTTCGTCTACCCATTTACTAGCTTTCATCCTTTTATCTTCTTCTTCATTTCTCCGAGAAAGAAAAATCGTATACTCCCACTGCCAAGCTTGACATCGCTTCACTTCTTTCGAGTAGTGACGGTCGGAATGGAAAACTAAATACGTTAAGCGCACACACAGAGGTCATACATACGGTATGATTATACAACCGAGACAGTATAAACACAACATACAACCCCAGTCAGTATAAACACAACATACAACCCAGACTGTAGCGTTGAATAAATATAGTTTGTAGGATAAATAATACTATATTATGAAGTGGATTTCATGTTATAACAAACTATAGTATGTACTTATATGCATAGCATATACCGTATACATTATACATCAATATCGAAAAAGGATGTGAAAGCTATAATTATACATACAGTATATACTATTAATATAGTACTACACATAATGGAAAATATTATATTGTTAGGTAGTCTTACAAGAGAACAAACACTTACCAATCTATACCATCTGAGACATAGTCGAACCTGAAACAATGTAAAAACCAAAGATTGATGAAACATTCTGAAACTCACTAGAAAGTGAACAGAACAAATGGAAAGTGACGCCATTGTAGAAGAACGGTATATAGTAGACAGTCCATACACATACAGTTTATTAACATACAATTCATTTAGATTACATAATATGTGAAAATGGAATTAGAACTAAGTATGTAATAGGAATATATTATTAAATATACGGTATGGTAGATATAGTATGGTATATTGTAAATAGTTCTTTTACATACATTTATTTACTTATAGTTCATTTAGATTCTGAGAACATGTGAAGGTGGAATTAGAACTACATTATATAATATGAATATATTATTAAACAGTACAGTATGGTAGATATCAGACGCAAAGAAGGACATATCAAATTGTATCATTTTGCATCATTGATGAAATTCAACGGGACCAGCCAGAAGTCGACAATGGTTATACAGTAGTCCGGGAGGTTTGGTGGTGTTGATTGTATATTAGGTTTAGATTTGATTGCATGTATGGTATTGCGATGATAGTAATCGGATTTCAACTTGGTTAAATTTTTAAAAATTTCAAGCTTGTGTTGATTTAGTTTAACAAGAAAAAGGGGAGGAATAACACCAAGGCTGATTAGAAGAATCCAAAGAACACTTGGAACGTTTATAAGTTACTTCGTAAAACGGAAGCAGGATAATACTGTGATTGCTATTGGAAAGGTATTATTTTGTAGGGTGGTTATGTAGTATGAATTGTATGGAGGGTTTATTTAATGTTTCTTGTTTTACACTAGTTACTCAAATGATTTACTTAAGACAACAAGTTCATCGGGTGCTTCGAATTGTTACGAACAAGCATCATCAGATGATGAAGTAGGAACAACGATGGAAGGACAAGAAGGGAACAAGGGTGAAACCATAAAGAATATCGGTAATGTAGGAATTGCTAGAGTATCCGTTGAAACTGTAGTGCCTGATGGTAGTAATTTAACTAGTGTTATTGAATTCTTGTTCAATAATGGTTCTGTTTGATTTTGATTTTAAGGTATATAATGATCTGAACATTAAATACTGTATATATATGAGCATAATAATGAGTACAAACTGATTTTATTGTTCTATATGTTTTTAACCATCTGTATTGGAATTCAATCAATGAGCATAATAATGAGTACATTATATACTGTATATATCTTATCATAGTAATGAATACAAACTTATCTGTTTGTTATGTATTTTTTTAACCATCTGTATAGATAATATTGAGGCTACACTTGCGCCATAATACATTTAAACTACAAAAAACCGTGTTTAAGAGAGTAAATCAAGGCTCGGGTTTGATAGTTCTCCAAAAAAACAAAAAAAACAGCTGGCGTTTTATAATTATTTAAGTTTCATTTGATAATCATTTCATTTTTTGTTTTTTTGTTTCTAGCCTTTATATTTAGTTTTTGATTTTTTTTTTAAATAAATGTCATATAAGTTTGACAACTAATTTTAATTTTATGTTTTTAAAAATTAAAAACTAAAAAATTTGTTTGATAGTTGGTTTTTGGTTTTCAAACATCATATTTTGTTTTGATTTTTTTTAGTTTTTTACTATTTTTTCTTGATTTTTTCATATTTTTTTATAAAACGAACCTCTTATAAACAGGTTTTAGAATTTCTTTAATATTTTTAAAACGGTTTAAAAAATTTTAAACAAAAACTAAAATTGGTTATCAAACAAATTTATTTTCAAAAAATAAAAACAAAAAACAGAGAAAACAAAAATGAAATGGTTATTAAATAGGGACTTAGTTTTTGTTTATAAAACTTGAGACTAAAATTAGTATTCCTTCAATATTACTTTAGTATCTAACTTTCATTTATGTTTTTAAAAACAAAATAAAATTGAGCTCTAAATAAGTAGACTAAATCTTAAAAATATTTGCAAATGTAGATTCCTAGAAAAATATTAGCAAAATTGATTTTCATTAATGATGTTATTAATTAACTTAATTATCCATTTATAACAATACTCTCATCATTTGTATTTTAATATTTCAAATTAATAACCAAATAGGAAAAAATCTCAACTTCCGTAACCACTCACCCCTAAATTCGTTCAACCATAATTATAATTTTTGTCGAAAGCAGAACTCTCACCCTTTCGTCTACCCATTTACTAGCTTTCATCCTTTTATCTTCTTCTTCATTTCTCAGAAAGAAAAATCGTATACTCCCACTGCCAAGCTTGACATCGCTTCACTTCTTTCGAGTAGTGACGGTCGGAATGGAAAACTAAATACGTTAAGCGCACACACAGAGGTCATACATACGGTATGATTATACAACCGAGACAGTATAAACACAACATACAACCTCGATTATAAAACACAACATACAACCTGCATTTGTAGCGTTGAATAAATATAGTTTGTAGGATAAATAATACTATATTATGAAGTGGATTTCATGTTATAACAAACTATAGTATGTACTTATATGCATAGCATATACCGTATACATTATACATCAATATCGAAAAAGGATGTGAAAGCTATAATTATACATACAGTATATACTATTAATATAGTACTACACATAATGGAAAATATTATATTGTTAGGTAGTCTTACAAGAGAACAAACACTTACCAATCTATACCATCTGAGACATAGTCGAACCTGAAACAATGTAAAAACCAAAGATTGATGAAACATTCGAAACTCACTAGAAAGTGAAGCAGAACAAATGGAAAGTGACGCCATTGTAGAAGAACGGTATATAGTAGGCTTGATCCATACACATACAGTTTATTAACATACAATTCATTTAGATTACATAATATGTGAAAATGGAATTAGAACTAAGTATGTAATAGGAATATATTATTAAATATACGGTATGGTAGATATAGTATGGTATATTGTAAATAGTTCTTTTACATACAGTTTATTTACTTATAGTTCATTTAGATTACAGAACATGTGAAGGTGGAATTAGAACTACATTATATAATATGAATATATTATTAAACAGTACAGTATGGTAGATATCAGACGCAAAGAAGGACATATCAAATTGTATCATTTTGCATCATTGATGAAATTCAACGGGACCAAATTGTAAGTCGACAATGGTTATACAAGAGTCAGGAGGTTTGGTGGTGTTGATTGTATATTAGGTTTAGATTTGATTGCATGTATGGTATTGCGATGATAGTAATCGGATTTCAACTTGGTTAAATTTTTAAAAATTTCAAGCTTGTGTTGATTTAGTTTAACAAGAAAGAAAGGGGAGGAATAACACCAAGGTGATTAGAAGAATCCAAAGAACACTTGGAACGTTTATAAGTTACTTCAGAAAGCGGAAGCAGGATAATACCGTGATTGCTATTGGAAAGGTATTATTTTGTAGGGTGGTTATGTAGTATGAATTGTATGGAGGGTTTATTTAATGTTTCTTGTTTTACACTAGTTACTCAAATGATTTACTTAAGACAACAAGTTCATCGGGTGCTTGAATTGTTACGAACAAGCATCATCGGATGATGAAGTAGGAACAACGATGGAAGGACAAGAAGGGAACAAGGGTGAAACCATAAAGAATATCGGTAATGTAGGAATTGCTAGAGTATCCGTTGAAAGCGTAGTGCACGATGGTAGTAATTTAACTAGTGTTATTGAATTCTTGTTCAATAATGGATTGCATTTGATTTTGATTTTAAGGTATATAATGATCTCAACATTAAATCATCGTATATATATGAGCATAATAATGAGTACAAACCTGATTTTATTGTTCTATATGTTTTTAACCATCCTGTATTGGAATTCAATCAATGAGCATAATAATGAGTACATTATATAATCGTATATATCTTATCATAGTAATGAATACAAACTTATCTGCATTTTGTTATGTATTTTTAACCATCTGTATAGATAATATTGAGGCTACACTTGCGCCATAATACATTTAAACTACAAAAAACCGTGTTTAAGAGAGTAAATCAAGGCTCGGGTTTGATAGTTCTCCAAAAAACAAAAAAGCATTTGGCGTTTTATAATTATTTAAGTTTCATTTGATAATCATTTCATTTTTTGTTTTTTTGTTTCTAGCCTTTATATTTAGTTTTGATTTTTTTTTAAATAAATGTCATATAAGTTTGACAACTAATTTTAATTTTATGTTTTAAAAATTAAAAACTAAAAATTTGTTTGATAGTTGGTTTTGGTTTTCAAACATCATATTTTGTTTTGATTTTTTTAGTTTTTACTATTTTTCTTGATTTTTTCATATTTTTTATAAAACGAACCTCTTATAAAGCGAGTTTTAGAATTTCTTTAATATTTTTAAAACGGTTTAAAAAATTTTAAACAAAAACTAAAATTGGTTATCAAACAAATTTATTTTCAAAAAAATAAAAACAAAAAACAGAGAAAACAAAAAATGAAATGGTTATTAAATAGGGACTTAGTTTTTTGTTTATAAAACTTGAGACTAAAATTAGTATTCCTTCAATATTACTTTAGTATCTAACTTTCATTTATGTTTTTAAAAACAAAATAAAATTGAGCTCTAAATAAGTAGACTAAATCTTAAAAATATTTGCAAATGTAGATTCCTAGAAAAATATTAGCAAAATTGATTTTCATTAATGATGTTATTAATTAACTTAATTATCCATTTATAACAATACTCTCATCATTTGTATTTTAATATTTCAAATTAATAACCAAATAGGAAAAAATCTCAACTTCCGTAACCACTCACCCCTAAATTCGTTCAACCATAATTATAATTTTTTGTCGAAAACAGAACTCTCACCCTTTCGTCTACCCATTTACTAGCTTTCATCCTTTTATCTTCTTCTTCATTTCTCCGAGAAAGAAAAATCGTATACTCCCACTGCCAAGCTTGACATCGCTTCACTTCTTTCGAGTAGTGACGGTCGGAATGGAAAACTAAATACGTTAAGCGCACACACAGAGGTCATACATACGGTATGATTATACAACCGAGACAGTATAAACACAACATACAACCCCAGTCAGTATAAACACAACATACAAACCTGCATTTGTAGCGTTGAATAAATATAGTTTGTAGGATAAATAATACTATATTATGAAGTGGATTTCATGTTATAACAAACTATAGTATGTACTTATATGCATAGCATATATACCGTATACATTATACATCAATATCGAAAAAGGATGTGAAAGCTATAATTATACATACAGTATATACTATTAATATAGTACTACACATAATGGAAAATATTATATTGTTAGGTAGTCTTACAAGAGAACAAACACTTACCAATCTATACCATCTGAGACATAGTCGAACCTGAAACAATGTAAAAACCAAAGATTGATGAAACATTCTGAAACTCACTAGAAAGTGAACAGAACAAATGGAAAGTGACGCCATTGTAGAAGAACGGTATATAGTAGACAGTCCATACACATACAGTTTATTAACATACAATTCATTTAGATTACATAATATGTGAAAATGGAATTAGAACTAAGTATGTAATAGGAATATATTATTAAATATACGGTATGGTAGATATAGTATGGTATATTGTAAATAGTTCTTTTACATACAGTTTATTTACTTATAGTTCATTTAGATTACAGAACATGTGAAGGTGGAATTAGAACTACATTATATAATATGAATATATTATTAAACAAAGATGCTGATATGGTAGATATCGGGACTTAAAGAAGGACATATCAAATTGTATCATTTTGCATCATTGATGAAATTCAACGGGACCTGGTGTAAGTCGACAATGGTTATCTGAGAGTCCAGGAGGTTTGGTGGTGTTGATTGTATATTAGGTTTAGATTTGATTGCATGTATGGTATTGCGATGATAGTAATCGGATTTCAACTTGGTTAATTTTTAAAAATTTCAAGCTTGTGTTGATTTAGTTTAACAAGAAAAAAGGGAGGAATAACACCAAAGGCTGATTAGAAGAATCCAAAGAACACTTGGAACGTTTATAAGTTACTTCAGTAAAGCGGAAGCAGGATAATACGGTGATTGCTATTGGAAAGGTATTATTTTGTAGGGTGGTTATGTAGTATGAACTGTATGGAGGTTTATTTAATGTTTCTTGTTTTACACTAGCTACTCAAATGATTTACTTAAGACAACAAGTTCATCGAGTGCTTCGAATTGTTACGAACAAGCATCATCAGATGATGAAGTAGGAACAACGATGGAAGGACAAGAAGGGAACAAGGGTGAAACCATAAAGAATATCGGTAATGTAAGAATTGCTAGAGTATCCGTTGAAACTGTAGTGCCTGATGGTAGTAATTTAACTAGTGTTATTGAATTCTTGTTCAATAATGGTTCTGTTTGATTTTGATTTTAAGGTATATAATGATCTGAACATTAAATACTGTATATATATGAGCATAATAATGAGTACAAACTGATTTTATTGTTCTATATGTTTTTAACCATCTGTATTGGAATTCAATCAATGAGCATAATAATGAGTACATTATATACTGTATATATCTTATCATAGTAATGAATACAAACTTATCTGTTTGTTATCTATTTTTTTAACCATCTGTATAGGAATTCGAGGAAGAAATTAGAAAAGAGACTGTGAAGGACGTAACCGAGGGTTGTGCCAACAAACTAAGTGAGAATGAAAATATACCAAGTCAGCAAAAATCGGTCGGAAAGTGAATGAAAACGCCAAAATATTTGTTAACGATAGTAAAAAAAAGCCATAAACATATGTGTATGTGCGCATGTTAGAAAAAAAACATCGCAGATTCAACTGAGAAATTTTGTTTGTCAGAATATCGAGAGAAGTGGCCAATGGAGAAAAAAGATGGAGATGAGTCTGCTTGAGATGATCTAAAATGATGAGGGGTGAGGGAAGACTTTGAATAGTTAGTTAAGGAATCTATTTTTAGATGAAATTTGTTATTTAAGATCAATTAATTATGACATTAAACATAATTATATGAAATTAAGGTGAAGAAATATATTGAAAAGTGATTTAGCTCGATTTTTAAATAAAAAATTAGATTTACAAAATGAAAAGTTAGCTGAACAAATTTGTAGTTATTTATTAAAAAGGAATTATTTAATATAAAAATTTAATTAGTCACCTCCTTTCTTAAAAGAGAAAATGTTAATAAACACAAAATTAAATTTCAAAAACAAAAAAAAAATAAATGAATATCAAATGAGAGCTGACATTTTCATATGACAACAATGGAAGGCGAGAATTCTAAGTTTTATATTTAAATGGGAAAACTACAATGTTTATCCTTTAAGTTTGAAATTTAATTTCAATTTGATCATAAAATAATCACTTCAGTTGAGGTTTGAAAGTAGACTTTTTTAAAATCTCAAGTGAAGTGATTTTAAAAAAGACTACTTTCAAACCTCAAGTCTTGAACGATTGTGCCACTCTTTAAGGACAAGTGTTTTATCCTCCACAATAATTTGTATTTTAGGCACCAATAATTCAGTCTAAATGTCACAAAATGAAAAATAAATTGTTGGCGAGCCTTGAGGAAAACAATTTGGCTTATAAAAAACATACCTTAAAGCCTTCATTTTTATACTTGTTTTCCATCACTTTTCTGTCATTTTCCTTTTTGGAGTCTTCATATCTTTGCTGTAGCCGATTCTTGTTCAACTAATTCTCAAAACTTTCTTCAAATTAGAGATCCTTTTGAGATTTTTGTTGCAATTAATATGGAATTAGTGAAGAACAGAATTGTGGTGATTCGAACCCAGATCGATGAATTTCCAGTTGAGTCTGATTTTGAGATCAAATGTGAAGATCTTGTGGTTTGTGTGAAACCTGGTTGTGATGATATTATTGTTAAGACTCTTTATGTTTCCATTGATCCATATCAGATCAATCGTATGAAAACCTATAGCTCTTCTCACACCACTTCATCCTATTCAACTCCCATCAAACCTGGCCAGGTACTTTTTTTTGTAGTTTAAGAACTGTGGATTCGAATCCCACGACCTCTTATTCATTGGCATATCATGAATGTTGTTGAACTGTTACTTTTATTAGTTCCTTCATTTTATTTGTTGTCATCTACTCCTCTTTTTCTCATTTTTTGATTCATTGTGGTTACTTTTTAAAATATAGAATATATCATATATTATGATCTATCGAATTTGGAAAATAGAGAAAAAATGATTTGATATACCTTAATATTTATCTTCTCCCTTTCTGGAAGGATATTTATACAAGAAACAAAATTTTAAAATAGTAAAATATTTATTAAAGTCTAAGCATCCAAACAATTCTAACAATCTAATACGATCTATACTGAATTCATTCTTTGGTTTTTTTTTCTCCTTAAATGGGTCAATGAAAACATCCCTTTTCTTTTGTTCTTTTGGGTACGATTATCTATAGAAGGAAATGGTTATGAAAAACGGGCCGTTATAATTGGGCGATATGGAATCATTATTAAACCGAGAATGATTAACCGTGAAATTATTTCTCAATATCTTTGGTTTTATCTGCTTGTCCCAAACACCCATGTGACATGCCTATGTTTTTTTTATAATCTATCCACCAAAATTAATTGTTTTTTTTGGTTAGTGGTCTCATCCCATATTTGATTAGTTTGTTAAACTGGGAGATTTAGTTTGAACCTAGAACCTCAATATTTACAATTGAAATCAGATGGGTTTCTTTTAATTGAGGAAACTCCATAAATAATGGAAGTGTGTTATAGGTAGCAAATTTCACTATATTTATTTAAAATTATAGCAATTTTTCAAAAATACTTCCTACCTAGTAAAATATGAAAACTTTAACTTAGATTGAAACTTATCAATTTTGATGTGATTGTCAATTTAACGTTATTAAATCAGTTTTTGCTATATTGGAGTATGTTGATTTTTTTTTTCTCCTTTTTGCTCCTCATGGAAAATCCTCAAAATGAAATGACACAATATTGAAAATTTAGAAACTTTTGTGGTTCAATTGTTGTTGAGATAAACATATATTTGTGGGTTTTTTTTTTTTTTTTTTTTTTTTGAGAAACTAACATATATATGTGGTTTGGTGTTGGACATAAAGGCTATAGATACATATGGAGTGGGAGAAGTATTGAGCTCAGGGAACCCAGATTTTAAGAAAGGAGACTTGGTGATTGGGCTCATTCATTGGGCCGAGTACAGCGTGGTCAAAGCCCAAACCAGCATGCTTAGAAAGTTTGACCCTTTGGGATTTCCAATAACTAACCATATTGGAATTTTAGGTAACTGGCTTATATTAATCCAACTAATTAAATAATTAATGACAAACAGATATTAATTATGGTTTTTTGTTTTGTTTTAGGATTCAGTGGATTGACTGCTTATGGTGGTTTGTTCGAAGTAGCAAAGGTTAAGGAAGGAGAGAAAGTGTTTGTGTCAGCTGCTTCTGGTTCTGTTGGGAGTTTGGTTGGACAGTTTGCTAAGCTCCATGGCTGCTATGTTGTTGGCTGTGCTGGCTCTGATCAAAAGGTTACTTTTTCAACCCTCTTTTGTTTTGTGTGTATCATTTGTGAATTTGTATTTCTTCGGGACAAATACCGATAAAGACAAAGAAGTATAATTTAGAGAAAGATGTGGTGTGAGCCACGTGACTTTCGATGCTTAAGTTAGACAAGGAGTAAAAAGTAAGAGGGTGTAATTTATAGGCTTCCTTTAACTTTTTATAGGGAGGTCACGTGATCTTTTCCTCTTTCCTTTTCGTGGACGGATTTAAGGACCTTTCGAACTAGAAAGTATCAAGTAGTAGGAATGAAATGGGCCCACTTTGCTACGAATTCGGGGCCTGGGATTGGGTCAAACCCAACCCCTAGGAGCTCGGGTCGGGTCCAACCCAACTCCCCTTGGGCCCGGGGCATTTGTCGGGTTAGGATTGGACCTTCTTTAGGGCCCGATTCTCTTCGCCTCTCTTTGGCTTTGGGCTGCATCCTCTAGGACTTGAGGGTTTCTCGTAGATCATGTTAGGCTTAGGTTCACATTTACCTCATAAAATTTGTTAATTAACATGTTAAAAGATGCACATTACATTATTTTTTCTCTTTATTTACTTGGTATCGAACTTGTGTAGTTGATTGTACTGGCCATTTATATAGGGAAAACTAGGTAAATGTCTAAAATTAGAAAGTATTTCAAGAAGATGTCTACACTTTTTAGACTTTAAATAGATGTCTATTCTTTAATTTAAAAAATAAATTTTAAATAATTAAATGTAAAATAGACCGTTATACCCCTGGAATTTAAATCAATTTCTTTTTTTTATGTATTATTCTAAATATTGACTTTTAACCACCATTCAAACAAAATTTCACCAAATCTAAACAAAAATCCTCAACAGAATTCCACCAAATCTAAAAAACAAAAAATTATTTAAATATAAAATATTTTTCAATAGAATTTCACCAAATCTAAACAAAAATCTAAAAATTGGTTTAAACAAATTTTTTTTAAAAAAAGATTAAATATACCAATTTAAATTTAATTTTTTAACCAACATTAAAAATTGTTTACTGTATATAAATATACATAACACTACATACTAAACCCTCACAAAAAAATTGAGAGAAAATAAAAGACAAAGAAAAACTCACCTGAGGCAACTGCATCATTTGACTGTGTGTAACTGTCTGTACGGCTGCACATAATAATATATGTGTCAAACTTGGATCAGAGAATGCACATTGATTTATATACGACTGTCCGTACCCGTAATCAATCACATCAGCTTGGTGATGTAGGCATATGCTAGTTTCTTTACATGTATAGTTCCCTCTTTTTTGCATCTCTTGTTCCTGGTTATCTATCCATGTGTACCAATACACACTGTCGTGATTTCAGTCAGCTAGAATGCACCAATCGTGTACACACTATTTGCAACCCCATTAAATATCCCTCCCACGTCTCTATCTTTTGTTACCATTATGCCCTTTGCTTTGTTATTCCCGTATTTGTAATGAAAAAGACTGATACTTGAACTTTCATCCAATTCGAGACCTGCAGTGATGATGGATAAAAGTTGAGATATTTGGATCCGTGAACAATGTCAAAACATATTGTATTGTCATTGGAATATACATTCACATTGTCTCAAATTTTGTTAAAAGCAATTGTAATCGACGTTGCTTCCATTAACAAAGAATCAAAGAAAAAAAAACAAATATCTTAGCTGAATGAAAGTGAGATCCAACAATTCACGATCGAAAGTGGGAGTGGGAGTGAGATCAATCTAAGACTGAAGAATGTGGCAAGTGTGAGATACAGTGTAAAACGAATAAAAGGATAAAAAAATAAAAATCAATGGTCGAAACTGAGTGTTGAATGATATAGATATTATTTATTTGATTCAAAAATTGATGGGAGTAGATATTTGAAGTATAAAAGAGCGAAGGCAATTAAAAAAGGTAATATATATATATAAGTAGTTAAATACATCCCTTAAATTGAGGGGAGAGTTTCTAATGTATGTTTTTTCTTTTTTATTCCTGGAATTAAGGGGATGGTTTACCAGGAGTTGTTATTTTGTTATATTATTTTTATATTAAAAAATGTAAAATAGGGGCACTATATGAATGTAAATATTATCTCTCTTCACTTATTTTTTATTTAGATAAAAATTTAAAGTGAAAAAATGAATAGACATTCTCTTGAAATAGTTTCTAATTTGAGACATTTATAAGTATTTCCCAAAGAAAAGGGTTTTGGTCCTAAGTAAAAATATGGCAAAAATTAGTGGGCTTTTAGGAGGGAGGAGATCAAATTAGAATACTAATTTCAAGGATCAAATATGTAATTTTTTAGTATTTTATTTAGGAAAGATTTGGGTAGAGTCTAGGTTCGCCCTTAGGCATGTTATTGCCGTGGCACTTTAAGAGAATTTTTTTTATTCTCTTTTTATTTATAAGAGATTTTTTTATTGTAGCTCTTAAAGTAGCTGCATGTGGTGTGGTGCAGCCTAGGTTCCACCAAAATATTTCTCTTTTATTTATAAGATTCTATAAATAAATAGATTATTTGAAAATGCTAGAAAACTCGGACGATTGTTTTTTTATATAGTTGAATGTATGCTAGAGAAATTGAAAATCTATGTAAACTGATACTACATACACAATTATCATAGAAATGCAAATATGCTTAAGGAAAAATAAAAAAGTAATGCTGAGTTCTTGTTGGTATATATAGATAGTATACCAATATAGATAGTATCGATACTATCTATATATACCAACAAGAGCTCTGCATATTACTTTTTTCATGATTCAATTATATAAATTCCAAAGTAAAACGTGTTTATTTTAGAATATTAATCGTCTATTGGATGACCTTGTGAAAATTTTCCTAAGAAGCATGTGAGATAGATAAAATATGTTGAAAGGACTTATATTTGTGTGTAAGGATAATCTTTACTTTTAAAAACAATTTAAAGTAAATAGATAACGTGTTTAGATTGTAGGAGATATAAGGAAAATGTGGATGCCGTCACGTTATAAATTTGAATTTCAAATCTTCGACTATAAATTGTGAGGCTGAAATGTTAAAATGCATCCATTTTTTTTATGTCAACAATAATATGGTGTCCATAACTTTTTAATCATAAATATAGAGGTCAGTTAAATTATTGCTTTGGTGACATATTTTATTGTTCACAAAAGGTTAATATTCTTTAGTGAAAATTATAGTTTTATTTATAATTGACATTGGTTCCTATCTAACATATCCAATGTAAGGTTGCCTTGCTCAAAGAGAAGCTTGGATTTGATGATGCATTCAATTACAAACAAGAGAAGGACTTGACATCAGCCTTAGAGAAGTGAGAATTTAAACTTCAAACCTAATTACTTTGGACAACATTCAATATTTACACATTAATTAGTAAAAATTAAAAGCTTGGGGAAATGAATTTGAAATCCATATTATTGCAGGTACTTTCCTGATGGAATTGATGTTTATTTTGACAATGTGGGAGCTGAAATGTTAGAAGCAGCAGTGGCCAACATGAACCCATTTGGAAGAGTGGCTCTTTGTGGTGTTATTTCTGAGTATACAAATTCCAAAAAGCTTCACCAAACATGCTTGATGTGGTGTACAAAAGAATCAAACTCAAGGATTTTTAGGGGAGATTTTATGCATCTGTACCCAGATTTCATCTCTAAGACCACTGACTACCTATGTTCGGGCAAGATCGAGTTGCTCGAAGACGTATCGATCGGACTCGAGAGCATTCCCTCTGCTTTCATTGGGCTGTTTAAGGGTGATAATATTGGAAAGAAAATAGTCAAAGTTGTAGAGTGAATGAAAAAAAAAAAAAAAAAAAAAGAACAAGTGAAGAAATTGGTGTGTGTGTTTTTATGCATGTAGTTGAGTAATTGTTGTATTATTACCTTGGTTACTTGTTGGTTTGGATCAAGTTTCGAT
This sequence comes from Sicyos edulis, assembly GCA_036507275.1. NCBI lineage: Eukaryota > Viridiplantae > Streptophyta > Magnoliopsida > Cucurbitales > Cucurbitaceae > Sicyos > Sicyos edulis. The sequence continues at coordinate 5,022,898 of CM071853.1, forward strand.
CTCTCATCTTTAGGAACATGAACGAAAGGTTTACAACCAAAGATGCAAAGATGACTATAAGATATGTCTTTCTTTAACCAAACTTCATTTCTCAAAGGAACACGTGGTGTGAGATTTAGAACATGTACAACTGTATTCAATGTTTCACCCCTAAATGTTTTGGCTAACTGTGGCTGTGAAATCAAATATCTCACTCTTTCCACCAATGTCCTATTCATTCTCTCAGCTAATCCATTTAATTGAGGAGTCTTAGGAGGCGTCTTTTGATGTCAGATACCATGATCTCTGCAATACTCATCAAAAGGTCCAATATACTCTCCTCTATTATCGGTCCTGATGCACTTCAACTTTTTACCAGTTTCACTTTTAATAAGGGCATGAAACTGTTTAAACACCTGCATCATCTGATCTTTAGACTTTAAGGTATAAACTCATGTTTTCTTTGAATGCTCATCTGTAAACGTCACGAAGTAAGATGCACCTACAAATGTTTTTGTTTTTATCAGACCACACACATCAAAATATACACTGTCAAGTACCTCTAGTCTCCTTGGAGGTTGTGATGCTTTAAAAGAAACTCTTGTTTTCTTTCTTACTAAAAAATGTTCTCATCTTTTCAAAGACACATTTTTCACCTCAGAAAGATGATTTTTCTTGGCTAGAATCATCAAATTCTTCATGCTGACATGACTGAGTCTTTTATGCCAAATCTCAACATTTTGTTCATTGTTCACTACATTGATATCACGACCAATAGTTTTTGCCTGCATAAAATAAAATGAAGAACGCTTCTCACCTTTAGCTACCACCATAGAGCCTTTAGTAAGCTTCCAATATGCCATTATTGAAGGTATGCATAAACCTTCATCGTCTAGCTTACCTGTGAAGATTAAATTCATGCGGATATCAGGGATGTGTTTCAAATTTTTCAAAATCAATATAGTACCATTCTTGGTCTCCAAATGCACATGTCCTATGTCAACTGCTTTTGCTAATCCATCATTACCCATCCTAACATTGCCATAATGACTAGATGTGTAGGATGCAAAGAATTCTCTCATTGATGTAGCATGAATCGAGGCACCACTATCAATCACTCAACTGTTCTGTAGCAAGGTTTATACTATCGCCGTCGAATAAAACAAAGAAATCTTCGATGACTGCAGTAATTTTGTCTGCATCATCATCATCAATCGTCTTTTCCTTACCTTTATCAACTTTATTTTCTCTCTTTAGTTTTCTTCAATGCTTTTTTATATGACCTTTCAAGCCACAATGAAAACATTCAACATTAAAAAACTGGTCACTCTTGCTCTTGCTTTTGTCTTTGTTTTTCGGACCTTTGCTTGTACTCCTCCCCTTTCTTTCAGTAATAAGAACATCAAACTATGAAAGAGAACCTTGTGACTTTCTTCTTATCTCTTCACTACATACACTATTTTTTACCAAGTTCATACTTAGTACACCATTTGAAATTTGAGTTTGACAAGAAAGTTCTAAAAGTCTCCCAAGAATCTGGTAACGAACCAATAAGCCATAACCCACGTATCTCCTCATCAAGCTTGATACTCATTCCAACTAACTGATTAATAATACCTTGGAATGTATTCAAGTGATCTAGCGTAGACGTTCCTTCTTGATACTTTAAAGCCATCATGTGATTAATCGGAAATAGTTTATTACCAATTTTCGGGGCATACAAAGACTTAAGCTTATTCCACATTGGCCGTTAATATGATTTAGAATATTCTCTTCTACCCAAAGTCTAATCATGCCACATACTTTCCTATGACATATTTCCCATTCTAAAGCAATTTTATCAACCGGCTTTTCAAGTGAAAATACGAGAAGATATAAATCATTGACATATAAAATATATTCCATTTTTTTCCATACTTGATAATTTGATCCATTCAAAATTACCATTCTACCACCGCTATGACTCTTTTCCATATTTAACACAAGGCCTCTAATTAAATTTAACCATAGACCTCTGATACCACTTGATGAGAATAAACACTATGTTACTAGGATCAATTATTCTCCTCTTGTGTTTCTAATGAAAAATGGAAAACATAAAGTATGGTAGATAAATCAAGCACAACACACCAGGAATTTTAACGTGGAAAACCTCCTCAAGACGAGGAGTAAAAAACCACGGAACGCAAAATCTCCACTATAATCAATAATGGGTCACAACGAATTCTCCCGTCACAAGTTGAGTATACAACAAATAATAACTCAATACAATTAATCTAGCCAACAAACAACACTGAACCAAATAAAAACAAATTATAGAAAAATCTATCAAATTGTGGAACCAAGTCGCCACCAAAATCTGGGTGTAGAAGCTTCTAAACCTGATTTCCACAGTTCATATGGTAGAGCTACGAACAAGCAATTATTTACAACATGTGAAAAGCAAAAGTGAAAATTTTCACATTATGTAAAGCAGCCCTAATGGGTCTTTAGTGGGCATTGTCTTACTAGCAATTATTTACAACATGTGAAAAGCAAAAGTGAAAATTTTCACTTTATATAAATCAGCCTATTTGGTCTTTAGTGGGCATAATATGAATAAACCCAACATGAATGTCTTACTAGCAATTATTTACGACATGTTCATATTGTATCATTTCTTGTCCTAATAAATTATCTTAGTTCTTTAACCATTTTTTATTAAAAATATTTCATCCTAATCAAACGAATTATTGATATGCTCCACTCAAATCCACATCACAAAATGTTGTACTGAACTTTATATATTAAAAAGCTTTAAAAAAATATTTGTTGAATGTATGGACATGTAGATTTGACTATTTATAATAGATATATTCTGATTCAATTATTTTAGATAAATGTAAAATATCAAATACCATATCTTTAGATATCTTTGACTTCTTTATTATTGTAGGATATTAGATTCGGTAGATTTTTTATTTTGTTAGAATATTCAGTTATATTTTTCTGAAAGACTTTTTCCAAATCTCATACTCCAATCATTAGGTTGTATAAATATCTCATTTGAGGAGATAATAATTTCTCAACATTTTCGTCCTTTTTTTTTTTTTTGATTGAAACATTTTCGTCCTATTTTGTTAAGTTATTATGGTATCAAAACAAGAAGTTTGAGTTTAAATTATTAAAGTTATTTTTTCTCTCATTAATATTAATTTTTGTTTTTAAGTATTTTACAAATTTATTTACAAACTCACAAGTGAAGTGATTGTTGGTTTACACAATTAAATTTCCCTTTAACTATAAAGTATACTTTTTTTAATCTACCTACTAGGATTCGATCTTGAGACCAACAATATCAAATCAAACTAAATTTAAATTTGACATGTTAGTCAATAGAGCAGTAGCTCAAGCGGCATCAATGTACACTTAATGACCAAAGGTCTTAGATTTGAGCCTCCCCCACCCCCAATTATTGTAATCTCAAAAAAAAAAATTGACATGCTAGCCATCAAGCTACAATGTCTACAATGTCGTTTGGTAACTATAAAGTATACTTTAAACTTCTGATTGCATGGTTCAAATTAATGGACATATCATACATATATTTGATGAGAAGTTATATCTTAACCTTTGTATTATTCAACTTCGAAAAAGAAAACCTTACTTTAAAGGTGAAAGATGGTAGAGAAAATAACATAGATAATATTGAAGCTACACTTGCGCCATAATACATTTAAAGTACAAAAAACCGTGTTTAAGAAAGTAAATCAAGGCTCGGGTTTGATAGTTCTCCAAAAAAACAAAAAAAAACAGCTCGCGTTTTATAATTATTTAAGTTTCATTTGATAATCATTTCATTTTTTGTTTTTTTGTTTCTAGCCTTTATTTTTAGTTTTTGATTTTTTTTTAAATAAATATCATATAAGTTTGACAACTAATTTTAATTTTATGTTTTTAAAAATTAAAAATTTGTTTGATAGTTGGTTTTTGGTTTTCAAACATCATATTTTGTTTTGATTTTTTTTTAGTTTTTTACTATTTAGTCTTGATTTTTTCATATTTTTTTATAAATCGAACCTCTTATAAACAGGTTTTAGAATTTCTTTAATATTTTTAAAACGGTTTAAAATTTTTTTAAACAAAAACTAAAATTGGTTATCAAACAAATTTATTTTCAAAAAAATAAAAACAAAAAACAGAGAAAACAAAAAATGAAATGGTTATTAAATAGGGACTTAGTTTTTTGTTTATAAAACTTGAGACTAAAATTAGTATTCCTTCAATATTACTTTAGTATCTAACTTTCATTTATGTTTTTAAAAACAAAATAAAATTGAGCTCTAAATAAGTAGACTAAATCTTAAAAATATTTGCAAATGTAGATTCCTAGAAAAATATTAGCAAAATTGATTTTCATTAATGATGTTATTAATTAACTTAATTATCCATTTATAACAATACTCTCATCATTTGTATTTTAATATTTCAAATTAATAACCAAATAGGAAAAAATCTCAACTTCTGTAACCACTCACCCCTAAATTCGTTCAACCATAATTATAATTTTTTGCCGAAAACAGAACTCTCACCCTTTCGTCTACCCATTTACTAGCTTTCATCCTTTTATCTTCTTCTTCATTTCTCCGAGAAAGAAAAATCGTATACTCCCAACGCCAAAGCTTGACATCGCTTCACTTCTTTCGAGTAGTGACGGTCGGAATGGAAAACTAAATACGTTAAGCGCTTTACACAGAGGTCATACATACGATACGATTATACAACGAGAGACAAGATAAACACAACATACAACCCCGATCAAGATAAACACAACATACAACCTGCATCAGAGCGTTGAATAAATATAGTTTGTAGGATAAATAATACTATATTATGAAGTGGATTTCATGTTATAACAAACTATAGTATGTACTTATATGCATAACATATACCGTATACATTATACATCAATATCGAAAAAGGATGTGAAAGCTATAATTATACATACAGTATATACTATTAATATAGTACTACACATAATGGAAAATATTATATTGTTAGGTAGTCTTACAAGAGAACAAACACTTACCAATCTATACCATCTGAGACATAGTCGAACCTGAAACAATGTAAAAACCAAAGATTGATGAAACATTCTGAAACTCACTAGAAAGTGAACAGAACAAATGGAAAGTGACGCCATTGTGGAAGAACGGTATATAGTATACAGTCCATACACATACAGTTTATTAACATACAATTCATTTAGATTACATGACATGTGAAAATGGAATTAGAACTAAGTATGTAATAGGAATATATTATTAAATATACGGTATGGTAGATATAGTATGGTATATTGTAAATAGTTCTTTTACATACAGTTTATTTACTTATAGTTCATTTAGATTACAGAACATGTGAAGGTGGAATTAGAACTACATTATATAATATGAATATATTATTAAACAGTACAGTATGGTAGATATCAGACGCAAAGAAGGACATATCAAATTGTATCATTTTGCATCATTGATGAAATTCAACGGGACCAGCCAGAAGTCGACAATGGTTATACAGTAGTCCGGGAGGTTTGGTGGTGTTGATTGTATATTAGGTTTAGATTTGATTGCATGTATGGTATTGCGATGATAGTAATCGGATTTCAACTTGGTTAATTTTTAAAAAATTTCAAGCTTGTGTTGATTTAGTTTAACAAGAAAAAGGGGAGGAATAACACCAAGGCTGATTAGAAGAATCCAAAGAACAGTTGGAACGTTTATAAGTTACTTCGTAAAACGGAAGCAGGATAATACGGTGATTGCTATTGGAAAGGTATTATTTTGTAGGGTGGTTATGTAGTATGAACTGTATGGAGGTTTATTTAATGTTTCTTGTTTTACACTAGCTACTCAAATGATTTACTTAAGACAACAAGTTCATCGGGTGCTTCGAATTGTTACGAACAAGCATCATCAGATGATGAAGTAGGAACAACGATGGAAGGACAAGAAGGGAACAAGGGTGAAACCATAAAGAATATCGGTAATGTAAGAATTGCTAGAGTATCCGTTGAAACTGTAGTGCCTGATGGTAGTAATTTAACTAGTGTTATTGAATTCTTGTTCAATAATGGTTCTGTTTGATTTTGATTTTAAGGTATATAATGATCTGAACATTAAATACTGTATATATATGAGCATAATAATGAGTACAAACTGATTTTATTGTTCTATATGTTTTTAACCATCTGTATTGGAATTCAATCAATGAGCATAATAATGAGTACATTATATACTGTATATATCTTATCATAGTAATGAATACAAACTTATCTGTTTGTTCTGTATTTTTTTAACCATCTGTATAGGAATTCGAGGAAGAAATTAGAAAAGAGACTGTGAAGGACGTAACCGAGGGTTGTGCCAACAAACTAAGTGAGAATGAAAATATATCAAGTCAGCAAAAATCGGTCGGAAAGTGAATGAAAACGCCAAAATATTTGTTAACGATAGTAAAAAAAAGCCATAAACATATGTGTATGTGCGCATGTTAGAAAAAAAACATCGCAGATTCGACTGAGAAATTTTGTTTGTCAGAATATCGAGAGAAGTGGCCAATGGAGAAAAAAGATGGAGATGAGTCTGCTTGAGATGATCTAAAATGATGAGGGGTGAGGGAAGACTTTGAATAGTTAGTTAAGGAATCTATTTTTAGATGGAATTTGTTATTTAAGATCAATTAATTATGACATTAAACATAATTATATGAAATTAAGGTGAAGAAATATATTGAAAAGTGATTTAGCTCGATTTTTTAAATAAAAATTAGATTTACAAAATGAAAAGTTAAATTTGAACAAATTTGTAGTTATTTATTAAAAAGGAATTATTTAATATAAAAATTTAATTAGTCACCTCCTTTCTTAAAAGAGAAAATGTTAATAAACACAAAATTAAATTTCAAAAACAAAAAAAATATAAATGAATATCAAATGAGAGCTGACATTTTCATATGACAACAATGGAAGGCGAGAATTCTAAGTTTTATATTTAAATGGGAAAACTACAATGTTTATCCTTTAAGTTTGAAATTTAATTTTAATTTGATCATAAAATAATCACTTCACTTGAGGTTTGAAAGTAGATTTTTTTAAAATCTCAAGTGAAGTGATTTAAAAAAAGACTACTTTCAAACCTCAAGTCTTCAACGATTGTGCCACTCTTTAGGGACAAGTGTTTTATCCTCCACAATAATTTGTATTTTAGGCACCAATAATTCAGTCTAAATGTCACAAAATGAAAAATAAATTGTTGGCGAGCCTTGAGGAAAACAATTTGGCTTATAAAAAACATACCTTAAAGCCTTCATTTTTATACTTGTTTTCCATCACTTTTCTGTCATTTTCCTTTTTGGAGTCTTCATATCTTTGCTGTAGCCGATTCTTGTTCAACTAATTCTCAAAACTTTCTTCAAATTAGAGATCCTTTTGAGATTTTTGTTGCAATTAATATGGAATTAGTGAAGAACAGAATTGTGGTGATTCGAACCCAGATCGATGAATTTCCAGTTGAGTCTGATTTTGAGATCAAATGTGAAGATCTTGTGGTTTGTGTGAAACCTGGTTGTGATGATATTATTGTTAAGACTCTTTATGTTTCCATTGATCCATATCAGATCAATCGTATGAAAACCTATAGCTCTTCTCACACCACTTCATCCTATTCAACTCCCATCAAACCTGGCCAGGTACTTTTTTTTGTAGTTTAAGAACTGTGGATTCGAATCCCACGACCTCTTATTCATTGGCATATCATGAATGTTGTTGAACTGTTGCTTTTATTGGTTCCTTCATTTTATTTGTTTTCATCTACTCCTCTTTTTCTCATTTTTTGATTCATTGTGGTTACTTTTTAAAATATAGAATATATCATATATTATGATCTATCGAATTTGGAAAATAGAGAAAAAATGATTTGATATACCTTAATATTTATCTTCTCCCTTTCTAGAAGGATATTTATACAAGAAACAAAATTTTAAAATAGTAAAATATTTATTAAAGTCTAAGCATCCAAACAATTCTAACAATCTAATACGATCTATACTGAATTCATTCTTTGGTTTTTTTTTTTCTCCTTAAATGGGTCAATGAAAACATCCCTTTTCTTTTGTTCTTTTGGGTACGATTATCTATAGAAGGAAATGGTTATGAAAAACGGGTCGTTATAATTGGGCGATATGGAATCATTATTAAACCGAGAATGATTAACCGTGAAATTATTTCTCAATATCTTTGGTTTTATCTGCTTGTCCCAAACACCCATGTGACATGTCTATGTTTTTTTATAATCTATCCACCAAAATTAATTGTTTTTTTTTGTTAGTGGTCTCATCCCATATTTGATTAGTTTGTTAAATTGGGAGATTTAGTTTGAACCTAGAACCTCAATATTTACAATTGAAATGAGATGGGTTTCTTTTAATAGAGGAAACTCCATAAATAATGGAAGTGTGTTATAGGTAGCAAATTTCACTATATTTATTTAAAATTATAGCAATTTTTCAAAAATACTTCCTACCTAGTAAAATATGAAAACTTTAACTTAGATTGAAACTTATCAATTTTGATGTGACTGTCAATTTAACGTTATTAAATCAGTTTTTGCTATATTGGAGTACGTTGATTTTTTTTTTCTCCTTTTTGCTCCTCATGGAAAATCCTCAAAATGAAATGACACAATATTGAAAATTTAGAAACTTTTGTGGTTCAATTGTTGTTGAGATAAACATATATTTGTGGGTTTTTTTTTTTTTTTTTTTTTGAGAAACTAACATATATATGTGGTTTGGTGTTGGACATAAAGGCTATAGATACATATGGAGTGGGAGAAGTATTGAGCTCAGGGAACCCAGATTTTAAGAAAGGAGACTTGGTGATTGGGCTCATTCATTGGGCCGAGTACAGCGTGGTCAAAGCCCAAACCAGCATGCTTAGAAAGTTTGACCCTTTGGGATTTCCAATAACTAACCATATTGGAATTTTAGGTAACTGGCTTATATTAATCCAACTAATTAAATAATTAATGACAAACAGATATTAATTATGGTTTTTTGTTTTGTTTTAGGATTCAGTGGATTGACTGCTTATGGTGGTTTGTTCGAAGTAGCAAAGGTTAAGGAAGGAGAGAAAGTGTTTGTGTCAGCTGCTTCTGGTTCTGTTGGGAATTTGGTTGGACAATTTGCTAAGCTTCATGGTTGCTATGTTGTTGGCTGTGCTGGCTCTGATCAAAAGGTTAACCAAGTTTAAACCTTTTTTGTTGTGGGTTCGATCTTAGTTTCAATTTCGTCTCTATGATTTTAAAAAATTTCTAAGAAATGTGTGAGTAAGAGCAAAATATGTTTATTGATCTGTGTGAAGATAGTCTTGACTCATAAACATGGTTCAAGGTAAATAGGTAATAATTTCTTGAGATATACAAGAAATTTTGAATCATGAGCTTGAAACGTAATAGTAGGGATATTATAAGGGTATGGGAACAATTTGTAAAGAGTTTGTTTAGGAATTGGTTATAAATAGTGGGGAAAGGGAATGAGTGAGGTATACAATAGTTTGGTAAATAGTTTAGAACTTGAGAGTGGTTCTTAAGATTGAGAAGAATTTGGGTGCAGCCCAGACTACATCTCCACCATGATGTCACTCATGTGACACTTTTGGTGCCATGTATTTCATCTCTTTTTTTATTGTTTTATATTTGTTATAAAAAATAAAATAAAAGAAAAAGATGCGTGACTCCACATAGGTGACATTATGATGGAAGTGCAAACCGAGCTACATCCAAATTCTTCTCTTCATAATTAACGTTGGTTCTATCTATTGCACATGTAAGGTTGCTTTGCTCAAAGAGAAGCTTGGATTTGATGATGCATTCAATTACAAACAAGAGAAGGATTTGACATCAACCTTAGAAAAGTGAGATTTTAAATTTTAAATTCACATTACTACTTTTGACAATTAATATATTTACAAATTAGTAAAAACTAATTAAGAGCTTGGGGAAATGAATTTGAACTCCATAATATTTGTAGGTACTTTCCTGATGGAATTGATGTTTATTTTGACAATGTGGGAGCTGAAATGCTAGAAGCAGCAGTGGCCAACATGAACCTATTTGGGAGAGTGGCTCTTTGTGGTGTTATTTCTGAGTATACAAATTCCAAAAAAGCTTCACCAAGCATGATTGATTTGCTGTACAAAAGAATCAAACTCCAAGGATTTATAGCTGTAGATTTTATGCATTTGTTCCCAGATTTCATCTCGAAGACCTCTGATTATCTTCGTTCGGGCAAGATCAAGTCACTCGAAGACGTATCGATCGGGCTCGAGAGCATTCCCTCTGCTTTCATTGGGCTGTTTAAGGGTGATAATATTGGAAAGAAAATAGTCAAAGTTGTAGAGTAAATGACAAAAAGAAAAGAAAAGAATAAGTGAAGAAATTGGTGCAATATTTTGATGACACTTTTTTATGCTTGTAGTTGAACAATGTTGTATTATTGCCTTGGTTACTAGTTGGTTTGGTTTATGCTTGTACTTCAAAATAATTTTTTTGTTCCGTGTGTTTTTCTCTTTTAGATCTCCTAAAATTGTATGATATTTATTTTAACCTTATAGTTTAATTATTATATATTTTTAGTTCAACAATAATTAGAGATTAGGCTATTGAAATCTATGACCAAGAATGTTATGGACGTTGTTGATGCCGAAATTTGGTCTTCGAGATCAACGGTGAATTTGTAATTGATTGGGATGAATTACATGCAAAATAAACAAAAACTGGGACACTGGTGAGATGTGAGCCACGCCGCCTGCAAAGAGGTGAGTAGGTGAGTCGAGTTTGGGGTATTTTTGAATTGCTTACCTCATGACTAAATGACTTACATATATATTTGAGACAGGTAAGTGACCACTTTTGGTAAGAAATAAATGATAATTTATGGAAACTTCCCATTTTTAGGTGAATATTTCCATTTTGAGAAAATATCTATTCTTGGGTCGAGTCCTAAATAGGATCTAACCATAGTAAAAAATTATGAATATAGGTGAAAATGGCATACAAATCGGAGCTAAAATGGAGAAAATATCGCCAAAATGGTGAAAATGGGCGAACTGGGTCGGCGACTGACCCAATCAGGTTGCCCATGGGGCGCCTGAGCGGGCTGTGTCCGCACCCCTTTCTGCTCGGTTCCGGGCCCCACTTCTCATGCCCGTCTCTCTTTCGGGGCTTTATTCATGATCCCGACTCTATTCTAGATAGCCTACTTCTCGGGCCTAATCTTGCCCATAACAGAAGTTATTGCTCCCGTTAGTTATTTAATTTTATAAATAAACTACGCGTTTTTCCTTTAGAATATGCATTCAAAATATGAGCCATTATATGGAAATTAAATTAAGTAGTACTTAAACCACTAGTCATATTTGTGTATAAACAGACATCAAATCTTAAACAAACCAAGACCAACGACCAACTTCTTCTTATTATTTTTATTTATTTTTTAAATGACCTAACGTTAGGTAAGATGATACCTTAAGTACATGACTATCACATACTCATTCCTTTAAAATAACAATTGGTGCCAAAATAATTATTTTCTTAAAATTCAAATATGCTAAAATAAACCCTTTAAATTGTTACAACTTAAATTTAAAACAAACCTAAAAGTTGAATCATGAAAACAATTAAGTAAACTCAAAATCTTTGTACTGAGGTTTTTAATTTACACATTTTATCCCAAATTATAATCTTACTTAAAAACATAGAAAAAAGAAAACTTTTATGGATTTGGTAAATGGGGTAGCTGCATATTAGATAGTATAGAAGCCTCTTGCTCATCAATCTTAAATGAGATCTTAATTTTATTTTAATTGGACCGAATATCCGTTTGAATCTAATAGATGATAGGTTAATATAGTCACAGTACCAACAATATACGATCAATCTAAATTCCAACAACTTAGACAAAAATATATTCAAGTCTTTTCCAAGATCAAATTCGTTCTCCAAATCAAAATACGAAATCAACAATTTGGAAACGACATGCTTAAAAATATAGAAAGGATCCTAAATTCATAAGCAACAAGAACAATGATAAATAGTTTAAAGAGGAGAAATTAACACCAATTTATACTGGTTCACCCAAATATGGCTACTTCCAATCTCTACTACCAATTGCACGTTCCACTAAATTGTCAGGAGAATACAAGAGATTACAACACTCTTCAAATAACAAAGAATTACCCAAAAAGAGAAATCACACAAGAACTCTCTTATTTTTCTTCTCACTGTATTTTTCAATAACCCACAGAACAGAAAAAATTGCAGCCTTCATTTTTCTTTCGTCAAACCCATAGTGCACACTGCCTTGCATGTTGTAGTTATAAGTTTTAAAAATTAAAACTTCCCACGTGTGCATACAACAAAGTAAATGGGCTTTTTGTTTGGGCTCCATAACTTAACAATCTCCCACTTTGAGACAAAACAAGTAACATGTCTCTCTTGCAATAGTAGCGACTCCTCTCTATTCATAGAGAAGTCCAAGTGAAGTTGCACACAACTTCAGTGTAAGGACTCCGACCTAACTCAGAGTCTCAACCTAAGTCTTTAACTCTAAATGCATGAAAACGATGTTCGACATATAAAGCAAGTATAAAAACAATACCAATTAATTGGTATTGTTTTTATACAACTTATCATGCCCCTAAATAGTTCATGCAGACACAAAGTATTGCAGCAAGCTCCACGGTCATCGATCTCCAGCTTTGTTGATCATCCATCTCGATACAATCTAATAACCCAAAATTTCACTAGTTAAATGGCTGTTTTGGTTAATAAATTAAGGAGGGGCATTTTTGTGGTTTAGCTAAAGAAGAGGGGCAGTTGGGTCTTTTGACCTTGGTATTTAAGTCAAATTGTGGATCCCTAGGTCTGAGGGTGCACTGTTCATCTTCATCATTGAGCATCCTTCCCTGTTTTTCGACCATCTTGGCTCTACCGGTGCTGTCTTCGTCGTCGCAAGGGTGCGGGTTCGTCGTTGCTTGCGTGAGTGTGGTGTTTGCAGCGTGAAACTGAGTTACGCATTGTGCATCGTTGTCGTTGCTGGTCGGGAGGGTGTCGTCGCCGCAGGTCTGCTCGCCGCTGCCATCTGTGTTCGTGTAGAGGAGCTCATTGCTTGAGTGTTGTTGTGGGTTCGATTCTGCCGTAGCAAGGTTAAGTGTCATCGTCTACTTCGAGTCCGTCGCCTGAAGAGGGAGCAGCGCTGCTGCCGTGGGAGCTTCGTCATCGCGAGCTCGTGCTTTTCGGGACGAGGTGCGTTCGTCGCCACCACCGCAAGGTGCGTCGTCGCCGTCGGAGTAGCTCGTCGGAGCAGCAGGTGGGTTTTCTCTTTTAGATGGTTTTTGTTAAGGTGTTGTCTCAAGGTTGAAGAAGAGGTGTGTTTGGGTTTTGGTTTAAACTCATTTAAATGAGGAATAGGGACTGTTTGGTTATTAATGTTGAGATATTTAAATGAAGGATTAGGCTTGTTTGTTTAATGGATTAAAGTTATTTAAGTTGTGGTTTATGGGTGTTTGTTTCCAAGTTCAAAGTCATCTAAATGAGGTTTAAGTGTTGTTTGGTTTGGTGCTTAAAGTCATTTAAAATATGGATAAAACATGTTTGGTTGCTGGGTTATGCTATTCAAGTTAAAGATAGGTGGTGTTTGTTTGCTGGTTTATGGTTATTTAAATGGTGATTTAAAGCCGTTTGTTTCTTGGGTTATGAGTGTTCAAGTAATGGATTAATGTTGTTTGGCTTCTAGTTTAAAGTTAGTTTAAGGGTGGATTAAGCTTGTTTGGTTTGTGGCATAAAACCATTCAAGTAGTGATTTATGCTTGTTTGGCTAGTGCTTTAAAATCATTCAGGTAATGAATTAAAGGTGTTTGGTTTGGAGTTTTGAGTTATCCCAAATGTGAAATTAAGGTTTGCTTGGATTGTGGTTTAAAGGCTGTTTGGCTAGTAGTATAATGCATGTTGGGTATTCAGTTTAATGGGTGTTTGGCTTGGGTAAAATGATGAATTTTGACCCGTTGACTGTTATTGACCAGATTTGACCCGAACCACTCTTTGTTCGTCGAGCCGAGTTCGCAAGGCACGTGTAGCCACCGGGTGTCTCTGGGACACGTTTTTCGAGGTTCTTCCCTGTTTGATAAATTCGATATTCTGGATCCAATTTTGATGGTCTAAGGTGCTAGTTTTGACCGATTTGTTCGTTTCAGGGCTCAGAGTTTTATTTGGCTAGTTGGAGCATCCAATGGATTCTTGGAGAGCTGTTAGTGGATTGGTCAAGGTAAGGGACCCTTTACCCCTTCTCGAGGACCTGTGGTTAATACATGTGCTGGTTTACTTGCATTAGTTGATTTGTCTGATTGTGGCATGACCATGTGTATTGTATGTTGCATTTGATTGCATCGAGAGCATATACATTTCATGTTTATCTGTTGTATGACTAGTGATGCATGAATCATGTACGTATGCCTGATATGGTCGAGTTGCACATGGTTGCATGATTGTCCTGATATGGACTTGCATGATGTTTGATGCACGACTTTATGCCTTGTTTGGACCCAAACGAGTCATAAAGATCGGATAGAGGAGACTAGTAGGTGGGTGTGGACGAAGAGATTCGGGCGCACACCCTAGCTTGAGGTGATATTCTCTCGCTCCGCAGGACTTCCGTGGATGGTCGGCCGGCCAGGCTCACGGCCCTGGATGGTTTCTACTAGTAGCCTAGGCTCTCTCCAGGTAGGTGGTATGGGCCTGATATGGTTCCTTGGTGAGTGGTGTGGCACCACCTCTCGCCGTGAGTACGAGGCCTAGGGCCAATAGGTTGCTCGACTCACCAGTTCCCTCTGGAGTAGGATGCCAGATTGCTCTCGAGTCAGAGGACTCTTGTGAGCTTTTGGTCTTGGGGTCTACGACCTCTAGATCGCTCTCATGAGGTGCTCTGCCAAGGACGAGGTTTCTTGTCTTAGCATCCGGGAGCTTGGGTTATGTACACCCTTCGATTATGTTCTTGATCATACTTGTTTGCTAATGTTTGTATTCTTGTGCATGTCTCGTCCCCGAGTGGGAAGCCCTTCACGAGTTTGCGAAAACTCACCCTTTCCACTGTGGAATCCCCACAGGTACTACTAGACTGTACCGAGATGGATGATCGATGGAGCTGGAGATGACCATGGGACCTGCTGCATTATTCTATTTAGAGTCTTTTGAATTCTTCCTTCTGCATGAACTATTTATGGGCATGATAAGTGAGGTTTTACCGCGATTTCATGTTTTGACTATTGGGTACCCGAACGACTGTGTTAAATGAATTTATAGTTTTTATAAACTTGATCTTCTGAGTTGTTTAAAAGGAGTTTTGTTTTAAATTTATATGCCCGGGACGTCGAGTATAATTTCATGCATTTAGAGTTAAGGACTTAGGTTTAGACCCTGATTTGGGTCGGGTCCTTACAAATTGGTATTGTTTTTATACAACTTATCATGCCCCTAAATAGTTCATGCAGACACAAAGTATTGCAGCAAGCTCCACGGTCATCGATCTCCAGCTTTGTTGATCATCCATCTCGATACAATCTAATAGTACTTGTGAGTATTCCACAGTGGAAATGGTGAGTTTTTACAAAATCAGTAAGGCTTCCCTAACTCTCGGACAAACATGCACAAGAATACAAACATCAGCAAATAAATATGATCAACAACGTAACCGAAGGGTGTACAAAACCCAAGATGATAAATTTAGATAAATTGGGGATAAAATGTAAAAATTAAAAATCTCGGACAAACATGCACAAGAATACAAACATCAGCAATTAAAAATTGAAGATAAGAAGATAAGGTAAAAAAAGAAAAGATAAAATAAGATGTGTTTCTTCTTTGTGAATATGCATTCAAAATATGAATCATTATTTGGAAATTAAAATAAGTAATACTTGAGCCATTTGTGAGACTTGTGTATAAAAAGATATCAAATCTTAACAGACCATGACTATGACCAACTTAATCCAAAAAAAGGACCTAATCTTGAGGTAACATGAACTATTATCCGCGTAGCCTAGTGGTTAAAAGAACAATAACAAATTTATAGTGATCATTTAACTAAAAATTAATTTTATATGTATTTTCTTGACATCGAAATTTCAGGTGCTATGTCATGTGAAAATAATTGAAGAGTGCGTAAACTAATTTGAATACTCATAAGTATAATAATAATAATAAAACGTTAAGTAGCGTGACATCTAGGGGGTGTTTGTTTGTCATATTTAAGGAAGATTTAGATTAAGGATTTGCTAACTTCTCTTTTAAAAATTATATCGACAAATTTATTGTATTTACTCTAAACAACTCTTCATTTTATTAATTGAAATAACTCTTCATTTCTAACTACTCATTTTTAATCATTAATTTATAACTACTCAATATAACTCCTCAATATCAACAACTCATTTCTAATAAATCAAAATAAATCATTTTTAACCACTCATTTATAATCTTTTTTTAACTACTTATCTTAAATTCACATCTAAATAAGGTTTTAACCTCTAACTCTTCTACAAAAAAAAAAACAACATCAAAACAAGTTTTTGGCAACAACTCTTTAACTAATCAAAATAATTTCTCAAGCTAACTCTTCATCCAAAGCCCCATCCATCCACACACCCCATATACATGACTATGAGACACTCATCCCTTTAAAATAACGATAACTACGAACATCATTTTTTCTTAAATTTCAAATTTATTAAAAGTAAACGATTTAGAATTCATTTGACAACCATTTTGTTTTAGTTTTTTGTTTTTGAAATTTAAGTCTATAACAACTATCATACCATATGTTTTCTCCTATATGGATATTTATATCTTACCTATATAGGTAGAAACCAAAATTTGGAAACAAAAAAAAGTATCTTCCAAAAGTTTGTTTTTGTTTTTAAAATTTAGTTAGGATTCACAATAAAAATGGAACACAGGATAGGAAATATAATTAAAAATATGCTTAAATTGAAAAAACACACCTAAGTGTTTAACTTTTTGAAACTTCAATTCAAAGTAACCCCAAAACTTCAATCATGAAAACAGTATGGCAGTCAAAATCTTTATTGAGAGATTTTTAATTTTTACATTTTATCCCCAATTATAATCTTGCGTAAAAAGATAGTAAAAAAGAATAAAAAGAAGGTTAACTTTTATGGAATTGGTAAATGGGGTGGCTACATATTTAAATATGAGTATTCCCATTGATAACAAAATGAAAGAAAAATTGGATCTTTGAGAAATAAAAGTGTGGAGGGGGTTATAATGGAAGAAGTGAAGAACATGTTCATCGCAATAAAACAGAACATTGATGGGTTCCCCGTTGACTCAGATTTGGAGGTCAAATCCGAGGTTTTGTGTTTGGGAGCTGGTTTAGGTCACATT
The DNA here is from genome assembly GCA_036507275.1 of Sicyos edulis. NCBI lineage: Eukaryota > Viridiplantae > Streptophyta > Magnoliopsida > Cucurbitales > Cucurbitaceae > Sicyos > Sicyos edulis. Next base: position 5,040,372 of record CM071853.1, read on the forward strand.
CTTCTTAAAAATTTGTGTGTTTCAATTGATCCTTATCAGATCAATCGTATGAAGACCCATCAATCTTCACAAAACACTTTCTTCGCTATACAACCCATCGTTCCTAGACAGGTCCGTGAGCTTTAAAGACTTTCTAACATTTATAAAATAGATATATAAGTTATTACTTTCGTTGTTGATTTACTTTAAAATATAAAATTTCAAGTACGGCTTAGCGAATTGTTTGTTTAAATTTTACTGGCTAACGGTAAGAAAAAAAATTGTTGTCTGAAGTTATTCGGATGAAAGTTTTTCAATGTCGAAATTAACATCAAACCAGATAACCAATCGCACCACCGACCCATTTGATAGTATATTTGAGCATCTAAATGAGGGTGCTAACTTTCTATACTAATTAAAAACTATATAATCAATAATTGAAAATTATCATATGTATTGATAGAAGAATGAGTTAATGAGTCTTTTTTTTCATCTTTTTATTAGACTCGTCCTAATTTTATATTAGGTATGAATTTCTTTTAAAAAGTTCATATTCATATGAGTTTTTTTATTATCTTTTTCGTTCTTGTAAAGGTTTTTACTTAGTTCATCAGAATTCAAATGACCGATCGACCGACCGCATGTTTAGTCGGTCTATATTTTTCACTTATTGAGATAGTCGAAAACCGACCGACTTTAATCGACGTTTCAGTGATCGATGTCGGTTTTCCTTCAAAACCGACTCCGACCAACCGATGAACACCCCTAATTGAGAATATATGTTAATTATTGTTCGATATGAAAAATAATAATGAGGTTAAGTGAATCAAAATATTATTTACACTCCTAATTACATTTTAATATTGTTTACCTTTCTTTGTGTGGTACTTGTTAATATAAGACTAAGCTCCAAAAGATAAAGGATGTAAAATAAATGTACCGAGAAACTAATAAATAATTGCTAGCATTGTTTGAGAACGATGAAAAAAAATTTATATATAAAAAAAAAGTCGGTTTAAAAAACAACTATCTTGAGTTAGACAATTTTTTGGCGCATCAAATTAGAAAGCCATGTTATATAAATAACTAATGTATTATCAAATCAAAGAATTTAGTTTAATAATGAATACCAAATCCTTACCATTTTACAACCATAATCGAAAGCGAAGAATTAGAACTTATGACTTTTAAGTTATAGATACACATTTATGTCAATTAAATTCTAAATTTTATTAACTCAACTAAACATTATTTAAAGAAAACAAAAATCATAACAATATATCTAGCTCTAAGATGTAGTCTTTGGAAACAGGCGATTAGTGCGTATGGAGTGGCAGAAGTTACGAGTTCGGATGACCCTGGATTCAAAAGGGGGGAGTTGGTCGAAGGGGCCATACATTGGGCGCAATACTCCCTCGTAAAACCATCACCAAACAATCCTTTAGACAAGTTGGATATCAGTTTGGGGTTTCCATTGACATATCATCTTGGAATTTTAGGTAACAACTACGTAGAGACGTTTAAAATGACTTTTCAAGTGCTTAAAAACTTCGGACCGTTAAACTTGAGCATTCGAATTCTCTTATATATATTTATGTTTTTGTTTAAGGTTTCAGTGGGCTCACTGCTTATGTTGGTCTGTTTGAGGTAGCAAAGATTAAGAAAGGGGAGAAATTGTTTGTCTCTGCAGCTTCTGGTGCTGTTGGGAATTTAGTTGGGCAGTTGACTAAGCTCACTACTACAAAAATGACATTACTTGACACTACCTATTATGAAATACTTGACATTTTGGGTTAAAAACGTCAAATAATGAGTTAATTTATGATGAAAACGTCAAGTATCGTTCAAATCAGTGAAATTTCATCCGTAATCCGTGTTTTTTATGTTTTACAATATTTGACGTTGTGAAAGTGTCAAGCTGGGCACGAAAATGCTCGACACTTATAAACGGTCAAATACATTAGAAAAATGGTAAATGTTTTAGCGGGCTTTGTTGGCGCGCATCATAATTTTTATTTTGTTAAACCAAAATGGCTTTAAAAAATAAAAATAAAAATAAAACCCAAAACGCTGCCGTTTTTTAAAATCTAAAAAAAACAACCCCCAAAATGCTCGACTTTCACGCTTCTTCTCGATCAAACACTCACGCTTCGTCCTCTCCATTGCAAAACCTCTGGAAACCCTCCCCGTCGTAGCTTCCGTCCCGGCCTCTGTGGCGGCCTCCATCGCAGATTCGTAGCTGCCTCCATCGCAGATTCGTCGCAACCTCCTTTGCAGCCTCAATCCGTCGCAGATACTGCGCTACTTTCCGGCGGTGAGTTCAGTTCACTTTTTCACTTTTCACTTCATGTTCTTCTTGTTTTTTTCACTTTTCTCTGTTTGCTTTAGGATATTGCAACCAAACTGAGATTCAGTGTTGTTGTTGATACATCTGTGAACTCTACTCATCACAGCGGTTTGGCCTTTTGTTTTTTTAAGGTTAATTTCACAAATGTCATGACCTTCTTTCACTTTTCTTTTTCTTTTAGAACTTTATTCTTGTTTTCCTTTTTCTGCCTCTAAATCTTTTACAAATGTAGATATGATTCTGCAATTATCATTTCTAGTTTATTTTCTGTTATGCAATGTGTGATGGTTTTTGTTAATGTTCTTGGTGATCTCTTTTTCTACTATTGTTGTTTTTTGTTATTTAGTTTTTGTCGATGTGGTTATAAACCTTAATTGCGAGTTTATGAATTTTTTGTAATTGTTGGATTTGAACTGAAGTTGATTGTTGGGGATTGAATGTTTGATTGCTATTTATCCTGAATTGAATTTGGTTGTTAAGAGGTGGTGGATTCAGACTTTACCAATATTCTTTTCATGTCAAGAGGTGGTGAGGTGGAAGACGGGTCTTTCCAAAAGTAGGCATAGATAGAGCAGCTCCATAGTCTAGTATAAACCTCATCTCACGATTATAGTCTGCCTCTATTATCCCATCTATCCTCAAATATTGTTGACAGTTCTGCCATTACGTGTACATCTTGTTCTTTGGGATTATATGTCATAGCATTGTGAAAAGTAAGTCTCACATTCTCAACAAATTCTTTAGGTGACTTATACCAGTTTTTGTTAAGCCTATATTTCACAGTTCCTAGGTCCATTGGTTGCTTAATGAATAATGATGGTATCATAGTCATGCAAACCAAGACCTTCCACATCAATAGGGGGGTTTTAAACACCCAACCATACTTGTGTTCAATCAATTTATCCAGAAGTGAACTGCGAGTCTTAAAATACTTGGAACCCTGCCCAAAACCATAAGCAATTTTAAGATTTATCTCAGTTTAGCTATACTTGTGTCATCTTTCTCCTTTTGGCTAATTATTGAATTGATACTTTGAATGTCATCAAGTTGACTAATTTCTTATGGGATATTACTATTTGCTTTATTTAACAGCTTTCCAAATCATGGATAAATCATGGATGAACAAAAGTAGGTTATCGAAAGATTTTGAGTTGGGTGTGGAAAAGTTCATTGAATATGGATTTTCTAATACAAATAGTACTACCATTCGTTGCCCTTGTTTGAAATGTGGGAATTGTGAAAAACATTGTCGCAATGATATAAGAGACCATTTATATGTCAACGGCATAGATGAAAGTTATAAAATCTGGTTTTGTCATGGGGAAGAACTTCCTAGTTCAATTGTCCATAGAGAATATTCTAAGACGGACACTGAAATGTATGAAGAAAATGATATTTGAGGTGTTAAGGAAATGATTGAAGTCGCTCATGAAGAATATTCAAAGGACCCCAATGGATTTGAGAAGTTACTTAACGATGCTGAAAAACCTTTATATATGGGTTGCAAGAAATTTACTAAGTTGTCTACATTAGTGAAGTTGCATAACTTGAAAGTTAGATTTGGATGGAGTGATGCAAGTTTTTCTGAACTACTCAAAATATTAAAAGAAATTTTACCGGTTAATAACGAGCTTCCTTCGTCGATGTATGAAGCAAAGAAAACCTTGGGTGCATTAAGAATGGATTATGAAAAAATTCATGCATGTCCTAATGATTGTTGTTTATATAGAAAAGAATATGCCAATGCAAATACTTGCCCTGAATGTGGTGAATCAAGATGGAAATTTGATGGAAATAAGAAGAAGAAACAAAAAGAAATTCCCGCAAAAGTTATATGGTATTTCCCACCTATTCCACGATTCAAAAAGATGTTTAGAACTCTTGATTGTGCTAAGAACTTGACATGGCATTCTGATGATAGAGTTGTAGATGGTAAATTACGTCATCCCGTTGATTCACCGGCTTGGAAGTTAGTAGATTTCACATGGCCAGACTTTGGTTCTGAAGTTAGGAATCTTCGTTCAAAGATTGTCGTGGATGGAATAAATCCACATGGTAATATGAGCTCTAAATATAGTTGTTGGCCGGTGGTGATGATTATTTATAACCTTCCACCATGGTTGTGTATGAAAAGAAAGTTCATGATGTTATCGATGTTGATTTCGGGTCCAAAACAACCAGGATATGACATTGGCATATACTTGGCACCGTTAGTTGAGGATTTAAAACTTTTATGGGAAAGCGGTGTACAATGTTATGATGCTTACCGAGATGAACTATTCAACTTAAGGGCAGTTTTATTATGGACAATTAACGATTTTCCTGCCTATGGAAACCTTAGTGGGTGTTCTGTTAAGGGTTATAAGGCATGTCCAATCTGCGGTGATAACACTTCTTCTATAAGATTGAAACATGGGCAAAAAGAGGCATACCTTGGACATCGAAAATTTTTGCCGTGTAATCATATATTTCGACGTCAACAAAAATCTTTTAATGGACATAAAGAACTTGAAACCATTCCAGAACCTTTGTCCGGTGAAGAAGTTTTTGCCAAAACTAAAGATTTGAAATTTCAAATAGGAAAGAAACTGAAAAAGAGACAACTACAAAAAGGAACTACAAAAAGTTGTTGGAATAGGTTGTCTATTTTTTTCTAGCTCCCTTATTGGAAACATCTTCATGTCAGACATTGTTTATTTGTGGGTGTATTTATTAATAGTATTTATTTTTTAATGTGTAGAATGATTTTGAATTTGATGGACGAGCTAAAAAGAAGGTACTCAGAACGAGTGGGGTAGCTTTTCGTCAATTCAAGAACATTCTAACTACAAAGTGGATAATGCCATTTAAAGATCAACTTGAAATTTTAGAAAATCCACCAACTTTATACTCATTTCTTGACAAAACTCAGTGGACAGAGTTTCTCAAATCAAGGTTAACTCCAGAGTTCGAGGTATGAAAATAATTGAATTTGTGTGAGTATATATATATTGTTTTGGTTTCTTACTAAGTACACATTAATGTAGAAATTGAGAGCCGAACAACAAGCAAGTAATAGGTATCATCATCGCCTTTCACGTAAAGGTTATGCCAACAAGAAGGAAGAAATGGTAATACTTTCTGTTTAATTTATAATAATCTAATTCCTCATAACATGTATCTAACTTATTATGTTTATTGGAGTTTAGAAGAATAAAGGATTAGATGATAGTCAGCTTCAACGACATAACATGTGGAAGATTGCACATTCTAATAAGAAAGGAGAAATTGTGGACGAACATGTTCAAGAAGTAGTTGACAAGATGGTAAATAACTTTCGTTTCTTTTTAACATGTTCATGGAGTAGTTGAAATGACAAATAACTTCTTTTTTTAAGGATGATATCATTACAAGTGTAGACCCAACCAGCCACAATTTTCCGAATCCTAATGATGTGTTGACTAAAGCTTTAGGCACTCCTGAACACACTGGACGTGTACGTGGAGTAGGTGGTTTCATTACACCTACTTCATACTTCCACACTCCAAAAAGTGGGCTGAAGAGAAATGCAAAGGAAATGGAACTTGCTAATGAGAATGAATTACTTCGACAACGCATTCAAGAGTTGGAAGCAAATCAAATGAACACACAAGACACTCCAAAATCTGAACAAGGGAGTTGCACCAAGCAAGTTTTGAAAATGGCTAAAAAGAATGAAGATAAAGTTGACGACGAAGTAATTATGCCAATGGGGAAGCTTAGTACATAACAATTGGAAGATATCATAAAACCTTCAACCAAGGTACAATATGCCAAATTTCTCTTAAGTGTTGTCTTTCATATATAAAAGATGCAATTTTTATTAACTAGCACTTATTTTTTGTTAAAGGGAAAATCATGCTTGTTGGCAAAAGATGTAATTTCAAATGTTGTTGCATCTGGCATACTACTTGAGGATAAGACACTAGGATCTACAATTCATGGAATACCATTAGGAGAAAATAATGTTAGAGTCTCAATAGATGTGGCGATCGTTGATGCAGCCTTACCGATCACGGTAAGAAATGATTTGAAAACTACAAAACAATCTATTGGGTCACATGTCCCATGGCCACGCAATTTAGTAGGGGTGATTTCGGTTCGGTTTTTGTCGGTTTTGTACCAAACCGACAACCAAACCAATATCTTCGGTTTTCAAAAAATGGATCCGATCCAATGTCCAATAAAGTATAGAACCATTGGTTCGGTTTTTCAATGTCAAAAAATGGATCCGATCCGATCCAATGTCCAATTTTTTTTAATATATCAAAAATAATATTTCTCATATAAAAACAACATTCTCGTAAACAACTATTTTTTTAAAGGTTAGAAGTATTTTTAACTGATTTAAAATTATTTAAGGATATTTTTTACTTGAAATATGGGTGAATTAAAGAAATATTAATGGAAAGAAGATTACTCAATATGAATTATTGACTATATATATATATCAGTTTGGATCGGTTTTTTAAAATGAAAACCGGAACCGATCCAATATTTTCGGTTTTTTCAAATTACAAACCGATATGTCCAATTTTGAGGTAAAAAACCGATCCGATCCATTGGTTCGGTTCGGTTTTTCGGTTTTTCGATTTTTTGTTGCACCCCTACAATTTAGTGATTCTCAATGAGGAGATGAAGGAACGCTCGATAAAAACAATTAATTTCTAAAAAATCTCATTAGATCTCTCATGAATCATGATAAAATTAAAACTTACTTATTGTAGGTTAAATCTAAGAAGAAAATTAAAGACAAAATCAAAGTTGGTGATTTGCAGATGTTGGATCTACCAGAAGGTTTGAATTCTATCTTTAGCCATGTAGAGTCGATAATGAAGACTAACAGTAGTATCTCCATGCAACTTCCTGAGGGGCTCTTCGGTACAAGTCGCAAGAGTTGTGTATTAAGAGACGATATTATTGACTTTTGCAATATGAAAGAAGTAAAAACATTATCGTTGGTGGCTTATATGGCGTAAGAAATTTTTTCCTTCTTTTCTTTATCATATTAAATTATAGTACACTTTTTTTTAAAAAGAAAACTAACCATTATCTTAATCTTTGTAGGTATTTGTACTCATATTGCGTTGATTCAGAGCGAGCTCAAAAGTATATTTTCGTGGATCCATCTTTAATATCGTTTGGTCAATACACACCGGAAATTAGAGCACGTAATCTTTGTTCGAGACTGACGACTGCAAGAAAAGATCAATTGGTTGTTGCTCCATATAATCTTGGGTGAGTAAAAGTTTATTCATTACAAAAATAGTTTATCACTTAATTACTTTTAGTTTGATAATCTAACACTTGTGTATTTTTGTTTAGTGGTCATTGGTCACTGCTCATTGTGAATCCATACGAAGATATTGTTTATCATTTAGATTCATTACGTACAAGTTCAAAAGTAGATATCAAGTCTGTAACATGCACGTAAGTTATGTTTTCACTTTGAATTATATGTTGTCTATTCATTTTGGATGTTTTATATTTTCTTTTTTAATATGTTAAGTATTTATGTAGGGCACTTGCAATATTTCGAGCTCAGAAAAAAAATAAAAGTGGATAGAAATAAAACATTATGGAAAAATGTTAAGGCAAGTATAATACTTTTTTCTTTTTCTTATTTTCATTTTGTTTTCTTTTTAATTTGTTTGTGAAAATAAAAGTGTTCTCTTTGTTCTTGTAGTGCCCATTACAATCAGGTACAGTGGAATGTGGGTATTATGTAATGAGGTATATGAGAGACATAATAACCAAAGATATCACCATCATCACAAGAATCGTACGTTACATATAAATTTATAGTAAACAATATTTTCTTATTTGAAATAAGCAAGACTAAATTGAATTTCTTATTCTTAGGTTGATACGAGGAAGTCATACACAAAAATCGAGTTAGATGAAGTGCGAGTGGAATGGGCGAACTTTATTGGACGATATTATTGACTTTTTTGTGGTTGAAGAAATTTTTTGGATCACTTTATTCTATGCATTGAACTTAGACTTATAGATATCCATATTATTTTTTTGGAAGGATGGGTATAGATATCCATATTATTTTTTGGAAGGATGGGTATAGATATCCATATTATTTTTTAAGAAAGATGGGTATAGTTATCCATATTATTTTTTGGGAAGGATGGGTATAGGTTCTTTTTTTGTATACATAAAACACGATTACTTCGTATATTTTGGTTGGTTGGTTAGTTATCTACAGGTTCTTTTTTGTGTACATGAAACAAACTGTTCATTATGTTCTCATATTCTTTTTTGTGTACATGTATGATGGAACAATTGATAGATGAAATATATTATTATTCTTGTTTTTGGAAATCTGTTAAATATTTGAGTTTGAAGAATGCTTTCTGATTTGTAGGAATGTTTTCAGGTTTACAGGAAATTTGGGGAATGATTATTTAAAATTAAAAAATATATATATATATCGTTTGACGTTTCTTAAGTGTCATTAGGTTTCAATTACTTGACGCATAGAAACTGTCTAACAGAATAATCACTGTTCAAAATGTATGATTACTTGACGTTTATTAGATGTCAATCAATACCTACATTTGACGGTTTTTAAATGTCAACCAACATCTTATATTTGACAGTCCACAGCGGTCAAACTACCCACTATACTTGACGTTTTCACAGTGTCAATAACCACACTAAACTTGATGCTTTACGACTGTCAACCTACCTATGTATTTGATAGCCATTGAATGTCAACTATATATATATAGTTGACGGTTAGACGACCGTCAAGTAAAGATACATTACTTGACAGCAGTATAGTTGACGTTTGGAAAACAGTCAAGTAACGTTGTAGTTGACATTCTCCAGGCGTCAAGTAATGTCATTTTTGTAGTAGTGGCTACATGGTTGCTATGTTGTTGGTTGTGCTGGTTCTGATGGAAAGGTTCCAATCCTTTCAAAATATTTTATTTTATTTTATTTTATTGATACTATATTATGTGTTACAATATTTATAGTAATTTCTCGATGTAAAAAAGAAAAAAAAAATCTTTTGCGAACTTAAGATTGAGTAAAAATGGTATCCAACAAATTCACTGTTTAGAAATAAATTGGAGACTATTTTAGAAATACAAATGAAAATAGATATAAAATATGAGAGGTATTTATATAATCATATTAAAAAAAATAGAAAAAATGGCAGATCAATTTCAAGATATGGAAGTAGAAAAGCTTTTTTTTTTTTTTTTTTTTTTTTTTTTTTTTTTAAGTTATGTGGTGCTTTAGAAGAGGGCTATGTGGTGGCGTATATGACTCCCTCTAGAATTTCTAGCAGGGAAATATTGTCCATAATAAAATATTCAAATTCATTTCATAACAATTTGATAATAAGAATAACCAAACGATGCATCGTCTCTCTATTTTTAATGTAAAATTCCTAACATTTACAAGGTCACACTAATTTGTCTTTAAAAAAATCAAAATAATTTAAGAATAAAATGCTTTATCTTTAAATTAGTTATCTTTAAATTTAGCAAGATTAACAAGTTATGTAAGTATTGTCAATACGAGAAATAGCTTAAGTAGTATTAGTGTGCACTTGATGATCTCGAGGTCATAGATTCGAATCTTCCATCCTTAAATGTATCCTTAAAAAAGAAAAAGTTAGGTGAGTATTCATCTAATTATTTGCAAGAATTTATTAGCAGCAATTGAAAATTTAGTTATATAATAACAAAAAGACAAATATACCAAATTTGATTTTATTTTTGAGTTCGACATGTGGATAATAATATTTGAACTTTTAGCTTATTTAGGTTGAGCTAGTATTTTTAGCTTAACCATTAATTAGAGTCTGGGGTTATTTGTTTGACATATTTAGGTAGGAGTTGTTAACTCATCCTAAAAAACCTACATGCAAACGAGTTTTTATTAACTCCTCATTTTTACTTTTAAAAATAACTCTCATTTCTAACCATTCATTTTTAATCATTTATTTATAACTACTCAATCATTTCTAACCACTTATTTTTAATCATTCATTTCAAATCAATCAAAATAACTCATTTTTAACCATTCATTTTTAATCATTTCTTTTTTAACTACTAAAAATAACTACTCATTTTCAAATCTTCATCCAAACAAGATTTTGACTTTTAACTCATCTATACAAAAAACTACATCCAAACGAGTTTTTGACACAATTCTCAATTTTTAACTCATCAACATAACTTCTTAATATAACTCCTTAACCTAAAAACTACCTAAATATGTCAAACAAACAGCCCCTCTGTGTTTTAGTGGCGGAACTAGTATTCTTAAATAAATGAGGATTAAATACTAATTTTGAGGATCGAACTTATGACTTTGTATTGAACTAGATTACTACTAAATAATGAAATTATCATGTTATAGTTCCTTTGAGTCATCCCATAAAAATAATTGATATAATTGTAAGCTAATAATTAATTAAAAAAATCTAATGCCATATCCTAAATAATGTGACACTGGTAGCATTGCTGAAGGAGAAGCTGGGATTTGACGAAGCATTCAACTACAAGCAACAAAAAGACTTCAAATCCACCTTAGCCAAGTATCAAATACCTCACTTTTCCCTTTCATTTCATCATTATAAATACACTGTTGGCAAGAAAAAAAAAATATGAAACATCAAACGAAATATTATTGAAGTAAAAATTCTAATCAAAGTTTCAATCTTTATTGAATAAAGAGAGAAAATGAAAATGTGAAATAAGATGAATTTTGTTTCTATTGAAACCGAGGAAATTGATGATATATACAAAAATATAGTATAGAGTTAGTTATATCACAAATATAGTATCACAATTGTATTGTTATAGTTGTAATATAAAATATATGGTATGGTGTTACAATTACAGCAAGACATTTTATTTTTCTGTGTTTCTTTCTTTTGTTTTTTTTGGTTTAGATATAACAATCAAATATGTTTAAGCGATATCAAGATATTTCTTAAATTAATCTCTTACACAAATATTTTGAGTTGGATAACAAACAAATATGGTTCAAATTGAGCTACACAGGTGGATTTCAAAATACTCTTTAACACAAATATATGATGTTACAAATTCTCTCAATAATTGTTCATCTTTATATAAGTATTTAAGTTGAACTTAATATTTTTAAAAAAATAAAAACAAAAACTTCAACTTCAATAATGTTAAAATATATATATATATAAATAAAACTGAAAATGAATGTGAGAAAAAGCTCATAAACTCAACCTACACAACACATTCAAAAAGATTGCATTTAAAAAAAATATATATATTTTGCAGGTACTTCCCCAATGGGATTGATATCTACTTTGACAATGTGGGGAATGAAATGCTGGTAAATGCAGCCATTTCAAACATGAACCCATTTGGGAAAGTGGCTGTGTGTGGTGCAATTTCAGAGTACACAAACTCAACAAAGCAAGCTCAAGCTTGCTCCAAACATGGTGGACATAATGTATAAAAGGATCACAATCCAAGGCTTTTTGGTTTCGGATTATGTTAATCTTCTGCCCGATTTCATCTCCGCCACCGTCGCCCACCTCCGATCGGGCAAGATTAAGGTTGTGGAAGACATATCAGTTGGTGTTCAAACCATTCCTTCTGCTTTCATTGGACTCTTCCATGGCAACAACATTGGCAAGAAAATTGTCAAACTTTGTTAGTATATTTTTTCCCCCTTTTTATGGAATAATTTGAAAACAAAAACTTTCCTAACATTGGCCAACATTTTATTTATGGTATCACATAAAAGTTTTTCATAAAAAAAAAATATAGAAGAATAAATTATTTGTGTGTACCAAATAGTGCACATATATAAAATGTTGTACCTTGAAGTTTTCGATTTGTTTTTTAATGAATTTTTAAAGTTGGTGTTGGGAAGCTTGGGTCTTTTTTGTGACTTAATAATGTGTTTGTTAAGTTTGATTTTGTATAACCATGTGTAGATGAGTTTACTTAAATTATTAGAAATTATTAACATGAGAAAAGCTCTAAATGGAATATATTAATTAAATGTTAGAAATTGTTTCTTTTTTAGTTCAATAATAATAAAGAGATAAAGGTTTCAACTTATGAGGGCGGTTTGTCTGACGTTTTTAGCTAGGAGTAAGGATGATGATTTATTAATTCATCGAAAACTTACTTCCAAACGAGTTTTTACCAATTCCTTCTCAATTTTACTTTTGAAAATAACTCTCATTTCTAACCATTCATTTATAACTACTCAATCATTTCTAACCACTCATTTTTAATCATCATTCCTTTCAAATCAATCAAAATAACTTATTTTTAACCACTCATTTTTAATCATTTCTTTTTTAACTACTAAAAATAACTATTCATTTTAAATCTACATCTAAATAAGGTTTTGACTATAACTTCTCTACACAAAAACTACAACTAAACAAGTTTTTTGCACAACTCTCAATTTTTAACTACTCCATATAATTCTTTAACTTAAAGACTACCTAAATATGTCCAGCAAACACCCCATGACGTTTTAGTACGTCTTAGAAATTTCTATATTTAAGTCGATTGAATTATTAATTTTGTATTGGACACTGAAACTGTTATTAATTTTATGATTTCACTCCTAAGCAATTAAGTATGTAAATTTATTGGATACAAAGTAATCACACTTTTTTGTATATTAAAAAAAAATTGAGTCAAACTTGCATGCACATAGAGTATTATCATGCTTAATATAACACACTTAAAATAAAAATAAAAGGCAATAATTTTTTGCACCGTAAATTTGAGAGAACAAAGAATTAAATCTTAGTATTTCAATGAAATGTAGTTTATATCATTCATTTTTGGACAACACTTGCCACAAATATAGTCATAATTCTTTTTTATATTCATGACCTTCATTATCAATTTGTGTACCCCTCAACTTTTTTACATACTAAGTGAATTTACAATATTTTGATGTCAAAAAAATTGATAGAAATAAATTTTTACGTAGATGATGATTATGAATTCAACATTTTACTTCTTAATTTTTTAACTCTCTTGAATACTAATGATGGTTCATACTATTGTCATAATCTACAAAATCATGCTCAATTATGGTATATACATGGAAATGTTAATCAATTATCGTCGATAAACTTTCAAAATCTGAATAAACTTCCAATCAATATTCATTTTTAAGTAAAATTTTATTGCTTTCGACTATTTATTTACGGCGACATTATTATTATTATTATTATTATTATTATTATTATTATTATTATTCTTTTTTGAATTCACGGCGACATTATTTTAATTTGCTATAACTTTACTCTATCGAGGTTATAGCTGGCAACTTGGAGGCATTTAAATTATAGCTTACAGACTTCTCAAAAAAAAAAAAAAAATTATAGCTTACAGAGTATCTCTAAAAAATTAATAATCCACATTAATATATTCTTTTGTTGGCTATTAATTTTCCTTTAATAACGGTATTAGCTACTGAAAATGGTAGTCTTAAAAAAAATGGTACTCTAAGAAAATGGCAATTTTGAGGGAAGGTTAGTGGCGGAATTGATTATTTTATCTGGTGTTAATCCATTTCAATTCTACAATCACATAGTTCAAGCTTGAAAATCAGTTTGTTGGTCTCCTTCTCCTACTTTGTACTAAAAATGGTAGTTTCAAATCCTTAATTACAAAATTATAAATTTATTTAACAATATTTTACCCAAAAAAATGTTGAATACAATATTAAAAGCATAATAATTTATATAATATTATAATTATTATTTACTTTGTCAATGTATTGAAGGCTAAATTACGAAGAATGCCTTTAAACTATTTCATTTTCGTCAAACTTATCTCCTCTACTTTGTCGATATATTAAAGGCTAAATTATGAAGAATGTCCTTAAATTATTCCATTTTTGTCAAACTTTTATCTCAACTTTAAAAAGTTTTAAAAGTGTCCTAAATTTTATAAAAAAATTTCAAAATATCCTTGTTGTTAAATTTGAATGAAACGGTTAAAGTTTGACTAAAATGGAATTTGATAATTTAGCCAATATTAAATATATTCGGACAACTAGATAGGTAGTTTAATCATTCAATTGTTTTTATATCAAAAAATGCTTGTTCACTTTGAGTGAACAAATATTCATGACATTACTTTTTTTTATTTCCCTCAACTCATATAATCTGTTAGACATTCAATTTTTACTGTTGCTGATCCATGGTCATAAACATGAAAATCTTTTCTTTTTTTTCTTTTTTTTTGAGTTACATAACCATGAAAATCTAAATCAATTATTGCCTTTCCAATCTTATGTGAAATATAAAGTAGTCAAGAAAATGTTAAAAAAATAAAAATATTATGAATTCAATTTATTATAATTAAATATCTAAAATAATTTTTTTACCAACTTTTTGACAATCAATATTAAAGATCAAACAATTTATTCATAAAAATAATAGAAGTGCACCTAACAAACCTCAACACTTATAAATATTAAAAATGAATCTAAAAAAACTTTTCAACAGACTTGCAGATCAAATCCAAATAGTTGAATGTTATATTTAATTAATTTAAGACCAATATATATAAATTAAATTGTTTTTTTAATGTTTAAATTAGTGTTGAGATTATAAATTTTAGCTTTGAAATAAGATAAAAAGTTAAATATCAAACTAATATTATAGAGTGAAATCGATCACTAATCAATCAAACCAAACACTACCATTTTATCGTTTTTTAGAATCGACCATGTGACACTGGTGTTGAACTGTTTCTATTATATAATTAACAAATTCATTTGATGGGTTTCAATATTGATATTATTATTTCAATATAATGTTAATTCATTTGGAAGCTAACTTTTTTCATGGGTCAACATTAGCTGTAGGCATCTGGTTTTTTAATTTTATTTTTTCCCTCTGAGTTCAACTTGTACGCATCGATCTCCTCTTGTCCGTTTCCTATGTCTTCATTATCAAATATAAGTTTTAAAAAAAAATGAAAATTGCATATAATTGAATAAACAAATTAATTAAACTCCTGGTGATTTTTTTTTATTGCATTATTGAATAAATTAATCTTTGAGTATTGATTGATTCAGCTATTACAAAACTGACGACCTTGTTTTAAAATAATTTTTAGCCTATTTTTTAAGAAATAAAAATTATATTAATAAATTCTTCTCACAAAATAATAAAAACAATTCGTTCAAAAAATAGATAAATAATTTTATATAATGTTAAACGTAAATAAATTTTAAAATATTTATTTCCATAATCGTTATGCTATATATACTAATGACTATAGTTGTTAAATTTTTTTAAAAGTGACTAAATTTATAATTATTTTCTAAATTTGACTAAATTTAGTAAGTTGGAAATTATAGAAAGACTCCGGTTAGTTAATATAAAAATATGTATCACCAATCAATTATAAAGGATTAAGAAATATATTTTTATTAAAAAACAATTACAATATTGCTTTTTACCTTTCATAAATATTTCAAAACTCTTATTAAAAAAATAACTATCCAAATATTGAACGAAAACATTTTTTTATATACTTAATCCAAATTAACGTGCACCATATTGTATGTCTTATATGTTGGCGTCAAGAAGTAATCCTAATCAAACTTTGTTTTTTTTTTTTTTTTTTTGAAATGCTAATCAAACTTTGGTGATGTAATAATTAAATATATTCTTTTTAATAAAAATTAATTCTCTTTAAATATTTAGTTGCTAGTTGTCATTAATTTTATGGGTTTTTATTTTCTTTATTTGATTATTGGGAATAATTTGCATGCAATTTCAACCATTGGTATGAGATATATTATCTATAAATAGTCTAATGGTATAATATTTATCGAGGTCCAATGGTTTCATTAACTGGTTTTCATAGATTCGATATCGAGAATCGATATTTGTCCTCATCCCCTAATATATACTTAAAAAAATAGAAATGAAGATGAATCAATAAAAACTCGTTTGATTGTAGATTTTCGAAGAGGAATAGATAAATCCTAAAATTAAATCCTACGTAAATATGTCAAACAAATAGCCCTAATTGTCTAAGGGGTCACCTAACCATGCACTATTTTATTGTTAAAAAAATTGGTACAAATCAACCCCAAATGTCAAATCTTTTGATTTAAAAATTTGAACTTTCAAATTAGATTATAGTCGCCTGAGATAATAATAGGTTTACAAAAATGGGTACCAATCACCTCGAAATACCAAATCTTTCGATTTAAAAATTCAAACTTTACAAATCTAGATTATTTAGTTTATAAACAAATTAGAGACTAAAGTATTTGTCACATCAATTTCCAAATTTGATTCGGATTTCAAAATTAAGTTTGAAGATATTTAACTTAATATAGAGATTGACATTGGCAAGCATTTCCTCCCAAATGGCAACTGCCCAAATTTCCCTCCAAAACCTCCTCTCCATCCGAACCGCCGGTGTTTGTTTCCGGCCGAGGAAACCCGGCGAGCGGACCGGGGTCGGACAAAGCAGAACCGCGGGTCAGAAAAACCCAAAGAGGCCGGGTATTCGGGTTGGTTCAACAATAGGAGACGATGATCATGAGAAATCGACGGTGGACGTTGACCGATTGGTGGAGTTCTTGTACGAAGATCTCCACCATGCGTTTGATGAGCAGGGGATTGATCGGACGGCGTACGAGGAAGACGTGAGATTTAGAGACCCGATTACAAAATACGATGATATTTATGGGTTTATGCTGAATATTGCAATGTTGCAAAAATTCTTTAGGCCTGAGTTCATCTTGCATTGGGTCAAAAAGGTTCTATTCAATCTATCTTTTTCTTTTATTTCTTTTTTTTTTTTTTTGTTTGGAACCCAAAGATCAAATTAATGGTTTGAATTCATAATGAGTGTCTTATTCAAATAATATAAATATTTTTTTAATTTCTTTTTGGATAATTATTAGATTTGAGATTTCAACTCATTATCTAAGAATGAGTAGTTTTCAAATGTCACATATTAAACAACTTTTTAAAATTCATTATGTCTTAGTCGTAGTTATATGTTGTTCTTAAATAAATGAAAATCAAATATTGATTCATATATTGAATTGAATACTACCAAATAGTGAAATCGATAGGGGTAGTGACCATTTTGGTAACCAGATACCACAAGGTTTAAATTTTCTTTATTTTAAGATATATTTTATTACAAGAAAAATTAATTAATTATCACACCTTTTTTTTTAGCCAACGTGTTTTATAAGTTAAATTTAAGAAAAATGTTGAATAGATTATTAAAAACAAAAGTATCTTTGACTTAGTTTTATTATTTACTGAAAATTCAATTTAATACTATGTTCACAGGTTCATTTTTTAGAATTTGTATTTGGCTCTCTCATTTATTTGAGTGAAAGATATTTTCCTTGTGGAGTTTGAACTCTTCTTCCTCCAATTTATACTAAAGAAAAAAAATAATCGTAGACAAAAATTAAAAGCTTAAATTTTAATTGTAAAAATAAAAATTCAGAGACCTTTTAAAAAGAAGGCCCATTGAACTTTTCATTAGGCCCAATATGTGGCTTGGGAATGTAAATTGGCCTAAGAATTTTTATATTTTATTTTAATTTTTTGAATTTAATACTGTCAAAGTTTTTATTTTATTTTATTTTAAATTGTGATATTATTTATTAAATAATACAATGGTCCACCTCTAAATTAATTGACAAGAAATAATTCATATCTTTTTATATTGTGATGAGTTCTCCACTATTTTTAACATCATATCAAATCACTATTCAATTAAAAGAAAAAAACTAAACCAATGATAGTAAGTATAATCTTACATTACCAACATGAATAGTTGTCCGGCAACATTAATGTATGTCCAATAACCAAAGTAATAATTAAATTTGAGTTTATCGTAGACTGGACCATATGAAATAACAACAAGATGGACGGCAGTGATGAATTTCATGCCTCTACCATGGAAACCTGAATTAGTTTTGACCGGAACTTCAATTATGAGTATCAATCCACAGACCGGCAAGTTTTGTACCCAAGTGGTAATTTAAATTTAATATATTCCTTCATTATTGCAATTTTCCCCCTTAAATTTCAATTCTAAATAATTCATTCATTTTTTTAATTTCAGGATCGTTGGGATTCAGTACAAAATAATGACTATTTTTCCCTAGAAGGTTTGTGGGATGTATTTAAACAGGTATAATTTCTATTTTATTTTGATATATGTGACGATTCAGATGAGCTTATATTTAAATGTTAAGAAATTAATAAGAAATTAATTTTAAAGTAGCATCATCTTTTGATTTTTTGATACTTTTTTACTTATAGATCATTTTATGATGATTAACTTCTCATTTTATAGTTTGTCAGATTGATCCACTAGGCAAGATTTTGTTATTAATTTTGATTTTTTTTTTTCTTATTTCAGTTTCGATTTTATGAGACGTCAGAATTGGAATCGCCCAAATATCAGATATTGAAAAGAACGGCAAATTATGAGGTTTGCTACATATTCCCATCAAAATTTGGACAGACTAAAAAAATGTATAAATACATACCTATATAAAATAGATAACAAAATAGTCTATCAATATTTCATACATGAATGTGGGATTCTCAATATGATATACTTGTTTTTTTGTTTCACAACAATTTTAAATCTATGACCTAATATTTTAAATAATATAAGAGTTAAATATAAATTTTTGAGATCGAAATCATAAGCATGATATTGAACTGAATTATCAGCAAACAATTAAATCATTACGCCACTAACTTTTTCGATAACTAATATAAATTTTAGTAATGTAAGAGTTTTGGTCAAATTAATGTATTGTGTATTGTGCTTCAGGTTAGAAAATATGCACCATTTATGGTGGTTGAAAAGAATGGAGGCAATGTCTCTGCTGGATTTAGTAGTGTTGCTAGGTGAGTTTCCTCTACCAAATCCTTCCATAATGGTCCATTCTTTGCAAAATATTTGTATGCATAAATTATTTATTGAATTTTTTATGTAGCAAAACTGTAAGGACCCGACCCATCTGGGGTCTAACCCAAATCCTTAACACTAAATGCATGAAAAACAACATGTAGTAGGGCATGCAAAGTTTAAAAACCAAGCCTGAAAGTCAAGTCTAATCATAATAAAATGTCCAGCGAAAATCCAGGAATCATAAAAACAGTAATAGTGGGAACCCATAAGTTCGAAAACAAACATAAGTTCTAGTAAAAGTAAATCGTAGCATGCCCCTAAAATTCATGCGGAAGAAATAACTAAGGAAAACTCAAAACATAATGCAGCGGGTCGCATGGTCATCTCCAGCTCGTCCGATCCTCCATCTCAATACGATCTCGTAGTACCTGTGGTATTCCACAGTGGAAAAGGTGAGTTTTTGCAAACTCAGTAAGGATTTCCCAACTCGGGGTAAAGACATGCATCAGGCCAGAAGAAACACAAACATGTAAGATGAGTACATAATCAAAGGGTCCACAAAACCCGAGCTCCTGGGCGAAGGGTACCAGGAACCATGTCCAGGTCCACGCCACGCAGAGCGGTCTAAGGCCACAAACCAAAGACCTAAAAGCCAATAGAGACCATAAATCTCTAAGGCAATCTGGGATACCTACTCCAGGCCGAGGGATCCTGCGAGTAGAGCAGCCTGGTAGCTAAGGGACCACAAATCCCACAGGTTTCATACTCACGGTGAGGGTGGATCCAACACGCTCACCAAAGGGTCACAAACCCAACCACATACCTGGAGAGCACCCTAGGCTACTAGTAAAATGCCGACAGAACCGTGAGCCTGGTGGGCCAACCATCCACGGGAACCAGACGGCGAGGGACCACAAATCCCCCGTCAAGAACGTGCCAGCCACAAACCATGCACATCCGCTTACTAGCATCCTCTATCCGGTCTCTGTGTCTCGTTTGCGTCCAAACGAAACACCAAGTCGTGCATCAAACATCATGCAAGTCCCTAACGGGACATAAGACATAACATGCAAGACCGACCCCGTCAATCAACACACATCAGTTCATGCATATCCAAGTATTCACAAAATCTACATGTTTGCCTAGGACATGATATCAATCTTATATTACATGCTTTCGAGTAATCAATACAAGCGACAAACAACACAAATTATGCCACATCAAACAAGTAAGTGAATACAGTAGATCTAACACATGTAATAGCCATGGGCCTCGAGAAGGGGTAATGGGTCCCTTACCTCGACTGAACCTCTCAAACAACACTTTAGAATAAACTAGAAGCCCCCAAAAGTCAAAACACAACTCCGAGCCCTGAAACAAGAAAACCGGTCAAAACTAGCACCTTAAACCATTAAAAATGGATCCAGAAGGTCAAATTTAGTAAATAGTGAAGAACCTCGAAAAACGTGTCCCGGCGCCCTCTCGACTCAACTCGAAGAACGAGGAATATCTCCGGTCAACTCTGGTCAACATAAATGTCAAACTGGTCAATACTTGAAATTTTACCCAAACAAACACTATTTCGCCTAATTCCAACACTCCATAAACACATAACCAAACACTAGTTAGTCTTAACTTGAATAGTCTTAAACATACAACCAAACAAGCCTAATTCCTCATTAAAACAAGCTTGAATCTGAACCAAACAGCCCCCTACTTCTAATTTAAATAGCTTGAACCCCAGCCAAACAACCTTTATTCCACCTTAGAATAGCCTTATCCTAACTTAAATAACAAAACCCAACTTCCAAACACCCACCTTCTTCTTCATTTGGCCACCATTTTCACTCTAACTCAAAAATAAGAGAGAGAAAGAAAGGAGAGAGAACCTTACCCACACTACTGCGACGGCCGTGGCGACGATCGATCAGCGGCACGACGCGAACCACTTGTTGCACACACACGCCCGCGACCGGCAGTTAGCTCTCGACCTGCTCGCGCGCTACTACCCACCGCAAGCTCTCGACTGCTCGTGCACTACCCAGCCGCACACACACGCGCGACCGACAGCCAACGACCTTGCTCGCGCGCCACCCAGCCGCACACACGCACGCGACCGACAGCCCAAGCCGCACACGACCGCGCGAGGACCCCTGCTCCACGCGAGCTGCAACCTAGCCAACCAACCCGCGACACGCCCGCACGCGAAGCTCCTCGGCTGCACACACTCTGGTGACCACGAACCGAGCTCGCCGGCGTGGTGATCGAAAAATTGGGATGAGAGGGGAAGGGGCGCGGATTTCGAGAGTGAACAGGAAAGTGGCAGCCCTAGGGATTGAAAAACATTTAAATAACCAAGAAAAAAGACCATTTTGCTCCTTTTTCTCAAAACCACCAAATAACCAATTCTTTCCATATAACCAATTATTCAATTTTAATTAAACCCATTTAAGAAGGGGGTTATTACAAATTTTTATGTGTAGAAGTTTCTATTGGTTTTCCAATGGTAACAAATAAGAAAGACTTTTTGTAGATGTTTTTTTTTTCCTTTTGTTTTCTTAGTCAAAAGTAGATATATTTCGTTAGTTGAACTACCTATGTTTGTGCTAGCTTGAAGATAAGATATATTTCGATTCTTAGACAGGTAGAGGTGTTCATCAGTTCATGTCGATTTACAACGGAAAACTGACACCTAAGTAGACTTATCGATTTGCTTAAAAATAATATTAAAACTACCTATTTGTTAAGTCGAGTTCGATTGGTTAATTTATTAAAAAAAATATTAAGAAACATATTTATTATACAACTTTTTTAATGAAATTTTTAAAAATTGGATATGCCGAATAATTTTTTGAAACAAATTTAACTTTTAGTTAATTTTGTAATAACCAAATAAGAAATCTAATTAATTATTTGAAAAATAATAAAATTATATAAATATTCCTTTTTTAACTAACCGATTTAGCTGACAATACTTAAATACCAACTAACCGCCCTTTTTTTAATTGATTTCGGTCAATTGATTCGATTTTTGGGAAATGTATAAACATCCCTAATAAGTATGAATTGATGACTTGGTAAAGAATAAGATATTTATGACGACTCATGTATTTATCCACATGATTGACTCTTTAAAAATGTGTTTGGTATGACTTTAAATATATATATATATAATTTTTTTTTTCTTTAAGAAAAACTATGAGTTCAAATTACACTTAATTTAGCTTCTCAAATACTTCGATAACTAATCGAATAGGTAAGTAGTATAATTATTTTATTGTTTAGTTGCAAATTAATTCAACACTAGTATCACAAGTTAAAATCCACAAATCGGTATTTGACTCCTCTCCCAATATGTACTAAAAAAAAACTTAGATAACTAAAAAATATTAAATACTTGAACAAAGTCCAAAACTCCTTAAAGTAGCTAAAATGTCCATCAAAATAGTGTTGTTTCTTTAAATGACCATATTATATTTGTGTTTCAGTTTCTCAGATCATAAACACAAACAGGACACCATGACTTTGAGAAAGATGGAAGGAGGAATGGGTGCAGTGTTGAAATTTAGTGGAAATCCCACAGAAGAAATGGTTCAAAAAATGGCAAAACAATTACGGTTTAGTCTAAAAAAAGATGGCCTTAAACCCATTAATGGCTGTTTGCTCGCTCGCTACAACGATTCCACCCGGACCTGGAGCTTTGTTATGGTAAAATTTATGTCCTTTTTTCGTTCTTCGCTTCGGTTGGATCCGACTTTTGGAATCAATACCCGCTTAAGCTTAGTCAGGAGGAGTGCATTGAACTCTGATACCATATTAGATAATATGATGTTTTACTTTAAAATCAATTGATAATAAGATGAGTCATTCATATCTTTTATAAATATGTTAAAAATAGGACATTGTCACAAGGTGTGAGTATCTAAAACAATTTTAAAAATAAAACATCAAATAATTATCACCCTAAGCCCCGTTTGATAACCATTTCGTTTTTTGTTTTTTATTTATAGTTTTTCATTTTTTATTTTTGGTTTTTTGTTTTAAAAAATAAAAACCGTGTATGTTTGACAACTCATTTTAGTTTTATATTTTTAAAAATGAAAAACCAAAAAAATATGTTTGATAACTGTTTTTTATTTTCAATTATCACATCTTGTTTGAATTTTTTTAATTTTTTACTATTTATTCTTGTTGTTTTCATACTTTTTAAAAACAAAAACAAAAACTTGTTTTTAAAACTACTTTTTTTAGTTTTTAGAATTTCTTTAATATTTTTAAAATATTTTTTAAATTTTAATACAAAAACCAAAATTGGTTATCAAACATACATGTTTTTAAAAAAGTAAAAACAAAAATAAAAAATAAAAAACGAAATAATTATCAAATGGGGCCTAAACTGCCCAATTTTCTTTTTTTGTCTTTATCACACTCTTTAATTTCCTAGTTTTAATTAATTGGTAATTTTGTATTTACAGAGAAACGAGGTCCTAATATGGCTTGAAGAATTCTCAATTTAGCCGAACTGAGTCAAATATGAAATTATTCCAAGAAGCTGACATATTATTTCTAGCAAAGGTATATTATACCGATAATGATCATCAAAAGATTATAGGTTCAAATTTGACGTAAAATGTTTGGTTCCAACGATTATGTAGTCAAATTCTTCACCCTTTTCCATTGATTTGTCGCATATTTGTTAAGATTTTGTGTATTTTGATTGGAGTGTTTTTGTTTTTATAAAAACAAGTTGTATAGATTTGTTATTTTTGGGAGTGAGAAAGCAATTTAATCGTTGCCTTATTTGTGTGATGATTTGTCCAAACCGTATTTGATACGGCACTTCACAAATTGTACAAAGTTTCATAAATAAAGTGAAATCACTTTATCAATGTATTAAAATTTAAAACTAGCATTTCTAAAAAAAGATAAAATAAAGTTAGTCTAATCATAGTTTTAATTAATGTTAAGTAATTAACATTAAAAGCGAGTATCATTGAAATATCTAGTATAAAAATGTTCACTTTTAAATTTAGAGTCCAAATTAAAACTATACTTCAAATATAAAATTAAAAATATATATTCTCTTATCAAATGAGTCGGTGGTGCTGTAAAGACCCAACCCGAAATATTGTCCTAAACCTAGGTCTTTACTCAACATGCAAGTGAAAAGCATAAATGATACAAACCAGCAGTTGAATTTAAAAACTTTTCAAACATAAAGGTTGGATAACATTTAAATCAAACCAAACATTTCTTAAGTAAATTCATGCAACTTAAAAACAGTGACTGATCAGTACCTTTCTTAAAAACATAAAAGATAGTTTAAACAACAATAAATAAACTTTCCCTATGGACTCATGTCCAACTACATGCTGAATTCAAAAGTAAATAAAGACACGACAGAGTGTCAGCAGCATCCATGATCTCTCAGCTCCCTCCACTAGCTGCCCCGGTGCTGTCCCAAGTTACCTGGTGGAAAACCACAATAAGAGTGAGTATAAACATACTCAGTAAGAATCCCCGACCGGGGTACGATACGATGCAAACAATCATCTAGCAACCTAGTACACATGTAACAGATATCAACACAGATCTTAGCTCAACGAGCTTACAAGGCAAAATCTGGAGTCCTCGGAAGTCTCCTACTTCCGGCCTACTGATTGGTTCTCATAACCAATCCCGAGACATCTCCGAGGGTCGTTCTCCCTTGGCCATTTGATAAGCTCAAAAACCGATCCCAAAAGATGTCCGACACCCTCGAGGGTCTTTCTCCCTCGACCTATGATCAGCTCAAAAACCAATCCCAATGGGTGTCCTTAAGGGTCTCTTACCCTCGCTAGCAAATCTGGACTATCGGGAGAGTACCCGAAGTCTGGCTCTAAACTGGAAGGAACTGGTGTACTCACGAACATTAGCCCGGGGGAGCTCTCCGAACCGGCGACTAACTCGTGTCTTGCGCACACGCCGCATCTTCTTTGCAACCCGGCGTAAATGTGGGGCCTAGGTACAAACTACGCGGGCCAGGTACGCATGCCTAAAGACTCAGAAGCGGTGTCACTGAATACAGTAGTGCGAGGCCCTCGACATTCATTTGTAACAGCCTATACCACCGACCTTAAGCTAAGAACCGGCCAAGGTAGGCTTGCACCATTGGCAGGGTTCCGCTCTAGCAGGCTACAAACTAGGCTTATGCCGATGTGGTAGCTAATCCACATCGGCTTCCGGGGGGAAGCAATGTACGTTATGCTTCACTCTAACTCCCGACCGGTGGGGACAACGTACGTTATGTCCACTCTCAACCTCTAGATAATGACAAACCATACTGTTCTAACTACGAGTACAAAATAATTGATTCCTGGCTAAACATACATACACACCATCAATCACACATAACCTAGCATGATACTACGAACTTAAAGCAGGAACCATAAGCATGCTGGAAGAACAAACCTAGCATGGCACTAACATGTACAAAAAGGCAAACATGCTAGCAGGAAAATCAAACAAAAGTTGTCCTATCCACTAACATGCT
The DNA here is from genome assembly GCA_036507275.1 of Sicyos edulis. NCBI lineage: Eukaryota > Viridiplantae > Streptophyta > Magnoliopsida > Cucurbitales > Cucurbitaceae > Sicyos > Sicyos edulis. The sequence goes on from CM071853.1 coordinate 5,066,170, forward strand.
CATAAAAATAAACAAGCATACAAGGCACAATCAAGAAAACATCGCAGGGTCCACACAACCCCGGTAAGGAATCCTTACCTGGAAACAAGCAGAAAATAATACTAATGCTCCTTGAGCTGCAGAAACACACAACCTAGAAAAATATCCAAAACACATTAACATCTAAACTAGCTAACCCTAATTACAAGCCAAGTGAAAACAAGAGCCTGGAAACTACCTAGCTAGTCCCACAAGCTCTCGGCCAAGCTTGGCTTTTGGCCTTCACAAACAACAACTTCCCGGAACTTGCTCGGCTTCACCTCAACAGGAAAGAACACAAGTTAGCTAACCGGAAAAACAAACAACACAACCCTAAACATACCCTCAAGCTCTCGGCTAGGGTAGGGGGTTTTACCTCGGGATGGAGTTTTGCTTGGCTATTGCTCTCGGCTTCAAGGGTTAGATGTGGGGACTCTTTCGGCTTCGATCGGAGCTTGCAAAACAAAGAGGAAAGACTTAGAACTCAACATACCTGGGAAACCGGAACGAAAGCCTGGACCGTTACAGGTGCAATGATTTAATTATTTGGTTATAAATTAGTTCAATAAGTTCGGGTTCAATATGTACTCAATTTTATTTTTCATCCACGCATGCCTACTTAAACATATTTGCATAATTCTTCATTTATACCTGCATTGTTTTACCATTTTTACGTGTAGCATTGACAAATATTTAGCAAATATAAACTTCATTGTTGTTATATGTTTATCAATATAATAGATGAGTGACAGAAAATATCTATATCAAACAGACGTGCAAGGTAAGTTGTGTAGATGTGTTTTTTTCTTAATTTTTGTTATATAAAAAAAATAGTCTTTTTCGATTATAAAAATACATTATTTAGAGAAATAATTCATGATCTTGATTATTTGAGTAGGACATCAAATTTATCATATTTTCACAACTATAACCTTATGCTATATTTAATATTATTTTGTGAATTAAGTAAGCATTTTGGATTATATATTTTGAATTTTGTTCCATTTTAATTCATATGTTTTTAAATATTTAATTTTAGCCTTCATACTTTCAACCATCTTATACTAGTCTCTACAACAAATTTGGAATTAATTTTAATCAAAGTAATGATTTTCATGAAGAAAAAGGAAATGAAAAGTGAATATATTTCTAAGGTAGGTTAATATAGACTGTTGTTTTTAAAGAAAAATCAACAATAAACTAGGATTTTAAGTTTTATTGGAAGTAACTAAAATTTTGATATCTAAAATTGAAATGAAATTTAAAACACAGAAAATTTTGATAATTCGCCAAAAATATATTAGTACAACATCCTCGAAAAGAAATATACCAACTATTTTATTTCTGTACAAAATTGTAATAGAAATACTATTATCTATCATTTCTTATCCATGCAAATATATTGCACAACACAATAAATTTGGATTCTCAAAAAAAAAAAAACACACAACAAATTTTGAAGATAAAAGATAAATTTGTTCTTAACATGATCACAACTAAATGTTTGGGCCTCTCAGAGATAATCACTTTAGCACAATTTTCCTTTAAAAAAAAAAATTGTACGATTATGGAGGGTCAGTGGCACAACGGGTTATCTTGTATTAATCTATTTTAACTCCACAGTCACAAGTTCGAGTCCGAAAATCGATATTACAAGTTCGAGTCCGAAAATCGATATTTGACTCTCATATTATTTGAGAGTAGTTGTGCCTTAAAAAAATTCATGTGTTACTACTACTTACACGAAACAATAATAACTCAACAACAACACTTATCGATTCGTTACCCAAATGCATCCAATAAGTTAAATTAGATCCCGTTTGATAACCATTTTGTATTTAGTTTTTATTTTTGAAATTTAAGTTTACAACAACTCTTTTACCATCTAATTTTTCTTACTTGGATATGTGTGTTCCAACCTATAGTCATAGAAACTAAATTAAAATTTGAAACAAAAAAGTTTTCAAAAGCTTGCTTTTTTAATTTTTTTGAAGTTTGGTTAATATTCACACACTTTCTTAGGAAAAGATGACTACAATAGCAAAAAAGATAAAATACATGATAGGAAATATTTAGAGGGAAAAATTATATTTTGAGTCTCTTAAGTTTAGGATGTAGTTTCATTTTTGTCTTTCAGTTTCAAAATTTTGAATTTTGCAAGTGTAACAAAAAAAGTAAATCTATAGCACAAAATCAAAATTTATTCATTTATAACAAAAAATTAAAATTGAGTTATATCATTGGTTGAGTTCTATTAATGATAGAATTCAATCAATGATAGATTCATTCTATCACTACTTGAATTTTCTATCAATTATGGAAATTCAAATTGTGTTATATCACTAGTTGAGCGATAGAAATCAATGTGTTAAAGATGAATTATTTTAAAAATTCTACTCCAAATATGATACAAGAGGTAGAATGTGATGTTGTGGTAAAATTTAACATTTTTATCTCTCACATTTTAATAATACTCATTTTTAATTATTGTGTGTTTTTTTATTTTACTTTTATATTTATTAAATAATACTCATTTTTAACTATTGTGTGCTTCTTAATTTATTTTTATATTTATTTTAATTAATATTATACTATGTAACTATCGAATTTAATCAATATGTTAAAATTTAAAATTAGTCTAGTCACCATTTTAATTAATATTATACTATGTATCTAATGAATTTGTTATTTTAAAAATTAAAAACGAATATTATTAAAATGTTATAAGTAAAAATATTATTTTTAAATATAAAATTGAAATTGAAATTAGATTTTTTTTGGTTCGACAATATTGTTGGAACTTACTACCCCTAATCAATTATCCAAATTGACTATGACAAATTAGATTTAGAGTTGACTTTGTATAAAGGAAAAAAAGAGAAATTGTAAGAGACGAACAAAGATTCAAAATAGCTGGCAGCGGGAAGAAAGCAACCGCCCATGTGCCCAATTTATTCTTTACTTTATTATTATCAATTTTTTTGTGAATAATAATTTTTTTTTCCTTCAAATAAGGGCAATAATTTAGTCAAACCCAATTCATAAATTGGATGGTTAAAAGTTGGAATCCTCTTTTTCTTTATTGTTGTTAAATTAAAAGAAATAAAAATTATTGATGTCAAAATTAAAAAAATAATAATAAACATGACAAATTAAATTAAATTATTTGAAAATATTGATTGAAAATGATAAATTAAAATTTTGTTACGCATAAAATGTTTCTTCCCATAATTAAGTCGCAATCCACCTCGTGCAGCTGTCTTCTGCAACGAAGAGTCCACTTGCCCAACTATACTTTTTTTTTAAAGAGACAATTCATAAAATCAAGCAACCAAGCACAAGCAATCATTCTCCACCAATGAGCCAATAGCAGGGGGAGATTCCCCCTCCAAAAATCAGTTCTCTCCTCCACAGCAAGAGAAGGGACCTGCCAACAAAAGAACTCAGGAGTTTTCTGTTTGACTAGAGTATCAGCCACCCTATTACATAACCTATTACAATGAGAGATATTCAAGATTCCTAACAAGGAAGACAAATGTTTAATATCATCAATGATGTTGCTAAATTCAGAGAAATCTAGGGAATCACCAATAATGGAATTAATAACCTCTAATACGTCAGATTCTACTAGAACAGGGGGAAGCCAATGAACCTTGGCTTCAACTATACTTAAAGAAGAATATTCTCAAATATTAATGTCTCTTTATGTTATTTAATATATACCACATTCTATTTTGATTTATTTTATATTTTTTTACTTTTTAAATTTAAAATAAAATAAAATGTGGTTCATATTTAACTACATACGAGGGCATTATCATTTAGATCATGTCTATTCATAACCTAAATATTTCTCATAATTAAATTATGGATACTAATTTGATATTTATAATTTTCTTTTACTTATTATATTAAGAACAATAATTTGCGAGTATTTTTCTATTATTAATTTATTTCCACCTTATATATGGACTCCATTATAACACGTGGCGTTTTTCTATAGCTCTTCAAACCTCTTTGCCAGCCATTGTTTGTGGGTCCCTTACCTTTTTTCACGTGAAAATATTTCATAAATTCCCATTCGCCTAGCTGTATAATTAACTATTTTGTAAGGATCGAAAAAAAAACTAAATTTCGTCTTTATTTTATGAACTATATATATATATTTTAGTACTGAACTACATCTGTATATTAATTTCCAAAATTAAGGTAGAAATAAATTACCATAGTCTAAAATAGTATTATAATTACTCTCGCTATATTTCCTGATACTATTTCTTTGGTAACGAAATGAGTAATTTTGTTGTTTAAATTTCAACACAATTGAGAAAAAGAAAAATCAAACCTTCCTAACTGTAATTGGAAAAAAGATAATATACATTTAAAGCTTTTCTTTATAACAAATATGGAAGGGTATCTTTTCGTATTGGAATCTTTAACTTCAAAAATATGGCTTTATAAATTAGTTTTTTTTTTTATAAAAAAATAATAATTTACACATGTGAACCCTACTTCTTAATAGCTAACTTAATTTAAATTTTTCCTTAAAATAGGTCGTAGTTTGAAATTTCCTCTCATATTTTTGCGTTTAAGAATCTATTAATTAGTTCTCCAAAAAGAAAAAAAAAATCTATTAATTAGAAAACGAGGTAAAACTTATGACGTATACTCAGATTTTTTAGGTTCAAGCCAATAGAACCATATTGAGTATAATATTTGTTCCGCTAATTAAGAGGTAACATAATCAAAATTTTGAACAACTTGTAAAACTAGTCAATAGAAAATAATTACAAATATGATCATTTTTAAAAAAATTAACTATTATGATTATTATTATTATTATAACTTTCTTATAATATTGTATTAATAATATACAATACGTATTAATAATTATTTATAAAATACATTACTAATGACTATAAATGTAAATATTTTAAAATTTGTCTACATTATTAATTATTTTGAGAAAAATGCATGTCCGAGTACAATTTTCACCCAACTATTATTAAATTTAAAAATAATTAAATATAACTTTCAATTTGTACTTGAGTTTACCATGGTCACCTATTGATATCCAAATATTGTAAAATTAAATAATATATCTCGTGATACTAATTGAGATGCACACAAGCTATTCAGCCATTCTACCAATATATTTAGCTTTAGATTTAACAAATACATTAATGACACAATGGTTTATTGGTTATAAACCACTTCAACACCAGTGTCATAGTTGTCCACCCTCTCCGATATATACTAAAAAAAAATAAAGGAAGATTCTTGTAGATGGTCTATTCTTCCATAGTAATTATACAAAATTTTCTCATTAATATCAATAATATAAAAAATAATTTTTTTTTAGGAATAGGTAAATTGGAAAAGTATTTATAATACTAGATAAAAAAAAAATCAAATATACCACGGCAATAATTTGATCCAATATTTTTATAAATTTGACTAGTAAATTTCTTTAGATTTAGTGTATATCATAAAACATAATTTTCCCTGGAAGGGAGAGAGATTATGAGACTTTGAACCACTCATTTGCTTCATGGTTGTTAGCAAAAAAAAAAAAAAAAAGTTGTTTTGAAATATACAGCGATCATAAATTCAAAATTAGCAGAAAAATTAAGAGTAAAAACCAATAATAATGTGATAAATAGTGGGTTCTGTTTTGGGAGACTCGAAGAAGAAAGAACAGAGAGAAAGATCCAAAATTCCGATTTGCCAATTTTCGAATTTGAAAGAAAATTCAAATCAAGGCAGCGCCGTCTTCACTTTCACTGTCATCTAATCTCTAATTCTTTTCAACCTCTTAAACCTCGCCATTTTCATCTGTTCCTTTTCATTTCGTTGCTTGTTCTTGTCACGTTGTGCTGGACCCTTCATCCCAGTTTTTTTTTCCCCTTTTTTTAATCCTAATTTTGTAGTCGAATCTCTTTCTGTCTTTTCATTTCTTCACTAATTTAAGCCATTTGTTGTGTTCTTCGCTCATTTCCTCTCTTCCCCTTTGGCCCCTCTCCGCCGAGATTTGAGTTCTCAGGTCTGTTTTCTCCTTTTTTTTTTCTTGAATTTCTGGATCCCCTTTTGTTTCTGTGATTTCTCGGTGGATTTTGTGCATCATTGCTGTTTTCCTTTCTGGGTTTTTTTTTTTTTTTTTTTTTGGTGCTTGAATTTGTGGATACCCTTTTGTTTCTTGAAAGGTTTCATGTCTTGTATTTGACCTTTGATCTGGTTTTTGAGCCTCATTGCTGTTTTCCTTTCTGGGTTTCTCTTTTTTGTTTGAATTTGTGGATCCCCTTTTGTTTGTTTTGGTTTCTGTTCCTGGAAAGTTGCTTTCATGTCTTGTTTCTGACCCTTGATCTGGTTTCTGTGTGGATTTAGTTTCTCATTGCTGTTTTCCTTTCCAGGTTTCTCTCTTTTTCTCTTTTTTACTTGAATTTGTGGATACCCTTTTGTTTCTTTTGTTTTTTGTTTCTTGAATGTTGGTTTATGTCTTATGTTTGGCCTTTGATCTGATTTCTGTGTGGATTTTGTGCCTCATTGCTGTTTTTTTCATGGTGAATTTAGTGTATTCTGTGTAAATCTTTCTGGGGTTGTTTGTATTTTGTTGATTTTCCATACATAAACTTGATTGGGGTTTTTAGTAGTGTATGTTCTTCACTGCAATCTATTCTCCTATTTTGTTGTTGCGGTTTTGCTGTTTTTGGATTTGAGCCGTTTGTCTTTGATGCACTTTTTTGCTTCTTCTCCTGAAACTTTAATGTCCTTTTCTGCTGTAACAAAAAGCATTTATGGATTAGATTTGTTTTCTCTTGAATCAGCTTTAGGATTTTTTGTTCATAGTTTAGTAGATCCTTGTGTGTTTCTGCAGTTTACTTTGTTGTGGAGTTTGTTGATGCATATTTTGTTCATTGTTCATTAAGTTTATGAGAATTTATCAGGGGGAAATGACGGAGCCAAAGCCACCTTCTAGAAGCCTCCCTGATTTTAAAAAGTCTGTCAAACTTAAATATGTAAAACTTGGTTATCACTATCTCATCACCCATGGAATGTACCTTTTCCTTTCTCCTTTGGCTGTTGTGATTGCGGCTCAGCTCTCGACGTTTTCCCTTCAAGATCTCTATGAAGTTTGGGGGCATCTTCAATATAACTTAGTGTCCGTGATCCTTTGTTCGACCCTCCTTGTTTTCTTGTCTACCCTGTACTTTCTTACCCGTCCTCGCCCCGTTTACCTTGTCGACTTTTCGTGCTACAAGCCTGATGAAGCTCGTAAATGCACGAAGAAGATTTTCATGGATCACTCTCGGATGGCGGGGACATTTACGGAGGAGAATCTTCAGTTCCAAAAGAAAATCCTTGAGAGATCTGGCCTTGGGGAGTCAACCTATCTTCCTGAGGCTGTTCTCAATATTCCTCCAAACCCCTCCATGGTAGAAGCTAGAAAAGAAGCTGAAATTGTGATGTTTGGTGCCATTGATGAGCTTCTAGCTAAGACAAGTGTGAAACCGAAAGATATTGGTATCTTGATTGTGAATTGTAGCTTGTTTAATCCTACGCCATCGCTATCTGCAATGGTTATCAACCACTACAAGCTTAGAGGGAACATCGTAAGTTATAATCTTGGTGGGATGGGTTGCAGTGCAGGGCTAATTTCCATTGATCTTGCAAAACAGCTGCTTCAGGTCCATCCTAATTCCTATGCCCTGGTTATTAGCATGGAGAACATAACATTGAACTGGTACTTTGGGAATGACCGATCGAAGCTCGTCTCTAATTGCTTATTTCGGATGGGTGGAGCAGCGATATTGCTTTCGAACAGAAGATCCGAGAGAAGAAGATCCAAATACCAACTAATACATACTGTTCGTACCAACAAGGGAGCAGATGACAAGTGTTTTAGCTGTGTTACTCAGGAAGAGGACTCGGCCGGGAAGATTGGTGTTACTTTATCAAAAGACCTGATGGCAGTTGCAGGTGATGCATTGAAGACAAACATCACGACGTTGGGGCCTCTTGTGCTGCCAATGTCGGAACAGCTTCTCTTTTTCGGTACGCTAGCTGGAAAGAAACTCTTCAAAATGAAGATCAAGCCTTACATCCCTGACTTCAAACTAGCTTTTGAACATTTCTGCATTCATGCTGGAGGAAGAGCGGTTTTGGACGAACTGGAGAAGAACTTGCAGCTGTCCGATTGGCATATGGAGCCATCAAGGATGACGCTCTACCGATTCGGCAATACGTCGAGCAGTTCTCTTTGGTATGAATTGGCCTATACAGAAGGGAAAGGGAGAATGAAGAAAGGAGACAGAACATGGCAAATAGCATTCGGTTCGGGATTTAAATGCAACAGTGCAGTTTGGAAAGCTCTAAGGACCATAAATCCAGCTAAAGAAAAGAACCCATGGATGGATGAGATCAACCAGTTTCCAGTTGATGTTCCTAAAATTTCAGTCATTTGAAAAACTTATTATTTACTCTTTAGTCTCTCCTCTCTAATTTGGGATGCCTGCCAAGATCTTCCATTGATTTTTCTGTGCTGATATTTAAGAATTGACATATTCTTTCTTCTAGGCCTAGATTATTGAGAGGTAGTTGCTTTGTTGAGAGCAGAACAATTGCATCTTTGTAGATGTCTTCATTTGTATTGGGTATTGGAACTGTTCAATTGCAGCAGACAATTTGGATGGATCATTCAATCTCTCTTCCTCTTAAAACTCTTATGTTTACTATGTTGATCATCCTAGGAGTTGAAGCATCAAATACTTGCAATATCATGTGCATTTGAAAGGGTTAAAAACCGACAACGATTCGAATATCACGAACCAAGCGTGGAGCTCGAAGGTGTCCCCACTGCATTATGTTCTATTCTGCTTCTAGCAGACAATTGCAGATCAGAATCAAAACATCAAATTCCATTCCCACATGAAACCTTAACCAGCAAGTTAAAAAACCATTAGCTATCACTTCATCGTTCCTTTTTTCATTACTATTGCTTTTGCTTAAACTTGGGAATCTGGAATGAGAATTATTCTCCATAAACTTTTGTTCATAGATCTAATTCTTTTTCTACGTTCAATTTTACAAAATGCCCCTAAACTTTGAGATATGTTTCAATTCTGCCCCTAAAATTTTAATATTTTACCCTTTGGACTTCTAAATTTGTTCCATAAAAATTTTAACGTCTGGAAACATAAATGAAACCCACACCTAATTTTCCTTTCAAAAAAAAACCTCGCACCTAATTTTGAATAATCTTGCATTTTTCTTTTAATGCTTATTTTTAAAACTTTTCACAGTGATATTGTTGCAAAATTTTAACATTTTTGTAAAAGAGATTAGCGATTCAAATATTTTAGGGGATTTTGCATGGATATTAAAAGAAGTTTTTTTTTCATGTATAGTACAATTTTCAAACTTATTCATTTGTGGCATAAAAATGATTGAAGTCTATCAATTTGCATTGTTAAATCATTCAAAATCGATTGAAGGTCATTTGTGGCATAAAAATTATTGAAGTCTATCAATTTTCATTGTTCAATCATTTAAAATCGATTGAAGTTTATCAGTTGAACTGATAGAGGTCTAAAGTCTATTAGTTGAAGTGATAGAAGTCTAAGTGTATCAATTGAAAGGATAGAAGTCTGATGATTTTAAAATAACAATTTTGGGCAAAATGTGCTATGAATAAAATTATTTTAAAAAATGTATTATAATTGTAATGAAGATAAAAAATATGTTATGGAGGATAAATTCTCAATATTTTATACAAATTTTATAGCTAAGGGTATTTTTGAAACTTTTTAAAGTTTAGGGGTGTTTTTTAAATAAAACTTTAACAGTTTTCATCCAACTTTAACAACAAAGGTATTTTTGAAATATTTTATGAAGTTGAGAGGTAGTGTTGAAACTTTTCAAAATTTAAGGGTAATGTTGAAAGGAATGTGATAGTTCAAGGGTATATTTGATAATTTAACCTAATTTCTTTAGTATCTATAACAATTTATGTTTAGATTAGTTTAAGTGCACCTTGACTATTGTTAACTGACACGGAAAATACTTCTTTTACCGTTTGTTTTGTATTGTTTTCAGAGAAGCATTGTACTTAACTTCGTCCTTGTGGGCTAAAAAATATATAACTTAATAATTATGAGGTATTAAATTCGAATTCTCTATCCTTAAATATGGTTCAAATAAAATTATTTAAAAAATAAAATTAAATCTTTGTGGACAACTGGACATATGAATGTGATACATGCAGCCAATGATGTAACAATAAAAGGAAACCAGCCCCAAACACAGCAAAGGATCGTCCTGTCATAATCATGAAAGTTATAAATAGAACGCAAATTATTTATTCATTTGTTTGTTTGTTTTAAACTGGACGTATCAAATTCACTTGCAAAAAAAGAGAGTTAAAAACAGTGCTATCTACTCATTATTAAATGAAAGGTATACCACAAACTTTGTTCATTGTTTCAAAGTATAAAAACTTGCCATATTAGTTTTGATCTTTAATAATAATAATAAAAAAAATCAAATCATTATTGAGTGTACAAATCATTAGAAAGTTAGTCAAATTTTAATGCTCAAACTTAATCCAAACAAAGATTTTAATCATTGTCATGATATTTTAGGTCATCTGTCACACCAATTTTACATACAACATTTTTACAATGATAATGGTTCACCATTTTTCATAACAAATCTTTAATTATTATTATTTTATTATTATTGGTTAAAATTTCAACATTTTTTTAATTAGTTAAAATATCAGCATGTAATAAATTACTATTATTTAATTATAATAAAGGTTATAATATTAATAACAATAACATTGATAATAATTATAATATAAATTAACAGTAAGTGTAACTATTGAAACAATAATAATGAATGAATAAATAAATATATAAATAAAAAAGGGAATTTGCATTGTATAGCAATTACAATTTACAATTATAGCAACTTTTTAAAAATAATTCGTTTATAGCAAATAATGCCTATTTTTTAAAAAAATCTCAATTTACCCTTTTGATCGAAGATCTATCATTCTTTAGTGATGGAAGTCTATCAATTTTATCAATAATTGATTCTATCAACCCTTATTGATAGAAGAATCTAATGAAAGTCTATCAATTTATTTTATTTATTAGTAATTAATTCTATTGGTCTCTATTGATAGAATCTATCAATATGAAAGTCAATTAATTTACATTTTTTGTTATATGTTCAAATATTTTCATTATTGTGCTATTCATGGAATATTTTAGCCATTTTGTAATATACATGCAAAAGCTCCAATAAAAAAAATTTAAATTTTTGTAATAAAAAAATGAAACTGAAATTCACAAATTATCAATGAATATTATTCATAATATTTATGAGGATTATTCTATTCGAGAGTTTCAGCAAACCAAACAACATCAATCCAAATTCCAACAAACTAAACTCGAATTCATGATCATAGAATTGAAATAGATTAACATCAAACAAAATAATCAATGGTGCAACGTACTCATTCAATAAATTTTGTATCAACAATTATAAAAACTAAATAGTAACAATGATGGAAGACTTGTTGATTGAATCATGAACTCTATTATGCTAACTTAGTCTCTACATTTTCAAAAGCTTTAATTTTTTCGGTTGATTACAATTGAAAAGCTTTAATTAAACTTTTAACATTGATTGACAAAATCTCTGACTAACACTAAATTTTAGATGAGGTCATGTTAGCTAACAATTAATTATATGAACTAAAAATTAATTGTTGGTAAGATTGAATTGTATTTGAAACCATTTTCAAAAGAAATAGAAAAATATGGTTGCAAAATTTTATCAAATTTTTTAGAACATTACATTGATTTTGAAACTATGTCATCTTATCCTATATTTCATAGAGTTTTTTTAATCTATTTTAAATAGATTATTTGTAACTATCTTTTTTTAATTTAGAAAAATCTAACACAAACTAACTCATTTTAAAAAAACGTTAGTCAAACATAATTAAATTAATAATTTAAAAAATTTGTTCTTAACGTCGAAAAATTTAGCTATACATCTCATTTCCATAAGTTGTACATACTCTAATTGGTTGGTGTGATTATTGCTTAAATTTTAAATAAAAAATGGTTGGAAATAGTACCTGAACTTGGATTTTATGAGAGCCTTAAATACATGTTTTACAAGAAGATGGAGAGTTCCTTTTAATTCTTTCTCCCGTTGACGAACCCTGTGAAAACCCTCCACCCATACCCTCCACCCATGCCCTCCACCCATGCATTAACGATTTGATGATAGCCTCGAGTTGACAAATTCAACCGCAAGAGATATTCATGCATTTCGTTGGGCTCTATAAATGTTTCCAGTAAGCTTTCAAATCCTTTTTTTTACAGCGTAACCTTCGAAATTTCTCAAATGCCTCTGTTATTTAAAGATATTAACGTCTAAAATTGAATTTCGACCCCGTTTGATAACCATTTGGTTTTTGGTTTTTGAAATTTAAGTCTATTTTTATTCAAATTTCCTACGATGTGTTCTACCTTTCTAATGTATCAATCTTTCCTTAAAAAAGGAGGTGAATGATAACCAACTTTAAAAACATATTTTATTTTTTTAACACCTAAAAGACAAGAACTATAATTTAGGGAGAAAAACATTCGTCTCTCTTTTTTATTTGTTTTTCAACCATTGATTTAAAATCCAATACAAAATAGCCGTGACATCTTCTTCTTCTTTTTTTCTAAATCTAGTTATTTCCTACAATTGATACTATATAGTTCATGGTAGATAAACCATACACTGAATGAGTTAGTGGTGCAATAGTTTTATTGTTTAATTGTAAATCAATTCACAGTGTCACAGATTCGATCCCAAAAATCCGTATTTGTCTTCTTCCCTCGATATGTAATAAAAAAAAAAGATAAACTATATTCAACCTAGGTAGCTATTTTATTATTGTAGGTTCATCATCAACATGTTAAAATTTTATTTTATTAATTAATCTTACACATATAATATTGTTCTTAACTCGAGTTGAGTTTATTTCAAAAAAAAAAAAAAAAAAAGGACTGAGTTGAATGCACCAAATATCGGAACTCTAAAACCTACCCAACCCATAAAAAATTATGAAATCATAATCCAACCAACACCTAGTTCGAGTTGCTCGAGTTTTTAATGCACCCCTAATTCAAAATTTATATTTTTAATTGAAATTTTCAAAGGCCAGGTCTGAAAATGCTATTTCGAAAATAGAAACTATACCATTTACATGATATTTAAATTTAAAATACTATAAAACTTTAAAGTAAGTTTCGATTATGCACCTAAAGATGGAAATGGAACTTTTCAACATTTAGGACCATAATTGAAACTTACCCGAATTTCGGAAGTATCTTGCATTATTTAAGCATCTTAACCTATAAATCTTCTAATATAAAGTAGAAATGATCACTAAAAAAAACCTCAGAAATTTTGAATTTTATTGGACTTAGCTTGTGGATTGATACAGAATTGTAGTCACTGGCTAGCTTTCTTCACGTGATTGCTCTTCAAAATGGTCCTTGCTACAACACACCACAGTGGTTAAAAATCTAAAAAAATCTTAACAATATAAAGCACAAGACAGAGCCATAACAAGTTCACACCCATATCTGCAGAATTGCCTAAAAATGTATACAAAAATCAGCAAAGTCCATATCTCACAAAACATCAACTGTATAGGACAAAGCTCAAACCGTCTGCGGCTGAAACGATTCACTCATTTCTCGGCTCCTCCTTCTCACTGGTCTTCCCCTCGTCTGCAATGTTGAACCCCTCGATCTTGCGTGAGACCTCCTCGTCGACACTTACCTTCACTTTTCCCATAGATCCATTGACTAAGGCTTCATCCGAGTCGTCATTCGTTAAAGGACCAGTCTGCCATATCCTAATGGTTCCATCCTCAGATCCAGAGGCATACGATTCCCCTCCGGGCGCAAAGCGCAAGCAATGTACAGGTCCATGATGACCCTTATTACACGCTGCATCCACAATTATAACGAGTCGCAAACGGAACCTCACAGGAAAAAACAAATCTTTTTGGCAAACAAAAAGGAAAAAGTTGAACATACCAATCTCATCACCAGTATGGAAATCAAACACATGGATCCACATGTCCTCTCCACCAGCAATGAACTTCATCCCATACTTTGGTTCCAATGAAGCAGATTCTACAGTGCAAGGCATGTTGTAGCTCTTGACTAAGCCAAAGCTGTTCAAAAGATAGAGTAAAATCAGAGGGAGAATATACAATTTAGAGAGTAACACTCTTTTAAGCATAAAACTTACTGATTTGCATCCCAGAATTTAACGGTAGATCCGTCAGCAGTAGTGATATACCGTCCATCCTGACTAACTTCCGCACTGGTCACTGATGACTTCGTTTCAAGTGTTTGAACTATTTGGCCACTCCTTACATCCCATAACCTGTTTTGAAACGATTAAGTTTGGGAAAGATAGACCAAATATGTACATAATAGCATGCATACATACATACATACATACATACATATATATATATATATATATAAGATTCGTTGTTATAATTAAATTTGCCCTAACGTATAAGGATAACTTTTTTTTAAGTTAATTGGTAATTTACATGATTCAACATGGTATCAAAATAGGAGTTCTGATACGATCCAAAATTTAGATTGATATCAAAAGATAAAAGAGCTACAAACTAACCAAGTATTTGATAGGTACTTGAACCTCCCATTCTTGAGAATCACTCTCACGTCCTAATTCTCATACAATTCAAAGATGCCTCCTCACTAGCTATCATTCTCTATTTATAACCACTAGCAATTCAAGTACTTGCTAACATACCCCTAAATTGTTCATTAACTTGCTCCTACATTCAAACCCCTTTCAAGTCGAGCTTTTTCTCCCGTTAATATTAATTTTCACTTGTTGAACATTGTCAAGTTTTCAAACCCACAAATAGGAAGGAGGTTAGATGATATAATTAAATTTGCCTAACCTATCAACTGATTTTTTTGAAGTAATCATTTAACATAATTCAACCATATTTACACATTTTCATGCAGTTTAATTTATTAGTATTTTTGTTTTTTAAAAACTAAGAAATCAGAACTTCACTCTATTATATCTAGGATAACCACGTCAATCCCTAGGGCAAACACCGTTAAGAAGGTAAATTAAGAGCCAGGAATACATACCTGACACCTCCCATGTCAGAGCAGGAACTTAATATCGTTTGATCACTGTGAAGCCACGTCACGGTTCTTACTGAACCGGGGGATTTATCCACTTCTCTAGGAGATGCATCTGGACGATTCAGATCATATATCCGTAGTATTTTCTCCATACCACCAGTCAATAAAAGGTGTGTATCCTGACACATTTTAGAAAACGCATGAAGAGACATTTTAAATTAAAGCATACCAGACTGAATAAAGATAAGAATCTAACTGTTCGATCACTCCACCTAAATCACAAGATGATCATCATGATTGGCAGTAACAGTCAAAACTCAAATAGTGCCACAATCACTTCCGCAAGGGAGAATAACAGCAGTTAGAAAGCAAGTCAAAGAAACAGCTAATGAATAAGTAAACTGCAGATTTACTCTTATGAAGACAAAACTAACTCATAACCAAGAAGGTATGGGTTCAAATCCCCCACCCCCAATTGTTGTATCCTCTAAAAGATAAAAAATAATAAAATAATTCATAACCAACGGCCATGACTACAACAAATTAAATTAATCAAGCCCGCACACCAATGAGGAGTGAAAAAAATTACTTTTTTCTTCTTCATTTTTTTATAATAATTTTTGTAGTTTCAGGGTCAATTTAAGTGCAACCCAACTAATTTCAAGTGGGACAATCGATTATTAGTTGCCAAGAAACTCAAAGATTTTGAAAGATTTAGGTAAGTGGCCAGGCCACCATGGGGTGTTTGATTTTTGGTTTTGTGAAGAAGTTAAAATGAGCATTTAAAACTCCTCCTTAAAAAACCACTTCCAAACAAACTATTGCAATGCAATCACTCAAAATAACTTCTTATTTCTAGTCACTCAAAATAACTCTTCATTTCAAAACCACTCATTTCTGCAAACCGTGTACAAAATCCACATCTAAATTCCAAACG
This sequence comes from Sicyos edulis, assembly GCA_036507275.1. Lineage (NCBI taxonomy): Eukaryota > Viridiplantae > Streptophyta > Magnoliopsida > Cucurbitales > Cucurbitaceae > Sicyos > Sicyos edulis. The sequence continues at coordinate 5,082,346 of CM071853.1, forward strand.
AGCTATTGACTACAACTCCTCTACAAAAATTCACATCCAAACAAGTTATTTCCTGTAACTCCTCTACAAAAATCCACATCCAAATGAACTATTACTATGAACTCCCGGACAATCTTTAATGGATCCCGAAGCAGCATGAGCAGGCTTCTATTGCTACGCAACAATAGAGCAGGATAGCATTTTGCGCCCACATGTTTGAATTTGAGGGTAAAAAGCTCGCTTGTTATACGGGATCCGACGCATCCAGCAGAGCTTTGCAGCGTTCCATTCTTTTCGGCGGCATCCTTCCGCATTGGCGGCGAGTGAAGTGCCACAATCCCATTCATCATTTTGGATCTACATAAGCCAAAACCCATAGCACTGGCGACGTCTCTAACATAAATGCATAGCTGAATAGGATCTTGTGTCACTCTCGATCATCTCCCACATAGATGTATAAGAGGGTATAAATTATTTACCTTTCATCGATCTAAATATGATGAAGAGTTGCTTCCATATACATTAAGATATAAAAAAGCACACTTAGGACTAAAGAGATTCAAGGAGAAAGGGTCCTAAATTAGGAGCAGGAGACTTCCATACCTTGGATCCCTTACATCCAAAGGTCCAATTAGATTCTAGACTAATAGCGTACAAGTACCGTGAGGGAAAGGTGAAAAGAACCCTTATGGGGAAGGGCCCACCCCTTAGTTCCAAGGCTAGGTTATCAATACGGGTCGATGGCAGGTTCGACACGAGAAGTCAATAATCAATGATTATGTGGAGGGTCCGGCAGTCACTTGGCCCTTCAAAGGTGAAGGATCATTCCACCAAAATAAATCATTCAACTACTCACGCGCATCAGATTAATTCCTTAGTATTGATAGTAATGCCAAATGGTACGTCATGTTTTGATAGTAGATGACAATGTTAGTTCCTTAGGACATGATCATATGCACATCATCAGCAAAGCATGTTTATCAAGAATGTGATAAAAGATAGTGACATTAATAAAATCATGGTTAAATTACCTCCGAAAAGGCACAGGCACGAACAATATGTTTGTGCTCAAATGAGTGCAGTACATCTCCGGTTAATGCATCCCATACTTTCCTGTAAGTTTAATCATAAATGTGAGGGATCCCACTAATGATTTCAATCTCCATAGTGTTCAAAAAATGACTTGAAAAAAGTATATGAATAATCAATTTCCAAAAATTATTTCAATAAATCCTACTACATGTCCCAGCTCAGGAGAGGGGGAGGAAGTAAGGAGGTTGTGCAGTACCTAGAGAAAGCAAATACTGGGGAAGGAAGGAAGACTACAATGAGTACTTCAGGCAAAAGGCCAAAATGATGTCCCAAAATAATGCAGTAGGTTAAGCATAAACAGTGAGTCTAAGTTGAGTTCAGTAAGTTGGTTGGTAGGTTGATTTAACCATTGTATCTAATAATTAGAATAAACTAGTTTTTTTTTTAACCGGGGAACTGAACCTAGGATATCCACGCCCATCACAAGGCCTTAACCATTGTATCTGATAATTAGAATAAACTGGTTTCTTTTTTATTTTATTTTTATAATCGGGGAACCGAACCCAGGATATCCATGCCCACATCACAAGGCATGAACCCAGAAGACAACAAGGATTTACAATTAAGCTCATTTGTAGGTTTCGAACCTAAGACTTCCAAAGGAGCATACCTGGAGCCCCCAAGCCTCTCTACCATTGAGGCTGCCCCTTGGGAACAGAACAAACTAGTTTCTATCCGACAGAATTAAGTTTCCAGCTTCCTCAACCATAACCATTATATACTGCATACAATGTTGTTCTAATCCCAAAAAAAGACCAATACTATGGAAATTCTTGAAACGTATAATGAAAGCAGATAAAAAGACATACGCTGAAAAATCAGCCGAACCAGTGGCAGCACGTAAAGCATTGGTATCCAAGCAACAACTCCAAACTGCGCCTTTATGACCTTCAAATGTACCAACCCAATCGCCAGTTTCTCCATTTCTGAGCATGGGATTGGAATCTAAACATTGCAAGAAAACCGAACTTCAAAGTTAGCCCACAACAACAAAGAAATTGAATTCAGCTTTGAGCAAGCAACCAACACAAATGGGCTTCAACCAATTTCACATCAAATAGAAATGCCCACATCTAACATTGCTATCACTTAAAGTCAAAAGAACTTGACACTTAAACCAACATGATCCAAAATCAATCAACAGTCATAAACTAATGATGACCCAGATTACATAGTGTAAATTATGCTTTTAGCAAACGACCAACACACAAGGGTTTCAACCACTTTTTTTATGGTAAAAGTTGAGGGACTCAAACTACAAATCTCATGTTTCTAATACATTCAAAACGTCAATCTATGCTCACTTTGGCGGGTTTCAACAAATTCAATATCAAATAGAAATGCCCACATCTAACATAGCTATCAATTAAAGTCAAAAGAACTTGACACTTAAACCAACATGATCCAAAATCATTCAACACCCACAAACTAAAAATGACCTAAATCAACAGTAAACAGAAACTAACAAGATTCATAAATTCAAAGCTGAAAAAAAAGCAAAATTGAATCGTACCCTTGCTGGCACTGATGAGGAAGAATCCATCGGGCGTGAGGGGGCTATAAAAGAGATCCACAACCGGTCGAGAATGGCCATGGCACACAAGAGGAACAGCCACTCTCTTCTTATCCATCGCTCACAAAAAAAAAAAAAGAATTCAACTATTTTTCTATGAAATCCTAACCTAAATCAGAAAAACAAAAAGCTATAGATTGGATGCTTTATTGAAAATCAAAACCCTAAATTGTGATGGGGAAGGGAAATTGGGGGCGAGCAATGGCGGTGGGTATATAACAGGTGAGAGACGGTGAACACCCACACCTCCTAACCCTAAAAAATGGCTCTGATCAAATCTAAATCTAAATCTAAACCCCAAAATTACTCTGAACACAAAAACCAAAACTTTGAAATCAAAAATGGGGAAATCTAACGAAACAGAGCTTCCTTCAGAAGGGCTAGCCGCAACCACAACTCGTCTCCGACTTGCTCTTATATAATTCTCAAATTACTTTCCACCGGTTCACTTGGGTCCGGTCCAATTTTAGGGTCCCTTTCGGTTTTTTTTTTTTTTTTTTTTTAAATTATTATTTATAGAGTCTAAAATCCAAGTTTATTTTAATAATTTTTTTCGAGTTGATTTAGGATGAAAGAAAAAAGTTATTACTTATTATGATATGAATTATAATAAGTAAAGTTTTTTTAGTGTAAATTATTATAACATAATTATAATGAATCCTATTTGAGGATTTTTTTTTTTACATTTTTCTATAGCTTGTTTTTTTTAATCCAAATTTTTCTACAGCTTGTTTTAGATATATATTTTTATATTCATTTACATAATAATTGGGAGTTATAGGTTTTGTCTTACTATATGCTTCAAATTCAAGCACTAATTTCAAGAAGATGTTTACCTTTTTTAGACTTTAAATAAATGTATTCTTTAATTTAAAAAATAAAATTTAAATAATTAAATGTAAAATGGTCAATTATACCTTCGGAATTTAAATCAATTTCTTTTTTACTTATTATTCCAAATATTGACTTTTCTAACAACCATTGAAACCAAGTTTCACCAAATCTAAACAAAAATCCCCAATATAATTTTACCAAATCTAAAAAAATTTCACCAAATCAAAACAAAAATCTAAAAATTGGTTTAAACAAAAAGAAATTTAGAAAAAATGAAATATACCAATTTAAATTTGATTTGTTGGGAGCTGCATGTATTTAAAAAGAAAAAAAAACACAAAGAAAAACTCACCTGATGCAACTGCATCATTTGACAGTGTGTAACTGTCGTACGACTATATATAATATGTAACGACTCGACCCGAAAGGGTTCTAAAATAGGGCGTTACCTCAATGCATGCATTCAAATCTACAGAAAATTAGCAAGATGGTGTTCGGATTCTAAGTAAAAACTAAAACATAAAACATCCATTTAAAAATCAACATCATTTCCTGAAACCTGACCCTGTTTCCAAGCACCTGTTCCAAGACAAATACATTTCCAAAACTTACTCTTATCAGAGATTTATTTAAAACATACAAACTTTACAATAGTTACAACAATGCTAGAATCCGAAAATACATTCAGAAAACACCCTAGGGCTCCGTGCCCAACTACATGCATTCAGAGGACATTTAAAGCATAAACATAAAACTCAGAGTTGAACAACGGGTTTTCCATGATCACAACTCCTCCTCCAGCCATCCTGTCTCGCACCATGGTTACCTGTGGAAAAACCACAAAAATAAGGGTGAGTAACGAATTACTCAGTAAGAATCCCCAACCGGGGTACAATACGATATAATCAGTCATCTAGTACCAAAGCATGCAAGCAAACAGCTACCAACACAGATCATAGCTCAACAAGCTCACAATGCAAGATCTGGAGTCATCGGAAGTCTCCTACTTCCGGCCTAAGGATTGGATACACTGACCAATCCTGGACATCACCGAGGTATCTTTCACTCGGGGGGAATGCACTGATCCCAAGAATGTCCTCAAGGGCCTCCTTGCCCTTGCTACTAAACTAGACTTACGGGAGAGTACTCGAAGTCAAGCTCTAACGGAAAGAATGGTGTACTCACGACATTAGCCCGAGGGAGCTCTCCGAACCGGCAACTAACGCGTGTGCGCGCACACCGCATGCTGCTGCAACCGGCGTAAATGCGGGGGCCTACGAGCAAACTACGCTGGCCAGGTACGCATGCCTAAGACTCGGAAGCGGTGTCACTGATCACAGTAGCGCGAGGCCCTCGGCGCTCATCTGTGCAGCATGATCCACCGACCTGAAGCTAAGAACCGCGCGAGGCGAGCTTACACCGATGGCGTGGTTCCGCTCTAGCAGCTACAAACTAGGCTTATGCCGGGAAGTGGGTAGCTAACTCCACAACGGCGCGGTCGGGGAAGCAAGATACATTATCTTTGCGCACACTTTACTCCCAGGCAGAGCTAAATCCACCTTGGAGACCGGGGAAGCAAGATACGTTATGTTGCGCACACTTTACTCCCGATCGGTGGGGACAAAGTACGTTATGTCCGCTCGGCCTGCGGATGATGACAAACCCTACAACTCTATCTAAGAGTACAGAGTAAAATCAATGATTTCGGCCAGCAAACAATGACCGACATCAATCACATTTACCTAGCATGATACTACGAGCTTAAGCGGGAATCATAAGCATCTTTGCCGAACAAACCTAGCATGACACTAACATGTAAAATCGGGCAAACATGCTAGCAAGAAATCAATCAAAGCGCTCTATCTCTAACATGCTCATGCTTGATCGGCAAACAAGCAAGGCATATCATGAAAAATATCGCGCGGGCCCACACAACTCCGGTGAAGAAATCCCACACGGTGGGAAGGCAACAACACACAATAAAACTAACTACGATCGAACCCGAGCAACCTATAGCGAGCCAAACAAACACATCAATAATCATAAAAATAGGCCTAAATACAATAAAATAAGCAGGCTCGGCTGGGAGCAACTCACGAGGCGCGGCACGACACTGTAACGAGCCACCAGACGCAGGCGAGAGGCAGCTAAAGGGCTGGCCGGGCGCGCTGTTTCGGGCGCGATACAAGCTATGGCGGACATTGTGGCGGCGGCGCGAAGCGCTTAGCTTCAGTGGCCAGCTGGCGCGGCGACTTCGCCGACACAAGGGCATGCGCGCGCAGCGACACGACGCGTCGGAGATACTGAGGCGCGATCGCGCGATTCGCCGACACGCGCGACGGACGGCGACGCGCGACGCTGCGGCAGCAGCATCTGCCGCTTGCTCGCCGCGCGGCGCACTGGGCGACACGGACGGTGGCGAGGGCGCGCGACACGCAAGACTGAAGGCGGAGAGAGGGCTCTGGGTGGCGACTGGCGACGCGAGCAGGGGCTGCTGGGGCTCGGGCTTGGGCGACGCTGGCACGACCTGGGCAGGGCAGGGCTCGGCTGGGCAAGGCTCGAGCTGGGCGAGCTCGGGCTGGGGCTGCTCGGGCTAGGGGCTGCTCGGGCTAGGTGGGGGGCTCTGGGAGAGAGAGAGAGAGAAATGGGAATTTTGAAAAGAAAAGGAAAAATAAAAGAAAAAATGGGAAAAAGGGAATAAATGGGATTTTATCCATTTTCCATCCTTATCCATTTTAAAATCTCAAAATCCTTAAAATCCCATTTCCCGGCTTCCTCCTTCGAGACCCGACCAAAGCAATCTTTTCCAATAAATAAAACTCACTTAAATCCAACTCCCAAATCAACAATAAGGGTTCGGGCTCGAATCCCAAAGGAAGCACTCAACCAACCATCGCTTTGCCAAAGCCCAAACCACAACCGAGCATCCAACCGACTAGCCCAAACACCTCGGGACTCGCAGCCAACAACAAACAAGCCTCGACAAAGGAAGGAGCGACCTCGAAGCCCTGAAAACCACAAATCCTGCCCAGGGAGCCAAAAGACCAAAATACCCCCAAGGGTCAAAACCGCTCTAATGACCCGACCAAACAACCGAATCTTGACCCGAAGGCACCTCGAAAACTGGAATAGGAAACTGGGCTGTTACATAATAATATTTGCGTCAAACTTGGATCAGAAAATGCACATGGATTATATACGACTGTCCGTACCCGTATTCAATCACATCAGTCTGTGTGCATTTATTTGTTTCCTTTTTTTTCATCTCATGTTCATAGTTATATACTCATGTGTACCAATACATACTGTCGTGATTTTAGTCGGAACACATTAGTCACTGTACACACCCATTTGCAAAACCATTTAACATCCACTGCACGTCTCTATCTCCTTGGCGATGTAGGTGTATGCTACTATATAGGTTTATTTACATGTATTGCTCCCTCTTTTTTGCATCTCTTGTTCCTAGTTATATATTCATGTGTATCAATATATACTGTTGTGATTTAAGCATAATGCATCAGTCGTGTACACACTGTTTGCAACCCCATTAAATATCCATCCCACACCTCTATCTTTTGTTACCAGTATGCCCTTTGCTTTGTTATTCTCGTATTTGTAATGCAAAAAACTAGATACTTGAACTTCCATCCAATTCGAGACATGCAGTGATGATGGATAAAAGTTGAGATATTGTTGGATCCGTAAACGATGTTAAAACATATTGTGTTGTCATTGGAATATACATTCGCATCGTCTCAAATTTCGTTAAAAGCAATCGTAATCGTTGCTTCCATTACAAAGAATCGAAGAAGAAAAAACAAAACCTTGTGAGTATCTTAACTGAATGAAAGTGAGATCCAACAAATCACGATCGAAAGTGGGAGTGAGATCAATTTAAGACTGAAGAATGTGGCAAGTGTGAGATACAGTGCTGCAAAACGAATAAAAGGATAAAAAAAATAAAAATCAATGGTCGAGATTAAGTGTTGAATGATATAGACATTATTTATTTGATTAAAAAAATTGATGAGAGTAGATATTTAGAGTATAAAAGAGCAAAAGCAATTAAAAAAGTAAATATATATATATATTGGTAGTTAGATATATCCCTTAAATTAAGGGGAGGGTTTCAACTTATGTTTTTTCTTTTTTATCCTCTAAATTAAGGGGATGGTTGACGATAGAAATTGTTATTTTGTTATATTTTTTTAATATTAAAAAATGTAAAATAGGAGCCCTATGATAATGTAAATATTATATCTCTTCACCTAATTTTGATTTAGAAAAAAATTTAAAGTAAAAAAAACGAATAGACATTCTTTTCAAATAGTTTCTAATTTTAGACATTTATTACCCACTATTTTTTTTCTTTTTAGTTTTGTTTTTATTTTGGGCCTTAACTGATTTTTTGAGCCTGCATCGAGATGGGCTTTTTAAGACGACGAGGCCCGTTTCACCGTTCTTTTTCTTTGCCGAAATCGCAAGAAATTGGAACATTCACCTCCATATCAAGAACATTAGTAGATACAACACAACCAAATTTCATTCAGGTTTTACATACTGATCTTCGTTGAAATCTCGATCGTCGAGTTAAAGAACTTCGATTTCTGAAGTGGGGTTTTCAATGGCGACTATGGAGGTCGAAACCCAGCAAGCGTTGTCGGCGACGGTGGAAAATTGCTCGGCGAAACCGGCGGTGAAACAAGGTGAAGGCCTGAGGCAGTACTATCTGCAACATATTCACGAGCTCCAGCTCCAGGTCCGGCAAAAAACTCATAATCTCAATCGTCTTGAAGCTCAGAGGAACGAGCTGAATTCCAAAGGTATCCATCAATTTTGAATTTCTTAGTTTACTTTCAGGGTTTGTGATTTTTAGGTTTGGTTTCTCTCAATTGGCTCGTGTTAGTTAGTTCACAGATGTCGTTCTTTTTGTTTACTTAATTAGCTATAAGAATTGATCCCTTGAGGAAATTTTAGTGAGAAAAGTGAATTTGGGGAATGAATCAGAACTTGAATGCTTCAGGGTAGGCTACAAGAAAAATTAATGAGTTTTTGTGGCTGTGCTTCCCACTTGTTATGATTATAGTTATTGGAAATTGCTTAGTTGTGTCTTGATCTGGGACGCTTGAATTTGAATTTTTCTATGGTCGTAACCGACTTCGTTTTCTGGAGAGTAATTAAGGGTTGTATTTTTCTTTTTTTGAAACTGGGAAATCAGAGGTTCACACTATTATAACCGGGGTACCACGCACATTCCTACGCCAGGCACCGAGAGACATCATCCTATGGAGACACGGGAGGTGTCTACAAATTAATGTAACAGTGAAAACAATTAAGTAATTGATTAGTGGTTATTCATTATTATTATTATTATTATTTTTTTTTGAAATCGGGAAATCAGAGGTTCGCTCCACTATACCCGCGATAACCACGCTCGTCCCTAGGTCAGACATCAGAAGATATTGAAGGAATGAAAACAAGGGAGATGTATACAAATTAATGTCTTGGGACGGTCTTGAACCTAGGACCTTGAGGGGAGCCCAGCTTCAAAGCTCAAGTCTTCAACCATTGCGCCGTCATCCGTCGGAGACTGATGAGTAGTTTAAATTGTTCCTACCTCAAACTGATCCTACAAATATTTTGTAATTGAACTTTTATGTCATTGCCCTCTTCAAATAACAGTCTGAGTAAACATCTCTGCTTATCTTCTGCTTTAGATCTTGCAATTCTATGAACCAGAACCAGTCAATTGTTTTCATGATAACATAGAAATAGTGGTTTTGTACTCATGTGGTGCTTGAACAAGGTGTTAGTACTACTTGTGTTTTCGTCCCTTCATTTTTGAGTTGCTTAATCTAAACTATTTTTTCATTTTCTGGAAAGTCTCAACATTAGTCTGTTAGATTTATGGTTCATTTTTGGCTGTTGCATTTGTAACTCATATTACTATTTACAGTGCGTATGCTCCGGGAAGAGCTGCAGCTGCTTCAAGAACCAGGATCCTATGTTGGTGAAGTTGTTAAAGTGATGGGAAAGAACAAAGTTTTAGTTAAGGCGAGTGGTCTTTTCTTGTTGAAACTTGAAAGAGGTCTTTTCTTGTTTCTTTATATCAGGGGAAAATAACAAAAACAGATAATAAATTACAGATTCATATTCATTACCGTTCCCCTTCCCTCCCCCACTCCCTCCCAGGATATACATTGATTTAACATAACGTAAGAACTTCTGTTTGGATGCTCCTTTTGTGTGAAGTTAATATTTTCAGAATTAAAAGATGAAAATGTGGTTGAGTTCATACCACCAACTCCATAGCTTTAACACACTGAGACTTGACTTTTAATACTTGCTGGCAATCAGAACTGCATTCTATTATTATGCAACGAGTTGAATTTGTACATATTTGGTAATGCAATCTTAGAAGTTCAATTCCAAAAGTATTCAATCTCAACTAGCATCATGGATATTTTCCCAACTTCTCTTTGGTCACGTGTGCAGGTTCATCCAGAGGGGAAATATGTGGTTGATATTGACAAAAGTATCGATATCACTAAAATCACACCTTCAACTAGAGTTGCTCTCCGAAATGACAGCTATGTTCTTCATTTAGTCTTGCCAAGCAAAGTAGATCCTCTTGTTAATCTTATGAAAGTTGAGAAAGTTCCTGATTCTACTTATGATATGATTGGTGGTCTTGACCAACAAATAAAGGAAATGAAAGAGGTTTGTATGTTGCAAATGGTCTTTTTTATATGTAAAGGCAAACTACTTGTTAGTTAATAATCGGTATGTTCTGAAATATTAATTCCAAATTGCAGGTTATTGAACTCCCGATTAAGCATCCTGAACTGTTTGAGAGTCTTGGAATAGCTCAACCAAAGGTAATTATAATATTACATGGAACAATGTTACTTTCTTAACTCGTGTCTTGCAATATATGTTGGTCCTATCAAGTATAATCTCTCACCATGCACTTCAAATAGGGTGTCCTGCTCTATGGGCCACCTGGTACGGGGAAGACACTGTTGGCTAGAGCAGTGGCTCACCATACAGATTGTACTTTCATCAGGGTTTCTGGGTCTGAACTGGTTCAGAAATATATCGGAGAAGGTTCTAGAATGGTCAGAGAGCTTTTCGTCATGGCCAGGTTTGTTTTTATAGTTTCTTCTGTGTTTCATTATTAGTTTTTCCACTAGGTTTTTTATTTTTATTTTTATTTTTTTTTATATCCACGACTGTTCAAGCCAGCTTTTGCGCACCTTAACTAATGTCACGAAACATACTGCCTGACCCTACAAGGAAACCTGTAGAAAATTAATTCCTAGGTAAGGTGGTCATCATGGATTGAACTCATCACCTTATGCACCCCAAGATCCTCTTTGACCAATTGAGTCACTCCCTGCTTTTATTTATGTGTGCATTTTTTCGACTGCCATTAATAACTAGGACCCAAAGCAGGAACAAAATTTTATTGAGTGGAAATGTTGATCTAGGATTTCAGTTTTCCATCAACAAAAATGTTAAAACAAACAGCCCAGAAAAATATTGGCAGAAACCAATCCTGGAAATATATATCTTAAGTTATGCCACTCTTTAATCGTATGCATACTTTTATTTTCCCAAGTTTCCAACTGCAATTATTTTTTGATTTTCCTCTGCAGGGAGCATGCACCATCTATCATTTTCATGGATGAAATCGATAGTATTGGATCTGCTAGAATGGAATCTGGAAGTGGTAATGGTGATAGCGAGGTGCAGCGTACTATGTTGGAACTTCTTAACCAGCTTGATGGATTTGAAGCATCAAATAAGATCAAGGTACAATACATTAACTCTATCTGTGAAGGATAGTGAATGTGACACTTGAATATCTAATGACTAACATTGTTTAAATCTTTCTTAGTAAAAATAAATAACATAACATTGAATAAATCAAACCCTAGCTTTTATTATTCAAGCAATGTTATATAATGTTAGATGTAGCCTTGAGGCGTAGTCTATTGATGGGTGACGTACCGAAAGGGAAAGTAATAGAAGTGTATAATATAACCATCTATTGCTAAATACAATGTTTTTGTGAAAGGGGAAAAAAGTATGTCTTTCTTTAAGTAAGGATTTGAGATTATTCATCATTGCATTGCCCCTAAAGATTTACGTATTACTTTTTCTTAAAGTTCTCCTCCCTCACATCATGTTGAACACTCCCCAAAAAAAGTTGTAGAGGTTTACATTATTGCAACTCAACTCATGTTGTATTGATATTACAAACGCAAGTACTATCTTACTTGAACAGGATCTATCTATTCTATAGGTTTTACAATTGTGTCCTTGAGTTCTAAAGGTATTACAAACGCAAGTTGATATTTTTTTTTTTCTTTTATCATTTTCAAGAATTATCTATATATTGATTTCATTCTTTTAGTCTTTACACGAGTAAAAAAGATTTCATTCCTTGCATTTTCATAGTGCATATGCTTCTTGTGAATTAAAGGAACAAGCCTCAAGGTTTAAAATATGGAAATATCTGTTCCTATTTTTCATCTAAAGTTTGGTTCTAACTGCTTGGACTTATTTCAGGTCTTGATGGCCACCAATAGGATTGATATTCTGGATCAAGCTCTCCTAAGGCCAGGACGAATCGACAGGAAGATTGAATTCCCAAACCCCAACGAGGATGTAAGTACCACTTGCTTCAATATTTACTTTTGTTATTTTAAGTTTATTATTGGAATACAATGAAATTTACTCTCTTTTTGTTTAACTTTGTGACTTCTTCTGAAGCACATTCTGGGCCCAAAAGCAAAAGGATCTTTTTTTCTCTTATATTGTTGGTGGTCTGGTTATGTGTTGTAATATGGATTTGAGAGTATTTAAAGCTGCCTATATATTTTTCTCCCCCTGATAAAACTTGCAATTTATTAGCTGTTAGGAGTGGCATCAATCGTGGTCGCTCTTACTACATTGATATACTGACATTCAGTTCATATGAAATGCAGTCCCGGTGTGATATCTTGAAAATACATTCACGGAAAATGAATTTGATGCGTGGGATCGATTTGAAGAAAATTGCAGAGAAAATGAACGGCGCATCTGGTGCAGAGCTCAAGGTATATCTGTTGTATTTGTACATGATTTAAATGTTTTGCTCCATGTTCATGTTTTGTACATATCTTTTTATGATGACTAGTTTGAAAATAATCTCAGTATCTTTTGCATAACATTGTTTTGCATCAACTGCTGTTAGCGTTATGAAAAGAAAAAACGCATTAAATTTAGTTTTTCTTTATCTGGACAGCAAAAATAAATCATAGACAACTGCTGTTAGCGTTAAGAGTGTGTTTGCTTTAACTTGTAAAAGATCAGGTTGATTTTGTGGACAATAAGGACCATGTAATGCTAATGATGTAAAAAAAAAAGCTAATGATGTAAATGATAAAGAGCGTAAAATAGATTCAAACCATGGTGGCTACCTACGAAGTATGAAATATATTACAAGTTACTTTGGCTACGCAAGCTTGTTCGAACATTCACGGATATTAAAAATGAAGGAACTCTTCCGAAAAAGTAACACCAATAAGCCTGTTTCGTATGATTAGTAACTCTTGTGATGATCCAATGCTCCTCTGGAAATTCACCAGTTACTGTTCTCTCAGCAGTCAGTATATTACTATTGCAAGGCTATTAGAAGATAACATTAGAACAAATGTAACCACCGTTAACAGTTGAGTGCTTAGGCTAATTACTTTTTGGTGACATTTGTTTTAATGCAGGCCGTGTGCACAGAAGCAGGGATGTTTGCTTTGAGAGAAAGAAGAGTTCATGTGACTCAAGAAGATTTCGAGATGGCCGTCGCCAAGGTAATGAAGAAGGAATCAGAGAAGAACATGTCGTTGCGAAAGCTCTGGAAGTAGAATCATCATACCGAGCGACACAGGCGGGGCAAGTTTCAAATATTGCTTACCCTTTTGGTTTTTTAATTATCTGCCTCACCTGGTTTGTGCTTGGAAACGTTGTTGAACTTGATTATTTACCTTAAATGATGTTTTCTAGTCTAACACTTTTATCTTCACTTGGATCTTGTAACTTAAAGTGTCTCTCCTGCCACAATTTTTTCACCATCTTCTTCTCCAAATGTATTGCCTGGAGCTGACATGAAATTACTATTTTGCTGATATTTTTTTTTGATATCCATGATTGTACCTCGCCTATTGTCATGGAACAAGTATTTGACCCTACAACATTTCGATGTCAAAAACTTAATTCATAAGTAGGCAATCACTATAAATCGAATCCATCACTATTTATTAGTTAATCATTATACCCCGACTATAACTAAAACTAACTTTGAGAATAATACACAAGTACTTCGTTAACATGATGGGTTAAGGGTTGATTGTGTGTTGTGATTCACTTTTAGATTGGTCAGTTTAAATACAAGTTTATATATGTTGACTGTTTTCAAAAGTATAATTATCTGCTAGTTGAGCTTTGTTTATTAGGTTGAAGTCAACGTCCCTTTCATATGCCCTAAATATGAGGTTATTTTGCAAATTTTATTACTAGGTTTATTATTATTTTTATTTTTTAAAATGCATGGTTACTATAGGTTATACATAGTTTCTGAATCATTTTTAATAGAAAAATAACGTACGCATATGCTTCAAATTCTATGTCAATTTAAATCATACCTGCTCATCATTCTTTTTCAAAGCATGGGTAGTTGTGTTTAATGTCGAATTAGGGAATATTAAGTATGTCAAAGTATTTTAAGGATAATGTGTGAGGTAAAACCAAACTATGATACCAAATTGAAAATTTTGAAAATAACCTAAATTTTAACATCTTGGACAAAACATTATATTATCAGAACTTCCTAGACCTGTACCAGTAATGTAAGAACTAGATCACAACGAAAAGAACTTTAAAATTTAAATTTGATCCTTAAATTGTCAAGAAGCAATCTCCTATTATTTCTCGAGTCAATATCTTAAAATGGGCGTAGATACTCTCAAGTGAAATTAAAATCAAATGATAAAATAGACACAAAATCGAAAGTCAATAAATTTATTAGATCTTTTACAATTTCAATGATTTTTAAACTAAAAAACATATTAAACACACTTTAAAATTTAAATACTTGTACAACCCAAAAATGTACAAAAATCAAAACATTAACAAATACATATTTTCTTTTCCTAATTCATAAAATTGATCAAATTTAAAAAATAATTATATTAACAAATATAGTCATGAATATTATCATATTAATAGCATTAATGATTATTTATAATGAATATTTACAAAATATGTTTGTACTAAAAAAAAATGGGTCTGTCTTGCGACTGTTATTTGAAATGGTGTTAAAAAAAATAATTATCGGATACTGGAATCGGTATTTGTAATCATGTCTCAACTTTTGTATTTAAAAAAAAAAAAAAAAAACGATGAACGATCATCTGCGCAGGGAATCGTTAACTATCTTCTTTCCTTATGAATTTTGTTATAGTTTCCATTAACATTCATCAAAATCTGCAAAAACTCCACTTCGAATCTTTCCCTGATTTCAGGTACTCAATTTGGAGCTCTCAATTGTGTCTTTCTTTCTATTGTAATTACATCCCACCAGTTTCTTTTCCTGTTAATTTCGATTGTCTTCCACATATTTGATTCCAATTCTGCGTATTGGGTTTCGATCTCTGTGAATCTGTGATTGGGTTTGTTTTAGGGTTTCGAAAGCTTTGGGTTTAGGGGATAATCAATGAAAGAGGAACCACCATCGGTTTTGTCAATGAACCAAAACCCTAGTGACTCTGATCCTCTGCTTCAGAATGATCAGCCTCATTCATCCCATGGTGGAAACTCTGATGAAATCTGAAGTTGGTTCCATTCCCTGTTGTCGCATTTGTCTAGAGAGCGATG
This sequence comes from Sicyos edulis, assembly GCA_036507275.1. NCBI lineage: Eukaryota > Viridiplantae > Streptophyta > Magnoliopsida > Cucurbitales > Cucurbitaceae > Sicyos > Sicyos edulis. The sequence goes on from CM071853.1 coordinate 5,097,743, forward strand.
CTGATCCAAGTGAATTTCAACGTTTGTTTGATGTTTTTTTTTTTGGCGCAATTCTGTTGAATTTTAGCAATGCCATTGATTAGTTGTCCAGTGTTACTATGGCTTGTTAGGATTGTTTGCATCGAATAGAGCAGGGTCGCGGCTAAAATAGATTGAGAATAAAAATAATAACGAGGAGGAAGAAGAGAAAGAACGACACAGTGATTTTACGTGGAAAAGTCCTAAACAAATTAGGGTAAAAACCACGAACAAGGATAGAAGAACTTCACTGTAAAAATATAAGTAGCAACAACTCTCTTATAAGGAGAAATTCTCTCTATTTTTATCTCACACCCTCACTCACCTAGATGTGGGATGTCATGGGAGATTTTGGGATGGTTTTCCAACAAATGGCATCACCTATTTACAGTCTTCTTAGACTTGGGCTCCAAGTAAAATCCCATGGACATAAATTGACCACGTCTTGTCTTGGTGATCAAGCCAATCTTATGGTCTCAATTTTGCCACAACTTTACTTTGGACAAAGTGTATGGTCTAGATCTTTCTTCAACAATCTTAGACAAAGTGTGTTCTAGAATTCTCTTCATCATGCTTAGACCAATGATGTTCTAGAATTCTCTTCACCAATGTTAGTCAAATGGTGTTCTAGAATTCTCTCCACAATTCTTAGACAAATGGTGTTCTAGAATTCTCTCCACCAATCTAGAACATATGTGTATGATCTAGAACCTTCTTTAGTCATCTAGAATAAAGTTGAATGATCTAGAATCTTTCAATATTATTCAACATGGCTTACTTTTCTTACTGTAACAAAGCTTAGCTTTTTGTCAAATCTGACACCCTAATGTTGTTGAATAGAAAAAATAAAACAAACAAGAACTGAAGGCCCCTTTGATGAACATTTGGTTTTTGAAAATTAAGCCTATAACTACTCTACTTCTTTTGATGTGGAATTGTAGACCGATTATTTTGAGTGATTATTATCGAGGGGTTATTTTGACTGATTAGAGATTTGAGTTTTAGTAATAGTTTGTTTGGATGTAATTATTTGTAGAGGGATTACACTTAATAGCTCGTTTGGATGATGAATTTGTAGAGGGGTTGTAAACAATAGCTTGCTAGGACGTGGTTAGAAATGAGTGATAATTTTGAGGAGTTATAAATGAGTGGTTATAAAGGAATGATTAGACATGAATGATTAGAAATGGGTGGTTAGAAATGATTGATTATTTTGAGTGATTACAACAGCTCGTTTGGATGTGTTGTTTGAAGAGGTGTTCTAAAAGCTCATTTGTAATAGCTGCAATTGGCGGTTATGCATATATGATGGACAAAGACGGGTCATTCAGGAATTCCATTTTATTACTGTATCGGTAAACTACTTTTTTTATTTTAAGCTGGTCGGCTTTTTCTTTAAGAACTGGATCTTAGATGTGTCTGATTATCACGAGTAGAAATTATTTTATTCATAAATTCAGACTTGGTTGTGCATTGTTGTTTGTTCATACTTCAGATAAAGTAGTATGGTTGTAAAATCTCTCATTTCATTACTGTTGAAAACTTTTTACTAGTTAATTAAGGAAAATGGATTTCTTCATCGACATCCCTCCTATTAAAATATTTGTTTGACGGTGGATCATTGACACGTTTGTTTGTTGAATTTATGGATGATTTAAGAACTAACTACTTCTCAAAAAACTACATTTAAACAAATTTTAGTAACTATTCATTTTTAGTCATTCATTTATAACTACTCAAAATAATTTCTCATTTTTAACCACTCATTTCTAATCATTCTTTTTTAAATACTCATTTTAAATTCACATCCAAACAAGATATTATCTCTAACTTCTCTACAAAAAGAAATCATATCCAAACGAGTTTTTTATTACTACTCTCAATTTCTAATTACTCAAAATAACTCCTCATCCAAACACCTCCTAATGTTTTTTTAAGTGAATATATTACCTGTTACTGGTTTTTATACAGTCACTTTTCTGTAGGAATACATGGTGGAGGATCTTCACGGTTGCTATACCCCTCCAAAATTGGATCCAGAACATGAACAACACTTGTTTTGTTATGTTTTTTTTTTTTGTGTGTGTTTGAGAAGATACAGTATGCATTTGCTTGACTGTCATAAATGAGCAATGTGAAAAATAGATTGTAACTAGTTTGTCACTGACCCCTTCTGGCACTGTGAGCTTCTGCTTCAGTTGTTAGACACTTGTATTACTTCTTCGAAGTTAAAAAATGAAAGTGTTTATGAAAAGAATGGTTATTTTTATTTTTTCATTCAACATCACCAGAATCTGCAATTGTACAAAATCTCACTAGAATTATGCTCATGCAGATTTCATATACTTATTTGGTTTAGATCATTAAGAAAAGTACTGTTTTTTGTCAAATCTGAAGTTGATACCACGTGGGGCATTGCTCATTTATATAGTTACTTTCGAAAAATATGTATTCATAAGATTTATGGCTGAAATTGGATATTTGTCTATAATTGAAATGAGAAAGATAATTATGAAGTGACCTAGTGGTCAAGAAGAGACTTGGAAAACTAAAAGATGACGAGTTTAATTTATTGTGATCACTTATCTATGAATTTCCTTGACATTCAAATATTGTAGAGTTATACGGTATGTGTAAGCATAGTACTTAAGAAGCCATTGTTGAGGTTCAAATCGAGATATTTATGAAAGGAGTTTTGGTGCTGCCTGTTTCTTCCCTCCTGTTTAATAGACTTTTAATAAAATATTTATTGGATTGTTGCTAGAATTGTGCTACTGCCTGTTAGAACTAAAATGAGTATTCATGAAGTCTAAGATTTTAAAATTTTGAACGGGCAAACAAAATTTGATAGAAAAATAAACATTTTATAAATATGGCAACCTCTATTGAAGCTGCAGATTAAGTCACTCTTAAGGAGATTAGCTAAATCACTTTTAAGAGCTTAAAAAGGATTAGGGTATGTTTGGGCCCCCGTTTATGTAAACGGCCAGGTTGGTTATAATAGTCCAACCGATGTTTGTCCCACCGTTTATTATAAACATTGGTTACCTAAACCTACATGCCCGTTTATTTAAACCTTACGTATATTACTTTTTGTTACATAACCAACTTCTCAAATAACGTTTATCATAATCTTTATTATAATAACCTGTCCCTCAAATATCATTTATAATAACTCACCGTTTATCATAATCTACCGTTTATAATAACCTCTCATCTATTATAACCAAACCGGTGCTCCAAACACACCATTATAATGCAAATGTTATGCATATATACTTGGAATTCAAATTTTTATCTTCATCTTAAGAGCAGAATTCTTTTCTATTCTTCATCCAGCCTGCAAAATTAGGATAAAAATGTGTGAAGTTTACATTTTAATTTTTCTTACCACCAGTTTTGGTGTCATGAAATAAAAAATGCATTCAAATTACACAAAAACTGCTGTACTATATACAAGATTTGAACTTCACAAACCTCCCTATCTATGTGCAATATTTCTCTTGCGTTTACAGTTGGCTTCAATGATTCAAAAACGAAACAGAAAACAAAACAAAAAGGAAACAATTATATGGTTCTTTCATTGCTAACAAAAATAAGATGATCACCGTCCATAATGACCTCTATATCTTCAATGGCAGCTCCATCTTTGTTCAATACCTTTGAAGGCAGAATCCCATATTTCTTGGCACCAATCTCGAGCAGCTCGTTAAAGCTTCCTGGAAGCAGCACCAACTTCCCCGAAACTTCACCAATCTCTGGACAGCTGATTATCACCCTTGCAGGATTGGTTCCAGAGTTCTCTCCTCTGGTTTGGTTACCGGGTAAAAGAATGTCTTTCTCGGCTGAGTGTGCTGCTGACATGATACCAAACAATGAGTTATTAAAGTTGTTAGTCTTACGCCGCGGTCGAGATTGACCCGGCCATGAACCATCACTTCCTTCTTGAGATACAGGGCGAATCATTGGCTCGCTCGTAAATCTTCCGAGGAAGCGAATCCCACTCTGCTTCTCGGGAATGGCAACGACGGATTGAGTTTTTGACTCTTTCATTGTCTGGAAGAGGTTTTTTATTTCTTCATGTCCCTGCTGGTCCGCTAGATCTCTTGGAGTCCATCCATGGACATCTGGTTTGTCAATATCAGCTCCTTGTGCAAGAAGGAACTTTACAATCTCAACGTTGTCTTCACAGACAGCAACATGTAAAGCTGTCGTTCCATTGCTCTTCGCATTCGTAACTTCTCCTCCATATTGGAGAATGTCCTTGAGCAACGGAAGGTTGTTTTGCTCCGCAGCAGTACACGCAAAGTGACCCATCTCCCCCGATTGAAGATTAGCGCCATTGTCGATAAGTAGCTGAGCTACCGGCTCATGGCCACCTAGTATGGCCTCCCACAATGGCACACTCCCATCAGTATCTGTAGAAAGAGACAATACACAAAAGAATCAATATTCCAGTCCGTTTGAATTCATTAATATTGCAACTAAATCTTTGAAGATAGATCTCCATCTCAAATTCCATCCCTTCATCCTCATAAAATGAATTCTCTCAATAATTCCACATGTTTATCAGTTTCTCAGTTTTTGTCTATATTATCGGGCTTACTTGCTCACAGCTCAATTACTTACACAGACCCTACAACATTTAGATGTAAGAACATCCGTAAGTAATTAATTCCTAGATAGATGACCACCATGGATTGAAATCTATCACCTTTTAGATTTCCAAGACTACTAGGCGAACCCACGATGGTTGTTTCTGTCTACATTCTCGATACTGTTATTCTAATAAGTTCCTCATAATAGAAACAATCCTAAGCAATAAACAAAACAAGAAATATCAAGTCAACAGACATAAACCACATGATAAGGCATATTTTGTTTGGACGACTTCTATATGATCTGTTTATCAAGCTATGATAAATAAATAAATTGGATGCCAGCAAGGACACGACATTATTAAGAACACCTATAATGGGAAATGAGACAGTTGGACGAGATTTTTTTAATGGTTTCCAAATGTGTCTAAAGCAAATTACTATTGAGACAAAGAGACTGTTTTGGATAAGAATATCAAAAGGTCAACTTGGCCCTTTACCACAGAATTCCTTTGAAAAATACACTGCAGGTTTGAGTAGGTACTCACTGTTAAATCACATTAGAAAACTAGAAAATAAGTTTAAGAAGATAATTGACCTGAAATGGAACAATGTGGGAAAATAAATGCCAATAATGTGTCAGCAAATACTTTTGCTAGGTGAAGACAGTAACTGTGGGGCCAAGTTATTTTTCTTACAAGCATGACATACACAAAATGCAAATAGTTATAACGAAAATTATTTCTAAAGTTGTTTCAAAATTCATTAATTTATACTCAGCTGCTCGTGAAGAACCAAGTCGGTATTCGCTAACATCGGTTAAAACATGATATCAACTGAGAGCAGTCATAAAGTACCTTTACTATTGGGATCTGCTCCATAGTCTAGTAATAGAAGCACACAGTTCTCGTTTCCTTTTGATGCTGCTATATGCTGGAATGGCAAGGAAAGGAAGATAAAAGGATGAGAATATCGAAACGTGCAAATCTTTTGGAAAGCGATTCATTGATAAAAAGTAAACGAGTAACAGGAAAGTTAGCTCACAAGTGAAGTCCTCCCACTGTTGTCGGATTCATTTGGATCGAGACCTCGCTTCAAAAGTTGGTGTAAAAGCAAGTCATCTCCTCTAAGTGTTGCAAAACAAAGACTGAGTGGTAGGTCCATTCTTCCTCTAGCTAGCATGTTCTCTGTCTCCAACAAAACTCCTTCCATGATGGGGTCCTTGTCTTTGAGGTCCCTTAAATGCTGCCAGCCAAGAAAATAAGAGATCATTGTAGATAAGTTATAAGTTAAGCATCACCTTCCAAATGACTTATGCACAAACCACTCCATCTATTTCTATCTTTCACAAGACCACTACAATTAAGTTTTTTTTTTTTAAGGTAGGAATGTTGTAGACAAAAATGATTTGAGTGTCATTCCTTTAGACTCTATCTAGGTAACCCACATGAAATAAATGTAACAAGGAAGCAGACCTGAAGAAGATTGTTCATGATTATAGTCCCATCACCGACATTCGATTGTACGATATTCAGGAAAGAAGTGCGATTAAGACGCAACAACTGACTCAATCGCTTCGTGCGCACAGTAAATAGTTGTGGCCTGTAACATAACACCCCAACCTCACCGCAAATTTCACCGGTTTTAGCCTCTCCAACAACCTGAAAGAATTGGAGCAGTTTAGTCAATAAATCAATTGCCTTGGACTGCCATATAATAACCAAAAAACCTTATATTCTAAATATCCAAGAGGTTCAATAAGAAGACTTGCATGTTCAACTCCATTCCTGAGAACCATCAAATCCTGTGGAAAAAGAATCAAACATTAGACTGGATTGGAGCGGAACTCGGTGGTTAGTTTAGCAAATAATTAGGTTAGTAACCTAAAAGAATCGATAACCGAATAATAACTTAAATCATTACCACAGCACCCGTGACAAGAATGTAGAAGTCTGTTGGGGCTTCATTTTGTAAAATCACATCTTCTTTTGGAGGAAAATATTCTGCCTTCATTTCTGAAACCTTTAACATTCAAATAATTCATTTTGTATCAAAGTAAGACATATTAGTCACCGAAGCAAGAAAATAAGCCCATAATAAAAGGAAGCATCTAGGTTAAAAGCTTTAGGACTTCGGTTATTTACCAGTTGAAATAATAAGTCATTTGAAACACCGCGAAACAAGTAGACCTTGTCTATTAGAGAATAGAAAAGATAGTGCGAAATGCTCGATCGGATGGCTTTAGGCAAGGAATCAAGAGTTTCTTGCTGCTGTAATCCTTCAGAGTCAGTTCTGAACTTTAGACATAAATGTGCAAGCATTTGGTCTTGCAAACGAGGAGGAAGTTGATTCCTATGGGAGAAACTTGAAGCTGCTTGTATGGTATCTCTCTGAGGAAACAGAATTACCAACAAATTATCTAGATGTTTAAAGTATTACTATTATGTACCATTTGTGCCGTGTGCAAGAATTATTTCTACTTACAAATTTTCTAGTTCTACTTGTCCCATGAACAACCAAATTGGTCATATTTCCAATCAAGTATGCTGTCAAACCAAGATTGAAAAGCATGTAGAAGATGTCAAAAACCATCTCCCTCGTATTCACCGGATGCAAGTCACCATAACCGACTGTGGTTAGTGTGGTGATGGACCAATAAATGGAAGTGACATATCTAATCCCTAAACTTTCCTCAAGAAAGTTTTCCATAGATGCTCCAATCCAGGTTCTTTTCGGGTCATGATAACTAGCAGCAATAAGGTAATAGAAGCATGCGGCACAGTGAACCGCAAAGAGAGTAACCTTCAAGATACAACGATCACAAATAAGAGAACAACGTAAGAATAAAGTAAGCTAATTGAAAACACAATCCTATATGCATATGTAAAACTTACACAAACGAGTTTCGCACATCGAACCCAAAAGTAGTTATAGTTTCTATCTTTTTCCAATCTGTTCAAAAGAAAGAAAGGGAGATTAACTCAAGGCTAACACATGTTTGATGCTACTAACTTGATTCTGGTCATAGAGATAAGTCTCTGTACCTGGAAAACAGAGCACTGACTCTTCTGAGTCGCCAAAGACGAAGCATATTGAATAATCCATACGAACGGAGAGGCGGAGGGGAAATCTTTTGTGCAAGTTCAGAAGGAATTGTGGATATGACATCAAAGATGAGCCATGTAGTTGCATACTTTAGAGCAATTTTTTTCGGTTCATCAACAAGTAAATATGTAGCTTTATCAAGATAAGCAACAAAGAATGTGAGAACAATATCCACAAAGAAAAATCCATTAACCACATTGTCTGTAACTGAAAGCGGCGATTGAGGTTTCTTAAGGAACCCGAACTCGAACGGCGAGACCCAGGCAGTATAAACCACCAATCCAACTAGAAAAGTCTCCCAAATCCTGTAGATATTAAAACCTTAGCCACTTTTTTCAGAAAAATGAAAAAGATAAGCATCACCCTATGAAAAAAAAAATACACCCTTTTTTATTCAACAATATTTGAGGTCGGGATTTGAATCCGTAATCTTGCCCGTCTCAAACAAAATGAGAAAAAAGGCTCTTGTTCGCACATAAATACACCCTTAAACCAGTGTTGGAAAAATCAAATTTGGTCTTAGTTTGCAAAAACATCCATACACCCATAAAAGATTGCCCGAAATGAATCAATTGTGTTCTTATTATGCAAAAACATCCAACCACTTGAATCCATTCAAAAAAAGCACATAGATATTTTAGTCCAGTTCTTTAGAGAGAAAGTGTTTCTGGGAAGTGTTCAATAAAAAGAGAAAAAAAGTTCCAAAAGTAAAATACAAAATTGTCCTTTTAGCAAGAAGGCATGAAGAGAATCATCTGACTTTTGGAATAAACTTAAATAAGAAGAAACTTTTTTCTTTTTTTTTTCAAAAGGCACATTACAATACTTACCAAAGAAAAAAAAAACCCAATAGAGAGGGCAAAAATTCGCAAACAGGGGAATCCAAAAACTCCAGAAACAAATGAAACAAAAAGAATCCCATCGTTCAATAAACAAACTCAAGAATACAAACAAACCCACAAAAGTTTCACAAGATCCAAGACACCCATCATTTTTTTCCAAACCCCAATTCAAGTTTAACAAAAAATTAAAAAAGAAGTAAAAAAAACAACCGCTAAAAGTGATGAAAAACGAATTGACCTGTAACGCCGGTCATAAGGCGAAATGATGAACCACCGGAGCTTAACTCTCCGGTTACTTCTCGCGCCAAGAGAGGGCAAAATCCCGGTGGTGAGGCTGTACTGGCTGCCATCTCGAGAGATTTGTTCGAGCTCTTCTTGCCCACAAACAGAAACCCTAAAACCTGCTCTGTTTCTGATTCCATCCATTGCCAAAACCCGCAGAAATGAAGCACAAAAACAAAGAAATCACGGCTACCCTTTTGGTTAAAAACGCTGCTCTTTAATGGGTATGAATCGGTTTTGAGTTTACACAACGATTTCCTGCTCAACGGGGGCTGGCTCGTTCGCCATTTGTTGTGGCTCTGTTATTCACAGGCGTGGTTTGTTCTTGGCTGTGCCTACGATTCTTGTTTATATGCAATTTGCAGTTGTGGCTTTGGGAGTTGGCACAGTCATTTTTTTTTTAATTTTGGTGGCAATTTGACTATTTTAGCTTTATTTGTGCGGTTTGGTCAAAGCTTTTGTTTTTATTTTTATTCTGCCGTGTTTGTTTTGTGGTATCATATTGGCAATGTGAGTTTAAGCAAGGTATCTGACAGATCCATAAAACTTATTTTTGGGAGATTATATATTTTTTTTTTTTTGGGGAAAAAATTCAAGATCTAAGGCTAGTTATAGGTGAGATATGCATTTATCTAAGAAAAAAAAAAACAAATCTTGATATGTAGAGATTCATTAAGCTATTAATAGTATTATAATATTAATGAGTCTACTTTCACGTCTAAAATATATTAAAGTATATTGTTCCATTTTAATCTTAAATTTTCAAATATTTAATTTTAGTCTTTGTACTCTGAGTTTAATCTAAATTTTATAGAAAAATAATAAGGATCATTTTTTAGTTTTTTTTTTTAATTAAGAATTAAAATTAAATATTTGAAACTATGTGAACTAAAATAAAATAGGGATCAAAATAAAATAAAACCAAGATTAAATATTTAAAAAATTTATAACTAAAATGAAACAAAACTCAAATCCATCCACCAAAATAGTAATTTAATCTATAAAATGTAACAAAATTCAAAAAAAATTGGAAGGTAATGGCCTCTAACCCCATCTCCCTCGAGCATCGTCAAGTAAAAAGGTACAAACTATCATGGAATTATTTAGTAAGAGGGTGTTGAGAATTAAGAGGTTAATATTTTAATCCATGATAATTATATCTACTTACGAATTAATTTTTATGACATCTAAATATTGTAGAGTCATATGATATGTCTCATAATAATAGTTAAAGTAACATATATATATATATAAACAATAAAAAAGGGTGCATATTCAAATTTATAAACCTTAAATATGATTGTTGTACTACATATATGGTTATATATTTTTTCTCTTTTTTTGGAGTGGGATTAGGAAATTGCCTTTATTTCTACTATTATATTTCACCATTTGATGCATTGTTCTTTGTTATGTGGAATTGAGGAATAGCATACTTTAAAGTTTTGTGCTTTGCCATATGAAATATTGTAATTTTGAGTTGTTGATTTCATTTCCACCCTATTAATTTCGTCTAATTACACGTAATCTTTAGCGCGTGAGTACAGCTAGATAGTTAAAGTGGAGGTTGTAGTCAATAACTATATTCGTTAAATTTAAAAAGTATTGCAAATTTGCTATCACTTTTATTTTGAAGAATCATATATATATATGTGTGTGTACTAAGAAAAAAGAATCATATAAATATGGTTTGATAAATTACCAAATTCCTATCTGACAAAAAATGAATGCCTTTAGAAAGTATATTGAGGATTTTCTATTATTATTGATTTTTTTCTAATTCTTTCTCCGTCAATTTGATGCAAAGTTAAAATGTTGATTCATCTATGCCCAACATATGATCTTATACGTTAATGTGAGTGAATTTTTTTCATATGAGTGACTGTTCGGGTTGCGCACCTCAACTAATATCATAAAAAAATTCATATTAAATTAATTTATAGATAGATAGTTACCAATTACCATAGATTGAACTCAGCACACTTAAGGTCCTTTTTGACCGATTGCTTCACCTCATAATAATTTAATGTGAGTGAATTATTAATGAAATTTGATGTAACTCAAAATTAAATAATAAGAATTGGTTACTTTCTAATAAATATATTGTGTCACGGAGAGCAGTGAATTATATTCATATGGGTAGGTCATAAGTTCAAAGTCTCCTTCCTAAATTATTGAAGAATTAAGAAAAAAGAATTGTATTAACTAAATGAGTTAATGACGTATTATTTTAGTGTAAATCAGTTTAATACCAGCATGACAGATTCAATTTCGAGAATGGATATTTATCCGCCCTTTCTCAATATATACTTAAAAAAACTGTATTGTTCTTATAAATTTCTAGGGATAATTTTGTTAGTTATTTGCATCTTTTAAAATAAAAAGTGGTAGACGAGCTCAAATGTGTTTTTTATTTTCAATTTTCGTGTATTTGTTAACCTACATTTACTAATTTTCTTCCTAAATTGAAAAGCTATGCATATCCATTTGAATGCATACAGTAAGAAGTTTAAAAGTAACGATAAGTTTGTGCTAAAAAATACCATATGTCTAGAAATGAATAAAATTGAAGGAAAAACGAAAAGAAGAAAGAATTTGAAACATTTTTTAAAAAGGTATTTTGCATGTATAACAAAAAAAGATAAAATATTTTCATCTATAGCATAAAATCAAAATTAATTCATTTGTAGCAAAAAATTCAAATTGAATTCTATCACTATCAAAATTCTATTAGCGATAAAATTCAATTAATGAAAGACTTCTTCTATCACTGCTTGAATTTTCTACTAGCCATAGAATTTCAAATTGAGTTCTATCACTAGTTGAGTTTTATCATTGATAGAAATTAATATGACATAGATGAAATTATTTTAGAAATTGTGTTGCAAATATAATACAAAAGTTAAAATGTGGTGCTACATAAATTCTCTTTTTAAAATATAATTCGATTGGCCTATTTTAAGGAAAAGACGAAATTATCCTTACGAAAAGGAAGCAACGCCTTGCCGAGCTGGCAGAGCTAAAGCCACGTATTCCAACTAAACGCTCTAAATCCGTGACACGCAAAACGGAAAAAGAAAAGATTAAAAAAAGGGCACAAAATCGTCTTCACGCGCCGTACATGCGCGTGAAGTGACCTTGCCTCCATATGTCACGGACTTTCACGCGCACTATAAACCATTAATTATTTATTATATATTTATTGTAAACAAAGGCCTCCTGAATATTTTATATATATATATGTAAAGGCCTAAATATTGTTTTTTTTTTGTCATATATCACTTTAACTGTTCGAGTTCGAGATGATATTGAATATACATACTTAAATCCTTTTTAATTATGTCAAAGAAACAGCCCCTTGAAGTGATAGCGTTACTAACCCACCATTATCGGTCAGATTTCAACTTTAATAATGTACCAAAATCAGAATTATTTTCCTGATTTGTTGAGAAGTGATTGGTCAAATGGTATTTGCCCTTCTTAATTCCCCTTCCACTAATGATTTAATAACAACTTTTCATGCATCTTAATTATTTCCAAATATTAATCAACAATTTCTTGCAACCATACCTTTTCAAAAAAAATCTTTTGGGAAATTTTGCAATTTCTAGTGCCACATAAATGCTTTATTATTCGAATGTATCTCCAAGAAGCCGATATAATTATGATATAATATTTTTTTCAATTGACTTGAAAAGTATATTTAAAAAAAAAAAATAGAGGTAATTCCTTTTCTAAATTGCAACACATGGTCTTTTTATTTTTATTTTTTTAATATTTATAGTATCTTTCTAGTTTTTTTTAGAAGGTAGTGTTTTAATTATAATTTTACAATAATTAGAAATGGAAGATTAAACTCTGGATTCTTTTATTTGTGAATTTAACTATTGATTTGTGTCTCAATAATTTTAGAAGTTTTAAATTAATCTCTATAATTTATATTTGGTTTTGAATGTGTGGTTTATATGATTTTCAGGTCGATACTTGTGTAATCTTTTTTACATAAATTAAATTGGTTTAAAAACTCACAAATTATTTCGATTTATTTTTTATCCACTAAGATCCCACCAAATTTCTCTTCTTTTTTTTTTTTTGGTTCACTTGAACTTAGACATTAATACATTCAACTAACAACCGAATTAGAAGGAAAAGAAATATATATCAGCTAACTGCCATGTAGATAAAAGTTCATCCTATATCATATCATACTACTTGTCGTCGCTTAAGAGAAAAATTATTTTTAGACGATTTTATCCCTAAGTCGCACCCTAAATTACAAACATGTCATAATCTTCTATTCAAATATATAAAAAAAAAAATGCAAATATATTTATAATATTATTTAGATGATTTAGATATTTAGATTTTCATCATCTATAAGATAATATATTTTTAGCAAATCTCATAAATTAAGTTATAAGATAATAGAATCTGTGTAATATTCTTTATCCTTATTTTTGTCCTTACTACTTAAAATGTGACTTATTATTATTATTAATTATTAAAATTTAGTATCTTCGACTAAATAAGTATAAAATCAAATGAAGATATTGAGTTTTTTTTTTTCAAATTTAAAGAAGATTTTGGGTTACAACTTTTTCTATAAATACCACAAATTTATTGTTCTTCAAAATTTAAATTACTAATAATTCTTTTGATGTTGCACAGATGTATAGATTTTGTTCGGGTTGAGAGGCTTAGCATTGGTGTACTGAGTTGTGTTTGTGGGAGCGGTTGTTGTCGTAGGTAAAGAACAATTTTTTCAATCTGTATTTAATTCGTTGTGCAGAACATTTTCTTCTTCTTCGTTTATTTTTATTTTTATTATGTTTTGTTTGTGTAATTCTATTTATTTTATGCTTCAACTTTAATTTATAATTTTCTTTTAAATTTATGGAGTATTTAAAATTTTGAAAAAGTGTTTATCACATTCTTCCATTAATGAAAGTAATTTTTTATATTTATTATTTTTTTCATATTATTATCATTATTATTATTTGTTATTATAATAAACATGACTTAACATATAATTTGTTGCTTATTCTGTGATACGTGATATCATTGAAGTACTACTCATATTTTGACATACGAGCTACTTAAATTTTATCAATTTTACTGATTATATATTTTTTTAAATTTAAATATAAATCTATACACCATTATTATTATTGCAGAGAACAATAGATTTAATATAATATTATGTTTTAAATTAATATTTAAAAAATTTATGTTTCATCAAAATTCGTAGAAGAGGTAAATAATAGATTTTATGAGTTTTTTTTATTTTTTTTTCAATATTTTCTTTATTTTTTATTATTTATAAAATATAAGATGAAATAAGAAAACACATATATGATTTTTTAGATTTTAGAGAGGTTTTTTTTTTTTGAAAAGATGCCTTCGATGGTCGTAGATTAAACAAAAATAATAAATGAATGAAAAGAAATATTGTATACAAAGGAAGATTTTAGCATAACAAAAACTTATTTCTTAAAGAAGTTTAATTTATTTCATAATTCATAATTTTCTTTAAAAATTATGATATGTATTTTTTTTTTTTCACTTTTATCTTGAACTACGTTGTATGAGATTTTTAAATAAAATAGATAATAAATATTTTACTTACTCATTTAAAAATTATATATATATATTATCTATAAATATTTTAATAAATAAAAATATAATCTCACATGCCAGAAAAAATATGTGCACGTTCCAAAGTTCTAGTTCACTTAAGTTTTGACAAATTTTAAAATTAAATTGAAAATTTTAAAATCATTGGAAACTAGATTCAAAATACTCCAAAACCAAAATACCCAAATTGAAATTTTAGGTATATACACACATTAATTAACAAAAAAAATAATTATAAAATTAAGATATGTCTTTTTTAAAAGTAATTGTTGGTAAAAAAAAAAAAGGATTAAGATATGTCTTTTTAAAAGTAATTGTTGGCAAGCGTAAGATTTAAATTTAGATATGACATAATGTGATATGCATCTTAAATCACATCCATTAAATTCGTAATTTAAAGAGAAATCCGAGGCGGTGAATGGAATGATCTTTTCTCTAAAAAAAATGAATCATTGCTCTAAAAAAGTTTATATATATATATATATATATATATATATATATATATATATATATATATATATATATATATATATATATATATATATATATATATATATATATATATATATATATTTTTTTTTTTTTAAAGGTTATTTATTTTATGATTATTTTTATTGAAAAAATTGTTGTACCCTAATTTAATTATAAAATATTTCATATATAAATATTTTACTATCAATTTCTATTGATTGAATCTATTAATTTTGTGTTTCTCAAAAAAAAAGAAAAAAAATCTATTAATTTTTTTACCTGAGTTAATCATTTTTTGATATATTTAAATTTTTTCTAAAATTGTAATATTTGTAAAAAAAAAACATTTCTTTTCTATTCAATAAAAAACATCTCCTTTTATCAATATAATAAATACTTTCAAAAACTAACTTTTTAATTTCTAAATTTTGAATTTTTATTGAAATTTAGTTGTTTGAAAATTAAATATTTTTATTCGAGATATATTAAGAATGCTAAAATTCAATTGTGGCATTTAAAAAAAAAAAAAATTGTTGCATGTCTTTTTAATATGTTCTTCAATAACTTTTTTTTAACATAAATTGGAGGAGGGGACTATAAACCCAACATCTACAAATACTATTGTTCTTTTTCTCCAAAAAAATACAAAAATATTCACATGATTGATATATTAAATAGAAAATTAATCTAGTTAACAAATTTGGATACTTCATTGACAATTATGTTAATGTCAACAATCAAAGCTTAATATTATTGAAAATATCAATCATTGATTTTAAAATATTGAGATTAAATAAAAAATTTATCTAAAGATTTTTATTTTTCTATTTCTAAAAGTTATTTATTTTGTTAAAACAATAGAAGTTAATTATTTGAATATGCTTTTTTCCGGCCGAAAGAGTAAAGCTCATACGATCTTGAAAAAAATCTCACAGTTAATAGGTTTCACGTTAAAAAAAACTTTTCTCCTTAAAACAAAAAAATGATAATAAATAAATAAATAACTTTTCTCCGACGTCACCGACCAATGGGTGGAGGCCGCCACGTCATCGTGCTTTTATCTTTTGTGTGTCGTCCACAGCGGCAGATGATCGGCGTGCCACCGGCCACGGCGGTTGCGGTTTCATTTCATTATTATGATAAACCTTCATAATTACATAAATTTAATTAACTTTACAATACAACCAAAATTACGCTTTTGTCTCCCCCACGATACAACCTTAATTACTCTCTCTCTTTTTTAAATCAACCTTAATTACTCTCAAAGCAACTCCCACAAAAAAAAAAAAAAAAAATCCAAACTATTCTTTAGAATAATAATTCTTTTGCGTGTTCAAAACTCACATCTAACGTTACTCCTTCGATGTCTCCAGTACTTAGCCTAGAGATTGGCGTATTGTTTCAAAAAAATAATTCTTTTGTGAATTTAACAATAGTATTTAAAAGTTTGATCATTCATTCGATTAAAAATGTATGTCGATTACTTAGATGTATGTTTTGATATTCAAATTCATTATCTATTTGACCTTTAATGTTTCAAAAAGACATTTTAGATTAACTAAGCTATATTGAGGTTTAAAAATGATTCTAAATGGCTAAAGTCATCTGAACATATCGGCCAAATAAAATGCTAATTGACTCAAAATATATTCGGGTGAATTTACTTATTTTTTAAGAATTTATTGGTAGAGAAGGAAATGAAAGAAACTAAGGTATTGTTGAGGTCAATAAAGACTTAACAAAGTTTACCGAGGGTCAATAGTGCAATTGTTATTTTATTTGGTGCCAATCCATTTCAATTTTATGGTCACAAGTTTGAGCTCGAAAATAGTTGCGCCACTAAACCTCGGTTTTTATGGGCTTATTTTATTTGTCAACTTTTATTTTTAAATTTGGAAAACTTTCTTATTTCACATATATATATATATATATATATATTTGTCACTTTAGGCTAAATCATTATCAAACTAAACTCTTAATTATACTAAATTTTCATTCAAATATAAGTAGATTTTTTTTTTTTAACTTCTAGAGGGTAGTAGTAGTTGACATTTAATGGACAATTAAATTAACTCTCAAAAACCCTACCATAGAATAATATAACCGTATTAACTACTAAATAAAAGGTGGGCCCTCATCATATTTCATCCCAATGCGCAATCAACCACTCCTGGTTGACTTTCCTTAAACATACTTTCAAGTTTGACCTTTCACCCATATTCATTTATTTCATTTCTATGACATTTTTATATGAACTACACGTTGACTTCTCATCAATAATTGAAACAATTTACTCTTTTTTTAAGATAAAAATATTATCCTCGATAATTTCTATATCATATTTAATAAATATGCATATCTCGTTTAGCATTTTCTATCCAATAAAAATGATCCAAATTGGATTTTTTTTTTAAAAAAAAATTATCTGTATAAAATATTATAATATTTATCTAACCAAAGTCTTCTCAATTTGATTACATTAATCAAACTAAAAAAGGAAATAAAATGGTTTATTGTTTTCTTCCCTAAACAAGAAATATATATTATTTTCATAAATGATAAAATAGTATTTTCTTAGATCGTACCTTCTAAAAAATGAATATATACATCGAATATTTCGCCGTGCAAGTACATAATTCTACCTGATTCTAAAAAAAAAGTACATAATTCTCCCATTTTCTGTCCTTTTTTTCCTACACATTTATTTTGTTAAAATAGTTCTATACTTGGAAATGGAATGATCAACATATTAAAATAACAATAATAATAAAATTGCCATTGTTTACTCAAAATGGATAAATCATTGAAACAAAGAAATAGCAAATTAGCAATAATTGTTTTGTTTACTCAAATAGTACAGATCATTGAAATGGATTGGCATAGTTTAAGCAAGCCATGTCTTTAGCCTATTTGCCTTCCACATAATACATGGATTGGATTTGGATTTGGATCCCAACACCATTTGTTTAATAAAAATTGTTTTTCATTATTTATTTTACAGTGATTTTTTGGTAAGGAAAACACTTCAACTTCTAAGCCAAATTGAAAGGACAGCAGCATCGGCATTTTATTGTATTGGTTCTAGGTGAAAGATTGATGACCAAAGTGTGTTGGTTCTACAAGGGTATCGTGATAACTGTTATTATATCGAATTCGCCAGTGACAGCATTTAACAACTCATTTTATTGTATTGATTTATCATTTTCTAGTTAGGTTTTTATTGCATTCGTTTTTTTAATTCATAGAAGTAGATTGTAATACCGATTTGAATAGAATTATATAAATGGTTGTTTTCAGACTTGATCTCCTGATCGCATTCTCATGCATAATTTTAATTAAAAAGACGCATCATTAGGAGAAATTTGGAATGATAAAATTTGAGTAGGGTACAAGACCATAATTGCTAGGTGATGCTTAGTTTTTCGCATAATTGGAGTAGAGTTAGAAATAACTTTCTCACTAGATGTATGCACATTACTTGTTTGAATGGCAAACTCACAGGTGATGTATTTTAAGTTAAAGTATAACATGTGTTAATATTATGGATTAAAATCAAACTAGATAATCAATTGCGCCACTCACCCATTCGGTTGTTCACTTGTTTTCAAACTTGTTATTGTTTGCCAATAAAAATCTTAACTCTAAAATTAATGTTTATACATCGCTAAAATTTCAGTTCTTTTTAAAAATATAATTAACGCTTTTCTAATTAATGGTTCCACTAGACATATATAAAATAGAATTGTGCGTCTAAAATAATGTTAAACTTTCACTTACATATATGACATCGATGGTTTTTCCAAAAAAATAAAATAAAATAAAAGTGCTAGATAAACCATTGTAAGTGGAAAGTTCAATGATTTAGTAAACCTTAAATTAAAAGACTAAAGACTTCTTACACATTATTAGTATTATATATAAACATGAAAGTTTAACTTATTACATACAAAAGTTTAAATTTATAATTTTTTTTTAATAATTATATGCAAAAGGTCAAATTTATAATTTAACCCATGGATAAGAATGTCAACCTTACCCAAATTTAATAAATATGGAATATTTTGTTTACATCCTAAATCTATTTATATATAACTTTACTTTATATAACTTTACAACTAGAAAGTTTATTTATCAATTGTTAATACTTATTTGTCTACATCATACCATTTTGGTATACATAATTATACAGTTGGTTCTTGGGGGATGACTTCACAACAATCTGTTGAGTTATTATCCTTATCTTCTTTAGTTTTCTCTCATTTGAACTAAAAATAATAAAAAGTAATAATAATAAAATTAAAAAAAAAAAAAAAAAAAATTCCCTCAAATTGAAAATTGAATTGAAATTCATAAACTTGTCATTTCCCAAACAGTTATTATTTTGGAGCTGTTTGTTTCGTTTTTTTTTTATTCCAGATTAATGGGAATCTTCCAATGTCCAAAATTTTGAGCATCTTTGAATTATATATATTTTTTACTGGAAATTTTATAAAGATGCTTCGAAATATATATATATATATATATATTTGAAAGACGATGCTTAGAAATATTTAGTTAGTTGGTAAGATACCCCAATAATAATGGGATATCTTAACTAAAAAACAATTGTGCAAGCTTAAGAACAAATTAGGAAAAAATGTGAAATTGAGAATAGAAACTACTATTATTATTCATTTATTTGTTTTTTTTAACGAAACTATTATTCATTTTTATACTGTATAATAACCGTATACTGTCAAGCATAAATAAATTGTCCCAAATTTATTGAGTTTAAATCTTTTTATTTCTACCATTTTTTTAGGACAAAAAAAATATTTGGGGATTGAAATTCTAACATGTACTCAAAATTATAGAAATTAGATTTACGTAATTAAAATATTAAAAAAAATTGAGGGGAAATTAAATATTGTTAAATATTCTTTAAGATGGGTTAAATATTCTCTAAAATTTTGTTAGATTTTTTTTCTAAAATTTAGAATTGAATGTACTATATATTTGAGTAAAATCAATAGGAAAGTAGAAGATTTTTTTTCCAATTTTTCGGAGTAACATCTTTTTTAATAAAAAAATAGGGAATTTGCATGGTATAACAACTTTTTTACCATAGTTTATAATTATAGCAACTTTTTAAAAGTAATTCTTTTATAGCAAATTCTACTACTTTTTAAAAATATCTATTTACATATTTAGCCTTTTTTTTTATCGAAGATTGATAGAACGTATCATTCTTTCGTGATAGAAGTCTATCAATTTTATAAGTAATTGATTCTATCAGCCGTTATTGATAGAATCTAATGAAAGTCTAGTAATTGATTCTATCATTCGTGTTGATAAAATCTATCAATATGTAAGTCAATCAATTTACATTTTTTGCTATATGTGCAAATATTTTTATTATTGTGCTATTCAATATTTTAGCCATTTTGTAATATACATGCAAAAGCCCCTAAAAAATATATAGGTTAATTATCAATAGCTTTAGCCTCGCTACTTTTACTATTAATTACACTAAAAATTGTTGGTGTAAATGGCAATACGAATATAGGTTTTAAATGTTCCTAATATTTATTATTATTATTATTTTGATAATATGTGAAAGTTAGGAATGAGATCTTGAACCTTGAGGTCGTAAATAGAATATATCAATTGAATTATGCTCATTTTTTTAAGATATTCTTATTTAAATAAGCGAAAGTTTAATTCAAATATATTCTACCTGAAATATAATATTATAAAAATATATTTCAATTTTTATTGTAAGGGACATAAGAAGTACAGATTAGAAGGATGTAGTTGAAGCTAAAATCCATATGTCAAAAAGTTGTTTGCCTAATTTATTCGACAACTATATAAAGAGGACTTTGTGTGTCTATCCTCCTAAAATTCCATTTACAGATAATAACGTTTGTGAATTTTATTTTAAGGGGAAATTTATTATAAAAAAATGCGTATAATAATATTCCCTGAATTCGATCTTCTTCTTTTTTATTTTTCCTTTTACCTTTTGTCAACTTTTTTTAGAATTTAACGTTTGAGATAACAACGTTTGTGAATTTAATTTTGGGAGGGGAAAAAACAAAGAAAAGATGCACTTTTTTTTTTTGAAACAATCTTAATTTCGCTCATCTCTAAGTTAGGCATTCAAGATTTTATCTTTTTTACACAAATATAGATATAGCAAATCGAAATATTGAGGTTGTTTCAAAAAATATATATATAAATATTGAGTTTTAGCTTTTTCTTGGTTTGACTATATCATCGACTAAGAAAATTGTACGTCAAATTTTCAACCTAAATATTGAACTTTATAAATTAAATAGAGAGAAACTTATCATATTAATCAAATTTAAAAATTAATTATAAATGTAATCCCTTTTAAAAAAAATAGCAACTATATCTTTATTAATAAATATTATCACATACTTTTTTATAATATTCTATTAATAAATTTTCATACTACAATATTAAAACGTATTAATATTGCAAATATTTTACAATTTATTCATATTTATAATTATTTTGTGACAAGTACATCTAATATACTTTCCTTTAAATAAATAATAAATAATAAATTTTATATGGGCCAACCATAACCTAAATTAATTGCTATAAGTCGTGGCTAAAAGATTATGAATTGAATTTGATCTTAATTATTATTTTTTAACTAAAAAACAATAAATGAAAGTAATTAATGAGTAAAATTTTTTGATTTTATAATTATTTGGTTTTTTATTTTTGAAATTTAAAATTATTTTTATTCATATTTTCTCGGATTTGTCTCATATTCTTTAAGTGAGTATTTAAATTTTAACCAAATTTCATAAATCAACACAAATTTTTAGAAGCTACTTTTTTTTAGTTTTGAAATTTATATTTGGTTTTAAAAAATCTAGGTAAGATGTATGTTTAAGTTCAATTAATGGTGACCACCTATCTATTAATTATTTCCTACGAATTTTTTTAACATTCAAATATTGTAGGGTCAGATGATATATATCTCGTAACATTAGTCGAGGGTGCAGGTTGCCTCAGTCAATCACAAATATAAAAAATAAAAAGTATGTTAGATCCAGGTGGGAAAGAGTGGATATCGCATAAATCTATATAAGAAATGTGAATTATTTCTCTCATTTACCAAATAATTTTGAGATGAATATCTAAATTATTTAATGTGGTATCATTAACTCAATTTTGGTCTCACAAATTCTAATCCAAACTCAAATGCTTAAAAATATAAGTGGCACCGTATTTGATTCATAAATAGATAAACTCAAAAGAAACACCATCTTAAATTTAAAATTTTCATGTAGAACTTTTTTTGTCACGCTAATAGACATAGTTCAATTTAACTCGACCATATTTTATTTTTTATTTTTTTTGAGAATTAACTCGACCATTATTTACAACAGATTGTTTCATGCAAAAATTAATAATTACTTTTGAATAATGTTATGGTATCTTCTTTTCTTTTTTATATCTTTGTGTAGCCTTTTGTTTAATTCAATAACAATAGGCGTTACCGTCTCACAATTGTCCCAAATTAAAAAAATGTGAAGTCCTACAAACATTTGTAAGAGATATTAATTACTCTTTTTACTGTCAATTAATTTTGAAGTGTAACTTTATAATATCTAATAATATATAGGGGCAATTATCCAACTCGTGACATCTTAATTATTAATCTATATATTATACCAACTAAGATAGGATACTGTTTGACACCATCTTTATAAGCTTTTACTTTTAGCATAATTTTACGCAAATGGTCAAAACATATTAAGTCATTAGAGACTGCCTTATATTATAATGAATGTCACGACTTATGAAAAATATGTTTACGGTAAAGTTTTCAGCGATACGACGATAAATCATTTTAGTTTTTGGCATATACAATATATTATTATTAATTACTATATTTTTTTTTTAAGAAAAGTTAGGTAAGAGTGTTGCACTATTAAAGTTTTTTTTTTTTTTTGCACTATTAAAGTTTTGAATCTATGGGGAGTTGAATTTTCTTTTATGTGGTTAACAAAATTATTTTTGCTTTCAATTTTCAAAACAGTAAGTCTTTTAATTAGGATTTTCGCTGTTTGATTTTTCAACTGGTCAGAAACATGTTTGAATTTTTAGCTAAACTTATTAAACTATTTTTTTTTCTTTTTGTTTTAAAAACTTTTCTTGAGATTTTGATTTTGTTGGTAATAGACTAGATTATAAAACAAATGAATTGGCCAACGAGAATCATAGTTCAACGGGATTAATGTTGTATACGTTGGGTTTTGGCAAAATATTATAAGATATAAGTGTTGGCTTTTTGGTCATCTCAAATTAATTAATTTTAACTAATTAATTAATTAATGTTTTGATGATAACAAACTTGAAATTTATTCACCAACAAATACAGTGTTTTGAAGTGTACATTTTGTAGAACTTGAAATAATAATTCAAACGCATTTTGAATTACTCAAATCAAAGTTAAGATGAAAAAGTTATGACCTAAAAGATTTTGAATGGTAAATCCCGACATGATAACGTAGCAAAAATTGGTCAATCCAAGAGCGACATGTGAAGCCTTGGATGTTTGACATTTGAGATTTCTTTTTGTGTTATAAAAAGTCAAGGTAAAAGCAAAATAGAAAAGAAAAACAAAGGTATCCATTATTATATTATTATTTGAGGATGTGTCTAACGGTAACTTTCTTAAAAGGGAAATAAAGTTATATATTGTTATACTACTTTTATGTGTTTGTCCAAATGTAACTTTTTGAATATTATAATATTATTATGCCTTGTGTCTAACGGTAACTTTTTGAATATTATAATATTATTATGTCTTGTGTCTAATTGGTAACTTTTTAATATTATAATATTATTATGTCTTGTGTCTAACGGTAACTTTTTGAATATATTATAATATTATTATGTCTTGTGTCTAATGGTAACTTTTTGAATATTATAATATTATTATGCCTTGTGTCTAACGGTAACTTTTTGAATATTATAATATTATTGTGTTTTGTGTCTACTTGGTAACTTTGCCTCTTCATGTTTATTTAAGCTTCATCTTCTCCACCAAATGTAGACACCAAGTTTCATATTTCTCAATCCTCCAAAATAAAGAAGTCTTCATTGTTGCTCTCTCCAAACTTTCAATTTTCATCTTATTCTTGAGAGAGAAATTATTGTATTGTGAGGATTTGAGTTGTGAGAGTTAAATTTGTAAAAATCCACTCTTTGAGAGAGTTTGTTCATCTTGATCTTACATTTCCAAATCATTGTACGGTTTTCTCTTGATCCATAAAAAGAGAGGTTGTAACGGTTTGATCTTGAGCCGTGGAAAAGGTCGGGTTTGTTCTTGATCCCGCAAAAGGAACGTTGTAACGGTTTGACTCTAAGCCGTGGAAAGAGTCTTCATTGTTTTAGTGGAATACCCAAGAGGAGCTTGGGGAGTGGAGTAGGTGCGCCGAACCACTATAAATTCACGGTGTCATTTTCTCTATCCTTAACTTCTTTTATTTTTGCAATTAATTTATTGTTATATTATATTAATTGCTCTTATATGTTTTGTTTGGTTGTTATAATTTTATCTTACATATTCTTAACCAATCTTTATATTATAATTAAATAGGGTGCTTGAAATCGGTCTTTGATAATTTCTTATTTAATTTATATGGTATTCTTGGTTAAATTGAATGTTTAGTAAAAAGTAAATTCATTTGTTTAATTGGGCCCACATTAGGAAAAACGTTTCATAAAGTTTAAAGAAACCCTATTCACCCCCTCTAGGGTTGTCATACCGATCCTACAATTGGTATCAGAGCGGTTGCTCTTTGGATAAAATATTTTTCAAATATTATTTTGATACTTTTAGTATCTTATTAATATTTTGAAGAAATTATTTTAAAAGCTTAATTGCTAAGAGCTATGACAACTTTAAATTTTGAAAGTGATTCTAATGATAGACCTCCTTTCTTTGATGGTTTAAATTATAATGTTTGGAGAAATAGAATAAAGACTTTTATGCTTGGTATGGATTTTAATATTCTATATGTTTGTGAGCATGATTTGTCCAAATTAGAATTGAATATTGTGTTGCTCACTTTTAATGCTAAAGCTTTAAATATTATATATTGTGCATTAGATAGAAAAATATTTGATATAATTTCACATTTTGAATATGCATATGATGTTTGGAATTTTCTTGAAAACATGTATAGTGTAGAAAATTCTCCTTCTATTTCTAATGATTTATTTGATGTGAAGGAGAATTACAATTCTCAAAATCAAGAAATTATTCATGAAGTTGAAAAAGAGAAATGTGATAAAGCTTATTTATGCTTGATGGCTAATTCAACCAACGATTTCGAAGAGGAAAGCGATGAAGATGAGGTAACTCGAGAACCTCTTTCTTACGATGAGTTATTTGATGCATTTGAAAGCATGCAACATGATTTAGAAAAACTTGTATCTAAATATGTCAAACTATCAAAGAAGTATAAAATTTTATCTTTTGAAAATAAGTCTTTGATAGATGAAAATGTTTATTTGAAAAATGGTGCAAATACTTTATTGTTGCATAGTGAGATTGATAGTTGTTGTGATGAGAAAAATCTCTTAGATGATAAAATTAAATCCCTGAAAAAGAGAATGATGAACTCAAATCTTTATCTTGTGATTTGAAAATGGAATTAGATGATTTGAAAAATAAAAATGAGGAAATTGATTTTTGTTCATTGAAATTAAAAGAAGAAATTGCTAGCTTAAATGATAAAATTATTGATTTGGAAAATAGCAATACATCTTTAGAAAGTGATAAATTTTCTTTGATTGACAAAATTAAATTTCTTGAATGTGATAGTCTTGGTAAAAATGATCTTTTGCATATGCTTAAAGAAAAGAAATGATGGCTACTAAAGAACTTGAAATTGCAAAAGAATCCACTATAAAATTGACTATTGATGCTCAACAATTAGATAAAACTATTGACATGGATAAAGCTTTAAATGTGAAAAAGAGTTTAGGTTATGGGATTGAAAATCCTTCATCTAGCTCTAAGAATATTTTTGTTAAGGGTACTCCTTGTATGTCTAAAAGTGTTTTACCCCATGCGTCTAATTTGATTATTTCTAGTTTTGTGTCAAAGTATGAGAAAGTTAGAAAAATTAATGAGAATTCAACTTTTGTGCCTAGACAATTTCATACTAGATCTAAATGTGTTCATAATGAAAAATATAATCATAAGTATGAAATAGATAGAGATTTACATGAAAAATCAAAATTTGTGCATAATTTTAGAAATACTAGACATGTGCATTCAAAATCTAAATTTATTCCAATATGTCATTATTGTGGAGTTAAAGGTCATATTAGACCAAATTGCTTTAAATTGAAAAATACTCCAAGAAAGAATTTCTTTGTGAAAAATCATTGTGTTAAAAAGAAATTCATGTCAAATGTTATTTGTTATTCTTGTGGAAAAATTGGTCATAAATTCAATACACATTATTTGCCAAAGTTGAATTTTAAATGTATTGGACCTAAAATGAAATGGATTCCAAAATCTATATTTACTAACAATGAAAGACCCAAAAGATGGGTACCAAAATCCTTTGATTGAACTTTCTTTGTAGGTGTAACTTTCAAGAAGCAATTGGTTGCTTGAACTTCAAATTTGAATTTAATTCAAATGGAGCAACAATTTTGGCTTGCTTGAAACCAATAAAGGAAAAGTTGCTTAGTTTGATAACTTATTTTTTAATTTTGGAGATAAGTATTTTTGTTGGTATCTGTTATGGAAACTATATCTCATGAATGATTTAAATGTTTTAAATTAATTTCATTCTTTTTATTGATTATTGGGTTAAATGTCTTTAGTTAAAATGAATATATTTTTATTGCTTTATTTTCCATAAATTAGGTTATTTATTCTTTAAATGTTGTGGCAAATTATTTCCAAAATTATTCAAAATTTCTAATACCTTATTATTTTAATTATTGATACTATGGAAAAATATTGAATATCTATTTATGGTATTATTGTGATTTTTGGTTGATTGAACATATAATTCTTGAGAAATCTTATATTATGATAGTTATTGAAATGTGCTATTATTTTGATTGAAAGTGCTAATAGCTTTATTATACTTATAGTTCAATACTATTGTTGTTTTTTGAACATGAGCTATGTTTTGTGTCTTGATGATATTTGCTCTCTATAAATTTTTGTTGCCTTAGAAATTATTGAATATTTATTTGGCTTTTGTCTCATTATGTGAAGCATGTTATTAATCAAAGTTTAATTTTATACATTGCTTGTCTCATTTGAATAAAATGTTCTAAAAAAAATGCTTCAAAAAAGTTGTACAATTCTTTTTCATAGGGGGAGTATTTTATGAAATTGATCTATATTCTTGAATCCCGTAAGCATTTTATTCAAAATTATTTTTCTTGAATGAGATTTTTAATGAAAAATTTATAAATGGTTTATTTTGTGATAGTTTGAAGTTCAAAATTTTACTTTTATATTGTGTAAATTATTAATCTTGAATTTACTCAAATAGTTTTATCTACTCGGTGTTTATTTTTATAATTAGAAGAATATTATTTGTTTTAAGAAGTGAGTACTACTTTCTATGATAATTTTGATGTTGTTTTAACTCATAATCCTCTTATGCATATTGCTTATCTTTTTAGGGAAGTTGTTGTTGTCTTTGAAGTAATTTCATAAAAATATTTATTTTATTGATTAATATCTTAAAATGTCTTTTGCCCTTTATTAAGGGGGAGTATTAAATTGATTTCAAAAGGGGGAGAAATTAGTGATTATTTAAAAATGGGAAAATGTTTAGTTAAAAATCATCTCTATATTAGTTTTCTTATTTTTCCTTTTGATTGATTCCAAAAGGGGAGAGATAATAAGAAAAATGAAAGTATATTGATATTTTGTATGTTTGTTGATTGTGCATCTAGTTAATATCATATATCATACACCACTTTGAATTCATTTTTCTTGTATAGTTTGTCATCATCAAAAAGGGGGAGATTGTTGGCTTTTTGGTCATCTCAAATTAATTAATTTTAACTAATTAATTAATTAATGTTTTGATGATAACAAACTTGAAATTTATTCACCAACAAATACAGTGTTTTGAAGTGTACATTTTGTAGAACTTGAAATAATAATTCAAACGCATTTTGAATTACTCAAATCAAAGTTAAGATGAAAAAGTTATGACCTAAAAGATTTTGAATGGTAAATCCCGACATGATAACGTAGCAAAAATTGGTCAATCCAAGAGCGACATGTGAAGCCTTGGATGTTTGACATTTGAGATTTCTTTTTGTGTTATAAAAAGTCAAGGTAAAAGCAAAATAGAAAAGAAAAACAAAGGTATCCATTATTATATTATTATTTGAGGATGTGTCTAACGGTAACTTTCTTAAAAGGGAAATAAAGTTATATATTGTTATACTACTTTTATGTGTTTGTCCAAATGTAACTTTTTGAATATTATAATATTATTATGCCTTGTGTCTAACGGTAACTTTTTGAATATTATAATATTATTATGTCTTGTGTCTAACAGTAACTTTTTAATATTATAATATTATTATGTCTTGTGTCTAACGGTAACTTTTGAATATATTATAATATTATTATGTCTTGTGTCTAATGGTAACTTTTTGAATATTATAATATTATTATGTCTTGTGTCTAACGGTAACTTTTTGAATATTATAATATTATTGTGTTTTGTGTCTAACGGTAACTTTGTCTCTTCATGTTTATTTAAGCTTCATCTTCTCCACCAAATGTAGACACCAAGTTTCATATTTCTCAATCCTCCAAAATAAAGAAGTCTTCATTGTTGCTCTCTCCAAACTTTCAATTTTCATCTTATTCTTGAGAGAGAAATTATTGTATTGTGAGGATTTGAGTTGTGAGAGTTAAATTTGTAAAAATCCACTCTTTGAGAGAGTTTGTTCATCTTGATCTTACATTTCCAAATCATTGTACGGTTTTCTCTTGATCCATAAAAAGAGAGGTTGTAACGGTTTGATCTTGAGCCGTGGAAAAGGTCGGGTTTGTTCTTGATCCCGCAAAAGGAACGTTGTAACGGTTTGACTCTAAGCCGTGGAAAGAGTCTTCATTGTTTTCGTGGAATACCCAAGAGGAGCTTGGGGAGTGGAGTAGGTGCGCCAAACCACTATAAATTCACGGTGTCAATTTCTCTATCCTTAACTTCTTTTATTTTTGCAATTAATTTATTGTTATATTATATTAATTGCTTTTATATGTTTTGTTTGGTTGTTATAATTTTATCTTACATATTCTTAACCAATCTTTATATTATAATTAAATAGGGTGCTTGAAATCGGTCTTTGATAATTTCTTATTTAATTTATATGGTATTCTTGGTTAAATTGAATGTTTAGTAAAAAGTAAATTCATTTGTTTAATTGGGCCCACATTAGGAAAACGTTTCATAAAGTTTAAAGAAACCCTATTCACCCCCCTCTAGGGTTGTCATACCGATCCTACAATAAGATAGTGGCGTGCTCCAAATATTATAGAAAGAAAATGAAGTTTTGGATCCAAACCATCTCAATTAGAAGTACTTTAAGTTTTGTATACCGACTCTACTTATTTTTTTTTTATATTATGTTATGGTGGGTGGAACAAAAAGTATGAGTATGATAAATTTTGAAGATAGTGTTTATGTAGTTGGGGTGGAGAAGAGAATTCTATGTGAGTATGATGATAGAAACTTTTTCTGTCCATGATTTTTTTTTTCATTTTTAGAATTTTTCCACATAAATTCTTGTATTCTTATGTTTTTCTATTTTGTTGTTTTCTTTTATTTTTTTAGTTATTTTCTATTTATTTTTGTTATTATTAAAAAATGGTTTTTCTCAATTTACATAAATAAAAAAAAGGTTATGAGGTTTGAATCTCCCAACCCCCAATTATTAATGAACTCAAAAAATAAAACAAATGAATTGAGATGATAAAAATGGAGGGAAAATCAAACATCTATACATTTATTAGTTGAGCATAGCCAAGATGATTGAGCTTTTAAAAGTTCGTTATTTGAAATATAACTTTAATTTAAACATTATCAAAAGAATAGAAGCTCAAATCTCTGCCTCCATGATTTTTTTAATCGCAAAAAAAATATAAGTGATTGTAAAATTTAACCTAAAACATAAAACTACATAAAATGAATCAATAGAAGACATTGTTTTATTCTTTTGGTTAAAAAAAAGACGAAGATTTGAATTTATAACTTCTGATTACGAACAAACACTTTAAACACTTTATGTTGTTCATACTTTAGACTATCTTTAGTGTGGTAAATATGAATACATTTTTAATTAGGTCAAAGATTCACATCAATTTCAAACACTTTGGGGTAAAAAAAGTAAGAACATACTCATCTTGACATGTTTTGTTTGAATCTAAATCGTAACAATATAATCTCAAAACACGCCTAAGAATAGTCATATCAATATGAACAAGATCTCAAAATTTGAAATGATTTAAAACATAAAAAAATTGAAAACCAAACTCAATAAATGTGTGATTTAGAACAAGCAATCATATAAAATTGAAATATTAGAGCATGTGGAGGTGAGTTGCCTAGAAGGTGTAGCTTAATTAATAACACTATTATATGAAAGTTTGTAGAGAACAAAAAAGAAGACCAACTAACCTTTTCAAACAGTAGTTAATAACTTATTAAGTCCTTCTTTCAAACCAATTAATGACCATTTAAACTTAATTATTATGGTCTCGTTTGATAAGTATTTTATTTTTTGTTTCTAGTTTTTCATTTTTGGTTTTTGGTTGTCTGTTTTAAAAAATGCAAATCGTATATGTTTGATAACCTGTTTTAGTTTTATGTTTTGAAAAATTTAAAACTAAAAAACATGTTTGATAACTGTTTTCTTATTTTCAAATATCACGTTTTGTTTTGATTTTTTTAGTTTTTTACTATTTTGTTCTTTTCGTACTTTTTTAAAAACAAAAACAAAAACTATTTTTTTTAGTTTTTAAAATTTCTTTAATATTTTAAAAATGTTTTTAAAATTTTAAAAACAGAAACTAAAATTAGCTATCAAACAAACATGTTTTTTTTTAAATGAAAATAAAAAATAAAACGGTTATCAAACAACGCCTAAACTAATCCAAAAAAGAAGAGAGACAAATTAGAAATGTTGAGAGGATTTTCATGTCCCATTTTTTATTTGATGGGTCCCAAAAAACCTCTTGTTGCTAAACCCACCAAGGTTGTCTCAAACTTTTATACATATCTATACGTATAAACACCTTTTTTTTTATGTGTCAATTTACAATGTACATCATTGTGAATTTGTGACAAATATTGTATAGAATTATGTCGGTACGTTCTTTTGATTATATCGAACTTTATATATCAATACCAATGTAAGGTCTATTTATCCTCAAATATGTGTGATTGTAATTTAATGTATATTTTTTAATTATATGCTTAATTTGAAATTGTGGTCTCTATCTCTCTACCATTCAATTATTTATGTGTTAATTTGCATTATTCTAGTGGTTTACATGAAATCATATAGTTTTCCATATGGAATTAGATTCTTAATTATATGCAACAATTGATGATTGATGAAACCTAAAAGCTCTGTCTTTTTTATTCTTTGTACTCGCTAATTTCTTTTATAAATTATGATGAGAAAAGTATTCATTTTATTAGCAAAAGAAAAATATATATCACATGGCCATAATTATTAACTGTATATTGGTATATTTTCTTTTAAAAAAAAAGTTATACAACCTTTTTCTTTGTGGAAAATATACCAATTAATTGAGATATACGAGCATACGAATAAAAAAATTAAAAAAAAAATAAAAACCCAATTGATAATTATGATACTTTTTAAAAGAGAAGATTTATCACAACATTTAATTGCACATATTTTCATAATGATAACTTTTTTTATAGTGCAAAATTTACCTATTTATTGATAAGCATGGAGTCCATACCAACCAATACATGAGTCACAACCAACATGAGCAGTTGCTCCAACGGCACTAGTGTATACCCATGATTATAGGTCTTGAGTTTGAGTCGTCTTTCACTCCAAATATTGTAATCTCAAAAAAACAAAATGTATGAGCCACATAATTTTATTATTTATTTTAAAGATGTTAAATCAATCTTTTCATCAAATATTTTTCTTTTGATTATTCACATCGGTAATTATGTATTCAACACAGTAAATTTTGCTCACTTTTATATATCACTAACTTCAAGAATCAAAATCGATTAGTTATATATAAAAGTTATGGGTTTTTCACATTCATTTTTTAGAAGAGTAATAGTAATATAAAATGATAAAATAATTACCGTATGAGATTTATTGACGCAATAATTTCATTGTTTGACTGTGAATCAATTCAACAATATCTCAACAATATCACAAATTTGATTCTGAGAATTGATATTTCTAGTTGGTAATATTAGAAATACCCATAATTTCGCTTCTTTTGACAGTAAATTATAATAACTACAAAAAAAAAAAAAAAAAAAAAAAAAAAGAAGAAGAAGAAGAAGAAGAAGAAGAAGAGCTATATTGACGCTGTTTAATGAGTATAGTAATTTAAAATCAGCCGACATAAATAATCATTATCTGTTTTTTTTTTACTCTGAGATCTATTCATCTGTTTTTTTTTCTCCAACAACATTAATATTGTTCGACTTTTTTTTTTTTTTTGAGAAAATTGTTTGATAAATTAAGAGAGGATATTTTTTGGGCTGTTTGTTTGACATATTCAGGTAGGAATTGGTATTAGGAGTTATCAACTCCTCCTCAAAACCTACATTCAAACGAGTTTTTATTAACTTTTTTTATTTATATTTTTAAAAACAACTATCATTTCTAACTATTCATTTTTAATCATTCATAACTATTCAATCATTTCTAACCACTTATTTTTAATCATTTCTTTCAAATCAATTAATAATACTCATTTTTAACCATTCATTTTTAATCATTTCTTTTTTAACTATTAAAAATAACTACTCATTTTTAAATCTACATCCAAACAAGATTTTGACTCTAACTCTTCTACGCAAAAACTACATCTAAACGAGTTTTTGACACAACTCTCAATTTTGAACTACTCAATATAACTCCTTAACCTAAAAACTATCTAAATATGTCAAACAAACAACCCCTCTAGTACGTACTATCGATGTATCATATACAAGTTCACACTTTTTTTACCAAACTATAGGCATATTTAATCAACTTTCTTCAATTAAAAATCTCATTTTCCTCCCAACTGTGTTCTAGAATTAAAGCCCATACTATTCTTTGATGACTGTGGCACCAGTTTTAAAAAAAAAAAAAATTAAAACAAAATAAGTATTAAAACATAATTTATTGTTTTTTTTAGCATGTGAATTACTTTTCTTGCATGGAAAATTTCCCCAAGATTGAACCAAACACATGACATGCCTAAAAAAGGCCTCAAACAAAAACATAAGAAGTAAAAAATTGTATGTTTTTTTTAAACCCCATATGGAATTTTGCCCTAAACTTGAATATGACAACAAGAATCAAAGGGACAATTTTCAATTCAATTATGAGCTATGCTTATTCACTATTAGAACATCATATGTGGGCTATGATTTTTTGTATACCTAAGCTTTTACAAGCAATATGAGAGATTAAAGAAAAAAGTAGTTGTATTACTATTTAAAATAAGAATAATTTAAGAAGTGTGGAAAGAAATTTGCCACCTTTCATGTGAAATTGTTATCTATTAATTGTAATTTAGCTAGTGCCTTGAACCCACATGTTACCAACAATAGGTTTTTGTTTATTATTATTATTATTATTTTCTTAGATGAATGAAAAACTATGCAAATAATATGGTCTAAACTTTGACATTTTCTAGGTGACATTGATCCCATCTAACAAAAACCTTTTGATGAACCAAAAGGCCAAACAAAACAAAACCTCCATTTTTAATTTTTTGTCCATAGTTTATGACTTCCTTTACCTTTCAAACATTTGAAATAAGTTGGTATTTTTCTATTAATTTTGATTATAATATGCTATCTTGTAGTCTAATGTATAATTTTTTCCCTAGCGTTTGACTATTATAGAACTATATAAGTTGGTGTTTAATAGACTCTTTCCCCCTAAATGTGTTTAAAAGATGATGGTCAATAATAATAGCTACATTTTTAGGGCGTGTTTGGAATGCAATCCGAATTTTTTTTTATGCTTTTTAATTCAATAATCAATTCATTTTAATTCAATAATCAATAACAAAAAATCATGTTATATGTAATGTCATATAAAAACATAGTTCATCTCCATAAAATATTTACTTCTCAACAAAAGGTTATAAAATTGATCTTCAAGGCATGCTTCCTTGAGAAATCTATGGTTCGAGACTGCTGGAAAGCGCTTAAACTAGAATACCTTTCAAAGTATTCCGGTGCCACATCTTAGGGATGAGTCGGGGTGCCTCGAGTATAGGAGAGCGAAGTTCTGATTTCCTAATTTTTTTTTTTAAATTGATTTTTATTCAAGTTATAGTTAAACTAAAAAACAAAATCTAATCCAACTAATTTACTGCAACCAAAAAAAATAGGGAAACGACATAATTCAATTTATTAATTTCTATAAATGGCAAGTTTAAGTTGGAAATTGACTATTACTAGGGTGCATAGGTTCATGTTAGATCGACGAGTTAAAATTTTTTTGGTCGGACAATTCATCCACTTATCTAATTTTATATATTAGAGCAACCCAACATATATATTTTCAGAGTCAAAATTATATCATCAAATATATTAATGATTATAGATACAATTATGGAGCATAAGCCCAGTTAAAGTATGGCCCATTATCGAGACCTAAGACTTCCTTGTTGATTAAACTTGTAACGCCCTTCTACTTCTTCTTCAATGGACAGCTCTCCACATGTGGAATGTTTTTCAAAATGTCCCACTTGAAAAACTCCCCTCTATGCATGATTTCCGACTCCACCGGTTAAGAATTTTACATCGAAAAGAATAGAGATTTAGTGAACTACTATTTTTACTATTAATTAAATTTATGATAGATATTCACACTGCCTAATATAATATAAAATTTCATTCAGTTGGATTGGAATTTAATCGATTGGTGGTGAAAGATGAATAACTCATATATCTTAAGAAAATGTTAAAGATTCCTCACATTAAACTTTTAAGTTTGTTGCAAAAAAGAGAAATACTTCCTTACACATTTATTTATAGAAAACTGTACTTTTTGCCCATATCTTATACCATTTGGTACCATATATGTACTTAGAGTCCCCTATTCATAAAATATTTTTCTCCAAAACATGAAGATGATGAATCCAGATCAATAAAAGTATGTGTTAATGATGAAGTAATACTTGCTTTCATACTATTTGGTGACACAAAATTTAAAAATAAAAATAATAATAAATAAAAAAAATGGTGATGTCATCGTAATATTTGCCTTCTAAAGTTACGTATTAAAATCTTCCATCTAATAAAATAAAACCACTAAGAATGGCTAAAATTATAGTTAGATTCAAAGTTTTTATGATGCCCCACTTGTGAAATTATGGTGATACGAAGTAGTTTGGAACTATGCCACCTACCCTTCAGGCCCAAATAAGACAATTATTGAGTATGACAAGGATTGCCTTTTTCAATTTTCATTTTTCATTTTCAACAAAAAAAAAAACTAAGGCAGCAAGTCCTCCTTAAAAAGAGTATGTGGCACCATTGATGCCATGTACTTCTTTTAAAGAGGGTTTATCTCCTTAGCAGGCAAATTTTTCTCTTTTTATATATCTCTGTGTTTTTATGACGTAGGAAAAACACCTAAAATCATTTTATATATTGGATTTATAATTTAAAATCATGAATTTTTTTTATCATATAGACGTTTATGTCAATTAAACTATGGTTGTTGTTTGACTATATTGGATTTTCTTTAATTATAAATTTCAACTGGTCAATTTCAAATGAATTTAACTAATTAATATTTTCATATAAACAACTCTTGTAATTAGTATGAGAAGATGAATATGTTATATGCATAATCATGATTGAGTGGCATTTTGTTTATTTAGTATTCAACAAATCCTACCTAAAGAACTGTGTCACCGACCCATTCGATAATCAATATTGTTTTATTCAAATAAAATGAAACAGCAAACTTTTGAATTATTAATTAATACTATGCATCTTCTTCTTCTTTTTAAAGCATTAATAATATGCATCTAAGCAACTTACTTATGCACAAATTCGCAACGGGCATCGTTTTCTCTATTTTATTTTCTCTTCTTGCAAAATACAAAGGTAAACTGAGAACCGGCCCAACGGCCCATTTGTACTGAAAAAGCCCACGGTAAATTAGTGGTATTCGATGGGCTTGAATTGGGCCAGTCCTTACAAATGGATGTTCACTAACTTTACGCCATGTCTCAGTTTCTCAATTTCATAATTTGGAGTAAATTTTAGGGTACTTAGTATTTATAGTTTTAAATACATTCGAGAATTATGTATTATCGAATTGAACGGTGACCGGATAATTTTATTGTTTGGTGGTAATGGAAATAACTTTTTAATCCTTATATTTTAGATCTAATTTTAATTTGATCTCTGTATTTCAAAATTGAACAATTTTAACCTTAACATTTTAATAATGTGACTAAAATGATGATTATACTCCTTTTAAATTTTAATAATCGATGAAATAGTTGTTTTAGTCTACCCATGAATTTAAATTTGAAAAGAAGTTACCCCGTGTAATGTTAAAATGTGTAAATTGCATTAGATTACATGAAGTTTATCCCAAAATTATCAAGATAACTTGAGCTTTCTATACAAATTGTGAAGCTTCATTCTTAGCTACGATATCATATTTATGATATGTTTGGTATTTGCTTCTCATATTTTTAAGATAATAGTGCTCTCAATATAAAATTTGTTGTCCTTCTTCCTTAATTTACACTCTAAATTTCACATATTTTTTATAACTATTTTCTCACCTTTTTAATGAAAGATTTTATAAAGAGTAATTACGATGGATATTCAAATTTATAAACTTATTACAAAACTATCCAGATTTTAAAATATTTGTAAATTTATTTTTGTATTTTTTAATTAAAAAATTAATTTTAAATTATTCTCAAATATACCCTCCACGAATTTCATGTTTTATAGTTTCCATTTTTGTGGTTTTCTATTTAAATTCTCTATTTAAAACTTTATTCCTTAATTAATGCCCACAATCTCTTATATCAAATTTTCATCGAATTTATTTTTTGTTTAATAAATGTATTATAAAGTATTATATTACATTCATTCAGACATACTAAATTAATATCA
This sequence comes from Sicyos edulis, assembly GCA_036507275.1. Lineage (NCBI taxonomy): Eukaryota > Viridiplantae > Streptophyta > Magnoliopsida > Cucurbitales > Cucurbitaceae > Sicyos > Sicyos edulis. The sequence goes on from CM071853.1 coordinate 5,135,108, forward strand.
AGCAATAACATTTAAAAGAATTTCAAATTTTAAAATAATTACATAATTTTACAAACGTATTGGTTAAGTATTACATATAATACTGATCGTATAAATCAACGGTATTATAAAATACTAGTGTATAAAGTTGATATTATATAATACTAGTGCATGAGCTTAATAAAACTAACAAATGTCTACATTCATCAAGTACAATATTACAAATGTATTATATAAGTATAATTATTATATAAATATAATAATAATATATATTCCACAATATTAATATAGTAATTGTACAGTTGAATATCAAAACATTCAGCATACTAGTGAAATACGGATGAAATACTAAACATGCGTAAGTAAAAAAAATTTTAAAAAAATAATAATAAATATAGATTAAAATTTGTAAGAGGCAAAAAGAGAAAGAACAAACAATTCAATAGAATAAAATTCAATTTTGTTATATCGGTCATTAATGAATCTAGTAAGGGTATGAAAATAATCAACTATTTAATATTTTTTTAATATTATAAATAGTTGAATATAAATGCCATTTATATGAAATTTGACTAGATACTTAATATTTTTATTAATTTTGACTAAATGTGCAAAAACCTCGTTTATAAATTAGTCTCAAACGCTCACGAACTAAAAACAGAATTATGATAAAATATCTTAATCGGTCAACTTGTGTTAAATTATTAGAATATGCAGCATATTCCAAATTATTATTTTCTCGTTATATTTCTTTGTTTGGAATTAGAATTTCGTAATAGATTTAGGAAAATTACAAAATTTAAATTCGCACATTAAGAAATTAAAATGGGAACAAAAATCTGGCAAGTTGTTTTGTTTGGATGCAGGCATCTCGAGCAAAAGAACAAGCGAACGTCAGCTTTCCACACTCGTCGTGATTGGAGGGCTGAAAAGGACACGTGTCGCCATCTGGATGTAGAAAAAACGAAGGTACGATGAACCCGATGGTAATGATAAAAAATAAATGATTCACGTGCTTGTCGCATGCGCCAACGGGAAATTTCTAGGAAAACCACTTTCCACTTTTCACGACACGTGTCATTTCATGGCAGAGAGTTCAGTGGAACGGCATGCAGATGATTGTTTTCTCTCAAAAAGTATTTAAAAATCACATTCTGTGAAACGTGTCATTTGGTTGGAGGAGGAGGTTGCAGTGAAATGGTATCCAGAGGATAGTTTCTCTGGTGGAGAATGAAATTTCAGAAGTTGGAAAAAGAAAAATCAAATGTGTTTGATAATTTGAAGGTTAAAATATCATTTTGGTCCCTCAACTTTGGGGTTTGTTCCATTTCGGTTCCTAGACTTTCAAGTGTCTGTTTTTAGTCCTTTGACTTTGTAGTTTGTTCAATTTTGGTTCATTGACTTTGTTGTTTGTCCAATTTTGGTCCCTCGACTTTCAAATGTCCAAATTTAGTCCATAGACTATAAAAAAAGTTCAAAAATGGTCCTTTCATCAAATAAATTTTTTTCTCACTCCTAAATTATTTTCTCTCTCTTCCATGTTTCATCATTTCTCCTTCTAAAAGTTTTATCCCTTTTAAATCCACATCTCTTCTTTTTTTTCTCTTATTCTCTCCTTAATCCATCTCATCAAATTATTTAACATGAGATAATTTTTCTAAATAATAATTTTCCTACTTCGATTTGTCACTTTTTGTTTTCTAAAATTCATAGTCTACCATGGAACAAAAAAGAAAAATAAAGAAAATAAAGAAGAAAAAAAAAAGAAAAGAAAAGAGGGGAAGAGAGGTAAAAGTTCTAGAGAGCGAAATTATGAAAGATGAAAGAGAGAGAAAATAATTGAGGAGTGATAAAAAATTCATTTGACCAAAAGACAATTTTTTAACTTTTTTTATAGTCTAAGGACCAAATTTGAAAATATTTGAAAGTTGAGGGACCAAAATTGGACAAACAACAAAGTTGAGGAACTAAAATTAAACATTTGAAAGTCGAGGGACCAAAATAGTATTTTAACCTAATTTAAAATTTAAAAAGATTAAAAAGCGTGAGACTTGGACTTGCGTGGCTTGTCATATTGTTGTCAAGCATTTATTCTTCATGTTTTTTTTCTCTTCTCTTCTTTTTCTTATTCATTTATTTTAAAAATCCAAACAATTTGTTGATTAGATGAGAATATTAAAGAGATTTTATAATCTTAGTAATTTTAATTATGAGATAATACGATATATACAAAATCGAAACTCTTAAAGAAAGTCGAACATTCAACATTAAGTTTTTATTTTGAAATAGTGGAGTGATTGGATAAGAGACCTACCACCTATATCGAACGATCGATAATGCTTGGAGAGCATTAGCAATCATCACATGGATTTGTCGCACGCTTAACGTGTTCAACATCTACCCATCCATTTGATTAAAGGAGCAATAATCGTTATTATATCTAATTTTTCACCCTAAAAAGATGAAAATCAAAAACTGGAAATAACATAAGTAAAAAATAGAAATAAATGAAATAAAAAAAAATAGAAATTTTATAATAATAATAATAATAACCGCCTAATCGTTATTATATCTAATTTTTTTATATGACACTGACAGTAATCAGTTCTATACCGATTTGTAGCACAAACATGAACAACTCGTGGATATGACATAGTAATCAGTTCTATACCGATTTGTAGCACAAACATGAACAACTCGTGGATATGACATCACACTAAGGACGCAATTTTCACTAATAAAAGTGTGTATAGAGTCTTTATTAACAATAAATTGTGTGCTTCAGCCTCTGAAATTATTACTCAGAATTCATGGTGGAAGAAGCTATGATCTCTAAGGATACCTCAGAATATCAGAACTTTGATCTATAGAGTCTTCCATAATTTACTACATGCTAATGAAAGCCTATGGAGAAAGAAGATTACGAATGAAAGATATTTTACCTTATGCTCGTCATAGTGCGAATTGATTGCACACTCGCTGTTTGAATGTAGTCGAGTGGTGGCTCTTTGGGGAGAAATCAATATTGGGTTAAACATTATGGCTCTTCAATCCCTTGAACTAGAAAATTTGTTGTGTCTGGTAGAAAACTTCCCAACTGCAAACTAAAACTTTTAAGTATAACTTATTAGGCTATATAGTTGTTAAGCTATATGGATAGGAGAAGTCCAATTGCTCTGATATCTGACCGAATCAAGTGGATTGAACAGTATTATGAGGAAACTAGACCGTCGATCAATCCTATAAAGAAAGAGAACTAAAGGCCCAAAATAGATCAAAGCATGGATTTCAAATGCAAAAATTGATTATAGTTTGAATATCGATGCAAGTTGTCATCTGAGCCATCAGAAAACTAAAATTGGAATTGATTGTATTTTGTGGCCTATGGAATTGATTGTATCCCATCGTCGCTTGTCTTTCTTCATGTCGAGGCAATGACGCTTCGCCATGGAGTATAAATGATCTATCAATGTGGCTTCTCTTCTATATGCATGAGTACATACTCCAGTACTAAGCTTAATGGTGAATTCAAACATGTCCAATCACTCTCAAGTGAGAATTTTTGCAGAATTGAGAGAAACTTTAAAAAACAATTCAAATTTGTGGTTTAGATCATATCAAAAGATTGTTGTGCAAACAAATTTGTCACACAGTGCTAAGATAAGGTAAAAATCTTGTGTAAATAAAGAGAAGATAACACCTCCATTGATATGAGGCATTTTGGGAGATGTCCAAAAACAAAGTCATGAGGGTGATTCACAAAGTGGACAATATCATATCAATGTAGGGGGGTGTGGTTGTTCATTGTCCTTAACAAGTGGTACCAGAGCTAAAACCTTTGACTTAGCGATGTGGATGAAGACTCCCAATATAGAACAAAGGAGGGGCGAGTCTTGAAAGGCTCAATGTACTTTGTTCGAGGGGAGGTCTCCCCGGTATAAACAAAATCGATAAGGTTCGAAGGGTTTGAAGTGTGCAATAGCTCATAATGTATTTGGTATACCTTTCCTTATGAGATATTTTCGCGACTTCTGACAAATAAAAATAAAATCATAGGTTTTTGGAGTGTACTCGTGTTCATTATGTTATTTGTTTATTATTATTACTATTGTCGTCTTTTTTATATATAATTATGTTTATATAATATACTCCAAAATGAGTACAGCAACTGTATTAGCACTAATTAATTTGAAGTTAGAAAGGTTTAATTCTCTTTTATATATGTATGTATTTTTTAAAGTTGGTGCATGTTGACATTCGTTAGGATAGAAAACTCATAATATTTACGAGGCTTAAGATTTATTTTCATCCCTATTTAATTTTGAGATGAATAAATATGTTTTTGAAATATGACATTAATTTATAAAATTCAAACAAATATTTTGGTTTAATAAATATAAAATTGAAAATTTCATATTATGGAGTGACACATCATTTTTCAATCATAAATTTAGATTTTTAGAATTAAATAATTATAGTAAATGATATATATTATGATCAAAAGACCAACTTTATAATTTAAAGATTGGTTGGCTAGAATGGTAGTAATATTTTTTTTGAGAAAGGGTAATTAAATTTGTAATTTAGCCCAATCATGGAAATTAATAATTTAATGAAGTAGAATTGGCATCTTAATCTATTAGAAACGCCATATATTATTCAAGTTAAAGATATCAATCCTATATCAAATAAGGATCCTATAATATTTCTATCTTGATTGATAACTAATAATTAAATTAAGTAAAATTGACGTACATACATATTATAATTATGACTACTTAATTTAAGTAGAATTGACATGCATATACATTCGCTATGATATAGCCTAATTTAATATATATGTTTTTTTAATATAAATTTAATCTAATCCTCCAGAGCAATATAAATTTAGTCACATTTATTAAGAATGATTTCGATTGATTTCAATTCGATTTTTGTTAGTTTTTGTCAAACCTACATCCAAATTGATATTTTCGTTCTTCAAATCATTGTATCTCAACCAATGTCCAATAAACACACAAAATTATTAGATTAATTTTTATTTTTTTGGTTTGATTTTGACTCGATTTTCAATTTGAACATTATGTTTTAAATAAAATAAAATAAAATAATGAATAAACTCACTTCCTTTTTTTTTTAATAAATTTTTTTTTATTATAAATATGACAAGTAATAAGAAAAAAAAAGTAAAGTAAAGTTAGTGAAATTTACTCTGTCATTTCCTAAATAATGTAAGAGGATTATTTTTTACCATTATTGAATATATATATATATATTAGTTGAGTTTTATTGGTTTTTAAAAATGAACCAATATTTTGTGTTTTTCTCAAACTACAAATAGATATATCTAACTCTATGCTAAATAATTCAACCAACTTATTGAAGCTATTTGATTAAATTCGATCTTCAATTTTTTGAATTTTTGTTGTTATTTTTTATTTTTTAAAAATTCGAAATTTTGTTGCTCCTGTAATACTCATATGTAAGTATGGATGGGTGCATCAATACATGAGATATGGGTGTACTTGTTATACCCGGCCACGAAATCATGCAACCGGAACAACCGGTAAAAGTGACGATAAAGCAAAAGGTGTACCCCACGCGTCTCTAAACCGCATAACGCCACGTGTCCGTTCTTATCCGTTCACAGTTTTTCCCTTTTAAAATCCGCTCCCAGAGTAGGACTATCCAGGAAGCAAACAACCCCAATTCCTCTCTCTCTCTAAAAAAGCATTTTCCGATCATCTCTCTCTCTAAACATGGCGACCAACCTCCTCACTTTCTCCCCCGCCGGCATCCGCGCCTCCACCCCCTCCACCGACCGCCGCCCCGACCAGACTCGCCGGAGAACCTCCGCTGCCGCCGCCGCTAACTGGTGGGCCCCGATCCTGGGCTGGTCCTCAGAGCCGGACTACATCGACTCCGGCAACAAGGCTGATCCTCAAAACCTCGCCGGCGGAGCTCCGGAGTCCGATCCGGAGCCGAGATCGGCGAGGGCTCGGTTTACCGAGGCGAAGGCGCGGCAGCTCCGGCTGATGACGAAGGGAACGGATTCGTTTCACGACGCTATGTACCACTCGGCCATCGCATCTCGCCTCGCTTCCGACTTCGAAAATCGGACCGATTTCTGATCTCCGCCGGTACCGGCGGCCGCCGATCTATCTCTACTACTGCTTTTGTAATTATGTAGAATTGTATAAATTTAATTGCCAATTTCATGGATGATAAGTCGTAATTAAACTGTTTCTCTATCTGTTGTGTTTCTTTTTGGTTCTTTGTTTTGCCATTAGTTCTTAAATTTGTTAGATTAGTGACTGTATTAGTTTTCGTTTCGGGGCTGGAATGAATGAATTAATTTAACGGTGGATGAAGTATAAATTCACCATTGACGCGACACAAACAAATGGTGAAAGAACAAGTATTTAATAATAGATTAATTATAATTATTGATGTGGTGTGCCCACTAATTTTCTTAGTATATATGATTTTTTTTTTTTTTTTTTTTTTAGAGAATACCAATTTTAAGAATGAACTCAGTAGTTTAAAAATAAATTAAACTAGATAATTATTGGCGCAATCGGCGTATTAAATTATTGAGCTGATAAAAAGTGTTTCCTAAGTTATATTCCTACTCACTATGGTTTTCTGTTTTTGGATGGATAAAGGAATCCATGACTTAGTGGTTTCATACTAACTAGGGTTAAATGTATGGATACACTTTATGGTTAATTGTTATGATTGTTTGTTTGTTTTGTTTATAAGATCATAACAATTTGGGATGGAGGATTGAAATAAGTGACTCTAACTTTATTGAATCTCCTAATTAATATCACAATGAATTTCGAACTAGGTTATCGAGGAAAATACAATTTTTTAATATTCAAACCTTCAACCACGACAATTTAAAGCATATTTTTTTAATCTTGTATATGAAGAGAATGAGTCCTCATGAAATGAAGGGGAAAAGGATAATAAGAGATAATGACATGATAGTAACGGCCTAAAATAACTTGTAAAAATGAATGTATATAGCTTTGTTTATATATAAAATATATATTTTTGTTTATATAATATAACAATTGGTGGTAGAAGGACTCAAACTTATGCTGAGCTATTGTTCTTATTTTATTTATGAAATAGTCACCTCACTTCATTTCACTTGTTGTTTAAAATAATTTTTGAAATTAATAGGTTTTAATTAATAAATCAATTGGTTTAGTTTGATAGTTTTAAAATATAGAATAAAAAACTGCTTAGAAGAATTTATATTGATTTTGTTTAAGTTCAAATAATATTTTATCTTGCTATAGTCAATTTACTTGAATAAAATATAAAATTATAATTAAAATGAAGATGATTGTCATTTAGGCAGGTTAAAGATAATTGGATAAGAACGAAGCTAACAATAAATTAGTGAAAGATAAAAGAAAATCTCAATAATTAAATATAGAAATCCATATAAATGAAAATTATGATAAAGAGGGATTTTTTTTCTTTATCCCGTCACTATCTCAAAAAACTTGCTCAACAATTATTTATGATATTTACTTTTTTTTTTTTTTTTGAAAGAATACTTATTTAGGCCCGTACCATTTTGTTTTTTATTTTTTGTTTATGAAATTTAAGCCTACAACAACTACCTTACTATACTTTCTTTTCTTATTTGGATATATTTTAATAAACAAAACAAAAAATTTGTAAATAAAAAAAAAAGTAACTTTCAAAAACTTATTTATATTTTAAAATTTTGTTAGTATTCTTCTACTTTCTTAAGGAAAGATGGATACATTATAAGGAAAATTGAGCACATTATAGTAAATTTGAATAAAAATAGACTTAAATTTCAAAAACAAAAAACAAAATGGTTATTATATGGGGCCTTAATAACTTGTTTACAATTCCTGGCCTAGGGACGGGCGTGGTTACCTTAATTCAAAAAAAAAAACTTGTTTACAATTATAAAATTGAACATAAGATGTATTTTATATGATATAAAATTTTAATTAATATATTAATATATTTATAAGTTTTTAAAAATTTGTGTTGGTTTTTAAAAAATTTACGAACATGCAAGTACTTTTTGTTCCCTTTTTATTAAGAAAATATGCAAGCCCATTAACACAGCATTTTCAAGAACTAACAAACAAAAAATCAATTTTGTGTCGTTTTAAAAATATTTAAACATGTTAAAAATTGAATACATTCAAGCCCATTCATAGTACTTTATTATATTTTTGTTAAATTTTTTTTTTCTTTTAGTTTAACTAGAAATTGATAAGAAAAATTTGAACACATAATCTATCGAAATATATTTCATGTTGTTTTGTTGACTTTAGAATTATGTTTCTCTCTATTAAAAAGAAGCATAAACAATATAAACCTAAGTTTTTTTTTTAATATAAAGTACACAATTTAAACATGATAGAGATATCAATATGTGATTTCAATGTAAAATCAATTGATAATAATAAAAAAAAAAGTAGTTTGTATATTATTTAAAGATATTAAATACTTTTTATCTTCGTCTTTAAAGGATACTAAGTGGTTGAAATTACAAACTGGACGATATACTTTTTTGAAGGATCCTTAATTTGAAGTCAAAAGACTATTTAAACTAGACTATTCTATGTTTGAAATATCTCGATACCACAATTTAAAGAGGAGCAATACTTATCTACAAGTGAATGTGTAGGGTGAGTATGCTTGTTGCTTATGTGGCACAAGTTTTCACCACATGTTTATTTTGTTTTTCAATGTTTTATTAAATTTATGTTTTAATGTATGGTAAAAACTTGTGCCACATAGGCAATAAGCATGCTGACCCTACACATTCATGTGTAGGTAAATATTGCTCTTAAAGAAGGGTCAACGTTGCCTCGAGTACAAAGGAGTGAAACCCTAATTCACAATGTGTGACATCGTGAATACCTCCCATAAAAAATGTAAAGTTTTTCCGGATAGAATTAACTTTGGTTACGAAACTTTTAAAAATGTAATTTTAGTTGTTGAATTTCTGCCTGGTCTCATTGAACAATGTTGAGAAATAAAAAAGAAAAAAAGAAAAAAAAGCCAGCAGATCCCCAAAATTCAAAAGAAGAATAGAATTCTACAAGGTATCCAACGAGAGGGAAAAACAACGGTGCAGATGATCTTAAATTGAAATCCAACGGCCAATAAAGTAGCGTCATTTCAAAGCCAGTGGGCTCACCTTATAAACCCCAAAACGGGCATAAAACCTAAATCGCCGATTCATTTCTCATTCACATTTCCGATTTCTTTCGCTCCCAACTCTCCATCCAACGCGTTTCAATGGTGAGTTTCATCGTCTTTCTCAGCTGAATGGAATCTCCATTGATCTTGTATTTCAGTTTTCTTTTGAATTTTGTAGGCTTTGCCGAATCAGCAGACCGTGGATTACCCGAGCTTCAAGCTCGTGCTTGTTGGCGATGGTGGCACTGGTATTTCCTTGTTTATCAGCTTTCTTTTACAGTAATTTTCTATTGCGAATTCTCCTTGTATGGACCAGATGGTTATTTAGTCGATGCATTAGGGAAAATGGTTCTTGTTCTAGGTGTCGTTATTTTGAATGAGTCTAGAAGGTAGAAAATTGTAAGTTCATGAAGTACTGGAGAAGAGCCTTTGATCGGAAGGCGGAAAAGAGAATGTGAGAGTGAGGGGGAGATAGGACGACGAATCTAACCGGATCTTCACATTGTATGATATTGTGGCTTTGTTTTTGGTTTCACCCAAAAGCCCTTGTATCAATGGATCATCACAATGGAGATGTTTTCCTCCTCTCTTGTAAACCCATGATCTTCCCTTTATTTACCCACTTTGTTTGTATTCTCAACATATACTGTCGTAGGTTTTTGTTTATCCAGTTTGATATGCCTATCCCTCTTTAGTCTTGAGGATATAAGTTGTGCAAGATCTAAATGGGTTCAAGTTTAATCCCATGAGTGTCCCCAAGGGTGGCACAATGGTTAAAGGATTGAGTTTTATAGGTATGCTTCCCAAGCCTACAAGAGGTGTGCTACCCTCAAGGTCCGAGTTTCAAGATTCACCTATAAGCTATAACATTAATTTGTATATACCTCCCATTTTTCCATTTCTTTGATGTCTCCCGGTGCTTGCTTTTGGGCAAGGTGGAGCAAAACTTCGATTTCCTAGTTTTTAAAAAAATATTAATCACACGAGTCTCTCTGGCAGCATTGTCAAATATGGTTGCTTTTTTTTTTTTTTGTTGTATGTCTGTCTTTCGCTTTCTAAACTCACACATGTCGCTGGCCCTTTGTGTGGTATTCATGAGCGCTCTTATTATCTGTGGAAATAAATCGAATTTTTAGATGCCAATCCATAACATATTAATTAGAAGATACAGAAAAGGAAGAAAAACATTATGGAGATTATACATAGGGATGTAAGAAGGATCACTTTCAATGCCTTTTTAAGTCTTGATATTGAGTGCATAGCTGACTTGTTGGTATATTGTTGACCAGGGAAGACCACTTTCGTGAAGAGACATGTCACTGGGGAGTTTGAAAAGAAATATGAACGTAAGCGTCGACAATATGTTTCCGCTATGATGGTTTATTCAATTTATTGTGCTGTGTGGATATTTTATTTTCTATTGTAAAAAATCCTTTTGTTGTTTTCATGGAATCAGCTACCATTGGTGTGGAGGTGCACCCACTTGACTTCTTCACGAATTGTGGAAAAATTAGATTTTACTGCTGGGACACTGCTGGACAAGAGAAGTTTGGTGGTCTGCGTGATGGTTATTAGTAAGTAAAGTGGAGAATGAATGCTTTGATTCTTTTGGATGTATTATTCATGCGTATGTGTTCCCAGTTAGACTCTGTTTTCTCACATTTTTCTAGGATCTGTTTTTAAGATGAATTTATCTTCCTTTTTAGGTAGGTCTTTTCTGTCTACTCCGAGCTTGAATGGAAACTTATATAACTTATTATACGTAGTTCGTTTTGTAACCTTGTTGAGTTCTCAATATTCTATTGGTCTTTGGACTGCTTTTAGCCTAGATGTTTATTTTTTTCTTTGATGGACTTTACATTTCCCCTCGTGATCTTCTGAATCAAACTTCTTTCTGCTATCATCAAAATTTATATTGTACTGTTTTTGTCCATAATTGCAGCATCCATGGGCAATGTGCGATCATTATGTTTGATGTTACAGCCAGATTGACATACAAAAACGTTCCTACATGGCACCGTGATCTTTGCAGGTGACCTATTGATTGTTTGTACTTAAAGTTTTCTATTAATGGTACACTCCCGGAACATATGATGATAATTTCTTCTCCCAATTGCAGGGTGTGTGAGAATATTCCCATTGTTCTTTGTGGAAACAAGGTCGATGTGAAAAACAGGCAGGTTAAGGCCAAGCAGGTTACATTCCACAGGAAGAAGAATCTACAATACTACGAAATTTCTGCGAAGAGCAACTACAACTTCGAGAAACCATTCTTGTACCTGGCCCGGAAATTAGCTGGGTAATCTAAGTTGCCTGTTTGCTGTACTCTGATATCTTAAAAATGTTTTCATTCATGGCAAGTGGTTTCCTTTTTCTTATGGTTTCTACATTCATATAGGGATGCCAACATTCATTTTGTGGAGTCTCCTGCCCTTGCTCCTCCAGAAGTACAGATTGACTTGGCAGTCCAGCAACAGTAAGACATTCTTATCGTACAACACATAAACCAATGGACCATAAACATTCTTTTTGAGTATCCATGTTCATTTGTTGCTCGTTTTATGCAGGCATGAAGCTGAATTGTTACAAGCTGCCAATCAACCTCTGCCCGACGATGACGACGATGCATTTGAGTAGAGATGCGTGGGTTGATCTGATCATCTGGTGATGTTTTTCTTACCAGATATCTTTATTTTCTTCTTTTTCCCTGAGTGATCTCGTTGCTGGGATTGACATGAGGCAATAGAGGTGAGTTTGGATGTGGGGGTAGGTATTTGATGATATAGGTTTGAGTTTTGAAAACGTCAAGTTTTCCCTGAACAAAAATGAATTTGGTGTTGATGATTGGTTTTATTTTATGTGAGTGAATTGAGTATTTGATCAATGTAATGGTGTGGATGGATTAAACGTTGCAGTATTTGGGTTGAGTTAATTGCTTTCTTTATCCTTATTCATCCTGGGATTCTTTTGAGTCGAACGAATGCTTTATATATTCTCTGTTCTGTTTTGTTGGCATTTTGTGGAGAGCTATCTGATTTGTTTTCTCAACATCTGATCTCGAGTGTGCTTCCCTCAAGGTCTTGGGTTTGAAAACTTACATGTAACATTAATTTGTAGATACTTTTCGTGTCTCTATTTCTTGGATGTTTCCCTGGCTTAAGGATGGGTATGGTTATTCTAGATATAGTGGAGCGAAGCTTTAATTTTCAGTTTCATGAAAACTTCAAGCATCAAATGAGTATCATCCTCTGATAAGGAATGTGAGGAGTCTGTAGCCTTGCACTAAAAACCCAGTGAATTGAATCCTGATTTGGCAAGGAGATCAGGGACAGCATTATTTAAATCAAATGATAAATCAATAGTATCAACAATCGTAGTCCTTACCAATATTTAGTTGAAGTTAAGATACCATTCTTAATTTGGTGTTGGTTCTATTTTGATTCTTAATTTATTGGATGAAATAAAATGTTGTGAACCAGAAATGAAATGATGTCGTGAACCAGAGCCATAAATAATGTACCTCAAATATTATCAAAAAAATAAAAAAAAATATATAGTATAACAACAATTTCTAAATGGTAATATTGTTATTTTGATATTTGTAATTATCTCAGGTCAGTTACAGCTTTCTATAGATGATCATCATTATTAATAAGAGCATAATTAAATGTTATCTTTTGTTAAAAGAAATAAAAAAATGTTATCTTACTCTTTGTAAGTTAAAGAATGCTAATCTTTTTTCTTGAATTTTTTTTTAGTAAGGGGAGATGAGACAAATATCAATTCTCGGGCTTGAACCTGTGACGCTGAACTGGTTTACAACCAAATACTGAAATTATTGTGTCATTGGGTAGAAACTTGCAAAATTAGTCGCATTTATAAAATAATAATTATAAATATGGTTAATTTTAAAAAATTAACAGATATAGTCGGAATAAAAATGCTCTATATATATATATATATATAAATAAATTTAAGAACTTTCTCATAGGAAGATCCAAATGTAGACTAAGGGCATGTTTGAGGTGAGTATTAAGTTAATCCGGATTAATTTAATCCTCCCAATTCGTGTTTGGTGGACGGATTAAGTTAATTCCTCAAATTAGCTTAATCATTCACGAAATTCAACAATAATCCTCATATATTCTTTCTCTGCTTCGTTTTCCGAAATCATCTTTAATTCTATTTTTCAAACAATTTATTCAACTTTAAAATTTAGATTTAAAAGTTTATTCAAATTATTTTTTATGTTTAATTTTTTTAGAATAAAATTATTTTTTTATATTTTGTAGTTTATTTAATATATAATTGTATATTCTAAATTTAATGTTAAATGTTAAATAATTCAAAAGAACAAAGACGACTATATTTGAATTTCAAAAGATAATTTTTTGAATGTAAAAAATTTTATTATTAAGATATAGTATGAATCTCTTTAAATTTGGAAGGAATAGATATTAATAATATAATTAACAAATAATTTGAAATAATGGATATTAACAATTGACTCTTTTTATTGGAGAAAACTAAGTCAACCAATCTTCAATTTATTTTGGAGAAAACTTTCGTAATCGTAAAATATAAAATGCATACATCTAATAGAATGTCAAAAATTTGTTTTGCTATTTTTGTTTATGGTATTTAAAAATGGTTCGAATTCCCTTATCCTAGTTATTGTAAAAATAAATTTAAAACTATATTCATTTTAAAAGGTATTAATGAGTTTTATTAAATAAAAAATCAAATAAAACATGTTACATGTAAATTTTCATAAATAATTTGAATCCATTTGGATACTTTAGTTTAATTAATTGAAAAAACAACATTAAATATTTTAATTGACTATTTTAAAATTATGTTCAATTGAAATCAATGGTTGGTACATAAAATATCACAAAAATTGCTAAATTTTAAAACTCATTTTACTATTTAGAATGTAATTTGATTTATTATTATACACATAAGAAATTTTACTTGTGTTATTTGATGACTTTTTTCTAAACATCTAAATAGGTTTTTATGTTTTTCAAAAGAAAAAAAAAACCTTTTTATTATATATATATACCCATATATGAATGTAATTTTGTTATTTCTATATTAACTACAATTTTAATTTGAATGAGTATTAGGTAAAATAATTTAAAAATGCATGAAAATTAGGTTTACACTTTTATTATAACTTTCATCGACGTATTTGAAGTTAGAACTACTTTTAAATATGAGTAAAATTAAATTTCAACTTAAGGTGTACTAAATAAATTAATTTTTTTTTAAAAAAATTTAAATTTATACCAACCTTATAACTAAGCAATTAAATTAAAATGATTTTTACATAATTTAATGTCTTTCTAATTTTTTTTAATGAATATAAAATTGTTATATATTTTTTAAATTTAATATAGATATTAAGTTAAAATTGAAATAAATAATAAACATATTTTTTTGAATGAATATTATATTGTTACTATTTCTAATTAATGTCATTTTGTCATTTATTTATTATCAAGAGAAAACAATTTTTAAAAAATGTTAAATAAAAATTCAGTTTAACTTAATCCTTGCACCAAACAACAGTCAACTTAACTTAATCCAGCTTAACATAACATGTTCACCAAACACAGATTAACTTAATCCTCAGCTTAATTTAATACCGACTAACTTAATCCTAATCCCTGCACCAAACACGTTCTAAAGAATTAGTTGTACTTGATACCACAATAGCAACTTTTAACTCCACTCTTGCTCCTCTTCTAATAAATGCAAAATAAAAATTTAGTTGTACTTGAGACTAAAATTTGTAACAACCATTATTAAAGGTGTATTTAGGCCCTAATAAGTAAACGACCCGGTTGTTATAATAACTTAACTAATGTTTGTCCCACCGTTTATTATAAATGAAATAATTATAGAAAGGATAATTATTTATGGTGAATATAATAATTATGAGAAAAATGGAATAATAAATATACTGAAAATGAAAAATAGTGATGTGATCTATTTGAACTTTTTTTTTTAATTACGGAAGAGGTGGACCAACAAACCCTACTTGAATGGCACAAAAATACCGATTTTCGGGTTTGAACTCGTGACGGTAGAATTGAAATAGATTAACCAGACAAGCTGTGGAAAAGGAGGGTGCAGATGGATGGAATTGAAAATGGACGGCGAAAAGAGAACGTGAGATGGAAGCCAGCTTAGGTTATAAAACCCCCAAAAATGGCGTAACCTAAATCGGCGATACTATTCTTGTTTTTCCTTTCTCTTTTCCACTCATTTCAATGGTAACTCTCTTTTCTTCGATCCTATTTCACGCTTCTCTCTCCATTACCCATTTCCCTCATTCTTTTCCTTTTCGCAGGCTTTGCCCAACCAGCAGACCGTTGATTATCCCAGCTTCAAGCTCGTCCTTGTCGGCGATGGCGGCACTGGTATTTCCTCTTTTCAGATACTTGTATGCTCTGTGTATATTCGTATTCTAAGAGCTGGATTCCTTGTGGATTGTGAATTCTTGGTGGTTGTCGGATTAAGAAAATAAATGGAAGCAGAAATCGGATGACGGGAAATCATTCCGGCCGTGAAAAAAAAAATATTTTTTTAGTTCGGCGTTGGTTGCTCTTGATTCATACCCTCTTTTGTTATATTGATGTGCATGTGTTATTCTCTATAAATTTGTATATAAATTTGTGCCCTTCTTTAACCTACATGAATTGGCGGCATTGTTACTACAAGAAAATAAAAAGAATGATTGAAAAATACCTTTTCAGTGCCTCTTGGTCTTTATATTTCAAGAATCGAACACTTTTATCTCTCTCATTTCATATATATATATATAACGTTAGTCTAGTCATTATCTTGTGTATATTACAATTAACAATTTTGTTAACATTATTAGAATGTCTGGGTGACAATTGTTTGATTTTGAAATAGGGTGATCAAATAGAAACTACACTAACATAGGGACTAAAATGTACTTTTCTCATGAAAAAGATTGTCAGTGCGTGTTTAGTTTATCCGTGAGTTTGTAGGGTGTTCTTGTCACTATGAATTCTTTTAGTTTCTATCAAGACTGAAAGTAAGGAAACTTTGACGTAAATGTTTTTGGTGTTTCATCAGGGAAAACGACCTTTGTGAAGAGACATGTCACTGGTGAATTCGAAAAGAAATATGAACGTAAGAATCATTATTATTTCATTTTATTGCTCATCTATTGCCCCCATGTATTTTTTTCGTAAATTTAATTGCATTATGCATTTCTTATGATATTAGCAACCATTGGTGTGGAGGTGCACCCACTGGACTTCTTCACAAATTGTGGAAAGATTAGGTTTTACTGCTGGGACACTGCTGGACAGGAGAAATTTGGTGGCCTTCGTGATGGTTACTAGTAAGTCAAAATCATTAGAGCTTTGACATTAATAGACATCTACAATATTTTACATTCGTTAACTGAATAATGAACGTACATATCTAACTTTATTTTCCATACCATGTGTGTGATCTTATCATTCTTGCATATTAGTTCAGGTCGATCCATGTACAACTTTATTTGTTTCTAATTTAGTCAATGAATGTTTTTTGCACATCTTTCCTTTTGATATTCTGGCATGAGTTTGATAGAGTTTATATTGGGGTATATTAGTAAATATTTGGAGAGTTGTTAGGGTATTTGGTTATAAATAGAGGCACGGACTCACTGAGGTAGTGGGTAAAGGTAGAGGCATCGAATATCGTGGTAATTGTGGTTTAGGTCTTGAGTGAGCACAAGAATAGAAGGGTCCAAATTAAAATTTCTTTATGCTATTGTCAATACCTTGTTCTAACTATTTCCTTTTCAATATTAATGATTGCAGCATTCATGGGCAATGTGCAATCATCATGTTCGATGTTACTGCTCGATTGACTTACAAAAATGTTCCTACATGGCACCGTGATCTTTGCAGGTGATTCAACATTGGTTTATTATTTTAATTTGATATATATGAACCCAATATATGACTTCTCAAATAAATTGCAGGGTGTGTGAGAATATTCCCATCGTTCTTTGTGGAAACAAGGTTGATGTTAAAAATAGGCAGGTTAAGGCAAAGCAGGTGACATTCCACAGAAAGAAGAATCTTCAGTACTATGAGATATCTGCAAAGAGTAACTACAACTTTGAGAAACCCTTTCTGTACCTGGCCAGGAAATTAGCAGGGTAATTTGATGGTCTATTTGGCAATTTTATGTTTTTACAATTATGAATCTAAATGACCTGATCTCCCTTTTCTTTGGGTGTATTCTCAGAGATGCTAATATTCATTTTGTGGAGTCCCCTGCCCTTGCTCCTCCAGAAGTACAGATTGACTTGGCAGTCCAGCAACAGTAAGACATTCTTACTATCACGCGACGCATAAACCAATGAACCATAGACATTCTTTTTGAGTATCCATGTTCATTTGTTGCTTGTTCTATGTAGGCATGAGGCTGAGTTGTTACAAGCAGCCAATCAACCTCTGCCGGATGACGATGATGATGCTTTCGAGTAGGGACAATGCCGATCTTCTGGTGATGCTCTTTTTCATCTCTTTTATTTTCTCCCTTTCCCTCTCTTAGTAAAGTGCTTCAAAGATCGACAGAAGCCAATACCTGTGGATACACTTAAATTTGGTAGACAATTAAGGGTTTTACAGTGGAACAAAAAAGGAAAAATGGGTGTTCCTGGTATTGGATGGTTGTTTTCTCTTAGTTCTGTATCGATTAATAGGCACAATGGCATTTGGCCGCCATTAAAGTTTATTCTGCAGAACTTTATGAAATGCTACATTGCTTCCGTTGGTTATTTTCATTTCAATAGTAACTCTCTCTGCAGCTTTTTTATCTGCTCGAATATTCTTAACTGCGAGCATATACTTTAACTAGGCGAGCATATATACCTTACTGGAGTTATCTGGCTGACTTGCATGGAAATATGAAACCATAGAAACGTTACCTAATATATGTTCTGTCGAATATATTGAAGAAGCTAGTAATATATGTTCTGGCTGGAAATATGAAACCATATGCGTTACCTAATATATTGAAGAAGCTAGTAATATATGTTCTGTCGATAACCATAGAAAGAACAGGTAGAATTATCAATCTTAACACCGATCAGTGATGTAGTCTGCTGGCCAAAGAGGATGGATTAAATAATATATAACTCTTTGGTGACGAGTTCGATTCCTTGCAGGTAGAGAGGAGAGAAAAAGAGAATGAAGAAATAATTGTATGGACCTTTTTTGTGTAGAAAAGGCCTTTAACACAGTATGGATAACAATATTTATATGAATGTAATAATAATGTTAGATAAAATAGAAATCAACAACAAATTGTCTTGTGCAGAAGCTCGGCCAAAACTTGCTACCTTCTCTTCAACTAATCCTTGCTAAAAACTTATTACCTTCTCTTCTACTTATTAGACCATTTCTAGAACAAATCTATTAGTATTTAGGAGTGTTAAGGAAAATATCTTACGAAGAGAAGTCTCAGGCGAGTGACCTGTGACAACAACACTTCTTCGATGTCTTTCGTGCCTGGCTTAGGAATGGGCATAGTAAACATTGTTTCAAAAAAAATAAATACTAGAGGTTACAAGAAAATATAGATATTGAAAAAATGATCATTGGTTTCATAACCATGAATCTTTATCATATCTTTGGGTAGAAAAAAAAAAGAAATTCCTTTTAACCCTACATTCCAATCCTCCACTTCAACCACTCTTCCAAACTTTCCTAAACAATTATTTTTGCTATAATTTCTTGTTATTTTCTTCTTTTACCATCCTTAAAACAATATTTTCTAAATAAAAATATTTGTCCTTCAAACAACTTCTTACCTATAATGTTTTCTTACGATTCCTCATCTAATCAAATTTCTTAAACGTAGTTTCTTCTTTTTCTTTTTTCTTTTTTGAAATCAAAGAACATTCATTAATAATAAAAAAAAAAAAGTTGTCTCCAAAGGGTGGTACAGTAATTGAAGACTTGGACTTGAAGGGTATGCTCTTCTCAAGGTTTCAGGTTCGAAACTTAACTGTGACATTACTTATTCGATGTCTCCTGGTGCCTGACTTAGGAGCGAGCGTGGTTACCCTTGTTTCAAAAAAAATAAAATAATAAAAAGGCATGCAAACCTCTCTATTCTTTTCTATTCATAAACGTAGTTTATTGTAACCACTCTTCCAAACCTCTATTCTTTTCTATTCCTCTAATCTTTCCCGTCCAGATCTGTGCATAGGGATTTCACATTAAATTTTCCTATTGGGCTGACTTTTTTTCTTTAAAATGGTAGACATTCCATTACTCACGATTCGCCAAAACGAAAGCAATTAACTGACTGATTATTAAGCAGGCTTAACCGAGCCCAGTCTTAAGTGGGCGCTACAGCCTGGGCCTAACCCATTCATAAGCTGGTGGCTAACCATTTCTAATGGGCCAGAAAGCCCATTGCATCTGCACAAACTCATTCGTACTTCTACCTCCAAATTAAATATCATTTCACTCTGAACAGCGACAAAAGTCTTTTAAGGATGTGTTTGTTTTTGGTACGAGGTGTACTTGGTCTGGATTAGATTACCATTAGATTGAATGGACCAACCTTAACTTTTGGGTTGCTCAATCCTCCCACCCATCTAGCTTTATTAGAGTAATCCAACCAAACTCAACCCAACCCAATTCTATATTTTGGAGTTGAGTTGGATTGGATTCTCGAATTCCGTTGATTTCTTCTTTCCTCTATAAAAAAACTTAATTCGTGCCTCGTACACATATAAACCAATAAAGAAAACGTACATGATATTATACTTGAACTTAGATTACCTATCTTAGCTTTATATATAACTGATCCAAGTCAATTGAAAATTATGAAATAATAATTCAATCTTACCCAAATAAAATTATAATCCAGTTAACACTTTCGGTTTGAGTTGGGCAGTATGAGCCTATTTGGGTTGTTGGTTCTTTTGTCCACATCTAGTTTTTTGTTGGAGAAAACGATAAACAACCACTTTTCTAAAATTTCTTGTTTTTATTTGGTGGTAAATAACCATCCTTAATCACTGCCATTAAATTTCACATCAAATCAACCTATCACTTAACTACTTAACACCAATCTCCAAACGAGTAAAACCACCGACCACTTACACCCATCTTTAAATGAGTAGTTAATCACTCAAATTACCACTAAGTCTTTCACTCCCACTCTTTTAATCTTTTCTATCGAATCCAAAAGAAATACAATACTCGAGACAATTAAATTACTACCAAAATTTGAACTTTGAGTATGATAATCAAATGTTGAATAACGATCACATTCAAAAGCTTAAGTTGATAAGTAAACGACATTGATCAAATTGGTTAGACAATTGCACCATTGCATGCCTGAGTGGTTGGAAAGCATTAGGAGTTGTCTTTATCCATGTCGGTCAGAATAAAACACTGACCCATTTCACTTGGACTATGCTTCTACAAGAATTCATTAATCATAATCTATGTTTGTTTTAAAAAAAAAAAAAAAAAAAATTGAAATCCCCACACTTAAGGGCATGTGATAAGTGGCACCATAGCTAGCCGGCATGTCTAGGAACTGTGGGCCGCCTTATAAAATATGACACACTCTCTACTGTTACAATGTTTTCTTCAATTTGGGGGCCTGTTTTTGTTCCTTCACATTAACCTCCACCAAACACCAACAGATCCACTGCCTTTATCACTGTCGGTAGGTGCTTCCATCGGGCCCGAATTGCCTAACCGATTAACCCGGTGCTTCCAGCGGGCCCGAATTGCCTAACCGATTAACCCCGAGACCGCTCTCGAGATCGCTATGCTGGCAGTTCTGCATCGTTGGTTTATTTGTAAAAGTGCATCAACAAAAGTATAGTTCAACTTATATAAGTATTTATATGAATTAATGAAAATCTTTCATCTTTAATTGAAAAAAAAAAAGAGATTATACTCCTTGTTATTGTTGAACTATTTTTTTTTTTTAATTTATTATAAAAAATATTTTGGAAGGTTGGAAGAGAAACAAATGTGATAGTATCTGAGATACTTGCATGGGATTTAATTTAAAACCTAACCATGTCCACCTAGGTTAAAACTTATAGATTATAAAGATACTATGAATTTAATTTTAAAATTTAATTTCTTATGAGCCTTGAGAATCAAATGTTGTATGGTAAATTAGCTGCATGTAAAAATAGTCTACATACCCACGTAAACTAATTCAGATACTCATAAATAAAAAAAAACTGCAGTATAATAATACAACTTTTTGAAAGAAATCACAAAGTTCTAAGAGCATTTTTTTTTATTATAAATTAACTGAATTTATTTTCAATGGTTATATATTTGATTTTCATAACTGTTATGTTGAGTCATGAAAGATAAATGTCAATTATCATTATCATTGAGCTCAACTCATTTTATCATATACCATGGTTATTAGAAATATGCATATCTAAGGTCCCGTTTGATAACCATTTTATTTTTCGTTTTTTATTTATGAAATTTAAGCCTACAACAACTACCTTACTATACATTTTTCCTTATTTGAATATCTACATCTTACTTATATTTTAATAAACAAAACCAAAATTTGTAAACAAAAAAAGTAGATTCCAAAAACTTGTTTATGTTTCTAAAATTTGGTTAGTATTCTCCTACTTTCTTAAGAAAATATGAATACATTCTAAGAAAGATGGAGCACATGGTAGGAAATTTGAATAGAAATAGGCTTAAATTTCATAAACAAAAAATAAAAAATAAAATGGTTATCAAACGGGGTTAAGTTACTTAAATTTTTTTTTTTGAGTACAAATTCATCGAACGGTTACTAATAAAAGACAACAACCTTTAAAATAATAATAATAATAATAAAAGAGACAACATCAAACGACCTTATTGAATATTGTTTCATTTTTCTCAAATTTTTTTTTCCCAACACTCAACCTCATTTTAATTCTACTAAAAAAAACCTCATTTAAATTTTTTTTTATTTTTTTTCTAGTTTCTTCTTAAGTGTTTATGGGAAAATGGGTCCTTTTTCTTTGCAAAAATTATTGATATAAAAGATAAATCTTTCAATCTCATTGCCAACACACAAACTGCCATTTTCATGATACAAACCAAACCAAAAGGGATGTCAATTTATGAACCTTAAATTTATTAGCAACAAACTCTCCCATGTTCTTGAAACCATTTTTATTCATTAATTGCAGGGAAAAAAGGAAGTGGGGATTGGTTAGAAATTAAAAAGACTGCGACTTTACAGAATCCATTACACCCCATCATGTGAATCCACGAAAAAACATAAACCCCAAATGAATTTAGATGAAAAAAATGGAATGCAGGGCTGTTTTTCATGTAAACTCCAAACAGGACATGTTCTTTAAAACCACCATGTTTCTCTGAGCTTATAACATTAGAAGCATCAAATTGGAAAGCACCTTTCTGTCAAAAAAAGAAAGAACAAAGGAAAGCACCTGTCTTTGTCTATCTCATTTCCCCCTATTCTTTATTAGTGTGGTTTTATAGAGAGGGTTTTGAGATGAGAGTAATAGTTACTAAAGATATTTGATGAAACCTTATTTGTGTCGAAGAGTTATAAATGGTTGAAACAGAAATACTAGTTTGGATTTTGATTGAAGATTATGAGTGTTCGTGGTAGAAAATCATATCTTGGATTGAAGGATTATGAGTGATACTGATAGAAAACTCTAATTTGAATTGAAGAGTTATGAATAGTTGAAATAAAAGTTATATCGTATCGGGAAGGTTTATGTGATTTATGAAGTTCTTATGGTGGTTTCTATGTTTTTTTTAGGGGGGTTTTAACGTTGCTTCATCTAAATGTGAGTTGATTGAGCTCGGTATTAACTTACCCATCAAAGCTTGTTTGGAGTCCAAAGCCCTTTTTTGTTGCGAGATATCTCTTGTGTTGCACTTTCCAAATAATAATTAGAAAAAAAGAAAAAAAACTATTTTAGTCTTTCAACTTTCAAAAGTCTACTTTTAATTCCTGAAGTTAGATATTTATTCCACTTTAGTCCATGAATTTTAAGATTTATTTCATTTCGGCTCTTTTTTTTTAAAAAAAAAAAAAAAACTTAAAACTGATCCTTCTAAAAAAAATTGTTTGTTTTAATTTATTTAAAAAATTTACCATCTTCCTCTATAAATTTTGGAATGTGATCATATTTTGTCTTTGATTGCATTAAAATTATTAATATTGTTGAACCAATTTCGATTGATATTGCTTTAAATTTACCATAAAGACCAATTTAAAGTTATTTTTAATAAAAAGTACAAAGACTAAAATTAGATTTTTGAAAGTTTAGGGACAAAAATGGAATAAGGCTCAAAGTTTAAATAGAATTGGGTTTTTGAAAATTCAGGTACAAAAATGGAACGAATGTCAAAGTTCACGGACCAAAGTCGTATTTTTATCCAAAAAAAGAAGAAGAAATAATTGACCATGAAAATTGTAGTTCATCTTAAGATGATTAATTTCTCTCAATCATTTCAATGGGAGATCTTCTAACATGGTGCCTAAAAAATGAAATCTCTTTGGAGACACCGATCTCAAATTGGATCTAAATTTCTTATTAAGACCAAATACTCTGTTTATAAATTTATAGCTCTGATATCATCTTAAAATTAACGGGTAATGAATCAAATAGTTTACACTATATTATTAAAAATGTGAAATCCCTAAATCTTTTTAGAAAAGAGTTTGAATACCTTTGAATACGATCTAATATGATATGTCCTTTCGACTAGATTTGTGCATCAACAATGATGATTCTAAAACACGAAATTGGAATGCTTTTGCCATTGTCTTGTTTCTTCAACTTCTAAATGCAAAACAAAAGGATGAGATATGATTATGGTTTGAGTTGTTGTGTTTTATTATCCATTTTGATTGCTAAAATACAGTCCTTGGTATTTCTAAAATCTTCTCAATTTTCATGTCAATTCAATTCAAGTTCCTTTTTTTTTAATTTGTTTTTTTTTTGTTTAGGCAAAGGAGAGATTGAGGTATTCAAAGTACAAATGATTAAAAGAAAAAAAAAAGACAACTAGACAGTTGGAAGATATGGACATAAATAGACAAAGATTGTTTAAAGGAACAATTTCATATGCCATGGAAAATATTTAGCACCATTTTTTGCTTTCTTTTCTTTGACCCTTTTGTTTCTCTCTTACCTTTTACTTCTCTAATGTTGTGAAAATTTTGGTAAAGCTGATAAGAGACATCTTTCATGTAATTACTACCTATTTTTCATAGCATTTTATAGAATATATACAATCACTAAAATTTGATATGAAAATTGCATAAAAAGAGGTCCTTTTTTCATAGGGCTTGTTTGGCTAGGACGGGAAGGGAAAGGAAGGGAAGGGAAAGGAAGGGAAGGGAAATGAAGGGAAAGGAAGGGAAGTGAGAGTAAATTGGTGTTTGGTGGGAAGGGAAGATAAATGAAATGAAGTGATAGTAAATTGGTGTTTGGTGGGATGAGAAAAGTAGTGAAGTGATATTTTTTTATTAAAAAAATAGATATTTAATATTTTAAATATAATGTTTATAATATATCATTTTATATTTATTTTATTTATTATTTAAATAAAATTTAAAATTTTAATAACTTTCATTATCAAAATATATAAATTTCATAATTGTTAAAAAAATAGATAAATATAATTTTTTATAATGAAATTAAGTTTAGAAATTCAAATCAAGATAGATGTAATAAAAAGATAACTATTTTAATTATTTTGAGTAATTATTTTAGGATTATTTAAATATATATTTCTATTTATTTTATAAAATGTATAAATTATAAAAAATTTGATAAATAATAAAATTAATATATATTTGTATATAAAAAATTTTAAATGCATACATTGCCCATAAAAAGTCAAATATATAAACAATTACAAATATTGTTTAAAGAACTTGATATATCTATAAAAATAATAATAATAATAATTGTTGCATTTTAAAATAAAAAAAATATATAAATAGAATATAGTATAAATTTAATCAATTAAGTGGTTCTAAAAAAAAATCCATTAACTTAAATGAATGAATTAGTAAAAGTTAACAAGCTTATTATTTTATTTAAAATAAAGTTTATGATCAAATCAAATGCATCAAATTATAATTATAAAAATATCAAACTACAAATATGTTTTAAAAAATAGGATGTATTTAGAAGAAAAGAATAGATAAATATTGTATTTTGAAAAAACTTGATACTAATAAATAAATAATATATATATATAATAAGTTAATATAAATAAAAACGTTAAGGTGGTAGAGTTGGTTAATGATATCTACTTAATTTAAGATAATTTTAAAAGATGAAAATTCAAATCTTATATAAATTTTTATTTTAGAATAATACTTTAAATTAAAAAAAAAGAAAGTTTGTTAAAAGAAATAAAGCAAAAACAAATAAAGAAAAAGAAAGAAGCAGGCCAGCGAAAAAAAAAAAAGTGAACAGCACGCGCCGGGTTTGGCCGGGTAAACCCGGAGGCCCAAACGCCGGGAAGAGCCCTCCCCTTCCCTTCCCGGGCTGAATTGGGCGGGCCAAACGTGCCCATAGTATATTATGGAGAAAGTGGGGGAGAAGGAGAATCAGTGATGATGTTCATAGAGGACAGTGAAAGCCTGAAATTCAGAGAGATTTTAACTGAAAAAGTGAAAGAGAGAGGCTCCAACTCCAATGGAAGATGGTTTGGGAATAGAAAGGATGAATGCATTTGTTTTTTTTTCTTTTTTATTTAAAATCTTATATTATATGTAGGTCAGAGTTTGTTATGTGTTTGGTGCAAAAAGACAACTTGTCATTCAATTCTTTGAGGCAGGTGTATATGAATGGATATAAGAAAACCAATAAAGTTATTTGTAAGTGAGGATCGGTGGCGCAATAGTTTCAGTGATTGGTTATAAACTAGTTCAACACCAGTGTCACATGTTCGAGTCTGAGAATTGGTATTTGTCCTCCCTCCCCCAATATATACTTAAAAAAGAAAATTGATTGGATTTTTTAGCATAGTATTTTTTTTAGCATAGTATTTGATGATTTAGAAAATTGAAATATATTGGTTATGTTTGATGAAACCACCAATATAAAACTCGAATTGAATGGAGGGTATGTACTATATTAAAATCAAAACATATTAGCATTGAGATTTGATGGAAAAATCAATTTAAATATAAAATATATAAAGCAAAAACATCACAAGTTATTTATGGGAAATATATTTTTTGGCTTGTAAAAACAGACAATTAAATTAAAAATAAAATTGACGAAATGAGATAAAATTTGAAAAAAGAAGCCAATTCCCAATAAATTTAAAATCGAAAATCAACTAAAATCAAACCCAACTAAATGAGGGGAAAATTAAATCAAATAGTTTTATCCTTTATTAGATATTGAGTTGGATCCATTGTTGAAAATTTGAAAATATAGAATTTATGGATATCTTCATTTACAATTCAACTTATTAACTCATATATAGTCAAAAGTTAAGGGTTGCATTTTCTCACATTCAACTCAAATCTAGCTTTGAAAAATCTAAACCACCCATAATTATTTAATTTTTGATTTTTGAAAGTTAAGCTTACAACAATAGTCTTAGCATATGTTATTTGTTACTTGTATATCTACATCTTACTTATATTTGTAGAAATCAAACAAAAATTTAGAAACAAAGTTTATTTTTGTTTTTAAAGGTTGGCATTCACATACTTTTTTAATGAAAGATGGATATATTGTAGGAAAAGTAAAACAATGGTAGTAAATTTGAGTAAAAATAGGTTTACATTTCAAAAAAAAAAAAAAAAAAAAAAAAAAACAAAAACAAGAAACCAAATGGTGTTATCAAACGGGTCTAAATGATTCGATTATGTTAGGACTTTGTAAGAGTATAAGGGAGTGTTTGTTTACCATATTTAATCAGGATTTAGCATCAGGAATTATATTGAAGAGTTATTTTAAGTAGTTAAGAATTGAGAGTTATAACAAAAAATTGTTTGGATGTAATTTTTATATAGAAGAGTGGGAGTCAAAACCTTATTTGAATGTAGATTTAAACCGAGTAATCATCTTTTAGTAGTTAAAAAAGAATTATTAAAAATGAGTTTTTTTGATTAATTTGAAATGAAAGATTAGAAATAAGTAGTTTAAAATGATTTGGTAGTTATAAATGAATAGTTAAAAATGAGCGACTATTTCTAAAAGTTAAAAAGAGAAAAAATTAGTAAAAACTCGTTTGAATATAAATTTTCGAGGAAGAGTTAATAAATATTTCACATAAATTCTCTAACAAACAAACACCCCCTAATATATATTTTTGATTAAATTAAAAATTACAAAGGTTGAAATAGTTCTTATTACGCTTAATGACAAATATTATCACACTAATCTTTTTTATGCAAGATTTTCTTTTACTAAGATGGAAGATCCCCCGATTATTTAGGGATTACCCTTTATTCTCTGAATAAAAAAAATATCATGATTTGTTTTAGTTTTACAAGAATTCAAATTCATAAACATATACACTGATACTATATTTGTATTATATATTTACCCGTTTAATTAAGGTTAATAAAGATATAAATGTCCTAAAAACATAGTTAAATTTAACATACTTTATCTAAAATCTAAAATTATTACACTAAAAGTGCTTATCCATAAAAATATATTTTGAACGTATAATCTTTGATTAAATAGATGATTTAGAAGAGAAAAAAGATTAAAATAAAAGACAAATGTTTAGGCCTAAACATTTGTTTTGCCCTTTGTAGGTCTGCCACTCATTTCAAATCACAATTAAAAAGAGGAATAGCGTTTTAATTATGAATTAGTATTTTATGTTAATTAATAAATATCTTTTTGGCCCACTTGCTCTTCTAGCTCTTCATGCCTACCTTAGCTTAGATTAGCTTTCCTACAATTAATTAATTGATTATTTTTTCAGTCTTCATAATTATTAATAAAAATCTTTATTATTTTTTAATCCCTCGTGCTTTCTAAAGCTAAAAAGCTACCAACCATTTATCCAATTTTTGATTTGACCAAATTATGACTTTGTTTTGAGTAAGATTACATTACATTATTCAATTAAACAAAAAAAATTTCGTTTTGCTAAAAAAACCTCTTTTTGAACATTGCATGATTTTATATTAATAACAATTCAATTTTTAAAATAATTTTTCAGCTCAATTCACCTTGCTTCTTGCTGCAACCCCTTTGTTTTTTTTTAAAGGAAATACTTATCTAAAAGAAACAACAGATTTTTAATTTTTAAAAAAATATTATTGTCATTTTGCCTTATAAGATGATCTTGATTTGAATTTTTTTGGATGAATTCCAGGTAAAAGATAATTTAATATAATAAATTTCGAGTCTTTAAAATATATCTTTGTTAAAAGTCAGTGATCTATTGTAAAAATAATGCACCACCAACAACAAATTATAAAACATTAAATTCAAGCTTTGTTGTATTAAATCTAGCCAGATTGTATTCCAATCTTAATTTTATCATGATCTGAAACTACAAACTGATAGTCACCATACCAATTTGATGATAAAACTTTATCATTCTTTTTTAAAAAAATTCAACAACAATTAGAAATAGGGAGATTTCAAATCCATTAACTATGTTGCCAAGCGGGAGGCAGGATTCAGTTGTCTTTCACTTTTTGATAAATTGAGAACCGAACCAATTTAATTAATTTGACAAAAAAAAACTAATGTCCAATAAAAGACAAAAGCATTAATTCAATTTTCCTTATTTTTTAGGTTAAATGGAGAATCGATCGTATCTTATTGATTTTATAAAAAGAGAAACGAACAAATATCCAATAATGAACAAAATCCTCACGTCAATTTTCTTGAATTAGTTTTCATTAAGATTTAATTTTTTTTTATTATTTACTTGTTATTTTTGCTTAAACAAAAATAATTAATTTTTACCAATAAAAAGTTAAACTAACATACAAAAAGAAAAATAAAAGTATATTTGCTAGATTCATTTTTTTATTAGTTTTTACAAATAGAAACCAAACCAATTCAATAATTTTCGGTTTTCTCCAAAATAAAAATTAATATAAAATAAAAATCAGAATATTTTATGTGAAAAATTCGAACCAATCCAATAAACCATTTTAGACCCGTCCGATTTTTTCGATTTTCATTATCACTCCGGTGATTTATTACTTTTGTTGGCTTATTATTTAGTTGGACTACAGGATAATTATAAACATAAATAAGACAATCAAATATTTATTTTTCTAAAAAAAACTATAGAATAATAATTGTGAGAAAAAGAAAAAATAAAATAAATGATTGGAAGTAGAAGGGTAGTTAAGTAATAAGGAGAAAAAAAAACAAGGATCTGCTGCATCTGCCAAACCATTGAATTGATGTAACTAAACACTTTCTGATTTCGACCTTCAGTCAATCATTAGATGCCACGTGTCCTGATGTGATTTGATAGGACTATTTACTTTCTCTTATTATCACTATTTTTAAAAAGTAAAACATTTACATATATAGAAATATAGATGTGATTTGTGATGGGATTTGTGAGGCGCTGTTTGTTCGACATATTTAGATAATTTTTTAGATTAAAAGTTGTACTCAGAAGTTATGTTGATGAGCTAAAAATTGAGAATTGTGTCAAAAACTTGTTTGGATGTAGTTTTTGTATAGAAAAGTTAGATTCAAAACCTTGTTTGGATGTAGATTTAAAAATGAGTAGTTATTTTTAGTAGATAAAAAAGAAATGATTAAAAATAAATAGTTGAAAATGAGTTATTTTGATTGATTTGAAATGAATGATTAAAAATAAGTTGTTAGAAATGATTGAATAGTTATAAATGAATGATTAAAAATGAAAATTATTTTTAAAAGTAAAAATGAGGAGGAGTTAATAAAAACTCGTTTTGGATGTAGTTTTTAAGGAGAAGTTAGTAACTCCTAGAACTAACTCCTCCCTAAATATGTCAAACAAACAGCCCCTGAAGGTCATCGTTCAAGTGTATATACCGTCACCATTTTTATACCAAATCTACCCGCAATTCAAGGTATATATATATATATATATATATATATATATATATATCAGAATCTCGAAAAAAAAAGTAAAAAGAAAAGGTATATATATTCTTAAATTACAATATCAGTTTATAAATATATAAAATTTCTAACGAGATTTTTCGCTTCTTTTATTTTTTTTTGAAAACTGAGATTTTTCACTTTTAATGTTGGGTTTAATTAAAGGTTTTTTTTTGTTTAAAAAAAGGGTTTAAAAAGAAAGAAAGAATACTTTGTGAAATTGGACTATTCAACCCAATTTTTCTTTAATTAATCATTTAATTTTAGAATTTATTTAATAAATCTGTCAAACATTCGTATTTCTACCTAATAAATATATATTTTTTAATTCTAATTCTATTCATGGTTATATTTAACATTTAAGAAAAACACACACACAATTTTTTTTTTTTTTAGTATATATTGGGGGAGAGGAGACAAATACCGATTCTCTAGTTTGAACCGGTGATGCTGGTGTTGAGCTAGTTTACAACCAAATACTGAAACCATTGCGCCACTAACCTATTCGGTAAACACACAACAAACCTTACATAGAGGGCATAACTACTCTCAAATAATATGAGAATCAAATACCGATTTTCGGGCTCGAACTCGTGACGGTAGAGTTGAAATGGATTAACACCAAACAAGATAATCAACTACGCCACTGACCCTCGGTATAAATAGAGATGATTTTCGTACGTTTGTTGTAATTATTTTTTTGATAAATATGTTATTTTAAATTTAGAATCTATAAGAAACAAATCCAAAAAGTAAATGACAAGGAATTTTGGGGAAAAACGACAATTACAAATCATTTCATATAAAGTTAATTATATATATATATATATATATATATATATGAAATTTGAAAAATTGAGAAAAAAAAGTTGAAGATGTGAAAGCTAAAATCCAGAATATTGATGTAACTACACAATATATATGGATATGGGAAGAAAAGGATATTGCCAAGATGTCCCCAATGTCACATTCTTACAGTGGTCAAACAAAAATGAAAATTATAATTTCAAAAAACAAAACAAATTATCCCACACAAAGAATCTCCTTTTCTTTTTTCATCTCTTTATAATTCTTGAGACATAATGAAATATGACCATATTAATGAATAATCACAAATAATTAAAAATGAGGAATGATCTTTTTCTACACCGATAGGAAATTTATGTCGTTACTCACTTCTAATATTTCTATAAGCATATTAAGGAACCCTAAAATTTTTAAAACTTAGATACATGTGAAGGAATATTTTTTTTTTTTTTTAAATAGGTGATTACTACAAATAGTATTTCAAACTTCTTTTCCATCAATCTATAATAGGGGCATTTTGTTATTTTTCTACTTGTATACATCTATTTTTTTAAAGGCCAAGAATCTGACTACCTTTTAAAGTTACAATCAAACAAGACATAGATACTTAAAATTATAATATTTAAGAAATGTTATTGATATCTTACCTTGTTATGGATATCATTTGATTAAATGTTTGACTAATGAGGAAAGATTTGTTTTTTCCTTGGTTAACTATAAATTGTTGTATCGTTTAACAGTGGATATATATAGTAAATTTTTCCAATGAAGTTTTACATGATCTTTTTCTACCTACAATAAATCAAATACTTTTAGCCAATCTAAAAATAATTAAGTGGTTTAGGAATTTATATATGGTCCCACAATTATTACCTAGGTTCAAATATGGGCTTTTGCATATGTGATGTAAGATATTAAAAAAAAATATACATAAATTATATTACTTTCCACATATGAATGTTCTTATAATTTCAAAAATCAAATTAAATTTGAAGTCAATTGCTTTTGGCTTTTGCATTTGTTCATAATTTGTCGATAAGATCACTTACATCGTTTTAAATCAAAAGATAATAATATTTACATTATTGAAAAGAATAACTCGTTTTATAAACTTAGTAACTAAGAGGTTACTTTCATTAAAAAAAGGTAACTAAGAGGTTAAAAACTTGTAACCTCATGCGATTACAAAATGTATGCATCTTAAGATCTATATCAATACAGAAAAAAAAACCCCAAAAAATAAGATTTGACCTGTTAAAAGAAAATTTGGTCAAAATTATATGATAATCACAATGATAAGTGAGAAAAATGATGTATATGTGAGTTATGAGATGGCCATTTTTGCGCATGCTGTGTAATGAAATTGAGCATTTTGGGTTGATGATTAACCAAGTAAATTATGCGAGTTATTTAACATTAAAAGGAAAATAAGGATGATTAATATGCACATAATTACATGGACAAAACACATTAACCATAAAGTTTCTCTTTATTTTGAATGGATTTGGCTTTGAGTATTTATAGATTTTAAGTATCTCTCATATCTTAGAGAAGTCAACATATAGTTCTTTTAAAAAAGACTCCAATTTCTTTCCAAACAAGAAAGTGCATTTTTTTTTATTGAATAGGTTGGTTGCCCGATTGGTTATCTGGTATAGTGTTAATCTATTTTTACTTCACGGTCATGGGTTTAATCATTTTGAATCGGTATTTGTAATCTCCTTCTCCTAACTTATATATAAAAAAAAAGTGCATTTTTCATTAATTTTTTAATACAACCTTTTTACTTGAATAACCAGTGTATATTAGGGTTAAAAAAAGAACAAATTACAAATCCAGCTTAAAATCAATTATTTATTATAGGAATTAATAATATTTATATGATTATCTCCACCATAATAATGTCTAAGTCAACCAATTATTATTTTTAAAAAATATGCACCAATTGTTTAGAAAGTCATTAAGTAGTTAATTATATACCACCAAAAAAGGAAAAAGAAAAAAAAAATTGCTTACAAGAAAAATAAGAGACAACACAAAAAACTATATAATTATTATTTTTTCCTTTTTATTCTAATCCTATTTCCATCTAAATGGAGATTCTCTCTCTCTTTGAAAAATTTGTGATTCAAATGTATAACCAACTAATTGATACATGTCACAAAAACAATAACTATAATCAAAATAAGTGTTAGAACTTCAACTTTTCAAGGTCTTGAGTTCCAAACTAACATGTGTCATTATTTTTTATATTTTCGGTGCCTAGTCTATGGACGGCCGTGATTTCTCTTATTCAAAAAAAAATTATGAACTCCAATTTTTATTCAAACTCTAAAGAAAACAAACTAACAAAAAAACAAAAAAGGAAGTTTTTTACCCAAAGTTAGATTATGGTGAATCTACCAAGTTTTAAATGGTTCTAATTCATACACTTTTTATAGTGATCACTTTTTTATTTTTAAACATTTTGCCAAAATTATAACATTTTTTAAGGTTAAACCGAGATGGTGGGGAAAGGATTTGGCGTGGAAATCATAAAGCATATCCCACTTTGTGACACAAAGCTTTTCTTTTTAACCAAAAATCAAATCTTCATTAATGCATGAGAAGAAAGAAAAAACATTGTCCCAATTAATTTTATAATACCATTTCTCCTCCGACACTGCACTAACTTAATTAATTTTAATCTTTAAAAAAAAAAGGAAAAAAAAAAGGCATGCACTTACTTTTTAAAATTTCCTTTTCAACTCAAAACACATTCAAACTCATATAATTATAAAAAGAAGGTAACCCAATAAACCAACAAAAATCCATCTTTTTTATGCATATAAAACCAGGAAATTATTTGGCCAAAAAACAAACTTATCCAATTGACTTTTACTAAAAAAAAAAATAGTAGAATTGAATGGAAATGTCGTCTAGACGGCAATGCCTTAAATCAAATCAAATGCCAACAAATACAACTGCACCACATTTTTATTAACTGACAAAATATATTCTACTATTTAATAAGCATAATATGCAGCCAAAAATTGCATAAAAAAGAAAAGAAAAAAAAAATGATAAAGTTGGCAGCCTTTGATGGATCATCATTTAAACCGTTTTTATTATAAATGACTGCCCCAAAATAAAAAAAAATAAAAATATATATATATATATAATTCGTTTTCATTTTGTGCAGGCTTTTTGTTGGTTGGATTCTTTTGGTCATTTTCGATAACTCCACGAATTGTTATGTTCTATTGTCTTTATTTTTTTCCTTTCAAGTTTTGCCAACGGGAAAACAAATGAAAATGGATATGAAAAAGGCAAAAGTACCCCTACGGATTCTATTTTTTTTTTTTTCTTTTTTCCCTTTTTCTAAAGTTTCTCTCTTTTATGAATTCTCTTGACTAACTAAAAGTTGGACATTGACGTGGGAGATTTTAAAAGAATAACTTCTTATAATCTTATTCTTTTTCTTAAAAAAAAAAAAAAATAACTTCGATCGTCTCATTCCTTTTCTTTTTACTATATAGTAAAATCTTTCGAATAAAAAATAGGTATTATCAAACACAAAGTATGCAACACCACTAGATCTTCTCTTCTTCTAACCGATAAAGAACAAGATATCTCGAAAAGACTAGGAAAGATTGTGTCGAAAGAAAAAGGTAGGAAAACGACGTGTTAGGGTGTTAATAGAAACTTTGGTGGGTTATGGAAAAAAAAGTTAGGGAGACAAGAAATGGCCCAAGTTGTCTAAGGTGTATTGGGACAAAGCTAAGGGGTAAATGGCTCCCTTGTGGGCACTCATTGTTGGGTCAACTAAAGCATAGTTCCCCATACCAAAGCCTCACAAACAAACTCTTTACATAGACACCATTGTTCCCATGTGCACAAATTTAAGAGCAACATTCCAAAACGACAACTTCCTTTTTGTTTCTCTCTCTCTCTCTCTCTCTCTTTCTTTCTTCCCCCATGATCATGTTTTTGGAACAAGAAAGAGGTTTGAGAGAGAGTATGTCACAATTTTATGATTTCCTTCAATGTATAAGCATGAGAAGGAAATATGATCCTAAGATATTAAACCCTAATTGGCCACGAGTTTTGAATCATGACGATAAATTATGTCACGCGCGTAACAAGAGACAATGTTGTTTTCCAACATGAAATTTTGTTTGTTTGTCCAAAGCGTAGTATAAACTTTTTTAATCGAGAAATCGGTGTGGTTCACTTGTAGATAGATAAGTTAATATGGCTTCATAATTAGCACCACTACAGAGTTGAGGGCACAAGCAACAAATGATTTTACGATTAAGATTTTCAAAACTGCAATCTGCAAAAATGAAATATTAGAAAGATGAAGAATACTTGAACTACTCTCATCACCACTTTTTTTAGTAGAATCGATGTTTTTTTTTTCTTTTTAAGAAAAATTAGAACCCATGTTATCTAATATATAATACAAAGTGAAGGGAGTGTTTTATTTAATTTGTTGAATTCAAGTAGCTATTAAAAAATGAGTTTTCACTTCTCTTCGAACAATTGCATTCCAAACGAATTATTGTAATCACTAAAAATAAACACTTATTTCTAACCACTAAAAATAACTCACTTTAAATAATTGCTCATTTTTAACTCATATGCAACTAGTCTACAAAAAATCACATCCAAATTTTTAATCACTCAAAACATTCTCAATTACTCATTCAAACACTCTAATATTTTGTTTGAATTTTAAGTTGGTATACTAACAAAATAGTGTTTGGCAGAGAAAAATAGTGAATGGTGTTGAAAGATGGAGAGAAGAAAAAAAACAACTAACTTTGACTGCTAGAGGACTTTGAGACAACAATATAAATGATAAAATTCTGCTCATAATTAAATTTTGCTCATATTTGGCTTCTTTTGTGTGGCACCTTCTGCCTGATGTGTGGTAATTTGTCTTTTGGCAGCCACTCACCCAAAAAGGGGGGTCAATCTCTTTATCCTTTTAAAAAATAAAATAAAATATTTTCTTGGTTTTTTTTTTGTTTGTTCTTGAGGCCACTTATAATGGCATGACTTATTTCATCTTTTTTGGAAAAGGGTATAATTGGAGATAAAAAGATTAATTAGCTCTTTGTGTGAACATTTTAACTTTGAATACATTTTTTTTAGATTTGTCTTTACTTATCTTTTAATTTTTTTTTAAAAAAGTTCAAACTTATTAGACATAATATTTGAAGGTTTCAAAATTTATTAAACACAAATTTAACAACATTTGACAGTAAGAATTTGAAATGTGAATCTATGATATCTTGAGTCACATTTATATTACTTTATGTCAATTAAATTACATTTTTATTGGAGATGTTGATTGACTTGTTATTTATGGATTTTGGTAATATAAAATTAATTTTGATTTTATTATTATAAGGAAAAATGGCATAAGAGTTGAAAGATGGATAGCAATAATTAAACGTGTATTGAGTAGGTTGAACTAACGACCTGTGTTATTTTGTTAAACTACCGATCAATTCAAAAACTTAAATTTATATGAATTTAATTATACAACCAACAAACTATATCATTAAATAATATAGGGACCTTTGCATGTATATTACAAAAGTGTTAAAATATTACATGAAAAATACAATAATAAAAATATTTGTACACATAGCAAAAAATGTAAATTGATAGACTTCCATATTGATAGATAGAATCAATTACTAATAAATAAGTAAACTGATAGACTTCCATCACCAGAGAATGATAAATTCTAT
The DNA here is from genome assembly GCA_036507275.1 of Sicyos edulis. Taxonomy (NCBI): domain Eukaryota; kingdom Viridiplantae; phylum Streptophyta; class Magnoliopsida; order Cucurbitales; family Cucurbitaceae; genus Sicyos; species Sicyos edulis. Next base: position 5,171,990 of record CM071853.1, read on the forward strand.
CAAAGTCTTCGATAAAAAAGGTACATGGAGATTTATTAAAAAAAAATAGGCATAATTTACTATGGGTTAAAAAAGTTGTAATACAGTGCAAATTCCCAAATAATATGTTTATTATAATATTTAATTTAGTTCCTTAAACTTTTTAAATTTTTAAATTTTATCTTTTATCTAATAAAAACTAATCAATCACATAATTTCGTCAATGAATTCAAAACATGTTGTGCATGTACAACTCACTCGGTAACAATAAAATTAGTTTGAGTGTTTTTACAAAAAAATAATTTTTTTTTAAGAAATATTTTATTCGCAAAAGAAATCATGTAATTCGTTTAGAAATTATAATTAAATTTGTGAACAAAAGAATTTGGGTATATATAAGGAAGTAAATGCTTTATTCGCACTACATAATGGTTCAACGTAGCTAGCACATTTTACCTTTTATATTACATTTGAAGTACAATTTTTAAAATAATTTCATCTATGTCATATTAATTTCTATAGGGATAAAACTCAACTAGTGATAGAACTCAATTTGAAATTCTATCGCTAGTAAAAAATTCAAGCAGTGATAGAAGAAGTCTTTCATTGATTGAATTCTGTCACTAATAGAATTCAACTAGTGATAGAATTCAATTTGAATTTTTTGCTACAAATGAATTGGTTTTGATTTTATGCTATAGATGAAAATATTTTATCTTTTTTTGTTATACATGCAAAATCCCCTATTAATATTGTTGGCTTATATCACCACAACTCAAATACTATACGACACAAATCCAAGAAAATTTTAAATAACACAAAATACAAATATTGTTGCCAATTTATTGTTAGGCATACACCACCATTATTTAATGTAATGCAAGATCTATCATCATTAAAGAACTATTGATAAATAAATATATTTACCGAACGAATAAATGAAGTAAATTGTACATGAGTACTAAAATTTCCCATTTACAAAATCTAACCCACCCATTAAAAAAAAACACTTTTTTTTTTCTTTTTTCTTTTTTCTTTTTTCCATGTGGGCTCACCTTACAGTAGAATAACAAGAGAGGCCAGCTTTCTTTTCCTTTTGCTATATAATAATAGAAGAAAAAGGACAAGAGTAATATTGCCCTCCAAAAACAAACTATATATTCATAATATATATAACAATAATACAAAAACCCCAAAAAAATTATTTTGTTTGGTTGGAAAAAAAAAAAGAAAAAAATCGTTGAGCCTTAGATTTGCAATTGCGGACCCTACGGCGTTGGGGTTTGTTGCTGCTGTTTATTTATTTATATACCCAAACAACACTCAAACCCCTTCACACTACACACCCTTTCCTTATTCCTTACCCCAAACACACACACACAAAATATCAGCCAAATGAACAACAATCCGCCGTGGTTGGAATCACTCAAATTCCAGCTACTATGCGCCGTCGTGTTGATACTAGCCGCGAAAATGGCGGCGGCGCTATGGTGGGGGCCGAGAAGAATCGAGCAACACTTCATGAGGCAAGGAATTCGTGGCCCTCCTTATCGTTTCTTCATTGGGAACTTCAAAGAACTTGTGTCTATGATGCTTGCTGCTTCTTCCGATCCAATGCCGACTTTCTCCCACAATATTCTTCCTCGCGTTCTTTCGTTTTATCATCATTGGAAGAAGATCTACGGTACGGGAGGATTCGAATTTATGACCTTTTAATATGTAACGTTGTTTTTTGAACTTTTTGTCTATGATTAGGTTCGACATTTTTGATATGGTTCGGACCTATTGTTCGAGTAGCGGTTTCGGACCCGGATATGATTCGAGAAATTTTGACAACCAATTCCGAATTCTACGAGAAAAATGAAGCTCATCCTCTGGTTCGGCAGCTCGAAGGCGATGGCCTCCTTACTCTCAAGGATCATAAATGGGCTCTCCATCGCAAAATCATTTCCCCCACTTTCCACATGGAGAATCTCAAAGTACGTATTTTATGATGGTTTATCGTATATCATTTAATTTTTGGATGGATGCGTTATGTTATTTTATGTGGGGTTTTGTTGGGTATTAGTTGTTGATTCCAGTGGTGGAGGAGAGTGTGGTTGATATGGTCGAGAAATGGTCAGCCATGGCCACCGCCAACGCCTCCGACGAGATCGAGATAGAGGTTTTCGATTGCTTTCAAATCCTAACCGAAGACGTCATCACGAAAACAGCATTCGGAAGTAGCTATGAGGATGGTAAGGCCATTTTCAAGCTTCAAACTCAACAAATGATATTAGCATCCGAAGCCTTTCAAAAGGTCTTCATTCCTGGCTATAGGTACAATTAAAATTACAATTTTTTTTTTTTTTTTTTATAAATTTTATATATAACTCAATTTGGGGTTTCATCTTTAGATATTTGCCGACAATGACGAATATTAATTCCTGGAAATTAGAGAAGGAAATAAGGAAATCATTGATGAAATTGATTGAGGGTCGAAAAGAGAATTCAGAGAAAATGTGGGCAATGAATGAAAAAGGAGCAAAAGATTTATTAGGGCTGATGATTCAAGCGTCCAGCTCACCATCTTGTTCTTCATTAAATAATAATATCTCTGTCCACGACATCGTCGAAGAATGCAAAAGCTTCTTCTTCGCTGGCAAACAGACGACTTCGAATCTGCTGACGTGGACTACTGTGTTGCTGGCAATGCATCCACAGTGGCAAATTCTGGCACGTGAGGAGGTCCTTAGCGTGTGCGGCCCACGTGAGCTCCCTTCCAGAGATGACGTTTCTAAGTTGAAGATCGTAAGCGCCTTGTCTTCTTTTTTATTATCATCATTTTTTTAAATTTTTAAAAATTGGATTTGGTGTTGATAATGAGTGGTGCGGTTTCATTTGTTTATGGTTAAGAGTTAAAAAACATTTTCAGCTTTCGTATACTAACCAAAAAAAAAAAAAAAAATTTATTTTTATTTTTGTGGTGGGCAATCATTGGGTGTGGGGCAGGTAAGTATGATTCTAAACGAGTCGTTACGATTGTACCCACCTACAGTGGCTACGATCCGACGTGCGAAGGCAGACGTGGAGCTAGGAGGGCGGTGGATTCCACGTGGCACGGAGTTTCTAATTCCAATCCTGGCGGTTCATCATGACCAGACAATTTGGGGGAAGGATGCGAGCGAGTTCAATCCTGGGCGGTTCTGTGAAGGGGTGGGTCATGCTGGGAATCATTCGGCGGGGTTCATTCCGTTCGGACTTGGCGTCCGTACTTGCATTGGCCAAAACCTGGCTCTTTTGCAAGCAAAGTTGGCAATGACAATCATACTCCAACGATTCTCATTTCGATTGGCTCCCACCTATAAACATGCACCAACTGTGTTGATGCTTCTCTATCCACAATATGGGGCCCCTATTATTTTTCAAAACATACCCCAATTTACTCTGGTTGATTAATTATTATTGGGTGGTTCAAGTGGTGTCATTATCTCTATGATTTATTAGCATTTTATAATATGAAATCATGCTTGGATTTACTTACCAATAATTGATCTTACAGAACATGATTATATCCCGACCCTAATTCCAAAGATAGAGAATTCTAACACATAACCTTATTATCAGACGTTTTTTTTTATTCACCACAATTTTGCAATCCTTAACATGAAAAATATTGGTCATACAATCATAATACATAAATTAAGATATGGAATCCAGTTAAGATTTAGAAATTAAAAAAAAGGTGGGAATTTGCATTGGAAAATCCAAAAGAATATGAAAGTTTTAAAGCAAATAAACAAAAAAAAATGAGCAATTTCCTCCGGGACTGCGCTTCCTTTGTCACCTCACTAGCCTGCATTCTCTATGGGAAACCTCATTTCCTTCGATTCTTCCAACAAAATTTCACATATTTTCAATTTCAGGATTTCATGAATTTTTTTTATTTTGTTAATAATTCATCTCCATTTTCAATAAAGGAATTGTGAAATTAATCATTTGCTTTAATCTAATTATTTGAGTTCCCAAAAAAGATTCTTGTTTTCCTTTCAGGAATTGAGGGTCATATTGGTCCCCATGAACCATGTGCTTCATTTCGCGTACAAGAAAAGATTGAAAACTCTGATCCACATATCTCGTAGTTATTAGTACACCAAGAAGTCGTTGAGTTATTGTTTTTGTTGGCTATCTATTTATGAGTTAAATTATAACTAAGAAAATGCATAACATTGAAATTCTTTTCTTTATTTTTATATTTATTTATTGTAAGAAATTAATTTTTAAATAGACATTCATTATGAATTGAATTTATAATTTCTCAAATCTTTAAGATTGTCTTAGATTACTTAATGATCATACCAACTTTCCATTACTAATACAGTGTAATTTAACCCTTTTTAAAATTTTGAATCTTTAGAAGTTTTGTTAAAGTAATCTATCAAAGCATGCTTCCAAGCATGTGGTGTAAGCCATGATTATATTTCTTCTTGTCTCCAATCTACAATCCCTAAATTTCCTTTAATTTTAATACACTTAAATGCTCTCTGTCATTAACCAATCCCCAATTAAAAAAGTGATTAGTTGTGTTAATATGAGAGAAGAGAACAGTCTTGTGTCTTGTGTTACATAATGAAATATAATAATAACAATAAAAATTTTACACTTCTCAAGACAACTCAACTTTTCATGGGATGGTTAATTACATGAGCAAAAAGTAAAAAAAAGAAACTGTCTTTTTCCCTGTTGTTTGCCTTCTCTTTCTCTCTAAACCACATATTTAAACAAAAATCTTGTCATTAAAAAAAAAATTTGGGAACATGAAATGATATTCAAGTAAGAAGCTATCAGTTTTGAATTACAAAAACTAGGAAACAAATTCATGTGTACTATTTTTACATAGGATATGTCCCTTTCTCTCCACCAAGCCATGATTGTGTATTCAGACACAAAGAAACACTGAGAAAGAGAAAGAGAGATTTGTTATTAATATAATTGAAAAGGATTCCTTGGGAATATCAACCATTAATCCCTAATCAATAGAGTAATATTGGCTCATATGCCAAAGCAAAAGAGCTGGCTTTCCCTCTTTCTTCTGAACAAAAAAAGATGATCCACCACATCTCAGTAGTGCTGCAGTTTTACAGGCAGCTGATACCTTTTAATTTAACTGTCATATGATTACTTGTTGTGTGTGTGTATATGTGTGTGTATAAATGTGTGCATAAGACTTTAGTTGAGGCCTGCAATCTGCCACCTGTACTTTCTAACTTTGCTTTTCAACACAAAAACACTGTATGATGAGATAAAGGTGACAACAACAACAAAAACAACATTTTCAAAACAACAACCATTTCTCTCTCCAATAAGAATCTGTAACTGTTACTAAAATATAACACATTTGGCCATCAGCTTCTCCATCACTTGACACAGAGAGAGAGAGAGAGAGAGAGAGAGGGAGTGTGACACCAATATTTGATTGGACTTCTTGACTTCTTACTTGTTTCAAAGAATCAAATTATGTCAAAGAATACAAACTTTGGTTTTTTGCCAATACCCCAGTCAGGGGATTTGCTTAATTTGTATATAGATAAAAAGGGGTTGATTGGGTTCTTTGTTGATGGTAATTAGTTTTGATTAATCCTGTCATAATCATTACGTTCACTCCACATACAGATAATCATTCTTCTTGTTAATCATTCTTTTTTGTATCCCATATAATCATTCACATTCTCTTTGTACCAAACGTCCCCAAAACGGAACACCCCTAAGAAATGAAGAAGAGATCAAGGCTAATTTCAGAAGATTAGAAAGCTGTTGGAAGGTGACAACTCCATCTCTCCTGTGTGACAGAGGGAGCAAGATCACATGGGAATGCCTATTAGGAAAGAGTTGCTAATAAGACAATAGCAGAGTATTGGGTGGAGCCACATAAATGCTATGGCTTTTGTTGTAGGGTTCATGCCCATCAACCCCTTCTTTCTTATGATCTTAAAGACAATAAAAATCATACTTAAAATCAATTCACCTTCCCATCAGTAAAACCCCTTAATATCTCTCACTCTTTCCATTTGGTTTGTTTTTATTAAAATGCAGGGTATGCATGCAAATAACAATGAGGGTAAGCAAATAACAAAGACTACTTGGCTACTTTTCAAGATGCCAATGTGCGTATTCTCTCTCTTTCTTAACAATTTATTCTTTTTTAATCTCGAGCTGTGAGATTGTTTTCTTTGTCCTGATTTTAGACCATGAGATCCTTTTTTAAAGTTTAAGAATAAAATATTTGGCCAAAAAAGTGGTTGTGGGTTGGTTTATTTTCTTCTGTTTTTTCATTTTTTATTTTCTTCTGTTTAATTAAGTGAGAGAAACTATCATCATGATGAAAATTGAATTTTGGATGAGGCAATATGGGTTGGTGTGTGAAAAGAGCTTCTCTGTTTTATTTGGTACTTGAATTTGAATCACAGCTTGCTGTTAGAGGTGGGACCTCTTGAATGGCCACTGCCTGAACCTTTTTTAAGAGCCAAGGCCTTCTGTTAGATGCTATATTCAGCAGGCAAAAACCATAAAACAAAGAACAGTCTGAAATAAATCCCAGGTAATAACAATAACCAACAGAAGAGAATTTGAAAATAAATGGTTGAATAGCCCAAGTTGAACACATGAAGCCAAGTATTTGTTATGGGCTATGGTGTGGGGTTATGCAGTTGGTTGTGTAGAAAGTTGAAAACACAAAGTAACAAAAAGGTTTAAAGCATAACCTCTCAAGCATTCGCCGTCGCTTGGCATCGAGAAGAATCCAGTCTCGATCTTAACCAGCCTGAAATGGAGAAATGTAGTGAGAAACCATGTAATGAAAACACTGATTCATCAGTCATCACAAACATTGCTGATTAACATAGTTCAGTGTCAATATGCCTTGAAGTGACAAGCTTTCTCAATAAAATTACTGCATACTGAGTCTATAGTTATAAAGGTTTTCTCAAAACTCAGCAGAAGTCCACAATCTCATGCATATTAGAAAAGACAATTCTAACGAATCTGGTAGCCAAAGCTCTTAGCATGATCTAACCCTACTACAGATTTTACAAAACTGACAGAATGACAATATTCTTATTGCGTTCATATTTCAACTGTTTCCAGATGGTTAAATCAACATAACCATAACAACATCATACCATAGCAAGAGTGAATCCATGACGTATAAAATTCAACTGGACTATAATGTGCTTAAAATGATTCAATTGTAGGCTAAGTTGTACATTCAGTTCAGAAATGCCTACTGTAAAAACATAAAAGAGAATCAAGCGGAGAATACACATATAATAGAAGCAAAAGAATATATTGCTCAATCATTAAATTGGAATACTGGTATCCGCAGAAATTAAATATTTTAGCTGCATTAAATGTTCATCATTCGATATGTTAAGCGAAAGTCGAAGATTTGTGATTAATACTTCTTGTTCCCAACTCAAAGGTCCCGATGCATGCAAAGCCTCGATAGTGCAACGGTAGGCATGTAACTCTAGCCTATGGATTTCAGTTGCTTGTTCTTCTTTGGTAGGGAGACAATGTCCTTCAAATCCCGAATGATGCAGCACTTTACCATCACGGAGGTGACCAGCAATTTGTTCTGTCACACCAGCAGAGTCATCACAGGGCATCTCACTTGAGTTGTCACTGCTGATGCTGCAACTACCAACAGAGCACATAATGCTATCTACATCATTCAGTTCTCGAACCGGGCTAACTGCTTCCTTACCCTTGACATCCAGTTCCAAATGCCCACCAAGTCTGTGATCCAGAGATGCAGGCTTATGTCTTTCACCCAGAGAATCTCTAAGATATGAAATAGGACCTACCTGCAGTTCAGGTAACTTTGTTGGATTTGCATCAACCACCTTAACATATCTGCCCTCTTTCTCAATCAATCTAACTTTATGGCTAGATCCATGGCATACTCCAGACGAGCAATCGGTTGATCTCTTCAGACTTCTAACATTGTAGCTATCTTGAAATTTTTTGTTCCTGATAGCAAAACAGTCATCTTTTTTCCACAGAGTTGTCGTTGAGTTTGTCTTTTGAACTTGAGAGGTTGAATTCTGACTGTGGTTGAAAAGTTGATTAGCATAGAGCTTCCCTCCTTTAGAATTTTTATTTCCCTGCAAACAAAAGATGCCGCTTCTTAACATATAATTTTATCAAATCAACACATGAAAACTGCAAGAGAATAATATGATATGAAAATTGCTCTGTTGTTTCTTTCATTTTCCTTTTCAATTGCTAAATGGTTGGTGTTTTTCTGTCTGTATATTATTGCTATAATAATGAGTTGAATAAATGACTGAAGGCCCACAATCGAGTATATTAAAATCTGTACTCTAAAGCTGCTCATAACCCCAAAGTAAGGCATAAAACTGAACGTTGCTGAAAGACACCTGGGTATAACTAGTTCAGCAACAGAAAAAATTCAACAATGAAAGCACAAACACAAGTTTCTTGGCACATGAAAAGCTTGCCAACTCATAATCCCTAATAGAAAAAAAAAAAAAAAAAAAAAAAGTAATACTGCGTAAAGAAAAAAGTAGATAGATGATACCTTTCCAACCATAACCCTTGCACCATCACCATCTTTCCACGGTTGTCTAGCCCGGATATCAGTTTTTCTGACTTTAAACTCCTGAGAGGATCCAAGTAATCTAACAAGAATATGCATTTTTCCCAAGACCTCTGAGACGGTTGCCATTTTCCATGAATTTTTATCAAACACTTCCACAACATCACCAGGAGCCCAATCCTCTATTGCATCTAAACGAGTGTGGCAAGGTATGACAACCTTTTGAGACACCTGCACCACCATCGCATGGTTGCCGGCGCCCTTAGACTTAATATGTCTTATTGCTTCCATAGAACATAGTGGCCCTACAGGCGCCTTCTTTTTGTTCAATATTTTCAGCTTACTCCCTTTTCTGAATTCCATGATGTGTAGCCCAAAACTACTCAAAATCTGATATCCATGGTTAAAGAAAACATGAGCCGAAGAAAAAATAGACACTATAAAATACTTTCGAGTTAAAGAAAGACAGAAATTTATAAGAACTGAAAAGTTGTACACTGAAATGAATGGTTCACAAATAAAACAAAACAAAACAATACAAACACTACTAACTACTCAAAAATTCAATATAGGAGGGTCCAAAACTACAAGAACAAAAACTAAAAACTCTTTCTCTGAAAGAAAATTCGTTTCTCTAAACAAACTCACTCTGGAAAAGGTCAATGAAAATAGAATTGGAATAAAAGATCACCACAAACATTTCAGGCTATGTCTAATATAATCTCCATTGCATTACACAACAAAAAGGAGAGTATCCCAAATGTTTAATCCCCTTATCATACATAGTTATATTATTGGAATGTCAAAATCATAAACAGCATAGTCTTTTCAGGTCTTGATCTAATCGAAAACAACACCAAACAACCTCCAATCAGATTACTTTCTTTTTGGTTTTGTATTTAATTATACCAGTGCCTTATCTAACCGCTAAGAAATCAGACATCAAGCAGTATGTTCATAAAATCATACTGTAGAACAAATAAAGGCAAATCAAAAGAAAACTCACAGCCAAAAACACCCTCTGGAATTGATCAGAAAATGCAAAGAAAAACCAAAAACTAATTTCAGTTAGGTTTCTTGCTAGAAAGGGGAAAAAATGAAAAATCAAACAAAATCTTGAAAATGCGTCTTCGATCATGCCGTAGAAACATAAAATCATCATCAAAGCAAGTTCATCAAACTGATTGGTTCTTCAACAATTAATTTCAACAAAACAATCCAAACCCTTAATTTCCCTTATGTTTTTCACTGTTTTCAGAGCAAACAAACACCATTATGAGAAACGAATTATCACCAAACACAAACAAATAAAGAACGAAGGCAACAAATGAAGATTCAAACACAAAAACGCTTCACAAACCGAACGAAATTCAGAAAAATACTGAAAAAAAAAGGAAGAAATGTCAAGATTTAAGCAACTGCTGAAAATGCAAATATAAATTGAACCCAAAAGAAGATCGAATTAAACGAAAATTCACTAACCCTTTTGAATTGCAGAGAGAAATTTGTGGTTCCGCGATCGTCACAATGCTCTTTCTCTCTCAAATTTGTGCTTGAATTTTTGTGTTAAGAGTTTGTGTCGATTCTTATATTGGATAATTAAAGCCTTAATTTGCTTTTAATTTCTCAGGAAGAAGGCCAGAAAAATAATGGATTAAAAAAAAAGAGTTATACAAAATCAAGAAAAATGTTTTACAAAAACAATTTAATAAATAAACCAAAAAATAATAATAATGGTATGATTTTTAAGGCTAACAAACAACCCAAGAATAGCTTGTTGAGTTGGGTACTACCTGTTACTCCTTCTTCAAAGCAAGCACTATGCATAAAAAAAAGGTATTTTTTCGATATTTATTATATCAGTGAATGTTACATTAGTTTGGCTGCACTTCGACAATTGTTATGTTTGACTCAATAATATTTGAATTTCAAAATAATTAATAAAATATATTAATTTTGAAGTTGATGCTCTCGATAAATCAATAACCTTTTGCTTCTCTCAAATATTGAAGGAAGAATATAGCATTGAGTTATCATTAAAAAAGAAAAAGAATATAGTATGATAAGTAGGTTTTTTTATTATTTATTATCAATTTCACATGGGCATTAAAGTATCGAAGGAAGAATATAGTATTGAGTTAGTTTGGGAAAAGTTTACACACTAAGATGTGAAAGGAAAAAAAAATTAGAACTTTAATTAATTGTGTATAATCAAATTTCATTAGACAAATCATATACCAAACATTTAGGAAAATATTTAATAGTTTGGTAGATTTGGCCAACATTTTACCACACTTCTAAAAATAATGATATTTATAGGCGATATTGAGAAGGGAGAGTTCTTTCAAATTACTCTTTTTAGATTTTATTTTTCAAAAGGGAAGCCATAATTAATCATAACAAAAGTGTAATTTATGAAAAACCCAATTAAGTGTTATGGTTTTTTTCTTTTTAATAACCAGTTAAATGCTCATAAACTGACATAGAATGAGAAATTAGTCCTTTTCAAATTTTGAATTAACATACTTTTCATATCAATTAATTGTTTATATTTTACAAATATTTTAGTTGTTGAGAAAATTATTTTATGGAAGATGTAAATATTAGTGTTCTCAAATAAATGAGAGTCAGACTACTATCCCTTTCGATAGTAAAAATAAATAATATATTTATTGTACATTTTTAGTATTACATTATAAAAAGCTTACATTTAACTTTTACTTTTGCCTCTCAATAATAAATAAGATTATATTTTTCAAAACCAGCTAAATGGGTAATAAATAGTCGATGAACAAGAACTAGACGAGGGTTCGAATCTCTCTACTCTAATTCTATGGTAACAAACAAAAGTATTGTATTTTACTTGTATAAGACAGGCTCTAAATAGAATGTTATGATAAAATAAGATGAGCCAAAATTGGAATATTCTTAGACTTCAATCACAAGGCTTGAGATGTTGGCTCCTCAAAGACTCTGAAACAACTTTGAGATCCAAAACTAGAAAGAGAAACAAGAGAGATTTTAGACAGAGAATATTATAGTTATCAATTTTATACTTTCTTTCCCTTTTTCAATATTTTTAAGTTGTCTTTATCTTTCTCTAAGAAGAATATGTTTACAGTGTGCAATATGACAGTTAGAGAGCATTCAGTACTATAGAATTTCTTTATTTTACTCTCTTTCTCAAAAACATTTGTCCATACATGCTTCCACAAAAAAGATAGAAATTACCCATAATTACTAAAAACGGCTTGGTTGTAATCTAATTCCGACCTTGAAAATTGATATTTGGCTCTCATCATATTTAAGAGCAGTATTACCCTTATGTAGGATTTGTAGTTCCACGAAAGTAGAACTCAACTAGCATGATATATAATTCGATGAACAAAAGCTTACAAATTTGAATCATTCATCCTTAAATAGAGTTGAATTAAAAATAATATTAATAATAAATTATAAAGGCATTTCTTTACCTTATGGCTTTAATAAATTTGAGTTTTGAAATTCGGAGTTGAAATATCTAAATTTGTTACTTTGTGTTTGAATTTTACCAATAATAGATGGTATAATCTATATTCAGTCCATGCATTCATTATTTTATTTTTTTCTAGTGCAATGTTCATTATTTTTTGAAGTTAGTATATACTTAAAGAAAATGAAATGTATTTGTCTCGATTTTTGTGTAACTTGTTAGATGAATAAGCATATTCATTATTAAAAATAAATAAATAACAACGAATGGATTGGTGGCGCATTGATTTATTTGATTGATTGCAATCCAATTCAACTTCACGATCATGAGTTCAATCCTAAAAATTGATATTTGACTCTCATGTTATTAAGAGCAATTGTACCGCAAAATTTAGGCAGGTTATGTGAATTCACCTATAAGGCTTCAAATCCTCAAAATATCTTTAACCATTCCTTTTATATGATACTAAGTGTGTAAATGTGTGGAATATTTTCACTTGCAAATCATCCAAACCTACAACATTTTATCACAAAAGAAATATTCTTTTCAAAGTAGGTAATTTTAACTCAATATTTCTTACTCTTGAAGACCTTTTTTTACCACTTATATGATAACTTTTTTTTTACCTAACTTGTTGGTTGTTTAACATTTACCACAACAAAATATCTACATTAAAACGTGATGCGTGAAAATAGAAATCACCAAAAAAGAAATAGAAAGAAAGTAATATGAAGTTGAGTAGAGGTGAAAGGTTGGGAGGTCGAATTGAAAGAAAAGAAAAGACAAATAAGAGGTTGGTTGAAAGGGAAAAGTTTGGAGATGTGTGGCTTTAAAGCTTCAAATAACCTTCGGATACACGTTAGTTTCTCTCCCCCTTACTCATAATCCATCCAACTTTGCCTTTTTTCAAACAATACTCTCCTAAATATGTTAACTAAATATGTTAAATTACAAATTGACCTAAAGATCAAGGAGATCGTACGAAACAAAAAACAAATTATGAGATCAATTTATAGCAACGCGATAGTTGAGTGTTTGAGCTTTGGGGATGTACTCTTCTCAAGATCTTAAGTTCAAGACGACTATAGAGATTAATTATCCGGATGACATCCAATTTCGCTTTACATCCTAAGATGTATCTTGTTGCCATAATCTAGTAATGAGTCAATGGTACCTAGAGGAGCAAAACTCCAAGTTTCCTTGTCAAGAAAAATAATGTGGTGGCTACCTACAAAAAGTTTTTTTTTACGAATTTTTCTTAAAACAAAATGTAGTAAAGTTGGGCGTTTTCCCGTACATAAGATGACCCAAACACTCCCGGATATTAAAAAAGGTTACAATCTTAGATAGGGGTGGCATTTATTATCAAAGTCAGATATGAGACTAATAACAGAGCATCATTGTGAACAGTTGCAATCAAAGAAGCCATGAGGGTGTGGGTCCAATGGTAGACTTGAAATGTTCAAAGAGAAGATTTCTAAGCTTTGGAGAAACCCAAGAACAAGCCCATCTTTGGAGGCACAAAATTGAGAAAGTGTATTTTTATTTTAACCAAACAATCCTTTTGCTGAGGGAAGAAGGCAGCATTGAGTTACATTATGGATCTGTTGTACTCAAATTTTACCTGGATGAACAAACCCAAAGGATTAAAGCAGAAAGAAACAGAACAAGAGGAATAAGATGAACTGCATTCTCTCCTGGAGATTTAACATGCGACCCCATCTCTTTCTTGGAGGTATTACTCTTAAACACTGGCAAGAGATCAGGAGCTTCATTCTTCAATGGTGCCGAGCTGATGAAACCCGGTGACAAGTCAACCGAAAACTCGTCGATGTTCCGGGATGTGCTTGAAGACCTATGCATTCTGAAGGAAATGTACTTTTGTTGGGTAAAAGATAGAAGAAAGGAATGCAAGATCTTATAGACAAATGCTGGGGGAGAATATTATATATTTTCTTGACTCTTTATTGGTTTTGTTAATGTAGATGGGTTGAATGAAAGCCTGAAGTTAAGGAGAAAATAAGGCCTTGCTTTCGGAGCCAAAAATGGTGTGGAAGAAGAGATTACAAATCCCAAGAGTTGACAAAACTGACGATTAAAGAACTCTGAATGATGAATGAAGCAAGTAGGCATGGTAGCTTGTTTGAAAAGCTGCTTGCTGGGCAACTAAAGGTAAAGCCCTATGCGTTTTCATGTGAGAGGAAAATGCATCTAAAAGAATGAATAATATATTAGTTTAATCTTTTCTCTTCTTTTCTTCTGTTCTTCTCTTTTTTATATCTGTGACTATCTAAGTCAATTTGTCCACACCTCCACTAATGTTACGAGACATAACGTCTGATCCTACAAGATTTGGATCTCAAAAAAACCCGTAGGAAATTAATTCCCAAGTAAGTGGCAATTTTTTAAGACTCTCTTGAGCACTAAGTCACTCAATCTTGGTTCATATTAGTTTAATCATGTGCGTGGAGAATGCTTAAACGCTTAAACGAATATCCTCTCTAGCTTGTGTATCTTGTTTATAGAATCAAAATAATTCAAGGATCAGGGAAAAGGTACATACTCATAGACGAGTGAGTGCTGAACTCCACTTGAGGCATCAAGCATGTAATTCGACATTTTTCCACTTCTTCGACAATGTCATGTATAAACATCTTCAGCAACGATTTGAAGTTCCTGCACATTCAATTCAATGAAAGGAGTTCGGTCACATGACAATTGTTCCAAGAGGCAACAAATTGCAAAGAACCAAATCTGAAATCAATTGAAGCACATAAAAGTTGACTATAGTATCAAACCGTTGTCCCATCAGAATTCCAGATATCAAAGAAGAAGAAAAAAATCAAAAAAGGGGAAAAAACAGTAACCACGAACTCCCTTGTTGTGACTTGTGAGACAGGCAAAATCCATGAGATAACTGAAAGGGAGACCAGCCTACATCGTTTTGAGACAACTGTAGAGATAAGAATACCAAACGGGCTTAGCCTAGCAGTACTCGACAAGTTTAAACCACCAATCCGCTTTTGTTGTACTAACAAACTGTAGAACTAAGAACAAATTCTTCTTTGAATAACAAAATAATTTAGTTCAAAAGTATACTAATAACCACATTACCATTAACGGGAACATCAATGTCTTGTGTATAAAAAAATTCACGCCCAATATTCTAATTTAAAGACGCAACCCTTGACATTACCGCAAATGATCAAGTCTTATAACAGAAAAATACAATACTAGTTGTACAAAATTTTGTCTTGTTGGAGTTGCAAAGACCTGGTCAGAGTCAAACTTCACCGTCTACCACCCACCCCCAAGAAAAATGGTCAGCTGCTTTCACACCTATAAATGGGAATCAATAGATAATTAGCAATAAGGTAATCGAATAAATCACACAAGTTTGTTACTTACATATCGAGTAATCAAGAGGTTGGAAATCCAAATCATATGTGCTAGACAATGTTACAGGTAGATGATGTTCAACATGGTATTGGAAATCTAAATTCAGATATAATTGTGATATATTAACTAAGTTCAACCATTTGTATGATTAAGAAAAAGGAAATAATTGAACAAAAACTACATTTCCATAACTCCACACATGGCCAACATCATTTTCTTCAAGTGCCAATTATTTAGGTTTGAACTGATATAGTGAATCGTCCTATCTTGAAATTTGGAGAAAATTGGCATCTTCAAGTATTGCTTACTTGTCTTATCTTGAAGTTCGGAGAAAATCATTTTCTCCAAGTCAGGTTTTATTCACTATTTAGCCATGAAGAAAAGAAGAAAAGTACAAATAGTTATCAACAAGAATAGGATTGTTTTATATATATATATATATATATATTTGTGAGTGACCACGCAATCTTACGAGCATGTCAACTATTTCTACGGAACAACCGCCTCACCCTTCTACATTTAATTGTCAAGACAACTCCACCATATCTTAAACATAACCTAGGATTGTAAAAACAAACAACTCTAAATGAGGCTTCAATACAAGAAAATGAACCAAAAAAATGCACTAAGAATGTTAGTGTACATACCTGACCTACTACTTGTATGTATATTCTTCCCATTGCTGTAAATATTTGCATCCTCACTCAATAAAGAACTTATTCGTGAATGATTGCTGTTGCAGCTTGCCAGAAGGTTTGTTGATTTCACAACCTAACTCAACCTCCATTAGCCGATGATTTTCTTTAGAGCGCTTCATAAAGAAGGAAATCTTCAATTCATCTCCTTGATTGACCCAAACGGGAGATTGCAAGAGGAAGACCTGTCAAATGAAGAAAAGATAAAACTGGAATATATTTCTTGGTGCAATCAAAGAAACAATCAGACTGGTGGGTGAACAAAGCTTTGCTGTTACTGAGAATTTGCCAGAGGCATTGACTATAAAAAGCTAACAAACCAACACAAGATTTCAATAGTAAAAATTTATTGATTTCTGGATAATACAGACCTGTTGTCCCCAGTGTGTGCCCTTATCAACGCTGGGAGCAGTAGTCAGCTCAATCTCTAATTGAGCTGGATCCTCGTTTCTTCCCTAGTACACCCAAATTGAAAAGGTTAATGCAACCAATAGCAAACGCCTGGAGTATGCCAGACTTTTATGTTTCGAAGCAAGAAAGTGAAAGCTTGACTTACTCGAAAATGGACATCAAACCATCCACCATACCCACAAAAACGTGTGTTCTCTGAACTGATTGATGACAAAATGCTTGATCTGACTTCAAGAATATCATCAACGGTAACAGTCAAACAATCAATATCTTTTATGGCGGCTGCTGTCCCAATAACTTGCTGTGGATGAAGATTGTTCCACAACGATGTCTATGGATATTATAAAACAATCCCAATGTTATTAAAGAATTACAAAAGCAAATCTCAAAGCTATATGCGTAGTTAATGTCTGTGATAGAGGGATAGCCCCGTTAAAGTTTAGATAGGTGCAAAGGAACAATATACACACACAATACACACACACAAAGAAGCTGAAATTTGAAATAGAACTGCACCCGAGAAACTTGCCAATAGCCATTAAAAATTATTCAACTGCACATTCTCTTGACACGTGAAAATTAAATAAAAATTGAAACCGGGTAATTGGACCCCCACTCTACACAAGGGCACCTGCGCCCATCCCAAGGCCTAGGCTCGGACCCAAGAGACAACAAGAAATTTTACGATTAAACTCACTTGTGGAGCTCGAACCTGAAAACTCTAAAGAAGCATGACTTGAAAGTCTCACCGAACGAGGCTGCCCCATAGAGAGAATAAACAAACATAAAATTGAAAAACAGGAAGGAGTTGCAATGACACCATTTGCTAATCAATTTAAAATTGCTAGTCCTATAAATCTGAACAAGATTGATTATGAAACATAGTGAACCACCGATATATTTGTCTAAGAGACCATGTGAGCAATAGCAATTAGGAAAGTGCAGTGTTTTAAAAGGCGAACCTTTAGCGCCTCGCTTGGGAAAAGCGAGGCGCGGTTAATTAGGCGAGACCCCCGTACTAGTCATTCGAAGCGCGACGTAACTGATTCAAGACATTTCAATGCCTTAAATAACTTAATTTTTTAACTCAAAGACAACATTCGCTTAAAATGAAAGGTTAATAGTTGAATCTTATGTATGTTTTATATAAATTCTTTGTTAAACTTCATTTCTATTCATGAATGAAGGTTAATGGTTAAATGTAATGTATGTTTTATATATGATTCTTGGTTAAAACTTCATTTATATCTATGGAAATGTTTTTATTATGTATAAACACACACATATATATTTTTTGTGTTTTTTTTATATAGTGCGCCTTAGGTAAAAAAAAAGCTCTCGCCTTTTGGTGCGCCTTGCGCCTCAAGCTCCAGAGGGTCATTGCGCCTTAGTGCGCCTTGCGCTTTTTAAAACACTGGGAAAGTGTAAGAAACTCTCGTCCCCAAATTTGAGTCTCACCTGAAGATAGTATTTTCTTTGCTCTTCCGAGAATGGTTTCGTCAGAACAGACATGTCAACTCCATAATCCATTTTGGTATCAACAACAAAATTATGCCAATCATCCATAGCTCCTTCATAATCATTCGTCTTTTGATCTCCCAATTTAGACCTTATTGGTGCCACCCACATGCGAGCATGACTTGGATACCTGGATACAACAATGTTTGTTAGATTGTTTAGTACGGACAAGGACAAATTCTGTAGGTGACAAAATCATATATATATTCAATCACAGAGAACGCTCATCCAAAAATAGCCATGCATATGAATAAATGCATGCATCTATGTAATTTAACCGTCAATTCATCTAAAATAGTCGAGTATTTATCTCACTGTCTTGATAAATCTTCAATGAGTTATAAATAATTAAGCCTTATACCACCGAATAATAAGCCAGTGGTTCTGAACTTCTAGTAATGACGTCATCAAAATTTCAGAAAGTATCCACATTTTTTCCACATGTTTGGACTTGTTTATAAACCACTACAAATATCTTCCGCAAAAACTGAGGAGAATCAATACTCATCTTTAACTGGTTGTGGTTGATAGTAATAATTTTCACCTATATATATGAGATTAGAAATTTTCCAACAAAAAGAATCATGGAAAAAATATGGTTGTTTTAACCACAAAAAGGCGAGAGAGTAAGGAGATAACAAAATTAATTAGAAGTTATTATAGGAAATAAAATCATCTACTTCTATCACTTACATCACCCCAGTTGGCTTCAACCAGCGGTCACGTGCATAGATCACAGAATCAAACATGGATTCCCGCAAGAGAAAATATCCCATCCACTCAGAGATTATGACATCAACTGATCACCAACGAATAAATAAAGTTAGACCACAAAGAAATTTGTTGCTCGAAGATTAGTACAATTGACAATAGAAGCTCCAAATGCACTTGAGCAAAATTCATTTTGACAATGTTTCCATAAAGAGAACAAAAAAAATGAACACTTTCATATGATCTCTAGTTTGTATTTTTCCAGCAGAGTACAAAATTACTTTGCAGTGTTTTCAAATACTGAAGTTTTAGATATTTGAATAGCACCCACATGTCAAAGACTCAAAAACATCAAGTTAAATCCAAGATTGTTAGGCCTCAAGGTTGCTAACCTTTCTCTGGAAGGACAACGTCCTCCATAGATCCCTCAATCACATCAATCACGCCCTCGAGATTGTTAGCTTTAATAAGTGAACGGGCATGTTCCGACATCTTAGTTGCTTCCACTGCATATACCTTTCTTGCACCGGCTTGTGCTGACCAAATAGCCAGGATCCCACTCCCTGTTCCCACATCCAATACGGTCTGCTCCAAGAAAAAACAATTGAAATCAATGACAATTCCTCACTGATTCCAGCCAGCAGCATAGAAAACAAAAAAAAAATCACCTTTACCATCAACCAACCCAATACCTATGTTCAAGATCCCACATTCAAAAAGTGAGTAGTCTTCCTAACATTTATAAGATAGGCGAGCTAATTAGAGTTCATTAAACCCAAACAAGTATTCAATCTAATAAAATAAAATTGGGATCAATACAAGATTGGTGAGCCCAAAAAAGGCACCACACCACCCAACATTTTCTTTTTTGAATCTGAGAAATTAGAAATTTACTCCACTATAACCAGGCCCATCTCTAGGATAGGAGACATCCAAAGAATGGAGACACGGGAGGTGTCTACAAATCAATGTCACGGGTGAGCTCGAACCTAAGACCTTGAGGGGAGCACATCTTCAAAACTCAAGCTTTCGACCACTGCGCCACCCCTTACTGAGCATAACTACGATGAGAATCGCACTTTGAAAAAAGTGAGTCTCATTACCAATTTGTTTTGAACTAGATGCATCAGACATCATTAAATCCAAACGGGGTATTCCACTTAAGTAAATGAAATATGGATTCAAAAACTTCCTAGCATTTGTAACGTAAATAGGTTCCTCCACTCGTCACCAATCGGCTTCGAGATGGAGTCGCAACACAGTGATAAAAATACATCAATCTAAAGTAAAGCAAAACGAATCAGCCAAGCTACTATTGAAGAATCGATTCATTCTCGTGGTCCCATTAGTATAAATAGACGAAGAACCTTTCCAAGGAAGTGATGCTTGTTCTTGAAAATGGCGTTGAAGTAAGCGTCCATGCGAACGCGGTCACAGAGCATCTCCTTCTGGTGGAAGAGGAAGGCGTATGTGCAGAAATACTGGGCGAAGTCGACGCCCTTGTCGACCTGCACGCCGCCATTGCCGCCGGCGCTGCGCTCCGTCACGGCGGCGTTTGAGGAGCTTCCCATAGAGCACCGCGATCTGTTCGCGACCAGAAACGGGGAAAAGGCGAGGACGAGAAACCACTACGGAAAGGTTTCGAATTTAGGGCAACGTCTACTGCTCCAAGTTCAGATCCTCTGTACTCCGTACCATTATAACGTCTTTCAACTTCTATAATTTTACAATTTAAACTATTTTTTAATAGATGTTAGCAATTTTAAAATAGGTTTTTTTTTTTTTAAGTAATTTTAAAATAAGTTTCGATTTGGAAATTTAGCTTCAACACCGTATGCCAGCTCTTGTATTATATTACCGAATGGATCAGTGACTCAATGGTTATTGCCGAATGGGTCAGTGACGTAATGATTTCAGTGTTTGGTTATAAACGAGTTCAACACCACCTTCATAGATTCGAGCATATAATTTCTATAAAACTAAACCAGTGATGAAACGAGTTTATTTTATTTATAATAAAACTCAACCATCGAAGAACTATCATTTTTTATTAGTGATAGAACTCAACTAATAATAGAATTCAATTTGATTTTTTCTGTTATAGATGAAAATATTTGTCCATTTTTATTATACATGCAAACTCGATTTTATTCTTCAAATAAATTTTTGTCATTTTAATCAAAAAATATATATAACATCGGTGAAAAATAAATTGAAAAGTGTTGGCGATTGTTTGGGAGTGAGTGTAGCACTTATCCTATTTTAGCATACCATGAAATTCAAGGGCCACAATAAGTCGTCATTTGATAATTTAGAGAATTCGAGGGAGGGGTCAACTTTGTGAACTTCATTCTCACGAGGAAGTGAGTACATTTTCCAACCTCGACATTGTTTCATTTATTTAAGGTTGGTGACAAGTATTTGCTAGTCATTATAGATCGTATTAGTTCTATTATTATATTTCTGAAAGAAAAGTGAGTCATGTTTTTAAATTTAAAAGGTGTTTTCATTCCTCTACGATAGTGGAACTCTCTTCTTATGTTTGGTAGTTACTTGTGCATAAGCATGCCTCATATTTGTTGGTATGATTCTCAAAGTTCATTAAAAAAAAAAAACTATTGTAGCGTTAAATGATTTTTGCAATCTCAAATATAAGAATACCAATTTGTATGTTCATGTTGATCTTTATGAAAATTTATTGTTATTCGGCTTCTTTGTGTGTTGTCCATCTTAATTCGAGTTGGGGATCGAAATCAAATTAGTATTCAGGTTATTTTTTCCTAAAATTAATAATAATAACAATAACAAGGTTTTGTTTTTTATATATCCCTTAAATTAATGAGCAAATTGATTAATTAATATTTCATAATTATTTGATTTAAAAAAATATAAAAGCAAGCATAAATACATTTTTATTGTGTTGTCATTTTTTTTTAGGCAATGTGTTATCTTGTTTGAGAATCTAAGGTCCCGTTTGATAACTATTTTGTTTTCATTTTTTGTTTATGAAATTTAAGTTTACATCAACTACTTTACTATACATTTTTTTTAGGGCTTTATGCATGATTAAGCTAAATAAGGAAAAGAATTACAAAAATATACACAAGTAGAAAATTTAGCAAAACTAGACAACCGTGTTTTGAAAGAAATTTCCTTTTCTAAGTAAAAGACACATATACCCTCCCCATTATAAAATAATCTTGTATTATAATTTTTCATACCTTCCTTACAATTTCACTATTTAAAATTACCTCTTACAAATCTCGTCAACCATGAAGTTTATAGAATTTTTTTTCTCTTATTTTTTACCTTTGACTCTAGAATTTTTTTGTTTGTTTGTTTTATTTTCATTTTTTTCTTTATATTTATTTGTATTTTTTATTAATTATTTAACATTATTTTTTTCAATAGAGAGTATTACATGAATGATCATGATTACACAGTTTCATAATAACATTTTTCTATAAAAGAATGAAAACTTACAATATTGAAAAAATTTAGAAAATAATTATAAATATCATCACTTTAAAAAAAATTAACAAATATAGTAATTTGTTATTACATATTTTCTTATAATATTGGTATTAATGAGTATTAATACACTATTAAACTGTATTAATCTTTAATGCAAGTATTAGTGAGTATTTATAATACAATATTAAACTGTATTAATAATTAATGCAGGTATTAATAAGTATTTATAATACAATATTAAATTGTATTAATTATTAATGCAAGTATTAATATGTACTTACAATATAGTATTAAAACGTATTAATCATTAATTAATATAGACATTAATAAACATTTGTAATATAGTATTAAAACATATTAATTATTATGGATGCAAATATTTTAAATTTTCCAATTGATAATTATTTTGTGAGAAGAACTTATCCAGTTCAATTTTTCTTTATAAAACTAAAAAATATTAATGAAAATGAATTTACGAATTAATTATTCGAATAATTTTTTTAGTACAATTATTCAAATACATTGACGTTTAAAACGCTATCATTACTCTTGACTTAATGAAAAAATTTGAGAGAAAGATAATGTTGATTTCATAAAATCAATAATAATGTATTAATAAATAAATATGAATTTCAATAAATAAGATTTATGGATTATTGAAAAAATGTGTAAGGAAAAACATTGTTGATTTCATAGAACTTGCCACATGGCCACAGCAGTCGTTGGTTGAAACGATTTGAAAAAAAACACGTAAATGCCGTGAATAGATTTGACTTCCAAACAAATAAAGAAAAAAAAGTTAGAAAGAAGGGTATAGTAGGTATTATTGAAAAATATTATTATTTAAATTTAAAACAAAAAATAGATTTATAAATACTTTAAGACATGACTAGATTTGTAATTATTTTGTTAAAAGTGACTACCTACCACAATTTTCCTTTTTTTTATTTGGATATCTACATCTTACCTATATTTTAATAAACAAACTAAAATTTGGAAACAGAAAAAAGTAGCTTCCAAAGTTTGTTTTTGTTTCTGAAATTTTGTTAGTATTCACCTACTTTCAAGTAAATATTGATGCATCTAGAAAAGATGGAGGTAGGAAATTTGAGAAAAAATAAGCTTAAATTTCATAAACAAAAAACAAAAAACCAAATGATTATCAAACAAGATCTAAAATAATTATTTTAAAACTTTAGATGAAATATGTTGTAGATAAATGGAAGAAAGCGAAGATTAATTTTTATTTTAAAATCTATCAAATGAAGGCTAAATATTGTGATTGTGAATGTAAATTAGGGTGTGTTTGGGCCACAAAAGATGAAGGAAATAATAAGATGACTAACAGTATTTAGGGAGAATAAATCAATTCTTTCATAATTACGATTTCCAAAAATCATTTTTTCATTCTCCTCCTAATTATTTGTTATTTTTACTCCAACAACTTTTTATGTATCATTATTTTTCATTCTCATCATACTCATTATTTTATTCTACTATAATCATTATTTTCACTTCAAATATAAATAATCATTCTTTCATAATCATTTTCTTCCCCTACACAAATAATCATTCTCGTCATGATTATTCATTTTCATATTCTCCTCCTAATTCTCATTTCCTCCTTAATCATTGTCTGTTTTGATGACTTCAACGACTTCAACAATTTACTAAAGTTTCTTATAGGATTTGGCAAAGAGTTATGAATATGGAGTTAGCAATACCAAGAAGTTATTAAGGAGATTTGTAACACCTACTTTTCTCATGTATAAATATGACTCTAAAACTCTTAGATAGAGCATCAAGCTATTTTTCATATCAAAAAGTAGAGTTTGAGAGAGTGTGAAAGAAAAAAAAAAAGCTTTGTATTTGAGATCTACATGCTTTGAAGAAAGCAAATTGGTGGCAATAATATGGTTACCTCAAGTGGACGTAGACTTATCGAACCACTATAATTTTGAGTGTTAGTTATTCTTCTCTTTACTTTTATTTTCTAATTTAAAGCTTACAAATTGGTATCAGAGTCAGGTTATAGAAATTTAGCTTTGTGAAGAAGAAATTCAAGAATGAGTCGAAATTGAGAATTTTGAATTCTTGATTTCAAAGGAATTGTAGAAAATCTCAAAATAAGAAGTTTTCATTCAAGTATATCATTATTGAGTTTTTAAACTCAAAATGGCAATGACCACGAAATATGAACTTGAGAAATTTAGTGGAAAACGGGATTTCACCCTATGGGCAAAGCAAAATTATTTTGATTTCTCAAAAAGATCACAAAGCTTTAGAAGATCCTGATTCACTTCATGCAACAATTACTAAAGAATAGAGACAAGACATGGAAGAAACAACTACAACTACCATCATGTTGAATCGAGCAGATAATGTTTTTCAACAAGTGATGGATGAAAAATCCATGTATGACACATGGAATAAGCTTCACACTCTTTATGACAAGAAGGATTTGCCTAACAAAATTTATGTAAGGGAGAAACTTTTCTCCTTTAAAATGAACCCTGAAAAATCTCTATATGAGAACCTTGATGAGTTCAAGAAATTGACATCAAGCTTTAATCAATCAGATGAAAAACTAGGGGATGAAAAAAAAACTACCTATAAACCCTCCTCCAAAATCTCCATCCAAACGAGTTTTTCCCTATAACTCCTCTACAAAAAACACCATCCAAACAAAGCTATTGTACAAATCCCAATTTTTAATCACTCCTATAAATCCTCATTGAAACACTCCTAGTGAAACACTCTTATAAATTCTCATTCAAATAGCCCTTTCAAACTAAATTCTAATCTTTTGAGTTATAGAGATTAAATTCTAATTTTTAAAATTAGACTGCCAAATCCTAATAATTCTAATTTTTAAAATTAGATGACTAAATTCTAACTTAAATCCTAAGGACTAAATTCATATTTTTTCCAAAATAGAATTTAAAACTATATTTAAATAATATATCTTGGATTCGAAGAGAGAGTAGATATCAGTTGTAACACTTTTTTGTTTTTTTTTTCGTGCAGTTGAAGTTTGATTTTTGGGTGTTTGATTATTATTAGCTTTCGTTTTTTTTTTTTTTTTTTTGAAATGATTATTATTAGCTTTCGTTAATTGAACAAGTCAGCTTCAAATTTTATTTTAAATATTTATATAGACATGTGACTTTTACCTCACCATTCAAAATTTTGTTGTTCAAGGGGTGGTTGTTTTAAGAGAAGATGAGATGAGGTGAGGTGTTGGAAGTCCAACACTTTATTTGACTTAAGGTGTTCTTCACCTCATCTCATCTTATTTTCTCTCCTCTTTTTTTTTAAATTATTATTTTTTATCTTTTTATTTATATATATATTTACTTATTTTATGTTTGATATATTCTTTTATAATAATATTATTATTTTAATATATCAATATATAATTATAATAATTATACTATTATTATATCAAATGTTTATTTAAATATATTTGAATTTTGAAAATTAAAATAAATAGATATATATTATCTCTTAATATATGACGTTAAATTTTCATTGTTTTATTCATTTTTTAATTGTCTTTAATAACAAAGAAAAGTTATAGAATTTCAATTGTTTAGAGATAGACTGTAAATATCATATTTAAAAGTTATGAATTTATTTTTATATTAACAATAAATATATCAATTATTATTAAAATAAAAATTAAATTTAAATAATTTATACACATTGAATTTTTGTTCGTAGTTTACAATATATTTAAAAGTATGAACTTATTTTCAATAAACTTAAAAATATTAAACTTATTTTGTTTGTTAAAAAAATGAGATTCAGATTTTATACTCTTATGTTCAGCATTGCACTTTGAAATAATAGTAAGAGTAGATTTTTTTTTAAAGGATAAATTAATTTAAATAATTTTGAGAGTCTTAATTGTATATACAAAAAACAACTATAAATTTCAAGACTTCTATGAGTCATAGGGATTGAGATATATTCTACCTAATAAAAAAAACAATAAATCCCAAAATTTTGAGGGATATTTTATTACTTCAATGTAATAATGATTATCAAAATGTGATCGAGTTCTCTTTTAACTACAAAAAAAATAATAATAAATAAAAAATTCGAGGGGCGTCTATGGTTCCGTAGAAGTATCAATGATTAATAAGATAACTATATTTAATTTATTATTACCTATTAATTAGTATATTTTATTAACAATTATTTGACCTTCGGTAACCATGAATATGAATATGAATGTATAAAATGTATAAGAAAATAATTTTTTGAAAATAAAATAAAAATTGCTATCAAGATTTTATAATGACTAGTTTAACCAAATGATTTTATTTTTATTTTTTAATAAATAGAATCTTGGTATTTTTAAATTTTTTTTATTATTTAAATCTAACAAATCTTTTAAAAAAAATTTATTAACGATGTACAAATATTTTAGTTTAGTCAAATTTTATTTTGGTGGTGTGAAATTTTTTTTTCTCATAATATTTTTTAATTAAACAATATTTAAGTATGAAAGATTAACAACTTTTAACCTCATGGTTATTATGTTGTACATAATATCATTGAAACTATGTTTTTTTAATAAAAATATTAATATGATTAAAGGTACTTAATATTAAATTTATATTACTTAAATTTTATTTATAATAGTAGTTATATTTACATACTTATTATATTAATAGCTAAATATTTGAGAATAATTATTTTTAAAAAAAGAAAAAGAACAATTTTATTGTTAAAAAAAACATAAGAACGGATTTAAAAAAAAAAATCTTAATATCTCATTTCCTCTCCCTCCACCTCAAATAAGGTTTTTCTGTCATCTCATCTCATTTCAAACAAGGTTTTCTGCTATCAATATCTCATCTCATTTCATCTCACCTGCAGCCAAACACCCCCTAAGTTACAGATTTGGATGCTATGCTTTCATTCGGGAATTTTAATATTCAAAATAAAAAAAAACAAAACATACACGGACATGCATGAGTAGAATTTATCTTGTAGTTGTGTTGGATAGAAAAAATCATTACATTTCCATTGCAACCCGTCTTTCAAATATTTGTATTCAAATAAAGTTTTATTATTATTATTATCATCACTCAAAGTCAAACATCACTATTCAAATACAGGGCCAACCAATTTTATCTAAATTTAATATTCATACAACCACTCTTCAAATATCATATCAAAATCACTCAATTTTTCTCTTTATTCAAGCCTACAATGAGGATAATTGTATTTTTTTAATTTTGAAACAAGGATAATCATGTTTGTCCGTAAGTCAAGTACCAGAAATATCAAAAGGGTAATGTCATAGGTGAATCTCAAACTTAGAACTTTGAAGGGAACATAGAAACATAGTCTCAAATCTCAAATTTTTAACCATTGTGTCATCTCTTGGGGATCAGTTGTATTTAGAACTTTGTTCTCACACAATATAACCATAATTTAGATTTTAGGCTTTTATTAGTACAAGTTGGGGGAAGAGAATTACAAATAACAATTTCAGGGATAGAACTCGTGGTCATGTAATGGAAATGGATTAACATCAAACCAGATAACTAATCGTGTCACCGACCGATTCAATAGATTTTAGGCTTAAAAACCAGGTTGACGCGATATGAAATTTTGTAGACTTAAACTATAATATAGGGTACTTAGATTTAACTTTAATTTTTTAATGATGTAAAAACTATTAAAGCAAACTACAATTATGAGATACGACAAGAGGCTGTTTGTTTGACATATTTAGGTAAGATTTAGCCTAAAGAGTTATA
This sequence comes from Sicyos edulis, assembly GCA_036507275.1. NCBI lineage: Eukaryota > Viridiplantae > Streptophyta > Magnoliopsida > Cucurbitales > Cucurbitaceae > Sicyos > Sicyos edulis. Next base: position 5,200,022 of record CM071853.1, read on the forward strand.
TTGAGTAGTTAAAAATTGAGAATTGTAGTAAATAACTTTAATATAATTTTTGTGTAGACGAGTTAGAGTAAAAAATTTATTTGGATGTAGATTTAAAATGAATAGTTAGTTTTTGTAGTTAAAAAATAAATGATTAAAAATGAGTGGTTAAAAATGATTTATTTGAATTGAACGATTGAAAATCACTCATGGTTAGAAATGATTGAATAATTATAAATGATTGGTTGGAAATGAGATCTATTTTTAAAAGTAAAAATGCGGAATTAATAAAAATATGTATGAATTTAAATTTTCGAAAAAGAGTTAATAAATCCTAAAGCTAAATCTTACCTACGTATGCCAACCAAATAACCCCTAAGCTATTGACCATGACAACGATACAATAAGTTGTTGATAGTTATATGCAATTATAAGTTTTTTTCCTGCTCTTGTAATTTGAAACAAGCTTTCAAAATTAAATAAGCATCCATTTTGTAATCAAAATAAATAAGATTTTGTAAAGTAACTCTCATATCATATTTAATAATATAAATTTCAAACTCAAAATCTCACTTATAAATTTTATAAATATATTAAAGAAATCTAACCCTAACTTCTACAATTCCATGTATTTTCGATTTATAAATAGTTATTTGTAAAGTAACCCATATTCACCCATCCAATTCCATATATTTGAACAATCCAATCTAACCCAATTTCATCTATTTTCGATTTGGATTATGTTGAATCATCTTATTATTATTTTTGTTCCAAATTTGAATCTATAAATTTATTATTTATTTTCCAATCTCGACAGAAATCTAACCCTAACTTCTACAAACAATTCAATTGCAATATATATCATAATCTATACATTTTAAAAAGACTTACAAAAATATATTAAATAATTTGAAGAATAAAAGTCTAAAACAAAATAATTATATGCACATATATAATTATGTTAAAAGTTTTAAAAAAATTAAGATTAATATTAAATTCATATAACAATATATATTTTTTAATTCATAACTTATCGGGGGTGTTTGTTTGACATATTTAACTAGTTTTTAAGTTAAGGAGTTATATTGAGTAGTTAAAAATTGAGAGTTGTGCCAAAAACTCGTTTTGATGTATTTTTTGTATAGAGAAATTATAGTCAAAACTATGTTTGAACGTAGATTTAAAATGAGTAGTTAAAAAAGAAATAATTAAAAAAATATATTTTGATTGATTTGAAAGGAATAATTAAAAATGAGTTATTAGAAATGATTGAGTAATTATAAATGAAATATTAAAAATGAATAGATATAAATGAGAGTTATTTTCAAAAGTAAAATTGAGGAGAAGCCGATGAGTTGGTAAAAACTCGTTTGGAGGTAGACTTTTGAGAATGAGTTAATAAATTATAGATCTAACTTTTAACTAAAAACGTCAAACAAACACCCCCGAGTGATTGTTGGATTATTTTTTGGACATTTCTTCTATTGTTAATTGCATTATTGTAATGAAAACATAAATACATAAAATTTTAAAAAAGAAAAGAAAAATCAGATGGTCAACCAAATAGACTTGGAAAATTAAGTTGCAGTCTGCACACTCAAAAAAAAAGAAAAAAGAAAAAAGAAAGAGCCTATTCTTCGTCGTGTTCTAAGTATAAACAGATTCAGAAAAGAACGACAAATGTGAGAATCTGCTCTGTGCAAAGAAACCTGGAGGAAGAAATTTCCATGGAGGATAAAAAAGCCAACACAATTTTTCTTCTGCTCATCATCTTCCTCATCCTCATCCTCATCCTCGCCAGAATCTTCCTCGAACTTTCCTACGCATTTCTTCTGATTTGCAGCTTCGACGTCTCCCTAATCGCCGCGATCTTGATGTACGTGATCATCAGAACAAGATTCAACCGGAGAACCAAGCAGATCGAGTCGCAGTTGGTTTCGGAAGGTCGCGAGCTTCGAATCGAGTACAGTTTCTTGCGAAAAGTCGCCGGAGTTCCGACGAAGTTCCGGCACAAAGAGCTCGAGGAAGCCACGGACCACTTCCGAGCGCTGATCGGCCAAGGATCCTCCGGTTCCGTCTTCAGAGGAACGCTTAAAGACGGCACGGCGGTGGCGGTGAAGCGGATCGAAGGCGAGAATCGCGGCGAGAAGGAGTTCCGAGCGGAGGTATCCGCCATTGCCAGTGTTCAGCATATCAATCTCGTTCGTTTGATTGGATATTGCACGAATTCGTCTGGATCTAGATTTCTGGTTTACAATTTCGTTTCGAACGGATCTCTGGATTGCTGGATTTTCCCCAAAAAAGCTAGGGTTAGGGATCGGAATCGGCCTAGCGGTTGCTTGGCTTGGGATCTGAGATTTCGAGTCGCGATCGATGTCGCGAAAGCTTTAGCGTATCTCCACCACGATTGTAGATCTAGCGTTTTGCATCTCGATGTGAAGCCGGAGAATATACTCCTCGATGAAAATTACAGAGCGATTGTTTCCGATTTCGGATTGTCGAAGCTGATGGGGAAAGATGAGAGCCGGATAATGACGTCGATGAGAGGAACGAAGGGATATTTGGCGCCGGAGTGGTTGCTGGAGAACGGAATCTCAGAGAAATCGGACGTGTTCAGTTACGGAATGGTGGTTCTGGAACTCGTCGGCGGGCGGCGGAATGTGAGCGTGGTTGAGAACGGCGGCGGCGGCGACGACAAATCGAAGAGGAAACTGCAGTATTTTCCTCGAATCGTGAGCGAGAAGATGAAGGAAGGGAAGTTGATGGAGGCTGTGGATCGGAGGTTGTTGGAATCGGGCGTCATTGACGAGAGAGAGGTTCGGAAACTGGTTTGTGTTGGTTTGTGGTGCATTCAGGAGAAGGCGAAGCTCCGGCCGACGATGGCGGCGGTGGTGGATTTTCTTGAAGGCCGCGTCGCGGTGGAGGAGCCGCCGGATACTCAAATGCTTGTGGTTGATTTGTTGTCGATTGATGAACAGCGGCGGCGGAAGTTTGCTGCGTTTGGGGAACGGATGAACGACGGCGATCTTCCCTCGTCGTCGACGGCGCACTCTTATGCGTTTTCTGTTGTCTCTCCACGGTGAGGTGTCGCTGTATGCGGCGGCGCACGGCGGCGGGCGGCGGTCTTTGACGTTTGTGCCCTAACTATAGGTACTGAAATCGTACACGTTGGCGTATTTTTGTTCTCAATTAGTTTTGGCATTTTTATTTATTTTTTTAAAGATTTGTCTCCCTCCCCCAATATATACTAATTTTTTTTTATTAATATATTAATGTATCTAAAATTAATTAAATACAAATAAATAAATTTGTTGACTCTATGCTATTGATAATCATTATCAAATTAAATATGTGTAAATTAATTATTTATGTGTAATATGATGATAAGTTAAGTAATTAGTTGAAAGAAAAAAAAATCTCTTACCTCCATTCAATATGAATTTGGTATAAAAGACTGATTTGATTAAAAGATCAAATATTTGAATTTTTTAACCTTCAACTATTGTTAATTTTTTTTTTTTTTTTTTTAAAAACACCTTGAGACACTAGTATTGGTCAATGAAAACAATAATTCAGCCGTATAAATAATGTACTCATAACAAAAATATCATATATTCCAATATTTTATCTTCTGTTATTTAATTTAAAAGGCATTAATGCTCCTACTTTTCAATCATAATTATCTAAAGAGAAACATTGCTTGGGGGTATTGTTATGATCCACACGGAGGAGTTTTGGTGGCTAATGAACGGTGTGAAAATGTAAATTTGTGGGCTTTGAGTCAAATTGCCGAGAACGGGAACAATAAACCAACCAATTGTAATAGTTCAATTCGTGAACGACACTATAATTTAGTAACATTAAAAATAAAAAAAAATAAAAAAAAATAATATATATATATATTGAAATAACACATCAATCTATATTTAATAATTTAAATATCATGATTTTGAATATATTTTCCCCTACCAGCAAGAGCACATTAACCTATACTCATCGACTATGAGATTATACATTTAATTATTTCATCCTAAATTATTGTAATATATATATATTCCCCTCAGTTATGATAGAGTTTAAAAAATAAAATATTAGTTTAATGTCATACATGATATTTTATAATAAAAAAAATTATTTTTAATTTCTAAACAAAAGCTCGACTTTTCTACCACTCGTCCCTAAGCTAGATATAAAAAACATCGAAAAAATAGTGTTACAGGTGAATCTCGAACCTGAGACCTCAAAAAAAATATATGTTTAATGTCCAAATCTTCAACTACTACCCCATTGAAAACCTCCGTTTTGATCCAACATTTTTTTTTTTATAATTATTGTTATTGTTTTGGTGGGACCCGAGCATATAATTGGCTTGTTAAAGTGGAAATTAAGTTATAGAAATTGTCAAACATCTGTGAACTTTCTTTTTTTTTTCTTTTGCAATTAAAGAAAAAAAAAAGTTCAAACATCAGTGAACTTTCAAACCCCTACTCATACCAAAAAGAAAAAGAAGGTTTATTTACACCTTTAATCCATAAAATAAATTTGGGCCAAAAACTTTGTTAAACTCACTTTTTATTTTGTTAGAACAACCCGAACCAATTCATTACCAAAAAGAGAATCATAACTTTTCTTTTACTCTCTTAAAAAAAAGGAAGAAGAAAATTTCAGTTTTTAAAATATAATATATGTGTACTCATTGGTGTGGCTAAAGTGACCATGCAGTATTATGCTTCTATTATACTCTAAGTGAAATGTAATAGATGTCAAATTAAATCATGCTTGTCTTGAATCTATATTGTGCAAGTATATACAGTCTTATTATAACAGGTTATACTTTTAAAATGGTATTTTCCATAGGAATTTTGGGTCATTTTCATCAAAGTTCCAATTATAAAAGTTGTGGTAATAGGGATGATTGTAAGGGTTTTATTACTACTTCGCAGAATAAATGCTCAAGCGAAATAACAAATTGCTTATTTATTTTGAAATAAGGTAACTATGCCCGTCCCTAGGCTAGTGATTATAAACGTGTATGTAAACGTGTTAAAAAGCATTGGAAAGAGGTTAGGGTTTTAAGGTAATACGCTGCACCGACAGGTATAGTGGTGAGACGCGAACTACTGCTTTGCTCTAACTCATGCTCTCTCGTGCTATAACAATTTTTATGACATCAGAGCCAACAACACTAGTAAAACCTTATCTCTAAGGGTTATTTAAATTACTCGTAAAAACTATGCAAACCTAGTGTTATGTCATGCAAGTTCGCTCTACTTTTTTCTCTCGAAAATGAAATAAAGTAAATACATATAGTTGATCAGACAAAATGTACTTAAGATTAATTCAGCATACATTTATAGTTCGATATCTCCCTACCTCTTTTGCTACAACAAACTACCCTACTTACCTATTTCCTTAAGATTATGACTTAGTTACTCATGGTACAAAAAATACTAGAAACAACAAACAAAACGAATAACATTTCTATTCAATAAAAAAGAAACAATAAAGATTCAAACAAAGCTTAAACAAATACAAGTAAGAAAAAATAAGGTTAAGAAAAAGCCTGGTCAGATTCACACGAACATCAACTCTTAATCTGTTCCCGTTACGCTACTGGAAATAGAAACAACTAAACTACAAACTAATGCTAATAAATGGTGAAAACAACGAAAATTAAGCTAATGGGACAAAGCTCCGAGCAAAACGCTCTGGTGTAGCTAAGTCCAACAGCGAAATACTAAGAAAAAGATGAATGGAAATTGAAATCCGGACTTAATCTCTTGATCTGCGACTCCTTTCCCCCGAAGAAGAATGTTGCTATTTATAGCGCAATCGACAAACTTTGCTCCACTACTGTCATTCCCTGCTCCATGATTCGCGTCTCTGCTCTTTGCCAGAGCGGTTACGAAAGCAACGATTGGGATTGAAAGGCTACTCTTGGATCCTCGACATGCGTCCTTCCTTGAGATATTTGTCCGAGAGCCAATCTTCATTGGAATTCATTTCGCCCAAGTGATGCTTTCAGCACGTCATCATATATACTTCGCTGTTAGGAATGCCGTAGCAAAATAAAAATAAAGTCTTTATGAAGTAAAACTTATAATTCATACAATCGTGCATTTTTTGGTGCAGAAACCTCTAAGATATTATCATAATCAGAAAACTAAAAGATATTTCGTTTGCACACTAAAACATGATTCTATAGCGAACATATTAGCACGTTTTTTTTATAATACAACGAAGTTCACGCGAAATACTGTAATACCCTATTTAACTCTCGATTCTTAAAAGTTATGAGTACTTAATATATATATATGCACTCATTCTTAATAACTCAATCAAACATAAGTATATATGAATAATCAAAGATCAAGACTTTAAATTTTCCATTCTTAATTAGTGTTGCATTAACAAAAAAAAAAATCAACCTTTTAAATACATAATTAAAATTTCAAGTTTATAAATATTAGTTAAAACAATTTTCCTCTAAAAAAAAGTTAAAATATTTTTAATGAACTAAGAGGTTATATTGTCTGAATTAATTTTCATAGCAATAGTTGGTTGTAACACTCATAGTTATATATAATTGAAGTTGTAGTTTGTATACTTCTAAATTTTTATTGCTGTGTACAGTATACACTAAAACTGTGAATTTTAAATAATGTTGAATATCCTACCATGATTTTGATTCATTGGTTAACAAAGAAATAGTTCTTCAAGTCAGGAGCATTATATTTTAAATTTTAGAATTTCTCATATTTTGATAAATTTTGAAAAAGAATTAAAACTTATAATTTTCATTAACTTTCCACAACTATATAGAAATATCAAATCTCAAAACACATCTTATAACAAATCCTATCAAATATTTAATAAATATTTTATTCCTAACATATTTCAATTTAGGTCGATAGAAAGCAATAGTTTGAATTTTCTCTCCTCATGGTTAGGTCAATCCAAAGTAATTGTAGATTAACCATAAACTAATTAAATTCATGACAATTTTATATATTTGAACTTTATCTAACTTAAATAAGTTGATAAAGTCAACTAATTAAATTGAGTTATTGGGCTTGCCATAATTTATGAACACTACTAGCTATTTTTATATATACATGTATAATAATATTAAAGGATTTGAACCAATAAGTCTGAAGACTCGTATTAATTAGTGTTAGTGTTCATTTTTGTATGATATATCCCACCGTTCAATTACATATTAATTATCAACAACAATAATAGTTCATCGACATTGGTCCATGTTCATTGACTAGAGGTCATAGGTTCGAATTTTTCTTCTCTAATTATTAGAGAATATGAAGTTCCACCTCAAAACCAATTGGTAATGGTCCTTTATAAATGTGTTGAACAATTCTCACCTTATCAATGTGGAATAATTGCACCACAAGTGAGTATCTCCACCACTAATTATAGAAGAATAAAAAAATAAATGACATTGCTAAAATATCAGGCTAGGACGGAACATGTGAAGATGCTAAAATTCATAAATACAAATATATATAAATAACATTTGATTCTGTAAGTAAAATAAATCAAGTTGGCCAAGATTGTGGAAGTGATACCGTGCGAGGGAAAAGTCAGCTTATGAAGAAGGGTTTTTTTTTTTTTTTTTCTTTTTTGAATACATATTGAGGAGGAAGGACAAATATCGATTTTCGAGCTCGAACTCGTGACACTGATGTTGAACTGGTTTACAATCAAATACTGAACCCATGAAGAAGGGTTGGCACGTAGGCGATGGGGAAAATTGGGGCTGCTAATATTTTCACATTCACATATGTAATTTGTTTCAGGTTGCATTTTATTTATTTTTCTATTTTTTAGTTAAACAGCCATAAAACATGATAAAAAAGTTATCATATCAAAACATGACTTAAAAAGTTATCATAAAACAATTGGAGAATGGGTAAGGTGGGGACACAGCCATTCGTACATTTATTTATTTATTTATTTGAGCGAGACTTAAATGGCGTACTTGGATTGATTTAAGTTAGGAAAAATGTATGGTTGAATTTACAAACTCGTCTAATCCATGTATTTTGGAGTGGTGAATTCACAAATTTATCGAATCTTATGTATTTGAATAATCAAACCTATATTATATATATATTTTAAAGTTGTCATAGATCATTGAGTTTTTATGTTTTATTTTTAATTTAAATATATATTTGTTATTTATTTTAGATGATAAAATAAGTAATAAGTAAATTAAAAAAAATCGAACTATTTCAAATCAACACAAACTAATTTTAAATCAAATGAGTGAGTTGTACAATAATTTTATTATTTGATTGTAAACGAGTTCAACAATAGCGTCATAACGTCCATCGCTAGACTTAGTATTTGTCTCCATTCCCCCAACATATTCTAAATTTTTTTTTGAATCAATTTAATAGATAAGACCTATTTTCCCTCAAATTTTTTATAATGTGTTCCACTATTTCAAAGCTACTTTTTAACAATTCAATCTATAAAAAAAAGTTTTTTTTATTTTAAAATTTTAACCAAAATAAATTGTTAATCGAAAGCAACTGGTCAATTAGGCTATGTTTGTTCTTTGGACATGAGGAGTGGTTAAAACCACTCCTCAACAACCTCTCGTTTGTATTTTGTAGTAAACAACCACTCTTCAACCCCTTTTAAACCACTTTTCAACTCCTTTTAACCACTCTTCAAATCCTCTATCAAATCTCTATTTTTTTATAATTTTTTTTATTAAACCTCAACTTAAATTTCGTCAAATTTATCTTTTAATCTCGACTAAAATCAATATTTAAATATTTTTTTCTAAAAATAATTTTAACTCTATCGAAAAAGTCAATAGCGTGTTGGGTTAATAGATTAGTTGTAATCTAATTTAATTCTACTTTCGAAAATTCGATCTTAAAATGAATTATTTCATTAAAAAATTATCAATGAATAATAATTTTAATTCATAAAAAAACCTCATTTTTTTAATAAAAACATTTGATGTAACCATATTTCTAAAATTTTGAAAAAATAATAAAAAAAAAATTACAAATGAAATATAGTAATAAATTAACCACAAATATTAAATTTTAGCTTTATTATCGTTATAATAATTAAAATTTGACATTTAAAAATAAAATAATCAAAATAAAATTAGAAGTACGTATACAAATTGTGCTGCATAGTCTAATTTTACAAAATATCTAAACAAATTTAAAAATATTTGCATCCATAATAAAAAATAGGGTATGGTTAATATTCATTGTACAATATAATTTGAGATATTATAATAATACAATATTATATGTTATTGGTACAATATTGTGTATTTATATAGTATTATGTATAAATAATACTGTATAATGAGTATTAATTATACCGTAAGTTTGACTATGATTGTTATTTTTTTTAAACAAAAAGACCATAATATCCTAGTACTTTCTATTTCTTTATTTTCTAGAATAATGTATTTTTACAAGTTTCACGTAAATATATTTTTATTATTTCTGTAATAATTCACATTTTAATAGTCTATTCAATTATAAATTTAGCTTAAATTTTTAAAATTTATTATTATTTGCTTCATTCATGTTGTTCATATGTTTAATAACAAAATATAAAATCGATTTTTTTTAAAACAAATATGATCAACTATAAAAATGTGTATTAAGTTCAGTTAACAACAATTGAGGTGATACTAAAAAAATAACAACAATTGAGGTGGTACTAAAAAAACAACAACAACATATAATTGTTGTTATTTACTCTAACCACATTTAAAAAAAAAAATTTATATCAACCACTATTAACTTCAATCCCCAAACAAGTAGTCTATTATTCACCAATATTAACCTCAATTCCCAAACGAATAGTTAATCACTTCAGACTCCTATTAACCACTTCTTTCCCCTCTATACTCCACTCTTTTCTACAAAAAAAAAAAAACTAAACAAACACACCATTAGGTTGAACTGATCCAGTTATTTGGGTTATGAGGATTTTTTTTTTTGAAGCTCGAGTACAATCCACATTCCTCCAAAAAAAAAAACATAAACTTTGGGAAGAGAGAAAGTCATAGAGGGAAAGATACAAATCAATACAGCCACAATCACGAAGAAGATATAAACCATAAACACACCCCACTTCAATTCCCTCTCTCTGGCTCGGCTCCTCCACTCAGGTTCTCTTCTTTTCTCTCAAATCCCTAAATACCCTTTTGATTTTTGCCTCTAGATTCATTGTTTCCTCATGGGTTGTTGATGTTTTTCATGTTCTGATTCGTTTTTTTGACTTAAAAAAGATGGAATACACGAGGGGGCATTTTTCTTTTTTGGGGTTTTGGGTTTCTCTTGGGAGATGGATTGGTAAGGAGTCGTTTTTGGATCTTAGGGTTGTGTTCTCTTAGTGGGTTTTTGAGGAATTTGTGGTTTGTTGTGATTTAGTCGTACGTGAAAATTGTTGTAATTTTGTGGGGTTGATTTGAAATGTATGTATTTTTGAACCACATCTTGGATTGGAGATGATTTCTGTTATTGTTGTATGAAATTCAAGAGTTTCGCGGGAATTGTCTTGATCGTCGGGGTTGGAAGGGGATTGAATCCTGGAAATTTTAGTCAAAATGATGAAATGAATTGTACATCTTTGAAGAAAGAGGGCATTCTCTTGTTATTAACGAGATTTGTTATTGGATGGTGTTAGAAGAGTTTTAGTCCTTAGATAACTCAGCAAAACAAATTCCAATACTTCTGGTGTAGGCAGCTTATTACAATTGTTTTTATACACAACAGGATCCATTCTCAGGCAGTCTCTTTAGGTGGTGGTTCACTTGGCCGTTTGTACTGCCAATAATGAGTTTTGCGGGCTCTTCCGTTGCTTCGGGTCAGTGTAGTTATCTCTCCACATTATCCTGCTGATCAGTGTTTTAATCTATTGTATATTCATATCTCGTCTTGAATTCATCTCCTTCATTCTTATATGCTTCCCTAAAATTTTCTGTTTTGATTAGAAGAACTTCTATTTTGTGATCATGTATTATTTCTTGGTGTAGCTAGGCTCTATGTTGGCTTCGCTTTAAGATATGTTAGTTTATGGAAGCTTGAACTTTCTTGCTTGATTGTATCATACTATCATGGCCACTTTCAGGTGGAAAAGCTGCCAGAAAGGCAATTGAGTTTGGTAAAACCTATGTGGTGAGGCCCAAGGGAAGACACCAAGCTACTGTTGTTTGGCTTCATGGTCTTGGTGATAATGGCTCAAGGTATTCTTCTTTTTGTCTGTTCTTTTCTTACTTTTCTTTTTTTCAAATAGAGCACAAAAAATTTCTCTAGTATTATCTGCAAGCAGAACATTCTATTTGCCATTTTTCTAGACTCACTTGTGATATTAGTTTGTATATACCTCCCGTTTCTTTATTCCTTTGATGTCTCCTGGTGCTTGACCTAGGGAGGACGGGTTTAGTTACCCCGGATATAGTAGAACGAAGCTATTATTTCCTAGTTTTCAAAAAAATAAAAAACTATTATAATCAATACTTGTGAGGCCCTTTTTGTAACCTCTTTTGGCTGTCATTTGGATAATGCTGTATTCCCTGCTTCCTCGAATGTTTTTACAAGGTGCTATCCAATTTCCGTTGTCTTTTGATACGACAAATGGTTCATTTGCTGCTTCCAAAAAACAAATTGTGTTGTTGTTAGGAGAAATATCCTTGTAAAAGTTCCATATCCAGTTTCTTTCAAAGTCACCTAGATGGTGTACAACACACTCCCTCTGGGTTTGGAGCCGGATGGGAGAGGAAGGGATCGTCGTTCATTGTTTCCCGCTTGGTGTGATCAACAATTACTTTGTACACTCACCAAGTTTTCATCTATTGGAACTTATTCTTGTCCATTATCCATGCAAATTTTGTCACTTGTAGAGGTTGATGGATGGTATGATGAAATTGCTTTCCTCAAGTTGAAAATTATCATTATTGTTGAAGAGACTTTATAATTAGACCTCAGGCCATTCAAGTTAACCATGTGAAACTTTTAATATAAGACTGTATTTATAATATTGTATCCCCTTGCATCGGTATGATTCATGAGAGTGCTAAGGATACATCCTCCCAGTTGATTCTTATTTGAAACTTCAATTGACAGTACACTTCAACATTATCCTCAGGATAAGACGTAAAAAGAATATGAAGTGAAAAACCAAGTGTACTATTTTTTTATAACGCCTTGCCATTTTTTTCATATCCATTAGCGTCCCATGTTTAGAAATGTTTTGATTTTGTTTGACAGCTGGTCGCAGCTCTTGGAGACTCTTCCCTTACCAAATGTAAGAATATGACGCTTATCAAAGTATTTAGAAGCGTTTATATAGCTATTCCAGTTTTGTTCTATTCGGTTTTTGCAGCTCCTTTAAAAATAACAAATAAAGGTAAAAGATTAATGGAAAAAATCACTGCTGGAAGATAAAAAGTTTCTTTAATGTTAATCTATAAACTTGGAGTTACTGATGCACAGATTAAATGGATATGTCCGACTGCGCCTACTCGACCGATAGCTTTATTTGGTGGCTTTCCTTCCACTGCATGTAAGCTTACTGAAATCCCTCTTCCTTTAATTATTCAAGGTCGCTCAAACAGATACCGCACAGTCTTACATGAAAATATCCTTTTGTCCCCCTCCTAGACTTGAATTAGAAACTTCATTTAAAGAGACAAACTCGTTGGACAAACATACATTAAAGTGTGAAACAAAAGTTACAAGAGATGTTCTTGCAGGGTTTGATGTGGAAGATCTTTCGGAAGATGGTCGAGATGACTTAGAGGGGTTGGATGCTTCTGCCGCACATGTCGCATATTTGTTATCAACCGAGCCATCTGACAGTATGTTTCTCTTGTAACTTAATGTCTGGGGCTTGATCTGCCGCTTTCTTTTAATTCTACGATGGAGTTTCAAAAGCATGGTGATTAGATCACTTAATGTGCTATTCCTTTTTTGCTTTGGCCTAATACTGATGTAATCTTTTTACAGTTAAGCTTGGTGTAGGAGGGTTCAGTATGGGAGCGGCTACTGCGCTGTATTCCGCAACCTGTCATACACTGGGAAAATACGAGAATGGAAATCCTTATCCAGCCAATTTGAATGCAGTTGTTGGGCTTAGTGGCTGGCTTCCATGTTCAAAGTTGTTTTCTTAATTTTGTCATCTGGACAGCCTTTGATCCTCTTACAATCAATGTAAAGCATCATTTAATGAGTTATTGTTGTGATTCCAGGAATTTGAAAAATAAGATGGAAGAGGTGAAAGCCAGTAATAGTGGAGCTGGATCATTGCCTATTTTTCTATGTCATGGAAAAGGTATTTATGAGTTTTTAATTGTTCATGCAGAAGAGCCTCCAAAGGGTGACCTTAGCTTTTTGGAGGTCCCAAGTTCAAAATCCTTCCACGAGTGAGCTTAGTTGTAAAAATTTTTGTTGTCTTTCGGGTTTGAGCCTTGCCACAGTCGCGAGTATCCTCGGGCATATAGTGAGACGAAACTCTTATTGCTTGATTATTGTTCTTACAGATCTGTTCTGTGCTTGGCCTGAATATCACAATACAAATTTTAGCTTGTTCTGTTGTGTCCATATGACTTATAATTTCACGTTTTCTTTTAAAATTTTGCCACATTTCAAGGAGTACATTCAAACTCATGACCAGTGTTTTAAAAAGCCCCGTTAGACGCGCGCTTAGGCGCGCCTAGGCCCAAGGCGCACCTCTTGTGCCTCGCCTGGGAAAGGCCAGGCGCGCGCCTCTTGGCGCCTTATGTGAAGCCCCTGGCGCCCAAAAGGCGTGCGCCTTGGGGGCTTTTTTATTTTCTTTATATTTTTTCATGTTTTCACCTTTATCCTTTGTGAGATCCCCGTACTAGGTCATTCAAAGCGCAAGATAACTAATTCAAGACATTTCAATACCTTAAATAACTTAATTCTTCAACTCACAAAGACAACATTTGCTTAAATGAAAGGTTAATAGTTGAATCTTATGTATGTTTTGTATATATTCTTAGTTAAACTTCATTTCTTTCCATGAAATGAAGGTTAATTGTTAAATATAATGTATGTTTTGTATATTATTCTTGGTTAAAATTTCATTTATGTCTATGAAAATGTGTATACACACATATATATAAAAACATTTGTGTTTTTTTATATAGTGTGCCTGATGTAATAAAGCCCGTGCCTTATGGTGCGCCTTGCGCCTCAGGCCCCAGAAGCCCATTGCGCCTTAATGCGCCGTGGGCTTTTTAAAACACTGCTCATGACACCTAGTCATAAATCATACTCTATGTCAGTTAAATTATGCTTTTGTTGGCTTATGTTTTGGCATTAAGTATGCTTAATGTGCCAAGAAGGGATACAATTTGCTCTATTATGTACATAAAAACAATGGATGTAACAAAGGTCTAGAGGACCTTGGGGGGAAACTAAGAGGTGATGCATTAAGTCCATGTTGGTCACTTACCTAGGAATTAATCTCCTACGGATTTCTTTAACATCCAAATGCGGTAGGATTGGGTGGTATGTTCCGTGACAATTGTTGAGGTGCGCGTAAGCTGGCCTGAACAATCACGAATGAAAAAAAAAACTGTTGTCTGTATGAACTCCTAAAGTCCCAGCTTAATGAAACCTAGGCTTCAAAATGTTAGGTTCTGATAATGGTTTGGTGTGAAACTCCTTGCAGTTGATGATGTGGTTCGCTATAAATTTGGAGATAAATCTTCACAGGCATTACGTTCAAGCGGATTTCAAGACGTTACATTCAAGTCCTACAGCACGTATGTTACGAGAGGCCATAAAGTTCTTGAATCGTGTGTTTGCCTCTTCTAAATCAATTTAAACTAGCGTATTTTATATCGACTCGTGTTTTGTTTGCAGACTTGGCCACCACACAGTTCCTGAAGAGATGGATGAGGTCTGCGCCTGGTTAACTTCAAAGTTGGGGCTATAAAAGGGGGGGAGAAGAGGAATTAGCTCTTCAAATTGCACAATCTTTGATAATGCTGTTTAGACAAATTCTTTGACCTACAAGTTTATTGGGAACAAATTTGGTGTGATGTTATTTATATTCCTTTTGAAACCTATATTTGACATGGTTTTTACACCAAGATTGATGCATGGAATTTGGATTACTCAATCAGACACTTGATTGTTACTCTTCACAATATCATTTTCCAGCATGCTTTGCTCAATGAGAGAAATTTGTCTGAAAATTGTGTACCCCAACTATTGTGAGATGAACTATGGGCCAATATATGGCATTTTTTTTCTTTCCATTTTTAAATAATAACATTTGAATGAGGAGATTTCTATGGTGATCCATATGACACTTTATTGACCCAGGTTAAAAGGTATGATGAAGAATTATTTCACTAGTTAATTTTGTGATATATATGTTCCTGATTTTAAATTTAGTGTTTGAACTTTTTGACTAACTATTGTAAATTTAGTTTGTGAACATTTTTTTATTATCGATTAAGTTTAGAAACATTCTAAAGTATTTAAATCTATAATTATTAATATATTTTGATAATATATATTATAAATATTTATTAATACCAATGTTTGTATTATAAATACTTTGTAATACTAATGTTATAAGAAAATGTGTGATAATACTCGATGACTACATTTACAATTTCTTTTTCAAGTAATTGTATTTGTAATTATTTTTTAGATTTGACTAGTCAATTAAGTTTCTTAAAGTTTTAATTCAATTTTATGCCAAGTAGGCCTTCAAAATTTCATTTGTTTTTTTTCTTCCCATTTGTAAGTTTGACTTATTAATCAACCTAACATTATTGAATTTAATTTTATGAAGTTTTATACATATAATTATAATATCAAAGACTTATTAGATCCAAAATTAAAATTTTAAACACTTCTAACGATTACAGACAAAACAAACACATGAAAATTCAGAGTTGATATATAATTTAACCTTCAATATAATATGGTCGTAGAGTTGTTTTGCAAATGGAAGCAATATTGTCATCATTTCCAAGGATATGATAAAAAACCAACATTCAAATTGATCTCTATACTATTCTGGATCAATTAAAGCTCGAAAGTAATAACAGCTACTTAATAAAAACAACATTCTATTTCCAAACGTTTAATACAAAGAAGCCAAACAGTTTTTACTTTTGCAATGTAGACAAAATCATTGAACGCTTGGGATGAGATTTGTAAGCAATAGAAGATACTGACTCCTTGCTGCTCTTTCACTTGTGAGATTCTTGGATGAAAGCAACGTCGCTAATTCCGGGCGATAGTGCCAGCAGCCGATTCTCTTCACTGTCGATGATTTCTGCTGTGATTCGCCGAGTGTCAAGTGGCAGAGCCTCAGAGGCACATTCTTCCTCTGGAGGAAACAAACCCCAAATGGTAATGCTAATTAATAACATACTTTGTTGGACTCTAGTTTATTTAATCAGACCGCAAGTTGGAAATCAATTCAAGAAGAAAACACATTCGAGCAAAAGACCACAAACCTGAGAATTCGTGGTATTCGGGCAATTGCTTGACAGTAGTAACTTGAAGACTTTCAGGTAGCAAACAACTACACAAAGCACCTGAAGGTTTAACCAGAAGAAGTTAGCAGATAACACTTTTACGCGTACAAAGGAGGGCAGAGACTTGCAACATCCATGCCTATAAAACGTGTTTGAGTAAAGGTTTTAAATAACTAACAGTAAACTAACATCATTTGTTCTTTTATTTTCGTCGTAGTAAAGACGGAGAATGCATCTAATTTAACGCGAAAAGTAGGCAAATAATGAAGGGACAAACCAGTATCCTTGGAGTTACAACTTGCGATATAAGATATTGTCAAAACTAAGTACATAACATGTCTGCCAAATTTTCTGTTTTAGATATTTGGAAGGAAGATCAATTCAACCAGGGTCTTAAACATCTAATTTAACGCGAAAAGTAGGCAAATAATGAAGTTTCAATACAAGATTTCAGATGAGCGTATAATAAAGAAGTGGCTATCTTAGAAAAGGAGCTGCATATAGGCCTCCAATTGAAAGTCTTTCTCTACATTTCAATGCCATCAACATAATGGATGAGAATATGGCAAAGTATAATGAAAAAAAGAGGAATTCAATTAAAAGATGAATGCAAAGGAAGTGAAAAATGGTGTGCTGAATAAAAATCGAGAACAGTTGAATGGAGAAAACTGTTACCCATCTGCGCAAGCCGATTAACCCATCCAGGTATTCTTTTCCCAGTCAATCTGCTTGTGACATCATCAGTAAAATGATTACAATTCTTGGTAATAAGATGATATGTATCTCCATGATATTCAGAGGCAACAGTTTCAATAAACGTTCTGAATTCAGAGGGAGGCATATCAAGTTTTCCCAACGTGACAGAACATCGGTATATAAAACCCGGGCAGCTCCTTGGTTCAACTTCAAAAACTCCACTAGCGGGAAAGTCATGAGCTCCAAACCCATACTCTTTACCATGTACTGTGTTCAACATAAAAGACACTCGAATGAATTCACACATTAGGTTCACAACAGCAAGATAACATTGAATTGAAAATTATGAGCTTATAATCTAGAATTTTCTTTGCAAAAAAAAAAATGTCAATCTAGGTTCACCCCATACATTAATTACAGTTTTATTTACATCATTTGCCAGAATTTTACATCCGAAAAGGCTTCAATCCTCTCTTATCCCTAAAACATACACAAACAGTAACACAGAAATCAAGAGACTCTTTGACTCAGCACAAACACATTGTCACTCAAATATTCAAACGCTAACCAGATAACAAAACAAGATCTACAATACAACAGCCAGAAGAACAAACTGGTGGTGCTTAGCCTAAAAACAATACACATTGTAAAACTTAAATTTGCTGCCCTGAAGAAGATTTAGACATTTCAATGTAAACACCAAGAAAATATTTTGCCACAACTGGTTGAAAGTGTTTCACATATCCACAAATCCACAGCAAGTTTCAGATCAAACAAACTAAACCATGGAAGATCTTCCAGAGTTAATTTCAACCCAAAACATCCATCAAAACCAAGATGCATCAATTCAACAATCTCTTATTCCCACACTAAAGTTTCGATTCAGTTCCATACTAAACCAAATACTTCAAGAAATTCAAAACAAAACAGCAATCTCTCTTCACAGGCATTTCAACAAACACAAAGGGTGCACAAATTACAAAACTCAAAATAAAACAAAAAGGGGAAAAGGGCACAAGCAGAAACGAAAATCACCTTCAATACCCGAATGAAAAATCCCAAATCCAAACCAATAAGAATAATTGTTGGCAGGGGTGAGATCATAAACGTTCAACACAACCTGGGTCTCGAATTTCTCGTTCCAATCAGCACCAACAGGGGTCGTTTCCGATGTGCTCTCAGCTCCCATCTTCAATCAATCCTTTGAATGATCCCCAAATGAATCTGAATTTGAAAATCTAGAAAAAAAAAAAAAAAACCCTTTTCAGTTTCACTTTCCCTTTCACTTTTCCTTCGTTGGAGAAAAACGAATATGAATGGGAAAAGAAGGCCGATCTTCGGCGAGAAGGGAAAAAGAAAAAGATTACGAATTTCGAAGAAATGCAAACAAACACATCAATGATATAAAAAGTGGGCTCCCAAAATTGGTTGCCATTTTTGAACTCAAAATAAAAACAGGAAATGCAACATTCTGGCAGAAGAGAAAAACAATATGGTTTTTTTTTTTATTCGAAATGTGATCCGTTACAATAAATTGGTAAAAATTGAGATGTCTATGCAATTGAAAGCTGTTAATCTTGTAACCTCAATTTTGTTTTTAGGTTAAATTAACACAACATGAACAATAATAACTCAAGTGCTAAAGTAAGTCAATAAACAAATTATATATATATATATATATATATTTAGTACCAGTTGGGGGAGCGGACCACATACCTTATAAAAAAAAGAAAAATTATTGTTTTCGGATAAATGACAGTTAAACAATTAGACACCGTCCCGTTCAGTATAAAATAAAATTCTATGTATAGTAATTTTGTAGAAGAAAATTCTTACAAAAAAAAAAAAATTGGGACCGACCTAGTAAAAAGACGAAAAAGTTCATGCGTTTGATAACTTAAATAAGTCCAATGGATAGTCTCCAATAAATACACATATAGTTTTCAATCAATTCATAATATTCATCAATACCACAAGAAATCTTTAATGAATGTCATTTACAGTATTCCAGAGTTTTATTATGGATAAAATATTTCTTAGAAAAAAAATGATATTTTTTTATTTTATATATATTTTTTTCATTAATAGGTTTTAATTTCAAGCAAAATTTCAAAAAGAAAAATAAGTTGGTGAAAATATGGATAGAGGTAGATAACAAATTAAGAAAATGATTAAGTTGGTGAAAACAAGTTGGGGCATGACTCAATGGACGAGGTGGTCTTTGTAGTTGTCCAATTTTATTGTTGGATGTGTGGACTCACTGGCTACTGAATTGATGACTCTTTTAAAAGGTGGTCGAGTGTCTCTTGAGAAGGACATTGGTCCCTTTCAAAGTGAAATAAATTGCAAGAGCTGCATATCGTTGAATTTTGTTTGAGGAGGTTTTGGAAGTATTTTATTAATTGAATGTTGTTGGTTTTTATTTTGTCAATAGAGTTGTCCATGATTTGACAGCTTATGCTTTGGTAATGTTGTGTGGTCTTTGAGTCCAACTAGCCTTTTTTTTTTTTTTTTTTTTTTTTTTTTTTTTTAATTTGGAGATTACAACAAATACAAGTGGGATGGAGGGATTTTGGGTGAACACTAATGCTACTCACCAACTGCTCTTGTTGGCATAATCCAACTAACCATTTGATCCCACTCTAATAATTAGATAAAATCGAATTCTATTACGAAAAATAAATGAAATAAAAAAAATTAAAAAATAGAAATAATACTTTTAGTGAAATTTGGATGAGTAGGACCATTTATCTTAACATTGAGATGCTTTTTCTGTCTATAAATAATGGAGTGTGGACAAACCCTAATTGCCCAACATAATCTTACTTTGATTGCTGCAATTTATTAAAGTTGTAAGATGTATGAGACATGATTAGTACAACATGTGACACTCCTTGATTGGTGGGTAGGAAGAATTAACTTTGAACATGGTGTCAAGACTATCACATCCTAAATCCCCTAAATGCATTAATTATTATTTTTTTAAAACAAAATTTATGAAATATAACTTTATATTAAATACAAACCTTCACAAATTATACACCTTCAACCGGTGTTGTACAAATTTAGTTTTGATAATATATTGTTTGTATAATCTACACTTTTTAACCTTTAACTTCATAAACTCAAACTCCTCACAACTGTGGACTATAATAAGTTAGCCAAATAGTCAAAGAGGACTTTAAAAGTCTAAGGGATTATAAGTTTAATGGATTGTAGCGATCACCGAATGGGTCATTGACACAATGGTTTCATTGTTTAGTTGTAAATTAATTCAACACCAACGTCACAGAATTAGAATCTGTCCCCCCAACCCTAATATGTACTAAAAAAAAAGAAAAAAAAGTGTAGCAATCTACATCAAGATAATTTTCTACAAATTTACTTAACTTCCAAATGTGTTAGAGGGTTAAAAAGTTTGTCTAAAAAATAGTAGGATGTGTAAAAAAATCATCTCACTCACGAATTAAAAAAAAAAAAAAAAAAAATCTTGAATACATAGCTTCATAAGAATATTTGATACATTGTTACAAGAAATTTGAATTTGTAAAGCTTGTATTATAATTAGCAAATAAAGGACTTATGTTCGATATATGTATTTTTGTCGATTTGTCAAGGTAAATTAGTAACTTGAGAAATTTGGTTTAAGAAGTATGGACTTATATGATTTAATGAAAGTTACAAATATGTAACTTGGAAAAAGTAAATTTACATCGAAAATATATACTTGAATCTTCAGGTTCAAACCAAACCAAACCTATATGACTCTTTTTTTTTAATCATCAATTGTTCGAATAATTTACATCCATCTTGATTATTCTAATGAAACACCCACCTAAACCTTGTACTATATTGATATGCCAAGAAAATGAATCAAAAATTAATTTTTAAATCGATGGATTATATGAATTAAATCGATGGATTGCATGTTAGAAAAGAATCATAGACCAAGAAAAACAAAACTGGCTCTTGTGCTTAGGTATTAAGGTACATAAACATAAAAACTATAAATCAGAAATCATGTATACACTTTCAACATTTGATTCCAGCCTAATCCTTGTTTTGAGTGATTTTTTCTTCTATATGTGTGAATATCCAGATCAACTTATGACATTTTAACTATTCATATGAGACATTCATATAATCCTACAATACTTGGTTGTCAAGAAAATTCGTAAATGTAGGTCGCCACAATAGATTGAACTTGTAATCTCTTAGTTTCTCAAAACCCTCTTAAATCCCGCTAGGCTAACGGAGGATGATCTCTCTCTCTCTCCCTCTCCTTTCTGGATTTTAAAAGTATAATGTCAAAATTAGAATGAAGTATACAGTCTGAATCCTCATCTAGTCAAACTAGTAAGATCAACTAAGATGCAGTAGCTAACAGATTGCATTTGTATAGCTTCATATAGCTTAGAGCTGCAATATGAACTGATGCTTAATATGTGAATTTGCTCATTCGATAATATCCCACAATCCAATGCTTAAAAATCTAGCAGTTAGAAGTAATGATGGAACCTTTTTTTTGTGTTTGTTTGTTGAGGCCGAATATCCATTAAGCTGGCATAGAAGATGAATGATGCAGAAGCCAGTGATTGAGTTTACCACTTCCTGTGAAATGAAAGTAACTTCATTGAACGTTGAATACATATAGAGAGAGAAACTGAGTTGAAACTGCAGCAACGTATGTAGAGAGTACGAGAGCTGCGAAAGAAAGACATTAAATGACTTGACTCGAGGTCCGGTAAATTACAAGATTCGAACCAGAATTGATTCAGAATCAATGGAACACATGATAAAGGCAGCAAGGAACAGCCTCCATTTCTTTCTGCTTTAAACATTAAAAGGGCAACAGACCGTAACCAGGAAATTGCTATCAGCTGCCTCACAGGGATTGATCAAACCAGTTTACCCAGCCATCCTCAGATCATGAGAATCAAAATAAAACAACATACATTTAAGAATCAAGGTGCACTATCTGGTGTCGTCTGTCTCTGTACGCGCTCATGATGCCTCAACGAGCCTGATCCATCATCTGAAGAGTCGTTATCTTCATCCCTGGAAGATGAACCTATTTCCCCATCATAACTCTCTCCCCAGAGCCTGGTTGTTCTCCTCCTATAACTTGGTTGGCCTCTAGCTCTAGATACATTAGACCAACTGCTGCTCCTTCTACTGGATTCGGGTCTAAAAACTCGAATAAGAAAAAAAACTGTGAGCCAACCCCCATCATCAATGGGCAAAATACTATCATCAACCCTGTCCTCTCCAAATGAGGATTGTAGTGTGCTAAGAAGGTCTCCCAGGTCCCTTTGTCGCTCAAGCCGTCTCCAATCATGCTGTCGTTCTGGGTCGACTTCTGATGGACGCACAAGAGGATGCTCCTTCCTCGCGTGCTTCCTAATATCTGTATAGGTTCCACTGAAGTTACAAGTCTCACAGGAACAACTTCTTGATTTTGCATTCATGAACTGACGAGCATGATCATCAACAACCCACTTTTTTATGTTCCCTCGGCACAAAGGGCATACTAGTTTTGGCTGCATCTGATTCTCACAAGATGAAGGCTGTACAGTAAGTTGAATCCCTTCACTTTGTACATCTGGCGTATCATCAATCACAGGCTCAGAATTCATTGTCGGGGAAGAGTTTACTGTTGGAAGCTCAACGTCTCCCTCCACTGGTATTATTGCTGAAGTTTCTGAAAACGATTTGCAGAATTGATCCAGGCAATTTGAGTGGCGACGGCTAGTATTACACATGTAAGGACGACACCCCTTATCATGGGATGAACATATGAGTAGAACTGCATTGTGAGGATGTTCCATGCAAACGGGGCATCTAACTTCTTCCCACTCTCTTAAATTATCCTCACTTCCCAAGGGAAGTTTAGGTGAGGATCGTCTAGCACGACTGGAGCTGCAACTGAATGGAGATGCTCTATACCTATCATGAGATGTAGAACGATCTCTTCTCTCCTTTGGCATGATGAATCTTCTAGTATGGAAAAAAGAGCTCCAAAAAGCTGAGCAATCCTGACCAGGCAATAGCAGAAATGAAATTGTAAGAGATAAGTTCTAACCTCGTAAATTACACCCTATTGCATAATACTAACTAAGATGCAGTCTATAAGGTTGTGGCCAAGTTCTATGCTTGTGTTATGTATGACTAAGAGCTGAGGGCATTAAAAAGGGTGGGAGCCCTCCTTATTTCATTAAAGGACTAGATCAAAATGCTACTTAAAGTAAAACCAGGTGATTAGAGTGGAAATACAACAGATTAAATTAGAAAATTTGAAAGAAAATATGAGACATTATTAAAAAAAAAATGCATAAGAACAAGTCTAAAAGGAGCAACAACTACAATCTAACGATTTCTGATTTGCAGTAGAAGACCGAGAAACCATTCTTTTCAAACACAGAGATAACATAAAACTACATTTATAATGTTGGTTGAAAATAAAAAAACGCACCCAACAAAATTCCTTACAGAAGATTACATTAATAAATCTCCAATCATCCACATAATACAGAATAGCATGGCAAGCTATAAATTCATCATATTGTTAATTTTTCCTTGAGAAACCAAGGTTTCAGGCTCGTTCCAACTTTTTAGAAAAAAAAATAATCTAACAAGACTATTGCAATAGAAACCGTAAATTCAGTCCTATAAGCAAACTACATGCTCAAATAATTCATTACAACCACAAGAACACAAAGTTGCAAGTAATATATTGAACAGAACATTTCTCATAACCAGAACAAAAAGGTCCATAAAAAAAAAACAACTCAAAACAAAATCATCTTCAGAACACCAAATCCAATTGAAACAACACAAGACGATTGCAATTGAAACCGTGTAATCAGTCCTACAAGCAAAACTACATGCTCAAGTATTTCATTACAAACACAAGAACACATAGTTCCAAGTAATATTTTAAAAAGTACATTTCCCATTTCCAAAACAAAAAGGTCGATAAAAACTCAAAACAAAACCATCTTCAAAATACCAAACCAAGCCTCAACACAATCCAATTTAAAAAGCAACCGAGTAATCAGTCCTATAAGCACATCACATGCTCAAATATTTCATTACAACCACAAAAACACCCAGTTGCAGCAAGTAATATTCTGAACAGAACATTTCCCATTTCAAGAACAAAAAGGTCAATAATCATCTCCAAAACACCAAATCAACCCTAAACACAATCCAATCTCCAACCGGAGCCAAACCAGCATCAACTCAACAAATACGCAATTTCACAACCACAAATCCGTCTCGAAGTCCACTTAAACCGTGAACCATCCCAAACCCACAAATTGAAAGAGGGGAAAAATCGATCGACAATAAACAAATCGATTATGGAAAGATCAAACTCAAAGCTTAAGAATCAAGAATCGGGAGCAAGAATGAAGAGGGAAGGATCAGAGAATTACCAAAGAGAAAACGGAATCGGGGAAGAGTAATCAGTGAAGAGAAATTGATTTGATCGATTTCGATTTCGATTTCGATTGAATGAAGGCGATGAATTTGGTGGGATAAATTGGAAGGTTGATCGATCTAGGGCAGCTTCAGAATCAGCGACGAAAGAGGAACAATTCAATTGAGGTAGGGCTATATATAAACAAATCCATGCTTACATGGAACCCACGTGTATCATTCCACTTCATTTTTTATTTCATTTCTTCCTATTTGTTATTATTATTTTTTTTAATAAAAAAAGCCACATAATTTTGTTTTTTGTTTTTTTTCCTTCGTAATTTTGTTATTTGTTTTTGAAATAGTTGCAATTGAGATTTTATTTTTTTTACTGTATGCATATTGCTTGCCCAACAATTTAGTTATGATATTTTTGTAAAAGTTCAACAATTTAGGTATAGTATATTATGTATGTTGTTTCTTTTTTTGTTTTATTTTGAAAACTTACTTGATTAGTCTAATTTTAAAAATAATTATAAAGAGAATTAAGATCTAAAAAAAAAGAGAATTTTAAAATGGTATATGGAGGATCTCACTACTAGCATGATATATGACATATGTCTCTTTAAATTAAAAGAGAAATTAGATGAAGTACTAGAGAAAGCTATATAATCAAAAATCCAAATTTCTAAGAAGTTAGTAAAAAAGAAAAAAAAATTGTTCTCTTTGTTAGCGTGGTCTAACATTTGTGGTAGGGGATTAGGGTTGTCTAACATTTGTAATACAACAAAGGTGGGACATGAGATTTTTATTCTATACAATATTACTATGGTGGAACATCCTATGGGTAAAAGCCCTAATGGCATTTTTCTTTAAATATATGTGAAAACTTAGCGCAAATCAAGTAGTTTTATGACATAAACTACTTGATCCAATAACATTTCGTAGGATAATAATTTTTAAGTAGATTGGTTCGGTCGAGTTAGACCATGGGTTGGACTGGACTTTAGCCTTTCTTTTCCTATGCTATTTTTTGTGCTAATTAATATGCTTTCTCCTGGTGTTTTTGTATGTTCTCTTCTTGTTGGACACAACTTTTTTCTATTAGGCTGTAATATTAGTTTAGGTTCCAGTTTGTTTGAGGATGCTTTTATGCTGGTGCGTTCCAAGCGCCTGTTCCTAGGCCAGGAACCGAGAGACATCAAAGGAGTAATATCACAAATGAGTCTCAAACCTGAGACCTTGAAGAGAGCATACCTTCAAAACCCAAGTCTTCAACCATTATGCCACCCCTTGGAGACAAAGGCAGGGTTGTTCTGATAATTGGTTATTCATGCCGGGATTGGTGTAGATCCTTCATGAGATTGAACCTTCCTTTGTTTATTTTGGTAGTGTCAAATACTTCAATAGTCTCTATTGTCGTCAGATTAC
The DNA here is from genome assembly GCA_036507275.1 of Sicyos edulis. Taxonomy (NCBI): domain Eukaryota; kingdom Viridiplantae; phylum Streptophyta; class Magnoliopsida; order Cucurbitales; family Cucurbitaceae; genus Sicyos; species Sicyos edulis. The sequence continues at coordinate 5,226,078 of CM071853.1, forward strand.
CCCCCAAAATCTACCGATAATCAACCAAAGATGTGTTGATGATAGTTGTTGTGCTTTGCCTTATGGTCGTGGGACTCTTTGTTCGTGAAGGACAGTGCTCGAGTTGCTTATAATCTAGACTATATTGTCTCTATCTACGCTTTTAATTAGTTTTTGGTGGTCCTATTTCGAGTTGTGGAATGAGACTAGTTTGGGTGTTTGTTCCCTTCTCAGTTGCCTCCTATATGTAGAAGAGTCGATGTTTTTGTTTCTAAGTTGTTTTTATGATATTATATTTGCTTTAAAAATAAAAAATCCTAAGTAGATAACCATAATATTATTAAATCTGTAATTTTTGTTAGTTTTCAAAGACACTGATTCTAACTCACAAAGTCAAGTCATGATGATTTTTTGTTCTTGTTAAAATTTGAACTAGCGTTCACCGAGGACCTATCCTAAGCATACAACGATTGTTTCTTTGAATTCGGAACTCAAAGAGAGTCAAACCAAGCAAGTATCAAGGCTGGAAAAATTTTCCAGCAATGCAATAACATCCAAAACAGTGAGTAAAAGGGTAGAGAATAGAGAAAAATACACAACGATGTATAGTGGTTCGGTACGTATGCCCTACTCCACTGTTCCCGAGCGATAAACGCTCGAGCGAGACAATATTATTAGAGATTAAAGATCCAAAGTTTCAAGATTACAATAGCAAACAAGATTTACAACTATTACATATCCATGAGAGATCTAACACATAAAAAAACAAATATTCTAGGTGTGAAGGGAAAAGAGGTGTTACAACCTTGAAGAACAAAGAAACCCCAAATAAAGGTACTCCAAGATTCACATTCGGCGTCACTGTTTAGCAAAGAACCCGCAAGAAATCGAACAAAAAAATGAACCTCTAAGCTCGAGAACGAAATGAGGTACTCCTTACCTCAACGCCGGAGCTCCTCGCCGGCGATTTAATGCGGATCGAAACAGAGGAAGAGATTCGACGCTCCTCGTCGGATCTATGGACGCCGGAGATGGAAGAGGAACGAACTGCCCCGCCTGGGCAGTTCGTTTTTTGAGGCCGACGGAATGAACCAGAACCCCCACTGTGGGGGGTTCTCTTCTGCGCTTGAAAACACCAAGGGAGAGAGAGAGAGAGCACTTTAAAATTCGGTACGTACGTACGCCCTACTCCACTGTTCCCGAGCGATAGTCGCTCGAGCGAGACAATATTATTAGAGATTCAAGATCCAATGTTCAGAATTACATAAGCAAACATAAACTACAAGGCTAATCCTATTACATTGAGAGATCTAAACTAGAGAGCCAAATTTCCATAAGGTAGGAGAAAGAAATTTGGACATCACCCTGGTTAGGATTTAGAGAGATCTTCAAGACTCTAGCCTTCTTCTCCAAGAATCACCTTCTCTTTGATGCTCTTCAACTTTGCAAGACTTTCCAACAAAACCCCAAGTTGAATCTTCAAGAAAAAAACACCAAAACCCACTTTCTTGGACCACACTTAGGTTTGAAAGGTGGCTGATCTGCGGTTCACCGGAGATGGAAAAAGGCGGCAGCGCTGCACCAAAAACGCTGCCCCACCTAGGCAGCAAGGTTGACGGAAATGAGAACCCCTTCTTGGGGTTCCTTTGTGCTTGCGGCTGGAATGAAAAAGGAGGAGAAATCTTTTGCTCCCTCTTTTCTCTCTCCTCTTCTAAAAAGATCAAATACCCAATATGCCCCTTTTCCTTTTCTTTCTATTTTTCTCAAACAACATCCCTTATTTTGAACACTCTTTATTTTTCTAATTGCCAAACAAACTTAGAAAAATGAAAAACTAATCTCTCAATTTAGGAACTTTGATCAACAATGCTTGAATGAAATATGGATGCATGCCAATCTATTTATAATGAATAAATGGGTGTACATGGATTAAATGAAAGTGGCCTTAAACTAATTCTCAAGTTTGTTTTAACCACTTAAACAAAATTGGTTAATTTATTAACTATGTATTAATAATTATTCTTGATATATTTAGTGATGTTTAATTAAAATGGAATCCTAATTAAAGTCTAGGTCATTTTTAACAATTTCCACCTTGGCATATACTTTAACTAGGGAAGCATAACAACACCAAACATACATCAAGGCATACATAGAATATAAAAAACTACCCATCACTCATATTCAACATTCTCATGCAAAGATCAAATTTGTCCAAAGGTAAAGCTTTTGTAAACATATCAGCTGCATTTAAATCCGTGCTAACCTTTTTAACTTGAACTAAACCATCATTGATAACATCTCTAACAAAATGATATCTAACATCGATATGTTTAGTTCTTTCATGATGAGAATGGTTTTTAGATAAATGTAGAGCACTTTGACTATCACAATGAACAACAACATTCACATCATCTCTACAACTTAATTCAGAAACTATTCCCTTAAGCCAAATAGCTTCTTTTACCGCCTCAGTTAAAGCAATATACTCAGACTCAGTTGTAGATAAAGCAACTATAGATTGTAAATTTGATTTCCAACAAATAGTACAATTAAATAGTTTAAACACAAAACCAGTCAAAGATCTACGTTTATCAATATCGGTGGCATAATTCGCATCCACATAACCAACAATATCTATAGCCTCATTATTATTTTTATTGTCTCTACCATAACCTAGTCATAAAGTAGTGTGACATGCAAGGTATCTTAAAATCCATTTTACCGCATTCCAATGTTGTTTACCCGGATTAGCAAGAAATCTACTAACAACACTAAGTGGATGTGCAAGATCGGGTCTAGTACAAACCATAGCATACATAAGACTACCTACGGTTGATGAATAGGGAATATTAACCATTTCCTCAATATCACTAGGTGTCTTAGGTGAATCATCACTAGAAAGTTTAAAAGGTTTTGCAAATGGTGTTTGTACATTTCTACTTTCATGCATGTTTAACTTTTTGACTAGCCTAGTTATGTAATCATGTTGAGACAATAGCAACTTGTTTACTTTTCTATCTCTAATAATATTCATTCCTAATATTCTTTTTGCTTGTCCTAAATCTTTCATGTCAAACTCTTTATTTAAAAGATCCTTCAACTTATTAATCTCATGCATGGACTTACAAGCAATCAACATATCATCAACATAGAGAAGTAAGTAAATAATTTCAGATTTTGACACTTCTTTAAAGTACACACAACTATCATACTTACTTCTAGAAAAGTTTAAAGTCAACATATATGAGTCAAACCTTTTATACCATTGACGAGGTGATTGTTTAAGTCCATAAAGTGATCTTTTAAGTAAACATACCTTCTTACTTTTGTTGAGAACTTCAAATCCAAGTGGTTGGTCCATGTAAATTGTCTCCTCAAGTTCACCATGTAAGAAAGCGGTTTTGACATCCATTTGCTCTAACTCAAAATCAAAGTGAGCAACAAAAGCAAGCAAAATTCTAATAGAGGTATGTCTAACAACGGGTGAGAAAACATCATCATAATCAATACCCTCTCTTTGAGTGAACCCCTTGGCTACCAACCTAGCCTTAAACCTTGGTTTATTTTTATCTAAGGGATTTTCCTTTATTTTATAAATCCATTTACATCCAATCGTTTTAGCATTTGAAGGTTTGTTAACAAGAACCCAAGTTTTATTTTTCATCAAAGAATCATATTCTTCTTTCATAGCCACCCATCATTTGTCTTTATTATTATTATTAGTGGCTTCATTAAAAGTTTGAGGTTCTTGATCAACAAAGTCATTAGCACAAAGTAGAGCATAAGAAATAAGATCGGCATAACCATACCTACTAGGGGGAGTTATATTTCTCCTAACTCTATCTCTTGCTAATTGGTAATTATCGAGGTTGGAAGAAGGTTCCACCTCGACCTCAACACCTACCTCCTCTTCTACATTGGATTGCTCATCATCTACATCTAGGATATGAACATCCTCTTGACTTTCTAGAGCTATGAGAGGTGGGGTATCTAAAATGGTTTCTATGGTAGTCGATGGATCTATGGGTTTAGGACTTGTTTTCTCTTCCTCAAAACCACTCTTGGTTTCATAAAAAATGACATCTCTACTTATTAGGATTTTTGAAGCATCTTGACCTAGGCACCACAATTTATAGCCTTTAACACCTTCGGGGTATCCTAAGAATATACACTTTTTAGCTCTTGGATCTAACTTACCCTCTTTGCAATAGGCATAGGCTAGACATCCAAAAACTTTTAAGTGAGATAGATCGGGGGGACTACCTTGCCATAGTTCTTGAGGTGTTTTAAAACATATGGCGGTGGAAGGACTCCTATTGATTATATAACAAGCCGTGGTCACCGCTTCACCCCAAAAAGTTTGAGGAAGCTTTGACCAAGACAACATACACCTTACTCTCTCCATCAAGGTTCTATTCATCTTCTCGGGCACTCCATTTTGTTGGGGAGTGCCTACAACAGTTAGGTGTCTAGCTATTCCTTTGGCCTTACAAAGAGTTTTAAAATCATTATTACAAAACTCTAAACCATTATCCGTTCTAATCTTTTTAACTCTAAGGCTAGTTTGAGTTTCAACATACTTGATCCAACCTACAAATTTATTATAAGTGTCGGATTTATTCTTTAAAAGGTAAACCCACACTTTTCTAGAAAAATCATCAATTATAGAAAGGAAATATCTAGCCCCACTATTAGAAGTTACATAAGAAGGACCCCACAAATCAGAATGCACATAATCCAATTTATTTTTAGAAAAAGTTCCACCTTGACCAAATTTTACTCTTTTAGCTTTACCATAAATGCAATGTTCACATAAGTCTAGGTCAACATTTTTAAGGTTGGGAATAATTTGTTGCTTAATCAACTCCTTAATCCCGGCTTCGCTCATGTGTCCTAGACGCCTATGCCAAAGAATAAATTTAGTATTATCATTTTCTTTTACTAGGTCACTAGACCCTACAATAGTTGAACCTTCAAGATAATAAAGTGTATCATTCAAATAGCCCTTCATTACTACACAAATGCCCTTCATGATTTTTAATACACCTCTTTCTAACTTTATAGTGTATCCTAGCTTATCTAGCATACTTAGTGATATTAAGTTTCTTTTTACCATAGGTACATACCTAACATCATTAAGATACTTAATACTACCATCATGAAGTTTTAGCCTAATTAACCCTTGACCTTCTACTTCACATGATTGGCGGTTACCTAACATGACCTTACCCCCTACACCGGTTCGGAAGTTACAAAGCCATTCTTGATTAGGTGTCTTATGGAAAGAACAACCCGAATCTAAGATCCAAGCTTCTTCATTGCTAGTTGTGCTAACCATTAGTGCTTCATTATATTCCTCACTAATATTTACACCACTAGACTCTCCTTTCCCATTACCACCACCAAATTTATTTTTAAGGTCGGGACAAAATCTTCTAATGTGGCCTACTTTTTGGCAATTGTAGCATTTTCTAGAATCACTTTTATGCCCCTTTGATTTAGACCAACTCTTACTTTTCCCCTTTTTCTTGGTGTTAAAATTTCCATTATGTCTACTAACACTTCTACCTCTAACAAATAAAGACTCAGAATTCGTCTTTTTATTTTCTCTTAATTCTTGTTCTTTTACTTTAATAGCAGCAAGCACCATTTCACATGTTAATGAATCCCTACCAAATTTCATAGCGGACTTAACATCATTATAAGCTTCAGGTAATGCATTAACTAATACTATAGCATGATTCTCATCAGAAAAAGTTTCACCTATATTTTCCATTTCAGAAATGATTTTATGAAAGTCATCTAGGTTTTCCTTCATGCTTCTATTAGTTTCCATCTTAAAACTAAAGAATCTAGATTTAAGATAGATCTTACTTGATATCGAAGCCGTTTGGTATGTAGTTTTGAGCTTGCTCCATAAAGTTGATGCCGTTTTCTCTCCTCTTACTTGACGTATGATGGAATCCGACAAGTGTAGGATTATCAAACTATGGGCGATTTTATCCATTTTCGAAAGTTGATCATTCGTTACGCTCTCAGGAATATCCTCTTTTTCGGAGATGGCATAGTCCACTTTTTGTTGTCGGAGGACTGCGAGCATTTTGATCATCCATAGACCAAAGTCTCATTTTCCATCATATCATTCTACTTCGATCTTTGAAGTCATCCTATCAATTCAAATAAAGGAAACCGATAGCAAGATTCTTTTCAAAAATTTATTGTAATAAAAATCTTTTTGGCATTCAAGTATTACTAATGATTCTTTATTAACAAACAAATAAAGAATATATCAAGAATTTATACTAGATGCAATTTCTAAAGATTTTTATCTATTAGAACATACCGCTTAGAAAAATTACTCAAGAATCGTCACTCTAAGAATTTTCCTAAACATGCAAGATTCTAAACTAATAAATTTCAAGAAAGAAACATGCTCATGTATGGCGGATTCTAGGACTAGGCTCTGATACCAACTGTTAAAATCGAACTAGTGTTCACCGAGGACCTATCCTAAGCATACAACGATTGTTTCTTTGAATTCGAGACTCAAAGAGAGTCAAACCAAGCAAATATCAAGGCTGGAAGATTTTTCCAGCAATGCAATAACATCCAAAACAGTGAGTAAAAAGGTAGAGAATAGAGAAAAATACACAACGATGTATAGTGGTTCGGTACGTACGCCCTACTCCACTATTCCCGAGCGATAGTCGCTCGAGCGAGACAATATTATTAGAGATTCAAGATCCAATGTTCAGAATTACATAAGCAAACATAAACTACAAGGCTAATCCTATTACATTGAGATATCTAAACTAGAGAGCCAAATTTCCATAAGGTAGGAGAAAGAAATTTGGACATCACCTTGGTTAGGATTTGGAGAGATCTTCAAGACTCTAGCCTTCTTCTCCAAGAATCATCTTCTCTTTGATGCTCTTCAACTTTGCAAGACTTTCCAACAAAACCCCAAGTTGAATCTTCAAGAAAAAACACCAAAACCCACTTTCTTGGATCCCAAATATGAAATCCACACTTAGGTTTGAAAGGTGGCTGATATGCGGTTCACCGGAGATGGAAAAAGGTTGTGGCGCTGCACCAAAAATGTTGCCCCACCTGGGTAGCAAGGTTGACGGAAATGGGAACCCCTTCTTGGGGTTCCTTTGTGCTTGCGGCTGGAATGAAGAAGGGGGAGCAATCTTTTGCTCCCTCTTTTCTCTCTCCTCTTCTAAAAAGATCAAATACCCAATATGCCCCTTTTCCTTTTCTTTCTATTTTTCTCAAACAACGTCTCTTATTTTGAACACTCTTTATTTTTCTAATTGCCAAACAAACTTAGAAAAATGAAAAACTAATCTCTCAATTTAGGAACTTTGATCAACAATGCTTGAATGAAATATGGATGCATGCCAATCTATTTATAATGAATAAATGGGTGTACATGGATTAAATGAAAGTGGTCACATTAAACTAATTCTCAAGTTTGTTTTAACCACTTAAACAAAATTGGTTAATTTATTAACTATGTATTAATAATTATTCTTGATATATTTAGTGATGTTTAATTAAAATGGTATCCTAATTAAAGTCTAGGCCATTTTTAATGGTTCTTCCAAAAGGTCTTACATCAATTAAAATACGTGTCAAAATTTATATATCCATAATTATTCCATTCTTGAGACTTTTTTACATTCCAAGTGTGCAAACCCTATCATATAAATGTTATCTCAATTAAAGAAAAGTCATAATTACTAGGGGTGTTCGTCGGTCGGTCGGGGTCGTTTTTTTTTTAGAAAACTGACCTCGATAAACGACATATCGGTTTTCTAATAATAAAAATCGAAAAAAAATTCGAATCGAGAATTCCGACCGACGGTCGGTCGGTCGGTTCGGTCGGTTAAGGCTTTTTATAAAAAAAAATCAATGAAAAACCATGGATGTTACTCTTATAATTTAATTTTTTTAGAAAATTCTCCGACCGACCGACCTTGATTCGGTCGGTTTTGGTCGGTTCGGTTTTCAGATAAAATGTGAACACCCCTAATAATTACACAATTCTGGTAGTGGTTGGTCTAATTTCCAAGCCATAATTAGAATGTTGTTTTGCTTCTGAGTCATGGTTTAACGCAGTAAAATGTCTACTAATCTAATTAGGGGTGTTCACATTTTATCCGAAAACCGAACCGACCGACCAAAACCGACCGAATCAAGGTCGGTCGGTTTTTTGATAAGGTCGGTCGGAGTCGGTTAAATTAAATAATTAACCGACGGTCGGTCGGTCGGAGAATTTTGTAAAAAAATTAAGTTATAAGAGTAAATCCATGGTTTCCAAATGAAAAATATTTAGATTTTTTTTAAAAAAAACCTTAACCGACCGACCGTCGGTCGGAATTCTCGATTCAAATTTTTTTTCGGTTTTTATTATTAGAAAACCGATATGTCGTTTATCAATGTCGGTTTTCTACAAAAAACGACCCCGACCGACCGACAAACACCCCTAAATCTAATGGAAAAAAGTTTTCCTACAATCTATGTTTGGCTATGCAGTGCACATAGAAAATGTATGTATAACCCATCATCTATAAGAACAAATAAACATCATAATTCCAAGATCAAAAGGGATCTTAGTCAGAACCCAAGTAGTTATACAAAATATACCACCTTCAAAATTTAAGAGATTATGAATTTGATCTATAATGACCACTAAACAATTTTTTTTTACAAGTTTTTTTGACACTCAAATTTTGTAGGATCCAACGGCGTGTCCCATGAGATTGATTTGTCGAGATGCATATAAATATATATATATATATATAAATCTTTGTCAGACAAATACAAGGATAATGTAATGGTTATTTACTAATCGTCTAAATTATTCACCAATAGTCTTACATGAGCAAGAACCATCTTTTAAAATGATGGATATGGTTTTTATCGCTAGCAATAATCTGAATATCTTAGAACCAATGGTGTAAATGATGACGAGTTGATCTAGTGATTAAGAGAAGTCTTAGAAAAATTAAAAGATTATAAATTAATCTATTATAGTCGCCTACTTAAGAATTAATTTCCCATAAATTTTTTTGATGATTAAATATTGTATAAGTTTATGAGTTCAAATCCTTCCCCAATATTCTTGAATTATTAAAAAAAAAAGATTTTTGATGAATGTCATTGGTGTACCTGGTTTTGCACTTATCAATCCAAAAGCTATTGCTAACTTGTCACTGTGGTGGCTTAGAGAGCTTCTTCTTTCCATTCTTCATCCATGCCATAGAGTACCTCAGATGTGCCTAGCACAAATCCAAACACCTTTAATTGTCTATCTACTTTTCCCCAGCATCTTGTAAATATCTTCACTTTGTTGATGAACTTTATCCTCTACAGTCCTACTATACTTGAAACTCGTGAACGGCGTTATCGACTTCAATGGTGGTACAACCAGGAACTTTCTTCATTCCCCTACCATTCAGTCTCGGTCTTATTCTGGCAACATCATTCATCCCAATTACCAGCTCCTGCATATAAGTTGGATAAAAGCACACAGGCTTAAGGATTATCAGGCTCCTATACGAAGAGTCGTTCGGCAACTAATTCTGCCATCTCGACTCGTCCATGGTCTCTACATGCCCCAAGAAGGGAGCCCCGAATAGCTCCATCTGGTTTCATTTTCATATTCCGTATCAAGGACTCTGCGTCCAAGAAGATCTATCATGCAGCCATAATGTTGAGATTTTGGAGAGGTCTTTTAATCCTGAATTATAGAGCTGAAAAATTGGCGTCCAAGATCAACCAAACCAGCAGGTTTGCAACCAGATTTAACACCAATAAAGGTTTTCTCATTTGGTTGAATTCCATCACAAGACATTTTAGAGAAAAGATGAAAAGTCTCATTTATTATGGCATTCCAAGAGGCCAAGATTTTGATATTTATTCCATCATTGACCTCTCGTGTCGATCCCTGAAATTGGTATTTGTAATCCCCTTCCCCCAACTTGTACTAAAAAAAGGTCAATGAAACCTAAATGAGCACAAGATGTGAGAATGTTAAGAAAAGTTATTTGAGTAGGCTCAATATACCTTATCAATTTTGTTTTTTTAATACCATCTCTTAATCAAATTAATGCTAGGTCAACTCCACAGTTACGAGTTCGAGCTTGAAATCGGTATAATTCGGCTCCCATATTATTTGAGAGCAATTATATCCTATGTAGGATTTATTGGTGCTCCTTCTTTCAATTTGTATTAAAAAAAATTAATGCTAGGTCAAACTTGAGAGCTTAAAACCACTTTGTGCTTATTTGGTCTTATGCACAACTGCCAAGTGGATACTATATATTACAACTAAGTATATATTATCGTTTTATATACACCTTTTGAACTTAAAAAATAAACAAAAGAAATTGGTCATGCACAACATTGATCGGTACTACCTAAAATCGGTGCACACAAGATGATTATTCAATTCTCAAGCTCGAATCTGTGACGCTGGTGTTGAATTGGTTTACAACCAAACACTGAAACCATTGCACCACTGACCCATTCGATCATCTACTTAAAAATTAATTAAAGTAGTATGAGTAAAGAACATTTAAACTTTGACTATAAATTTTCTTAAAAAAACATTTAAACTTTGACTATAATTTTACAATTTAAAAAATTGACTACAAGTATAAATACATGAAACTACAACAATAACAATGGTATTTAACTAACTAAGTCCTCGATTAATAACCATTCTGTCTTTCATTTTTTGTTTATTGAATTTAAGCCTACAACAACTACTTTACCATACTTTTTTTCCTTATTTGGATATCTACATCTTACCTATATTTTAATAAACAAAACCAAAATTTGTATAAAAAAAATAGCTTACAAAAACTTGTTTATGTTTTTGAAATTTGGTTAGTATTCTCCTTTTTCTTAAAGAAAGATAGATATATTGTAGAAAAAATGGAGCACATGTAGGAAATTTGAATAAAAATAAGCATAAATTTCATAAACAAAAAACAAAAAACAAAATGGTTATCAAACGGAGCCTAACAAACTCGTTTATATAAAAATAAAAATAAGGCAATTGCCATTATAAAATTACATTGGAAAAAAAAGAATGTTGAATTTAATTGACTAATATTTTAATTTATACGAAAGAATCAAGTTCTTAAATTGTTTATTAATTTATCCCCTCCATACATGCACGGCACACATGTAGAAAACAAATAAAAATAATAATAGATATCTTTGCCCACTCAAACAATATACTAAAAATTACTTTTTTTAAATAAAAAAAAAATACTTTTTAAAAAAAAACACAATATTCTAAAAATACAATAAAGTAATAAATCACTTTTTTATATATCTGCAAAGTTCTTACGCTTGCCATGCCACCCAGCGCCGGTGCACCGCGCTCCTAATTATTCCATTTTTTACAGATATTTATTCCAATATAATAGTTTACTAATTTGTAATAAAGCTGGTTAATATATATTTCCTTTTGATCAGTTTCTTAATTTATGTTCGATAGTTTTAGTATAAGTTGGAAAAATATTTATTTCATCTTTAGGTTTGGAGTGAAGTTTTAGTTCAATCCATACATATCTATATATATTTTTAAAATCGAACAATTTTACCATTGATATAAGATTTTTTATTATTTTTTTGAAGTTGAAAAAAAAGCAAATGACATAGTGACTAAAATTGAATATTGTTAAAATACCGTAGATAAAATGTTTATTTAAGAAATTTAGGAACCAAAAATCAAAACGAAAAACTTACAAAAAGAAGTTATTTTTCCCAATAATTTATCAGATACGACTATATTTGTATATATATATATTTTAACTTAGCAATGTGTTTAAGACTGGCCAACAAAAGGAGTAGTTCAACAACATCAATATATACTCGATAACTAAGAGATCAAGGGTTCAAAACTTTTTACCTCCGATTCTTTCGATTATTATAGAACTAAAAACAAAAAACAATGTGCTTAAAAATTACATACGAAATATGCTTTAGAAGATGAATGGAATTCATAATGTTTGTTGGTCGATAGCCTTTTTTTAATCACCTTAATTTTAAATACTAAATATAGACAATAAAGTTTAGATTATATATAAACTAGGAATTGGAGGTTTCACCCGTTACTCACCAAAAATACTCGCGTCTATTTCAAGATCTAAACACTGAGAGACAACTAAGTAATTTTACAAATACACTCAATCAAGGGCCCTTCAACCCTAAACGAAATCAAAGTACAATTTGGAGATAGATTTGCATATGCATGCATACAAAAAAAACAATTGGAGGACCAGAGATAAAGTAAGGAGTGAAATGGGATGATGAATCTAAGGAGTGCCCATGTTTTGTTGAATTATTGAAGGAGAAGGAATTTTGGGGGGTTGATGGATGTGCACTTAATAGGAATAGATTCCAATGGGGAGAAGGAACAGATCTATTATAATAACCAACACTTCTTTTTTCTAAAACTTTGTTTCATTAGTTTTGTTTAACTTTGACCCATTTTTTGTAAAAGGGTTTCACCCACAATGAAACTACATGGGGAAGGTTTATTTGGCCAAGTTGGAGCAAACAATGGCCACCCAATACAAAGGCATCTCACCTATATCAGATATCTGCCTTTTGTCTACAACAAAACAACAAACTGTACCTGCGCTCTTGATCATAACAGGGGCATACTAAAATAATTTAAAATGACTATAATGAATATTTAAAATATTCAAAGACAAAATTAAGAAGCTGATGATTTGACTTAACAATTCGAATTGAACAGTTTAGAGAGCAAAATAAATTTTCGATAAAAGGCTCAGAACTAAAACTAAATTGAAATATATGTATGCTTCAAACATAAAATGAAATAGGATTTGTCAGTGAATTTTGGCTTGTCATCTAGGGTATCTCATAATACAAAGGAAGGTATCAGAACAGAGTGCAAACTTTTGAGATAAGCCGTCACTTTATAGACAAAAACACAATAATTGGAATTTGAATTAAAATACTAGTATGATTGAACTAGATGTCTTTTTAGAAACACGTTTTTTTTAAACAAGAGGAACCACGCCCGTCCCTAGGCCAGACACCGAAGACATTGAAAGAATGTTGTCATAGGTGAATCTCTTTCTAGAAACACATGTTTTATATCGACAACCAAATGTAATAGAATAAAACAGTTGTGCCATAAAAATAATTGTGGTATGTGGAAGCTGACCAATCAATTACTAGCACATGAAAACGTACCTTTCTGAATTGTTTTGTGCTGCTGGGAGAAATCAATCTACCGTGTGAAGTTTTCTAACAGAGAATACAAAACATTTTCGATGTTAATAATAAAAAATAATCAAAAGACAATGTACAATTATTTTAGCCCACTAATTTTTCTACATGTGTTGATACCTCTGTTAGTTTGTTCATACAACAACTATGAGAGTATGAGAGTGGACACACATCGACCTCATCCAGACGCATCTCAACTAAATAAAACACGAAAAAACAAATCAAAGGCTAAGATTCTCCCACCACAAATTGTTGAACTAAAAAAGAATGAAAGATAGGATAAGACTTCCAACCTTTAGAGGAGTAGATGTCTTAATGAAGCTCATGAATTCTATAATTATTGAAAACTACTCTTTTTTTTTCTAAAAATATTCACCTTGTGGCAAATTGGTCCACATTAGAAACATGATAGATTTCTCTACATATTTCTAAGAAATCTAAGTTACTACCTTCATTGTCAATAAGTTTTGAGGTGAAACCTCATATTATCTAATATGATATCAGAGCTCAATGTGAGTAATGACCCCTCAAATTTTTATCCCACCGTAAAAATTTAAGCGGGTGATTTGGACTCCATCCAAGTAGGTATAAGCTTAGTGAATATTTGATCCCAAAAGTTTGGATTCAACTCTAACAAAAGTAAGTCAAAGCGAGCAGATCCAATTCAAGATGACCTTCCCAATACAGCCGCCATCTTGACCGGCATGTTGGAGATATTCACCTTGTGACAATTATCCTATATTGAAAATATGAAGATTATTCTACATCTTTATAAGAGATTTGTGTTACTCTCTTCATTGCGAATTAATTTCGAGGTGTAATTTCCATATTATCTAATAATAATAAATAACTGCTACATATAAAAACAAATTCTACCGCTTATAAAACTGTCATCTCAGACTCAACCCATAATTTTTCAGCTAGATATATTTTCCAATATCTCTAACGAATACATTCTATGTAACTACTTCTAGACAGCCAGTTAGTAATGAAAATATATAATATTACACAGTGCTGCATGGAATATATAAATAATAGACACAGTAGACGGGTACTTTGATGTTCCCCACTTTTAGAGGCCATTCCTACCCTAGCATCTCAGACTCAAATCAAACACTTCCATAAACAAGGTTAATTTAATTATAATGAAATTTAGAACTTAATCTAAATATAGAGAGAAAAGTAAAAAACTTCAACTTCAGGAATCGCGTCACGAGGAAACCATCTGTGTAAAGTTAAGGGAATAAAAGAAAAATACCAAAAAAATGGACCCCAACGCTATGAGAACTTGGCCAACTATATAAACCCATCGTTCCACCAGAAATCAAAATCAATAAACTCTCAATTCTAACAAAATTAATATCCCCTCGCACCAATTCAATTCACCAATTATCCAACAGAACCCTCCATTTTTCTTCATCAAAGGTGAGCTTCCTACTTCATTAGTCAAATTCTACTTCTTTTCTTCTTCTTCTTCTTTTTTTTTTTTTTTTCCTTCTGCTATTAAGAAAAAAAAAGAAGTATTCAGGATTCTACCTTTCAAAGAAAAAAAAAAGGATAAATGTAAAGAAAAATATGGCTCTAGTGACATCATGTACTATGCATGAGGTTACTCATGGGATGCAAACGTCTTTATTCAAGGGTCTAAACTATGTCATAATCTTCGACTATGTTCAAGTTATAAATTTTCATCTTCGAGCTCCAAACGTCTTTATTCTACATTGGGGCAATTTACTAACATGGCTATATTTGGGGCATGACTCTGATACCAATTGATAAGGATGACAAGCATACCCAATTCTCCACATTGATATGATATTGTCTACCTTAGGCATACACTCTCATGATTTTTCTTTTGGTCATACCAATGGAGATTGTTGTCACCCTTATCAATTGGTTTGGTATCAGAGCATCTCTTTTTTTTTATCATATAGCTTGAACATAGCTGAAGATTATGACAAAGTTTAGACCCTTTATGCAGTTTTTTTTTTATGTATTCAATCTCTCAACTCATGAACTATGTGATTTCGGTATATATAGGGATCAGGGAATGAGCTGGTCAGCAGGAGACTGGATATGCAACGTTTGCCAAAACGTAAATTTCAAGAAAAGAGAAGCATGTCATCGTTGCAGTTACCCCAAGCATGGAGGCCCAGACCCTTCAACTTACAGTTACATCAAGACAGAGGTCTTGGCTGGAGACTGGTACTGCACCGGCATCAACTGTGGAGCTCACAATTACGCCAGCCGCCCGAACTGCTTTAGATGCGGTGCATTTAAGTCCGTCTATCCTGGTGATTATGGCGCCTACGTGATTGGCTCCGATCAATATGGTTCTGATGCAAGCATCCCGCCTGGATGGAAATCTGGAGACTGGGTTTGTCCTAGGTACACACAATACAGTACACTTTACAGTTAAAGTTGATCAAAATTTTAAAGGGGATTGCATCTTCTCAAGTTATTATTGCATGGTTTTTAAGAGACTTGAATGCAGAAAGTAAGAATCTGCATAAATGAATTCCTGCATTATTTTCAGCTAGAGAACTTTAGTTACTTAAAAAATCATGTTGAAACATAATGTTGTATGGTACAGAATGGGATGTGGAGTACACAATTATGCAAGCAGGATGGAGTGTTTTAAATGCAAAATAGCAAGAGATTTCGGTAAGTTTATATCAACTAAAACATTTACATTTGTTATCCTTATCTGCCACTCAAAAAGTGGTTAATAAAGGCGTCATTTGATAATCATTTTGGCCCCGTTTGATAACCATTTGGTTTTTTGTTTTTGGTTTTTAAAATTTAAACTTACTTTTACTCATATTTCCTACAATATGCTCCATCTTTTCTACAATGTATCTAACTTTCCTTAAGAAAATATGTGAATGCCAACCAAATTTTGAAAAAAAAAACAAACTTCTGGAAGCTATTTATTTTTGTTTCCAAATTTTGATTTGGTTTCTACAAATATAGGTAAGATGTAGATATCCATGTAGAAAAAAACATATGGTATGGTAGTTGTTTTGAGTTTAATTTCAAAAACTAAAAAAAAAAAAAAAATGGTTATCAAACGGGGTCTTTGTTTTTAGTTTTTAGTTTTTGAAATTTAAGTGTACAACAACTTCACCATATGTTTTTCCTTACTTTGAATACATACGTCTACTAATATTTTTAAAAACCAAACCTAAATTTAAAAATAAATAAAGTAGCTTCCAAAAGCTTGTTTTAGTTTTTGAAATTCGGTTAGCATTCACATACTTCAGAAAAGATGGAACATATCATAGAAAAGATGCAACACATTGTAAGAAAATTGAGTAAAAATACGCTTAAATTTCAAAAACAAAAAAGTTATCAAATGGGGCGGAATTAACCAGTTCTGATGGGGTTTATTGTATGTAACATGGGTCTGTAATACAACTTTGGGTGTTTTCTATCTTTCAGGTGCTGCAGTTTAAAGCAGGAAGGAATTTAGGAAGGCTCTCCTTATGCGATTATATCGTCTTCTTGGCGTCTTATCCAAATCCAAATGCTCCCTTTTTTAAAATCCTTCTTCTTTTTATGACTAACAATAATAATGTTAAGCCCTTAGAATGATCCTCAATGTATGATGGGTGCGGGCCCATTTTCCCCCCTCTAACATTGCAGTATAGTTATAGCTTAGCTACTCTCTGTATCTCTTTCTAATGGAACAAACGTATCTGAATACTGTGTTTGGAGGTGGACCTCTCCCATGGAATGCCAATGGTTGCTTTTTAAACACAGAATCAATTGGAAAAGGAAACTGTTAAGGCTTGAGATTATGTCGCACAGAGAACTTTTAGATTGAACTAAGAGGAACAGGAAAGGTCAATAGGCTGAAATTTTGTGAAAGATAATTGAGGGGAAGTGGAGTATTGAAAGAGATTCAGAATATATGTGAATAGAAAGTTCCTAAGAAGATAGACTCAACTTTCAACTCAATAATTTATGGTCCTTTAAGCATCAAATCTCAATGAAACAAATTCTTATATAAAAATAGATAAGAACCAGATGCCCCACTTCACGGACATTAATGGAAACACCCACCTAATATTATTAAGCTCAAATTATGACTCAAATCCTTCAAAGACTTAGGAGGTGTTTTTGGATGAAGTTTTGGATGATAGTTTAGTTTTGGGGATTAGAAAATTGAGGTTTTGGTGTCCCCAAGGAGTGGCACGGTGGTTGAAGACTTGGACTTTGAAGGTATGCTCCCTTCAAGGTTCCAGGTTCGAGACTCGTCTGTGACATTACTCCTTCGATGTCTCCGGTTCCTGGCCTAGGGACAGGCATGGTGGTTAAAAATGAGTCATTTTGAGTAGTTGAAAATGAATAATAAAAAATGAGGCCTTAGAAATGAACAATTATTTTGAGTAGTCAGAAAATGAGTGGTTAGAAATAAGAAGTTGTTTTGAGTAGTTAGAAATGAGAAGTTATTTTGAGTAGTTACAAAATCTCTTTTGAATGGAGTTTTTTGAGGAATAATTAGTAAACGCTTAATCTAAATCCTTTTGAGAAACAAACACCCCCTGAAGTGTTCCCTAGAAAAGAGTCCAAAATCTAGAGAATCTTTGCAGGGCTAATTATCAATACAAATTCACTTTCATCTTCTAAATAGGCTATCTTACATTGGAGATTTGCGATCCCCAAACGTCACAAGAACAGATCCAAAATACACATATATTGCTGCCGAGATAATTAATCTTCACACACATTTGAACAGGAAAATAGAAGCAAGACCTAATGAAATCGAAATCCGATCAAGAACGCGCAGGAATGAAAACAATGGTGGTAGTTTTAAATTAGATTTTGAATCTTCTCTTACATTGCTTCAATCTCAGTGGAGGCGAGAATCGCCATCGTCGCCTCGGAAACAACAACTGGATCATCTGTAATCAGTACAAGAACACGGTTAGATCTAGAATCGCGTTTCCAGAAAAAGTAGAAAAATAAATCAATAAAAAAAAAAAAAAGGAGACTGAGAGTGAGAGCATATGCACAATAGCAATCGTTCTTGAAATTTACCAAATCAAGACGAAGAATCGAGAGCTTAACGATTGTAGGCGAAACGTGAGCTTCTCCAGTGTTCACTCATGGCTATGAGCAGGCAAGGGCATAATAGTGGGGAAGATAGCTGTTAGCCGATTTTGTGCCTAGGTGCCTGCTCAAAAGATAGGGAGCTATCATTCATGTGGCTAGATGCCATAACCCCAAAATTAACCATGATGAATAGTGGTTTACCTATGGTTAAAGGATGGAGAAGGTTAATTTTCTGGCGGAAGCTCATCACTCGAGAATCTAGAGGAATGTAATCATATCGATCTTTAAAGTTATATGTTGAAAGATCGTGCTTCTGGTAATTGTTCGATTATTGGTTTATCGATGAGAAGAAACAGATTATCTTGTCGAAGTTTCGAAACCTTGGAAGCATGGTTTATACCATTCATCCATTGAAAAAACAAGACCAACATTATAGGTGGGAAAACTTCTCGAATATCACTTTTAGAAAATTTAACCTTTTCAAATTGCATTAGTCGTTATGAATCGTTTAGGCACTCGAGACAATATGGGGCTTGCAGACATTACGATGAATAGAGATTGGCTCCACAACAACATCCATTATCTTATATGTCAAGAAGACCATTCTCAAGGGCGCTTGTTACAAGGTATCATTAATTCAATCATAAGTTTTTTTTTTGTTCGTTCAAAGGACCAGAGACCCTTTCTTAAATCAAAGTAGATTAAAAAAAAACAGTAAAAGAAACACAGAGACCTCACGATGAGAAAACGTCGTTCAGCCGAATCTGCATCGTCGCCAACGGACTTTAGAGGACCAAAACTTTTGCGTGATATCCTTGAAGACTTGGAAGGGGAGGGAATTTTGTTGGATACCTAAAATTGTCCAGACCAAGTGTGTACGCATCTCAATTAATGTTATGAGATATGCATCTGATTCTACAACATTTGGATGCCAAGAAAATTCTTGTAAAATTAATTCTTAGATAGGTGGTTAATAACCATCATAGATTGAACTTATCATCTTTTAATTTCTCGAGACCATCTTGATTACTAGAACACTCATATGATGCTATCCTTACTCAAACATACTTAAGAAAAAAAAGTTCAATTTGCTAAATATATGTACACTTTCGATCCTAAGGTTGTTTGAAGCCCGCACCCTACATACAGTTGAACTAAAAAATAATTCAATGTTTATTCCAAGTCACCAAACAACCAAACAAGATGATAATAACAATAAGTTGTAAATGTACCTAAATTCATTTTTAGGTCACTCAACTTACTAATCATATTGATTTAGATTTCCTTTTTTTCTTACAAAAATAATGATATATGGCTTGTATGAGGATAGTTTGTTAAAATTTACGTGTACGATTAAAATATCTTATGTTTGTGGTTATTGTGAGATTTGACCTAACCAAAGCAAAACTTTCATGGAAAAATACCTCAATTTTTTTTATGATTTTATCACTATTATTATTATTTAATCCAATAATATGTGTTTGAATCTATAATCGATTAATGGTGCATATATTTTTAAATTAATTGAGCTATGTTACCTATGCTTAAGTCGGTTTTTTTACTACAAGTTGAGGATTATAAATATAGATTTCAGAGATCGAATTCGTGACTGTAGAGTGAAAATAAATTAATCTCAAACTAGATAACAAATCGCTCCACCTACCTATTCAATAAGTCGGTTTTTTACCTATTCAATAAGTCGGTTTTTTTTTTCTTTCTATTTTTTGCAAGAGAAATTATGATGAACCTAATTTTAGCAAGATTGAAGATTATAATTGTTGAGAGGTTTAAGATAACTCAAACATGAGTTAGAGAGTTACCCAACCTTATCCTAACACCCCTAATTTTTGCAACGAAAAAAAAAGGGGAAAAAAAAAAATTAGTTGCCAGTTAATATTTTCTATTTTTAACCTCAAATACAGATAGATTACCCTTTAAATATACCCTGTTTTCCCAAATTGCATCTTCCTCTGTTTTATAAAACCAAAAACAAAAGAAAAAACATTACAAATTCTTTTTAAACAACAAAACAAAAAGAGAGGAAAAAAAAAACATGGCCGGATTACAGAGGTCCTCCGTGTCGTTTCGGCGACAGGGCTCCTCCGGCTTGATCTGGAACGACAAATTCGTCGGCGGCGAATCCAAATCCATAAATCGCCGCCACGAAGAACAGCAACCTCATGAATCCGACGACCCCGATTCTCCCTTCAGAGAGTTGAGGCCTTCACGGAGCGTCGGATCCTCCGGTTCCTTTGAACGGTCCCTATCTTCCGCCGCCAGCCGGATGGAGGTTGTGCCGCCGTCGCCGCCGCGCACGGCGAACCCGTCGCCGCCGAGGTTCGCCGGATGCGGGTTCTGCGGCGTGTTTGGCCGCCCTGTCGGCAGCCCTCGCCATCAGAAATCTAACAAGCGTCGATCGGAGTAATAATTTCATTGATCGTTAATTCTT
This sequence comes from Sicyos edulis, assembly GCA_036507275.1. Classification (NCBI taxonomy): domain Eukaryota; kingdom Viridiplantae; phylum Streptophyta; class Magnoliopsida; order Cucurbitales; family Cucurbitaceae; genus Sicyos; species Sicyos edulis. The sequence continues at coordinate 5,246,851 of CM071853.1, forward strand.
CTGCCATAATTTCTTTTTCTGGGATTTATGAAATGTTTGATGGGAAGAGTGAAATTACAGGAAGAACAAAATGGAAGAGCGGTGAGATTATACGTATATAATTTACTTTCAATCGTTATATATTGGAGGTAAATTTTTGTGTTTTTTTTTTCTTACGAATTATTTGTTAATTATATAGAGTGTATATATCTTTTATTGATGAAAAAAAATGTATCTAACTGCAACCACAATTTAATTATTAAATAGTTAAATTTTCATATTCCTAATCATTTTGAGATTACAATAATTGGACTTGGAATTCAAACTCATGACCTTTTAATCATTGAGTATACATTAATATCTAGTTGGCTTGTATTCATAATCATTAATGCTAAAATAGTATATAACAATCATTTTTATTTGTTAACTTTTTGGCGCAATGGTTCGAATGAGTCAGTGTCCAAATAATTTCATTATTTGGCTGTAAAACAATTCAATACCATCTGGGTCAGTGGTGTAATAATTTGTGTTTTTCGAATTTTCATCTGCATGCATGCATAGAATGGGGTGACAGTGAGTATGTTTTAAAACTCTATCATCTGAACGGCATGTTGTAGTTTTTGTTGTTGCTCGGTGTCACGGTCACGCTTGTCCAGAGCCGGTTGCCCATGGCCGCGTGCCCGTTCCAAACCCTTTTCATGTTATTGTTATTTTCTTGTGTTTTTCGAACTGTATGTCTCCTCACCATTTTGATATGGAAGCCAATCACATAAAAAATGCTTCATAATGTATTCTAGGGGTATGACTTCTTGAAGCTTTCTTCCTACCAATTTATATGAGTGATGCAATATAGTTGAATGGTCCTTATTGCATTGTCATATAACCTTTCAAAGATAAAAACATTTTTAAAACCTTCTTTCTCCCTTTTTCGAAAACCTTTTCTCGAGACCTGAGATGGAGGTAGGGCCAGGTTATACCATCTGCCTTTTGTTTTCGTTTGACTGACTTGTTCACCGGATTAGAGCTTGTGTCGCACGACCGCTTCGCTAAGGCCAACGAAGTTAGATCATGACACTCTGCCACAAACGAGTGTTGGGTGTGTCGATGCCTCCGGAGAGTGGCAGGATGGGGAGGTTCTCGCAGTTGCAAATCTCGATCATGCGTTAGGCCATCAAGTCTTGTCTACTTCAGCTACCTCGCACTTTGCCATATTCTATTCTCATCTCTTTTAATTGCTCCGCTGTCGTTGCCATGTTTCCGCTCTGCCATTCATGATAAAACTACATTGTTAACTTTCATGCATAGTTTAGTGGTTAAGACATGATCTTTAGTTTTCTACCTTCCCATAGTTATAGGTTTAATTAAATTGGCGTAATAGATTCAATGTTTGGTTGTAAATCAGTTCAACACCAGCTAGCTAGGTTAACAGTGTAATCGTTTTATTGTTTGATTGTAAACTAATTCAACATCAACGTCACATATTCAATTTTGAGAATCGATATTTGTCTCCCTCCCCTAATATGTACTAAAAAAACTTTTTAAAAAATAACTATATTTGTCATTATTGTCGGAATGGACTAGTCTCATAAGTTTCACTTATTTGAATATTGGATGAATTACGTCCATTTTTTCTAATTCAGCCGTATGTATATGACTTTTTGTAATTTGTTTTTTGTTTTTTTTGTTTTTTAATTATTAGTTGTAATAACGATAATTATTTGGAAAAATTGCCCAGACCACTTTTCTTCTTTTCTTCTTTTCCTTCTTTTTAAATTTTTTGAGAACAACAGATCACTCCTAATTAAACTTATGTTTATAACACAATTTTCAATTGGATCCATTACCATTTTTAAAATTGGGCAAGTATTATAATTAATGATAGATTTTCACCTGGGACAGAAATGATAAATTTATCATAAAAAAGAAAATTTTAATAATAAAATGTTAACTAATATTTTTTTATAGCTCAATCGACATCTTGTACTTACAACATCAAAGTTTGAGTTTCAATCCCCACATCTGCATGTTGTAAAAAAAAAAAAAGAGGGGAAAAATGTTGAGTGTGTCGTGGGATATTACTATTATTAAACATGCGAGATTTGAATTTATAACCTTTTAATCGAAAATCACATGCACAGTAATACTTTTGCTGCCACGTCCCCTACCAATACAACATTTAGCTATGGTTAATGATTTTTTTTTTTTTTTTTTTTTTTTTGATAAATCATACTATGATCAGAAAGTGATCCCTTGATTTTTGGTTACCTTCCAAGGTGATTGAACACAATGACACAACATACAAATTAGAACATTTGTGCTTTACGAAATTTCACGTGCATGCATGCATATCCCATGGGACGCTTTAAAACTCTATCATCTGAACCGCCTGTTGTAGCTTTTGCTGTCGCTCGGCTTGTTGCGTACTGCACAAATGAGCGTTGGGTGTGTCGATGCCTCCAGAGAGTGGTAGGACGGGGAGGTTCTCGCAGTTGCAGATCTCGATCATTAGGCCATTGGGATCGTGGAAGAAGAGCTGGTCGACGAAGGTCCCGTCGTCTTCTACCTCGCACTTGACGTACTCTATTCTCATCTCTTTTAATTGCTCCTCTGTCGTTGCCATGTTTTCGCTCTGCCGTTCAAGATAAAACCACATTGTTAACTTTCGTATATAGTTTATTGTTTAAGACATGATCTTTAGTTTTCTACCTTCCCATAGTAATAGGTTTAATTAAATTAAATTTTATCCTATATATTTTAATGTGACATTTTAAACCAAAAAAATGCAAAGAGTCTTGAAGTTTTATCTTCCTCAATTAATATTGTTAGACCTTCCTATCAATTTAAGAAGAAATATATTAAAATGTTGATATAATTAAATTTACTTTAAATTAAATTAATTCATTTAAACTTTTGAGATGATTGGTAATTCAACATGATTTAAGCAGCCACTAATTGTTATATACTAAAACTCCTTTGGCCCTAAATTTGTTTTTTAAAAAAATGAAGAGACAAAGATTTTTTTTAAAAAAAAAAGGAAAAAAAAGAGGTACCTGAAATGAGAGATGATTTTCTTTAGGGTTGATGTCTCTTTTCTTGGGCATATTATTAGGCTCATCAGATTGAAGAAGATGTATTCCCATGCCATAATTGTACATCCTAATTCATCATTAAATAAATAAATATATATATATATATATACACACATATATATATATATATTACTTTCAAAATAAAGCATTTAAAACAAAAAATCACTCTGGTTTAGGGGTCTTATAACAAAAAAAAACAATACCATGCACCATGGAAAGTAAATGAAGCAGGTCTTTTAACAAGATAAAACCCAAGGACTTTCTGGTAAAAATCCACAGATTTCTCCACTGAATTGCAAACTATTGAAATGTGATTCACAGCCTTGAGATTAATAGGATTCTTCATATTTCCAAAAAAAGAAAAAGGATAAAAGAAGGAATTTAATTAAGAACTAAAGATCAGAGGAGAATAAAAGAGAAATAGGATAAGGTTGAATTGAAATTTCTGAAGTTCCATGAAGTTTATATATTGAATTGAGTGGGAGAGAAGAAAAGGAGGTGGCAAAAGCTTTAATTTGTTTTCTTTAATCAAGCTTATTGGCAGATGGATTTGTTGGATTATTAATTGGTAAATTATAAACTTGGAAAATAAGTTAGAATTTAACATTACAAACTTTAAAATTAGAATTTAGTATCAATCATTCATTAAAACTAAAATTAATTCTAGCTGATTTTGACCTTTTCAAAGTAGGATGAATTTGATGGTTTGAGTTTTGGATTTAAGTGAAAATTAATATATTCAGTTTTGAATGGTTAAAGGGGAATAAATTAGTTTAATTTGAGTTCTAGATAAGCCTCACAATTTGTTAGTTGTCATTACCTTAAATATGCGTTTCATCTTTTCAATTGTGTGTTTTTTTGGTTGAAACAGATATTATATTTAAAAGCTAGCAAGAAGTATGTAAAATCATATTTTCTTTTTCGTGTAGCAATGAGAGTTGAATATTTTTTAATAATAGATATAAAATTAAAATTCATGACTACTTGATTATATATACATTTTTAAACAATACAATACTTTTTAAAATGTAACGCAAAATAATGAAGTTTAAGTTTCGGACAAGTGGTGAATTTCAAGGGTGTGTATGCTGATTTAAAATAATAATATTAGTTCAAGCCTCAATTATAATTATTTGTAAATTATACCCATCAGCCAGGTCTATCTACTTTTCGTTTGAAAATGGTCTTCAATATATATATTTTGACTATAAATTTGGAGATGAGGATTACAAATGTTGATTTTAGGGATCGAATCCGTAACGGGGAGTGGAAGTGGATTAACACCAAATTAGATAACCAAATGCACTATTGGTCTTCGATTTGTACTTATAATTTTATCAAACGACAACGTGAGATGTAAACAAAAACATTATGTTAGGTGACTTTGTCTCGTATTAAACTATGTTTGGAGAATACCATACTATACATTTGGCGGCATTATAAATATGTCAATTTGCTTTTGCTTTTCTTTATCATTCTTCGCGTCCCGCTATGATCTGTATTATGTCTGGATGTTGAATGCATCATAGAGTAATCTTTTTAATTTAATTATGTCGAGTATTAGGGGGCATATATGTTGAACATAACTCTTATGTGGGAAACAACAATTTTTATTATGATCACTTTAGAAGAGATTACAAGACAATTGTTTAGGACTCACATTACAAAATCACTCTATGACACTTTGTAGGACACTACAATACTTGTTTTTTCTTGGATACAAAATGTGGTGGGGTGGTGGTGTATTTATAATATGAGCTAGACAAAGTAGACCACACATTTATCTTCATATTTGTCTAGAGTGCTCCTAAAAAATATCTAGATATATTCTACTTTCTAGAACATTCTTTAAATGTCCATATAACTCTAAAATTCTAAATACTTCTACACTTTGCTAAGAAGCTTCTAGATAATGAGTTTCTATTCTAAGTAGGCTAAATTCTCTTGGGCTAGTGATGACCATTTAACAATATATATTGAAAATTTGTTGTAAACTTTTTGTTTATTTTAATTATAACACAACCCATCTTAAAGTTAGGTACCAAGAGACATTGAAAGAATGAAGACACGAGATGTATCTATAAATTAATATCACATATTAGTCTTGAACTTAAAATTTTGAAGGAGCACACTTTCAAGACTTAAACCTTCGACTACCGTGCCACCCTGAATTCCCTTTTCATCGTAAAACACTTTAAAAATATTTCATTGCAAAATATTTCAAGTCAAGCTTAATTAATTTTACTGAAAGTTTATTAGTTTCAGTTAATTAAAAAATGTCAAGTTTGTGTCTATCCATTTTTCTTAATTGAATCACTTTTTTTATATTTGATTTTTTCCCTAAAATTTTAACTTATAATATTCCTTTGTGTTTTTTTGTTACTCATGACAAACCCCATATATTTTATGGTTTTAAAAAGAAAGAAAGAAAGAGAATATCTAACGATGTCTATGGGGTGGGACGAGACTGGGGAATGACTTCCCCGTCCCCATCCCCGCCACCAATATCAGTCCTTGTCCGTGTGAAATTCACTGTTTCTTTTTTGCACTGATCGGAGTGCGGGGAATTGACGAGGATCGAGTTTCTGCCGAAAAAATTTTCCCCATGTATTTTTTTATATATTTTTTAAATAATAATCCCAAATAAATCATTTTAAAAATATATATATTTATCAACTTTTAACTATATCCTTAATTATTCACGAAAAATATTCATTCGAAAAAATAATTTCACCTATAAATGTTTTTTTATTTATAAATTATAGTATATAATGGAAGAAAAAATATTTTAAAAAAATGTAAATGGAGCGGGGATCGGGGATCGGGGAAACGGCATGGGGAATAAATTCCCCATACCCGGCCACGTTTAGACAACAACTAATTTTTTGTCCTCATCCTCCACCTTCTTCTCTGTTGGGAAAATGAATATCCTCTGAGTATGACCTAACTTCTTCATTCTCTTGTTTTATGTTTAGGCCCTCTTTTGGTTATATATATATATATATATATATATATATATATATATATATATATATATATATATATATATATATATATATATATATATATTTTTTTTTTTTTATTATGATAGAGGATAGTAAAATCGAATCGGTTAAACTAGATTATTACTAAACAATGAAACTAATAAATCATAACCATTATAATGACCCTCTTTTGGCTATTATTGTTATATTAGGTGTTGTTTTTTTAAAATACAAATTGGGAGATGGAGACTAATAAACTCTATGTAAGGGCGTTACTGCTATCAAATAATATGATAGTTAAATACCAATTTTTAAAATTGAACCCGTTTGTAAAATTAAAATAATTTTCCCATCAAACAAGATCTTATAAAACTCTCTCATTGTTGTATTTCATACACTCCACTAATATTAGTTTCGTTCTCTCTATCTGTTAACAACCGTTTCATCTGTTTCAAAAAAAAAACAACCGTTTCATCAACTTCTATTCCACAAATCCTTGAATAAGTTAAATATTTTTTTTTACCTCAATAACAATGGACTTAAATTTACAACCTTTAATAATCATGAAGCACACATTGTAAAACAGTGAAATTATGTTTTTGTTAACCGTGGTTAAAGATCAAACATTGAAAAAATGATGAAATTGCTACTATTATTATTAACTAGTTATGAGATAGATATTATATTATCAAAATTGGTATCGAAGTCTATTAAATTTAAATCGTTATTCGATTTGATTGGTGAATACAAAAGAGTCGATCATATTTGAAGGCTTAGCATATTAAAACATTTATATTGAAAAAGTAGATTGGTGAGTTTGTCAATCAATGACAAGGATCGAAGTAAATTGATATTTTTAACCTTCGTTGAAAAATTTGTCAAAATATGCATAGAATGGGGAAAAAAATGGTTTGAAAATTTGCCATACTTACATTTGTTTTTTCGAATGGCTACTACCTAATCCCCTTTTTTTTATTTTTAGAAAAATAATGGAGGTGCTTAGATAAGATTTTGGATGATAAGCTAATTTAAAGATTTATAAATTGAAAGTTTGAGCAAAAAATTCGTTTGGATGTGATTTTTCTCTAGATGAGTTAAAAATAATTTGTTTAAATATAAATTTAAAATGAATGGTTATTTTTTCATAGATAAAAAAGTAATAATTAAAGTCTCGTTTGATAACCATTTTCTTTTTTGTTTTTTGTTTCTAGTTTTTTGTTTTTTTAAAAAATAAAAATCGTATATGATTTATAATTGATTTTAGTTTTATATTTTTAAAAACTAAAAATGAAAAAAACATGTTCGATAATAGTTTTTTGTTTTTCAAGCCTCACATTTTATTTTGATTTGTTTAATTTTTTTTATTTATTCTTGATTTTTTCCTTCTTTTTTAAAAACAAAACTAGTCTTTAGAGTTCCTTCAATATTTTAAAAATAAAAACCAAAATTAATTATTAAAAAAACATGTTTTTAAAATATAAAAAAAAAGCAAAATGATTATGAAGCCTAATAATTAAAAATAAAAAAATGAAGGATTAAAAATGAATTATTATTTTTAAAAATTATAAACGTACCGTTTACGAATGAAAAATTATTAGAATAGAAATGAGAAGTTACGGAAAAAAGATAGACTTAAAGGTTAATTTGTTATCTACAGAAAATACCATCGAATGAAGGCGTTTATCAAAAAATTAAAGGACAAATAAGTCATTTAAGTTCCGACTCCGACTTCTCTGTCAGTGGAGTCTCATCCCGATCTCCGACATCTCTTCCGTTCTAGGGTTCGCTCCAAATCTCTTCTTCCCTTCCGGCAGAATCAGCCATTACTGTGTGAAAATGGACGGCGACATGGAAGTTTCCCTCGACAAGCTTCCCATCAAGCGCTTGGAGTCCATAGAGGAAAACGGCCTCGAGCGATTCCCATCGTATGATCCTTCTTTCCCTCGTTTTTCCCCATTTTTAGTTCCTGCGATTCATAGATTAGTTCATATGCGTGTTAAGGTCGAAGTAGATACGCTTTAGTTGATGTTATGCTGCTTGCTTAGTCCGCTAGGGGCACCGTCCAGCGCATGGGCCTTGTGGGTGTGCTCCTTGAGGTCCCGGGTTTTATTAGATATTGTGGACATCATCTCGAAACCAATCGGTGATGAGAGAAGTACTCTCGGTCCTAACATGGCCTCTTTTGGTTTTTGTCAATCTTGAATCGGATTCCAATTTCATTTTATTGGACCAAACACCCATTTGTTCTTAATGGTTATGTTACCGTATTCGATATTGTGGACATCTATCTTAAAACTGACTGGTTATGGGAGGAATAGTTCACCTATCTTATGAATGGTTTGAGGACTCTCGATCCTATTAGGTTTGAGGTGGTTGTGGATTAATTTCTCTGGTGACCTCAAATTTTGCCTATGTTTCCTATGTTGTCTCTTAATGCCCTGCCTAGGAACGAGCGTGGTTACCCCAGCTATACGAGAGTCAAGCTCTCATTTACCAGTTTCCAAAAAAAATGAAAGGTGTATGCTGCTTGCGTATTGGCATTCTTAATTTCGATTACGATCGCGTCTGTACATTTGTGATTGTTTAGATTGAACTCTGATTTGATTTATTTCGTTATGCTAATTGCTAAATTAGCGGGAATATTATTTTTCAATGTACTCCTCAGTTTTCCTGGTGGAATTTTCTGCACAATTTCTCGAACTTTTTTGGTTAGTTAAGGCTGATTTTTGGTATACGTCTAACAGAGATGTAGGTTATGAAGAGAAACGGTTGTCACTTATTCGGAGAATTGACTTTGCTTGGGCAATTGAGAAGGACGATGAAAAAAAGAAGCAGAAGAAGAGCTCTAAGGAGAGTTCAACTCCTTGGCCATGGCAGAACATGATAGAAAACTTGCAGTTGGCTCATCAAGAGCTCTCTGTTATCATAGACCTCATCAATACCGTGAGTTTCTCAATTAAACACCTCTAATTTTGCTACATTTTTACCATGCTGTTTGTTGTATTGTATAAATAGTGGGAAAATGTTGCTTATATTAGTTTCGCATAAATGTGCATGCCAATGCTGAGGCAAATTGTTTTAGATTTTACTCTTACGTTTATGTCTTTGCATTGTTTTTGAACTTTGATAACGTGCGTTAGTCCTCTAGGGGCTTAAGTGCGAGGCAGAAAAAAAGGTGAGGCATACAATAGCATAATATAAATTAGTTTTTTGATGAAGATAAATAGTATTAGTAAGAATAATGATTAGGTAGTGAAAAGTTGAAGAAATTCAATCTTTCATCAGAGATTTTGTAGAAAAAGCAAACATTTTTATTGACCCCAAGGGGTTGCGTAGTGGTTGAAGACTTGGGCTTTGAGGGTATGCTCTCCTCAAGGTCCTGGGTTCGAGACTCACCCAATGTTTTCAAAGCGCAAGGCGATACTCTCCTTGATCTCCTTAAAGCGAGAGGCAATAAAAAAGTGAGGCCCAAGTGAAGAGAGGCGCAACAAATAGATGCATGACTACATAATATATTGAGCATAGTTTGATGAATAAAACATAATTCTATTCGCACGAAATTTCAAATTCATACATAAATCACACAAATTATGTTATTATATGATATACCATACATATTAAATTATTATTTGTAAAAGAATTAAAGTTAACTAAAAGTATAAAAAAGAAAAGATTCTATATATATTTTAAATAATAATTAAACAAATTTAGTATCCTTACTAAAGACTTCGCATGGTTGTTAGATTTCTTCTTGAACTAATTCTAGGTTATTTTGAAGATATTAAGTTAACATATTGATAAATAAATAAAACTTGGATGAGGCGCACGCCTGGGCCTGAGGCGAAGGCGATGCAAGGTGCAAAATGGCGAGGAAAGGCGAAGGCCTGATTGAAGGAGTTCGCCTTGGCTTTTTTAGAGGCGCAACCTCGCAATACCCGCCTATGTGCAAGGCGATGGCCTTGAAAACACTGGACTCACCTGTGACATTACTCTTTTGATGTCTCCGGTACCTAGCCTAGGGACGTGCGTGGTTACCCTTGTTTCAAATAAAGTTTCAAGTTTTTTAAAGAAAAAATAATACTAAAAATTGGGCTTGGACACTGAGATGCACACCACGAGTGCAATTGTGTCTCAAGCGTGCTTCATTAAGTTTTCTTTTTTGGGAAATGCGGGTAGGCACACTTAAACCCTCTATCTATGTACTTATCAACTGATTTTAATTCTTATCAACATTATGATATACTTCAACAATTTGCCTGACGGTTAGTTGATTGAGTTTTCTTATCCAAAGCTCTCTGAAAATGATAATCCTTTAGTTCATTATACCCTGTGGAAGATTTCGATGTTTATTTTCTTTTTCATTCTTTCTTGCAAGTGTAGGTTTGTAGAAGTGGGGTCTGTTAGTTTCATTACGGAGATAGGATTATACTGCTAATCATCAGCATCTAGAATGTGCGATTATTATTTTTTCTGCTTCTTTTAACGGATTAATCTAATAATCTGGTTTCTTGAGAATATTCTACTGAAAATTATGGTGCCATTATAAAATATCGTCTTTCTTGATATAAATGTAGGTGGAAGCTAATGATGCAGTAACGGTTGCAGGGATGACAAGGCCAAAACTATTACCTAATGAAGCTTTATCTGATCTTGGAGTGTCTGTAGCAACGAAACTGCAATGCTTTCGAGTACTCTTTTTATCCCTCTTTTGCTCACAGAAGTGACTATTGCCTTAGGCCCTTATTACATTTTTCAGTTAGCTTGCATTTATTGGGCTGGAATAACCATGTTGTTAAGATTATTAAGCATTATTCTTCAAATAAATTTTATCCTAGTGTCTGTGCTATCGTTTTGGTAGTGCCTGATTTTTATCTCCTACCCCTAATTCTCTGCAGCATCTTAGTAAATATTTCAAGCAGTCAGCTAAAGGTTTGGAACGTCAGGTTGCAAGGGAAGCAAGATTTTATGGTGCTCTTATTCGGTAGTTAATCCTCTTCATTTTTCCTACAATCACTGTGCAATTAACCTATGTTAAAAATTGTATGTCATTGTGAATCTGACGTTTGGGCATTGCAATACTCGTTAAAATCCTTGAAGTTTCCTTCAATTAGAATATTTTATCATGAAATATTTATATATAGTGTGATTTTTATCACGGGCCTTAATCAATATAGACGAAGTAGACCTTAGAAGTGACTGATGAGATAATTTAGTTAGTTTATGCACCTCATGAAATATAAATATTATTGATATTCTACTTATGTTATATAATTCTTCCGTGATGTTTCATCCATACATTGGAGATCCCCACCATTTGAAATTTAGTAATCTTTTTATTTCTGTAGTTAACTTTATTTAATATCTAATTAACCATAGATTTACATATATTGGTATATTATAGCAATTTCTATAAAAAAATGGTAACCTTTTGTATTCTTAATGCTTTCCCACCCTAATAAATTTTCAGTTTTTGCTGATGATATATATTAGATTGCAGCAAAATTGGAAGGTTAAAAGACAGCGAGTGGCTGCTGCTCCAGCTCCTGCAAACGAAGGCTTTACCATTGATTTATTTGACAATTCATCATGTGACCCGTTGGCTGTGTTTCGACCGTCTTCATCTACAATTCGTGTTGAGCATGATTCATCTGGAATGCTGACCATTAATTTGCCTCCAAATTCATGTCACTCCCTTCGTTTCGGATTTCTCAGTGGATCTAATGTAGAAAATCCTCTGGAGCGTGGTAAAAATGAGTCCACAAATTCATCCAATCAGTCTACAATTAAGAGTGAGAAGGAATTTCCAAATGACAATGAGTACATTAAGGAAACAAACTCACTTCTCCGTGAAGTTCACCATGCCATTTTTAGTGAGCAGGTGGTTTCTTTATTACTTTGATCTTGCTCATCATAAATCTTGCTACATTTGTCCCCCACCACATGTAAATTTATTTTACTCTACTGGTTCCAGGTGTTTGATTTGGTGAACCGTGAAGCATTCAATCCATCATTAGGTATCAATGTCACTGGCATACGAGAAAATTACTTGCAATTAAGTATCGATCAGGGTACCTCGGTCTTCATCTCTCTTGTTCCGTCTAGTCAAAGTTGCCAAACAGTTGAAGGTGCAAATACAAAGATTTTGGATGATACAAATTTACCTTTTGATTCACTTGATGGGATTGAATTACCAGATAGAAGTGACCCCCTTGAAAAGAAATTGCGGAATCCTAATCATACAACATTTGAGATATATCTGCAACACATTTTCCATGAGCTAGTGTTTGTTAAATCAAACGACAGACCCATTTCTGTCTTAAGCAGGCAATCCGTTCAACATTCTAATGATGGATCTGGGCTTCTTGGTCATTTCTGTTTGTCTCTGGCCCACAGAATATTCGCAAACAATGTTCTCATGGAGCTCGAAAATGTGGTAAAGTCTTAATTTCTTAGTTTGTGTTGGTTGATATAATTAAATTTACCTCAATCCATCAGCTTAGGCTTTTGGATTGATCGGTGGTTTAACATAATTCAACATGGTATCAGAGCAGGAGGTCATGAGTTCGAATCTCTGCCAAGCCATTTCATCCCCAATTAAAATTAAAGTCCACTTGTAGGCCATTTCTCAAATTTCAAAACCCACAAGTGAGGGAGAGTGTTGGTTGATATAATTAAACTCACCTCAATCCATCGGCTTAAGCTTTTGGATTGATTGGTGGTTTAACATAATTCAACAGTTTCTTTCATTTTTCTCAATGAAAGCCACCATGTTTAATAAATTTTTTTATTTTGTAAAAAATAAAATGGTTATGACTTCTGCATTTGATGTTACTCAGCATATTAATCATAGTGTATGGTTGATCTTAGGTTTGGAAAGTCCCATTTATTCAATTGATATCTCACCCCACATGGAATTCTCGAAAATCTTCGTGGACGTTTTTCATAGAAGTTCCCCGGTCCATACTTCATCCTAATAGCGTTTCATCAGACAGTCGGATGAATCATGTAACCAAATCACAATTTCAGACTAAAGTGGTTGTAAATGATGATTGCATCACTCTTGAAGGGGAAGGTGCTCCCAATGTCGTTGGCTTGTTCAAGGGAAATTCCAAGGACATCTATTCGATGAACAGATATGGCTGTGACTTGGCTGATCTTCCTGTTACAATTCTGCTGCAGGTAAGCACAAAAAGTAGATTCCCTTACTTTTGAGCTTCTTTTTTTGGACATGAAATTACAATATAAATATAGATTACAGAAGATCACATAAGTAGTTAAGGTGTTTCATAACTATAAGTACAAAATAATGGATTAAGTTTACACCAAGATATAATGTGATAAGTGATGTTCTACAATAAGGTATCAAAAGATGAGCATTTGTCATGGAATTCCTTCTGTTTCTCTCCAACCATATACCCCAACAAAATGCTTGATAAAATGCTCCCATAAGATTTTCTTCTCCTTCTTAAACGGATGACCAAGTAGTGTCGATGATAATAATGAGTAAGGATCCAGCTGAAGGGTGATTGGCCAATTAAAAGCATTTCTGATAAAGCATCATTGGTTGGCCTAATAGTTAAGAAGATCTTAGAGAATCAATAAGTTATAGGCTCAATTCATGATTGCCCCATCTTCCCAAAGGGGCAATCTCGTTGGTTGAAACTTGAGACTTTTGAGACATCTTCCTTTCGAGGTCTCAGAACTCCATGAATGAGCTTAATTGTAAAATTCTTTGTTGTCTCTTGGGTCTTGGGCCTTGAGACGGGCGTGGGATCCCCTGATTAAAGCTTTGATTTTTTGGTTTCAAGAAAAAAAAAATCACAATGGCTAGTTATCTAGGAATTATTTTCCTACCATTTTTATTGACAATCAAATATTGTAAGATCAAACTGTCTGTTTTGTTTTATGAGAATAGTTGATGCATGCATAAGTTAGTCTGGACACTCACAGATTAAAATAACCCAAAGCAATAATAATAGTGTTGTCTTATTTCTGCTAACAGGTTGCAAGCCAAATTGTTCTTTGGCTTCACGAAGAAGCTCTAACCTGGGGAATAAAGGCGAATCGTGACTTCCTAAGTCTCTCGTTTGAGCTAGAACAGGGAGAAACACTCCGGCTGGTAGCCCATGTGGACCCAGAAGATGCTCAAGGATACCTTTCTTGGTGGTTGGTAATGGACGATGGCTTGATGGAGGACAGGAAACTTAATTTTGACATTTCAGATGTTGTACCTGAATACAGGAAGTTTTTGGGCCATTTATCTCTGGAAGTTTTGCATTCAACACTAATGGATTTGGTTAGTTTGTGCAGTGGATTTGGTGGTAGCCTATAAACCCCATGCTCACTTTCTGGTATTTACAATCAGAAAATTGCATTATGTTCTTGTATTTTCTGCCTCAAATCTAATGAAATCTTCAATTTTTGTCCCCTTTGCTTACTCAACCTCATATATTATTTTTATGTACCATTCCAAGTAGTAAAGGTGGGCCCTGCATGACCTGGATGGTTTGAAGCTGACTTCAAGAGGAAGAGCCCTTTGGAAAACCTCATCTTCTAGTGAGTACTCACTTAAAATTGAATGATCTCGATTTGATTTGTACTTGAAATTAATTGATCTCTAATCAGCTAATTAGTAAACTTTCTTGTGGTGATTTTGGCTCATTTTCATGTGTTTAAAAGGACATGGGGATTATTTAAACTTAAATGTTAGATCAATTAAAAGTTTATAGTTGAATGTTATGGTTACAAGGATGATGTTCAGAGTATGTTATAATGGAAAGAGATGGAATCACAATAAAAGTCTTTATTAGTCGACTTAAAAGGAAAACTTGGGCTGTTTGTTTGGCATATTTAGGTAGTATTTAGTTTTAGGATTTATGAACTTCTCTTAAAAAATCTACGTCAAAATGAATTTTTACTAACTACTCCTTAGTTTTACTTTTAAAAACAATTCTAATTTCTAACAATTCATTTTTAATCATTTATTTATAATTACTCAATCATTTCTAATCAATCATTTTTAATCATTCCTTTCAAATAAATCAAAATAGTTCATTTTTAATTATTTTTTTAACTACTAAAATAATTATTCATTTTAAATCTACATTTAAACAAAGTTTTGACTTCAATTCCTCTACACAAAAACTACATTCAAATAAGTTTTTGGCTACAATTATCTATTTTTAACTACTCAACATAACTCCTTAAAGTTAAATCCTATCTAAATATGTCAAACAAACCACCCTTTATAAAAGCTTACCACATTGTTACTACAATGACATACATAAATTTGTATCAAAAGGTCATGAACTTTACCTAAAACAATTTCGTGAAGAAAGGTCACGAGTATAAAATTTCTATCTCCAAATGGTTTAATTCAAACAAGATAAAATCCAATTAAAGATAAGTATATTTAATATTATATGATACAATTTTTTTAGTTTATCATGAGTTTGGGAATTGAATATTTAATCTCGTGATCGATAACACTTCATAGTGAACTATGTTTGCTTTGGTTGTAGCCTGGATAATGTTATTATTTGAATAAATAAAATCATGCAATGTATTTTTATCATTAATCATATGATAACATCAGCCTTTTTAGTTCAAAACATGGAAGTAGGTAATTTGAGCTTGTGATATCTTGATTTATATGCATGGTTTATCATGGTTAAGTTATGTTCTTATTAGCCATGATAGCACAAATAAGCCTAAATAAGCCTAACTATCGTAAATTAGAATATTAGATATTGACGCCAACAAGACTAATAATGTTAGTGTATTCTCATGACCAAAAAATCATAAATTCGAATCTTTCCTTTATAATTGAACAACAAAAAAGCATACTAGATATTGCCATAATATGCTTTGAAAAAAATTGCCGTAAGAGAATTTGGTACTAAACCAATTTGGCCTAATTTTATTAAAGGCTCATTTAAAGCTTAATAATACATTTTTAAAAAAAACTTCCATAAAGTTGCCGGTTATATAGTTATATATATATATATATATATATATATATATATATATATATATATGAACTTCAGGAAGACGTCTGTTTCAAGACCAATCAAACTCTAAAAATACTAAACTTGAAGACCATATTTCATACGTTGCATCATTCAAACTTGAATCTGCAAACAATCAAATGATTTCTTAGAAAGAATAAAAAGGGCAATTTTCCTTAAAGAATAAGAAATGGCATATATACATAAATGGTATCTATCTAAATACTAATAAAATTTACATTTCAGTCCACAGATTTGTTCATAAAAATTTTGGCATCCATAATACCGCTTTCCAAAGAGATAGGTGGAAGCCAATC
This sequence comes from Sicyos edulis, assembly GCA_036507275.1. NCBI lineage: Eukaryota > Viridiplantae > Streptophyta > Magnoliopsida > Cucurbitales > Cucurbitaceae > Sicyos > Sicyos edulis. Next base: position 5,263,227 of record CM071853.1, read on the forward strand.
TAACAAATTGTTGGCATCTACTTAATTATGGCATCCTCTTAATTACCATAAATGTTGTTTCCAAATCAATAAATAACAATTCAAATCACCCTTGACTTTAGTTTTTTAAAAACAAAATAATGTATCAACCTAATATAGTTCACGATTAGTTATCTACTTTAGTGTTAATCCATTTCTATTCTATAATTATGAGTTTGATCCATGGTATTTGTAATTTCTCTTGTCCCAACTTGTACTAAAAAAACAAATTCGAGTCCAATAAGTTTGAACTTTTTGAATCACAATTATTATTAAATTAAAAAAAATTTAAAATACTATAATTATCATTCAATCCATTTGCCACCTATCTTAAGATCAATTCCGCTTATTTGACAACTAAAATATTATAATTATCGTTCAATCCAATTGCCACCTATTTTAAGATCAATTTCGTTTATTTGACATCAAATGTTATAAAGTTAGATGGATGTCTTCAAGGTATTCGTAGATTAATCTAAATATTTATAGATCTCAAAAAACGTTTATAGGTTAGTGACATAATAATTTCATTATTTGATTGTAAACCAGTTCAACACCAGCGTCACAGATTCGATCTCTGGTACAATTTCATACAATATACATAAGATTTGACAATGTTTCCTAGTAACATTGAATATTTCGCAAAATTTAGGTACCTCAGCATTTTGGCAGTCTGATTTCATCCCCAATAGTTGACTTTCATGTTGTGAAGTCCTCAATTAAGGAAGCAAACAACGTTGGCAATTACCCATTACTAAGGGCAAAACAAAACCCCAAAAAATTGAATTTTTATTTTGGAAGAAGAAGAATTACCTCGCACGATTCAAAAACCAAAACCCCCATATTCTTATTTCTTTCACGCAACGAATAACCCCTTCACTCATCATCCCCATCATCAAATTCCTAAACATTCCTTTACACAGATCTCCATCGTCGCCATCACCGCAACAAGAACAAGAAACCAAGCTCGCAGTGGATACCCAAAATCTTGTAATACCCTCTTTTGTTTCTTTTTATTGCATAGCCTGCTCGATTTTCCCGCATTCAATGCAGGAATCTACAAAACGGACGAAATTACATTGTGGGTATTGCAGCGGTTTTGAAGTCAAATCGTGGGTTGTAGAGAATTTTGAGCTTTTGCTTCTGTAACGGGTTGGAATACGAAGAGCCCCCAAATGGGTTTTTGCGAATCTTCATTTTGAGGATCTCTGATTGGGATTTGGCCCTTTTTCAATGATCTTGTGCCAATCAATTCGTGAGTTCTTCTTTGATTTGAAGTGAAATTTAATTTTGATACATTTGAATCTTGGAGGGGTTATACGTGGAGTTTCCCAGTGGAAATGCAGTAGTTTTTTTTTCTGGGAAATTGAAATTTGATATAGATTTGGAGTTAGAAGAGGTGTTTTTCTTGTTTCATCTGTTCTACATGCCTTTTGCTTAGCTATAATTTGTGTGTAAAGATGTCTGGGGGAACACCTGTAGCGGGTGGTTATATGAGGCAGAGGCATAACCAGGGATATGCTTCTAGTGGTGATGATATTGAGGATGATGCTTGTTCGAGGTTTCAATCGATGTCGTTTCAAACTCCGAAAAGCCGGACGTGGATTGGAGTTGTGGAGAATGTTCTTTGGCTTGCTTCTGCTGCTTTCATTGTATACTATGGCGATAAGCACTCCAATATGATATATCTCTTGTGGCATGATGGCCGAATAAGAAGGTGAATACTTAGCCTTTGAGAACAATCCATGATTGTTATATCATCATTCCACTTCGTTATTTCAGTAGCTATATACTAATTTGTCACTGCATTATATCTAATTACTTACATTGGTAGATATATTGTTGGTTGTTTTTGTTTACTTTTAGCTATGTTGTTGGTTTTTTATCACCCCCAATGATTCTTTTGATTGCTTCATAACTGATAAGTTTGGAGCTATATGTTGAGGACTGTTTGCTTACATGAGGCGGATTACCTTAATATACCTTGGAATTGGAATCTAGCATTATTCGGATATGAAAAATTTTGCATTATTATAAGCCTGCATAGTGGTCGTTCCTCTGTTTTCGGTCAACATTGGTAATAATTTATATTTAGATGATAAGATCTTGCAGAGAACATATGCTTATTGCATTTACTGCAAGTTTTCTATGCTTAGAGAAAAAAAAGAATGAATACTTATTAAGTAGTTATTATTCAAGATTGATAATACCTTCTTGTTGGATCTTTCTATGGAATTTTTTCCTAGAAATTGAGTGATTGGTGAGTATTGGGACTGCTTTTGTTGATTGGTATTAGAATCATAGATCTAGACTTGGTGGGGGCTGTTTCCAAGTTTTGGTGTGGCCTTGGTTTTGATCAATACTGGACAGTGGCCGTGCTATGTTGGAGAAGATATTCTTCACCTCTCTTTTTAAAAAAAAAAGAACTTTCTGTGGCAAGTGGGATTCTTCAAAGCTGTATGGAATATCTAATTAGAAAGGAATATAAGTCTTGGGAGTTTGGATATCAGGTTTTAATGCATTTGTTTGGGCTGTCGGGTCTCGATTATTTCTTTGTGATATTCCCTTACTTTTAGTTCTCAACTGTTGGGGTTCTTTCTTGTAATGTTTTAGTGTCTCCCTTTTTTCTTTGGCCTATGATGTTTGTTTGGCCCTTTATAAATATTTCTTATTATTAATGAAAGTGGCTTTTTCATTAAAGAATATAACTGTAAGATTCACTTACATCACTTGAATTCTATTCTCTTGAGCAGACCTCCTTTGTACCTCGGAATGGTGTGTATCGGTTTGAACCTTGTCATCTTCATTTACACAAGTATGTCAGCCTGGAGTATTAGAAGGTTTGATGAAAAATGGGAACTAGCAAGCTTATCAGTTTTACCAATTGTAACACTTCTTGGGCTTATCTCCTTTTGCTTGTAAGATAGCTCCCCAACATTTTATGATATGCAATCTATTAACATTCGTCATATTCTCATCTTCTCTGATAGAAAAACACTTATTTTTTTCACTTGTAGGTTGTCATTTGCTCTTTGGCCAATATGGAGTTTCCTGACCATTCCTCTTCTGGTACTTATCTCATGCTTTTGGTTTTACCAATTTTTAGGCTTTCAATGTGGCTTTACAGTGACCATTACTACTCTTTGGTGTTGCTGCAGTTTACTATGTTTATGGCATGCATGGTAGTATTTCCCAATATAATGATCGGGAAATTCCGGAATCAGAGTGATGTACTTCGCATAGATTAACTTTCACTCTTTCAAAGTGATGCATAGACGATAAGATTGATTAAGCACAGATGATTGGTTGGACTGGCTTGAGATAAAAGAAAGTACTGATTTGGATACCATGGTTTTCCAAAGACAACTGCCTTCTCTTCAGTCAACTCAAATCCCAACCTCGCCGGAATGATGCACTCGTACGGTACATCTCTGGTGTTTCTTATTTTGGTATGACCACAACCGGAGCACGATTCTTATATTGTTACATCTTTTGTTAGCAAAGTCCATTTACTTTGTTACATAGTTTAGCTGCCTCATTTTTTCATTGGAAAGTAGTCGTGTGGCGTGCCCTATTATTTGTGTACGTGATTCATTTTATTGTTAGCATCTTCTTTGGTGATAAATTTGTTTGGGTTTCTAAGCTAACTTAACTTCATTGGCATCCTTGGCACAAGGAAAAAGAGAAAAAAATCATTAGACAATATGATGGGGGTGAGTTTGGTGGGACTGTAAAGTTTGAGAAATCACTGTTTCAGTGAAGTTACTTGACTGAATTATCTCTTGGGCATGTTGCTTGCTTAATTTTTGATCTTCTTGTCATTGCTGAATTGTGTATGAGGCATTAGTTGATTGTTACTTAGAAAACTGAATAAAGATTTGGTTAGTCTTTTTCATGAATTTTTGTTTTTTAGCATCTGTGAGTGTCTGCTAACTTACGTGCACCTCGACTATTCTCACGTGACAATCCACATGACCCTAAAATATTCATTAGTCTCTTTTTTTATGAGTATTGGTAAAAATATCATTAATTTTGCATCCACTTAAGCCTGTCTTATCCCTTGATTGACATCCATTACTTTTCTGATCTGTATTGGTCACCAAATTTGAGCAAATTGAGTGTACTAGAAAAGCTAAAGCAAACCCCACTTTCCTTCTACTTTTCTTGATCCTTATAAGACCACAACCATGCGCTGTTCCCCTTGTTGGAAGCTTTATCTTTTACTATCATACACACCAAAAGGGAAAAGACAAAGCAACTCTATTTCCTATTTTCATGGCCCTACTTCAAATTTCGACGTGTTTATTCGATAATCGTTTGTCGGGGGCTCCATTCCTTGCATTAAGCTCATAACCCGTCTCCACGCGATATCACGTATCTTGAAGTTGCTAAAGAGGCGTGATCTTCTTGTTAACTTCTCAATCTTAGACTTAGAAGAACTAAACAAATGAGTTTTGGTGCTGAAAATTTGAAGTTGCGTGTGCACATTTCAAACTATGTTTGCTTCGATGTCTCCTAGTGTTTGGCCTAAGGATAGACATGATTACCTCGAGTACAGTGGAGGGAAGTTTCGATTTTTCGGTTAAAAAAACCATGTTTGCTGGAGAAATGACAATGTGAAAGAAAGTTTGGAGTTTGGATCAACTATGTACCTAATTGTTGTATGGTTTATTGTTTTGATGTAGGATTTTGACAAGGATGCAGGTGACCTTATATGAGCATTGATATTCTTTCTTTTGTTTATATATTTGGTAAAAAAAAAGAAAAAGAATCATGAATATGTTGGATTGCTAGCGGACAAATTTAATGTAAAATTTTGTAATCTTTCTTTGCTGTATAAGTTGGATTAACTATTAATCTTTTTACGTCATGTTTTTCTTCAAAAACATTGAACTTTGTTATATGGGTCGGTCAAGGAAGCCTTGGTTTGTGAACTGAAAAAAGTAATTTGAAGTAAGGGATTTCAGTTGATTTCATGTTTCTCAAATAAGGGGTTTAGAAATAGGATAATTGTAATAATGTATTTGTAAGCAATACATTTAACTACCAATTAAATATTTAGTGGAATCACAACTACTAATACTTATCTTATGAGCAGCCTTCTGGCTGTAAATTTAATATATATTAATTATTATATATTGTGTTTTCCATGCTTTATTTTTAACAAAAAAGATAAATAGTATCTTATTTATTGTTTTCTTTATTAAAAAATAGATTCTTTTTTGCCATATTTGATAATCATTTCTTTTTCGTTTTTTATTTTGAAAATTTAACTTGTATTTACTCAAATTTGATTTCATCTTTCTCTTAGGAAAGTATGTGAATTTTAATCAAATTTTATAAACAAAAACATGTATTTGGAACCTATTTTCTTAACTTTTAAATTTTGGTTTGACTTTTAAATACCTAAGTAAAATGTAGATAGTAACTGCCATTGTAGAGTTGAATTTTAAAAACAAAAAACAAAAATCAAATGGGGTTATTATCAAACATGTTTCTTTACCAGCCATTCTTCCATTGTGAAATCTACTTTCAAAATATAACTATTTGGATAAAATTTGTATGGCTAGTTTAACAATAGAGGAGAAAACTTCAAACTTGGCAGCGTGCAATCAAAAGGGAGAAAAACATAGATGATAAAGAGGAAAAAGAAAAAGAATGAAATGGGAGGGCAGAATTGGAATAAAATGAAGATTGAAAAAAGAATGAAACACATTGCTTGTTTTTAAGACTTTTTGTGAGACAATGATCTTCTTTCCTTGGATCAAAGATGTGGACTTTACCACCCAAGAAACAAATTCAGTTAGGATTGGGACACTTCTTTTTCTTGCCCTAGAAGTTGACCATTTAACATCTCCTTCCCACCCTATTCTCCAAATTGGTGTGAAGATCTCCTCCATTGTTTTTATCATTTTCTAAATGTAATCAAAATGGTTACATTTTGGAATATTTTAGATGCATTCCAAGCCAAACTCATATATGGTTCAACTAACAAACACACATATATGTACACTCTTAAACACAAAAGATTAGAAAATTACCAAATCTTGTTTCAACCTTGATAACTTTTGGCATAGTATTTTAAAGTGAGATACTTTAAGAAAATTACCAACAGGGTGCTTTTAATATGAAAAATGTTACAAAGTAAGAATTCAACTATACACTCAACTTTAAAAAAAATCAATATATTATAAAAATATATTTTTAAACTCAAGCATTGCTTTAAAAAGAACCCAACAATGTTTTTTTTTTTAAAAAGAACCCAACAAAATAGTGATCAAGAGTGTTGTAATAGTGTGGTTCAATTCATGTGACAACTTATTTAAAACTTAATTTTTTACAAGTTTATAAGGTCAGACACTATATCCATAATATTAGTCGAGATATGACAAATTAGTTTGAATGTCAGTTACCCTAATACTTTTTTCTCACAACACAAAAATAATAATTAAAAGAAAAGAAAAGTGAAAGTTAAAAAGAATAAATTGGAGAATGTGGACTTTCATTGGTTTTGTTATTAACTTATCATATAAAAATAATAATGCAGTCACAATTCACACTCTCCATTTTCTAAGAATCCACATCATTCATGGCCCTCTGCCCTTTGGCTCTTTGCCATGAAGATTGAAAGCTATTTGCCTAAAATGACGAAAATACCCTTTGTGGAGTAGGAATTGGGAAAAGCTGTGATGTGTTGGTTGGTCAACTGGTAGAAATATCTTTATGTAATTTGAATGAAAGGAGGTATGTGGATTGTGGGGTCTCAATTTTTACTCTCTTTTTTTGTGGAATTTTCAGTCTTTTTTTTTTTTTTTCCTTTATGGTTATTTGATTTGGATCCTGCAAACAATTTCTCCTCACCATTTGAGGGTTTTGTTCTTCATTTCTTCAATTAAACAACCAACCCTTTAACCGCCATCATCATCATCATTCAATGCCTCTATATCTTCATCCCCTTTAATGGGTGTAGGTTTGCTTTTCCAGTCTCTCATTCTTGTGCTTGGTTGGTTGTGGCGCTGAGAAAAATGGGCCCTAAACTCCACTGAGGTTTAATGGCGACATGGGTCTTTTTCTACTGCTTCAGTGGCGCCTCTTTGCTCCCGTTTTAAGCTGTCTCGCATTTAATTTTTCTTTTAGGCTGTTTTTTTGTGCTCGATACGATTTGGGGTTTCTGATTTCTTGTCTGTAGACCTTGTGGGAAGAGCTTTCCACGAGGTTTCTCTGTTCAGATCTCTGATTTCTGAAATGGGTCTTTGAGATAATGCCCAAATCATGTTGGGTCTCTTTCTTCCACTTTTACTTCCTAAGATGATTTGTGATTTGGAGGTGGGTTTTGGAAGTGACAGGTGATTTCTGGAATTCTATGACTGATTCTATTTGAAGAAGGTTTTTGTTTCCTGAAACTTGAATGTGGAATTGCCAAAGTGGAATTTACTTGTTTGAAGACTGAAGAGTTGACTTGTTGGCTGTTGCTGTGGTTAATTTGTATGAGTGATGCATATTTTGTTCTTATATGGTTCTTGTAATATTAGATAAATGTGAGATTGATTAGTAGTTGGACTTTGAAATTTTATCTGGTGCTGCAATTTTCCCAAAGAAAGAGATGGAGAGAATGATCCAACCTCCTCTGGTAAGTCTTTTGTTTATCTATTAATTGGGCTATGTTCATAGTTTTTTTTTATTTTATCTCTGATCACTTCTTTTGATTAATATGTATATGTAGACTATGTACTGATGTGTTAATGTTCTATGATCTTCTCTGATGTGGAATTTTTTAGAATGTTAATGATTTGATTTCTTAAGATCCTTGTTTGATCATTGATTAATGCAACTTGGGGATTTGGCTTTTACCATGTTTGCTTGTTGATCCAAATTCTTCAGCAGTCATTAATAGCCTTCTTGTTAGCTAAGTGAATTGTCAAAGAAGTAAAGTTGTTGTTTGCTAAATTGCAAACTCTCATTTGTTACCATAATTTTTAATTTGAGTAGGCAGCAAATCCTAATATGTACTTGGAGTGGGAGTTCTGTTCTGGTAGAGTAAGTGGAAGAAAATACGAATCACATTTTCGAAGTTTTTGTTTTGAACAACTGCAATCATCGTAAACATCAATGTTTTAAAATTAAGGTTAAGGTTTGTTGTCAAATCCAGGCTCTTGTGTTTCTTACATCTCTTACTAGAACCATGCTAAAATTGACTTGGCAGAAAATTAGAATGGTTGTTATGATATATATCATCAAGGGGATTGTTTTTCTGTTCTGTCTTGTAATTTTACTTTTTATTTATGGAAGCTCCTCTGTCTATGCTATTCTTTTTTGCAGCTCCTCCTTTTCCAAATTAATTTTTATTCAAAATTAAAATGTTTTTATCATTGTACCCTTAATGTTTGCATTAACTAAACTACTTCAGTTTTCTTTCTTGAAAACGTGCTTAACATTTTTTTTATGATTCTTAACATCTTCTTTATGATTCAATTTTAAATAGATCAACATGCTTGAAATTTTGAAAAATATATTAATATGAACGATCATGAGTTGGAAATGGTAAAAAATGGAAGCTGTAAACCTTGTCTCTAAAGTCATGAGTTCAAATTCAAACCTTAGCAACCACATACACAGAAGATATTGAATATCCTACAGCTTTTCTGATGCAAAATATTATTGTTGGTTGATATAATTAAATTTGCTTCAATCCATCAGCTTAGATTTTTGAATTGGTGGGTGGTTTAACATAATTCAGCAATTATAAACTCAAGTAGTACCATGCAATCCACTAAATAGGATCTGTTAAGATGAAGATTAGAAGTAAAACATTTAAGCAATATTAGGTTTAATTCGTCCCCAATGAGTGGCACAGTGGTCGAAGGTCAGGATTTTGAAGGTGTGCTCCCCTCAAGGTTCCAGGTTCGAGACTCATCTGTGACATTAATTTGTAGACACCTCCCATGTCTCCACTCCTTCGATGTCTCCCGGTGCCTGACCAAGGGACGAGTGTAGTTACCCCGAGTATAGTGGAGCGACTCTGATTTCTTGGTTAAAAAAAAGGCATCATTCATAATACCAGCATTTGGGGACGCTGCAAATTTCTGCACCTACTTGTTGACATGGATACCAATACTATCTGTGCTATTGTCTTTTGTAGGAGTAAGAAGAAGAATGACTAACATACACTCATGGATGGTTTCAGGTTGACACAACAGCTTGTTTATGTAGAGTAGATGCAAGCCTCAAGACTGTTGCTGGAGCTAAAAAGTTCGTCCCTGGTTCAAAGCTTTGTCTACAATCTAGCATCAAACCATCTATACACCCGACTAGACCTAAGCCGGCTCGCAGTGACAGGAGCAGGAACCAATCTCCTCTGCTTCCTGGACTACCTGATGATCTTGCAATAGCTTGCCTTATCCGTGTCCCTAGAGTCGAACACCGTAAACTCCGATTAGTTTGCAAAAGGTGGTATCGTCTTTTGGCTGGCAACTTCTTTTACTCACTTCGTAAGAGCCTAGGAGTTGCGGAAGAATGGATATACGTCGTTAAGAAAGACCGAGATAATAAGATCTCCTGGCATGCCTTTGACCCCATACATCAGCTTTGGCAGCCCCTTCCTCCTGTCCCTAAAGAATATTCTGAAGCTATTGGGTTTGGCTGTGCTGTTCTTAGTGGTTGCCACCTCTATTTGTTTGGTGGAAAAGATCCAATAAAAGGAACAATGAGACGAGTCATTTTTTACAGTGCCAGGACAAATAAATGGCACCGAGCCCCAGACATGCTTCGAAGGCGGTATTTCTTTAGTTCGTGTGTGATAAACAACTGTTTATACGTTGCAGGTGGGGAAAATGAAGGCGGTCATCGGTCCTTGAGATCTTCTGAAGTCTATGACCCGAATAAGAATAGATGGACATTTATTTCCGAGATGAGCACTCCCATGGTGCCTGTCATTGGAGTTGTTCATGAGGGTAAATGGTATTTGAAGGGGTATGGAGCTCAACGTCAGGTTCTAAGTGATGTCTACGAGCCCAAAACCGACAGCTGGTGCCCTGTTTACGATGGATTGGTTGCAGGTTGGAGCAACCCAAGTGTCTCCTTAAACGGACACCTTTATGCTGTTGACTGCAGGGATGGCTGCAAACTTCGAGTCTACGACAAAGTATCCAACTCGTGGAACAAGAGCATAGATAGCAAGCTGCATCTGGGGCATTCTCAGGCGTTGGAGGCAGCTGCTCTCATTCCTCTCAATGGGAAATTGTGCATTGTTCGCAATAACATGAGCATTTCTCTTGTCGATGTTTCGAAGTGTGAAGATGCCACCGGTGCACTGGGTGAACATCTGTGGCAGACCTTAGCAGGAAAAGGGCAACTCAAGACCTTGGTCACAAATCTTTGGTCTAGCCTTTCGGGTCGAAGTCGTCTGAAAAGTCACGTAGTTCACTGCCAGGTGCTTCAAACATGATTTTTTTTCATACCATTTCATAGGCTTTTGGTGTTAATATGTCTTACTATTGATTCTCCTCTTTGCATATCTTAAAATCCTGGGAGAATCAATGCTGGTTATCAATCAATACTACTTCAAATAGTTTTGTCAAATGGACAATTTTATCCTCTCTGCCTTATTCTTTTTTTCTATTCATTAGTGAGAAAAAAGGTTAACAGATTGTCCATTCATCATGAAATTATTTGTAGTAGTATTGGACTGTGAGAAAACTATTATTGAACTTGAAATATTTCTGCAATATGATGTCAGGTGATTCAACAAACATGATCATGTGTATTTGAGAGATCCCAATTTATCTGGAGACTCTGCTCTTATAGATTGTTGTTACATAAAGTTCTATAGAATACACAAACAACCATTGAATTTCTTACCTTGCATGATTATTGTTGGAAATCTAGTTCCCCTTTGTGTATTCGTAGTGTTTCATGCCAACCCGCCACTAATCCTATCAGTAACGTTTATTTCATTTTAGCCTTTAATAAGTATATAGATTTCTGAAAGAAGGATAACCACGTTTGTTCTTAGGCCAGACACCGGGTGACATCGAAGAAGTAATATTACAGGTGAATCTCGAATCTAGAACTTTGAAGGAAACATACCTTCAAAGCTCAAGCCTTCAACTACTGTGGCACATCTTGGGGACATTTCAATCTTACTTTAGCATGCATGATCTATTCCGTAGGTTAGACAGCCCTGAGTTTAAGGAGCAGCTCAAGTCTTCAACTACTGTGACACATCTTGGGGACATTTCAATCTTACTTTAGCATGCATGATCTATTCCGTAGGTTAGACATCCCTGAGTTTAAGGAGCATATGAATTAAAGAGCTAAGAGTATAGTCGACATTTTATAGTTAATGTAGGTTATGGAGTTTGTAACTCAAAAATAAATGTCAACTTATTATTGAGATAATAATTTATAAATGTTGGAGGTGACATTCAAACTTTAGTTGTTACCATGTACTTAGAGTTTTCAATATCTTCGAAACTTTCGATATCAAATATTTGTAAATAAAATTAGTCAAAGTAGATACAAACTTTTTTTTAGACATAAAAGAAGTCATATCACAACTGAGTTTTGAACCTGGGACCTTGAAGGAAATATACCCTCAAAGTCTAAGTCTTTAACCACTGTGCTACTCCTTGGAGACAAAATAGATACATTCTTAATTGAACATTTACATATTTATGTTTTTATATTCCCTCTACACCTTAACACGATTCTTTCAGCAAGGATTTCAATTTGAAAAATAGGTTTTTAGTGAGATATTATTTAGAATATTTTAGTGTCATGGTTTGAAAAAAAGTTTGAAATTAGTCTCTACGGTAAAAATAAAGTCAATTATAAATTTAGTATCTATAGTTGGAAGAAAGTTAGAAATTAATCTCTATAATTTTAAAAATTGAAAGTTATAATTTAGTTTTTATAACTTTAAAAACTATAATTTAGTCTTCATAGTTTCATAAACCTAAAGATTAGTTTTTGACATTCATAATCATTGACAAATTAAATACGTAAAATTAGTTATTTATGCATAAATGATGTGATTTTTTTGTTTGATCGACCTCTTAACTTACATTGTCATCATTATCTATTTCATGGGTCCAAATTCTAATCTTAAAACTATATATACGAATCTAACTTTCTTACAACCATTGAGATCAAACTATAATTTATCCCAAAAATAATATAGAAATGTACCCTTAACTAATATATTCAATTTCTCACCCTCTATTATAATTTATTTTGATAGTTCATACGTATCTCCGATTATTCTTATAGTTAGTTGACTTTATAAGATTGTGTTAACCGGACAACATTTAGTTGAGTCTATAACATTTTAAGATTACGAAAACTTGTAAAACAACTAAATTTTATATAAATAATGAAGAATTAAACTTAAAACTTATTAATAATAATAATATGTCATCTTATTATTTGCAAGACTTCTTTATATATATATATATATATATATGGAAATTTGTTTAATATCACATGCCAATGCTGAATTCATTTTGATTATGTTTAGAAACGCAGGATTGGAAAAAAAAAAAAAAAAAAGTAAAAAGAGTTGGATATTTAGTAAGAAAAAAAAAAGTAAATAATAACAACAACAATAATAATAAAAACATGAAAAAGGAAAAAGAAAAATAATATTTGGGGTGGTGTTACATTAAATACAGAATTATTGGCTTTCAGTTTTCTTCACTTTGCCTCTTCTTTTTCAAAATCGCAGTTCCAGGGTTAGGGTTAGGGTTTTAGGTGTGAGAAGCTCCCAATGGAAGAGATAGCGGAGGGCGTCAACTCCATCGCCTTGACCTCTGATTTGCAGAAGAAGAATCGGATTCAAGTCTCCAACACCAAGAAGCCCCTCTTCTTCTATGTTAATCTCGCCAAGGTTCCTTTCCCTTTCTCCCTCTTCTTCATTGGGTTTTATTGCTTCATTTATCAGGTTTTGTTGATCATCTGGTTACGATTTTTCATTTTGTGTAGAGGTATATGCAGCAGTACAATGAGGTCGAGCTTTCTGCGCTTGGAATGGGTACCTTTTCTACTCTGTTTTCGGGTTTTCGATTTTGACAAATGTGGCTTGCCTTCCGTCAGTTTAGTATCGTAACAACATTTGGGAGAGATTCAAGCATGTAACCTCACGGATACTAGGTTATACAAGTGTGTTTAATGTGCTCTATTGATTCGAATTGGGTCGTGCCTTATGATATGTACTACATGACGGGGTAGATTTTATTTGGGTGTTTCAAACCAAACAGTTTCTGCTCTCGTGTATGAATGTGGTTCATTACTATACTTGTTAAGAAAATGGTTTCTGTAGAGTAATTGAATTAAATATATCTTGTTAATGAGTGTATTTCGTGTGGTCAACCTCTAGTACCAAAATTCTCCAATTCTCCAATTCTTTTGTGATTTGAATGTGATGTTGTCCCTAAGGATTGGATTTTGAAGGTGTGCTCCCTTCGAGGTTCTAGGTTCGAGATTACTCACCTGTGACATTAATTTATAGATACCTCTCGTGTTTCCATTTCTTGGATGTCGGTGCCTGGTTTAGAGATGGGCGTAGTTACACGAGTTTAAGAAAACAAAGAAAAAAGAATGTGATGTTTGACCCAAAAAAAAAAAGGCTACTTTAACTTAAAATTCTTGTAGCAATCTTTGGCTTAAGGGCCTTGGTTTTTCTTCAAAAAATTATTCCTGTCATATTATCTATGTTTATTTAAGATTGCAACTGAGGCGCTTGAATTCTGCTAAAGTGAAACGTCTTTTCAATTGTTCTTATTTAGATTGTCAACTTGTCATTGTTTTTTATGTGACTAATTAAGAAATTTTATACTTGCATATCAATGTAGTCAATTGGATCCTTTTGATATGGTGATTTGGGTTATCAATATGTTTAAAATTCTATGGATGCTTTTGCAGCCATTGCAACTGTTGTGACTGTTGCAGAAATTCTGAAAAACAATGGGCTGGCTTTAGAGAAGAGTAAATCATCCTCCCTTTTTATTAATATGTAATTGGGGCTATCTCTTATATCTCACAAAATTTTTCTCATATTCTATAGAGATAATGACTTCCACCGTTGATATCAAGGATGATTCTCGGGGAAGACCAGTTCAAAAGGCTAAGGTAATACGTCATACTGCTTTCTTGCTTTGATTTCTTCTTTATGGATGAAAATTTGTAAGTTGCCTCTCTCATGTCCATTTTTGGCACATAAAATTATATTCTCATGGACCTTAGGATTTAGTGATGTGGTTTATAGTGTTTATTCACTGAGCATGCAAATGAGTAACCTGAACTGTGCAAAGTAAAGTTACTGTGTTTTCATTTGATTAGATGTGTCTTAACATTTGTCATGACCGATTTTTACCTTCCAGATTGAGATTGTGCTGGGCAAAACTGAGAACTTCGATGATCTGATGGCGGCTGCTGCAGAGGAAAGGGAAAACGAAGATGGTGAAGAGCAGAGTTGAAAAGTTTTTGTTTTGTTTTCTTTCTGTTTGTCTTATCCTTCTCTGGATGTGTCTGGTTCATTCCTTATATCTGGCCTCTCTGTTCTTAGTTAACGTTAGTAATCAAGTGGTTTAATCGGTAATGTAGGCTTTTTAGTTGGGGAACCATTTGCTTGCCCTTTTTCAGAGACCTTGGGATATCTTCGTTTAAGAGGAGTAGAAACATTTCTAAGTTACCCTTCAAAAACTATGTTCGTATTCTTTAATTTTATGCTCCAATTTTGGTAAATGCATATTCAATGCTGTTCTGCTTCAGAAATTAAAACTGCATTGAAGTCTAGTTTTTCTTCTTATTACATGTATTACAATTCAATTTTCTTCTGCTACAGGTTCCCCATTCACCTGTTGTGGTATGATCTAAGCATCCTTTTCTCTTTAATACTCTTCCTTAAGCACCGTTAATACCTCGGTGATGGTTCGGGATAATCCTTTGTTCGTGGCCAAGGATCCCTCATTCAAGGTACCTTGGCCACAATCCTGTGTGCCAGCCCTGCGGGATCCATTCCATTCCCATTCAAGTGTGCTCTCAAGAGCCTAAGTCTAATGTTTGTAACAATTCCAACGTTCCTTCCATTTGAAAACTTGTTAACTCTCAGAAAGTTAAAATCAAAAGATTATGTCAATGAATGATATGGTTATCTACATATGAAATAACTTTTTATCAATTTTTTGTTATAGTAAAACATTGTTAAGTTGGGTAGATGCATGTAAGATGCTTGAACACTTTTTATATTAAAAAAATTATAGTTAGTTTCATTTGGAAATTTAGATTCTTGAATTCAATTATTTATACAATTTTATGTTGCATCTGGTCTTTCATGGTTTGTATATATTTGGATCTTTACTTCTTCATACCAACTTTAATTATCATTCAATAATGTTTAAAATAGTACTGAAAAAAAACCCAACTGTTTACCCAGCTTTATAGACTAGTAGTTAAGTTTACAAAATTGAATCTATAGTTGATTTATCTTGCGTGTGAGTAGTCTTATTTTAAAGGGAAAACAAGTTCAAACTAAGGAAGCATACGAATATATTGATTTGATTTTCTTCGGGTTTTCTCGTCACAAAGTATTCATCAAACTATTTAAAGATTTTTTTCGAGATCATATAACCCTACAAATGTTCTACATTTCATAATCATAAAAGAATAAAAAACCATATAGTGAGACGTGATTGCTACAAGGTAGGTACTTGCTCGTTAATCCCTACAATAAAAAAAAGACAATAATATTCTTTTCACTAAGATCATTGCTTTCTTTTTTTTCTTTCTTTTTTTTTTTAATGAAGATCATTGCTACAATAAAATAGTTCAAATGCAAAATTTCTTCCATAAAGAACATAGTGTTGGGAATAAACACTATTATAATATGGATCAATTATTCTCCTCTTGTGTTCCTAATGAAAAACAGCAAGCATAAAGTATGTGGTAGAAATATCAAGCACAACACAACGATTTTAACGTGGAAAAACCTCCTCAAGGCGAGGAATAAAAAATCACGGACCGAAGTCGAATCTCCACGATAATCGATAATGGGCTACAACAAGTTCTCTCTAGTTACAACTAGAGGTATACAACACATAACAACTCAAGATAAACTAATCTCGGCAACAAACAACACAAATCAAGATAGATAAATAGAAAGATCTCACAAAAATGTGGAACCGAATCGCCACTGGAATCTAGCTGTAGAAACGTCCAAACCCGATCTCCACCGTTCAGATTGAAGACCCTCATGTCAAGAACACGCTGTCCAAATTTCAGCTCGATCCAACGGTGACCCTCGTGTCAAGAACACACTGTCCAAATTTCAGCTCGATCCAACGGTGCAATCGCTCGGAAACGCCAAAATACCGAAACTGGGCAAAAACCTCTTTTCCTCTCTATTTACTTTCTCTCTCTAAAGTTGTTTCTCTCTGATTGCTGATTTCCAGCTCTCCTTTTTCTTGTGTGTTCTATCTACCAAAGTGACAAAAGGCACTTTAAAACACTTAGCCCTAATGGGCTCTATTTGATGGACCTTCACTATGTGAATAAAAACCCAACACATTGTGTGCAGTACACAAACTCTATAAATAAAATGCCATCCATTATAAAGGATAACCTCAAAAATATTTTTAACTGAAACTCATTAAATTGGGCTGAATTTGTTTAAATTGTTCGGGCTATCTGACCCCTAGAAGATAGATTAGTTTTATTTTTTTTAATAAAAAGGTGTCAACAAATTAACCATAGGGGATTTAAAAAAAGAAAATTAGTAATAGGTATGGCTTTTAAATTTTATTCTAATAAAGCTTACAATTTGTCACTTAACAAATATGAGAACTAAAAATTGAATCTATTTTACAAAAAAAAAGGAAAAAAAAATAAAAAAAGAGAGAAGAGATTTCTAACTCAAATGCTTTTTTTTAGTATAATTATCGGAATTCGAATTTATAAACTTTTGATTATTGGTTATTAGATGAATACTTGATATTATTAAACAACTACACTACTGCACTTGTTGGCTTTCCAACTTAAATGTTAGTTTCTTAAAATATAAGTATATTTTAGTAATACTCAATGACTTTTTTTTTTATTTAGTACAAGTGGGAGAAGGGGGACCAACAAACCCTACATAGAGGGCACAACTACTCTCAAATAATATGAGAGCCAAATACCGATTTCCGACTAGACAAGATAACCAACTGCGCTACTGACCCTCGGTTAAGGAAAGAAGGATTTAAATAGAAAGAAATTATATTTGATATGTTTGTCCCAAACACCCTAATGAGAAAATAATAAATAATAAAAGCAAGAACATTTTTAATTGGCTAAAATTGTCCGTCGACTTAAAACGGGTCTCAATTTCCCCAAATTGCTATCCTTCAAACTGCAATCCCTAGATTTCCCATTTCTCTATCAGGGATCCATCCATGCGTTCACCTTGAGGACTTCTTTCAATTCTTCAATCGTCTGTAAGTTCTAATTCTCGTTATAGATTCATGTACTGATTGAATTTGAGTCTATTGCGATTGGCTTTTATTGTAATCGCAATCGTTTTCTGCACCCATTCTTTCCATCAGTTTCCGATTACGAATGTAATTGATTCCCCCCTTTGTTTGAAGGGAATTTCGGGTACGATTTTGCGATCTTCGGCATGGACGGGAACAAAGACGACGCCTTGAAATGTTTGAGAATCGGAAAAGAAGCTTTCAGAGCTGGGGATCGGACCCGTGCCCTCAAATTTGTGAATAAGGCTTGTCGTCTTGATCCGACGCTCGCCGTCGAGGATCTCTTGTCGGAGATTCGGAACGTTGGTGAAGATTTGGGTGCTGATAAGAGTGAATCTGGAAATAGATCGACGGATACTTATTCGTTTGACCCATTGGATCGCCCTTCCGTTCGCCGTAGGGTTCCGGTTTCGGGGTCTCCGGAATCTTCAACTGCGGCAGCGTACACGGAGGAGCAGATTGAGGTTGTGAGGAAAATTAAGAAGAAGAAGGATTACTACGAGATTTTGGGAGTGGAGAAGAGTTGCAGTACTGAGGATGTTCGAAAGGCATATAGGAAGCTGTCTTTAAAGGTCCATCCGGATAAAAACAGTGCTCCTGGAGCTGAAGAAGCGTTTAAGGCTGTATCTAAGGCATTTCAGTGTCTAAGTAACGAGGAGAGTCGGAAAAGGTATGATGTTGTTGGGTCGGATGAGCCAGTTTACGAGAGACGGGCTACACGACATGGTGCTGGATTTAATGGGTTCTACGATGCTGATGTTGATGCAGAGGAGATATTTAGAAACTTCTTCTTTGGTGGAATGGCGCCGACGACTACACATTTTCGTACTTTCAATTTTGGCTCTGGAGTGGGGCATAGAACGGCTGATCAGGGCTCGGGTGGTGGCTTACGGACCCTGATTCAATTGCTTCCTGTGCTGTTAATATTTCTTTTGAGCTTCTTGCCATCCTCAGAACCTATATATTCGCTTTCCCACTCGTATCCCTATGAATTCCTGTTTACCACTCAAAAGGGTGTCAATTATTATGTGAAATCAAGAAATTTTGAGGAAAAGTATCCACCTGATAGTCACGACCGAATGTCGCTTGAGCGTCACGTCGAGAGGGAGTATGTCAACATTCTTGCTCAGAATTGTCGTGTTGAGATGCAGCGTCGGCAGTGGGGATTTATCAGGGAAACTCCATATTGTGATATGTTACAGAAGTATCAGACAGCTGCTTCATGAATGAGCGAGAGGTGTGCTTCATTCCTCTGTTTATCGTTTTTGTCAATCATGGTCCATGATTGATAAAAACCTGGTAAATATTCTAGCTAGACAATCGTCATGGATGTATGATCATGATTGTCTAGCTAGAATATTTACCAGGTTTTTATCATCACATCGATTAAGTTTTCCTTCCTGGGTACCCCTATTTGTTTCGAAATTGGTAGCTATTGAGCTTTTTACTCCAATGAGGAGTGCATTATGCTTTGTGACAGTATTCATTTCTTATTCTAATACTTTGACTTGATAAGCGATATTTGTATGTGCCTGGGTATCTTTCCAATGATTCAATTGGACTACATGGGAACAGAAGCTTTCTATAATACCATGGTGGCAATCTGGTGAATGAGCTGATTTAATGGTCCGGTTTCAATGTTGAATTGCAATACGAGTTTTTCTTTTGTTGGTTCTTGTGACCTGCACATTTCCTTAAGAACGGGCTTAAACAACATAAATACTTACAAAATATTCTAGATCGGCATCATGATCAACAATGAAGTTGATACGTAGAGGTGGGCTTTCAAACCTACGTTTTAGTTACTAAGTCGTAGATGATGCCACTTGAGCTTGCTACTCTTTTGTTTTAAAGATTGGGCTCCTACGTTAAATTTTGGATTTGAGTCTTGAGATGTGTTCATTGTTCTCTTGTTTGTATAATTTAACTATGATTTTTTTTTTCGTTTAATATTGAGTAAATTATTAATAACACTCAACATATCTCTCTTATGCAGATAGCTTATAGCTTCTATTGTGACGTTGCAACTGCAAGGCAAGGTTGGTTTATCTGCCATTAACTCAACTAATGTGAAAAATGTGAGGCTTTTATTTCAAATGTTTTGCTTCTGCTTCTCTTCTGAAGTTGCATCAGACGACAATGTCCTGTCAAGATTAGATATGGTTGAGTAATATTTGGAACTCGAAACTTAGGTAGTGTGATAAATTTTATAGTATCAATTCATACTAATGTGTTGTGTTGATATAATTTTAACTGTCTCAACTTTCTACCTATGTTAGTTCGTTTTTTTTTTGCGATATTTGTGTGGTTTACATCAATTGTTAAAAGAAACTTGTTGGAATAAAACTGAAGAACTTCATTGAGTAATACCTTGCATGACTATTTGTTTTTTAGTTCAAAATATAATTGGGATGAAGGATTTGAATGGCCATGGACATACACTTATACCTGTTGAGTATAAATCTAGATGAATGTTTTTTTTAAACAAGGTTAACCACACTCATCCCTAGGCCAGGTACTGGGTTACATCAAAGGAGTAAAGTCATAGTTGAATCTCGAACTTGAGACCTTAAGAGGAGTATACCTTCAAAGTCTAAGTCTTCAATTACTGTACCATCCCTTAGGGACAAATCGACTAATTTTCTATGGTTGGTCTTTTTTAATTAAAAAGTAAA
Source organism: Sicyos edulis (assembly GCA_036507275.1). Lineage (NCBI taxonomy): Eukaryota > Viridiplantae > Streptophyta > Magnoliopsida > Cucurbitales > Cucurbitaceae > Sicyos > Sicyos edulis. Next base: position 5,283,424 of record CM071853.1, read on the forward strand.
TACAGACTCAAACTTGCACTGGCTTGCTTGGATCTGAATGGTTTCTAATTTTGAAACCACACAACTCTTGCTATGGATAGCAATTTTTAGGTCATATATTAGACTCGGATTTTCTTTTTTTGTAGTAACGCCCTAGGACCAGGAAAGCTAAAAAAAACGAGAATAAGTGGAGAGCAAAAGAAAGGGAAAGAACATGCTACCAAAGAATTATTGTGGAGTGGCTCAAGTGGTCAAGGAGGGTCTTGGGATGCTTAAGGTGATGGGTTCAATTCATGGTGGCCACATACCTAGGAATTAATTTCTTGGGGGTTTTCTTGACATCTAAATATTGTAAGATCAGATGGTATGTTCCGTAACATTAGTCGAGGTGTGCGCAAGCTGGCCCCAACAGTTATATATATAACATACTACTAAAGAGCGTGGACCTAGTGTTATTCATGTATTTTGGTGATAGAGTGGCGCTTTAGTTTTCGAATGTGTCGTTCAGCCTCACGAGTCTACAAGCCTTTCTCATTCCAGTGCTCGCTAATTTGTTTAGAGTAGATTTTGCTTGCATTTTTAGAACTTCCATTCTACCCTTCTGTCTCTCCTTCGTTGTATCCTTCCCCTTCATTCATCCTCAAAACACGATGGCAATTTCGAGAGATAGATTCGATCATATGGAGGACCAAAATAGTACTTGCATCTTCGAGATCATCAATTCTAGCATCAACAACGGAAGACTTGCTCGACAATCAGATTGAAAAACAACACTATTGAATTCGTATAGACGATGATGATACTCAAAGCTTTATTAAAATAAAAAAGATCATCTTTGGGAGACAATTAGAAACCAGTAGAATAATCAATTTGAAATGGAGAATTGAATCCCTAATTTGGAAGAAACCAAGGTACATTGGCTGAAAAATGAAATGAATATGAATGCAATAAGAAAGGGGAGGAGAAATTGGCAAATTTGGTGGATTTCATGGCTTTTCTCCTACTTTCCATAAGCTTCGTCGAAGATGTAAGTTGTACTCTTTTTATTAGCTTAGAAGTTTATACAATTTTCTACGGCACCCATTTTCAAACTAAAAATGGCAAAATGAGAGTACCAATATAGTCGATATAGGTCTCAAATTTGATGTTTTATTTGAATAACTATTAGCCGAATTAATTGAAAACTGTAAGCTGAATTGATTATTAGTTAAATTAATTGAAGGTAGTTAGCTCAACGGATGGAAGACTATTAATCGTATTGATTAAAGTTTATCAATTGAACTAATTAAATGTTATCAACTAAATTCATTGAAACGTGAGTATTTTAGCCATCATATAGGGACCGACTTAATTTCTGCTATACATAAAATATTTTCAAAATTTTGTTATATATGGATTTTTTTTAATCTTTTTATTTTCTTCTTTCCATAAAAAATACCCATAATTTTATGATTTTTTAAAAAACCATTTAGACTTGTTTTGATTACTAACAAACTAAATTACAAAAAAGAATAAATAAATAATCTTTTACCGTAGTTATTTTGGTTTAAATTTCATTTTAATTCTGCCACTATTTTAAAACTTTTATTTATATTTGGATGAAAAATTGCTAATAATTAGCTTCTCTTTATAAATGACTCAAACGTTAATAATAATAATAATAGTTTTCACAAAAATTTGTAAGAAATTAGTTCCGAGATAGATATTCATTGTCCATTAAACTTATAACCTTTCAATTTCTTATTATCTTTTTTATTACTAAATTATTTTTTGACGGATGATGTGACTATGGTTTTGCTTTTGTTTATTAATGCACAACATTGACATTGATAAATTTAACCCCTGTGATTGTGAGTTTATATATATATATATATAAAGAATTTGGTAAGAACATAAATCCAAATTTTAACCTTTTTTTTTTTTTTTTATGGAGGGGAAATGGATTAACATCCAATCCAACCAGATAACTAGTCGTACCAGCGACCTATGCGATCTAACCTTTTCCTCTTCTACAGAGTAAACTTTTCCTCTTCTATAGAGTATTAGTTGGAGATTATGAGAATTCATGATTATTGTAATGCTTCTCTTCGCTTTTGTTCGTTTGTTTATTTTTTGAAATTATAATACATTCATTTATAATAATAATAATAATAAAGCATACAAAATAAAAAAAAAGTATAACAACAACAAACAAAAACATAACTTCAATGTTCAAATTGTTTTAATTTCAATCCACATTTCGAATCAAGATCGACAAGGGTTAAGAGAGTCAAAGATTAAAAAAATTCTAAAAGATACATGAGCACCTTGGGAATCGACTTTATTATAATTAAGAATTAAAGAATCCAGCACAAAATGATATATTCATGAAGAGACAATGTTTGTAAGAATCGAAAATATTAATCTAGAATTCATAGGTCATGCTGACTCTACACATTTCAGATATCAATTAACCAACAATAATCAAGTAAAGTAAAATCAACTGGAGTTTAGTCTAGCATGGCAAAGAATGTGAAGAATAAATCTCGCAGTAGAAATGTATAGATAGGGCTTCACTAGTGAGCTATACCCATGACCTCTCTAGCACCTCTCAGTTAATTGTCGCGATATTGTCAATGATTACCTGGTAGAAAAACCAAGGGTGAGTCTAAAAGAATAAGGTTGAGTATAAAAGAATGCCTAGTAAACATCTCTAACAGATGTACAATACACAATACTAGCACATACAATTTTACAACCCGGCTAAAATAGCAATACAACAGGTTATGAGGTACTTTACAACTCACTAGCTTAAACAACTCATCAACTCAATGGTGTATTGACATCACTAGTGGAGAGATGAGCCATCTACCTGACATTGGTGCGCGTACGCATATATTGCATGCTGCTGCAAATCAGTCAAGTGTAAACCTACACAGACTGTCCTGGTCTAGGTCTACATACTTAACTCTTAATAGGAAAAGTGCCCACTGAGTCACAGTATTATTAGCCTTCGCCAGCCATCGAGTTAGCCTATTCACACATATCACATGAAGCTAAGACCCTCATAAAGTAATTGTACACTATGATCAGGGCCTCGTCTATATAGGCTACAAATTATGCATTGATAGGGGTGGCATGTCACATCACAATTCCTAGCTACCAAGGGCGGGATGAATCCTCAAGAGCTCGACCTATGAGAGAAACAGTACGTCGTGTTCTCTATATCCTCTATATGATGACACCTAACAAACCTATCTAAGAGTGCTACATGTTTTGCCCTAACAGTCTACACAAATCAGCTTAATCACCACAAGTAATCCTAGTAGGACATTACTCATATAAAGGGCTTTGACCAACTCACATGCTAACAATCAAAACAAATATACGTATCATCCAGATCATCAGGTAACGTGCATCATGAGTGCTCAATAATAATACAACATACAAGATATACAACATCCTAAGGTCTTATAATTTTATCATAAACATGCAGGTAACCAAACATGAAAACAATCATAAACAATATAGTAAGCATATAGGTAATAACTGTGTGCAGGGTCTACATAACTCAAGTAAGGGATCCTTACTTGAAAATAGTACTACGAATAATGCTCATTGAGCTGCAGAAATCAACTAACCAAACTAGCTGGCACAACCTAACAAACGACTCTAATTAATTTCCATTAAAGTAAATCGATTGACAAATAGGACTCGGAGTAAAGGAAAATACTCAAAACCCGCAGGCGAATGTGACTATCCAAACTAAGCATGACACGCAAACAAGGCGCGCTGTGCCCGAGGCTCTCTGGTTGACTTTGGTTGTTGGGCATGCACGGGGCTACGACGGCTTCTGCACGTTGGACCAGACGTTACTCAAAAATCAGATTGCTAGGCATTAATAGCCACACACTCTAACCAACCTTATTTTATATTTGAAAACCAAACAAAGTAGATGAAAAAAGCAAATATTGTGGTTAACAACCACACACTGTAACCAACTGAGCTATTCATGCTTCCTTATTTTCCATTCCAAACATAAAAAAACTAGATGAAAACAACAAATATTGTAATTTAATTATAAAAAAAATAAAATAAAAGATATATAGCTAATGGAAAAAATAAATATATTACTAATAGGATGGCTTGAACCTCTAATACCTTGTAGTTAACAACCACACACCCTAACCAATTGAGTTATTTCAGCTACATTATTTTATTTTCGAAAAATAAAAAAACTAGATGAAAACAAAAAATATTGTAACTTAATTAAAAAAAAGATATATAGTTAATGGGAAAACAAACATATTGCTAGAAGGAGGGCTAGAACTGCCAACCTTGTGGTTAACAATGACACATTGTACCCAACTAAGTTATTCCAACTTCCAACCTTGTGGGACGACGCAGACAAAGGCAAGGTGCGTGTAGAACTTCGAACGACGACGAAAAAACTCAACGCTAGAAGGAGGGCTTGAACCTCTGACCTTGTGGTTAACAGCCACACGCTCTAACCATCTGAGCTATTCCAGCTTTGTTATTTTATAATTGAAACATAAACAAAGTAAATACAAACAACAAATATTGTAACTTAATTAAAAAAAAAAAGATATTTAACTAATGGAAAGCAAACATATTGCTAGAAGGAGGGCTTGGACTTCCAACCATGTGGTTAGCAACAACACATTGTAACCAACTAAGCTATTTCATATTTAAAACTTAATATTAAAAAAGATATATAGCTAATAGAAAATCAACATAACACTAGGAGGGCTTTAACAGCCACATATTCTAACCAATTGAATTATTTAAAAAATACTAAATTAATTAATTTTATTTAAACTGAAAAAAATAATGGGTTGTGTGGAGCTTAAATGCACACGTTATATATATAATCTATATTTTGGACTTTCAAAAGAAAAGTGGGCGTGCCGGAGTGGTTATCGGGCATGACTAGAAATCATGTGGGCTTTGCCCGCGCAGGTTCGAATCCTGCCGCTCACGTAATTGTCGAACATTTTGCCCCTGTTTTTAACTGCTTACTTTAATCCTCTTCACTCTCACTCTCTTTTCCTATCTTTTTTAAACTTCAATTCTGCTCCCATGTATTCTGCCATTCTCCATATCTCCTCTGATAAACCACCCATGTACCAGCACATTGATCAATAGCTCCGCCATGTCGACGTTCCCATGTATTTGCAGTGTCGTAATCTCCGTGTTGTGCGTAGCCAGAGATCAATGCGGAGCTTCACAGAAATTAAGGCATTCCATGACATTACCTCTCAATATAGAAGTTCCATGAACACTCTTCACGCATCTTGCATCGACTCGAATTTCGCATACATGGTGATCAGACATACTATTGCCCGATACTTGACTCTGATACGAAGTCGACTCTCATACATAATCTATGAACCATAGTTGAAGTTAGGAATATACATAGCTCGAGTTGGATAGTGTTGAATGAATTTTTTGGACCAAACTTTTCCGGTTAGTTTATTTGCCAACCCGTTCAACCCTATGCATTAGTGCAATCCAACACAACCCAATCCTAGATTTTCAGGTTGGGTTCTAGGGTAATGTTACTCTCTTCTTTTATCTTGAAGTTTCTTTAGTTGTCGGTCGCGTTTTTGGACTCGGGAATATGGGCCATCGTTTATTGGGCCTAGAAAAGCCCTTTAGGTCCTCGCTCTAGGCCCAATCCACAATATGCTTTGGCGTTTCATATGTTGCACCCTCATTTTTTTTTCAAATAAGAAAAAGGAAAAGAAGAATATTAGCATTCAATAAATAGGTGTGAATTTAAATTTAATATTAATAAATTGAATAGGTCAGTGGCGCAATTGGTTATTTGGTTTAATGTTAAATCATTTCCACTTCATGGTCACGAGTTCGATCCTTAACCTAGAGTTAGGTTTTTATACATTTGTATAGATATCAACTAAAGTGAGACTTTTGTGTCTTGATTACTAAGCGAAGAATTTAGATGGCAACCCCTATTACCTTGACCCACAGCCACGTACGTCTCCCGAGCGACAAGGCATCTTATTTTTTATACTTATGATGTCTGAGTCAAGTTGCACGCATCTCAACTAATGTCACGAGACATATCGCGACCCTACAACATTTGAATGTAAAAAAAAATTATAAGAAATTAATTTTTAAGTTTGTAGTCTATCATAAATTGAACACATCACCTCTGAATTTTTCAAAGTCTTCTTAACCATTAAACCACTCTATCTTGGTTAAGATGATGCATAATAAGGGTTGTAAAATATTTACTCCATCATTTTATATAAACATCCAAACCTGCAAAAATGAATAATATAATTGAGTAAACCTCCCAGTGTAAGCACTAATCTGTTATCTTCTTATATTTATTTCAAAGTTTTGAAGTAGTTAAATTTTTTTTGTAGCTATATCTTAAGAAATTACATGCAAGAGGCATTCACTGTATATGCAATTGACTTTGTAATAAGATAATACCTAATGAAAAGACACCAAAATTGGTGTATGTGACACCATATTCCTTTAATAAAAGTCTTAATTAGCTACCTTAAATTACCTTAAATATTCCTATATGTTATGTGGATAAGAGAAGAGGATATTGGTATATTTGACACCATATATACTTGGTGTCATTGGCCTCTAATAAAAGTCTTTAGTTACTGATTTGAATATTTCCTATATAATGATGTATAGGTAAGAGATGAAGAGTAAGTCTGTCCCTACAGACTCCTTTATTTGTTGAAATTAAAAAATCATTGTCAATCGTCTTATCAATTTTTTTTTTTTTATACAATGAGAATTTAGAGAATGTGAATTATGATTGATTATGCTTATTTTAACAAACTGTCCATCAAATTATTTGAACTATATATACCAAATAAAATGTGTTGAAGATAAACTTTCACGCATTAATGCTTTGCGATTAGTAGTCGGAGGTTTCGTTTGTGCTAGGGTATTGCTTCCCGCATAGCAGTAATGATTTCGCATGGCTTAGCGCAACCAGCTTTCGCACTCCGCAACGCTAGCATTTCTGTATTATGTTGTGCGTTCCGTGTGTGCTAGCGCATCCGCATTCTGTAATAAGATTTATTGATAATGTATATATAAACTCGAATTAAACCCTAGCCGTAACATGACATTCATTCTGTAATCTGTATTTGTTCGCCTCTCCTTAATAAAATAACACACCCTCTCTGCCCGTGGACTAGCTAATATTACGTTAGTGAACCACAAATTTCTGTGTGTTTGTTCTTCTTCTCTCATGTTTCTTTATTATTCGAACGGTTGTTGATTGCCGTTTTCATAACAAAATGCATGTTTGTTGAGTTTTAAATAAATATATACGTCCCTTCCATTGAAAGTTTGAGAAGCAACGATTTGAACTTCCAACCTTTAAAAAATAAGTAACGTCAATTACGGTTATATTTATTTTTGACCAACTAGTCTGTCGAGTTATATAAAACATGTCTAAATAATATGTTAGTTCTTTAAAGTAAATACTTCAATTAAAATGGATGTCTAAGGATTAAAAGGAGTTGTAAAATGTTAAAATAATAGTTTTTAGATAGTATAAACAGACACCTCAAAGTTAGTTTATAATGAAAATAAGATTCTACTATTTTCTAAACTGTTAGGAGATTTCTTTCGCTTTCTAATATGAGATCATCGATGTATGTCTTTTAAGTCAAATAGTGCTTTATGTGGGTTCACCACTCTTGAATCGAATCCAATTAATTTTATTTTTATTGGATCGAATACCCATTTAAATTTAATAAAATGTGATACCATATTAGATAAGGTAAACATTTATGTGAAAATCAATAGTTTATTTCAAACAAATTTTGAATTTTCGTGCATATTTTAAGCTCTATATTCTGAATCTTTTCTATTTTAAAAAACAGCTTCCTACCCTCCCTCCAGTTACTATTTTTTTTTTCTTCCAGTTGGTAGATAATTTGCAGCTACGATTTACTTTGGTGAAGTCGTGTTCTTCAGTCATGAATATGATCATTGGATTATCTCCAAAGTCCTTTTAAATTCAATCAAGTTATGTATTGACGATGTTCTTAGATTCTATTATCTTCTTTGCTTTTTTTTAGTCTAAATTGGACAAGAAGAACAAGATACCGATTTCTGAGTTCGAACTCATGATTGAAATGGATTAATATTAAATAAGATAACCAAATGCGCCACCGATCCATTTGATAGTTTTCTTTTATAATTGGGATTTTATGCTCATATATTTTTAAGAAGATTTTTCAAATATAATAAAAAAATTAAATTTTTTTTATGAAGAGTAATGTTTTAAAAGAAATTCTTGCATAACAAAAAATTAGGATGTGAGATAAAAAAGTTCATATGCACTATATAATTTCAATAGGTGCAGTATATAGTTCTCAATAAATATTTATAGAGTTTGATCAGTGTCACTAACACTGCAACAATCAGAGTTAGATACAATCTTTAACTAATATAATTTTCAATAAGTGTATCGAATGATCAAATAATCTTCAATCAAAAGATGTTGAAGGACAAAATTGAAATATACAAAAAAATGCCTAAAATTTTATTACAGATAAAATATTTTTTATATAAATGTTATAATAAAATAGACAAAAAGAAAATAGTTGCCACCTAAAACAAAATATCCGTTTTTAATGAATTGTCTCTTTAGTTTGGTTTTGTTTATTAAAAAAAAAACCCAATAATTCTATACCATAGAGCATAAATATACATGCTTTCAAAAAAAAAAAAAAAAAGAGCATAAATATACATGGAAACTTAAGTATTCTGTAAACATAATACAAAATTCAAAATTCACGACTCAGCTTTAGCACAATTTTTATTTCTTTTAATGGGAGTGTTTATGCTAATTTATATGGTACATTTCAACGAAACAACTACTTGATTTTACCAGGATTTAATTGTCAAAAAAAATATTTTTAAATGAGTATCCAATATGGAATTTTGCATGTATATTACAAAAAGGTTAAAATATTTGATGAATAACACAATAATAAAAATATTTGCACATATAACAAAACATGTAAATTGATAGATTTCGATATTGATAGATTCAATTACTAATAAATAAAATAAATTGATAAACTTCCATTAAATTCTATCGATAAGGATGGATAGAATCAACTATTGATAAAATTGATAGATTTTCATCACTAGAAAATGATAGATTTTATCAAAGTCTTCCACAAAAAAAGTAAATATTTTTTTTTAAAAAAATTGACAGAATTTAATAAACGAATTATCATACTACTTAAAGTGTGGCTTTAAGTGGAAAATCATTTTTGGATGATTTTATTTTATTTTATTTTATTTTTTTAAAACACAATTTTATCCTTAAATCATCTCTAAATTACAAACATGTTATCTATTGGAATATATAAAAAAATTAAATGCAAATAATGTAGAAGATAAGATAAGATATTTTTATCAAATCTCATAGATTTTATGAGTAAGTTAGAAATTAAGAGATTTCAACAATCAAATGAAATATTTAATATCATTTCAATTTTCATCATTTTATAAAGTAGAAAATAAGATATTTTTACCAAATTTCATAGGGGGTGTTTGACTGCAGGTGAGATGAGATGAGATATTGATAACAAAAAAACATTGTTTGGGGTGCAGTGAGATGAGATGAGATGACTAAAAATCTTGTTTGAGGTGCAGGTCGATGAAATGAGATGACAGAAAAATCTTGTTTGGGGTGAGGAGAAAGGAGATGAGATGTTAGAGTATCTGATTTTTTATTTTATTTTATTTTATTTTTATCTATTCTTATTTTTTCTTTAACAATAAAATTATTCTCAAATATCTTTTTTTTCATTTTTTGAAAACAATTATTCTCAAATATTTAGTTATAAACATAAGTATATAAATATAAGTGCTATTATAAATAAAATGAAAGTAATATAAAATTAATATTATACCACTCTTGATGATATTGATATTTATATTGAAAAGAAACGGAGTTTCAATGATATTATGTACGACCTAATAACATGAGATCAAAATTTCTAATCTTTGACACTTAAATATTGTTTAATTAAAAATGATAATAATAAGAAAACACTTCACACCATAAAAATGAAGTTTGACTAATCTAAAATATTTGTAGATCATTAATTTAAAAAAATTAAAAATACCAAGTTTTTATTTATTAAAAAATAAAAATAAAACCATTTGGTTAAACTAGTCATTATAAAATTTTGATAGCAATTTTTATTTTATTAAAAAAGAAACTATTTCCTTATACATTTTATACATTTATATTCATAGTTTTTTTTAAGCAACATTCATATTTTTAAACCTATGGTAAACTATAAATAAAATTCGATGCGTATAAATTATTTAAATTTGATTGTTGTTTTAATAATAAATTGATGTACATATTGTTAATATTTAAAAAAACACATTATTTTTAATTATAAATTTGTAAATACGATATTTATAGTCTATCTCTAAACAATTGAAGTTTCATAATTTTTTTGTTATTAAGGATACAAAGAAATAAAGAGTATTTAATTTTTTTATTAATAAAAATATTAAAATTTATTGTCATATATTAAGAGATAATATATATCTATTTATTTTAATTTTCAATTTTCAAATTTATTTAAATAAACATTTGATGTAATAATAGTTTAATTATTGGGGTAGGACAAATTGAAAAAATATTCACAATACTAGGGAAAATAAAAATAGTCATACCATATGGTATAATTAATACATCTAAAGTGTGGCTTAAGAGAAAAATCATTTTTGGACGATTTTACCCTTAAGTCATACTCTAAATTACAAACATGTCATTTATTGGAATATAAAAAAAATTAAATGTAAATAATGTAGAAAATATTTATAATATCATTTAGATTTTCATCCATAGATAAAATATTTTTATCAAATCTCATAGATTTTATTTCTAAGTTAGAAGATAAGAGATTTCAATGAAAATATTTTCGATATCATTTAAATTTTGTATATCTTTACCAAATTTCAGATTTTATTTGACATTTTATATTATAATTAAAATAATAAATTGAATTTTCCAATCCTATAAATAGTTGTTTACAATAACAGTTTTTTTCCTTAGATTTACTTTTCTTTGTTTTTTTTTTTTTTAATTTTATAATAATTTATCTTATTTTTGTTGGATTATTTAGCTTTAACTTTCATCTATTTTTTTTTTGTAGGATTTTTTTTGCATAATGGTTTGCTTTCAAAAAGAGACTTGGAGATCTTGAAAAAAATGTTTGAAGATTGAGGCCTAAGTGTATGAATTCCTCAGTTTCAAAATTTGGTAATATATATATATATATAGTTCTCTATATTTTGTTTACAAACACATTTGAAACTGTCTCTTTGTTTGCGGTTATCTTTACTGGTTTCTTTTTATTTTATAATAAAAAATTTAGTTATTTTATTTTAGTTGGATTATTTACCTTAACTTTCATCTAACTTTTTTTGTTGCAATAATTTTTGTAGGACTTTTGTTACTTAATTGTTCAGACTTGGAGATGTGGAAATTTGTTTTATGAAAAATGATAAAATTAATCATTTGAGTTAAAGGTAAGTTCATAGGTTTATACTAATAAATATATTTAGCTTATTTATATTTATAATTATAATAATGATATAACTCTTATAAATTTTATACAATTCAATAGTAATTGGTCTATTAATAGATAAATTGAGAAAAAAACTAAAGAGTATTGATTTTTAAAAATCACAGATAAAATTTAATTTTAATGTCATAAATTTTATTAAGCTTTTTTTAAATAATAACAAGTTCAAAATAAAATATTAACCGCTTTTTAATATGAATTTTATTAAATTTAATTAATGTGAAAAAATAGTTATAAAATTTAATTTATATTGAAATTATTATTTGGTGATTTAAATTTATGACAAAAATGTAGGAAACCATTTATAAATAAATAAATATATATATATATACACTATTTATTGCTCAATTGAGATATTTTATTAAATAATTATATAATTTATTATTTAAAAAATTATCACGTGCAACACCGTGGTGAAAATTCTAGTAATACTGTATGGTATGATGAGTATTAGTGATACCATATATTTGACTAGATTTGCAAATATTTTCATATTTGACTAGATTTGTAATTGTTTTGTTAAACTAGACCATCCATTACAATCTCTCTAATTATTATAATTATATACCGGTATATTAATATATTTAAATAATAATAATATTATTATAAAAAATATATATCAAACATAAAATAAGAAAACAAGTAAAAAAATTTATAAATAAAAAGATGAAAAATATTGAATTAAAAAAAAAAAGAAAAAAAATGAGATGAGATGAGTTGAGGTGAGGTGAAGAACACCTTAGGCCAAACAAGATGTTGGGCTTCAACACCTCATCTCACCCCATCTCACCCCAAAACAAACATACCCATAGATTTTATTTGACATTTTATATTTTAATTAAAATAATAAATTGAATTTTCCAATCCTATAAATAGTTTTTTACATTTTTTTTATAAGAAGACTCTCTCTTTGCTTGGATTTATTTTGTTTTTTTTTGTTCATAATAAGTTATCTTATATTTTGTTGGATTATTTAACTTAACTTTCATCTAACTTTTTTTTGTTGCAATAATTTTTGTAGGGATCTTTTTTGCATAATTGTTGCATTTGACTTGGAGATCTGGAAAAAAAATGTGAAGAATGATTAAAGTGCATGAATGAATTCTTCAGTTTCAAAAGTTGAGTAACAATTTCCTACTATATATAGTTTTTCATATTTTGTTTACAAACATATTTGAAACTTTCTCTTTGCTTGAGATTATCTTTCTTGATTTTTTTTTTATAATACAAAATTTAGTTATCTTATTTTTGTTGAATTATTTACCTTAACTTTCATATGACTCTTCTTTTGTTGCAAAATTTTTTGTAGTGATATTTTGTTGCTTAATTGTTGACTTGGAGATATGGAAAAAAAAAATTGAAGAATGATAAAATTATCATTTGAAGTTAAAGGTAAGTTCATAGATGTATACTAATAAATATATTTATCTTATTTATATTTATAATTATAATAATGATATAACTCTTATAAATTTTCTAATTTAAAAGTAATTGGTCTATTAATAGATAAATTGGGATAAAACTAAATAGCATCGATTTTTAAAAATTAGCAATAAAATTTAATTTTAATGCGATCAATTTTATTAAGTTTTTTTAAAATAAAATATTAACTATTTTTTAACATAAATTTGAATTTTAATAAATTTAACTGGCGTGAAAAAATGGTTATAAAATTTAATATTATATTGAAATTATTATTTGATGATTTAAATTTAGTGCAAAAATGTAGGAAACAATTTATAATTATAATTATATATATATATATATATTAATTTATTATTTAAAAAATTATCACGTGCAACGCCGTATTAAAATTCTACTTTTTAAAAATGTGTTATAATTGTAAAGTGTGGTAAAAAAGTTGCTATACGGGAAATTTTATATCAAATTCATATATATATTTTTTTTTTTGGCTACTGACCCAACCTGGTTATTTCACTAAATATCTTAATTGTTTCTTTAACATTATTGTTTATTATACACGTGAATCAAACAAGATGTTGAATTATACTTATCTCTCTTTTTTTCCAAATAAAAGATGAGATTAAGGGATTTTTTTTTAAAGAAAGAAGAATAAATAGAAAACGCACTATAATTTATGGATTAAAGATAAAACATATTTTTTTGTTTAAAAAAAATGAAAAAAAGAAAACATATCTTTTAGTTTAATATAAAATCGACATGCAGCTAAAGGCCAAACCCAAGTGACCACCTATTTTAAAAACTTCTTCTCCCTATTTTTTCTTTTCTAAGATATCTATATTTTTTTTTTTTTGAGTACATATTAAAAGAGGGGGACAAATACTGATCTCGTGTTCGAACCTATAACACTGGTGTTAAACTAGTTTACAACCAAACAATAAAACCTTCGATTTTAAGATATCTAATTTAGAACCTTCTAAACTATATATATTTAGTATAAAATGAATCTTTACTATAGCTTCCAACTATATATTATATAATTGTTAAGGGAAAAGGAGGAAGGTTAGTGGGATATTTGATATGAATCACATGCATTCTTCATATTCAAAGCATATTCTTCATTTTTCAAACCAAGAGCAAGCACATCATGATATCTCTTGCCACAAGATAATTTACTTTTGAGCAACTTTATGATTGATTTGCTACACCTGCACATTTGGAGCCATTTGAATAATGGAATTCCAAAGATATAGTAATTTGGATAAGTTCAAATTTTTGTTGTGTATATGATAAGCTTCAACCCCAAACACAACAAGTATTTGTGGTACTCGTTTACTCGATCATACATAAATTGGGATATAATTCCCAAAATGTGTAAGTACAAAATTTTGGGTTCAAGATAAATATTTGAATACTCTTGTTATAGATTATATTCTCTTTTATTTTCTATTTTGTGTATATAATAAATTTTATATTTTGGGTATAGTGGTTTACGGTTTTAAATTTCCATTGGACATATTGCTTTTTTTTTAATCAACACTCATGTTGGAAATATTTTTTTATCCAAGAAAATACATAAATAAAGTGTAGGTTCAGAGTAAATTTTGAATTTATAAGAGATGACACAAAATTTAACGAAATTAGCAATAAAAATAAAGTGTCACTATGTTGAATTAATATCAACCACAAGAATTTGAACATATTTGTTTTAAGTGCAAATACTTAGTTTATTAATCGCATACTTTTATGCCTTTAATTAAATTTATAGTTTTTCTAAAATATTCAGACATCAGTATTTTTTTCAATATTTTTCTAAAATTTAGGCATTTGATATTTGAAATTTAAAAACTTCATTTATAAGGATATGGATTTTTTTAGTCAATAAGAATATAGGCACTACAATAATTAAATATATATATATATAGGCACTACAATAATATTATCTGTACAATCCAAGTTACATGAACTTTACTTTGATTTCATTGTTATGGTAATAATGTGAGTTTTAAGTCTTTTCTATGTAAGATCTGTGATGTTCCTCCCTTAATTTATATTATTTTTTTTCTAGAAAAAGACACTTCATATAAAAACAATACTAAAAAAGTATGCATACATACAAATTTTGCACTAATAAGTCTCAAGTCCAAACTTTATAAAACCAATCATTTTGTTATATATATATATATATTCTTTTTTGTTAAAAAAAAAAAGACTAATAAATAAATAACTATACAATTTCTGAAATTTTAAAACTAATTCCTTTTATGCTATATACCAATACTATACAAGCTATTGTCTCAAAAAAAAAAAACTATACAACATAAAGTTTCTAGACACACACAGTTGCACAATAATCAGAATTAAATATTATAATATGTCTTTAATTTCTAATGTGAGAGAACACGTTTTGAGTCGGCAAACCCAAAGTTGCCAACATACAAATAATACAATTATTAGGAAGAATTGTATGATACAAAAAAGAAATAAGTTCAAAGAACAAAATATATTTAAATGAGAGGCCTTTACAGCTGGAGAATTTGCAGACCAGACACGTTGGAAAAAGATGGAAGGCCACAATTACAAAGCTTTGGAAGGGCCTCCACACAATTAGTAGTTGAGATTGGTATCATTATTTTGTAAAATAAGGGTCAAAAGAGAATAATGTATATTCCACAAAAAGAGATTTTGCAATAAGCTCACAATTATCAATAAATTCATTCCAATGGGTCCCTCTATGGATTACTCATATCATACCATATATGAATTCATATTTATTTATTTATTTATATCTTTCATTTTTATGGTGCTTAGTAGAGTTTTTTTTTTCCTATAATTTAAAGAAAAAAAAAGTTAAAATCTAGAAAATAGTTCCTTCTGTTTCTAATCATTAATAAATTAAACATTTGAGAGTTAGTTATTCACATGTCAATAATCAAATTATGAATTAAATCATTGATATAACAAAAAAAATCATATCACTTATGCATTTATGCATGAATAATGAGTTTTCATGTATTTAATACGCAAGTCATTACGTACGATAAGAACTTTATAAAATCATAACTACTAAATTCTAATTTTAAAAATCATAGTGACTAAACTTTAAATTTTTTTTTCAAATTATAAGAATTAAATTTTAATTTTTCTTCAAATTAAAGAGACTAAACTCTAATTTTTGGAATGATGATAACTAAACTCTAACTTTTTTCAAACAGATAGATGCTAAATTTATATTTTACCTTTTTATATATGTTTGTGATTGTTTAGATCATTTTTTATGTGTCCCAACTAATGTTGTAAAACATATTATCTGATTTTACAATATTTGAATGTCAATTTTTTTTTATAAATTATTAATTTATAGATAAGTGACTATTATGAATTCAACCACCATTTGATAGTTTTCTAACTCTTTTGATAATGGGCTGTGGGATCTGACAGTTCCATATTTTTGGTATGTGGGTATCTCAATGTAGCCTAAATTAAATTTCAGGTGCAATGCATGTTTTTGGATATGTTCCACTAAGCTGCCACGTGACAAAGGCCACAAATCACGTGGCTTTTGGCAATCCCACTTGGAATTATTTTCTAAATATCGTTTGAATTATTTGAGTTATAAATTCAAAATTCTCAAACATTTTTTTTAAGAATAGGGAATGTCAACGGCTTGGGACATGTATTATTACTCCACTAGGGCCAATTTTCCATATAATTATTGTGTCTGTGTACAATGAAGATCATGGATAATTCGGAAAAATAGGATGTATTTGGGTTCCGTTTATATAAATGGTCGAGTAACTCAACCGATATTTGTCTTACTATTTATTATAAACGATGGTTATATAAACATGTATGCCTATTTATATAACTTATGTGCCCGTTTATCTAAATCTTACATATATTATTTTTTGTTATATAACCAACCCCTCAAACATCTTTATCATAATCCATGTTATAATAACTTACCTCTCAAACACCAATTTATGATAGTCCACTGTTTAATATAATTCACTCTTTATCATAACATTTTTCTTCTATCATAATTAAACCGCTGCAAACGTAGAGTTTTTGTTAATAATTGGTAAATTTCGACAAAGTGGTTGCATTATTGCTTTACTTTGTTTAGAAAAGTGTGTTGAATTTTGGATGTTCCATTGATTTCTGTCGGAGGTATTGTTTGAAGGTTGATAGATGGGTTTTGAAAGAAGTAAAGTTGCAGCCCATGTTTAGTATATGAGATTATAAAAAGTTAGAAAAGTTAGTTTATTTTTAATTATATAATTTAAATAAAGAAAAAATATCTTGAAGGTTGGTGAAAGATAGTGCCTGCCTTAGGTGAGGTAGATGGTAAATACACCTGAGAATAAATGAGAAATGATTTTTTTTTTTTTTTTTTTGAGTACAATGAGAAATTATATTATTGATATGTAAAAACATATATATGAAAAGAGCTTACTTATAATTAGGAAATGAAATTCAAAAATTCCAAAAATTAAAGTAACATGTAACAGTATATGATAGAGTTACACTAATATTTAAACTATTCACCGTTCATAGAGAGAAGATATTATATGAGTCAAAATTGTGTATATGTTGTTTCAAAAAAAAATTTGTATATGTAAATGTATTATGAGTTAAGATCAATCGAGTGTATAAAATATTTATAATGGGGTGTTTAATATATAAAGAGTTATAAGTGAGAAATTGAATTAGAAGCCAAATGAATGACAATAATATAAATAAATTAAAAAAAAAATTAAAATTAAGCGCTAAAATTGGATCAAGCCTTCGTGTAATTGACATGTATTATTGATAAAGAGATTGAAGGTTCGAATACTCAACTTCAAATATTATTGTTGTATTAAAAAATAATAATAAAGAGAATTATGAAATTTAATTTTTATTAGAGAAGAAACGACTTGACGGAATTCAAACTTATGATACTATGTTGAATTAAAACCATCAATCAATCTAAAATCTTAATAGATGAATTGAGGAAAATTTAATCAATCCAATAGTTGGGATTCGGAATCAATCCAATAATTTAAATTTATGGATTGAGGCGAATTTAATTATATTTATTTAAAGGTACTATTGTAATTTAGACTAGAAATTTCTATTTGAGTTTGTAAATGAGATAGTTTCGAAATTGATACTTTTAACCTCTTTTCTCAGATTTAATTTTTATTTGGGGTCTAATATTTTCAAAACCAATATTTTCGGTCATTCGGATTTGGATTTTGCTTCTCGTGTACATTATCTATGGGGTTTAAATTTTAGTTTTTACTGATGAATTGAATTCACCATAAACTGAAATACGAATTCACATTTTGACAAGAACTTTTGACTTATGTCAACTATATCGTTGTAACCCATTTGAAAATGTTCCATTATAAGTCAATGGGCAAAGAAGTCAATGGTCTTGTCGTTGACAAAAAAAAATCTCTCATGTTGTTGTAAAGAAAATGCCTTGTTAAGGAAATAAATAGACCAACATGTTTTAAAAAAACAAAAAAATAATAACACTAAAAAAACTAAATAGGGTTGACATGCTAGAGTTAGGTTAAACCTATCAAAAGCACTATGCTAACTAATTAAGAATCTAACCAGGATAAAGATTCCAACTTTTCTTTCTTTCTTTTTTCTTAGAAAAAGGATACTTTATTAAACTTGCAAGAAGAAGGGAAAAGGAAAGAAAGGAGGGGAGAGTTACAATTGCAAATCACCAAAGATAAAAACACATGGCAATCAAATAATTAGTAAAAAGAGAGGATTGTGTACTCCATTCACAACATTCAAAGCAATGTCTTCCAACTTCTTTAAACACGATAATATTTTCGATCATCACGAAGTAATTTAGTGGTCAAGAAGATTTTAAAAAATTAAAAATTTATAAGTTTAGTTCATAGTGGTCACTTACCTAAATATCAATATCTGCACATTTCTTTAACATCTAAATATTATAAGTTCAAGTATTATGTTCTGTTACATTAGTCAAATTGTGCGCAAGAATCCAAAAAGTTACATATAAAAAAACAAAAACCCAAATATTGTAATACTTTCTTTTCTTTGTCCCATTTAAGATTAAAGTAGAATTAGTCGATCTTATATAACGAAACCATAAACTTTACCGTCAGCAGATGCTAATAAAAAGATTGTGATATAGTTACAAATATGTATAATTGTTGACGATTTATATATACTGTTGGTGTCTAAGTATTAACATCAACAGTATTTTTAAATTGCTGACAATTAATTTATTTTTAACGATTTAAATATATTATCAGCAAAAAAAAATTTCCAACAAAACTCTTAATTACCGTCGGAAAAATAAGCTAATTGAATCTAGGAGTGACTATAATATTGTTTTGAAGTATAAAAATTAGATATAAGCTAATTGAATCTAATAATTGCCGTGTGGTTATAGCAACTAAAGTGAAGTGAAAGGTGATGACTTTCTAGAAAAAATGGATGGATGATATATAATTGCTTTTCATTTTCTCCTAATAGATAATTGGGTTATATAAAAAGACATGGTTAGAGAAAAAAAAACATGCATGTGGATGAAGAAATTAGTGAAAAAAACAATATTATAGAGGAGAGGAAAATGTGTAAAATATGTTTCAAAACATGAATATTTAGCAGCTACATACTTTTAATTTTCAAAATCTTAATAGAATTTTGATGAATTCATTACTTTTTAATTTATCAGTGGTATTTTGCCAAAAAAGGCAGTAGTTCAGTGATATTAATGTATACCCGATGACCAAGAGATCATAAGATCAAATTCCTCTACCCTTAATAATTATAACTAAAAAATATTATCAATAGTATTTTAAATTCACATTAAAACCAATGAAAAGAAGAATTATTTAATCTCAAATTATACATTATTGTTGCCAACAAGAGATGAGCTCAACTAACATTGCAAATGTTTTGATAACCAGAAGATTACGAATTCAAATTATCTATCCAAATATTACAAGGATTTTTTAATCTATATCCAATGATTATTTTGGCAGCTTCATAAATAATTCTTCATTTTCTTTTTATATGAATTTTGAGCTGAAATATTCTTTCAATAGAAACAAATAACTCAATTATAGCTAGAGAATTTGATTGAGACATAAAAAAGTTAGCATTCTATTATATTCATATTCTTTTACGGGGTTAAACTTTTAAAATTATGGTTCACTTTTCATCATAATTAAAGATGAGTAACACTATTTTTCATCCAACATCTTAGAATCTTTAATCTTATTCTATTCAAAGAGTAACACAAGTAATTTAATTTAGAGTTTTTAAGATTTAAAGATAAAATACAAAATTTAGATAGTTTGGCTCGAAAGGTATGACTATTTCATTGAATAATTTCATATCCAACTGTTTGACTATCTTAAAGGCATGACTAGTTCATTGAATAATTTCGATCAAAACAAATCACTCAAAAGGTTAATATTTCAACTCAAAAAACTCGTGTCTCAATAGATAGAAACGAATAAATAAATAAATAAACTTCTCTTTCATTGTTTATCTATTTTATATGGTTGGAACTTTGAGTAATGTAGCTAACTTTTTACGTGGTTAAATATAAATAGGGAATATAGAGACTATTTTTCAAAACTTATACTATTCAAGAAAGCACTGGGAGTTTAGTTTGGCCAAATCTGCCTAACCCAAAGTAAATAAACCATTAGATCTGCGCCACGTGTATATCCAAAAAAACAGTCCAATTACGAAAGGCCGATAATAATAATAATAATAATAATTTCCAGAGTGGAAAATATGTAAAATTGATTGGGCTATTTGGAGTCGATGCGGAGAAAATGGAGAGAAAGAAGAATTATTAGTGGTGGGAAAATCCAGAAGTGTTTTTGGTGGGGCCCAAAAAGCACTTATGAAAAATATTGGGGTGGCTATAGTTTCTTCTAAATAATAATAATAATAATATTTCTTTCTTTCTTTTAGAAATAGATTCCTCTTTTTCACCACAAAATCAAATCAAAGATGAGAATTGAGAGAGATATGGAGAAAAATATAAGGCTGTTGATAATTGGAAGGCTTAACTATTATTGCTTGTTCTGGATTCCAATCTTTTCCTTTAACCGACCTTTATCTCTTCCACATTTCTTTTTATAATATATATATATATATATATATAACTTTTTTTTTCTTTCGTTCTAAGGTCCTCTTTAATATTGATTAGGTTATTTAAGTCATGTTTGATAAAATTTAAGTCTAACAACTGTCTTTTTTCTCATTTAGATATCTACATCTTAACTATATTTATAGAAACCAAACAAAAATTTGAGAGAAAAAAATAGATGCTAAAAGTTTGTTTTTAATAATTTTTAATATCGGTTAATATTAACGTACTTTCTCAAAGAATATGGATACAATGTAGTAAAGATGGAGTACATTGTAAAAAATTTGAATAAAAATAAATTTAAATTTCAAAAATAAAAAATCAAATGGTTATGAAATGGGGGCATAGAGGAAAAACTAGATAAATATCTAAAACTAGAAACTATTTTAAGAGAATGTCTACACTTTTTTAGACTTTATATAAATGTCTACTCTTTAATTTAAAAAATAAAATTTAAATAAATAAATGTAAAATGGACAGTTATACCTTGAAATTTAAATCCATTAATTTTTTTACATATTTCCAAATATTGACTTTTTGTATCAACCATTCAAACAAAATTTCACTAAATCTAAACAAAAATCTTCAATGGAATTTCACCACATCTAAACAAAAATCTACTCATATTTGAATATGAAATATTTATCGGGAGAATTTCACCAAATCTAAACAAAAATTTAAAAAAATGGTTTAAAAGAAAATTGAAAATCAGGATGAAATATACACTTTAAATTTGATTTTTTAACCAACATTAAATTTGTTTTTAATGTATATAATTGCTGCATGTATTAAAAAGAGAAAAAACTCACATGAGCCAACTGCATTCTTTGCAGAATAATATATGCAGCAAATTAGGATCAAAGACTACACCTGGATTTATATACGATTATTCGTACCCGTACTCAATCACATCAGTCAATGTGCATTTACCTTGTTGTTAGCCCGAAATGCAGATTCCGCGTGGATACATACTATTATGGGAGTGGCCTGCTTGTGGTCATCCTGAACATCGTGGGAACCTGTGAACTTCCTGACCACCCAAAAGTTGCTACCCCTATAGACAGATGCATGAACGTACCAGTTATAAGTCTCGTGGTCATTGTGTACACTTACCTGATTACGTACTATTGAAAGAATGTTTCCGATTACGTATCTAGCTGAGAAGAACTCCAAAATATAAATCAATGGCGTAGACAAAAAAAATTGACTAAGGGAATGCACGACATGGGGATAAAAAACACAATTTCGTCAAATCCTTCGGACTTCTTGCAATGATCACTTAACGAAAATGCATCTGTAATGAAAAAAGAAATCGCACTTCTTGCAATGATCACTTAACGAAAATGCATCTGGAATGAAAAAAGAAATCGCACATCATGTTCTAGATTACGTAGCTTGCAGCAAACAATGGAAAAAGAAATTGTATTTGGGAAGGAAGCAAACAATGGAAAAAGAAATTGTATTTGAGAAGGAGATGAAAGAAATCGTAAAATTGTAGTTGGGAGAGAGATGAAATAAATTGTAAATATGTATTTGGGAGAGAGATGAAATAAATTGTAAAACTGTATTTGATGATGTGGGAGTATGCAAATGATCTGAATATGATAACAAGATTTAAATATTTAGATATTTATTTAAAATATTTGAGCAGAAGATCTTTTGAAGTATACATCAATAAAAATAAAAAATTTAAATGGTTGGAATTAGTTGGTGGTTGTTTATTTCTTGAATCAAGGATGAAGAATTTGTAAAGTACGTTTTTTTCTTTTAAAAAAAATTGAAAAGCTAAAATAGGACAGTTTGGAATGAAAATATTATTTTTCTTCTCAATATTGTAAATATGATTTAATTAGAATAGAAAATCAAAAGAAAAAGAAAATGTGTTTGTTGTTTGCTTTAAAAAATGCGGTCAAAATCTAAGTTTTTTTTAGGAAAAGAAAGGAAATGAAACTCTCTTTCTTTCCTTATTTATTCAGGTTGTGATAGAATAGAAGAGTTAATTTCACTTCTTTCCAAACTGCTTATTCAATCACCTTATAATAGAATATAAAAGTTAATCGGAAATCCCCTTCCTTCTTTCTTCCCCGTAAACATGAAACAAAATGTCAAAATCTTCCTAAAAATTCACTATGTTTCTAAATAAATGTGAAAATATACCTTAAAGAAGAATATTTACATCATCTCCCGATGATATATAAAATAATGTCCACCCGTGTGGTTCAATATGAGCCACAATCCATTTAATTTTAAATTCAAAAGATAAAAAAAATAAAATAAACAAAAATATATTGTGGTCCAAGCATGATGTAAATATTTCTCTACCTTAAATAGGTGTTTGGACCCAAAGTTATTTTTAATAGTAAAAAAATGGAGGTTTTTATAATAAATTGTTAGGATATAAATTATTAATTATTAACTATATTTACTTCACTCATGTCTAAATTTACTACGTTAGGTTTAATTTTCATATTCTAAAAGTATTTTGATAAACTTCCATTTTTTGTCTAATAAACTGAATTGTTTCAATTAGATCTCATTCCAGAATATTTGATTTTTTTAAATCAAGTCCGTAAATTCTACTTCTTCTATTTTTATTAGAACAGCAAGTGAGGAAAAAAATAATACTTGATTTTTTTTATATACTAATGCCCACCAAAATGAATAATAACTTGAGAACAATGGAAATGGTTTTAAGCTAACCAACTAATCAGTAGTTTCATGCTTAACTAAAATACAATAGTAAACCAGCCTAATTTTTCTTATTTTCTTATCTACCCATTTTATGTATGATGATTTCAAGATTAAGACAAGTTTTTTTAAAAAAAAAAACTATTGCACCACCACTAAAGAGAAATCATTCAAGTACATTATATAATTAACAAATTTATACCACCATACATATATGAAGCAAATGTAAAATGATAGCTCGTCCCTAAATCAAGCACTGAGAGACATTAAAAGAGTAATGTTACAGATGAGTCTCAAACTTGAAACCTTGAGAATATACGTTCAAAGCTCAAGTCTTTAACCAATGTACCACTTGTTGGAGATATAAAATTATAGTTTCACCAAATTGACGAAATTATATATCATTAATTTAAAGGGTTGCAATATAACCATTCGATGTAGTTTACAAATTCAATTTTTTCCAATCTAAGTATTTTTGAATTAGCATATATTCAATGTAGTTTGTCGAAAAGGTTGGTGACATTTTAGTTTTGTTGTTTGGGATAATCTAGCTCATGATCACTAATTTAATCTTGGAAATCAGTATTTAACTCTGGTTTAATTTAGAGCAGTACTACTTTTTACATAAGGTTTGTGGTTCCACTTTCCTAATTTATATGAAAAATATTAATTAATAATATACTCACATATTTATTATATTGAAATTTTTTTATTTTTCCAAGGTGGTGGCAATGTCAAGACATTTAAATACGTTTAAAAATAAAACAGAAGAATTTGACTCTAGATAGCTATACAAATTGAAAACAAATTGAATAAACCTCATTCAAGGCACCTAATTGCAACTTTTGAAAGATGCAAAAACAAAATAAACAACTTATAACTTAATCCCCCTAAATAATTTCATAAAAAAATACTTTTTTTCAAAAAAAAAAAAGCTTCAAATCAGAGCCAGAAGCTTCCACTGAAATGCTATCAACCTAATCCTTTTGGTTACCTTTTGTGAGCAACAAAAACAGTGCCTTTGTCCAACTTGGCAATGGCTACATGCCCTTCAAATTCATCCCTTTCACAATCTTTGCCTATAAAAACCACCAACCTTCCTCACAACTCTCACCACACTCCAAATTTCCAACTTCCATTCAAAACCCTCTTAAGCAATCATCATCTCATCTTCTTCCATACCTGCAAAAGCCTTCAAAAATGGTTGGTTCTTTTGAAAAATAATACAACTCCATTTTTTTTTATTCAGCAATATTTTTTGTTGCGGAAGGAGATTCATATCTCGATAACCACACGGTTACTAGAATATACAAGATGTTACTAGAGTTCTGCTCTCGTGAACTCCATTAATATTAGAGTCTCTCATTCTTCATTTTCACCTCCATTTTTGTCTTCTCTTTAAAGGGTAGGTTTAAAAATTGTGTCTTTTTTTTTTTTTGTTAGGATGGGAAGCTAAGCTGGACAGTGGCTGATGCTGTGGATTACAAAGGTTTTCCTGCAGAGAAAT
This sequence comes from Sicyos edulis, assembly GCA_036507275.1. NCBI lineage: Eukaryota > Viridiplantae > Streptophyta > Magnoliopsida > Cucurbitales > Cucurbitaceae > Sicyos > Sicyos edulis. The sequence goes on from CM071853.1 coordinate 5,308,796, forward strand.
CTAAAACTGGTGGTTGGATTCCAGCTGCTCTTATTTTAGGTGGGTAAATATTTTTTTTTTTAATTAATGTTTTTTGTTTTATGAATTTTTTTTTTTTTTTTTTGGCTTCCATTAAGGTTTTTTTCTGATGCCTTTTTGGGTTTTTAATTTCTAAAGAGAATCAAGGAAAAGTTTAGCTTTTTTGCTTTGAATATTCTTTAATTTGATAAAGAAAACTAATTTAACTTTTTAATATTATTAATAGCGATTCAACCTGGGATAATTATATATACATGCAAATTAAATCATACCTACCTATATTGACTGGCTAGTAAGAATTCTCATGTATCATTATTTCAAATTTTACAGCTATTAATCTTTTTGAAAAAGAGAATATATATATATATATATATATATATATTTTTTTTTTTTTTTTTTTTTTATCTCACTTTCTTTTCTAATTTTCAAAATCTCATTAGATTTCTAGGCATCTCTCAGGATTATTTACACCGAATGACTTAGTGGCGTAATGGTTTCATTGTTTGGTTGTAAACCAGTTCAACACCAGCGTCAACTAAGATACTAAGATTGAATTACAAAAATATATCATGTTAAGTCGATTTTCCATACAATATTCTATCGAAATTCTATTTTAACATGAGTAAGTTCTCAAATATTTATAAAAAGCGAAGAATATTCTTTCAACTTTTAAAAAGTGTATTTTCTTTTACTTTAATCTTTATTTTTAAGCGTTTAAAACGTTTTCAAAACTGTCGTGACATAATTGGTTATCTTCTTCTTTCTGTCTTGGCGCTTTTCCCGAGAAAATCACAGTGGTCTGCAAATTTTCCTGAGAAAATATGGAGAATCTCTTGAAGAATCTTTGAAGGATTTTGTTGTTTATGTAGGAAGGTTTAAGAAGATTCTCTTCCAACAACAAAACTCCAAATTTAAAAATTAAAAAAATAATAATAATAATAATAATAAACAGAATAATTGAAAAGGACTTATGTAGAATGCATATTATTGGTGATGCCTTTTTGGAATTAATGACAGAATCTTATGTCACTTCATCAGAACCCAGCTTTCCTATTGACTTGTTTAACAAACTATTTTCAATATTTGTTTTAAAAAAAACAAAGATTTAGTTTGAAAAATGTTTCATAACTGTTTCTTTAAAAAAGTATTAAGCTTGGAAGATTGCTGGTTACTTCTAACCAAACTTGGAGTTCTTGTTTGCTGTCTTTAAACAATTACTTTTGTTTTTCCTTCCAAAATCATAGCTTGTGGACAGTGATTTTGAGTAGACAATAACTTTAAGCTTTTTAAATCCATGTAATTTATAGTTCTTCAAAAACTGAGAGCCTAAATTCATACTTGAATTTAGATTATAAAAAGAAACAAGCTAATGAGTAGTATTTGGGTGATGGATTATTTTTCTTTTTCTTTTTTTTAAATTTTTTAGTTCATCATTTAACTTGTGGAGCTCTGATTAGTAAGTTAGAATATTAATAATTTTTTAGTTCAACAATACATGGAGCGAAGATTTAACTTGTTAACTTGAATCTTCGATATCTTAATCAAATATATATGTTTTAACTAGTTGAACTTATAGTTACGGAGTACGGTTATACTGGTATGATATATAACTTAGTAATAAAGAAATTACAAACGTGTTCGAATCTTTCGCTCTAAATATAGTAGAACAAAAAAAAATAGTTGAACTATGTGCAACTTTGACAGTTATGATGTATAGCTTAGGCTCCGTTTGATAACCATTTCGTTTTTTATTTTTGGTGTATGAAATTTAAACCTATTTCTACTCAAATTTCCTACCATGTGCTCCATCTTTCCTACAATATATCCTTCTTTCCTTAAGAAAGTAGGAGAATACTAACTAAATTTAAAAAACATAAACAAGTTTTTTGGAAACTACTTTTTTTTGTTTACAAATTTTAGTTTTGTTTATTAAAATATAAATAAGATGTACATATTCAAATAAGATAGTTGTTGTATCGTAAAGTAGTTGTTGTAGGCTTAAATTTCATAAATAAAAAACGAAAAACATAATGGTTATCAAACAGGACCTTAGTAACTAAGTTACAAACAGGTTCGAATCATAGAATAAACAAAAATAGTTGAATTATGTCGAACTTTGACGGTTAAAATATTGAAAACTACCCCCAACTTGTTTCTACTTTTTTCTTTGCTTCAATAAAATAAACAAAATTGGCAACGGCTTCCAAATTCTCGTTCCTATTACTCAAATAAAACCTCCACAATGGAATTGAAAATATTAGAACCAGGTTGAAGGTAACTGCAAAAGGGAAAAAAATGGAGGAAAGTTTTAGATTATGAGAACAAACAGTTATTTACATGCAAGAATTATAGGTGTAGTAACAGGAATGAAGAGCTTGATTAATAATAAATTGGTATTCATTAAAAGTATGAATCTAAACCAAAGCCTAAAACTTTTATTTTTCAGGAATTGAAATATGTGAAAGGCTGTCAACAATGGGAATAGCAGTGAATCTTGTGACATACTTGGGTGGGGTAATGCATCTTCCCAGTGCTGCTTCAGCCAACATTGTTACAGATTTCATGGGCACTTGCTTTCTCCTCTGTTTGCTTGGAGGCTTTCTTGCCGATTCGTTCCTCGGCCGATATTATACGATCCTTATCTCTGCTTCAATTCAAACACTGGTATGCAGTGTTCATCAAAGTCAACTGAATCAATCAATTTAAGAACTTGACATGTGCTTAAAGATGATATAATGGTTGTTGATTAAGATGACATGTTAACATGATTTGGTTTTGGTACTATAGGGCACTGCTGCACTTGCAATCTCAACAAAACTGCCACAGCTTCGTCCGCCGCCGTGTGACGGCACCAAAACCTGCCAAGAAGCGAGCGGATTTCAAATGGGAATTCTGTACCTAGCTCTGTATCTGATTGCTTTGGGGACTGGTGGCCTAAAGTCGAGCATTTCGGGTTTTGGTACCGACCAGTTTGATGAGACCGACGAGAAGGAAAAGGCAAAGATGGCCTATTTTTTTAACAGGTTCTTCTTCTTTATCAGCACCGGGACGTTGCTGGCGGTCACTGTGCTGGTTTATATTCAAGATGAAGTGGGTCGGAGTTGGGCTTATGGGATTTGTTCCGTCTCGATGCTTGTTGCGATTTCGTTGTTTCTTTTGGGGATGAAGAGGTACAGATACAAGAAGAGCATGGGGAGCCCTGTAGTTCATATACTCCAAGTTATTGCTGCTGCAATCAAGAAGAAGAAACTGGCACTCCCACCAAATGTTGGTTTTCTTTATGAGGATTCTTCTGACCAGGCTACAAGAATCAAGCACACACAACAATTCCAGTAAGTTATTCAATCATCATCATAGTATGCAAGATTTTGATTGCATCTCACTATTGCTAATGTTGGATTCCTTTTTGTATATTTTCAAGTGAAGTGATTTGTGATTCCTTTTTGTATAGGTTCTTGGACAAGGCAGCAATTGTTGAAGAAGGAGACTTTGTGGCGCACGGCGCGGTGGTTTCGGCTCCAAATCCATGGAAGCTAAGCTCAGTGACAAGAGTGGAGGAGGTGAAAATGATGGCAAGACTATTGCCAATTTGGGCCACAACCATCATCTTCTGGACTACATATGCCCAGATGATCACTTTCTCAGTTCAACAAGCATCCACCATGGAAAGGTCAATTGGATCTTTCCAAATCCCAGCCGGCTCTCTCACCGTCTTCTTTGTCGCAGCCATACTAATCACTCTCGGCGTTTACGATCGTCTTATCATGCCTCTTTGGAAGAAATGGAAAGGAAAACAAGGTAATAATTAAGATCCAACAATCCAAGAAAATCCTATCCACACTTGTATGACCTTAACACTTGAAGGAATCCTAACTAGCTATGTTCATATGCCACAGGTTTCACAAACATACAGAGAATGGCCATAGGCCTTGTCCTGTCAATACTCGGAATGGCAGCTGCCGCCCTAGCCGAGAGGAAACGACTCTCCGTGGAAAAAGCAGTGGGCGGCGACACGGATACTCTCCCTTTAAGTGTGTTCCTGTTGATCCCACAGTTTTTCTTGGTGGGTGCAGGTGAAGCCTTCATATATACAGGACAGCTTGATTTCTTCATAACCAAGTCTCCCAAAGGGATGAAAACGATGAGTACCGGTCTCTTCCTCTCCACGTTATCACTCGGGTTTTTCATCAGCAGTTTCTTGGTTTCGGTCGTGAAGAAGGTGACGGGGAACGACGGACAAGACTGGCTAGCGGACAACATAAATTATGGGAGACTTGACTGCTTCTATGGGCTATTGACTATATTAAGCATCATAAACTTTGTTGCTTTTCTGGTATGTGTTACATGGTACATACCCCAGAAGGGCGAAGATTCACAGAAGAGTAGCGTAGTCAATGGCAACTTGGCTGAAGAGAAATGCTAATGGGAACTGTCAAAACAAAGATTATGTAATGGCTTGTTTTTCCTTTCAACAATCATCTAAAGTTTGGATTGAGAATGTATCATGCTCTATGTATAAAGTATTGCTTGTTTCAAAGATTAATCCAATGTCTACATCCCCAATTTTCAGTCATCTATGCCACAAATCGCTTTCTTTAGCATTTCCATCATCCAATTCCAAATCATGAATTAAGTAACCACCGTGGATAATCTAGTGGTCAAAAGGACCTTTAAGAAACTAAAAATTGTTGCGTTCAATCTATGATGGTCACTTAACTAGGGGGTGTTTGTTTTTCATATTTAAGGAGGATATAGATTGAGGATTTACTAATTTTTCCTTGAAAAACTATATCTAAATGAGTTTTTGTAACTTCTCAAAATAACTCCTCATTTTTACTACTCAAAATAACCCCTCATTTCTAACCACTCCTTTCAAATCATTCATTTATAACTACTCAAAATAACTCTTCATTTCTAACCACACATTTTTAATCATTCATTTCTCACTCCTCAAAATAATTCATTTTTAATAACTCATTTCTAATCATTCTTTTTTTAACTACTCAAAATAACTACTCATTATAAATCTACATCCAAACGAGTTATAGTCTCTAACTCCCCTATAAAAAAATTACAACCAAATGAGTTTTTAACTATAATTCTCAATTTCTAACTACTCAAAATAATTCCTCAAAATAACTCATCAAACTAACTCCTCATCTAAAACCTCATTCAACCACCTCCTAGGAGTTAACTTCTTATGGTTGACATTTATAGGTTCAGACGATATATCTCGTTCCCGTGACAATAGCCGAAGTATACATAAGCTCCCTGTCAATCACCAATATAAAAAAATGAATTTAAATCATTTTTTTTATCTATGACTGTCCAAGTCAACTTCCAAAACTTTGACTATTGTCATTGACATAATATCAAACCTTACAATATTTAGATGTCAAACAAACCCGTGGCCAACATGATTGAACCTTCCCCTCTTAGTATCTCCCATTGTTTAATAACATAATTAACTTGCAACATTGAATCGGATCTTATCCACACAAACGATGCGAATCCACAGATTGGTCCAAATAATAATGGGAACATTTTGGAGAATATTGAATGGTGGACAGCGGCAAGTGGAGAGTAGAACATTGATGTTAAGAGCAAAGTTTTGATTCTTTTGAAACAAAAAAATGGGGGCCAAACATCATCCTCTACCAACTATATTGGAACAAAATCATCTCAAAGAAGATATGTATATATATATACAAAAAGAAGAAGATGAAAACGGATAAACTGAATCATCAATAAATTACTTTTATGATTAAAATAGGCAGCATAAATTATTATCTAGGTGTAGCATTTATAACATGTTTACCTATCAAGATATCTCAATCAAAATGTCATTCTATATTTCAATCAACACATCATTCTCACCATAAGTCAAACATGAGCAAATAATTAGGCAATTAACAAGTATGTCAATCAACAATAACACATGTTGGTTTTTCAAACCTAAGACTCAATTTAGGTGAAGAATGCCTTACCTTGGCTGAATCCAAAAAGTCTAGACAAATTTCCAAGCCAAAGCACTCCTAGAAGCTTTTGATGACTTTCAAGACCTGTAACACACAAATGGCTCAGAAAAACCTCAAGATTACCTAACAACAAAGAACCTCAAATTTTGTGCCCAGTGACTCCAGTGGCCACACATGCCTTACAAACTCGGCTCGAAGAATGAAAAATGGACTGGGTCAAATCTGGTCAACAGAAAAGTCAAAAGGGTCAAACTCACCATTTAACCTAAACCAAACACTCTAATACAAACAACCACTAACTCCATATGCAAACAACCACTAAACTCAGATCCAAATAGCCACTAATACACATTTTAAATATTCTATCCATAAACCTACTAACAAACACTCCTAATCCATGACTTGAATATCTATAAACCCATAATAAAACAGCAGCAAAGCACATTTTAAATATCCATAAACCTGCAAACAAACACCCCTAATCCATAGCTTGAATATCTATAAACCCATGACCAAACACTCTTTTTCTTCTACTTTGGAATGTCTTCAACTAAACCAAAGGAAAAATGAACCTCACTTGAACTCCGGCGACAGGATGGCAGCGGCGTCGAACACTAGACGATGGTGGCTCCATGATGCTGCTCACAGCGACGCAATCTCCAGCAGATGAAGATAGACCAAATCGAATCCCCCTCTCCACACGTGCGACTGTGACCCTCGACGAGCGAAACCCACTCGACAATTGAGCTCGGGCTACTGCGACAAGCGGAACCCATAGTGACGCAGACGAGGTCTTCGACTTTTCGGCTTGAACGAACACCTGCTGCTCGCGGACGGCGACGATGGCTTTGCTTGCGAAGCCACGACTTACGACGACGAAGCCCAAACCCCACTGGAACGATGAACCAGATGCAAACCCAAAGGTGACGCAAAACTCTTTAGGGCGGAATTGGATTTTGGAGTTGAAAAGAGGAGATGAAAGCAAGTGAAAGCCGAAAAGAAAGTTAAACGATTCAGAGATATGAAGTATATGTTTGGAGATTCAGGTTTTGGAAAGGGGACGTCGTAAAAAATATATATTTTAATGTAATCATTACATAGTTATATTAATTAATTAATTAATTTAATGTATTTTATTTTATATTATGTGATTGAAAATTATAGAAAGTTTGATGGGATAGTTGATAAGATTAGATAAAAGATATTTTATATTATATTATATAGTTGAGAATTAAAAAAATGTTTGATGTAACATTTAAAAGATTAAATAAAATATTTGATACAATGTTGGATGAGAGGTTGGGGAGGGAGAAAAGATTGTTGTCCTAAAAACAAAAATGGAGTTGGAATTTCTCTCTCCTCTCCTCAACACCAAATCCCAAACATCCCAGGAAGCAATGGATGAACATTAACTCGTTTTAAGGTTTTCAGCTCTTAAATAAGGATTTAAATATCAATGATGGACCAAAATGCCCCTTCTTTAAACTTAACCTCAAAATTGCCTTTTAACTCTAAATAAACCTCACTTAATCCAATAAATAAAAGGGGGTTTTGCATGTATATTAAAACAATAATAATAATTCTATGTATAGCAAAATTTCCAAACTTATTCATTTGTGGCACAAAAGTTATTGAAGTCTATCAGTTGAACTGATAGAAGTCTAAAGTCTATAAGTTGAACCGATAGAAGCCTACTTGTTGACTGATAGAAGTCTATCAATTGAACTGATAGAAGTATAAAGTCTATCAATTGAACTGATAGAAATCTAAAATTCATCAGTTGAATTGATAGAAGTCTAAATAGAAATTTTGGGAAAAATGTATGAATGAAATTATTTTAAAAAATGGGCTACAATTGTAATGAAGAGCCAAAAAAATGTTATGGAGGATAAATTCTCAAAGTATTATTATAAGGGGATTTTGCATGTATATTAAAAAAAACAAAATAATTTCATGTATAGTATAATTCCCAAACTTATTCATTTGTGGCACAAAAATGATTGAAGTCTATCAATTTGCATGATTCAATCACTCAAAATTGATTGAAGTTTATCAATTGAACTGATAAAAGTCTAAAGTCTATCGGTTAAACTGATAGAAGTCTATTAGTTGAAGCGATAGAAGTTTATCAATTGAACTGATAGAAGTTTAAAGTCTATCAGTTGAACCGATAGAAGGCTTATGATGTTAGAATAGCAATTTTGGGGAAAATGTGCTATTGATGAATTTATTTTTAAAAAAATGTACTATGGATGAAATTATTTTTAAAAATGTGTTATAATTATAATGAAGAGCCAAAAATATGTTATGGAGGATAAATTTCTTAAATAAAATCAAAACTAAGTTTTCACAATAAAAAATAATTACGGAAAGTTTGGGTTGTTACATTTTAAGGGAAGTAATGATCAAATTAAAAGTTTTATGGTGTCATTTTTACAAACTGTATAGTTCATTGCACAATTTTTCTTATTTGTATTCATAAATTAATTTTATATGACTCTAATAATGCCACATGGTAAATTGTAGGAAAATTTTCCTCTTTCACGGTATCAGTGACATGATTTTATCATATTAAAAAGATCAAACTTAAAAGTATTTTTGCTAATAATTTCTACGAATTTTGATGTATTGACAACAGAAATAATTTCCCTTTTTTTCCTTAAGATGGTTCTCTTAATCATAGTATAGTGGTAAAAAAAGATAATGGCATATTAACTGATAATAAATGCAATCCATAGTAAACACCTACTTAGGCCCGGTTTGATAACTATTTCGTTTTTTATTTTTAGTTTATGAAATTTAAGTCTATTTCTATTCAAATTTCCTACAATGTGTTTCATCTTTCCCACAATATATCCATTCTTCCTTAAGAAAGTAGATGCATACTAACCAAATTTCAAAAACAAAAACAAGTTTTTGGAAATACTTTTTTTGTTTTCAAATTTTGGTTTTGTTTATTAAAATATAGGTAATATGTAGATATTCAAATAAGAAAAAAGGTATAATAAGGTAATTGTTGTAGGCTTAAATTTCATAAACGAAAAACAAAATTCAAACGGGGGCTTAGTAATTAGTTTTATAAAATTTATTTGTCATCCAAATGTTGTAGGATCAAACAAACACAATTATCTAAATATTAATTATCATTTATAAAAAAAACATATATATTCCAACAAAAAATAAATATAGTGATACAAGAATGTCGGATATTTAATATTCGGGCTTAAAAAAAATAAATTGTCTCTTTTTTTATACAACAATATTGAGGAATGGAGATTTGAACCCATAATATTAAGTTGCGAGAGTTAAAGACGGATAAGCAACTAGACTAATAGGCAACCGAAGCACTAGTATTTAATTTTCCTTCGGTTATTTTTTTTAGTACATATTGGAGAAGGGAGACAAATACTCGAGCTCGAACTTGTGAAGCTGGTGTTGAACTGGTTTTCAACTAAACAATAAAACCATTGCGTCACCGACTCATTCGGTCCTCAAATTATTTGTTACATTCTTTTGGTTAAAATATGTCATGCAGTGTCTTGGCTTTCTAATTATAGTGTATTAATTCGTCCCATTTGTGAACAAGAGCAATAACATATTAATGTACTTTTACAACCAAAAGAACCAAAAGATCGTAAGTTCAAATCTTCTAACTCTAATTTTGTTGAATTCAAAAATTAAAAATAAATAAATTCATCCAACTCTCATTCAAAGCCTGTCAGCTCATCTCCTTAAAAGAGCCTGACCTTATGACATCTCGACAAGAAACACCCCATATATGGTATGATATTGTGTTTAAATTTGTTGATTAAAAAGGTCTTAGAAAGATATTATCTCATAATCTTCTCCATTCCAAACTTACTAAAGTAAAACTTCGGCATTTCTAATCAGTTTTTACAGTACATGTTAATTACGGTTGAGTTTACGATCATACTCACGCTTCTAGTCTGATCTCTTCATGCATTTCTTCTCTCATTCGATCTCATCGAAGACTATATTCAATAAAGATGAACAGGAAATAGAAGCATTATCATAGAGCATACAAAGATGAACATTTTATTATCACAACTCTTCATAAATGCATTGTCCATGGCACTGACTAAATCCATAAACAGTGTCATCATATTCAAACAAATCAATAGAACCAATGTAAAAAAAAGCTATTAAAAATCTTGTGCTTGAACTGGTTCCTCTTCTTTTATTTTCATTCTTTGAAATCGTCTTTGTCGTCAGCAGGAATCGGCATGTTCCTCCACATGACTGCAAGAGCACTGCCACCAAGCTGTTGGGATGATAGGAAATGAGAAACATAAATGTTCATACGCAAGTTTATCAACAAATGAATTCATGTGGTGAGGAAGAAAACAAAGATCACAGTAAATGAACAGAGAAGAAACTCTTACCGCCATACAAACGACACTAACTGCAGATGGAACAGCGACGAGGGGGTTCGTGAAATGCTTTTGAGCAAGTAAAAACCCGAGTGCAGAGCTCTACATATCAAGACATAATGAAAGGTCAGGATTTCACATTAGAAAGGAGAGAATACCTTACCACATTTATACGATAGATGGAATATTCCGCTCATTTTTCAATTAATTTTGAGAAGAAACTTTTATGCTATCTAATTGCTCATTAAACTCAAACGGGTATTCAGTCCAAAACTATGAAAATCTGATCTATGAATGACAAACCTAAAGAGGCACCGTCTTATAGGATATGTTGAGAATCTCACATTGAAGGTGGGAGGATACCTCACAACATTTATAAGATAGATGAGTTAATTGGTTTTGAGATGGAATCATGTGATAGCCAATACTGAAGTCAATTATTACCTGCATCCCACATTCTATTGAAATCGTGCGAGAGGTTGATTCGCCGAATGATATTTTCGAAAGCCAATAACCTAGAGCAAATGCAGCACCATGGAGGATGGCAACTGGGAGCAACAGTTGTGCACCTTGAGTTTTCAAAACTTCTGCTACTTGACCAATCTTCCACATGAGAGACATTTATGAAAGGTCATTACTACAAACAAATGATAGGGGGGGGATGTCAAAAGCTCAATCCTGCATTATATTTTTTAAACTTACAGGGCTAGCACAAAGGAGAGTAGTGAGGATAACTCCAATCAAAGGTGTCACTGTTATTATCTTTGAAGTGAATTTGGGAAAGAATTCATTAGCTAAAACTGCAGCCAAGAAGCAATGATGGTTGAGGATGATTTACTTCTATTGTCTCTTGAGGGGAATTTTTCTATAAAAGTTACCTCCAATAACAGTTGGAACCAAAACCACCTGAAAAGTGCTGATAGCAAGACCCTGCAAGAATAGCAAGGAAAAGAGAGACAACCTTAGGCCAAATAGTTGGAGGATATCATCATGAAACTCTAGGGTCATTTGGACCTCCAACAAGTGGGGAGAAGGGTAATGAATGGTATCTCCTTATTTGGATCACCTCGATGATGAACATGATAGAATCTACCAACTTTATAATAAATCTCTAGAGAGAATCTCCCGTAGAGCCAAAAGGTTACAAACTAACAAATGACAATTGATTTCTGATGCCTTAACAATGACCTAATGACTCCTATTTATAGGACTCCTAGAGATATCCTATTTAAGGTAAAAGACTCCTATTCCATAAATGACTTCCTTCCATAAATGACTTCTTTCCATAAATGACTTCTTTCCATAAATGACAATTCCATTTATGGCAATTACAAATAAGGACTAATTAAATAATAATAAAATACTAAATAATAATAGAATACTAATTAAAGTCTTTTCTCACTTCCGGCCCCGCCTCGAATACACAATCAAAGGTCTCGGGATTGTATCAATACTTCCCCAAAGAGCCACCTTGTCCTCAAGGTGAAATTTGAAATTGTGAATCCAAATCGGAAGCTATTTCCCATGTTGCGTCTTAGGAGGCGAGTCTTCCCATTGTACCAACACCTCACGTGCCCCGCCTTCGTGAGATGCCTCTCGTATTCCCAGAATAGATTTTGGATTTATGGCCACACATAGATCGTCTCCCACTCATCGAAGGTGTAGGTAAGACTATAATCGAGGCTCCAACCGCTTCGCAACACGCAGACACATGAAACACCGGATGTATCTTGACATTGGAGGTAGTTCCAAACGGTATGCAACTTGGCCAACTCGTGCTAACACACGATAAGGCCCGATGAATCTTGGTGCTAACTTCTGGTGCTTGAATTTTGCCAAAGATGATTAGTGACGGGCGAAGCTTAATATATACCAAATCACCAACAAGAAATTGGATGTCCCGACGTTTATTATTTGCAGGCGGACATAGATCGTTGTGTTTTTAGAAGAGTAGCCTTAAGTGTGTCTAACATCCTATCCCGATCAAGCATTAATGAGTCAACAGCCGCCACATGGCTTGTTCCACCGTCATATCCCAAAATAGTAGGGGGTAAACGACCATAAACACTCTCGAAGGGAGTCATGCCCGACGCCGAATGGTATGATGTATTATAGCTAAATTCGGCCCATGGAATCCACTTGCACCATGCCTTTGGTTGAGTCATTACAAAACAACGCAAATAAGACTCCAAGCAACGGTTAACGACCTCCGCGCGCGTCGGTCCGAGGATGATAAGTCGTCTTTGCGACGAAGTTTTGTTCCTGAAGCCTTGAATAATTCCTCCCACAACATACTAGTAAAAACCTTGTCGCGATCTGAAACTATGCTCTTAGGTATTCCATGCAAACGGACTATTTCCTTTATAAAAATATGTGCCACCGTAAGTGATGTATAAGGATGTCGAAGGGGTATGAAATGTGCGTATTTGGAAAGGCGATCTACCACAACCAATATAGTATCAAAGCCCCTCCGATCTCGGTAAGCCCTCCACAAAATCCATAGAAACATCCTCCCAAATTCTATCAGAATGGGTAGCGGTTGTAGCAACCTGCTGGAGATAAGGATAGGTGTTTGGCTTGCACACATACTGAACAGTCTGCTACGAAAGCTCGTACTCGAGCCTTCATCCCAGGCCAATACACTTCCTTTGCAAGTCGCTGATAAGTTTTGAGAACCCCAAAATGCCCCCCAACGGCTCCTCCGTGGAACTCGAGCAATAGTAATGGAATTGTAGGAGAGTCCGATGGTAGGACAAGTCGTCCATGGTATAGCAGAACGCCACCCACAACTGTATAACCTGGTGGTCCCTTTTCGCCACCTCCAGCGTAGTGTAAATAGCCAACAACTTTGCATTCTCTTTTACTTGTTGGGTGAATACTGCAGTGTTGATGCCCGCCATATAACTCAAGACACCCAGTTCACATGCTATTGGCATTCGAGACAGAGCATCAGCCGCTCTATTTTCCAGTCCCTTTTTATACTCAATATGAAAATCATATCCCATCAATTTAGAAATCCACCGTTGGTATTCTCCATCCACCACACGTTGTTCGAGCAAAAATTTTAGACTTTTTTGATCCGTGCGGACAACAAAATGGTGCCCCAAAAGGTAAGCACGCCATCTTTGTATGGCAAAAACTATAGCCATCAACTCGCTCAGATAATCGGCTTCACACGGTGAGTTATTGGTAATGCTTTTACTGAAATAAGCGGTGGTTGTCCTTGTTGCATTAAAGCGGCGCCAACCCCAATCCGATGCATCGGTTTCGACCACAAACATCCGACCGAAATCCGTGTAATCGTAGTACACGCACGCTACTCATAGCATGTTTCACCTTTGAAAACTATCCTCGCCACTGCTCCCACTCAAACTTCCCTTTCTTAAGCAATCGTGTGTTAAGGGAAAAGCCATGGACCCGTAATTAGCCACGAATCGTCGATAATACCTGTTAGTCCAAGGAAACCACGAAGGTCTTTGATAGTTTTGGGCTAGGCCATTGAACCATTGCCTCAATCTTAGCAGGATCTCACGACACGCCTTCCACTGATATGTAATGTCCCAAATATTCAATGCGGCTCATCCTAAAGCGGCATTTTTTGCATTAGCTACAAAGGCATGAATCAGTAATACTTCAAAAACTTGTGCCAAATGATCACGGTCTTCTTTGAATGGACAAGCTATAAATTAGAATGTCGTCAAAGAAAGCGAGTACAAACTTCCGTAAATAAGGCCTTAAAATTTCATTCATGGTATTTGGAATGTGGCGGGAGCATTTCGTAGGCCAAAAGGCATGACCACAAATTCATAGTGTCCTCATGAGTTCTAAAAGCGGTTTTTGTGAATGTCTGTCGGTTTAACTCGAATCTGATGGTAACCTGCCTTTAAATCAATTTTTGAAAAAATAGTCGCTCCATGTAGTTCGTCAAGTAATTCATCGACCAACGGTATCGGATACTTGTCGGGCACTGTTGCTTGATTTAAGGCTCTATAGTCGAACACAGAAACGCCAGCTTCCATCTTTCTTTCTAACCCAGAGAATCGGGCTTGAAAGCGAACTCGTGCTAGGTCTAATGATCCTGCTAAAAGCATTTCCGTACCAATTTTTCAATTTCATTCTTTTTGATCTGTAGGTACAGAATGGTGCGATCGCACATTTATCGATTCCCTTCCGTTAACAATTCGATATGGTGATCACAATTTCGTTGTGGAGGCAAGTCTGTCAGAGATTCAAAAATAGGTGCATAAGTATCAAATAAAGAGTGTAGTTCAAGGGGTACCTGAGACAAGTCTGGTAACGCTCCCGTTTGTAAACGAGAAGGGGTGTGCGAATCCATCAAATTCAGCTCGACCAAAAGTCCCTGATCCTTTGATCGTAAAGATTTCATCATTGATTTTAGTGATACCTGTGCCTTCACCAATCGCGGATCCCCTTGTAATTCGATATTCCAAGACCCAACAACGAATCGCATTTGTAAGGAACGGTAGTTAAACTCAATTTTTCCTAACGTCTCCGACCATGCGACTCTAATATAACATCTGCGCTACCCAATGGCGGTGGCAAAAAATCGTGGACAATTCTCAACTCAGCCAATTGTAGTTCTACATCTTTGCATATTCCCGCTGTTCGTACTGAATCCCCTGTGCCCAATATGATTCCGTAGCCGAGAAGGGGTGTGCGAATCCATCAAATTCAGCTCGACCAAAAGTCCCTGATCCTTTGATCGTAAAGATTTCATCATTGATTTTAGTGATACTGTGCCTTCACCAATCGCGGATCCCCTTGTAATTCGATATTCCAAGACCCAACAACGAATCGCATTTGTAAGGAGCGGTAGTTAAACTCAATTTTTCCTAACGTCTCGACCATGCGACTCTAATATAACATCTGCGCTACCCAATGGCAAAGGGCAAAAATCGTGGACAATTCTCAACTCACCAATTGTAGTTCTACATCTTTGCATATTCCCATTGTTAAATCATTTGAATCCCCCGTGCCCAATATGATTCCGTAGCCGTTGGAGGGTTCAATAGGTAGTTTTAGCTTTTCTACTATCACCTCCGATATAAAATTATGAGTGGCTCCGCTATCAATGAGCACGACTACTTCCCCCCCTTGAATTGTTCCTGCGACCTTAAGTGTTTTAGGTGAACTTATCCCTGCCATTGAATTCAAATACAAGGCTGCCATTTCCTGGGTTTCTTTATATTCCCCTATTTCCCCTTCCTCTGTTAAGTCTTCTGGTGAATATTCCGTCTCATCAATTTCCCGGCACTCACTTTCATACGGCACTACTAACACTTCCATCCTTTGTAATTCTTTCTTCTTACAACGATGGCACGGCACAAACTTTTCGTCACAACGAAAAACATGGACCACTTGTCCTTTTAATTCGAATCTCACTATCCGTCGGTCTCTTAAATGGTACGTTAGTCGTTCGGTGGTTGAAGAGGAATTGGTCAACTGCTTCGGCTAGGGATGAGAGTAACCGCTTTGAGGTTTGAGCTTATCGTACCTCCCAACTCGACGTCAATGTTCTGTGCAGCTTTTTCCCCGCCGATGTCCCACCCCTTTCCGTTGAGCTTGAAATGCAAGGTCATCTTCGATCACTTGTGCCATCCATTTTTTTTCCTGAATTCCTACAGGTCGGAGTTTTCGCATCTCACTACGTATTTCCTCCTTTAGGCCACTTTCCCATTTTCCTTCTAAGGCACTTGCACTTATATCTCGCATCCCCCTGGCATATCTTTCAAACAATCGCCGATACTCCTTAACTGTCCCAACCTGCTGTAAACTCATTAAATTTGCATATCTGTTATCTTGTGATGTAGGCTGGAAACGGTGCAACAACAATTCCTTGAGCTCGTCCCAAGAGGCAATAGGAGCTCGATCTTCCAATCTTTGCAACCATTCGAGAGCTTCCCTTCCATACACAAAGCCGCAAAGATCTACTTTCTCTAACTCGGTCAAACGATTGACCCAAAAATATCGCTCAACACGGCATAACCAGCTTTCAGGATCTTCCTCAGATAGTCCCTTTAAACACGGGAATCTCTAACTTTCGTAGCCTCCTGTCAACGCCTCCCCGATCGTTCCAACCATCGTGCGCTAACGGTCTGTCAAAACCGGTGCGCACCCTCCTTTCTTCCGACGTCTCGTCTCCTCTCCGAAATTGCCCTCCATTATAATTTCGCTCCCCATTTCGCTCAAATGAAGCCCCTCGAGCCTTATTCGCTCTCCATTTGGCCAATCGCTTCAAAGCAACCCTTCGCTCATCTTCGTTTCGCTCCAGCCAAGAGCCCCAATTCTAATACGCTCCCGACTCACAGCTATCCTTCGGCCACCCATGCTTCCTCGCTCATATTCTACCCCAGCGTAACCCGCACTTCTTATGAGTCCTCGCTCATATTCTGCCCCAGCGAAACCCGCTCTTCTTATGCTTCCTCGCTCATATTCCGCCCCGGCGTAACCTGCACTTATTCGTTCGCCATTCGCTCCGGCCCAACCCGCGCCTTTGCGCTCGCACTCTGCCCAGATGGCTTGACCTAACTCGCGTTCAACGAATCTTGGTTCGCCATGTCCTTGCGTCTCATCCGCGAATCTCGCTCGCGCACTAACCCTTGTTCGCGTCGCCGTGCCTCTTTCGCCGTTGTGAAGTTTCCGACCGTGTCGCCGCTGTTGTCTTCAATTTCGCTCATCAGTCTCTTCCCTTTGTCTGTATTACCCGTTTCGAGGATTGGTTGCTTCACGGTTCGCTCGATCATGGATTGAAATTCGCCCACCATGGATTTTAATCTTTCCTCGATCTTTTGCCCCAGCCGGTCTTCCATGTTTTCTAACTTCCCCATGATTTCCTGTTGTTGCTTCTTTATCTCACAGAAACCTCTTCGCATTCTTGCATTCTTGACTCCATCTTTGTAATAACCATTCCGGATCGGTGAATGGCTCGATCTACAATTGATAGAATCTACCAACTTTATAATAAATCTCTAGAGAGAATCTCCCGTAGAGCCAAAAGGTTACAAACTAACAAATGACAATTGATTTCTGATGCCTTAACAATGACCTAATGACTCCTATTTATAGGACTCCTAGAGATATCCTATTTAAGGTAAAAGACTCCTATTCCATAAATGACTTCCTTCCATAAATGACTTCTTTCCATAAATGACTTCTTTCCATAAATGACAATTCCATTTATGGCAATTACAAATAAGGACTAATTAAATAATAATAAAATACTAAATAATAATAGAATACTAATTAAAGTCTTTTCTCACTTCCGGCCCCGCCTCGAATACACAATCAAAGGTCTCGGGATTGTATCAGAACAATACTCATTATTCATCTAAATTCCTTTTAACTATTACACTACAGTTCAATAACCAATATTGTATTGTTCAATAACCATTATCGTACTATCCAATAATCATTATTCATCTTAATTCCTTTTAACTATAGTATTGCCCGATAAATATTTTCATACTGCCTAATAATTCATTCTCATTCAAACTTTCCCCACTTACCATTATAT
Organism: Sicyos edulis; assembly: GCA_036507275.1. Taxonomy (NCBI): domain Eukaryota; kingdom Viridiplantae; phylum Streptophyta; class Magnoliopsida; order Cucurbitales; family Cucurbitaceae; genus Sicyos; species Sicyos edulis. Next base: position 5,326,717 of record CM071853.1, read on the forward strand.
GCACTTCAAACACAAATAATAATTACTCATAATCATTATATGCCTCCTAAACCACAAACAATGATTACCCCCTAACTATTATTTGCACCTCAAACACAGACATTGATTACACTCCAACAATCTTTACCCATCAACAACGGTTATCATCTCTTTACCCCCAAACGCACCCTAAACTCTTAAGTGGAAATAATCTTATGTGACAAATGAATATGATCATTTAGGCTTCTTGAGATGCTATTACCAAAAATGACCAAAAAGATAAATCATTCTGATTGGATCCAACAGCTCAAAAAATGTATATTGAGAAAGGTTAGTGTGTTGAAACTTGAGGTTTATCGATTAAATTTTATTTAGATTATTCTAATTTTTGGATAGATTTAAAGTGCGGTACTGGAGCGAAACTCTATTTTCCCAATTTCCAAAAAGTAATTGGATAGATTTAATTGATTAGATCCGTTGGTTAATTATTTAGTTTCGTGTTTTTTGGTTATTTAAATTTAAGTGTATTTTCACTCAAATTCTCAACAAAAAGTTTCATTTCCCTTAAGAAAATATTTAAATTTTAACTAGATTTCAAAAATCAAAACAAGTTTATTGAAGTTCGTTTTTCAAATTTTTGTTTGGTTTTTAAAACATAGGTCACGTGTTGATATCTAAGTAAGGAAAACAACATGTTGGAGGAGTTGTTGTATGCTTAATTTAAAAAAAAAACAAAATGGTTATAAGTGGGCCTTAGTTTTTAGTTTTAAGTTTTCACTTTAAACATTTATTATTGATGTTGTTTTTATTAGTTTTAAGTTTTTTTTATCTATAATAGGTTTAGTTCTTTATTCTATATACATGGGCGGATCCTGGCCCCCCAAAATTTTAAAATTTGTACATTTTACATATATAAATGGACTTATATTGTATTTAAATACATATTTTTTTTATCATATATGTCATAGTGTGGTCCCCCAATTTTTTTTAATATTTTTTTATAGGTAAAGTCATCATTATTGTGTCTCCAAAATTTTAAAATCTGTGCATTGGACCTATATTATATTTAAATACATATTTTTTGTAATATATGTCATTGTGTGGCCCCCTCAAGTATTTTTTTAATATTCATTTATATGTAAAATCATCATTATTGTGAACCCCATTCACCCTCCCCCATTTGTCTAGTTCCACCCCTCTCTATATATAAGTGTGAACTTTCAAATTTAGTACCACATTTTCGGTATCACCAATTCTTTAACTTCAATAAAAAAACTTACATCTATTAGATTTCACTCTCGTTTTTTATTTTGTCGTTGACTTTGATTTCATTATTGTTTTAAAGATACTTTTTAATCTTTCATTTTTTCTCAACAGTTAGCTTATCTAAACTTACGGCAGCATCAACGGGAACTAGTTGACCAGCGAGAAGCTTGGTGAGCAATGGCGTCATGATGATAGCACCAATGGTAGAACACCTATATAAATCGAATATCAGTACAAGAACTACCATTTGTAAACAAAAATCAAACTACTAGTAGAATATCAATGCACAAAAAAACTATGTTATGATCCAAGAGAATTGCTACGTTGTCATGAGAACGGAAAGTGCAACATTTCCTTTGGATATATAAGTGGCAACGTTTGATGCCTGTCCCCCAGGGCAGCATGAGACCAAGATAAGACCAGTTGCAAGAGGTGCAGACAGTTTGAGAGTCTGAAAACACATAAATTGGTTGTTATGTTATCTTTGTCTTTTCTTTCATTTCAGCTTAATATTGAGCTTTCACAAATCCATCAAAACCAGTAGTTATTACCATGGAGATAGTAAAGCCTAGCAGGGGCTTGATTAAGTATTGGGCAAGAAATCCAACACCAACCTGCAATTGGAGAAAGAAATGTGAAAGTAAACATGTAAAATTTCATATAGATGAGTGTCTGGGACAGCTTACGTGCATCTCGACTATTCTCACGAGGCATATTCTGTCTAATCCCATGACATTTGAATATCAAGGAAATCCGTAAAAAATAATAATAATAATAATTTCTAGGTAAGTGGCGGCCGTGGATTGCCTTTTAATTGCTTAAGGCCTTCTTTAGATCAATCTATGAGGGTTAAACATGAAGAAATACTTCTCTACTCATGGACAAGTAGAGAGACTTGTTGCTTATTTGACACAATTTGGTACCTCAAATTTTTTCATTTTAAAAAGAAAATCGACAATAAAAATTTTGTAACATCAAATGGTGCCACATCAGCAACACGTACAGTCTCTTGTTCTACGTGAGTAGAGAAGAATTTCTTGTTAAACATATGCAAATATGTTCTACAAAGAAAATGATGTCGCTTACAGTCCATGGATTTCTTAAACAACGCCTGAAATCCTCAAACGTCAATGTCAATCCCATCGAAAGCATAAGAAACCCCAATCCCACGGTGAAGAGATCAGTCTCCAACCAAGTCACCTGAAAGAACACCCTGATGAGTGCTAGAAGACTCACAAATAATCAATCAAGGAGAACTAAAAATGAGTACTTACTGCAGCCGGTTTATAGATGCCGATAATGGTTCCGAGGATAACCTGTTCATAGGTGGAAAACTCATAAACTAAAACGCAAAGCTCCAGAACATAACAAGCTAAAGCATGACATAGAATACCAAATTCCAGATTCACAAAAACAAAAGTAATAAACATACCCAAAGAGGAAAAAGGGTGGTTAAAGTTTCAATAGTTCTTTCGTAAAGGCTCATTCCACTAGGAGAATTAGAATCGGGGACATCTCCAGATACATTACTAGCAGCTCTGCATAGAACTTGAAGTTTCCTGCTATGATAGTTCTTTCTGTATTATTGTATGGTATAATCTCCAAAATACTAATATCTAAGCCAGTGAACAGAACCAATAAACAACTAGAATGAACCAGTTTATCCATATGAAAAGAATAATAAGCTTCCAGAAATATTCATAGAAAAAGAACCGCAGGTTCCATGTTCACTTTCTTAATTTAATAATATCCTACATGATAACATATGTATGCAGGATACATTAAGATTACATTTAGTTTGATACTAAAACACGTTTAGTTCAGTTTTGTAGAACGTGGGACTCCAAAACCCAATGTTGTAAGTTTATATCCTACACAACGTGATTCCATTCTTGTTGTTGTTTGATTGAAAATTATACTGAAATAGTTTAGCAGGTAAGTTCAAAATAAGGAAAGGAAAATCGTTATGAAGTGAACTAGTGATCAAGAGTGTTTTGGAGGATGGATTCAATCATGACGACTACCTATTTAGAAATGAACTTCTTACGCCCCCGTTTGATAACCATTTTGTTTTTTGTTTATGAAATTTAAACCTATTTCTATTCAAATTTCCTACCATGTGCTTCATCTTTCCTAGATGTATCCCTCTTTCCTTAAAAAAAGTAGGAAAATACTAACCAAATTTCAAAAATATAAACAAGTTTTTGGAAGTTTTTTTTTTTTTTTACAAATTTTGGTTTTGTTTATTAAAATATAGATAAGATGTAAATATCCAAATAAGGAAAAATGTATAGTAAAGTAGTTGTTGTAGGCTTAAATTTCATAAACAAAAAATGAAAAACAAAATGGTTATCAAACGGGACCTATAATTTAGTGAGACGTTATGTCAATGACAATAGTCGAAGAAGTACGCAACCTGGTCCAAACAGTCACGGACATAAAAAAAAAATAAAAAGCTTGTGAAAATTTCAGAACAAAGATTGAGCAATCAAACAAAACCAATAGTTTCAAATGATACCTTGAGATAATTGCATAAGAAGAAGCAGAAATAACGATTGGCTTAAGCAGCATGGGCTGAGCCACTAAACTTGTGGCATTATCAGATAAACCGAACTTTCCCCTTACATCTAAATAAAAAAAACAAGCACCCCAATCAGCAAACAAGAAGCTCATATGATCATGAAGCTCTATATACTAAAGAAATAAGACATACCCAGATGGGCTCGAGACTTCCCAGCAGAGAAACAGTGGCTTCGCCCACAAATAGCATCGCATTTCTGTAATCTACAATCTGTGAAAGCCAGCTTCGAGATGGACGCCATTGAAGCTGCAGAATCGTAGCTGAATCAGGAATTCTTGGCCAATACGCAAATGGGATTGAAGATAACGTTTTCGATGTGAGAATCGAGAAACCCCACTCGGGTTTACTCACGGGTCAACTCGAGCTGCTGAAAAGACGGTGGGAAAACCGTTTTTTATCTGATTTTGCAAATCAAGTTTGATTTCATGAATCGGTTCGTTGGTTTTTGATAATCCCAGTTTTGAAATGATTGTGCCTAAGTTCCAAACGGAATGGATTTGGGCTCATTTGTTGGAAAGAGTGAACGGCTTTTGGGAAGCCACGTTTGGGATTAGTAAAGTATATAATTCAAGTTTACTTCTTTTTAAAAAAAGGACAATTTTGTATCTATTCGGAGGGGTGGTTTGTTTGACATTTTTAACTACGAGTTAGAATTATGATTTTTTTTTTTTTTCTTAAATTTACGTCCAAATGAGTTTTTATTTATTTCTTCTCAATTTTACTTTTGGAAACAACTTTCATTTCTAATTATTCATTTATAACTACTGAATCATTTTTAACCACCCATTTTTAATCATTTATTTCAAATCAATCAAAATAAATTATTTTTAATCACTCATTTTTAATCATTTCTTTTTTTAACTACTCATTTTGACACAACTCTCAATTTTTAACTACTCAATATAAATCTCTCAATCTAAAAAGTACCTAAATATGTCAAACAAAGGCACCCTCACGGTATAAATTTAAAATCACTTTTTGAAGACAAAAATCACAAGTTATATTCTTTATCCTTTTATAAAATAAACCATTGAATGAAGTCAACCGGTTGACTGATAAAGTATTAACAATTAATAAACTATTAAGTCTATGATCAGTAAACGATTGGGTTCTATAGAAAATCAAGAAACTATTAATTAATATGGTTTAATTTGCTCTGCTGTGGGTAAAGTCTTTGTATTAAAAATCGTGAAAATCATCTTGGGATAGTTTAATTGATTAAATATGACTTATAAGGTGATGGATTCAATCCCATGATGGTTTCCAAACATTAGGGACTCTTTATTGTACTTTTTTTTTATTATGTTAAATCTATTTGAAAATCATTAGATTTGTTGAAAGTATTATTCGAATTTATCAACCCTAATCATTTATACAAATGGAGTTATTATTTTTATTGGCTGACATTTTGTCCATTATAATTATTTATTCAATTTGTATAATCGTGTCTCCCTATGTTTGAAAGTGAAAGATTCCGTAGAAAATTAATTTTTAAAGTTGACTATTATAAATTGAACTCATACTTTTTTAATTTTTCAAGACTTTCTTGACCATTAAACTACTTTAAGATAATTATTAAACATGGATATATCAAATTTTGAAACATAGCGACAAAAAAATTGTGCTATTATTATTTGATGATTAGAAAAGAATTGGACATTTATTGAACGAAATTATTATTTATGATAAGTCCACTAATTGAATTATTTGAAATCGAATGGGTTGGTGGTACAGTTAGTTATCTTATTTGGTGCTAATCAATTTCAACTCCACACTTACAAGTTCGAGACTTTCATATTATTTAAGAGCAATTGTGTTTATATAGGTAACATGTTAGTCCCCCTTCCCCAAGTCTGCACTTAATATATATGTGTGTGTGTGGAAATTTCTTAAGTTCCAAAATGAAAAGAGGGCCCGCAAGAGGCATTAGTAGTTGAGCGAGATTGGGCTTAGAAGTGGGTCCAGTGTAGTGTAATGGGCTGGACCAAAGCCCAAAATAAGGGCGGACTGATGAAAGTGACAGTTGGCACGTCGGCAGGACGGGTGGACCCCAGCTGTTGTTGGACCACTGAAATTCATTCTAATTTAATTTAATTTAGTTTAATTTAATTTAATTTGCAGCCTTTACCACCAGACTGAGATCCGCAGCCAGTGCCCAAATCAGTGAGTAACAAATGGAGACGTCTCAAACTCCTACTTTGAATTTTGCATGCTATCAATTTATCAAATTGGGCCCTACATTTTATATATATATATATATATATATATATATCACATTAATACCCGGTCACTCTCAATTTATTACGGTTGATTTTTTCTTTCTTCACAAAAATAATTTATTCCTGTTGATAGACCTATGTCAATGATTAAACATGTGACCTTTGAGTAAAAAAATATGATACTTTATCTTAAAAAAAAGTTGTATTTAGGTTGACCTATGAACAAACATTTTCAAACCTACCTTGGTTAGTTGGTTAGGCTCAACTGTAAGAGTGGGTCAAGCGGTATATATGAACGAGAGTTAGTTAGGCTCAACTCACTTTGACTCAAATGATTTTTTCTTTTTTTAATTTTACATTGAAATGATGATCGAATTCATAATCTCTTGGTTCGTAAATATACATTCTACTCTTGAGCTAGTGCTCTTGTTGACTCCCAAAAATACACTTTTTTTTTAAACAAGGGTAACCACGTCCGTCCCTAGGTCAGGCACGGAGAAACATCGAAGGAGTAATATCGCAGTTAAGTTTCGAACCTGGATCTTGAGAGGAACATACTCCTCAAAGTCTAAGTTTTCAACCACTGTGTCACCCCTTGGGAACCTGAAAAAGACACTTTAATCAAACATCATTCCTATTAGTTCTTTTTCATGAAAAACTTAAGAGTAATTAACTTTAAATCCATCGAAGTTGGGACATTTGTAAATGTACCGTTGGTTCAAATAATGTATATATAATGTTTAGTGTGTTTGGTTTTGTGTGACAAAAAGCAACAAAACGGCCGGTTTTTGCCAGCGGAGGAGCGTCAGAATACAGCCCACGCAGAAGAGATTGGGTTTGATTTTGTTTTCTTAATTAGGGAAGATGAACTGGAAAGTGGAAATAAAATACTGTTTAATTATATTAAGTTACATTCCAGACATAATATATCATAGAACCCTTTTTCACTGGAAATGCTTCTAATTATTGGCTTCTTCTGTAACTGCTTTTGTGGATCTCCAGCTGGATTTTGTATGCCATTTCATGGAACTTGCCTATCCATTTGTCCAGCTCATCGTTTAAACCAAATGAATATTTTATAACATATTTATATACATATTTTTTAAATTGTACGTTACAAATTATGGGGTCATTTTGTTTTTGGGAAATAATCACTAAAAGTAAGGTTTTAACTCCGTTTGAATACATGAATAGATTACGAAGTTAATACATTTTCTTTACTTCAACGATAATTAGGAGCATGAGTGTTCAAACTCATGTAATAGATATACATTTAATTACTTGTTGCAAAGTCATTTAAGATTTAAATCTTATACCATCAAACATTGTAGAATTTGAAAGGGAAAAATAGTGATTTTTTTTTTTTGAGAATCATCGGAGTGTTTGAATTAGTTTACACGCATCTTACAATTCTCACGATATTTATTTAATTTTATAGTATTTAGATGTCTGGATTTTTTTTAGGATGATATAAATTTTGTATATTAAAAGTAGTCAATAATTAAAATAAATTTTGTGATGGTTTTATATACAACATTTGACATGAAATTATCGAAATTTGAAGTATTGAGTTTGTATTTGTGATTTGGTGAGCTGGCGGTACAAGTCAGCCGACCAGAGTGTGTACCAAGTCAAAGGCTTGGATTGCAGGTTGCAGTCTCGATGATATCAACGGCCATCAGAGCATGTCCCATTTCTCTGCTCGTGATTTATTCAGCTCATCCTCTGACTCATTTAAAAAAAACAAAAACAAAAACAAAAATCAAATTTTATTTCTTTTTAAAACAAGATTTGATTTATATATTATATATTATTGATTTCAAATCTAGTCTGTAATTATTTAAGTCTTTATAATATATTAAATAAAATACTGTTTTTTAATAATTAAATTATTCCGATGTAATGTGTTTTTTTTTAATGGTGGATGTAATTTTATTATAGTTCTCTGTATGCGGCTGTTTGTTTGACATATTTAGGTAGTTTTTGAGTTAAAGAGTTATATTGAGAAATTATATTGAGTAGTTCAAAATTGAAAATTGTGTCAAAAACTCGTTTGGATGTAGTTTTTGTGTAGAGGAGTTAGAGTCAAAACCTTGTTTGGATGTGAAGTTAAAAATGAGTAGTTATTTTTAGTAGTTAAAAAAGAAATGATTAAAAATAAATTGTTAAAAATGAGTTATTTTGATTGATTTGAAAGGAATGATTAAAAATAAGTTGTTATAAATGATTGAGTAGTTATAAATGAATGATTAGAAATGAAAGTTATTTTTAAAAGTAAAGATAAGAATGAGTTAATAAAAACTCGTTGGATGTAAGTTTTCGAAGAGGAGTTGATAACTCCTAATTCTAACTCCTACCTAAATATGTCAAACAAACACCCCCTATTATTCTTGGAAATATCTTCTTACATCTCTTGTTTTTATAAAGTATGGCACAATGTTATTAAAATAATATTTTAAAAAATAAAATTAAAATTAAAACTGAGCAATGTCTCTCGATGTAGTCACGAGCCAGTAGTTGTCCTTTTCTTTCGATTATGAAAATATTTGGATTCAGTAATTGAGAATTGGTGTAATATGGTTTTTTATGAATTGAACCAATTTATAATTTAATGTATGCGTTTTTTATAAATATAGTTTTAAAAATGTAAGGTAAGAATTTATATTTTTTTATAAATTTTGAATTTAATTCATACGATTAGAATGTACAATTTAGTCTCGATGATGTGATACTTTAAAATAAAATCCATGCTGTTTATAATTATTGTTAAATTAAATATGTAGAATAAATTATTTGATTTATTTATTCAATCAACCACTTAAATCATCGTTATTATGATATAATTAACTTTTACGTATTTAATTGGCCAACGAATAAAATTGACAAAATTATTATTATTAACCTACGAATATTCTAATTTTTTAAAAGATAAGAACTAAATTATATTATTTTCTAAATAATAAAAAACTGAACTTTAACTATTAAAACCATATCAATTATATTATTTATTTAATATTATTATTCTTTTTCGTCAAATAAAACACATTTTAACATCTTTATTGTAATTATAACAAAGCTTTAAAAATATTACACATAGTAAAATATTTAAATTTCATTGTTCATTAATTTTATTTTGATTGTTTTCGATCCATATGTGGTGTTTGTTTACCTCATTTAAGGAAGACTAGAAAAATCTAACATGTTTTACACGTGTGAAGATTATTTAACATTTTCTTTATTTTAAAAAATATATTGATGTTCCTAAGGTAATTATCTTATTTGATTTATTTTTTCTTTTTTAGGATAATAAAAAATATATATAATAGTGTAAAACAACTATTTAGTATCTAAAAACCATAATTTTATAAACATAAAATAAAATAAAATGTTATGTTTATTTATCATTTTTAAATGTCTAAAAACACCAATAAACAAAAAAAAAATTAGTATAATAGAAGATTCAAGGATTCAAACCACATATTATATAGTTGCGGAGTTGAGTCATGTTGCTTTCACAAAAACATAATTACATATAAAGTAATATGTAAACCTATACAAATTCAAAAATAAGAAATATTTATTTACAACATTTTTACAAAAGAAGTTGGAATGACATAATTTGTTTAATTCTAAAACTCATTAAATACCTTTATTTCATCATAAACTACAGCTAAAGTAGAAAAAAATATAATTTACTTACAACATTTTTAGATCCATCCTTTTTTTTATACTTAGTGATAAAAGAAAGTAAGATTCCTTTAAAGTTTTGGAAACAAATAAGTGCATGCCTTGGGTGGGAAAATGAAAATTAACCTTAAAAATGTAATTTTGGAAGAATAAAAAAGTATAAATGTGGATAGGCATATGAAATTAAGATAATCAAATATATTCATTTCATTTTCTAACATTTTGGAAGCAAATAAGTGCATGCTTTGGGTGGGAAAGTAAAAATTAACCTTAAAAATGTAAATTTAGAAGAATGAAAAATGAAAAATGTGGATGAGTATATAAAATTAAGATAATCAAATTTGGATATAATATTTCAAAAATGATTCTCTTCCTCAAGTCACACTTTAATATTTTAGTATGAAAAATAGAATTCAAAATAAGACAAAAAACTATGAACTAAAATATAATAACAAATCATTATTTAAAAAAACATACAATATTCAAAAAGAAAAATAGGTACTTCAATACACAACTACACAATCACTTGATCATAATAAAGCAAAGATCATTATAAATACATAAAATGAAAGATAACGTAAGGAGAAAGAGGGTAAAAAAAATCTAATAATTTTCATATTTCTCTTAAATTATACATCATTCATTCCATTTTCTAACATCTTTGAAACAAATAAGTGCATGCTTTGAAGGCTAGAGAGTATTTTGTATTAAGATTGAGTTATTTTGAAGATTGAAGAGTTTTTAAAGAACAATTAATTGAAAAGAACAAACTAAATTAAAGATAATAGATCTTAGAGTTGTTGAACAAAAAATTAAAGCAACTCATTTTTATAGGGTAGAAATTGAGAGTTACAAAACTCTTCAAATACCAAAACTCTTAAAATGAATTATTCTCTCATTATGAATTATTATTAATTATAAAAATTAATTTGTGAAAAAACCATTTACATTCCCACTTTTTAGAAGTTTATGCACTATTTAATAGGAACTTATATTTAATTTTTAAGTTATAAAAAAGAAAGTTATAGTTTTTTCAAGTTCTAGTATTAATGGTGTAATAAGTTTAATAAGTAAATTGAGAGGTAAATGAGTGGAGGAGAATGAATTAATTTCATTTATTAAATTTATAATTTAGTGGATTGTTCTTTTTTTTTTTTTAATTAGTAGAATGGTATTATTTGTAAATATATAATGTGGCTTAGGGGCAAAATCGTCAAAAAATGATTCTTCCCCTAAGTCACACTTTAAGGTATTAAGATTTAGTTTGAGTTATTTTAAGTAATTAAAAATTAAGAGTTATAACAAAAAAAAAATGTTTGCATGTGATTTTTGTGTAGATAAGTTAGTGTCAAAATTTGTTTGGATGTAAATTTAAAATGAGTAATTAAAAATAAAGGATTAAAAGTGAATTATTTTGATGGATTTGAAATGAATTACTAAAATTGTGTGGTTATAAATGATTGATTAAAAACAAGAAATCATTTTAAAAAATAAAAAAGGAGAAATTAGGAAAATCTCGATTAGATTAGGTTTTCGAGTAGAATTTAATAAATCCTCCATTTTAATCCTTTGTAAATATTACAAACAAACAACCCCTATAACTAGATTGGAGCGACCAGTTTCACTTAATTAAAGACGGTTTGATTGAAGTTATTAGTTTAACAATTGATTTTGTTACCCATCAATTATTTAGTTATTTATGCTATTCATGATACAGGACCTTAAGAAAATTATAAAGTTTACATTTATATTTTTAAAAAATTATATAAAGTAAAATTTTAATTTAACCAACCATTTTCTTTCACAAATTTGAACCATGTTTTTTTTTTTATCTTTCTTTTTTACATATAATTTAAGTAGGTTATAATGTGAAGCATTAGAAATAAAATAAAAGATGTCTCAAAAAAAAAACAAAATAGAAGATAAAATGTAGGGAAACTAGAGTTTTTGGGGCTGTTTGTTTGACATATTTAGGTAGTTTTTGGGTTAAGGAATTATATTGAAGAGTTATGTTGAGGAGTTGAAAATCGGGAGTTGTGTCAAAAACTCATTTGGGTGTGGTTTTTGTATAGATGAATTAGAGTCAAAACCTTGTTTGAATGTAGATTTAAAAATGAGTGAGTTATTTTTAGTAGTTAAAAAAGAAATGATTAAAAATAAATTGTTGAAAATGAATTATTTTGATTGATTTGAAAGAAATAATTAAAAAATTATAAATAAATAATTAAAAATAAAAATAATTTTTAAAAATAAAAAAAAATTAATAAAATTCGTTTGAATACAAATTTTTTTTAAAAAATTAATAAATACTAGAACTAATTCTTCTCTAAATATATCAAACAATCAGCCTCAGCAGCATTGGGCGGCTAGGTGGGTCCCACCTTCTCTTGCTTGCCTGTCACACTTGTGCCACGCGCCAAAATTATTATTATTTAAAAAAAAAAAAGTTTTTTAGTCCAAATAATTGAATTGGAAAATTGAAACTTATTAAGACAGGCATTTATGTTCAATTCACAATTCCCATGATTTATTTTTTGAGTTCGATGGTTTCAAACTTGAAATTTCTCTTCCGACAGAACATTAAATTTTAAAAATGTTTGAAAACTTTGCAAACTTTACTTTTATTTATTTATAGTCAATCAAAGTAACAAAATTAAATGAATGGATAAAATGACGGGTTGATAATTTAAAATATGTATATACATAAAATTATTTTTTCTTGAAAAAGTACATCTTACTTGTTATATTATACACATGTTTTCTTAATACAATAAATATAGTGTGGTAATTAAAATTTTGACCTCAATATCTTCTTATTTATGCGGTCATGTAGATTGAATGTATTTCATAATATCAAAATACACATTTGACAATTTAGATGAGAGACATTAGGGCACATTTTAGTAACCTTTATCAAAGGTGCAATTGCTCGGAAACGCCAAAATATCGAAGCTGGGCAGAAACCTCTTTTCCTCTCTATTTACTTTTTTTTTTCTGGCTGCTGATTTTCAACTCCCTTTTCTTGTGTGTTCTCCCTACCAAAGTGACAAAATGCACTTTAAAACACTTAAACTAATAGACCTTATTTAATGGGTCTTCACAACGTGAATAATAACCCAACATAAATCTCAAACCCAAACATCTTTGAGAGTTGAACATTCAAAATAGAACGACTTAAAAAACCAACTAAACATTCTCTCTTAAAAGATGACGTCATAAACAACTCGGCCGGCTTCTCCAGCTTTGCCCCATCTCTCCTCACACTCTCACTTTATAATTTGCACAAATCTCCACCATTTCTTTCATTTTGCTAAATGGCCCTTCGCCGGAATCCTGGTTTTCGCCGTCGCCAACCGCCGCTGAAGACCAAACTCATATAGAAGACAAACGAAAACAGCCTGCCCTGTTTGTCTAATCTCTCTGTTTTTTATCTAATGGCTTCTATTTCCTTCGTTTCACTTCCCCTGTTTCTTCTTCTTATTCTTCTTCTTCATTCTGTTCAATCGGAGCCCACCGCCGACAAGGAAGCGCTTCTCGATTTCTTGAACAAAACCCCACATGGGAACCGCCTTCGATGGAATGCTTCTGCCTCCGCTTGTTCTTGGGTTGGAGTTTCCTGCGATTCCGATCAGTCCTCTGTTTTCTCTCTCCGGTTGCCTGCCGTTGGCCTCGTCGGTCCGATTCCGGCCAACACTCTCGGCCGCTTGAATCGCCTTCGGGTTCTCAGTCTCCGTTCCAATCGAATTTTCGGCGCCTTGCCGGCGGATTTTTCTAATTTGACGTTTCTTCGGAGTCTGTATCTTCAGGACAATGCCCTCTCCGGTGGGTTCCCCGCGAGTGTGACTCAGTTGACTCGGTTGGCTCGTCTCGACCTTTCCTCGAACAATTTCTCCGGTCCGATTCCGTTTTCTGTAAACAATTTGACCCAATTGACTGGGTTGTTTCTGGAAAACAATGGGTTTTCGGGTTCTTTGCCGAGTATTCCAGCAATTAGTTTAACGAGCTTCAACGTCTCGAATAATCAACTCAATGGATCCATTCCCAATAGCCTTACGAAATTCTCCGCTTCATCATTCGCCGGAAATTTAGCTCTCTGCGGCCGTCCATTACCGCCGTGCAACCCGTTTTTCCCCTCCCCTGTTTCGCCGCCGACGCCGGCAGAAAGACCCCCAGAAACCCCCGTCGAGAAAGCCCCAAAAAAGCTCTCCGTCGCCGCCATTATCGGAATAGCCATCGGCGCTGCTTTTATTCTCTTCATACTCCTCCTCCTCCTCCTAATCTGCCTCCGAAACTGCCGCGCTCGGCGGCCGGCAAAGCCGCCGAGCACGGTGGCAGCAGCGAGATCTGCCCTGGCGGAGGGCGGCACATCGTCGTCGAAAGACGACATCACCGGCGGGTCAATGGAGGCGGAGAAGAACAGATTGGTGTTCTTCGAAGGTGGGATTTACAGCTTCGATTTGGAGGATCTGTTGAGGGCGTCGGCGGAGGTGTTGGGGAAAGGGAGCGTCGGAACGTCGTACAAGGCGGTGCTGGAAGAAGGCTCCACCGTCGTGGTTAAGCGGTTGAAGGATGTGGAAATGGCGAAGAAGGATTTCGAGGCGTTAATGGAGGTTTTGGGAAATGTCAAACACGAAAATGTGGTTTCTCTCAGAGCGTTTTACTTTTCCAGAGATGAGAAATTGCTCGTTTCCGATTACGTCGCCGCCGGTAGCCTTTCCGCTTCACTTCACGGTATGGTTTTCAATCTCATTTCATATGAACAATTTTTTAAGTCTGAATTAAATTCTGCTTTGAAGTTATTATTGATTTTTGTGGGTTCTTTTGGTCGTTTTTTCTGGAAAATTCTGTTCTAGGTTGCGTTTTGTAGAGTCTATGGTTCATAATTGCATTGCTCTGTTTTCAAGCATTTTTTGTTTACCATTTTGAAATCTCTCTCATGATTTTAATAAAAAGGATTTTTTTTTTTTTTTTGAACAAAGTAAAAGCAATGAAAGAATATGAACAATTGGGTGTTTTTTCTTATTTTCTGATTTACTTTCGTTACTTTTAAGAAAAAGCCTTCTCTTCTGAGTTCTGTCTGGTTGGTGGCGATAGTTACGAGAAATGAAAAATAAAAAGTTAAAATAGATAATTTTGTTGACCTGGATTTTAAATCTAACATTTTAGTCCATGTAAAAAGGGTGAAAATTGGTGTTTATGAAAAATGGAAACTAGGAAGGGTTAATTAGAATGTTAAAATGATTATCTATAACTAAATGAAAGATGTCAAAAAAAAAAAAATCTATAGCTGAATGAAATGAATAATTATCAAAATTGCCGTGATTCTATGTAATATGATGAAGAAACTTATATTTTTGTTTTAAAAAAAATATAAACAATGGAGAATGTTACGGTAGGTGACCTAATATTGGAAATAATGTAATAGCTAACATGTTAGTTTCGTAACTTTGTTAATTCATTTTTTTTCAAAAAAAAATTATTAAAATTGATATTTAATGTTAGTTTGGTAACTTTGATAGTCTATGCTTAAATGCATACGTGAAATTATGTGAGTCAGACAATTTTACTTTTTATGTATATAAATTAATTTTTGATTAAAAATGATGTAGGTGGACATTTACAATAATAAATTATTACAAATTGTGTTAACTAAATTCCGGGTGTTTTTATAGGAAGCAGAGGATCGGGCCGAACGCCACTAGACTGGGACAACCGGTTAAAAATCGCACTAAACGCAGCAAAAGGGATAGGTCACCTCCACGTGTCGGGAAAACTGGTCCACGGCAACATCAAATCGTCCAACATCCTCCTCCGCGCCAACCACGACGCCGCCGTCTCCGACTACGGCCTCAACTCTCTCTTTGGCGCCTCAGCGCCGCCGAATCGGATGGCGGGCTACCGCGCGCCGGAGGTTGTGGAAACCGGAAAGGTCACATTCCAATCCGACGTGTACAGTTTTGGCGTCTTGCTGTTGGAGCTTTTGACCGGGAAATCGCCGAACCAGGCGTCGTTGGGCGAAGAAGGGATTGACCTTCCCCGGTGGGTCCAGTCGGTGGTCCGGGAAGAATGGACGGCCGAGGTTTTTGACGTGGAATTGATGAGATACCATAATATTGAAGAGGAGATGGTTCAGTTGTTGCAAATTGCAATGGCTTGTGTCGCCATTGTGCCGGACCAGCGGCCGTCGATGACGGAGGTGGTTCGCATGATTGAGGATTTGAACCGTGTCGAGACGGATGACCCGTCGAAAGGATCGGAGGGCCACACGCCGCCACAGGAGGCCAGAACCACCCCTCCCGGAGCCGTCGGAGCACCGTAGAAATTGGTTTTGTTCTTTTTCTTGTTGTGTTAAGCCCTAGAGTAGTGCACAGTTCGTAAATAAATGAGGGAATTTGCGTCCAAGGGGATCTTCATCGGCGGTGGCGGTGACTGTCCGTTTTTTAATTTGTTGTTATGTTAGTTCATTTGAATATTTTTTTTACAGGTGGAGGGTTTGACTTGTTCATTGGGTGAGGGGAGTGGAAAGGTTCCATGGTTGCATTCAAGTTGACTATATTATTTCTCACATTTTTTTTTAGCGTTAAAAAAATCTATTTCGTATAATATTCATAGAATTATGGATTGTTTGTCGTTAAACTGTTGTCGTAGCTTAAAATATTTTTGTAATTGAAGCCCACAATAATCTTGTGTTCAATCCTTCGATAGCAATGTTTTTTTTTCTTCTGTTTCTTTCCGAACAAATGAAAGAATTTTAAAATTGTAGATTATGTTTTGAGTTTGACTATGTAAACTATATTCATGCCGTTAAAAATGGCCTAGACTTTAATTAGATTCCATTTTAATTAAACATCACTAAACATATCAAGAATAATTATTAATACATAGTTAATAAATTAACTAATTTTGTTTAAGTGGTTAAAACAAACTTGAGAATTAGTTTAGTCTGACCACTTTCATTTAATCCATGTACACCCATTTATTCATTATAAATACATTGGCATGCATCCATATTTCATTCAAGCATTTTTTAGCTAGGCTTTACATTTGAGAGAAAAATCTATTGAGTGAATTATATTTAATAGATTGAGAAAGGAATTAAAAGAGTTGTGGGGTTGATTTGAGAAAAAATGGAAAAGAAAGGGGCATTTTAGTCTTTGTGTTAAAAAAGAAAAGAAAGAGTGGAGAGGAATTTCATCGTACTCCATTTTTGTGAAGGTGAGAACCCAAAGTGGGTTCTCTTTGTTTCTTCAATCCACCATTAACAAAGCTGCCCAAGAGGGGCAGCTTCTTCAACCTCTTGCCGGCCGCCACAGAGAAAGCAATGATGACGAGCGCCGTCGCTTGCCGTCCGTAAAACCCAAGAGCCCGGCTCGGGCTCGTTCTTTGTGTTTGTCAGATCCAACGGCTGCCCAGGCGGGGCAACCTTGTTGTTGTCGGCCGTCGCTTGAAATCGACGGCGAGGAGCGCCGTCGACGTTGTTTCAAGCACCTTCACAAGTGGGTTTTTTTGTTTTCTAAGGTTTTCTTCAAAACCAAGTGAAGATTGAAGGTGATTTCTTGGCGTGATTTGGGAGTTTCACTAAATTAGGCAAGATCTTCAATCTTGGAGTGATTCTTGCTAATTTTTGAAGATCATCTCTCAAGCTTCTTCTCAAAGAACAAAGGTGGTGCAAATTCTTTTTCCCTCACATTTCATATATTTTGGTTCTTTTGATTAGATCTCAAATGTATAGGAATTAGCCTTGTAATTTTCTTGTTTACCATTGTATTATGAACATTGGATCTTGAATGTCTAATAATATTGTCTCGCTCGAGCGATTATCGCTCGGGAACAGTGGAGTAGGGCGTACGTACCGAACCACTATACATCGTTGTGTATTTTTCTCTATTCTCTACCATTTTACTCACTGTTTTGGATGTTATTGCATTGCTGGAAAAATTTTCCAGCCTTGATATTTGCTTGGTTTGACTCTCTTTGAGTCCCGAATTCAAAGAAACAATCGTTGTATGCTTAGGATAGGTCCTCGGCGAACACTAGTTCCAATATTAACACATGCTATTAATGAAATATTGTAAATAAGTTAAATCACAAGTTTATTCAATCTTTGAAATATATATAAAAACCTAAGATAGAACTTTAGATTCTCTATTTGGTCTCTAAACTTTTAGAATTAGTCTAGTATATATTTAGTAAAAGTATTGTTAGCAGTTTAACTCTATAATTCATATTTTGATCTTGAAAATTAGTATTTTATGTATGATTTGTGACAAACCTGAATTTGAACTAAAAAACATATCTATAAATTTAAATTTTTTAATTTTAAATCTAATAAAATTGTGATATTAACGACCACGTAAAATATAAATTTTTTTTACCATAAAGCTCTTATCGAACGGTATAATCATACGAGTTTAATCATTTTCTCTCAATAATCTCCATTTTTCACAGTATTTGTATCACGTTTTTGTTCCTTATCCATCACCATTAACATGTTACTGTTCATTTTAAGTATAGTCGTGATCTGATATGTCTCAGATTGTTCAGTATGATATGTTTTATTCCTATTTATGTCATTTTTGTACATTTAATTCATTTATATTCCAATCTTTAAATGTAAAAAATCATGTTTAGAAATGCAGTAAAATCATACGTAGAACAATAGTATCTTCGTACTTTTCAATCCATATTGTGGTATAATTAACAGTATACACATCTACAAAACTATATAATTGAGTATATACCATATGTTCACACGTCCTCAATTTCTATATAGCCGAAAAAATTGTATAATTGAATATATACCGTATGTTCATACTATGTTTTTAAGTTAGTTATACTGTACATCTTTTCCTTATAAGTTAATCTATCATTCCATTTGAAATTGTACACAATGTTCTTTACAATGTCAATATTCCTGTTTAAAAATGTATTAAAAGCATATGTAAAACAGTATTGTTTACGTACTAAAATGTCCAAGTCCTAGTAAACTTTAGTATTATCTACTGTAGTTTTCTATGTACTGTATAAAATATACAAAACTTTATATGTTTCATTTTTTCATTCTACATATTGTATAACTTACACGGTACATTTATGGTTTATTATTCATTCTATTCATGTCTAATATATTTTTCGTACTCATATTACTATTCATTACATTTCCATTCCGCAATACAATATTGTTTATACATGTATATTGTATGACTTATATTATAGAATAATATTGTTTGGACATTTTTGTAATATTATACTACTTTTCCTTATATGTTCAACAAGTATCTCAATCCGTATTGCACATAATGGCCAGTAGGATGAAAATGAGATGTACCATAATCATGAAGTAGCTGAAGAGCGTCGCATAAATATTGAGAAACGCATTCACTCAATGATGATTTTACATTACATTCTTTTTTTTATGCCGAACGCTTTCATTTTTAATTTTGTAACCCATGCGAGCTTTTTTATTTACTATTGATCTCACTTTGAATCGTGTGAATTTGTTTCAACAGTACCAGTCTCTATCAATTAAAAAATATTACATATGTTTATTTCTCAATTTTTTACTATACGGTATTGTACATTCAAAATTACTTGTTCGCTGTCACAAACATATTAAGTCACACTACAAATATCCATATCAAAAAATTAAATACTTTTAAAAAAACACACAAAGTTTTAAAATTCATTATGGTACATGATATATTATGGTTATACCGTATATACCAAGTTATTTAAATACTGTGTAGTTATCAAACGTGTTATGATTTCAATCAACGAAATTGAATGTTCAACAGCTCATACAGTTTATTTATAAATAAAACTACAAGAATCAAATAACATGTACATTACTACCTATAATGTATGTAAATCACAACAATACCTCTAACAATGCATTGTCGCCACTTTCGTTCTGCACTTAATGCACAATAAATTGATGGTTTCTGGTTTGGAATTTGAGATGAATTTTGTTTTTTTAAATTTTCCTTCCCAAATGAAAAACCAATAATTTGATCGTTATTTTCGAAACTTATAAGGTATTAAAAAAAGGAAGATGAAACGTTTCTAATAAATATGATTTCGGATGATATGCTTTTCCACAATTAATGCCCATAAATTTGATGGTTTTCCTTTATGAAATTTTCCTTCCAAAATTTAAAAACCACCAATATGAGGGTATGTTTGTAATTGGTTATTTTCGAATTTTATAATGTATTAAAACAAAATCTACTTTTGCTAATATTTTTATAGATACCTATATTTGCAAATATTTTCCAAATAGAGTCTATTTATGAAAAAAGCCCTTACAAGCTTGAACCTCTTAAAGGCACACAATTTAGACAGAAAATCAATTAAACCTTCATGATCAATTAAGGGGATGGTTTGAGGAAGGAGAATGAGAATGAATGCCAAAGAAAGAGAATTAAAAGTGAGAATAAGAAAGAGAATAATTATAAAAAGAATGATTAAATAATTATTTATGTTTGAGTTGAAGAGAATAATTATGAAAAGAATGATTGTTTTTGTTTGGGTTGAAGAAATTATTATCGAAATAATAAAATAATATATATAATGAGAATGAAAAATAATGATGTCATGTAAATTTGTTGTGAAGAGATTAAAAAGTAGTTAATAGGTGAATGAAAAACTTGATTTTGAAAAAAATATGATCCTGCAAAGAATGATTCTCGAGGGCCCAAAAAATAGAATTCATTTCCATATCACGAACTCTACAAAAACAGTACTAATCTAAAACAAGTAAGAGTCAAATACCGATTTTCGATATCGAATCCATGAACATGAAATTAAACCGAATTTCAACCCAACAATAAAACCATGCTACCGACCCATTTGGTACAAATACGCCCTAAATGATTGTGAAATTATTTGAAGAATTAGATGTCACAAGATTTTTAGGAAAAAAACAAAAAGAAGTCACAAGATCATGAATGAAAAAATAGACACCACATGCTTTGTGGACACGACGATGAAGAAATATCTTGGAAGAGGCGTGGCTGCATAGTGTACATCCATCCAATCAGAATCTGACATGTGTAGATGCCTGGATGAGTCGAGCTGTCGTGGCCTAGCTATATTTAATTTCTTTATAATAAATATAAAGTAAAAAAAATACATGAGATATGTGGCAGTAAGGGGCTATTTGTTTGACATATTTAGGTAGGAGTTAGTAGGAAGAGTTATTAACTCCTCTTAAAAACCTACATCCAAACGAGTTTTTATTAACTTCTCCTCATTTTTACTTTTAAAAATAACTCTCATTTTCAACCATTCATTTTTAATCATTCATTTATAACTACTCAATCATTTATAACCACTTATTTTTAATCATTCCTTTCAAATCAATCAAAATAACTTATTTTTAACCATTCATTTTTAATCATTTCTTTTTTAACTACTAAAAATAACTACTTATTTTCAAATCTTCATCTAAACAAGATTTTGACTTTTAACTCCTCTATACAAAAATTACATCCAAACGAGTTTTTGACACAATTCTCAATTTTTAACTCCTCAACGTAACTTCTCAATATAATTCCTTAACCTAAAAACTACCTAAATATGTCAAACAAACAGCCCCTAAAATTGTCACATGGATGACATCAGGGTCGAGGTGCACCATGGGGAAGGCAGCCAAATTTTTCTCATCTCATATTTGTTTCAACTATCTGGACGATGTCCAGAACCTTCATTTAATCTACTTATCAATATTTTGATTATTTTCATAGTATATATCGTTTAACCTCACAATATTTAAATGTAAAAGAATCTGTAAACAATAATTTATAACTAGATGATTAGATATCATAACCTTTTAATTTCTTAAACCTTTTTACAACCAAATTATACTTAATCGCGAATAGAACTCATTACTTAAATGTTAACATAGTCCTGACTTTGAGTTTCATTTTATTTTAAATCACACATTTTTAATGCTTAAATTTAATCTCTATATTTTAGATAAATCTTAAAGTTAGTCTAATAATTTAACCCCCAAAAAAAAAGACCAAGTGAATATACATAGATAGTAATTATATTAATTATTTCCCAAAAAGCAGAAAGATTTGGCCCATACACCATTCCCATGAGCAATAATTTTAACGAGTATAGTCACCAAAAACTGAGTTGAAAAAAAAGTTCTAAAATTGTTCAGAGATGAGAATATTAGAAGCTAATAAAATAACAGAGCAACCAACAACTAGTTGGTGGGGATTTGATTGCACTTTTTTTTTTAATGGAATCCATGCAAAGCCTTAATGATGTCTCTTAAAACACCCTTTCCCTCTAGGATACTTTTGCCTTCATTAATCCATATTTCTTTTGGTATTCTACTATTTTCTCTTTCCAGTAATTTAAAAAGAACTAATAATTCGATTAAACTTGATAAATTCCCATAATCCTATTTATGAGCTTCTATTATGACACAGCCCGCTGTTACTGTTCATCATATACCAATTTTTCCTTTCTTTTTTCTTTTTTGTTTATAACAAAAATAAATGGTATGATATTCAATGATACCACATAGGTGAAATATAAGAACACCCTACACATGCATAAGTAGGCAAATTTTCCTCTTAAAAATATTTGATAGCAATCGGTCAAATGACTCTTCTTTTTTTTTTAAAGAAGAGAGTTTACACCATATCTTAACTATAATTGTGTTTAAATAAAGGTTATGCATCCATCCATCATCAATCTGTCACTTTTTTAATATTCGGAAGTGTCAAAATTGTTTACGTGCATTTCAACTATTTCCATAAAAAAAATGCATGATCTTATAATATTTGGATAAATTTTTTTAATAAGATGTTTATTATGAATTAACTTGTACCCCTCTTAATTCTCGAAAGACCATTTTCACCACCAACATTTGGATGAAACTTTCTAATTAAGGTGTGTTTGGGGCAAGGATAATGGTAATAGTTAAGGGAGGAATGGTAATGAGAAGGAGAATAGAGAGGAGAATGATTATGTGGGAATGGTTATTTGTGTTTAGGATGAAGATAATGATTATGAGGAGAATGATTATTTGTGTTTAAGATAAAGATAATGATTCCGGGAAAAATAAAAGAATGAATATGATATGAGTAAAAAATAGTGATGTGATGTATGAAAAGTTGTTGGAGAGAGAATAAAAAGTAGCTAAGAGGAAAATGAAAAAAGTGATTTTTGGAAAACGTGTTTATGGAATGAATGATTTTCGATAGCCCAAACACTGGGAATCATCCCCATTCTCATTCTCTCCCTTCTGCTTGGTGGCCCAAACACCCCCTAGATGATAATCGTAAATTACCTCTTAATTTCCCGAGACCGACTTCACACGAAGCCAACAAATTACATGACTTTAACTTTATGCAACGAAATCAATGGCCATGTGAAAGTAGCAAAAGGATGAAAGAATCCCACAGATTTACTTCTTGAATGAAAGCAAGGTGAGCTCAGAAGAGAGAGAAAGAGAAACATACCGACGAAAGCAAGGAATGTCTATCTCTAAAGTAGCACGGTCTCCCAGTCTCTGCGGTCAAACAAACAAGGTGTGGATTATAATAACTCGTTGAAACCCACCAAACAAAAGATATATATATATATAATTTATAATTAAAAAAAAAGTCATTTCTTCATCATTACGCTTTCCTTGGATAGTACGAATCACCAAAAATAGAGAAAAGGGCAAGTTTTTAATTGATCGTTACTCGTTACAGCATAGGATGCTTCACTAATGATATCAAATCCAAAACAGATTAACCTAAACATGTTCCACGACCACTTCTTCAATTTTGTGCAAGAAATTCTAGCAAAAATATAAAGATCACAGCAAAGCTAAGGAGCATCTCTGTGTTTATGTTCATGTAAAGATGTGTAAACTTGAATGTTCAGAAAAGGTGCGAGAGAGAAGAAAAAAAGATAACGCTATTAGAGTGTGTTTGGAGCACCGGTTTGACTATGATAGATGGAAGGTTATAATAAACAGTGAATTATGATAAACGGTGAGTTATAATAATAAAAAGTAATATGGGTAAAATTTAGATAAACGGGCACGTAGGTTTAGATAAACGGGCACACAGGTTTAGGTAACTCGTGTTTATAATAAATGGTGGGGCAAATATTGATTGAGTTTTTATAACCAACTCGGTCGTTTACATAAACGGGGGCCCAAATGGTGCGTTTGGAGCACCGGTTTAATTATGATAGACGGAAGGTTATAATAAACGGTGGGTTATTATAAATGATGTTTGAGGGGCAAGTTATTATAACAGAGATTATGATAAACGGTGTTTGAGGGACTAGTTTTGTAACAAAAAGTAATATAGGTAAAGTTTAAATAAACGGACATGTAAATTTAGATAAACGGACACGCAGGTTTAGGTAACCACCGTTTATAATAAACGGTGGGACAAACATTGGATGAGTTATTATAACCAACCCGGCCGTTTACATAAACGGGGGCCCAAGATTATGCAAGTATCTTCGAATGATTTGATTACAGATATCAAAACTTAGCCGTTCCCACAACTTGAGTGTGGCAAACTGACTTGGAATAATAGTTGAACTGGGAACATGAAAATGAGAAACAAATAACGGATGTTCACAAGTACTAACCTGACAACACCGAGAAAACTGATGTCTTGTTGGGACTATTTCATAACGCCAGATCCTGTAATCTGTCAGAGTATGATGACAATTCTGGAACTGAAATATCGTCCCATGTCTCACTTGTCACAAACCATACAATCAAACCCGGTGGGGAGCCTCATCTTGGCTTCTTCAAAGGAAGATGTATATGAAACTTAGCAATCTTCATTAATCCTTTTCAAAAAAAAAAAAAAAAAAAAAATGTTCATCAATCAAACACAAGAAGTGCAAGCATTTTAGGCCAGAGTGAACTGTTCTATTTGAAGCTTTTGATGTGCAAATCTTGACGAGAATAATCCCGTCAACACCGTATAGAAGTTATGCAGAAAGTAAGTTTTGGACATTCGGTTAGAACACCAATAATCTTAACAAATACAAGATAGAACAAACACTGAAAATAATAAACACAAGAGAACTATATTAATATAACAGATAGGTTACAATAACATAGCTATTCGAGAGGGCTAGACTCTCCCAACTTATTGAACAAGACAACACTAAAATATGCATACCCCACAAAGAACCCTAACTATATTTAAACTAAAACACTAATGATTAGTTACTGTTGTGTCATTATACATATTGTATTAATATACCAAAACTAGGGGTCTAACACATTCTGAGGGTGTTTGTTTGACATATTTAGGTAGGAGTTAGTAATAGGAGTTATCAACTCTTCTTCGAAAACCTACATCCAAACGAATTTTTATTAACTCCTCCTCATTTTTACTTTTAAAAATAACACTCATTTCTAACCATTCATTTTAATCATTCATTTATAACTACTCAATCATTTCTAACCACTTATTTTTAATCATTCCTTTCAAATCAATAAAAAATAACTCATTTTTAACCATTCATTTTTAATCATTTATTTTTTAACTACTAAAAATAACTACTCATTTTTAAATCTTCATCCAAACAAGGTTTTGACTCTAACTCCTCTACACAAAAACTACATCCAAACGAATATTTGACACAATTCTCAATTTTTAACTTCTCAATATAACTCCTTAACCCAAAAACTACCTAAATATGTCAAACAAACAGCCCTTCTATCTCATGTTCTGGGGTATATTCATAATAGAGACCAAGCAAAGTTGGTGTGTTTCTAGGTAGACAGTTCAATTGGTAAGAGGAACTGAATGATATACAGTAAAAGAATCAAATCATCTACAGGCTTTACAAAAGAGACAAAAAACCAGGCAATTCGTACAGCTTACACAATCCTGCACAACTTGACACCACTGGTCCTCTTCATTGCAATTCAATATAGACAGCGATAAATGGACTTCTTGAGCAGTACATCATGATATTTATGAATTCCATAGTTTGCTAATCAGCTCAGATTTAGTAAATGACGGACTCAGACGTGCAATTGGTTTATCTACTTGTTCCTAGATTCCTGCCATAGCTAAAAACAAACCAAAAGGTCTCAGTTGCTCATAAAAGGAGCTGCTGTAGTGCAGTACTCTAATCATATTAGTGGATTCCCAAGCTAGGTAGCATTTCTAGCCGTTCAAAAGGAATGACATTCCAAAACCACTCAGTATTTCAGAGAATTCAATGCTCAGAGTATACTTTTTCAAGCCATGCCACAGACTCACAGGCCGTCGTGAGTCGCTGCAGCCTGCAAGTCCAGCGTAGATGACGTTTTGCAGCTGTCTTCAAGTCCGTGAGAGTCTGAGACCTTAGCATACTGGGAGAAGAAAACTAATCATTTAAACCATCACTATTTCCTCCATGTGTTTACTTCGACAAGCACATGCATCAACCTGTACAGATACGAGTACATGACATCCCCACTCTCAAGAATGGAAATGGAAGATAAGGACTTAACTAATCACAGGCATACATCTTGTGAATTGCATTTCCATTCTAAGGAGTGCCAACATCATGTAAATTTCCTTCGTTTTGGAGTGTGATTTATCGCCAGCGAAAAATACGTGTGCTTCATTTTCAATCTGAATCAAGCTATGCCCAGGAGTCTTCATTAGGCCCCTTTCTTTCATCAGATCTCTCACTTTTGATGCTTCGCCCCACATTCCGGTAGCAGCATATGCATTTGATAAGGCTACATAATTTCCTGAATTATCTGGCTCCAATTTCAACAAGTGTTCGAACAAACGTTCTTTGAGTTTAAAGTCAGGATGCTCTCTGCATGCCGCGAGTAAAGATCCAAATATAAATGCATCAGGCTTAAAAGGCATCGCTAGAATAAGTCTTAAGACTTCGTCCAAGTTATGACACCTAGACAGAATACTAATAAGACAACCATAATGCTCTGCTTGTGCTACTATCTTGTGATTAGAAACCATATCAATGAAAAGCTCCAAACCTTCTGTTACAAGTCCAGCATGACTGCATGCAGAAAGAGTACTAGTAAAAGTTATTTCATCTGGTTTTATGCATTCCTCTTTTAGACGTCTAAAGAGTGAAAGAGCTTCCACTGCTTGACCATGTAATGCATAGCCAGAGATCATTGCATTATAGACGGGCAATTCCTTTTTCAATACCATATCAAATACCCTCTTTGCTTGATTTATACTACCACATTTGGCATACATGTTCACTAAAGAGCATAATACTGGCGTACATAGCGAAAGTTCGTGTCTTGTGATGTAACAATGAATTGCTCTTCCATGTCGTAGTGATGCCATACTCATGCAAGCTGAAAGTAACGAGCTGATACTCAAACTGTTGGGTTTAATGCCAGCTTCTTCCATTGATTGGAATGTCAGGAATGCTTCATCACCAAGACCATTTTGAACGAGTCCAGATATAAGAGTGGTCCAAGTAATTAAATTAGGACAGACACCAAAAGACTGCATCTCTAAGAACATATCTTTAGCCTTATTAACTTCACCTTTATTCAAAAGACTCAAAATCGTAGAGTTCCAGGATATCACATTTGGTGGAAGACCTTCTAACTGCATCTGAAAAAACAATTTTAATGTTTCACCACTCTGACCATGTTCTGCATAGGCAGCCAACAGAGTATTCCACATTATAAGATCTCTCTTTATAGTCGAGTCGAAAACTAGTCTTGCACATTCCAATTTCTTACATTTGGCATACATATCTATTATGCTACTTGCGATAGCAACATCAGATTCAAGGTCATTTCTAACACAAAAAGAATGTCCTTCCCTCCCTAGTTTCAAATTTCTCGAGTCAGCTGCAGCAGCCATTATTGAAGCAAGAGTCACACAATCAAACCTCAAATTTTCTGATCGCATTATGCGACATAAATCAATCGCCTGAGCAACCAGCCCATTATGCACATAACCAGAGACCAGCAAATTCCATGTTACTACATCTTTCTCCAACATTTCACTGAAAACCAGTTCAGCATCCTCAACCAAGCCAACCTTGGAATAAAAATTTATAAGCGAACTACCCAATATGTTGGTTCGTTCGAGTCCAAACAACACTGCAAGGGCGTGCCCTTGTTTACCCTCATTGATCACACTTAAATTAGCTGAAGCTGAAAGAAAGCTTGCTAGAGTCACTTGAGTAGGCTCAACACCTTCCACCCGCATGTCGTCAAACGTCTCAATTGCTTCCTCATTGAATCCATTCCGAGTAAAATTAACAATCATCGAATTCCAAGATACTATATTCTTCTCAGGAATTTTATCAAACACCTTCTTTGCATAACCACATAACCCACATTTACCATACATATCAAGAAGACTACTAGCAACAAAGATACAACCGCCCAAACCCATCTTAAACACATAGCCATGAACTGATTTCCCAAACCCAATCCACTGCAGAGAACCACAAGCCTTCAAAGCAATTGGAATAACAAAATTGTCCAAGAGCAACCCATTTTCATGCATCTCACAGAAACACAGTAAAGCTTCTTCGTTAAAACCGATTCTAGATTTTAACCCCATGATAGCCGCCCAAGAAAACTCGTTCTGTACCTGAAGCTTGCGAAACAAACGGTTGGCAATCTCTGACTCGTCGCATTTCGAATAGAAAATCACCAATTTGGTCTCGATGTACTCGTTCTTTGCAATGAACTCACCGTTCTTGAGAATTCGACAGTGGATTTGCCGGCCCAACGAAAGGGCTCTCTCGTAAACGCAGCCTTGAAGGAGCTCTCCATAGACATCAGGTCCAACTGCGATATCTTCTAATTCCAAACCTGCAACCAAGTCCACAGCTGCTCGGAGGTGCCCTTCTCTGCAGAGAGATGATATCTGGTTCAAGTAAGATTTGGAGGAGATTTGAATGCTCACAGCATTATCATTCGATTTCGCAACATGGGTCGATGAGTTCTTGAGTTTTCTGGTACTGTGGAGAGAAGCAAGTGGGTTCATGGGAGTGGCAAAAGGAAGAGCCGCCATTCATGGAGGAGAAGAAAAGCTGAAATAAACGACGAGCGCTTTGCCAAACCAAAACAGATTGGGTAAGCCAGCATCCGACTTTCATAGACTAAGACCTAGAACCCGTTTGATAATTATTTTTTTGTTTATAAAATTTAAATCTACAATAACTATTTTATTATACATTTTTTTTTATTTAGATATTTATATCTTATTTATATTTTAATAAACAAAACCAAAACTTAAAAACAAAAAAAAGTATAGCTCGTTTGATAAATGAATTATTTTGAGTATTTAACAATGAATTGTAAGAAAATGAGTTATTTCGAATTGTTAGAAATGAATTATTTGAAATTAGTTGTTATAAATGAATAATTATTTTAAATAGTTAAAAATGAGGAGTTATTTTTAATAGTTAGAAATGAGGAATTGTTTTGAGTAGTTATAATAGCTTGTTTGGATGTTTTTTTAGGAGTAGCTAGTAAACACTCAATCTAAATCGTCCTTTGACTAATAAACACCCCCTAAAAATATTTTAAAAAATAATAAAAAGCAAGAAACAAGAAATAATTATCAAACATAAATGTTCCTATTTCTTACTTTTTTTTAGAAACAAGAAACATAAACAGTTATCAAACAAATTTTCGTTTCTTATTCTCAAAAAATGAGAAACAAGAAACAAGAAACAAGAACTGAGAAACAAGAAACAGGAAATAGGAACGTTATCAAACGAGCCCGTAGCTTTTGTTTTTGAAATTTAGTTAATATTCACCTACTTTCTTACAGAAATATGGATACATGGTACGAAAGATGGAGCACATGGTAGAAATTTTGAATAGAAATAAACTTAAATTTCATAAACCAAAAACAAAAAAAACCAAATGGTTATCAATCGATGCCTCACGGTAACAATTTCGTTTTCCGTTTTTAATTTTTAATTTTTAATTTTTTGGTTTTTAATCTTAAAAAATAAAAATCGTATATATTTGATAATTGATTTTAGGTTTTTGTTTTTAAAAATTTAAAATAAAAAATAATTGTTTTTTGTTCTCCAATATCACATTTTGTTTTGATTTTTTAAAATTTTTTACTATTTATTCATGATTTTTTTCATACTTTTTTAAAAACAAAAATAATGCCTATTTTTAAAAGTACTTTTTATTTTTTAGAATTTATTTAATACTTTAAAAACATTTTTAAATTAAAAAAAAAAAAATTGGCTATAGACCAAATCTATTTTTAAAAGAATAAAAACAAAAACAGAAAATAAATAACTAAGGCCCCGTTTGTTAACCATTTGGTTTTTTGTTTTTGGTTTATGAAACTTAAGCTTATTTCTACTCAAATTTTGTATCATGTGCTCCATCTTTCGTGCAATATATCCTTATTTCCTTAAGAAAGTAGGTGAATACTAACCAAATTGCAAAAACAAAAACAAGTTTTTGGAAGCTACTTTTTTTTGTTTCCAAATTTTGGTTTTGTTTATTAAAATATAGGTAAGATGTAGATATCCAAATAAGAAAGAAGGTATTGTAAGGTAATTGTTGTAGGCTTAAATATCATAAACGAAAAACGAAAAACAAAATGGTTAGTTAAGTCAAAGTCACGCGAGCATAATTCTAATAATATTTTGTATAACAATTTTTTTTTTTTTAACAAACTTCCATTAAATAATAGTTTGTCAATTACAACCTAACACCAAGGACTTGGGAACCACATCAGACCATGCACTCTCCCAACCTAACACAGAAGTCGGGTTGAGATCACCTGAAAAATTTGCTCGATTAAATAACTAATTACGCTCGCACCGAGGCCTTACCATAACCAAAGTAACAAGACTCCAAGGAAAAGACTCAACGGTTCTTGTCGCTACTAACTTGGGAGATAACTAAAAGACTTTGGGAGGCGATCTGTCGTCCATCTTGATAACTCGAATAGAATTTCACTAAAGCAAAGGAGAGAAGCTTAGGACCATGAGGGGCCTCATCTTCCCCTACACGAACATTCCGCCACCTTAACCGTCACCTAACCTCTATCAACTAACTCATTCTCAAGAGGCAAAGCAAAAAAAGCACTACACACTAACATAAAGAAAAATAACAAAATCAACATCCAGCAGCATCTACTTACTCCTAGCCTATAAGACAACATAGTTCTAACAAAAAAAAAAGAAGCACCAAAATGAAACCAGACTATTACAAACCAAGCTGACACATCATAAAGAAGTTGCTGTTTAGAATAGGAAAAATATTGAACATTCATTAGTTGATACTTAACAAGATGATTAGACAACATTGAAGTACTTTGGAATGTAAATAAATGAATAATTTCTGCACTTTTCATGCAATGAAAACATAGGAACAACAACCAACAAGAGAAACAACTCAACGACATTAATATATACCTACGAACCAAGAGGTCACGGGTTCAATCCTCCATCCTATTGTTGAACTTAAAAATAACACAGGAACAACAGGGGGAAAAGGCAACCATGTGTTATCATCTTCTCTGAAAGTTAAAGGACTTGGTAGAGTAAACAAACACCAAGACAAAGAGTGAAGTGAAGCTAATAAGAACAACTGAAACCACCCACAGAAGGTCATATCTAAACCCATAATATTGCTCAATAAACTCAGCCACTGTCTCTCCTGTGTCCAGCTTAGTTTGTATATCTGCATATTGGGAAGTAACTATTCCATACAAACTCCAAGAAACTGGGCAGATCCAAGTATACCATCTCCACCACACAGAAATTCTCTGCACTCAACCAGCAAGGTATCTCAGTTGAATCATGATTTTTAAATTTTTTTTTTTCAAAAGGATAATGTAAAGAGCAATTTAGATTTACCGTTCGGGGGATGACGAAACCGGTGAAAAGATTCCACACCGAGTAAAAGAACCCGCAAAGTACAGAAGCAGTTGCTTGATTAGAACTCACAGATATCACCATCATACCATAGAATATGAAGTATAGAACTGTGATGAACATGAAGAAGAAGTTGAGGAAGAACTTGATGGCTGTCCATTCATATCCCATCATTGCATAGACTATAACCGCATATAAGGCAACCTGAACCAGGGTGTATGGGATTTCAATTGCAACCTACATAATTATAAACAAGGCAAACGATGTCACATTAGTAAAGATCTTCAACCAAATTCATAGAAACTTCAATATAAAAATCCTCATTTTCTGTAATGTAATCACTTCATTTTTTAGCAATGCATGTAGCTGTAATCAAATCATCATCTTTGCATTAGCTTGGGTGTCTCTTTCTTGAGTATGAATTAGCTCACATTAAAAAATTTAGTTCAAACATGTTATGGTGATATTCGTCAATCAATGGACTCTGCTTGAAAAAAATATAAGTTCAGCTTACTTGGAAGAAGATGCAGAAATTACCATTACAAGCTGCAGTTATGGGAATACCTGAGCAAATGCATGAGGCAAAGCAGAATACATTCCAGCAGCTCGCTCCCTATAGTAAACAGTTCGCTCGGTGATGATCACGGGTTGCACTGTAAGAGCGCCTTGTGTCCCCATGAAGTTAATTGCAATGTACATAGCACCTATGCTATTGAAAATGTCTTGCTTTGTGCTCCTGCATTATAAATATCATACATTTGCATGAGAAATTCATGTAGTGAATGTACCGCATGGTTTTTTTTATGTACCTCTTGCTCCCCAGCCCCAAAAAAACAGCTCCAAACATGATTCCCATTGAAACACTAAATAGCATCCGAACGGAATTGTACGCGGTGTTCCTGGAATATGATTTGTGTTGTTTCCACAGGCAGGCTTTGAACTGAGTCAGGTAGGAATGTGGGTACTTGGAGGGAAAATAAAGGTCTTGAGAATCTGGGAGAGGTGTGCTCAACTCACTAATCAGAGCTTTATTTTTTCTGCATTAATATTAGCAAGAGATTATCATCAAGAGCAGTTAAAGATGCAATAGTTCTTCGGTTGATTAAACTAGTACAGCTTGAATCTATCACTTGACTAACCTAAAAAGATCAGATTTCTTGTATATATCAGCAAATTTAATGCCTCGAATCTCTTCTTGTGCAGCTGTTGTCATATCCAAAACCCATGCTGCTGGATTATATCCATCCTTTATGTGTTCCCCAAGGATTTCCTTAAACGCCATGAAGAGAAAAACAGAGGACAACACTCAGTATTATTATTTTTTTGAAAATCGAGAAATCGAAGCTTTGCTCCATTATACTCAGGGCAATCACACTCGTCCCTAGGTCAGGCACTGAAAGACATCAATGGAATGGAGACACGAAAAGTGTCTACAAATTAATGTCACAGGTGAGTCTCAAATCTAGTACCTTGAGAGGAGCACGACCACCGCACCACCCCTTGGGGGCGATAACCCTCAATATTATACATTACATGTGGAAAGAAAGTTGTGATAATGATCTGGACCTACCTCAAAATACTTGATTAAAAGGCAAGATTGTGGCCCCAAAGGACCCACATATATTTCTTCACCTCCCCTTGCTAATAAAAAAAGCTGTCATTGGAAATTGGAGATATATTATATTTCATATGAGCATTGGACATATTAAGAAATTTATCATATTGTGTCAATTTAGTCTTAGTAGTACCTCATCAAATGATTCAAATATATCAATACTTGGCTGGTGAATTGTGCATACTACCGTTCTTCCTGTATCAACTGTATTTCTCACAGTTCTCATTACGATGGCGGCTGCTCGGGCATCTAGACCCGAGGTTGGCTCATCCAAGAATATTATTGAAGGGTTAGCAACAAGCTCAACAGCAATGGTTAACCTTTTGAGCTGCTCAATGGATAATCCATTCACATTTGGAATTCCAACCAATGAATGTCTTAATGGTGTTAATTCAATAAGCTCCATGATCTCTTCAACAAAAAGCTGCACTTGATGAGTTTTGGAAATTAAGGTCAAAGCGAGAATTCGAAGAAGAAAGGTCTTACTGCAATTCAGAATCAAATAATTACATTCACAAACCTCCAAAGTCTCGGAGTCAACTTCTGAAGGCAACCTAAGCCATGCTGAATATAAGAGGGACTCATATACGGTTACAAATGGTGAATGAATGTCGTTTTGTTCAACGTAGCCGGAAACTCGAGCAAAAGTTTCCTGTTTTTTAGGAAAGCCTGAGATTCTGATGCTTCCTTCAATGTAACCACTGTTTTTTCTTCCAGCCAATACATCCAAGAGTGTTGTTTTTCCAGCTCCACTGACACCCATTAGAGCTGTTAGAATTCCAGGCCTGAAAGCTCCATTGATTCCCTTTAGAAGTTCCAACCGTCCCCCAGATGCACCTTGAACTTTCATTCCCTGCAAATTTCAAAATTATGGATCTTAAAGCTATGATGTAATATTATGAAAATAGAACAACAATCAATCGAAAACAGTAAAAAAATGTGAGAGAAAACACAGAATTCGTGTGGTTCACTAACGATGTGTTACCTACATCCACAGAGAGAGGAGAGAATGACTTTATTAATTTGGGAGATAAGAATACAAAATGTCGACAAATTGGGGCTACGGTTTTAAGAGAATTTATATAGTGCATTCTCGTAAAATCCTATTACAAAATAAGAAATGATAGAAAATTTATACCACCATAATTACCTTTGGTATATCTACGGAATATTTTACATCCTCAAACGTTATGGAGAGAGGCGTGAACGGAAGAAGCTTCTTTTGATCGTTATATCTGTCTACCCTGGAATCTGTGAATGGTCTAGCACATCAGAAAAGATCAAATTTTAGCCAACAAGAACCTTAGTAGCAGAATATGACTTACTTTTCGACGAGTTCTCGGTATTACTTCGGATTGAACGTGGTTTAGTGTCCTCTGATATGTAACCTTCCATTCTGATCATGTCAAAGTGTTCCTTCTTCTCAGTCTTTTGGTAGGGGAGAACCGTTTGTGATTTTCCATATTCTGCAAAGCTCAAATGAAATAGTTCAGAGTTTATCAATTTAACTACAATTATACTTGTAGAATGAAGTTTGTTTGAATGAATAGAAAGTCTTACCATTAAGAAATGCTAGTGACAATGCAGAAATTACATTGAAGAAGACAATGAATCCTACCAATGCAGCAAGACTAATCCAATACCACTTTGGATTAATGAACAACCCACGTGATTTGAGGACCGAAACCCCCACAGACTCATTCGATCCTGTAGGAACCTACAATTTGGTCTCCACATTTAGAATCCTCAGCATTCAACCATTCTAGGTTTTTTATAAGTAATATCAACATGGAAAAGAAGAGTCATCTGCAAAAGCTTTGACATGGTACTTACATGAATCCATGTATTGCTAAGAAATTCATTCGTCGAAAGTGCAGTTTGTGCATACATCAGCGGTGAGGTCCAGTAACCCCAAGCCAACCACTTTTGCATATTATCTTAGGAAAAGAATACAAGTATTGGTTATTTAGACTACAGACTCAAGTGAGTAATCTGGTCATGCCACTTTCTAGATTGAATCATACCATGAGATAAAATGAATCCTCCAAATACTAGAAGCCATAATACTGCAAGGCATCCAACTGTGTTTGCCACAACATTACTCCTGGCCAGTGCTCCAAGGCATCTGAATAGTGCATATGACATTTGTCCACTCAATGTGTAAACAAAGAACTGTTTGAGCAACCTGAAGAGACTCAACGAAGGGTTAGTTTTCGACCTGAACTCAATAAAACTGAGAAATACAAGAAGTTGTGATTGACTTATGACCTTGTGAAGCTAGGATCAAATCCTATAACATAATATGTTGTGACAACCCAGAAAGCTACTTCAATTATAGACATGGGAATTCCAAGGA
Organism: Sicyos edulis; assembly: GCA_036507275.1. Taxonomy (NCBI): domain Eukaryota; kingdom Viridiplantae; phylum Streptophyta; class Magnoliopsida; order Cucurbitales; family Cucurbitaceae; genus Sicyos; species Sicyos edulis. The sequence goes on from CM071853.1 coordinate 5,362,272, forward strand.
TGGATGATGGCAGCGAGAACGCCCAAGATGGATAAAAAAGGAGGTCTCTTTGCTTGTAAAATACGGGGAGTTTTTCGATTGTCAATGGAAGTTCGAAAAATCCAGTAAACGTCATTGTGTTGAGTCCAAAATAGAGGGCCCCCAAGTGGATAATTCCATCTTGAATACTATCGTGCTGCTTTCTGGCTTGAGCAAACACAGTTGCTACAACTATAGCCGAAAATTCAAGCTGAAGGAAATGGTTTAATGTCATAGTTGGAAGTGTAAAAAGTAGATTACATAGAAGTAAACAAATATTTAAAACTAACTTGAATCATCTTGAAAATGTGCAAGGATGCACTCCTCTTCAATAATGTAACTTCCCTAGATAGGCACGCCTTCATTAATTCTTTCTTGGAAGCTCCATATTTAGTTCTTGTCAAAGCTGCAGGATGGCTGTTGGACTTCAGAAATGGGATAGCAAGTTCATCCTGTATGGCCCTGCCTATTCGTAATGACTTGAAAGCCTCTGCAAACTCTTCAACAGAAATATAATGATGTTGTATATCATGATTCCTCCAGTATTGTCTCTGATCCTTTCTTGAGGTAACCTAAATGCAACAGATGACAGAATCTCATGCCATAAGATGTCAAGTTTTGTTACTTGTTTGTGAATTTACAGAAGAGGTGATTTTGTTTTTTGTTTCATAAATTGAGGTAGAAGAAAGGAGGCTTTAGAAATTCAGTGGTGTATATAGATCATGGAAGCCATGGGGAAAACTAGTAAGTATAGACTTACTTCCTGCAGGTAATCGGCTACACCCTTCCTCTCTGGACATCTGAATCCCATGGACTCAAAAAACTGGAGAACGTGTTCTCGGGGGCCGTTGTACACGATACGACCTTCTGATAGAAGAATGATATCATCAAATAACTCGAATGTTTCGGGTGGAGGTTGCAGAAGAGAGATTACAGCAGTCTTGTTGAAAATGTGAATAGATTGACGGATTGAGTTCACGATTTGGAATGTAGTTGAACTATCAAGACCAGTAGATATATTATCCATGAAAAGAGCATTGACAGGACCAACCAGCATCTCTCCTTTAGGAAAACAAGTTTTTGAAATTCAGTAGTTCATTCAGCTGAGATATTATTCTACTTGAAGGTCAATTTGGCAATATATGTATCTACCTGTGGTCACTCTCTTCTTTTGTCCTCCAGAAATACCCCTTGACATCTCATTTCCTATAATGGTATCAGCACAAACATCTAGACCCAATATCTGAGGGCCAAAAGGTTAGAAATTAAGGGAACCTTTTCTTTTTCTTTATTCAATAGTTGGTGTACATATTGGGTTTCACAACATACCTTGAGTATATACTCTGTAACAACATATTCCTTCTGTCCCTTCATTACTGATGCCTATATAAACATTATCATATTATGAACCAAAGTAGTATTCAATTTTATTTGGATAATAATAATTTATTTTACCTTCATCAATGCATCAATATAAGGATCTGGCTGAATATTCAGCTCCTTTTCCTTCCTCAAAAGCTCAGTAAGCATGTCTAAATTATAGATGAAATTGGTTTCAAAATAAAAAACTAAAATTTGTGAAGACTGATTTAAAATGAAAATCAAAATAGGGTTTCAAACCATAGCCAGAGCCAACTCCTTGACATCTTGCCGAGAACGCTAAGGTTTCCCTTACTGTCATCAAAGGTACATGGACGTCGTACTGGCTGATATAAGCCGCGGTCCTCTGAGGGACAAATTCCTTCATTTCATGGCCATTATAAGTTATTGTCCCAGAAAACTATCATAGAACAAGAATCTACCATAAGTTTGCATAAAAGAGGTGAAAATTTTCTATGCAATTCATGAAAGCAAGATATATAACCTGTAGCTGTGAATCCAGTTTCCCAGACAAGGCTTTTAGCAAAGTTGTCTTCCCAGAACCTGGTGGTCCAAGAAGTAAAGTCATTCTGCAGAGAATTTGAAGGGCTAGTGTTTTAGTTATGAACTTAAAAATACTTGGACATGGAGTTCATTATGTAAACTAATGTACTGTCAGATCAGTTGAATTAGTTGGTTGTTAGAAGTTAGCTTGAGAACTTTTTCATATAAATTGAGCATTTCTTCTCACTGTAAACCATTAAGGAATGTTTAAACTAGAATACCCTTCGAAGTATCCCGATGCCACAGTATAGGGACTGGCCAGTGGTGCCCCGGGTATAGGGGAGCGAAGCTCCGATTTTCAAAAAAGAAAATACGGGAATGTTTAAACATACACATTTGATTTGATTATGAGTAAATGTAGCAGAGCTAAGCAAAGAAGAAAATATAAAAGTTACATGGACAAAAATTACCTTACCTTCCTGGTTTGATAATTCCACTCGCATCCCGAAGGATTGAAAACTTCTGCTTTTGGCTCGAACATAAATGAACGCAGTTTGCTGCGTTCTATGAGAATAGATATTCCAACATAAATATGATTATTTAGAAAGAAAATAGTGAATACTAAGATTTTAGAATTGTCAACAAATGAATATAACCATTTCAAAAAAAAAAACAAATGATAATATAACTGGAATTATAAGTTTTTTTTTAAACGAGAATAACCACGTCCGTCCCTAGGCCAGGCACTGGGAGACATCAAAGGATTAATGTTACAGTCGAGTCTCGAACCTAGGACCTTGAGGGGAACATACTCTCAAACCCCAAGTCTTCAACCATTGTGCCACCCCCCTTGGGGACACTGGAATTATAAGTAGACCAAAAGCATACTGTCAACGAGCATAGCTCTAGTAATATATTGTATAATCTAGTGACCATGAGGTTAGAGGTCTAAATGTATAATTAAAGGAAAACTACCTGTATTTATGGATTTAGTTCGGTAGAATTCGAGACAATTTAATAATTTTTTTTTTTTGAAACTTAAAGTGTATTTTTAAACTGCTTGCATTTGAATGGTGTGAGTAGAGAAGTTTATGAGGTAAACTATTACAGATTAAAATCTATGTGATCAAACTTTTACATAGGAAAGTTCAATACCTAAATAGATATTAATACAGTCCAAATGCTTTTTTCAGCCAAAAACAGAATGAAGAATTGCTCTTCGTTATCTCTACGTTAATATGATATTGTACAATCTTCATAGTTGTATCTAAACCTGCACAATTTTGCCTGTGAATCTAGTAAAAGAACTTTGCATCAGTTTAAATATTTTCTTTACTTATATACACAGGAATTTCTCACATAGTTCCAAGCAATGTCGAATATTCACAGCATTCGAAATTTACCTTTGCAAGGGTTAGAAAGTAGTTAAAGATAGTGGGCGAAGCTCTTCCCTCCAAGTATGCTTCAGCATCAACGTTAAGATTCTCGAACCGGACTTCGACTGTGGGCAAACGAAGCGAAACTCTGCCCAAATGTAAACTCCAATGATGAATAAAATACACTAACCGGAATCAATTTGAAAAACTAACGGTTATGAAACCAGAACAACAATCAAGATAAAACAGAAAGAATATGTGAGATAAAAACACGATGATTTACGTAATTTACTGACAGTCACAAAAAAAAAAACGATTTTATTGATCTTTGAGATTCAGAATACACAATGTCGAGTTTATATAGCATGTTCTCATAAAACTCAGTTCCCACTGCTTGGCCTAGGGATGAGCGTGGTTACTTGGGTATAGTGGAGAGAACCTCCAATTTCTCGATTTTTAAAAAAAAGATATATATATATATATATAGAGAGAGAGAGAGAGAGACCAAATAAGAAAAAATGAACATAATTTACATATTTCGTCTAGCTAGACTCACTGACTATGCAGTGTAGCAAGACCTTCGACTAAGTAATCGTGAGGTATCATAGTTGAAAGACGTATCTGAACGCAAACAAAATAGAGCAAGAAACAGCGGGTGGTTTTTCGAACCTGTCGATTCGGCTCTTGAGTTTGTGAAGAAATTCCTGATTACTGTCAGCATTTTTGAGCAATCTGTTCAAAAGCTGTTTGGTGTCGTGAGCATCAAGCTTGTGGAGATCGGTTTCCTTCAACTCCCCTGCAACAGCATTTGAATTTGAAGGTTTCAGAGAGAAATGGGGTTTAATTATTAAAAGCAAAATGTAATGATCATTAGATTATGGACCTGCAAAACCATGCAGAAGAGCTTTTCGAGCCCTTTTATAGGTCGGAAGCCTTTGCAGAATCGCCCATTTGAGAGCGGCTTCTTCATCTACTTCACCGTCTTCTTGTCTGAAGCTGCCACTGCTTGACCTCTCTCCCGCCATTGCCTACTGTTCTCTCTAAATCAATCGCCCATTCAAGGCGCTTATTTATATCTTATTTCAAAAATTAAGGCCGTGTTTGATAACCATTTTGTTTTTTGTTTTTTGTTTATGAAATTTAAACCTATTTCTATTCAAATTTCCTACCATGTACTTCATCTTTCCTACAATGTATCCATTTTTTCTTAAAAAAGTAGGAGAATACTAACCAAATTTCAAAAACATAAACAAGTTTTCGAAAGGCGCTATTTTTTTTTTTTACAAATTTTGGTTTTGTTTATTAAAATATAGATAAGACGTAGATATCCAAATAAGGAAAAATGTATAGTAAAGTAATTGTTGTAGACTTAAATTTCATAAACAAAAAACGAAAAATAAAATGGTTATCAAACGGGGCTTAAGATGGTTGGAGTTTTTTTCTTTTTAGTAGAAGTTGTGGGAGGGGATTACAAATAACGATTACAGGAATCAAAGTCATGAACGTGAAGTTAACATCAAACCACGTAACCAATCGCTCTAACTCATTCAATAGAGTTATTCTTTTATAAGAAACCAAGCCGACGATTGAATTCAAAGTATTTTCAAATTTTGAATAAATTAATACCAGAGAATTTTAATGTGTAACAAAGCTCTATATTTTCTTTGCACTTGATCACAAATTGATTTTACATAAAAACAATGATATCAAATAGTGTCACACGTGTAAAATGTTTCGCTACTAAATGGGTTGGTAACGCAATTGGTTATTTGGTTTGGTGTTAATTTATTTCCATTTTATGGTCACGAGTTCGATATTTAGAATTGGTATTTGTAATCCTTTTCTCCTAACTTATTCTAAGAAAAAAGTGTAAAATATATAGCTTTCTTACACACTCATATGGACAGAAGTTTTTCATCATTAATATTTAGTTGTAATTTTTGCTCAATGCTATTCGTAAAAGTTGATGCTAACTGGTTTTTAAAAAAATTAATGTAACCAACAATTAAATCGAAAAACTTTTAGATTAGATTAGATAAAAAGGTAGATGGCCGGTTGGTCTTATTGTTTGTTCAACATCATCGCAAATTTATTTATGAAAATCACTTTTATTTTACTTTCTATTTTAAGTTTATAGTCCGTGAAGTTATACTAAAAAAACTGATTTGTTTAATTATAATAGTGTGGAAACCTGAACTTAAAATATTTTAGTTTTAAAACATAATGTCATAACCTATTGAATTAGGCTAATTAAGTTGGATATATTCAATATTCAATAGATTTTTACTTATTTAATTACTTCATTTTTAATTTATTGCCATTTGAATTAAAGAGATTTGAATGGATGACAATATTTTTGCATATTTGAATTATGTTTTTGTTGGCATGTTAATTCTTTCTTTCTTTCTTTTTTTTTGTCATTTTTTAATCCTTTGATTTAAACTTATAATATTATAGTCATCACTGTCATATTGTGTTAATTGAGTTACATTCTTATTAATTTTGTAGCTTTTTTTTCTTCAATTCTAATGGGTCAAAAAAATTACAGCTAATTAGAGATCAAATCGAGGCTATTACTAATTACAATAATTTGTTGTGTTCTTCTATGGTTAGAAATCTAACCCAAAGATTTAAATTCATAATTATTTATTATTTTAGGTCACTGAAAATGCTGTCCTTACACCTTTCATTCCATGCATGCAAAGTTGAATGGCATTTTGCTGCGGTTGTTCGAAAACTTCGAAAACGTTAAATTTTGAGATTCATGTGTTTTTGGCATGACATTAACATCACATGTTGGTTATTATTTTATGGTTTTTAATGATTTTAGGCCTGTTTTTGGGATGTGTGACACATCATTATTTGTCCATGTCTTAAAATATGGTTTTTTTTATATATTTTAAAATACTTTCCATAACCCGTTGAAATCGTACATGTGTCGCGTATGCAATTTTGTATCGCTTTTTTTTTGAGAAACCCAATATGCATTTTTTCAAACATGGCAGATAATCTGGTTTCTTTGTTTTTTTTTTGTTTTTTTTTTATTATAATGGAATTTCTCTTGTTAGTTTTTTCATTTTCACTTTTATATTTTTTCTAAATATATTGATTTTTGGAAATTTGCAATATATAGTAACTTTTTTGTCACACTTTATAATTGTAACAACTTTTTAAAAATAATAATTCGTTTATAGTAAATTTGGCCTATTTTTTTTAAAAAAATCTCTATTTACCTTTTTTTTTATCTAAATTTTTGATAGAATCTATCATTCTCTAATGATGGAAGTCTATCAATTTTATCAATAATTGATTCTATCAATCCTTATTGATAGAATCTAGTGAAAGTATATCAATTTACTTTATGTATTAGTAATTGATTCTTTCAGCCTTTATTGATAACATCTATCAATATGGACGTCAATCAATTTACATTTTTTGCTGCAAATATTTTCAATCATTGTACTATTCATATAATATTTTAGTCCTTTTGTAATATACATGCAAAAGCCTCTTGATTTTTTTTTTCTTTTAAAAGATGAAGAATAAAATTTAAACATAAACATCTAAAAAAAAATATGGTACCGATATTTAAAAGATATTTAGTAGTACTTTGTACAATTTAATAGTCAAGAAGTTATAAAAAAAATTGGGTTTCAAAAAAAAAAGTTATTCAAAAAATTTTACGAAAGAACAAATTTAAATTCTAGTTTAATTAATTTTTTCTCTTTCTTAAATGAGTCTTTTTTATTCCAAAAATTTTGCAATTAAGTTCTAAATATTTTACTATTATATTATAAATTAATTGTCTGTTTTAGTTTACGACATGCTTGTACAATATCACGTCTATTATTTAAGGAAAATATTTAATGTTTATAACAATTCTTTTAGTGTCATTAATTAGTTAATGATAAGTTCATGCATCAAACAAAAAGCAGATGCATCATAATTCTCCATCATTTCTAAGAGTCAGTCCTATAATATTGACTAAATACTTTTTTAGAACAATAATAAATAAAAGAATTTGAATCTACCCTTTTAAATACAAAACAATACATATCAATTAATGTTAAGTTCAATTGCCTTAGACTAACTTTCATACTATGAAAAAAAAAAGTTTATTGATTTCATTTTTTAAACAAATAACAATTTAAAAATACAAAAAATATTACATCTAACAATCTTGAAGTTAGAGGTTATATTCCCTCTATCCGCATTAAAAAAACCATTTGGAAAATAAAATGTCAAATAATTGAGAAAAAAGTGTGTGGTTTTTTTAGTACTTATCAGGGGAGTACATCAAACTCTATACAGAGGATATTGTTGCTCTCAAATAAATGAGAATCAAATATCGATTTTTCAGATCAAACCTGTTATATTGGTATTGAACTGATTTACAATCAAACGATGAAATCATTGCGTCACTGACTTATTCGACCTTGGTATACTTAGTTGGCTATTGAAATTGAAAAACAAAAATAATTAAGTTAGAGGATCAAACTCATAGTTTTTTTTATGATGCATCTACACTCATATTTAAAATTATTGGTTGATTAAATTTACCTCAATCTATTAGTTTAACCTTTTGGGTAGATTGGTAGTTTAACATGATATCAAAGTAAAAGGTTATGAGTTCGAATTCCTGCCAAATTACAATTAAAATTAAATTCCACCTATAATTAATATAATTAAATTTATCCCAATTAATCAGCAGCTTAGATGGTGGTTGGGAACGAATCGCACACACAATTTAATGAAAATGATAATTAAGAAGAATGATGACGTGGCTAGTTCAAGACTTTGCCAAAGCGAAGTATCTACTTCTAATTAACCGAAATGTGTGTGTGTGATCCCCAAAGGTTGTGCAAGTATACACAGTCTTTGTTGCAGCAAGTTTTAAAGTAAGTAAAGGTCATTTCCACAAGGAATAGTTATTAGTGTCATGCTTAAGTGAAATCAAGAGTTAGGGTAACGGGGGAATTGTTGTGGCGAAATTAATCTAAGCTAAGTAAATGTAAGATAAATCGAACTGACGAAGTACATCGGAAGGGAATAAGACATTTTCGGAGAGTTTCGCTTAGGCGAAACTATTTAAAACTAAGAAGCAACAACTGATATCTTTCTCTATTACTCTCTCGAGTCTTAGAGTCTGGCTCTCTCGAGCTCTTGGTTTGGTTCTCTCGAACTCAAACACTGCCAAAGCGAAGCAACACAGCATTAGGCGAACCTTATCTCTAAGTGTTTAATTTAGATGCAAGTAAACTCATCTCTAAGCAAACTTAGCGAACCTAATGTTATACATGTAAAATCGCTCTATTTCTATTCTCTCGAAGCGAAATAAAGACATACACACAGTGTTGATCAAACGGAATGTATTTCGAATTAACACAACATGCATAATAGTTTATCATCTCGCTAAAGCTTCTCTTAGGCGGACTTCTCCTAATTATCTAATTCCTTCCAATGATAGATTTAGTTGCTCATGACGATAAATAAAAGCAGGACAAGATAAAAGCAAGAGTTCATCTTCATTGAAAATACCAAATAACAAGGTTCGTTAAAACTATACTAAGAAGTAGCTGAAAACAATAAATTAAAGAAAATGCTGGAAAACAACGAAACTACAACTAAACTACGGCTAAGCTAAGAAATAAGGAAATGCTGATCGGAAATTGCTCGACGGAAAAACTCTTCTAAGGAAGGGTGATCGACCCCAAAATGGGTGACCTTTTGCTCTAAAGGAGAAGGCATCTATTTATACTCCAACTTCAAGCGACAAAGCCTGCTTCACGATCTTGACAATGTTGGACTGCTTTTCGATTACTTTTCAGACGAATGACTGCTTTATTTGACATTTCTGCTCCACGATCCACATTGTCGGTTGTCAGAGCATCTTTGGCTTCGTTATCTTCACAACATCTTCGTTCGCTAAACACTTCGATGGGGCAAACCGTTTGACAATTCTTCAAATTTCGCTACTGTGTTGGGTATCTTCAAGGCACGCTTGGTTGGCCGATGTTCGTTTTGGCGAACTCCTTCTTGTGTGAATTTCGCTTCGCTCCATCATGAATGTTGCATAAAAACTAGAAAATATCAATTCCTTTTAAAACATATAACTTCGCACACATTCAAGCATATTTCGCTACAACGAACCCATAAAATGCATCATAATAAAAAAACTAAAGTATGTTTCGTTTAAGCGACATTTAGGTATGATGGGGCGAAATTCAATATTAAATTAATTAAATATTAGCAAATTCTTATAAAAATATATTCTTTTAAGCTACTTTAACTCTCAATTCTTGAGAGTTATTTTCATGGTTTAACATAATTCAACAGAAATTATTACAAACCAATTAAGGAACAAAAGTACTAAGATGACGAGTGCATTAAAATTATCCATGGTCCAATTTTAGGCAGAACAAAGATAACATGTCAAGTTTTTTAGACATGTTGAACCAATCAAAATTGAAAATCTTTGGATTTTTAAAGCGAATCACCGTAATTCAGTTTCTATAAGTTCAATTTGGTTGTAACCACTAGTTTTTAAAGATTATGTGAACTGAGGGTCAGTGGTGCAGTTGGTTATCTTGTCTGGTGAAATTGATATTTGGCTCTCATATTAAGTTGGTTTCGAAGATTCTAGAGGAAGAAGGTCAAGCTGCAACATTTTATAAATTTCAATAGAGTCTTGTTAGGTAAATTATATACTCTTGATTTGAGCTCAATTGGATCTTCGTGTATTTTTTTTAATTCAACAACATTGAGGGCTCAAACTTATAAGTAACCGGTTATAATTTAATACATGATACTATTTGAGTATTATTACTTTTAACGAATTTAATGTGTTTTTATAAACCTCAACATTTATCAAACAAACATAATTTTAAAATACAATATCTATTTTAAAACATAGTATTTATTCACTTATAAAATCTCTCATATCCAAATTAAAAGCAGAGTAACTCATTTTACTTATAAAGATGATAAGGTTTCCTCATTTTTTAATGTATATTAAATTTCATTTTCATTTTTATAATAGTGGATATTCATTTAAAATTTTAAGAGATTTCATCTAAAAACTAATTAAAAATAAATGAACTAACTCATCTTTTTTTTATCAACTAGTAGAACCCATTCAGTTTCTATTTTCTATGTGATATTAAAATAAAAATTTGGTTGCCTTCTATTTCTTCTTGTTTGTTCGAAGAAATCAGTATGTTCTCAACAAATAAGAATAATAAAATAAATATTATTTTGCTAACTATAGACACAAGAGTCATTGTAACCTTTTGAGAATACCAAACCATGATTAAAACAACTAATCACAGAGATTGTAACAAAATGTGAGTCAACCAAAAGATTCAAATGTCTCAAACATCTTAAAATATTGTTTAACTAAAAAAAGACCAAATTGTAACTTCCATCAAAACATAGACCACCAAAAGTTGTTCTAAACCTATTTATAATTACTGATGTAGGCATATAAATAACAAAGAACTGCATCATGGAATTCTTTTTGTGTATTGTACCTTTGTCGTTCAAATTAAACAACTTTGTTTTCGAAATAAAAATCATGTCAAGTTTTACAAATATATATATATATTTATAAAAAAGAATACAATATTAAAAAGACAGAAAAGAAAACACGTGTGGTGTGTTAACAACGTAAGGAAAGGCAATTTGATTCTGTGTTGAAGAGTATTGTTTAAAAATAATTCTTAACTTCACAAACACTCAACATGTGACTGCCTTTTCTTTTTAGTGTAATAAGTTCATCTTTAGCTAAGAGGCCGACCATAATTTTTTATTCCATGATTCTCCACTCTTCCACACCCTTCTTCTTCAAGCTTTTATCCTTCCACATAATAAACAAAAACATTAAATCTATCTCTCTAATCTAGCTAGTTAGAGAGACTAAATTCCTATGATCTAATAAATATTCGTATTTTCGACTTTAATGGCGAGTTAAGGTGAACATGTTATTGGATTCGTATGATGAATTTGTGTAACCTATATAATATTAGAATGTGAATTTGTATTATCGAAAGAGTTGGTGACAATCCAGTTCAACAATACGGTCATACATTTAATTTTGAAAATTGTATTTAGCTTTCAATGAGAGCCACAATTTAAATGTGGATTGCTTAGGCCCCGTTTGTTAACTATTTCGTTTGTCGTTTTTTGTTTATGAAATTTAAGCCTACAACAACTATCTTACTATACCTTTTTCTTTATTTGGATATCTGTCTTACCTATATTTTAATAAACAAAACCAAAATTTGGAAACAAAAAAAGTAGCTTACAAAAGCTTGTTTTTGTTTTTGAAATTTAGTTAGTATTCACCTACTTTCTTAAGGAAAGATGGATACATTGTAGAAAAGATGGAGCACATGGTAGGAATTTTGAGTAGAAATAAGTTTAAATTTTATAAACCAAAAACAAAAAACCAAATAGTTATCAAACGGGTGTTAATGTTAGATAAAGTTTGAATTTCTGATTTATTATTATTATTATTATTATTATTATTATTATTATTATTATTTCATTAGTGGTGAAATCAATATTTTTTTTTAATTTCTCACTTAAAAGTATATATCATTTTTTTTTGTTAATGCAGTCTATCATATTAATATGAAACTCTTAATAATTAAAAGATTATTGATTCGAGTCTCTTACTAAAAATGTTAATTATAAAAAATTAAAAAAAAAAAAAAACTTTCAAGAACAGAAGGTATACAAAACAAATAAACAAAATTTTAATCATTCAAATCAAAATTCAAATAGATTGATAACTATAATTTTGTTTTTAGCTTTCTTACGGATAATGTTTGAGGAGACAAATGATGTATAAAACAAAAGGTCTTATCAATTGTTCACTAAATATTTGAGTTGAGAATTTTGTTTACAGTTGACAAAGCAAAAGTTTGATAAAACAATAAAATTAAGAAGCATCTAAAAATATTATTTTAAAAAAGAAAAAAGCATGTTAGATGCGAAACCACGCATGAAAAATAATTAAAATTCAAATTCAGATGCCAATTAAAAGGTGTGAAATATTCTCAATCTTAAGTTAAGTGCATTAAGGAATTTGGTAGAACCATTCGTTTCCTCTCATGTATATATTCCTGATTATACTTTCGGATTACTCTTTATTGCATATATTCCTGATTATACTTTAAAGAAACAAAGTTCTAGAATTTTTATATCGCATAATACTCTGAGTTTTTTTTTTTTTATGCATAAAAAATGGAACTCTTTAAATGGCATGTCATAAATTTGCTACCAAATACCATTTTGGTTTATGTTTTTTTGGGTTTTTTTTTCAGTGTTTGTACTATAAAAAAACAAATAATTAGTTTCTATTGATAAATTTTAAGTTAATTACCATACTTTGTTTATGAAATATTTTAGGTGAGATGAAAAGAAAATATCATGACTGTTTATAGTCAAAGTGAATATATTATATTATAAAGATACGTACAAAGTTGTTGTCCTTGACTAGTGATATATTAGAACCATATTTTAACTTAGCAATAGGGGTGGAAGTCTCTCATTTAAAACAAAGAAGAAAAGTGTTTGAATGTGTGTACTTTGTCCAAGGGAAGCAATATTGTTTAAGTCCCCAAGTTTATAACAAGAGAGCAATTTGGGTGCAGCCTGACTGCATCCTAGAGGTGATGTTACTCATGTCTAAGCTACACATTTTTGTTTTTTATTAAGAAAAAAAAAAGAAGCAAAAGTGAAATAAGATGTGTGGCACCAAAAATGCCATATAGGTGAGGGTGCACCCAAATTGCACTCTTATAACAAATAAATAGAGCCTTGAATGGTAAGATATTGTTGCTTATGTAATCAAAGTCTCAATTTGCTAGGATAAGGAGGATATCTTTGAGTATAGAAGAGAATGACAACAATATTCAATTGATATAAAACTTTTTAGTGATGGAGCAAAAATAAATTTATGAAAGTTTATTATTCGAAATGGAAAATATTATATCAATAAAAGGGGTTGTCTTTTATTATTTATATATTTAAAACATTTTCTTTATCTTCTTAGCTATGTGAAACTTTAGTCACAATACCAACATGTTGGCCTAGTAATAATAAAACTTTGTAGAGCTAAAAAAAATGTGTACCATTCAAATTATCATTTATTTAAAAATTAATTTTCTTAGATAACTAATTCAATACTAGAAGATCATATGATTAACCGTGAAAATATTCAAGCATAAGCTAGTTTGAGCACCTGAAGAAGAAAATAATAAAAGGTGTAAATGGATAACCTAGTATATGAGTTTCACCAAATTAATTTAAAATTTTTATTTAAAAATTATTTATTTTTGAAATAACTTATTTTGTTTTATATTGGTAATTGGGTGAGCTAATTTTATCTGCCTCTCGGTAACCAGAATTACGAGATCTCACAACATTTGATAATTTATTGATATTTTTTTTTTTTTTTTTGAAAGAATTTATTGATAATTTTATCATATAGTGATGCATAATTTATTAAATGTAATTGAGAATTTTGAAATATGGAGTATAAAATTGAGGATAGAGTCAACCAAGTAAAAGATGGAGGAGCATCTAATATATTTAGTCTCTCAATTTGAAAACGATATTGGGGATTTGAAATTTGGTTAGTCGTTATCGTGGGGGTAGAATCGGAATATCGAAAATATAAAAGATAAAATTTGGAGGGAAATAGTGGAAATTACAGGTAGGGGTACCGCGTGGGAATGGACAAAATTAACCTTTGAAAAAAGAAAGAGGGAATATTCCTCTGTGTGGGCGCCAGACAAAAAGGATATTCACACAACATTTTCAAACCGAATATTGCGACACGTGTCACGAGGAGAATCTCTTTACCTCTTTTCTTTCTCCTTTTCCTCCCTCGAATAAAATAAAAACACACACACACATTATATACAAATTTTTCATAATTTTAAATTTTGATGAACATAATTTTTTTTAGAAAGAATTTTTTTTCTTTGAGTATATATTGGAGTAGGAGGACAAACACCAACTCTTGAGATTGAACCGATAACGCTGGTGTTGAACTAGTTTACAACCAAACAATAAATTCATTGCGTTACTGACCCATTCAATTTCTTTTTTAAAAGAAATTTATAGCATAATTGTGATAAACTTTTAAAAAATGAAAAAAGTCCGTGCATCTATCTGATATTTTTAACTTAATAAAAATGAAAAAAATTCACGCATTTTATATCTTCCATCAATACCATTGATCATCTTTAATTAATGTAAATATAATGTTCAATTAATAGAAAAATAGTTTTCAATTATTATTGTTATAAATAATTTTTAATATGTATAGTAAATAATCTTAAATCAAACGATGGTAAATGATATATTTGAAATGTATAAAAAACATAGATCAAATATTTTTTTTTAAATGTTATAATTAAAAAATTATATAAAAAAATAAACCTAAAAATTTGCACTTAGCAAATTCTCTCTTTTTATATATTGACTATGCTTATATATATATATATTTATATTGAACATGCTTATCAATTTTATTTAAGAAATAAAATTAATTAAACATTAAAAAGATTAAATAAATTTGACACAGTTTTTCATCCTGCACATATAGCTAGGAAAGTTTTACTCATTAATAAACACACCAAACAAATGAAACAAAATTTTCGAAAATATAAGTGTAAACAATGTTAAAGAAAATAATAAATATGCGATTTTAAAAAATAGTAATTAAAAAAAGGCGAAAATGTGAATTCCAGTTTGTTTGTTCAGAGCCCAAAAAGATAAAAGGTTGGTCTAAATTTTAGTGAGAATCTTCTTACCTTATAGTCCACTTCATTAAAGTGCGTAGCAGAGGAAGATTCCCGTCTTTTAATTAATTCCAATTAAATTTCTACTTTTTTATTTGTTTTGGTCTGTATTTGATATTCCTCTCATGTATTTTTATTTAGCAAAGTCGGATTTTACAACATATTCCTTTCTTTCATACCATAATTATTAATTTTATGAATATCATTCCTAATAAATTAAATATTCCCCGGCCCTGTCTCTCTATCGTATATGCTATTTTAGAATTCTCTTTTGAAAGTTTTATTTATTCATAATTTTAGAAGAAATTTGGTTGTGTACTTAAAAAAAAAATGGTTGTATTATTAAATTATACAGCATATTATTAAATTTATAGTTACAGGTTTTATTTTTATTTTTGAATTTGAGTTATAGTTTCTTTTTATCCACTTTTGAGTTATAGTTTTGTTGGCTCTCTCTTCATTAAAAGATATATTATAAATTAGTCAATGAATTACATTATTTAAAAAATAAAAGTAAAAAAGTCAATAAATAACATTACAGATTTCATCAACAGCCCTAGCAATATATTAATATATTTTTATGGTCAAAGAATCACGAAGTCAAATTTCATCTCTAATTACTGCTAAGAAAACATTATTAACGACTTGTAAAAATGGGTCTACTTGGCCGTATATGTTCTTGTGATGTTTGCATAATTTTATTCCATTTTCCATTTTTTGACTTCTCCATCTATACACCAAAATTTAAAAAAAAAGATTAGTTTTCACAAACTTGTTTTTTGAATTTAGTTAATAAATGTTTCGATATATATATATATATATATATATATATATATATATATATATATTACTGTAGAAAAACTAGGAGACAACAAACTTGGGACATATTTAGGTAGTTTTTAGGTTAAAGAGTTATATTGAGTAGTTAAAAATTGAGAGATGTAGTTTTTGTGTAGAGAAGTTATAGTCAAAATCTTGTTTAGATGTAGATTTAAAATGAATAGGTATTTTTAGTAGTTAAAAAAGAAATTATTAAAAATGAGTGGTTAAAAATAAGTTGTTTTGATTTATTTGAAAGGAATGATTGAAAATGGGTGGTTAGAAATAATTGAGTACTTATAAATGAATGATTAAAAATAAATGGTTAGAAATGAGAGTTATTTTTTAAAGTAAAATTTAGGAGGAGTTGGTAAAAAATCGTTTGGATGTAGGTTTTCAAAAATAAATCCTAATTCTAACTTCTAGCTAAAAAACGTCAAACAAACAGCCCCTTAATCTTTTAAAAATAAAAACAAAAAATCAAATCATTACCATGAATTTATCTAGTATTCAAAAAAAAAAAAAGAGTATGTCGAATGTATGATTCTAAAAAAAGTAGTCAAATACATGAATCGATTTTCCATAAATTTTCTTGAAAACTAAATGTTGTAAGGTCATATAGTTTATTTTGTGATACTAATCGATATACATAAGTGAGCTCAAGCACTTACATACACATATAAATAAATCATGAAATTTGTCATAAAATATTAAATGATTACGAAATAGAAAGTTAATATTAAATACATGAATTAAATCAAAAGAGAGCCTTCTTTTTTATACCCAGCTAATACACATAATATCAAATAAATCGATGAGATAATTTTACATAAAGCAAGAAAGCAAAAAAGGGGAATAAAAAAAAAGCTCTCATTCAAGTGAAAGAAAGAGAGAAATGGCTAAAATCAAAAGAAAAGAAAAGGCAGAATATAGAAAGAAGAATCCTCTTCTTTTTTTTTCTATGTTCTTCGCTCAGTGTGTTTTTTCAGATTTATTATTTTATCAACTTTAGAAAAATCCAAAGGTTCGAAAAAACAGTAGTCCCCGATTCGTTTTTTTTTTTTTTTTAATTTTCACCTTTGTTCTTTTACAATAAATAAGCTACGTACCATTTCTTCTCTTTATCCTCTTTCTTTTATAAAAAACAATACTTTAATTTATTCCTTTAAAAAGAACCCAAAATCCTTCCATTTTTTCTTCATTTAAAAAGCCATGGAGTTGGTTGTTTTGTATGTGGGCAAGGCATGATTAATTAATTAATTTTGAGATTAGGGTTTGTTGATTCATGGCGTCTACAGAGCTGAGCTTGGAATGCAAAGTCGAAAGCTATTCAATGTTGGTTAAATATTCATTTGGAGATAAACATCAATTATTAGGGGCTAATTCTGATCAGTTTTATCCTAAGCTTCAGGAATTTGTCTCTTGCCTGGAACAAGAGCGCCTCAAAATTGATGTCTTCAAACGGGAACTTCCTCTTTGCATGCAGCTTTTAACCAACGGTACGTTTGTTACAATACTAATCTCACTTTTTTTAAAAAAATTAATTTAATAATGATTGGAAATGAGTTATGCTCTTGTGGAATTTCTTTAATTTGTTTCAAACTTCCCAAATCTCTGTTTTCATTTATGGGTCAAGAAAAAGTATACATTTTAATCATTAAATTTAGAGCTCGTTTGATAATCATTTGGTTTTTTGTTTTTGGTTTATGAAATTTAAGCCTATTTCTACTCAAATTTCCTATCATGTGCTTCATCTTTCTTACCATGTATCCATCTTTTCTTAAGAAAGTAGGTGAATACTAACCAAATTTCAAAAACAAAAATAAGCTTTTTGAAGCTACTTTTTTTTGTTTACAAATTTTGGTTTTGTTTATTAAAATATAGGTGAGATGTAGATATCCAAATAAGGAAAACGGTTTAATACGGTAATTTTTGTAGGCTTAAATTTCTTAAACAAAAAACAAAAAACAAAATGGTTATCAAACGAGGCTTAATTATTTTATCACATACTATGGCCTTAATTAAATTGTGTGTTGTTCTTATATAAAGATTGTTGTCGACCATTCAAATTTTTCAAGCAAGAATGACTGCGATCGGTTTTTTTTTTTATAAACAATTACAAATAGCTATTAAATTTCACTTACCAATTAGTGGATATATATATTTTTTGTAATTAAAAAAATATAGAGGCTTATAATAATATTGAAAAAGGTTAAAGTTCGATCTATGAAAATTAAATATTTCAAAATTATTTTTTTGAAAATAATTTTGACAACCAAATATATTAGAGTTTCTATTTTTTGGAATGATCGAGGTACAAATAAGTTTGTGTGGAATACTCACAAATATTAAGAAACAGATCATTCACCTTGAGAAAAGAAATCCTAAAAAAATGATTACTATTTGATTTATCAAATAATTATTTGATCATCCAACTTACACCCATGTGCTAATATCGGCATGTATGTATGTATACTCAATTTGTTGCCTCAAAGTTCACTATATTCGTTTATTATGTTTCAAAAAACTATTCACTAACTAAAATTAAAAATATTAGTAGAATGGAAATACTTGCTTAAAAATAAAAGATTTACGAACTATAATCGCTTTTGAAATTAGCTCACAACAAGAAAGAGAGAGGAAAAAAAAAACTATTGAGATTTTAACCACCAAAATCTTCCTAATTATAAAAGAAAACATTTTGATAACTATTTAATTGTTTGTTTTTGAAATTTAAACTTAATTTTACTTATATTTCTTAGAATGTGTTCTAATGTATCTAACTTTCCTATTCTAAAGAAATTTCAAAAATAAGTTAAAAAAATAGAGAGTGTGATAGTTTTTGTAAACTTAAATTTAAAAAACAAAATAGTTATCAAACTAGATATATTTATGTTTGTTTTCAGCCGTAGAGACGTCGAGAAGACAGCTACAAGCCTGCAAGCTGACAGAGACGGCAGCGGCAGCGCCGACAAATCTTGTATTAGAAGAGTTCATGCCGCTGAAAAACACAACTCCGGCGGAGGAAGAGAAGCCGGCGACAATGATTTCCGACAAGGCAAACTGGATGACGTCAGCTCAGCTTTGGAGTAGTCAAACAAACGACGTCGTAACTAAACACCAATCTACGCCGGACAATTTGAATCATGGCAACCAAAGAATTATTCATAACGGGGCTTTTGTTCCGTTCAACAAAGATCGGAGCTCATGCCGGGGTTTGAGTATTGGCGTCGGCGGCGGCGAGAAAAGGGCGGCGGCGGAAATGGAGCTTTTGGAGAAAGGTGAGAAGAAGAATAATAATAATGAATGTGGTGATCATAATAGTAATATTGACGGTGGGGTTGTAACGGCTGAAAATGTGGCGGCGGAAGTGGGATTGGCTCCGACGACGAGTTCAACTACGACGACTCAGACTCACCGGAAAGCTAGGCGGTGCTGGTCGCCGGATTTACACCGCCGATTTGTCAATGCTCTTCAAATGCTCGGTGGTTCTCAAGGTAAAATATATTTCTAATTTTCAAGTATTTAGTTTATCACATTTGGCAAATATTATGTATTTACTACTTTATGCTTTATTTCTATAGTTTCAATATTATGTTTTTTATGCAAGTCAATAGGGAGTTTCATACAGTAATACGGTATTTTCATTAATATCTATAATTATGGTTGTTAATTTTTTTTGAAAAAATGATCAGGAAAATAATTGAATTTAATTAGTTTTATAAGTTTTCTTAAAATTAAATAGTAAAGCAAATAAGAGTAAAGCTTAGAAGTATTCATGTATGTTTTAATGAGTAAGAAGACATGAGTTCGAGAAGGAATAGTTGTAATTTAAAAAAAAAATTGTAGAACAATATTTCATAAATTCTTATCAATCACCTATTTAAAACGGTAGGAATTTTAGTCATGTGTATATACTTATATTGATTGAATTTTTTTTGTCACTATAATCTTTTTTTACTTATTTTTATATTCTTATAAAAAAAATTATTCACTTTTTTTTTAATTCAACAATAATCAAGTGAAAATTTGAATAAATTCATAACCGGTTGATTTGTAGACAGATTTATACGGCTAGGCTATTGCTTTTGTGTACATATGTTCTTTGTCAGTTAAAATTAAAAAGTAAAATTTAGCATACAAATGGTGATTGCTAAAATTGGATTAAATAATTGAACAAAATTAAACACTTTGAAATATCTTATTATTGTTTTTTCTTTTTTGAAATTGAAAACAGTTGCGACGCCAAAGCAGATAAGAGAGTTGATGAAAGTAGACGGTTTGACGAACGATGAAGTAAAAAGCCATCTCCAGGTAAAACCATTCATCCTTTTCTTGCAAAAATAAAATAAAATAAAGTTTAACTATCATTTAAATTCATATATTTTGAAGTTTATTTTATTTTTTTAATGGTTCAGTTTTATTTTTTTTTTAATTTTTTTATATCTAACAAAAATATCTTAAACTTCATTAAAATTAATTTTAATTCAAATAGGTTCTATAATATTAATAATTTTAATAAACAAAATGATCAGATGTAAATTTATATTTAATATAATCAAAATTTTAATAAAATAATTTAACAACATTTAATATAACGATCAATTTTAAGTTTTAAAAAAAATATATATAGAATTAAAATTTAAAGAAAAAATTACATTTTTAATCCTAATTTAGGGTGCAATTTTTATTTGATCCAAATGTTTAAATTAAACATTTTTCTCTTTACCATTTCAATATTATTTTATTTTAGTTTTTGAGTATTTTTTTATAACTTACTTTATATTCATTTTCTTTTGAAAATTAAATCCACCTTAAAATGAGAACAATCAATTATCTTTTCCTAATATAAATTCGAAGAAGAAAACCACAAACCCTTAAAAAAAAGTATAATCATTCGAGATCTAGATATCGATTTAAGAAATTGAACCCGTAACTAAAAGGTGTTGAATGAGATTTTAACCAAATAATGAAACCATCAGGTCACCAACCTTTTCGGTGGTTCCATTTTAGTTAAACTTTATATACATATATATATTTATATATATATATATATATATATATATTAATTAAAATTGTAGATGGTCACCGTAGATTAAATTCTGATTCGTGGTCTTTGACGTATACTTGCAGAAATACCGGCTGCACACGAGACGGCCCGGTCCAAGCGCACAGCCATCTGGACCACAAGCGGTCGTAGTTGTCGGTCTAGGGGGGATGTGGGTCCCACCAGAATACGCAGCGGCGGGGCCCGCCCTGTACGGCCCACATCTCACGGCCCATCCACCTCCCCATTTCTACGGCCCACCTTCGCTGCCCCAAGAATTCTACGCAAGGCCGCCGCCGCATCTGCAGCGCCATCTTCATCCGGTGCAGCTGTGCAAGGAGGCGCCGCCCCAAAGCTCGCCGGAATCTGAGGTCAGAAACACGGCGGATCCATCGGAGAGCTTCGAGGAAGAGGAGGAGAAATCGGGGAACAGTAGTTGGAGAATCAACGGCCG
Organism: Sicyos edulis; assembly: GCA_036507275.1. Taxonomy (NCBI): domain Eukaryota; kingdom Viridiplantae; phylum Streptophyta; class Magnoliopsida; order Cucurbitales; family Cucurbitaceae; genus Sicyos; species Sicyos edulis. The sequence continues at coordinate 5,383,662 of CM071853.1, forward strand.
CGGCGGCGGAAACGGCGACGGGAGGATTCATGGTGGCCGGAGATCTGAGGAGGGTGAAGAAAGTAATAGAAGTGAAATTAGTCTCAAATTCTGAGGAGTAATTAGTAATATTGCAGCGTAATTAGCGTATTAATATTAAAATTATATGATTTTTTTTTATTATTATTGGAAATGTTTTTGAAGTAATGTAAGTTAATGTGTCCTTAATTTGTGGGAAAGCAAACAAAAATGCTTCGGTGGATATGACTCCCAAATTTGCAATTTGGAGCATTTTAAATAAATTAGAAGATGGTATTTAATTAGCTTATTTTCATCTACTTTTGTTCGTTTTAATTTGAAAAATTATTGGGTGCGATTGCTCTCATATGGTTGAATACCGTTTTGAAATAGGTATGTTTCTTAATAATGGAAGCTTAAATTATGTTTTTTTCATTTTTTGTTCGCTAATTTTCATCAAGCTTCAAAGATTTTTTTTTTTTTTTGAATTCGACCGACATCATATACAAAAATAAAACAAAATATAATATAATTTTAAATTTAATACATCTTTTTTGTAAAAAATATTTGATTTGAATTTTTTTAATGTGTATATAAAAATTTATGAAGCTCATATTTAGAAGAATTCACACCATGAAATTTATGAAGCTCAAATCTAATCAACATTAGGGGTGTACAAAAAAACCGGCAACCCGAGCAACTCGGATTATCCAACCCAAACTGTAAGGGTTGGATTGGGTAGGGTTATAATTTTTTTGGGTTGAACTGGGTTATGATTTTATAGTTTTTGTTGGGGCTCGTTCAACCCAACCCAACTCGAACTAAAAATATTATACATATTATATGTGTGTATGTAAGATAAATTAATAAGATAGGTTCTTAATTTACTTGTAAGCCTTCTAAAATATATATATATATATATATATATATATATATATATGCACTAATAGGCTAGGTAATAGATTGAAGTATACAATATAATGCTTTTTTTTATTACATAATTATGACTTTATGAGTTGAATCATAAAGAAAAAAAATAGTAATATAATCCGAGAACCCAACCCAACTCAACCCGAAAATATAGGGTTGGGTTGGGTTGCGCTAATGCATAGAGTTGGATGGGTTGGCAAATTGACCAATCCAAAAAATTGAATTGGTCCAAAAAATTCACCAAACCCTACCCAACTCGGACCAGGAACATCCCTAATCAACATATGATTATTATTATAGTCAACATGGGCGGAGCATAGTGGAGAGGCCCCCATGGTTCAAGTCTAGTTTGATGTAGTGGCCCTCCCAAATATTTAATCTGGATCTGCCTCTAATAATCATTATTCCAATGTTGAGCTCAATCAGACATCTTTACCTACTCAAATCTAAATCAGCAATATAATATATATATATATATATATATATTTTAATTTCCAAATCATGCCATACATTGATACATTTATACATGTACACAAATAATAGTAGAATGAACATGCTTATAAGTAAAAATTCTTGTTCGATAAGAGTAGATGAAGGACAAGTTTACAAAATAATGATTTTATTTTAAAATTTTAACTCCTTAATATTAAATTTGAATACAACAGAACTAGTTGATGTGTGCATGTATACGGATTGAAAATATTAATTAAGATATTTCATAGTCGGAAAAACGGTTGAAATTTCAATAAATTTAAAGACAATTAGGGAAATAGCTACTTTTAGAGAAAATAATTATTGAATGTCTAGGCTTTGAAAGGATTTAAATTATTGTCTAAATTTAAAAATCTAGAATTAATTAATCAATTAAATATATTGTAATTGACCATTATACCCTTTTCCATTTATTAGATTATTTATTTATTAATTCATTATATTCTCAATTCTAACTTCACTATAACTAAAAAAAGAAACAAAATCTAAGCCAAAACCATCCAAATCAAAACGTAAAAAATCTATGGATAAACAACAATTTTTAAAATATCATCATCAACTTTATAAAAACAATTTTAAAAATATGCATTTTTTAAAAATATCAGCATTAACCTTACAAAAACAATTTTAAAAATTTCATCATTAAACTTACATCCATTCTCATACTCATACATACGGTCAGATTTCGTCGAAGACAATTGAGAGGTAGACGTTAGTAGGTTGTACATGACTACACCTTCGTTGATGAGTGAACTCTACAACATGGACTTCTTCTATATGTTTTGATCAACGGCTTGTAGTGTGAGAAGTGGTTTGTGCTTAATCTTCATATTGTGGCAGTTCGACTCTCTACATCTCCAAACTGTGGCAGTTCGGCTCTCTACATCTCCAAACTATGATCGTTCGGATCTCTACATATTCAAATTATAGCAGCTCGGCTGTGACAGTTCGGTTCTCTAGATCTCCAAACTATGACCGTTCGGATCTCTACATCTTCAAATTATAACAGCTCGACTCTCTACATATTCATACCCTGTTAGTTCGGCTATCTACGTATTCAAATTGTGTCAGTTCAACTCTCTACACTTTCAAACTTTGGCAACTCGGCTCTCTACATTTTCAAACTTTGGCAACTCCACTCTCTTCATCTTTGAATCTTTTAGTGCAACCTCAATGGGTAAATCTCACTCAAAAGTCATCCTGCTCTAAAAAATCTCAAATTCTTCTTTTTTGGTAGAGTCATTAACAACCCCAACCAATGCTAAAAAAAATCGCACAAACTCAAATTTAGGGAATTTAGGGAAACTTTTTCCATATTTGCGTAGAAGAGAAGCACTTTTATCCTTTCTCAAAACTACTTCAATGATTTTACAAAGAGAATCAAAATGGATGAAGAATAATTTTTTTGAAATTAACAGAACAATCTTAATGAACAAACACATGTGGGTTGTGGAATGGAAAAGAAAAAGAGAAACTTTATTATAATCGATATAAAATTTGGATCATTAGCTTGTTGGATGAGGAGGTTGTTGCAACTTTTGATGGATGGAATCCTACTGTGAATGTTGAATTGCAAAAGCACGATGAACACGATCGCATTGTAGTGTATGAGCAACAATCTTATTGAGAATTATGATAGAGAATTGGGAATGTGAAAGAATTTATTGATGGGATTCGGTGGGTGGTTAGGTTATATATTTTTAAATTATGATATATTTTGTAATCTCACAATAAAACATAATCTATTATATTGTATTTAAAAGAGTAGAGATTATATTATTTTTTAAAATACCTAAAACGTAATCTGTTATATTGTATTTAAAAAGAGTGGAGATTATATATTTTTTTCAAATACCAAAAATTAGAATATATAATCGGATTTGGTTTGTTTATAAAAATAAAATAATAAAAAAATCAGATTTGGTGGAATTTAGTTGTGGGGAACAAATCCTACTCCTCAAAATGTAGGAGTATATATACATGCTTTTATTTTTTAAATTCTAATAATAAAATTGATTTTAAGTAAACATCAAAAAGGTATTTAGGGGAAGAGAATTTTCTCTCACCTACACAAAATTTGAAATAGACAAGAATTTAAAGTCTTTAAAATTAGAGACGTCTCATACTTGTTGAGGTGGATGGCTGACCAATGACAAGTAACTCGGTAAGCCCATCATTATTGGACCGAGTACAAAGCCCATTAATATTTAATGGGCCGTTCAGATACAATGGGCCTACACTGGGCCTTCCAACCCTTTGCCTACTTTCGACTCGAATTTTTTTACCTAGTTTTTTTTACCAAAGATATATTATAATATATACATATACACAAATAAATAGTACTCTATATATATACTGTAGTTTATTATAACCAACTTTGACTAAGATGACAAAATTCACTTTTTAAAGCCTAGCAAAACTGATTCTACTTTACAAAAGTACTACCAAACATAGTGGTTTGATACTATTTTTGTTTCTATTTTCATACTTCTAAACTTTGAAATTTAGTTACGGTTTAATTTTTTCTCTAAAAATGGTTCACTAAATTATATACAAACATATATATTGATATTTATAAGCTAAAATATTTCCTCTAATAGCTTTTAGGCGAGCATTCATTCACTTTGAGAAATTCAAGAAAAAAAATTGGAATTTCACTTCAAAAAGATGGAGATGGTTGATGAATCAGAAAACTTGTGTAGTATTACAGCTTTAACTGTTAATTAATTAGTTAATATTATTTTTTAAAAACAACTTTAACCTGTTACAAAGGGCTCTACCATGGTTTCAATGGTCAAACTACCTAAAAACAATTCTAAAAAAGAAAAATAAATCCAACACAAAAAGAAAAACAAAAAAACATGACCCATTGCAAAGGGAATGTCAGTGAAAGATTCAAACAAACAAAAAGAAGTGAAAGTTGGAAGAGATGTGAATGAATGATGAGCAAATTGATTTGTTTCCATTTTATCCAAAAAGAAAAAGGCAAGTTTGGTGATTGGTGTAATATCAAACAACCATGGTCTTATCATTAAGAAAATAAATTCTCATAAGATGATTAAAGATTTGTCTGTTTGAAAGAAACCAAAAAATAAATAAATAAAACAAAAAAAGAAAAATTGGTCCTAGTTGGGTCTCTCCCCTCTAGTGAGGCTGACACAGCCACCACTAAATTACCTTCTTGTTTTCTGCTCAGTCATCACTCACATCCCTGTTTGTATCCATGAAAAGCTGTGTTTTTTTAGTCTTTTTTGAGGAATTATATCTTGTGGGTCATGCTTCTTTATCAGCCAAACATGCCTACTCATGAATCGACAAGTTTTACGATGAGAGTTATGTGTCATTTTTTGGTATCACAAATTTTACTTTTTTTTTAATATTTTTTGTTTATAAATTTTGTGATAGAGGCCGCTTACTCATTCATGAATAGGTAAGTATTGCTCATTTTTATTAGATATCCCATTTTTTAGTTCACTGTTTAACTGCATATATTCGTAATTGCTATTTATAGTATTTTATTATTTTTAACATCGAGTTTCTTTCTAGATATTAATTAGTGAGGTTTCTATGTTTTGCTTAGGAAATTCATGCTGATCAGAGAAATAAAATGATTCTAGATTAAAATTTAGACAAAAAATTATAATATAAATCTTTTTATTTTAAACTCTGTGATCAATATGACATTAAAAAAAAATCTATAGTTCTCATATTCTCTTTTTTAACAGAGAAAATGATTCAACCTCTTCTCTGGCTCTTTTTATCAAAACATGCATTTTTTCACACAATATTTTATAACTATTTTATCTAAACAAACACTTTCTAACTTTTCATAAATACTTCTAACTATTTCTCAAACAAAAAAAAAAGTACTTAACTATTGAGAATCATAACTACTTATAACATGTTTTCGATTATAAGCTTCTATTATATTACTTTAAATGTAGCAAATAGTCAAAGGGCTTCTCTTTGGAACCTAAACATGGTTCCTTGGTATGGAATAGTTTGGAAGATCAATATTTTCTCAAAGATTAGGTTGGGGGTTTGGATTGTTCTTTCAAACGCAATTCCATTACAATAGAGAGATTAGCATTAATGTGAGTAATCCTATGTGCAAGCAAGAGTTAGAGAAATCAACATTCACATTCTAAAACATCGTAAAAGCATGAAAGCATATTTTCCCGTGGTTTACTTATTTTGATTATTTTTTTTCCAAAAGGTGGACAAAATAATTAATTTTTGGGAAGGAATATCTCTTAAAGTTGTAAATGATGAACAATACTAAACTATTATTATTATTATTGGGAGTTTATGGAATTTTAAAAATCTTGGCACAATAACAAAATATCATTTGTGTTTCATAGCAATAATAGTGGAGTCTGATACTTTAGAAATCATAAAATCTATTATTGACGAATCCCAAATTTTTATGCATTAAAAAATATCATTTTTTATATTAATTGTTTGATCTCTTTGTTAGGGATGGTGAACATATCTTATTGTAATAGGTTATGTAATAGAGTGGTTGATATTTTAGCCAAACAAAAAACTCCTAATTATTTTTGTTGGTCGATCTCTTCATCATCGATAGAGGGGAGAGCTGATTTTTGGAGTTGAATTCTCCCTCATGTTGTTGGCTCCAACTAAACAACTATTTTTATTAAAAAGAATAACTATTTTTTACACATAACTTTTCTATACAAAATTTTGAGAGATACAATCATTCAACTTTTTTTTTTATCCAAACAAGTACTTTAAATCTTTCTTAATAACTTATGGTTATTCATAATCTATAATAATTTCTCGTCCTCTTATACAGAGAAGTTTAATTTTTCTAGAGCTAAGGACGAAGAATGTATTTTATCTCTTTTTCCTATCTCCACCTCTTTTGCATTTTTTTTATAAGAATATATATATATACTCTCATTTACTCCTTTAATTTTTTGATAAAAAATATTTGTTGATAAAATTATATATATAAATGAATAGTTTTCCTTAATATTAAATCATATAAGTTTTGCATATTTATAAGAAAAAATATTTTTTTGAGATTAAAAAATATATTTATATTTATATTTATATATACGAAAAAAGAAAAGAAAATTTGAATGGAGAAATTTTTTAATCCAATCCCCACTAAAAAAAGTGTATTTCGAGGAATGGAGAATGATTTTGAAAGTGAGGATGGAAAAGATATTCCCCTATCCCACCGGATCCCCTAGACATTTCTAATCTCATAAGTTTAACCATTCATAATTCCTTATATATCTTGTTCTCTTGTATCGTTTGGCTAAAAAAAAGGAAAGAAAGAATATAGTTGCACGAATGTTGAGAGTGAGACACATTGTGTGGTCGCCATCTATGATTAAAACCTTAATTACTCACTATATTCATAGGTAATTGTCCACCCTCCAAGATGCTACTCATATTTTTTTTATTTAATTGAAAGAATGAAGTGTTTTGATAGTCTAACTTGTTGTTTGTTTGGCATATGTAGGTAGGATTTAGTTTTAAAATTTATTAATTTCTCTTCGAAAACCTACGTCCAAACAAATTTTTACTAATTATTCAGTCATTTTTTTTTTTTTTTAAATAACTTTTATTTCTAATCATTCATTTTTAATAATTCTTTTATAATTACCAAATCATTTCTAATCACCTATTTTTAATTTTTCCTTTCAAATCAATCAAAATAACTCATTTTAACCACTCATTTTTAATCATTTCTTTTTTAATTACTAAAAATAATTACTCATTTTAACTTTACATCCAAACAAAATTTTGACTCTAACTCCTCTATACAAAAATTATATCCAAACGAGTTTTTTGCTACAATTATCAATTTTTAACTCCCGAACTTAAATCTTACCTAAATATATCAAACATACAACCCCAATGAGCTCATAGCTTCCAAGTAAGGTGAATTAGGGTTGTGGCCTTGCGCCGCCGCCTCCACCGCCTCCAAGAGTTTTCCGGCAGCCACATTGTATTCGTTTAAAAAAAAAAAAAAATATCCCTTTTTTCTCACTTGCTATATTTGAATTTATTTGACAACCTAACCTAGCATCCAAATCCAAAGGTCAAACCTCAAACCCACCAGAAAGGGCTAGCTTCACAGAGCCCCATTGATTAAGCTCCGGCCGCCGCCGCCGCCACCCAAAACTCCAGAACCGGAATAGGAAATTACAAGAGTGCCCCTCCCATCTCCTTTATTTCAGTTTGTTTAATTAATAATAAAAAAAAAAAACAACTCCATCAGCACATATAATTAAACTAAGCTTCGGGTTCCGTTCCTTTGCAAAATTCATTGGCTTCTCTTTTGCGAAGGGAAACAAATAAATTATGATTAGTTTAATCAATAATAATATATAAATAAAAAAAAGAAATAAAAGCAAGGTTGTAACAGTTAGCGCACGCTAGCTTTCTCTTTTGCTGGTAAAGAAAAAAAGCCTATTTCCAACCTCTTTCTTCTTTCTTTTTTGCTTATTAATAATAAAAGCTATTTTCTTTCTTGAAGGCAGTGCCCATCTACTCAACAAACCCCAACTTTAATTTGGATAGAAGCCTTGTTAGAGTTTTTACAAATGGGTTCATAAACTCAAAGGGACAGTTTGTTTCACATATTTAGGTAGTTTTTGGATTAAGAAGTTATATGTCGTAGTTAAAAATTGAGAGTTGTCAAAAATTCGTTTGGATGTAATTTTTATGTAGAGAAGTTAGAGTCAAAATCTTGTTTGGATATAGATTTAAAAATGAGTAGTTATTTTTAGTAGTTAAAAATGAGTTATTTTAATTGATTTGAAAGGAATGATTAAAAATAAATGGTTATAAATGATTGAGTGGTTATAAATTAATGATTAAAAATAAATAGTTAGAAATGAAAGTTATTTTTAAAAGTAATAATGATGAAAAATTAATAAAAATTCATTGGGATTGAGGTTTTCGATGAGTTAATAACTCCTACCTAAATATGTCAAACAAACATCTCCTAATAAATTCTATTCAATTTCCACAAAATTTTTATATGTTTTTTAATTACAAGTTGGAGGAGGGGTTCACAGACCCTATATAAAATGTATTATTACTCTCAAATAAATAAAAGTTGATTCGATGAGTTCAAAAAAAAAAATCAATTTTCGATAGCAAACTTGGTGTTGAACTAAATTTCTACCAAATAATGAAATTATTATACCACGATTTTTTTTTATTATAAATTCTTATTTTCAACCATTCACAACATGGGTCAATTTAAGCAAAGATTTTATGCTCAACCATTAATTATTCTTTATTTCATGTCGCAACCATTCATTATCTTTTGATTTCAATAAAATTTTATCTTCACCAACTCGCTCATTATCACTTAAAATCATCATAACCACTTTATCTCGTTTTCACTTTTTGATATTTTTTATTCAAATACATCCTCAATTTTTATTTTATTTTATTTTAGTAATTTTTTTTTATTAACTTAATTAATTGTAAACGTAGACGGTGGCGTTTCCCATACAAAAAAGAATACAACGAAACCCGATTCCCCACGTTCTCCTTTTCTATTCTTCCAACTTCAATTCCCTTTTTCTTTGCATCTTCCTCTGTTAGCCATAAACTCATTTTCTGTTTTTCTTAGTCAAACATATTAAATTAATAGTTCAAAGAGTAATGGACATTATTTTGGACATCCTTGAATTTAGGTGTGTTTGAAGCACCGATTTGGTTATGATACACGAAAGGTTATAATATACGTGGGTTATGATAAATGGTATTTGAGAAAAAAATTATTATAACAGGGATTATAATTAACGATGTTTGAGAGGCTGGCTATGCAACAAAAAGTAATATATGTAAGGTTTAGATAAACGGACACGTAAGTTTAGATAAATGGATATGGAGGTTTAGGTAACCACCGTGGCAAACATCGGTTGGGTTATTATAACCAAAACGGCCGTTTGCATAAACGGGCTCAAACACACTCTAACCTTCCAATGTTATTGTTGTACTAAAAAAACATCAATTTGAACTTTTTTATATTAAAAAATTAGAATAGACTTGCATAATTAACTAACTTGGGTACACATCATATATTATGTTGAAAACTCTTTGCATGACCAAGGCTACAAGATGCAGCCACATTGGAAATATCGTATGGGATTAGATCTAAATTTGGGACTAAAATACCCCAATTAGGTTACTCACTTGGGTCAACTCACTTAGATTTTAAGTATTTGAGTTAGATCTTGGAGAACAATACCCACATGGAACTCTGGTACCGATATAAATAGCATGAAGTTCTATCTCAAAATTAATTGATAATAAAGAAAATGACTCATATATCATTAAAAAATATTGAAGACTTATCATATTTTTAATGTAGGATAAAGTAAATATCTACATCGAAAAGTGTCACATTGGAACCACACCCTTAAGATTGTGATGGTTTCTTTTAGGGTGCTTTTGTGGCACCAAGGACAAATAGGGAGAATGAGAATAAGGTTGATTCTCAGTATTTGGACCACCGAGAATCATTCCTTTCATAACTGAGTTTTTCCAAAATCACATTTTCATTCCCCCTCCTAACTACCTTTTTCATTCTCCCACAATAACTTGTTTATACATCATATCACTATTTTTACTCTCATCATACTTATTATTTTATTTTTTCCATAATCATTCTCTTCACTCAAACACAAATAATTATTCTCTTCATCTCAAATATAAATAATCATTATCTCCATAATTATTCACTTTTCTATTCTTCCTCTAATTCTTATTCCTCCCTGATCATTCTCATTCGTCTTCTCTCAAACTTCCTTTTAAGGGTTTCTAAGACAAAGAAAAATGAGAACGTGAGAAAGAATGAATCTTTGTGTTGAGTGAAAGAAATGAGTATTTTATGTGTAAAAATCTGTCTAGCTACAATTTTGAGCTTCTTTATTTTACTTTTTGCCCCTATTTTAAACTGAAATTTCAATGAATAAACTAATACCGAAATACTTATCATATAAAGAATTGATAACCAAAAGAAAAAGTAATAGAAAAACGATTGAAGAAAAGGAAAGTAGAAGATGGGGTTAAATTTTTAGTGCAATAAATGGCTGAAAGTTTGAAGCTTTAGCAGATTGGCCTTCTGGTTTTGTGCAAAACTGAACTGAAAAACTGCTATTGGCTTCTTTCTTCACAACAACAATTGCAATTTTTCTGCTTTGGTTTTGCTTTTGGCAGCATTTCAACTGTTGGGTTTCTCACAAAAATCAAATCAAATCAAAGGTTGACCCTTAATTCCAACACATTCTGAAAAATCTTTTACAAAAAAGAAAGAAAAAAAAAGTTCTTTTTAGTGTTTACTTCATGTTTTCTTCTTATTTTCAGCACATCAATGCATTTGATTATCTTTATAATTGTCTCTTTTTTTTTGTGTGTAATCAATACTAACTTGGTTGGTGGGTTTGTACTGAAAGTGCAGGTGGAGGAAAGGAGTCTGAGTTTAATGGCTTCTTCACTGTCATTGGTGTAGTTCAAGGTTTGTTCTTCTTTCTATGCCTTTTAATTGCAAAGTTCAAATGCTTTTGAATCTAGAAAATAATCTAGGTAGTATAGTAGTAGTCTCTTTTCTTATAAGTTATGAATTTATTTTCTCTTTATTCGTGAGCGTTAAGTCTTTTTACATTCATCTAGACTTCTTATTAGACAACTACATAAGAAATTAATTGTTAAGTAGATGATGACTGAACTTACAATCTTTTAATTGTTCAATATTCACTTTGACCACCAAGTCAATTCTCGTTGTACAACTACGTGACCCTATAAAATTTAGTTGTCAACAAAATTTGTAGGAAATTAATTGTTAAGTAGATGATTATCCCCTCTTAATTATTCAATTATCTATTACCAGTAAAGCCAATTCATGATAGCTAATTTTTCAATATCATTTTGTTTAATAATGTGGGTGGATATCAATACTTTAGTTAGATTTGTATGGCTAATTTATATAATTTATATAAAGTTAAAAGGTGGGAGATTTTTTCCATTGAATTTGAGGTACAAATAAGAATTGATTCAAACCAGTAATTTATAAGTGGAAGATACATGTTAATTATTGTTAGACGAAGCCACTTTCGGTTGATGAATAAGAGTTAAGAGTTATGAGTTATAGCTCTCAAGCATATTTTGTTGTTGTTGGGTGGGTTTGAAAAGTGAGGAAGAATGAACTTTTATGAACCACACGTGATGGGTCATGAGAGAGTTAGGAGAATTTGTACACACAATTTTTGCCATACTTTGTCTTTTCAAAATCCCTTCACTTTTGCTTCTCTGTTTTCTGTTCACTTTAGTTTATGCTTTTTGACATAGAGATGTCAATAACATTCTCTGTATTGTCTCTCATCTCTGTACCCTCCACTACTTCCTTCTCTTCATCACATCTTTCAAAACAATTTGTATTTTTATTTTTTGGTCTTTTTTGTGAGTACAAGGCATTGACTTTTCTTTTGTGCCACTAAAATATATTGTTGTTAGGAAAAAAAATGAGAAGTGATTTCTAAATACTGCATCTTTTATGAGCTTTGCTTATTGTTTCTTTTGTCTTTTAACTTTAAAGTAGATAAAATATCTTTGTTTTTTCTTTGAAATTTAAGATTCAGCCCACAAAATGGTTGCACTTGAAAATAAAGGTAAAGGTTTTATCATATTCTACTAAAAATACCCCTTAGTTTTTCTAGAGCACAAAAAATGTAATGTGTAGATTTGATCCCTGAGAAAGAAGTAGATATCTTAATTGTTGAAATGGCAAAATCCTTCCCTATACATATGATTTTTTTTGGAAATCAAGAAGTGGAACTTCGCTCTACAATAACGAGACACCAACAGCCTATCCCTAGGACGTGACAACAAAATATATGGAAGGATATTCAAAATACTTCATAACATAGAAAACATATATCCGCATAAAATTATTCATTACTTATTCCTTCCAGTTCAACTTTTTTTTTTTGTTAAACTAATTTATCATCTTCATAGTTTACCTCAAAAGTCATCATATTTCTTAATAATATGATGTTTATTTCAAAACCTAACGCATGATTGTACTTTTGCATTGAAGGTCTTAATTACATTAATAGAGGGACTGTATTTACATCTTCAGTAATTTTTTTTCAATAATAGATTGGGTGAAATAACCAACCAAGTGAAAAAAAAGTAAATAAGAGAGGGGTAATTGAAAGATAAATCTCCCCAAAATTCAGAATTGTGGTACTTGAGCAGTGAGTTGTGGTTCTCATCTCACACAGTTTGGTTGTCGTATTGTGTTGGTCAATGAATCTTGGTCTGATCCGTAGCTGTCGAATAAATATGAATACGAATACCGACAGATCGGATTATCCCCTTCTCTCTGTCCCCTTTTTCTCATTTTCCTTTCGCCAGAACCACAAACCTGCATGTTCATCAAAATGCAAAACACACCAAATTTCACTACTAAACCCATTACTACCTCCCAAGTTCCATAATCATTTGGTTCTTTGTTTTTAGCTTTTAAAATTTAAGCACATTTTTACTCAAATGTTTTACTATATGTTTCATCTTTCTTATTATCTATCTATCTTTCCTAAAAACAGTAGGTAAATACTAATCAAATTTCAAAAACAAAAACAAAATTTTGAAAGCTACTATTTATTGTTTCTAAATTTTGGTTTTGTTTCTAAAAATATAGGTAAGACTTAGATATTTAAATAAGAAAAAACATATTGTAAGCTAACATATGGTAAGTTAGTGGTTGTAAACTTGAATTTTTAAAATAAAAAAACTAAAAACGAAATGGTTATCAAACGGAGTTAAGGAAATTGTTTTCAAATTAAAGCCAAATCATTAATCACCATTGAAAGGGACTTCTTCATCACTGTCTTTATGATGATTCCATAAATCTACAAATTTCCTGAAGAAGTTACTGAGAGAAGAAGAAAAAAAAGTTACAAGCTTTCACTTAGTGGGGTGGAAGAAGAGATTTGACATGTGTGGCTGGTATAACAGAGAACATTAATGGTGTCTGGTTTGCAAAGAACAGTGAAACAATGAGATAAGACTGAAATTCTGCTGAGGGGAATTGATTAAGGAGGCTGTTAATTTGTTGCATCTGATTTTCCCCTTACTTTGTTATGTGTTGTCTTAATACCTGTCTGCTTTTGGCACTGTGGGTGGGCTTTGGGATGAGTTAAAGCTCCTTTTTGTTCGCTGAAAAGAGTTTGTATTCTTTTCCCTATCTTACAACTTTGTCCTCTTCTTCCTGCAAAAAAAAAAAACCACTGGGAATAAATAGCATTCCTTCACACCTTTTCCATTAGGACCACTCCCTTCTCATCAACCCTTTTTCTTTTTCTTTTTCTTTTCCTTCAAAACTATATGCTTCTAGTTCTACCATTCAATTTTTCATACCATTTATGGGAGAAAATTTACTTCTCTGAGAGACTTGAGGTTTGTGTAAGATTGGGGTCAAATATTATGTTTGCCCCACATGATCTAATTGACATCCGACAGCAGACACTTCACTTTGATACTAAAATATTAAAGCCAACAATAATGCATTAAAAAAAACCCCCCATTGCTTTTTTAGTGCAGAAACACATAATTTAACCAATCTAAGTATGCTTTATTTAACATAAAAAAAGAAAAGTATATTTCTTATATGTTACTGTTTTCTGAAATTCTGAATGGAATGGTTTTGGTTAGAAAACTAACCAGGATGATATGATGCAAAGGCTCCAATTTCGATGTTGAACTTTGTTTAGCTTATTTGATTCCAATTCCACTGTATATATAAAGCTTTGGAGAATAAGTAGAACACTGTCGAGATATGATGCCATTTCCTTCTCTCTCTCACTCGCTATCTCTATGATAGTTTTTACTTTTATCTTGCGATTACTAGCTTTTCTTTTAAACACACCACACCTTGAGAACATGGAAGAAGTTGGTTATTGTCACAGCACAAATCTTCTCCGAGTTTTCATTTGTCACCTTTCAATTAGTTAAGTTGGAGAGTCTCTCTGTGTTAGCAGAAAAAAGAAAGAAAAAAAAAATGCCCTACATGCAAATGGAGCCAGAAGAGAAACATGTGATACAATCTCCTCAAATGGTGTTGAAATCCCTACATGGCTCAAAAGATGATGAGAAGACTGGTTTATGGAAAAGGATAGGGAAAAGAAGAGCAAAAGGACCTGCCATGGAAGGACTGAAGCAAGAGGAGCTTGATCCCAATTTGGAGTTTCCATCTTCTTCTTCCTGCAAAAGCTTAACATTTCCAAGAAGGCCAAACTTTGGTCAGCTGGGGACTAAATGCTTGGTTAAAGCCAACCACTTCCTAGCAAAAATACCTGAATCAGACATAAGCCATTACAATGTAAGATGGAAACAACTTATAGACTTATAGTAATGATCAAAGATTTCTTCAAAAAGCAATATAGATATGAAATTTTTAAGTGTTTTTTGTTGAGCTTGCAGGTTAAGATAACCCCAGAAGTTACTTCTCGTAAAATGAAGAAGAATATATTGACCGAGTTGGTCAACCATTATAGAAGCACAGAGTTGGGAATGCGATTGCCAGTTTATGATGGAGGAAGCAATATGTACACAGCCGGATTGCTGCCTTTCACATCAAAAGAGTTCACTGTCATTTTAGCTGATGAGGAAAATGGATTAGCCACTACCAGGCAATTTCACTTCTTTTCTTCATGTATTTCTGCTATTTCTTTGTTGAAAATCTTAGCTTAATATGGGATAATCATATCAGGGAAAAAGAATTTAAAGTTCAGATAAAGTTTGTAACTTTGGCTAGCATGCACCAGCTACGAGAATTACTTGCTGGTAAACAAGTTAATAACCCACAAGAAGCTTTGACCATTATTGACATTGTCTTGAAGGAGCTTCATTCTCAAAGGTTAGAATCTGATGGCCTTTTTGGCCCTTGTTTGTCGGTTTCCTGTTCTGGCTGTATTTGTGTTTTCAATTCCATTATGTAGTGAATTTCAAACTTGGGATTATAGATATATATCTGTTGGGCGATTCTTTTACTCCCCTTGCATTAAGAAACCTCAGCATGTTGGGGGTGGTTTGCAAGCATGGCGTGGATTCTATCAAAGCATCAGACCTACTCAAATGGGATTGTCACTAAATATTGGTGGGCATATGAACTTCATTCCATTTAGATTTTTCTATCCTAGGCTTCTACATTGGCTCTGCTTTTTCACCTTGAATTGACTTCTCTAGTGGTTTTCTCTTTCGGATTGTATCACATATTCAGACATGGCATCCACTGCATTCATTGAAGCAATCCCTGTCATTGATTTTGTTGCTCAAATCTTAAACAAAGATGTGTATTCAAGACCATTAACAGATGCTGATCGTATCAAGGTAGATACTTTTAGCTTCTTGAGCATGACAGTTGGGTTATAATATCAGAGTTTGAGAGATTCTTCTCTGAACAAATTTGATGCCTTTTTGCAAGGTTAAAAAAGTACTTAGAGGTGTAAAAGTGGAAGTCACACACAGAAGAAATGTACGAAGGAAATATCGAATCTCGGGACTAACATCACAGCCTACAAGAGAGCTAATGTATATTAAAAATCCTGGCCACATTCCTCTGATTCTGCATTTCATATTGTCATTTTCTCTTCGATGTAGTTTCAATTGAGTTGTTTTGCTGTTTTCAAAAAAAAAAAAATTGAGTTTTTTTGCTGCAGTTTCCCTCTTGATGAGCAGATGAACATGAAATCTGTAGTTGAGTACTTCCAAGAGATGTATGGATATACCATTCACTATACACATTTGCCTTGCCTTCAAGTAGGAAACCAGAAGAAGGTGAACTATCTACCCATGGAGGTCAGTTCCGTCGACTAGCCCTCGAGTAACCTTCTATTAACATGTCTGCAGAAAATTTACAAGAGGTTTTTTCCCAGGCATGTAAGATACTTAAAGGACAAAGATACACGAAGGGACTGAATGAAAAGCAAATAACTTCCTTGTTGATGGTTTCATGCCAAAGACCATCTGATCAAGAAATGGATATTTTACAGGTCCAACTCATAGAACTTTTTTCCTTTCACTTTAGTAGTGTATTGGATCATCAAAAAAAAAAAATATAATCCAGTCACTGGTTATTCATCAAAGTTTTTTGCTGCTTTTCAGACTGTTCATCAGAATGCATATGAGGAAGATCCATATGCAAAAGAGTTCGGTATCAGCATCGACAATAAGCTTACATCAGTTGAAGCAAGAGTTCTTCCTTCTCCATGGGTAATTCCGAAGTAATTTTATCCACAACGCATCATAATCATCTTCATGTTTTAACATTGCTCATTCATCTTTTTCCTCTAGCTAAAATTTCATGACACCGGAAAAGAAAAGGAACATCTGCCTCAAGTTGGTCAGTGGAATATGATGAATAAGGTTGGTCTTTTCCTAATGTTTGATGCACTTTTATGTATATCAAGAAGAGTATTTTACTTTCTTGCTCCATTGCAGAAAGTAATAAATGGAAGCGTTGTAAGATACTGGGCTTGTATCAATTTCTCACGCAATGTCCAAGATAGCATAGCTCGTGGTTTCTGTCAACAGCTGGTCCAGATGTGCCAAATCACTGGAATGGTAAATAGTAGTCGAACTCGACTGTAGATCAATGAATTGAGAATTGCCAGCCTTCTCCATTATCCTGCTTGAAATCTAATTTTGTTGAACTTTCTAACAGGAATTTCACCCAGATCCTTCAATTCCTGTATACTCAGCAAGACCAGATCAAGTGAAGAAAGCCTTAAAATATGTATGTAGTGCAGTTTATAACAAACATGAAGGAAAAGAGTTAGAGTTACTGATAGCTATTCTTCCGGACAACAACGGCTCTTTATATGGTACCTTTCACCCTTAATAAATTGATATGAAGTTGTTAAATATACTTATAACTGTGAAAGAATTTAGATAATCTAAATTCTAATTCCTTATCAAAAATCAATGAGTGGCGTTCAAGTCAAGCATTGCTCATGCATTGAGAAGCCTATTGCTCATGTATCTCTAAGTGCCAGAGTGTGTAAAAAGAGTAGGTCTGGAACTTCTAAAGCAAGCAACTTAACTTGAATGACTTCAACTTCAAGGAGCTATAATTTAAAAAATTCCCCAACATTTTTAGCAATGTAAATGACCCTCCATTTTATCTGAGAGCAGTAAATTTTGCATTCAGGTGATCTTAAAAGGATCTGTGAAACAGAGTTGGGATTGATATCTCAATGTTGTCTAACAAAGCATGTTTTCAAGAAGAGCAGACAGTACTTGGCGAATGTGTCGCTTAAGATCAACGTCAAGGTCTCTACTTACTAGTTTATCTCACAACTCTACCATATAAAATCACCAAACTTATCTAATATTGGATTTATTTTTGTGTTCTATAAAGATGGGTGGAAGAAACACAGTTCTGTTAGATGCCTTGCGGTCAAGAATTCCATTAGTCAGTGACATACCAACTATAATCTTTGGAGCTGATGTCACTCATCCAGAATCTGGAGAGGATTCTCTTCCATCAATAGCTGCTGTAAGCTTTTCCAAAATTTTAACTGGAATTCTTTTGTATGTTTTCATGATTGAGCCACTAGGACATGTGTCATACAGGTTGTAGCTTCCCAAGATTGGCCAGAAGTTACAAAATATGCTGGATTAGTATGTGCTCAGCCTCACCGAGAAGAACTGATTCAAGATTTATTCAAAACGTGGAAAGATCCTCAACGGGGTACGGTTGCTGGGGGTATGATAAGGTGCATAGGCAAGAGTTTGAAATTGAATGGACATGAAATAGCTTAATCGTAGCTGCGTGTTGGAGGCTAACGATATTCGTTCTTTTGCAGGGAACTCTTGCTTTCATTTAAGAAAGCCACTGGACAGAAACCATTAAGGATAATATTCTACAGGTAATGTGGGGTTAAAACAATCCCGTGAGAGACTTCACTAGGATATTATATTTTGTTTATCAGGTGTAAAATAAGCATTTGAAGCAGCTATGTTATGGTTTATGTCTTACCATCTTATGCTTATAGGGATGGTGTCAGTGACGGTCAGTTCTACCAAGTTCTACTGCACGAACTCGATGCCATACGCAAGGTCTGTTACAAAGCTTATAATCACTCACTGTGGTTGAGACTTGGGTCTTTTAAGGCATGCCTCCTTGAAGGTCTTCCGTTTGAGACCTACGAGTGAGCTGCATTTTAAAATCACTTGTTGTCTTTTGGGTCTGGGCCTTAGAGCGGGCACAGAGCAAAGCTCCTGTTTCCCGGTTTCAAAAAAAAAAAGTCACTGGCTTTGTTTGCTATTATTCAAATACAACAAGGTGGACATCTTTTAATTCAAATTTTGACCAATGAGCAGGCTTGTGCTTCACTAGAACCCAGTTATCAACCACCAGTAACTTTTATCATTGTTCAAAAACGACACCATACCAGACTTTTTGCATCCAATCACAATGATAGGAGTAGCACTGACCAGAGCGGTAATATTTTACCAGGTAATACATTTACAAGCAACATATAGCAGATCGCCATGTGATTTTGTCCAAGAGAAAGGGACTTATCCAAACTTTTCAATTCAAAATATTCAACATTTGTCTCAATTTGTAGGTACTGTCGTGGATTCAAAGATATGCCATCCAACTGAGTTCGACTTTTATCTATGCAGTCACGCAGGAATCCAGGTAAGGTGTAATAGAACAATCATAATGGACAAAACATAACACTCAAAACATTAAAAAAGTTGGGATTATGAAGCTCAAAACTTCAACTAGCAGCATAAAAAGGATAAATTTACATTGGGTTCTTGTGTTTTCAGGGAACAAGTCGTCCAGCTCATTATCACGTTCTTTGGGATGAGAACAATTTCAGTGCTGATGACATCCAATCTCTGACTAATAACCTCTGTTACACGTAAGGATATATCATGAAATCATCTTTACAAATTTCCCCCTAATATACCTCTTTTTACTTCAATATTCCTTTAAACCATAAATTTGCTACAGGTATGCTCGATGCACAAGATCAGTCTCAGTAGGTAATCACTTGACAATATCTATTGTGTTCCAGTTTTTCCTGTTTCAAGCCACATTACTCATTTCGTCGTTGGTCGATTTTGCTGTCCTCAAGTTAGAATGCTAAGCTATAAAGAACATTTAACCCTAAATGACCACAAAGCCAGCTTGACTTTCTATTCCAAGTTAGTTCCTATTAGATAGCAGGGGCATCCATCTCATAATCAATTAGTGATGAGAGGAGTAACTCGCCTTTCCAATATAAAATCTCCAACATACTTTTCAAGATGGTGTCCATTTTTGGATTCATCATTCTTTTATCGGATCCCAATTTCATTTAGATTGAACCGAAAAATTGTTAGGGATTAATGAGCTCTAATACTATGTTATATAATATGAACATTCATCTCAAAACCAAATTGTTATAAGACTAGTACATTAATCTTATAAATGTTAGGGAACGTCGACCGTTCCTTCCTTAACAGAATTACCTTTCAATTTTTCATATTCGTGACTTTTCGAGCCAGCTTACGCGCACCTCGACTAAATGTCATGAGACATACCGCTTGACTGTACAACATTTGAAAGTCTAGAAAATCCGTAGGAAAACAAGTTCTTTGTTAGCTCTACAAAGCCTTCTTGACCACTAGACCACTCCGACATTGGTTGAGATGTGGTCAAGCTAGCCCAGACAATTTCATGACTGTCTGGGCCAACTTACGCGCACTGGACTAATTTCATGGAACATATTGATACTACGACAATTGAATGTCAAAAAAAAATTCGTAGGGAAATAATTCATTTCTTATCTGTACAAAGCCTTCTTGACCATTAGGCCACTCCAACATCAGTAATAAATGAGAACTTACAATAATGAGGTTTGATGGGATATAATGCAGTGCCTCCAGCCTACTACGCTCATTTAGCGGCGTACAGGGCTCGATTCTACGTGGAACCAGACGCCCAAGAGAACGCCAAGAGGTGCTGCACTCGAGCCGCAAGTGGGTCCTGCGTCCGGCCTCTGCCTGCACTCAAAGAGAGACTAAAAAATGTAATGTTCTATTGTTGACGCTAATAAAAAACAACAACATCAAACCAGAGATATTCAAAAGCGATTTGTTCGTAAAATATGTATATAAAATTTGACCAAGTTTACCCTCTTTGAATTTGCCGCTCTTCGTCGTTCTGTTCTTCGCCATGGATGCGACCTCAAAACCGTCTCTTCACCCATAATTTGATTTCCTATTCCCTTCTTTAGCCCTAAACACACGTACATGAATACTACATTTTTTTTTAGTACAAGTTGGGGGAGCGGGATTACAAATACCGATTCCAAGGATCGAACCCATGATGTTGGCGTTGAACTACATTTTCTTTTTTATTCTATATTTTTTATTTTCTTTCCCAGTTTTTAGTTAAAGCCCCTTTCATAATTATTTGGTTTTTTATTTTTGATTTATAAAATTTAAACTTATTTCTATCCAAATTTTCTATTATGTGGTCCATCTTTTTTATAATCTTTCTTTATTTAAGTACGTGAATACTAGCAAATTTCAAAAACTAAAAATAAAACGATTATCAAACGGACCTAAATTATTAATTTATTGTTTTTTTTAGTTCGACAACGCAGAGAAGGAGACCCAACCTGATGACATCCATTTTTTAAAGAAAATTTAAGTCAAATCTATAAAAATAATAACAACTCAGATAATTCTAAAAATAAGTATTAATAATAAAATATTAAAATTTTATGTATATTTATAATTATAAAATTAATCAAATTAAAAAAATAATTATAAATATGATCATTTTAAAAAATCATCAATAATACATCATTGATTTTTAAAAAAATATTAATATTGCATTAATAATATACAATATTATGTGAATGAGTATTTATAATTGTAGTAATGACTATAAATGCAAATAATTCGATAATTATTTGGGGATTTTACATGTATAACAAAAAATAGCAAAATATTTTTATCTATACCACAAAATAAAAAAATTTAAATTGATTTTTATCCCTTGTTGAGTTTCATTGGTGATAGAATTTAAACTCATTCTATCACGGTTGAGTTTTCTATCGGTGATAGGAATCCAAATTGAGTTATTTCACTAGTTGAGTGATATAAATAAATATGCTATGGATAAATTATTTCTAAAATTCTACTAGTTAACTGATAAATAAATATGTTATAGATAAATTATTTCTAAAATTCTACTGCATATATAATAGAAGAGGTACAATGTGCTGTTGATGGTAAATTCTATAATTATTTTATGAAAAAATACTATTGAGTACAATTTTCTTTATAATTATTTTATGAGAATAGTTTATGCAGTATAAATTTTCGTTTTAAAATAAATGATTCCTTCTCTAATTTAAGAATATTTTAGGATAATTAAATTTATAAAAAAAATTTAGTTAAGATGAGAAAGGAGACTACAAATCCTATATAGAATGTGTCTCTATAATTGAATTAGATCGAAGACAATTGACCAAATTAGCATGTCATCAACCTTTCATTGATAGGTCAACTCTTACTTATAAGTAGTGTATCCTATTTGTTTTTTTTGTTTTTAGAGAATTAACGGTTAGGTCATGAAGGTATTAAATTTTATTGACTTTTTACTTATAAATCTTATCTTGCTATATGTACTTTTTGTAGGATCGGTATGACAACCCTAGAGGGGGGTGAATAGGGTTTCTTAAACTTTTAGAAAACTTTTTTTGCTTAATGTGGGCCCAATTAAACAAGTCAATTTACTTTTGACTAAACAATCAATTTAATCAAGAATACCATAGAAATTAACAAATACCAATTTTAAGTACCCTATTTAATTCCAATATTAAGATTGATAAATAATATGTCAAGATAAAATTATAACAACCAAACAAAATATATAAGAACAATTAATATAATATAACAATAAATTAATTGCAAAAATAAAAGAAGTTAAGGATAGAGAAATTGACACAGTGAATTTATAGTGGTTCAAGCGCACCTACTCCACTCCCCAAGCTCCTCTTGGGTATTCCACTAAAACAATGAAGACTCTTTCCACGGCTTAGAGTCAAACCGTTATAACGTTCCTTTGCGGGAGCAAGAACAAACCCGATCTTTTCCACGGCTCAAGATCAAACCGTTACAACCTCTTTTTTATGGATCAAGAGAAAACCGTACAATGATTTGGAAATGTAAGATCAAGATGAACAAACTCTCAGAGAGTGGATTTTCAAATTTAACTCTCACAAATCAAATCCTCACAATACAATAATTTTTCTCTCAAGAATAAGATGAAAATTGAAAGCTTGGAGAGAGCAACAATGAAGACTTCTTTATTTTGGAGGATTGAGAAATATGAAACTTGGTGTCTACAATTGGTAGAGAAGATGAAGATTAAATAGACATGAAGAGACAAAGTTACCGTTAGACACAAAACATAATAATATTATAATATCTAAAAGTTACCGAATTAGACACAAAGCATAATAGTATTATAATATTCAAAAAGTTACCGTTAGACACAATGTATTATAATAATATAATATTATAAAAAGTTACATTTAGACAAACAACATAAAAGTAGTATAACAACATTTAATTTTCTTTCCATTTTAAGAAAGTTACCGTTAGACACATCCTCAAATAATAATATAATAATGGATACCTTTGTTTTCCTTTTCTATTTTGTTTTTACCTTGACTTTTTATAACACAAAAAAATCTCAAATGTCAAACATCCAAGGCTCCACATGTCGCTCTTGGATTGGCCAATTTTGTGACGCGTCATCACGTCGGGATTTACCATTCAAAATCTTTTTAGGTCATAACTTTTTCATCTTAACTTTGATTTGAGTAATTCAAAATGCGTTTGAATTATTATTTCAAGCTCTACAAAATGTATACTTCAAAGCACTATATTTGTTGGTAAATAAATTTCAAGTTTGTTATCATCAAAACATTAATCAATTAATTAGTTAAAATTAATTAATTTGAGATGGCCAAAAAGCCAACACTTTTATGAGTATTATAATTACTATTTGGAAAGTTGTAAAAAAAAAATCCTTTTTTTAAATCGGAAAGTTGTAACTTTTAACTTCTTAGTCTAAAGTGCATTCCCATAGTTCGAACAAGCAGGATATGTAGAAGGAAAATAACAAATAAGTTTATTTTATATTTAATCATAATTTTTTACAATTAAAAATTAAAATTTCACTCTCTACAAAAATTTGAACTTATAACAATGGGGGACTTTACTACAAATTTAAGATATTTAAGTTAGATCCAAATTGAATAAAATAAGATAATTTATAATTAAATTGTTTATAAGTTTCAAATTTAAGGTTGGTAAAATAGCATAATTGAAGGTTGCACAACTTTATTTTATATAATTTGTGTACCGTTAAAAATGTTAAGAGTTTTCAATATTCTTATAAAAGATACAAACTGTTCCTTTCCTTACTCGTTGATAATTATATTATATAATACAATGATACTCAAGAGCCTGTATTTTTGAATTTTTTTTTTTAACTTTATCTTTGAATTTTTGTTGCAAACATTTAGTCAATTTTTTATTTTAACAGTGAGTCTAATTTAAAACATCTGTTAAATAAAAATGAAATTTTGAACAACTTTATTTGACTAAATTAAATGTTTAGATTGTGTCGGTTCTAATTAATTTGAATCATCATTCTACAATTTGCAAAAAAGACCCTCGGCATTAGTATTTTAAGAATTCCTCCAAACCTGCTTTCATTTATTAAATTGAAATAATTATTTAATATTTTAATATGAAAAATAACTTTATCAACAGGCTACAAAAGCAGGACTTTAGTAATATCATCTATAATATAGTAGTTAAAATGTTACAAATTTAACCTTTTCCTAACTTAGAGATATTCCAACCCACATAATTGATACGTTGTATATATTTATGATTTAGATTGTACTAAATTAGCATTCTCATGTTGAATTTATGACGAAAATGATGTGTTTTCACAAATATATGAAAATGTCTATATTGATCATTTAAAAAAGGGATCGACACTTTATAACAACTTTTTGACCCCAATTTATAATTATAATAACTTTTTAAAAATAATTCGTTTATAATAAATTGTGCATATTTTTTAAAAAAACTCTATTTACTTTTTTTATCGAAAACTCTGATAGAATTTATCATTGTTTAGTGATGGAAGTCTATCAATTTTATCTATTATTGATTCTATCAACCCTTATTAATAGAATCTAATGAAAATTTATCAATTTACTTTATTTATTAGTAATTGATTCTATGAGCCTCTATTGATAGAATCTATCAATATGCAAGTCTATCAATTTATATTTTTTACTATGTGTGCAAATATTTTCATTATTGTGCTATTCATATAATATTTTAACAATTTTGTAATATACATGCAAAAACCTCTTTAAAAAAAATGTTAAGTTACAATTAAAATTAAACTTTATAATTTAGAATATAATTAAAACCAACTGAATATTTTTATTATTTAAATAGTTTGCTTATTTGGACCTAGTGTAATGATTAAAAAAAGGAAACCACTTGCCTAAATTCAAATTTGAATTGAACCGCACATAAAATTAAATTATTAAAAGCCTTCCTTCAATAAAGTAATTATTAGAAGCTTTACTATGGTACTTAGAACTTAAGAATAGAAATCTTTGAAAACGAAGTGGCGATATTAATAAAGATATATGTACTATTAGATAAAGTAAACAATGATTAAAGTTACAAATAATTAAAAAAAAAAACTTAAAATTATTGATTTGAGCCACATAATTTATGATATCGAAAGGTGTGTGTTATTTGGCGAAAAGTTCAATCATGGTTGTTTTGATTTAATAAAATAAAATATAAAATAAAATGCGGACGTAAGATAATAAGATTATAAATGTCGAAAAAAAAAGATAATAAGATTATAAAAGTAAGGTCCCGAGGCTATTAGCGTAGTCTGGTCCGCAGAGGATCCAGTCCTCAATGATGGGCCTTTCAATTTCGAGACCAAGACTCTCACCGAAAACTGACCCGCAGGGAAGAAATATAAATAATAGGAAATATAGGGATTAAAAAATAAAAGATGAGGTGGAAAACAGGTAATAATAATAAAAAAAAAAGGAGGGGGTAATATCGCTGTCGACACGTGGGAGATAATTGAGACGTGAATGTGGCGGTCGATGCAGAGGTTAAAGGTGGTCCCCAGGAAATATTTTTGAATGTGGGCCATGGGATTTCCGACTTAGTCAGCACCCAGAACGGGATCACGTGAAATTAGGGACTCGTGGGCCAGGTCTCGGGTCTACCGGGTCCGGGTTCTTTCTGATTGACCCGCTTTTTCATCGGCTTAATTTCCTTCATTTACGGAAGCCTGTTTCCTTAGCCATCCCCATTTCCACTAAATCAAAGGTGATTTTGGATGTATAACAAAAAATGATAAAATATTTTCATTTATAGCATAAAATCTAAAATAACTTCATTTGTAATAGAAACTTCAAATTAACTTCTATCACTTGTTGAGTTCTATTAATGATAGAATTCCATCAATGATAGACTTATTCTATCACTGCTTAAGTTTTCTATCAGTGATAGAAATCTAAATTGAATTTTATCACTAGGGGCTTGTTTGGCCCGCCCATATCAGCCCGGGAAGGGAAGGGGCGGGCCCTGCCCGGCGTTTGGGCCGCCGGGTTTACCCTGTGGGTTAACCAGTAGTAACTACCCAACCTGCAGCATCTTGTTCTTTTTTTTTTTGCTTTATTTCTTTTAAATTCACTTTCCTTCTTTCTTAATTTTTTTTTCTTCTAAATACAAACTTTCCTTTATTTCTTTATTTATTTATTAGTATCATTTTTTTTCAAAATACAATATTTATCTATTTTTTTCTTCTAAATACATCCTATTTTTTAAAACATATTTGTAGTTTGATGTTTTTATAATTATAATTTGATGTATTTGATTTGATCATAAACTTTATTTTAAATAAAATAATAAGCTTGTTAACTTTTACTAATTCATACATTTAAGTTAATGGATTTTTTTTTTAGAACCACTTAATTGATTAAATTTATACTATATGCTATTTATATATTTTTTTTATTTTAAAATGCAACAATTATTATTATTATTATTTTTATAGATATATAAAGTTCTTTAAACAATATTTGTAATTGTTTATATATTTGACTTTTTATGGACAATGTATGCATTTAAAAAATTTTATATACAAATATATATTAATTTGATTATTTATCAATTTTTTTTAAATTTATACATTTTATAAAATAAATAGAAATATATATTTAAATAATCCTAAAATAATTACTCAAAATAATTAAAATAGTTATCTTTTTATTACATCTATCTTGATTTGAATTTCTAAACTTAATTTCATTATAAAAAATTATATTTATCTTTTTTTTTAACAATTATGAAATTTATATATTTTGATAATGAAAGTTATTATATTTTTAAATTTTATTTAAATAATAAATAAAATAAATATAAAATGATATATTATAAACATTATATTAAAAATATTAAATATCTATTTTTTTAACAAAAAAACATCACTTCACTACTTTTCTCATCCCACCAAACACCAATTTACTATCACTTCTTTTAATATCCCCTCCCACCAAACACCAATTTACTCTCACTTCCCTTCCTTTCCCTTCCTTTCCCTTCCCTTCCCTTCCCTTCCCGTCCTAGCCAAACAAGCCCTAGGTGAGTGATATAAATAAATATGCTATAGATGAATTATTTTAAAAATTGTGTTGCAAATATCAAACCCCCTTTCTCCTTACTGCAACAATAGTACACATTTATGATTTTATTTTCAAAAGTTTTTTTTTTTAATTCAATTATGTTTAAATTTTTAATTACCTAGTCATACATAATATTAGTTGAACTCAAATTTAAAATTTTAGTCTTGACCTTTTTAAAATTTAGGATTAATCTTTGCAATTCAATGAATTTCAAGATATGATTTTGAGAAGTTTGTCCCTTTAAGATTTAGAGACTAAATTTTTAATTTAATTTTTAATTTTTGAAAGTAATTTCACAGCTGAAAATGTAAAAGTGGAAATTGTTTGCAAACTAACACTTTAGATATTTATAGTTTCCAAGGAGCAGTCAAGCGATTAAGGCTAATGAATTCAAGTCATGCTTCCTTGTGAGATCATTGGTTTGAGGTCGCCGGAAAACACTTAAACTAAAATACTCTTTGAAGTATCATGTTGACACAGTATAGGGACACGCCAGTGGCACCACGAGTATAGAGGAGCGAAACTTCGATTTAAAAAAATGTTTAAAGGGGCAGAACTTCCAATAACATCTTGTACAAATTAATAACTAAGAGGTTTCGAGTTTAAATATTTGATCATCAATTATTGTTGAATTAAAAAAAAAAAAAAAAAAAAAAAAAAAAATATATATATATATATATATATATATATATATATATATTTAAAAAATTGTGGTGAAGCTAAAAGGTTATATTTTAAGCCAAATTTGAATTTGAGAGGTAGATCGGTAATTGAAGTAAGAAAGGATGGTAAGAAATAGAAGACAATAAGATTGAGTGACAGTGAGAAGGGAGGTGGACAGTGATGCTGCAGAGAAAGAGGCTATTGAGAAAATCATGAAGGTGGAGCACACAAATATTGAAACATAAAACTTCATCATTACTAAGTTATATTATGGTTCTTCATGAATATATCAGTGTCGTTTTAAGTAAAAATTGACACCAAAACCCGACTTATGGATTTCCTTATAAATGTACTCGATTTTTTTTATTATTATTAAAGGCCAATAAGTTAAATAAATAAATTAATCATTTAATTTTCTTTAAAAAATATTTATCATATAATTTTTTTAAATTAGTCACATGGAATAATTTTGTTAGAATATATTTAAATTTAAGTTAGTTTTGTCATAATTAAAACAATAAAACTAATTATTTGTTTGATCATATGTTAATTAAAATATATTACTATTATATAAAATTAAAAGTCGTTGAATTACTAATATTCTTATACTTGAAAATAGACCAATTTAACCAACAAATTTTCAATTAAATATTTTTCTTAACCGATACCAATCGATATATACTTCAAAAGCGACCGACTATCTTCTATTCAATTATCAAAAAATAAACGAACATCCGTAGGTCAAGTTATGTTTGTGTAGTGTGAGGTAAGGGAGGGATTGTTGAAGATGAAAAAAGGAGAGTAATTTAGGGGTAGAAAAAAAGAAAATGAAAAAGAGAGTAATTTTGACATTTGATGAAGCAGTAGGGTTTGGTGCAGGGGCCCAAAATGTAATGTAAAACAGCACAACTTGAGTCAGTACACAGTGGGAAGGAAGGCCCATAGACAGGCCAGCTGAGGTGATGGCTCACTTGGCACACCCCTAATTGTGCCTTGCACTTACACCCATGCTCCCCCATGTGACTCCTACCCTTTCAGCGTCGAATATTATTAATCCTTCTTAACCGCTCGTAACGTTTCTATTCATGAAAAAGTTAATTTAAGCATTACTCAACTTATTTTTTTAAGTATAAGTTGGGGGAGAAGGATCCGAACTTTATATAGAGAGTACTATTACTCTAAAATAAATTAAAGGAAAATATAAATTCTTGGAATTAAATTGTGACCATAGTATTAAACTGGATTGCTACCAAATAGTGGAACTAACATGTCACTGTCTCTTTCGGTATCATAATTCAACTTGTTAAGATAAGTTATTGAAAAGCTTAAGTGAAATTAATCAAATGATAATTTATACTTATTTGTGACCATCAGGTAGGATATTATATTTAAATTATCCAAGTACTAAAAAAGTAAGTTGTTGAAAAAGATTGAAACAATGTAACCAATAATCTTATCATTAATAAGATAAATTATAAAAATATGTTTAATCACAAACAATTTAAAGTTAAGGACAGTTGACTATTTGATTTGGTGTTAATCCATTTCCATTATGAGATTACGAATTTAAACTCGGAAATCAATATTTAGATCTCATATTAATCTGAACAATTGTCTCTATGAAAAAGTTCTTCAAATTTAAATATAATTTTGTATTCGGTCATTAAGTTTTTAGAAGTGACACTTTTGGTCTTCAAATTTTTGTAATGGATTTCTAACCAATCCAATAAAATTTTAAAATATATATTAAACAGTTTAAACACACTGCTCTATTGGCTGTCGCATCGTAGATTAACATCAACTTTACCCTGAGCCATTTATAAATAAATTTCAAACTCTTCATATATAAATAAAAAAAATTAAAATCAAAATTTAGGGACTCAATCTTGTTGCTTTAAACTTTAAACAGTAACAAAGAATTGATTTAAAAAAATTAGAGATCAGAATAAATCATTTTAAGAACAAAAACATTTTTCAATTTGCATAATATATACCAACCAGAGGAATAATTTAAGAGAAATTATTTGTTACAAAATAATTACAAATGTAATTAAAATTGAAAATTTTAGTATTTATAGTAAAAAATACAATATTATTAATATTGATTATATAATATCATTAATTATTAATATAGTATTTTGTATTATTAATACATTATGTCCGAATTTGTGAGAGAAAACAAGCAATATTTTG
Organism: Sicyos edulis; assembly: GCA_036507275.1. Classification (NCBI taxonomy): domain Eukaryota; kingdom Viridiplantae; phylum Streptophyta; class Magnoliopsida; order Cucurbitales; family Cucurbitaceae; genus Sicyos; species Sicyos edulis. The sequence goes on from CM071853.1 coordinate 5,413,760, forward strand.
TTTGGTGTGTGTTATTATTTAGGTGATTGAGGCAGGTAGTGGTCTCATAATTAGGCGGGTAGGGGTCCCGTTTTGGCATTGCTGGTGAGTCCGTTTTTCCTTTAGTGTCGGGCAATCTCACGTGCCCACCCTATTCCAATCACCCCTTCTTGGGTCTCCTTTCCCCAATACACTACCCCACCGCCCACTACTTTTTTGCTTTTTCGTCCTCCCCCTTTTCTCCTTTTCCCCATCGCCCCCTCCTCTCCCTATCATTAAGATAACCACAAACTCTACGTTGAAAGTATTATTGCTCTCAATTCATACCGATTTTTATAATCGTGGTGTTGGATTGGACTTTTATCAAACAATGAAGCTAACATATGCCATCAATCGTTTTTTATTTTATTTTATTTTATTATTTTTATGCTCACCTCATTCTCCCTTTTCAATTATTTATTTATATTCCAATTCTCATTTGGTATATTCCTTTTCTACTAATTATCCATTCTTATTTTCATAACAAGTCAACGCATTATTCTGTTAAATGCCTCCATAAAAAAGAATCTTCAAAATAAAGACAACTTTAGTAGAAAGAAGAAAAAAAAAAAGTTTATGTACTTGATAAATTCAATCAATAAATAGTATTCAATTAGTGTACAATAGCCTTTAATCGATGACATAAACAATCTTCAATCAGTGCCTATAATCTTCCATAAAAAATGGTAAAAGACAGAATTTAAATATACAAATATAAGCACAAAATTAAGTTAAAAATGAAATGTTTTTAAAAAGAGGTAAGCAAAAAATTGGCCATTAGAGCAAAATCCATTTATCTAATTAGGTGGACATTGGAAAATAAAGTCCGGAAGAAATTGTAAAATCATAATGATAAATGAAGTGGGTGAAATGTAGGTAAATTTAGGAACAATGAAACGTACGGACAACATCCAACTTGTCCCTGTTTAAGGAACATATAAATAACCCAACAGTTAGGGTAGGCTTCCCTACTTGTAATACCAACCCTTAACTTGCATAATTTTCTTAACTAATTAGTTAAAAAAAATACACAACGGCTTCTTTGATTTAAAATTAATTGTAATTAAATATTACATCAATGTAGATCTACATGGACGAACGAAATTATATCTAAATAACCAAAACATGTTGAATGATTTAAAGAATGCTAAAATATGTATTAAATAAACTTTGGTTTCAAATAAAATAGAGATAGAATTTGGTAATGGAGATTAATATTTTAAATCAATTGATGGGTAAAGCTAAACCGCCATTTAAGAATGGAAGATTAGATCGAAGGTCGATATCATTGACTCTTTATATTAAAATTTAATGCAATGGGATGGATAGAACTAGCAATATATATATTTTTTCTTTTTGGGGTTCGATAAAAGTAAAAAAAAAAAGAAAAAAAAAAAGAATTTTACATGGGATTTTATTTGTAATAACAATAATAATATTATTGTTATTGTAATTTTATAATATTACTCCAAATGGATTATTTGAATTGGCATTTGCATCTTGAACCGGCGCGGCTTGCCAAGCCGAAGCCGCGAGGAGCGGGCGGCTGTGCCAGCCGAGCGTTAAACAGCCTTCGTTTTCCTCGACGGAGAATCCGGCGGCGGAGAAGAGCGGCAGCAACATACTGGCTTGCTTGAAGGCGTTGGATCCCAAATGGAGGGCTCGGAAACCGGCTTGGTGGAGCCGAGAGCGCCACTTGACGAGCGGCTCGTGGCGTTCGACTCGAGCCGATCCTTCGCAGCTCACCACGTTGCAAATCTCCCTCTGTAAGTACATCTCCGCCAGAGTTTTTTCCGGCATCGTACAGCAAGCTTCAAGCGAATCGAACATGGTGGAGTAGTAAAACAGCGCTTCCGTGAACCGCTCCAAGAACCCGGTCTGGTTGTGGTCCGCTTCTTGCTCCACCACCGTCATGATCTTCGGGTTCAAACTCCGGATCCACCCGAGAACCGCTTCCACGGCAGAGGACCGGCTGTTGTTGTTTCCGAGAAGCCGGTGGAGTTGCATGACGGAGTTAACCGCCACCGTCTCCTTCGGGCTCACCTGCAGCATCCACGGCTTCACATCCTCGAGCCTCGCCGCCGCTACGCCGCGAAAAGCGAACTGGACGTTCACCGACCGGGCCAACTCGGCGAGCCGCAACCCGATCTCACGGAGCGAGTCGCGGCCGTCGGGCGACGGAGGTCCAATGCCGGTTAACCGAAAAAGAGGCGGACCGCCGGGACGGAGGGCGAGGGCTTGGATTAACGCCGGCCATTGTAGACCGTGCATTAGATTGAAGTCGATGACGTGGACGCAATCGTGGCCGTCGAAAGCTTCCAAAATGGCTTGATTCGCCGTGAAATGAGCGAACTTAAGGTAAGGGCAGGCTTCGTAATAATGGTGATAGAGAAGCTCGTTTTCGAAGCCGGTTGTAACGACGGCGGCCACGGTGTCATGCGGCGTAAACACGCGCCGGGTGAGCGCGTCGATGAAGTAGCCAGCGACTTTCCCGATGCCGCAGTGGGTGTTGATGGCAGAGAGCAAAGTTTGCATTTCCACGATGAGAGAACCGGCCAATGGGAAATCGCCACGGTGGATGGAATCGGCACACGTGACGAGCATGTGGACGAGCTTCACGCCGGAATCTTCCTCCACGGCGGTGACGACGGTTAGGCTGTTCTGGTACGGGGGAGCGACGCAGGGATCGGGCCAGGAGAGATTTGCGGGCGTCGGATTGGGATCCGGAACGAGATCTGGGAAATCGGGTGGGTTGAACTCGGAGAGGATGGAGTCGACCCAAGATCCGATGTCGGAGGGGTTGTAATGGACGGCGTCGGAGGCGAGTTGGGAGATGTCGGAGGAGGAGTTGACCATGGCGGACTCGAGGCGTTGGAGGCGTTGGGCGACGTGGTGGAGGTTGGAGGAGCGGACCTTGTAGCCGGCGCCGGCGAGGAGGCCATCGATGTCGTGTTGTTTGGTGACGGTGGAGGAGGAGGAGGAGGAGGAGGTTCCGCCGCCGCCGCTGCTGTTGACGGAGGAGGAGGCGGCGGCAGGGGATGAGTCGGAAGGGCCCATGAGTGAAATTGGGGGATTGGGGATTTGAAGGAGGAAGAATTAGGGAAAGAGAATTTGAGAAATTAAACTGAGCATGCCTATGCCTATGTCTATGGAGGACTGTAAATTTGTGTGGGAGTGAGCGAGAGAGAGTGAAAGGGAGAGGACGAATGGGATTTTAGAGATGCTGGGTATCTTACCATTTATCAACAACCATGGCAAATAGGGAAATTGGGTTTATTATTACCACTATTATTATTATTATTATTATTATTTCATTTCAATTTTTCATATTCTTAATTCATTCCTAATTACCCTATAACCGAGACAACACTGACTCGTCCTTAAAGTATGGAGTTTATGCAATCTTTCAAATAAACATATCTTGATGTCTTCGATCTTAATTGCTGGGTTGCCCCTTGAACATAAATATTCTTAATTTATTAATATTCGTTGAAAATATTAGTGTTAGGTTCATTTAATTGTTGAGTTGTATTCGAGTTCAAATTTATTTTAATATTCTTGTTTTTGTCTTAGTTGAAAAAGTAGTACTAAATAAGAATTAGTGAATTTACTGTAATTGTCTATTTTATTAATAACATCTTACAAATATTTTATTTCTATTAATTTTTGGGTGTTTTTTAAATTTTTTTTAATTTTTAATTCAATTCATACCATTGTTTTTGAAGGCTAACTACTACAGTCATACTAGCATTAATCGAAGGTTATCAATATCACCCATTGAAAATCATTGTATCACTGCACTAAAAAAAAGTCATATGTATCATAAAAAAAAACAACTTGTGTCATTAATAGAAGACTATATGTGCGGTGTTTGATTGTAGATTATTTATTTATTAAAACTATACGATATATTTGTTACTGTTAGGGACGGGTTAATGGTGTCTTGAGTATAGGGGAACGAAGCTCCGATTTCCCAATTAAGGACGAGTCCATCCAATTTTATAAACAATTTTCTTTTACAATGTTGATATTTTTACCCTTTTTTTTGGGATTTTTTATTATACATAAAAAAAAAGTTCTATACAATTATCTTTCAATTTATAGTTTATAGATTTTGGTGAAATTTTTATTTAAAATAAAACAATAATACTAAATTTTAATCGAGTCTTTGAATGGTTCATTTAAAAGGAAAAAAAGAAAAAACTTTTGAATCGTCTATATATATATCAACATAATTACATTGTCAAATTATTAAAATTTAAGTTTAGTCTACTCATTATTATACTTTTTCACTACTTTATTTTAATGCTAGCAAATTTTAGAGGGTATAAGTGTATAGATCTGATATAAAGCTGTTAGAAACAAATTATTTAAAAAGATTCACATGCACACCTAATTTTTCCTTATTTTCAAGATGGCCTTTTAGAAGCTCAGCATATCAGTAAAATGATTTTGACTGACAGAAGTACCACAAATAGATCCTGTGACTAGGGTAAATATATTTACAACTTTATCAATATTTGCTCACTCTATTTATGCAATTCTCTTTCTATGAAATTACTTAATTGTTGTAAATGAAGTTGATCTAGTTGTGAATAGAAAAATTTATAAGCTCAATTCCTATGAAATTATAATTCCGGATAGTTTCAAAAACTAAACTTTAATATTTATAGTTCAAAAGGAAGTTAAAATTTAATTCTGATAATTCTAAAAATTAAAATTTAACTTTTATTAATCAATGAAATCTAAATTATAATTTTTTTTTCAATTGTTAATTAATTATATATTTGAGAGTTGGCTAGTTATGTATTAATGATGAAGTTGTGAATGATGTGACTACTTTAACAAAAAAAAGAAGAAATCAAGTTATTTATATTTGAATGGTAAATTTTATCTTGTTTAATTCACCATCAATTATAAATAATCAAAATTATATTTTAAGTGATGTTCAAATTATATACATATATATATATATATATATATATATATATAATTTAAGTCTTACAAAATTATAAAGACTAAGTTTTAACTTTTCTTAAATTATAGAGGTTGAACTCTAATTTTCTCAAGAGTAAATTTATAATTCGAAAGAATTTGAAATTCTAACTTTTTATTGTTCCTGTGAGCATAAATATTATTTTGATCGATTATATTGTAAGTTTGCATTATTGCTTTTTTTTGTTTGTTTTTTTTTTTTAAATTTGTGTTTATTTTTCCCCAAAATATTCCCTCGGGAAGTTATTATTGTGTATCGTAACCCATCTTAAATACGTTTCGAATACGGAATATCCGTTGAAATGCGAGGAAATTATTTTTATAATACAGAAAGTACTGTTTTTATAAATAAAATATAATATTTGTTAAAAGAAAAGGAAAAAGAGAACTGGAAAACAGAATCTCTATGCAAGCTGCAGTTAGACACACGTGGACGAAAAAAATAAAACGTTATACCAAATGACGTTGTTCTACACAGTGCCTCCACGCCAACTATGGTAATTGTTTGAGATATTAGTTGTATAAACTTTATATCAAAATTTGTAGTAAAAAACTAAGATACTATACATAAGGTTTTGGAATTGAATGGATGTCAGTGATGCAATAGTTTTACTATTTTGTAGTAAACTAGTTCAACACTAGCGTCACACATTCAATTTCGAAAATCGATATTTATCCCATCTCCTTTAATATATACTAAAAAAATAAATAAAATTTTGGACGAAGAATTATTATAAAGAATTATTTTGAATACTTAGGAATTTGAAGTGTCTATAAAATTTGTATGAATCTAGATTTTTAGAGAGGAATTACATAAAAAAAAACTCATTAAATTTTTTTTTCTTCGTAGATAAATTAGAGACAATAATTTGTTTGGATGTGAATTTAAAATGAGAAATTATTTTGAGGAGTTAAAAATGAATAGTTAGAAATAAAGAATTATTATCAATAGTTAAAATTGATGAGTTATTTTGAGGTAATTACAAAAATTTGTTTTTTTAGTCCATATTAGGGGAGGAGAACAAATACCGATTTTCGGGATCGAACCTGTGTCGCTGGTGTTGAACTGGTTTACAACCAAACAATGAAACTAACGTGCCACTGACCCATTCGATAATTACAAAAAATAAGTTTAGATGTAGTTTTGTAGGAGTTTTTTTAATTCGAAGGAATCACTAATTTTCTTACTCCAAGAAAGTTTGAAGGAATCACTAATTTTCTTACTAAATATGATAAAGTATTAGTTTACTTAGTATATATAGTCTTTTTAAGCAATTAATAGAATCAATAAAAATATTATTACTATCGAAAGGTGTAATAACCTGATGATTTTATTATTTGAAAAAAATTCAGTTTAATATCATGGTTACATATTTGATCTTTTCGAATTTGTAGTCCTCCTTCCACCAACTTTACACTATACATATACTGATTTTAAATTTTTTTTGAAAGAATTATTACTCATTTTATAATAGTTTAATAGGATAGTAAGAAACTAGCTTGATTGAAATTATAGTTTATAATTTATGACTAAAAAAAAGGATAAATTTGAATGACCCACCTTAATGTTAGTGAACCAAAAAAAAATTAAAAATGTGATATAATCTATTAAAAAAAAAAAAATCTAACTCAAGTATGGACTTTTCCCTTGAATTAAAAAGGCTATATGCATTATTTTATTGGTAGGATTAGGTATACGTTAAATAAGAAATGCATGCTTTGCATTTATTGACTTTTTTCTGGATTATCACATTTCAAATATATATTTTTAAATTGTTGTTTATTTCATAAATGATAAGAATAATTTTTAAAAAAATATAAGAAACTCATGAATGCTACTTTTTCTGTCAAATACGTTACAACTTAGATCATTAATCATTCCATTGTTTCAATAATTTGTATGATGTTTGATTTTATATATTTAAAAACTTGAACACAAACTAAAATAAATTTAAAAATATACTCATACTTTGTATCTAATTATTAAAGAATATTGACTTCGAATCACTACTCGATAGTTCAACATAGTGTCATAAGTTCGAGCCAAAAAATCGATATTTATTTTCATCTCCTATATACTAAAATGTTTTTTGAGTGGAGATACAAAATTTAATTTATTTATGGGTGTGAGGGTGGAATAAATAAATAAAAAACACACTGGAAAAAGTGAAATGGGAACATTTGTCACACGGAAACATTATTAAGCCGTAGTTATCGGATGAATAGGGTGGTCACAGTCCACGTCATTTTTTTTGGAGAAAAGTCCACGTCATTTAGTCAACACATAAGAGTGAGTATAGTATATTAATTGATTAACTAATGACAAACATAGCGACACCCAGCCCACTCGCTTCATTTTAATTAATCCATTAATTATTCCAACACCACAACATAATTATTCGTTTACAAAAAAAAAAAAAAAAAAAAAACCACGTTCAACCATATTACATTTTTCTTATAAAAAATATATACACATTTCTATACCATTTAAATTATTATGGGTTAAAATAACCGTTTATGATCAGTATTAATGTATATCTAATGATTAACCGATCTTAAATTCAAATCCTTTACCTCCCATTGATATAATCTATAAAAAAAAAAACATTTATGATCAGAAGTAACTAGTTAATTCATGCCTTAAAAGCCATGTTTATTTTATTAGTTGGATTGGTTCTAATGTTTGGTTCACTGTATTTAAACATGGTTTTGAAATTGATTCCAAAATCATTCATTTTTCAATGTCATTCCAACTCTTCACACTTGTTTTTGTGAGTTTCAAAATATAATAAATTTTTGTTTCTTACTTCATTTTTTGTCATTATTACTTTTCTCTCAACCTTTTTCATGTCATTTCATCCTATAGATTTTTATTCATTTTAACATAAACGATTTTACCTCCTAAGTAAGCATGTATTCTTCTCTTTCTTTTTTCTTTTTTTAAAATCTAAAGCTCCGATAACCATTTTGTTTTTCATTTTTTGTTTATAAAATTTAAGCCTACAACAACTACCTTACTATACATTTTTCGTTATTTGGATATCTACCTCTTACCTATATTTTAATAATTAAAACCAAAATTTGTAAACAAAAAAAAGTAGCTTCTGAAAATTTGTTTATGTTTTTGAAATTTGGTTAATATTCTTCTACTTTCTTAAAGAAAGATGGATACATTGTAAGAAAGATGGAGCACATGGTAGGAAATTTGAATAGAAATAGACTTAAATTTCATAAACAAAAAACAAAAAACAAAAAACAAAATGGTTATCAAACGAGGCCTAAATTATTTATTTTGGTTCAATTTATGACTTTTATGTATTAGTATATTTGCTTATAACTTATTTATTTTTACTATATAATTATAGGTCGTTTTACAATTATTGACAACTGTATTTAAAAAGTGCTAAACTACCATTGTTGTCATTCATATTACTCGTTTTGAAGAAGATTACTTATATTTCTAATTACTTATTTAATTATGTCATTTTATGTTGTTATCACATGATTTAATTTTTAAAAATAATTTGGGTATGCATCATTTGTAATGTGGTGATAAAACATTTTTTAAATAACATCAAAGTTTATAATTTTTTTTAATAATAATGAAAGAAGATGACTAATGTTTCTAATTAGTTATTTAATTATATTTTTTATGCAATATTTGTTTTCAACTATTTTAATGAATTTGGTTGTAAATATGTTCATTATAATGTAAATTTTTATTAATCAATGATAATAATTATTATAATCATAATTCTAAATTTAAAAAATAATGTTTGTTATTATTATAAACTTAAAAAATAATATTTATGATCATTATTATAAATATAAAAAATAATATTTAATAATAATATTATTATAAACTTAAAAAATAATATTTATTATTATCGGTTAATATTGTGTAGGCTTGTAATTATATTAATATTAGTAATTTATAACAATAATGAACAAAATAATTTCATAAGTTTTTTTTTGTTATTATTATTTATAGAGATTTTTTAGGATTCCATTCTTGATGAACAATACAACGAATCAAACACAATATTTTATTATGAAGGGTGAATCAAGCGAATCAAACACCCTAATACATGATTTCGAGAAATTCTATTCCTATGCTACATTTGAGGGAATACAGATTTATGAGAATTTGGATTTCAACCAGCGAACCAAACATGACTTAAGTCTGTAAGTTACTGCACCCTTAAGCCACGGATTGTTTTGGTAATAAATAAATATTTAATAAATTATAAAATACTTAGGAAGATGGAGTTAAATTTATTTAAAAATTAATTTATGATAATTTTTTTAGAATAAATTAGGGAACAAATAAATGAGAGTCAAATAATTATTTTTAGAATCAAATCCATGACCGTGGTGTTGACCTAAATTACCACAAAACAATAAAATTACTATATCACTAACTCTTTCAATATGCCTTAAAAAACTTTTAAACAAATGTAATCAAGTCGAGCTTTGTTTAGTAAAATTAATAATGACATACATAAACTATACCGAACCTTTTATAATAAAAGAATAAATACAAACAAACACTCTTCATACTTAGAAATTCATAACAATTTAAATATCATATTTTAAAATTTGTAATTACTATTTAAGATTTTCATTAGGCACACACGCGTACCATTGATCTATTACTTTTTTTGGCTAGTTTTATTTGAATTTTTTGTTAATTAATTTTATTTGGTTAATATCTAATGATATTCATTTCCTATATAAATTTGTTAAACTAATTAGAGATCTTTATAAATGAAAATAATTTTAGTACCCTACAAAAGTTCATCTTTAATTTTGATCAAATTATTTACGACAAATTTTTTATGTGTATAAATTCTAAAGCGCGTGAACAATATATAGAATATTAAGAGCACAAAATAAATAAATATGTTATTGATTTAAAAACTTATATTTTTTCGAATATTAAAATTTATTCCATAGATGAGGTTAGAACTTCGAACCAAGATAGATTGAGTCAAGTCAACGAAGTGGACAGTGGTCCAACTGATAATACCGATGTTAAGAGATTAACATGGCTGCAATAAAAATAAAATTATTCTTTTTTTTAATTTTTTTAATTTTTTTATTATGTTTATTAAAAATATTATTTATCTTTGGAGATAAATAAAGTATTCTCACATCTCAATACTCATGAGGGAGAAAATTTGTAAGCTAAAAAACTAATGTCATTTAATTTGTGTGAGATAGGGATGGGGAAGCTTTACTATTATAATAATAATTTGGTCATTGACATAGTCAAAATTGTTAATGACCCATTGAAATATGAAAAAACATTGTACCCTATATAAGATGGGATGAGTTCTTCATCTCATTATCATCAAATTTTGTGATAAAATATTATGTTATTTTATATGATAATAGTGTCTATTAAACTCAAACAAATATTTAATTCAACACGAAAAAAAAAAATTCAATCAAAAAATGATAAATATAAACATATACCAAACTCATTAAATGGCAAAATAAAAAGTGTGAAGAAAATCCTACACGACAAAGATGAACTATTTCTTCTATTAATTTATCATTTGGGTGTTAATCTTCTTTTTCCAAAAAAAAAAAAAAAAAAAAAAAAAAAAACTCATGTTAATCTAATATCAAGTGAAGATTTAATGATTTTTGTATTTGAGATTCATTGAAAACCTTTTGTTGTTGTGAGTGTTATGAAAGCGGCAATCAACAATTGATAAATAAAGATATGAAAATAGATAAAGATAAATGTGAAAGACAAAGAAGAAACAACACACAGAATTACGTGGTTCACCAATGTTGTGTTAGCTAGTCCACAGACAGAGAACGAGAGCAATATTATTGAGAGAGACGAAAATTTACAGATAGAGAGATTATGTCATAATACGACTAGGGTTTAATTTGAGTTTATATTGACACTCTCATTAAACCCTATTACAGAATGCAGATGCGTGGACGCGCTGTGGAAACAAAATGCTCTGCAGAGTGTGGAATGCGCTTGCGCACATAGATGCGTTCACGCAACATAATGCTAAACGCGCAAATGCATTTCGCAACGGGGGCGTTGCCCTAGCACCCACACTCGCTGACCAGACAGTGAGACCCCCAACCGCTAATCGCAGGACATTAATGCGTTCAAGGCATAACATAACAATGAGTGCTCGAGTTAGTTTAAGCGCACGTCAAGAACATACTATTTGATTAAAATATTTGGATGTCAAGTAAACATGTAAAAAAAACATTTTTTAAATATATAATATATTACCAATTAAACTTATCACCTCTTATAGTTAACATGTAACTATATTATTGAGAAAAAAGAATAGTTTAACTTAGTTCTTATTTGATAACCATTTGATTTTTTGTTTTTGAAATTTAAATACATTCTTATTCAAATTTCCTACAATGTATTTATTTATTTTTAGCTATTGCCATAATTAAAATCTAGTTTATTTCTGCTGCATCGATATTAAGTGGTATATGTGAAGATCGAGTAATTTTTATCAACAAGTGGTATCAGAGCTTGGTTGGTTTGTTTGAGCTTGATTTGTTATTATTGTTTCGTTTGGTTGTGATAATTTTGATATGACAACTGTGAAACATCATATACCGCTTTTGGATCGAAATACTAGATTTTCATTATGGCAAGCTAAAATGCTGGCAGTTCTTGTCCAAATAGATTTAGAAGAAGCTTTATTGGGGATTTCTAAAATGCCAGCTTCCTGGACTCAAGAAGAAAAGAAAAGAAAAAATCGTAAGGCTCTTAGTTTAATACATCTGCATTTGTGTAATGAAATTTTGCAAGATGTTTTGAAAGAGAAAAATGCTGCTGGTTTATGGTTAAGGTTAGAACAGATTTGCATGACAAAAACTTTAACTACAAAATTGCATTTGAAGCAGCGTTTATTTTCTTATCATATGGATGAAGGATCATCTTTGAATGACCATTTAGTTGGTTTTAAAGAAATTGCCTATGATTTAGAATCTATGGAGATTAGTTATGATGATGAAGATTTGGCCTTGATTTTGTTGTGTTCTCTACCTCCCTCGTATGCAAGTTTTAGAGATACGATTTTATATAGCCGTGATACTCTCACTCTAAATGAAGTTTATGATAGTTTGTTTAATAAAGAAAAAATTAAACATATCACTGGTAGAGGTGAGAGTTATGTCGAGGGGTTAGTAGTTCGGGGGACAACACACGAGAAGAAAAATGATGGCGATCAGAGAAATCGGTCAAAATCTAAAAGTAAAACTTGCAATTATTGCAAGAAGAAATGTCATGTTATTTCTGAATGCTACAAATTACAGAATAAGAATCAGAGAACCTCTGCATTTTAAAAGGGTAAGCAACCTGAAAGCTCCGGTCAGGCTAGTGTTGTTGAAGATGCTGATAGTGACGGTGATATTCTAGTTGCTTCTGATGACAAGTTAAAATCTTATGATTGGATTCATGATTCAGGATGTTCATTTCATATGTGTCCCCATAGGAACTGGTTTTCAACATATGATTCAACTTCTAACGGCTCAATATTGATGGGAAATAATGCATCATGTAAGATAGTTGGTATTGGAACAATCAGAATCAAGATGTTTGATGGTGTTGTCAGAACACTTTGTGATGTGAGACACATTCTTGATTTGAAGAGAAACTTAATCTCTTTAAGTACTCTTACGACACGTGGGTACAAGTTCACTAGTGAAGGTGGAGCTTTGAAAGTCAGTAAATGCAGTTTGACAGTTTTGAAAAGACAGAAAATTTCTGCCAATCTTTATGCATTACAAGGTAGTTCTGTGTGATGTAGCAGTTTGCACACCTTCGTTATCTGATATGATGACTGAATCTCTTCCACCAAACAGATTCAAGCATTGCTTGAGTTTGGTTGGTGTTTGCAATTTCTAAACAATTTAAAGTTGGCGAAGACGACTGAAGTTTTTATTTGATGTTTGAATCATTAAGCATCAAGGTGGAGATTTGTTATGCTGCTTAACAATTCCCACATCGGGAATTTTGTTTATTCCACCGCCTTCCACTATTATATATACATACTTGTGCATATTTGCATAATCACAACAAGATTATAAGAATTATATAATTCTTATTTTAAATTCCTTTTATATTGATTTCTAATCGCATTTAGAAATTAATTTTTGTGAGTTCAAATATTTGGATGTATTGAGATTTTGGTGAGTGCTTGAGTGTGCTCTTTTGTAATCCCGTTTGGAACTAATGGAATATTCTTGCCGTCTTCGCCCGTGGATGTAGGCTTCGTCCGAACCGCGTAAGATCTTTGTGTTATTGTTGCTTTTCTTTCTTTACTCCATTTATTTATTTTTAGCTATTGCCATAATTAGAATCTAGTTTATTTCCACTGCATCGATATTAAGTAGTATATGTGAAGATCGAGTAATTTTATCAACAATTACAAATAGTAAAAAAATAATTTGTCTATGAATATATCCGTTTAGGTATTTTTACCTTTTTGTTTAGACATTTTGATGTTTTAGTTGAAGCTCATATTTTAATTTATGGACTTCCAACTTTTATACAATTTAGTCTATGTACTTGCAACGTATTTAATTAAATATTGACACTCTTAAAAAATGATCAAATTGATCACTATTAAAACATGTCAAACGTAAATGATATATTCAATAAAAATATTTTGCAAGTGAATTATTATTTTAAAATTATAATAAAAAGAAGATAAAATGAAAACGAAGCGACTAAAAAAAATGATACCTTTAAAAAAGATACCAAAACAAAATTGAAGTTAAATATAAATATAAATATATATATATATAAATATAAATATATATATATATATATAAATATAAATATATATATATATATATATATATATATATATATATATATATATATATATATATATATATATATATATATATATATATATATAGACATTTTAAAATAGATGAGATGAGAATGAGCAATGATTAAAATAAAATTTAAAGTTTAGAAACTTTTGAGGGTGTTTATGAAAATAAGTAGTTATTGGTTAAATTTTGAATGAGTGTTTGGTGAAGTGGTCCAAAGAGGCAAAGATCACAAAGGACTGTATGGGAATTAGAAACAGTTATTGATTGGCAATGCCTGCAAATTTAAATTAATTTCCATAGTCCCCAAAAACAGCACGAATTTTAATTATTTTTTATGAGCTGGCTCTCACCACCAATAACCAATCTTCATTTTGGTAAACTGCCTACGTGGACACAAATGAAATGTTGAAAAGTTCTCACATAATAATTATAAATAGGGATAAATTTTAAAATATTTGTATTCATAATCACTAATATATTTTAGTTTTATATTATAAATATAATTATTATAATATTATGTCTTATAAATATAGTACTATCAACTATAATTTTTTTTTTAAAGTGATTATATTTATAATTATTTTTTAAATTTAATTAATTTTATAAATTTTCCTAGTTTATTTTCTTTTTCTTGAGTGTTTTTATATTGAACGTTGGTAGATTAAAGATTGAACATGTAACTTTTCAAAAAAAAAAAGATTGAACATGTAACCACATTTACTAGGTTATACAAGATGACTTAGAGTTTTTATAATTAAAAATGAGTTAATAATAATAAAAAAAAGTAGAGTTCTAGTAATATTTTATCTAACATAATAATTAAGTGGTTATAGACTTAAATTCTAAATGTCTAAATATTATTGAATAAAAAAAAAATCAGTTTGGTAAAACTTTTTTTTTTTTTTTTTTTTTTATTGTGTAGGAATACTCCATTTATTTGAAAAAACAATATAATTTTAAATTACCTTTGATAATCGGTGTAATTTAATGAAAGTTAGAATTTAGTCTTAAAATATAAAATTTAATGGTTTTATTTTCTATGATTTGGAAAAGTTAAAATTTAATTCATATGATTTTAAAATTAAAATTTAATTTATATTATTGTTGGATTAAAACAAAAAGTTATGCTTAAAAAAAAACTAAAAATTATGAATTAAGTTCATGTAAGCTGATTATATAGATGTGAAATATGTTTTTTTTTGTTAATAAATTATTTCATCACTATTGACATATGAATAACTATTTTTCACGCATTTAATTGGCTAACAATTACAAATGATCATACTTTTTCAAAAAAAAATAAATTACAAATGATCCTAACTATTTTTAGGTTTTAACAACTATAATTTGGTCTCTATAATTTTAAACTCATAAGTACTCAATTCCAATTTTGTCCAAACCATAGAAACTAAATTCTATATTTTGAAAACTTGAAGTTCTAATTTTCATTAAACTATAGAAATAAATTTTATAATTTACCCTTACTTTTTTGTCCATATATTTCATTCAATTAGGTCTTCAAAAATACTAGTCTATGAGAGCAATATATAATAGTATTATTGTGTACTTATGAATTTAAAAGTCATGGCTTTCAAGCTTACCATTTTCAATCGTTAAACTAAAAAAAACTTATGACTAGAGTAATTGTTCAACGGCACTAGTGTATGTTCAATGACCAGAGGTCTTGAGTTCGAGTCCCTCCACCTTCAATTGTTGTAATTTCAAAAAAAAAAAAAAACTAAAAAAAACTTATGATAAGCAGAGTCTTTAATACCCAAACATTATAGGTTTGATATGCTCTTTTCCTTTATTTTAAAATCAATTATCATGCAAGTTTTGATAATTTTAGTAGAATTCTATCCTAGTTTTTTTTAGTACAAATTGAAGAAATGAGGACCAACAAACCCTACAAAAGAATATAATTACTTTCAAATAATATGAAGTCAAATACCAATTTTCAAATTTAAACTCGTGACATGAAATTGAAATAGATTAACACTAAATAAAATAACCAACTATGCTACTTTTGGTTAATCATATTTTTTTAGTACAGTTATAATTGAAGAAAGAAAATTTGGACATATGACTGGCATAAGAATTATGTCATGTTCATGTTTGTAAACTATTTTTTGATGTATAAATTTGAAAAATATGACAATTCGATTATATACGGATTTATTAATTATAATGGATTTTGTAATAATTCCTTAAGTCATGACTTGCCACTTCGGTGGTGTGATAGTTCATTATTATTTTATTTAAAAAAAATGATTTAATATACATGGAATCTTTTGTCTATAAAATAAAAAAGGAGTGAATTTGCTAAAAAATAAAAAAAAAGGACTGCAACCCCAAAAATTTAAATTTGAAATGTACTGTTCTTTTCAAAATATTTTTTCCGACCATCTTCTGTTACGAGAGACGTCCCAATTGGTAACCAATAGTTTCTGACACTCAAAAGAGGCCACAATTTATAATTTCAAAAAAGGAAAAAAAAATACACCTTCCAAAATAAAAGAAATTGATTACTTTTAAAATAAGAATATATTTATATTTTACAAACACCGTAATTCTTGACCCAATGTTGGCTATTCACTTTTATAAGTGTAAGAGCGAGTTTAATTTAATGATAACTAATTAATATATTTGATAAAAAATATTAAGAAAAATATTTAGGTCGTGTTTAAACTTGACCTAAATATTAATATCTATATATAGAGGTTTCTATTTTGTTTTTCTCTTTTTATTTTTTGGTTTAAAATTAAGTAGGATGCAACCAATATTGATGAGTATTATTTTATTTTATTTGAAAATCGAAAAATCGGAGCTTCGTTCCCCTATACCTGGGCACCATTGGATCGTCCCTAGACGGTGACACTAGGATACTTCGAAGAGTATTGTAATTGAAACAAGAATCTCTAAAAAAAACATGCCCTTGAAATCCTTTGCATCAACCACTGAGTTGCCCTTTGAAGACAATATTGATGAATATTATTATTTAAATTATGTCCAAACATGATCTAAATATTTCTCAAATATTAATAGTTTGAATCTTCCTATCTAGAAATATTATTATACTAAAAAAAATTAAAAAAGAAATTCCATTTAGAAAAATTAATACGTTTATAAAAAAGAATGCATCTACTTTTATCATACCAAAAAAGGGAACAAAATAATTAAAGTGAATTTAGCTCAATTGAGACATGGACTGTGTCAATGAAGTATGTTGTTCAAATTTTCAACTTCTATTGTATTAAACAAAAAAAAGAAAAAAAAAGAAAAAAAAGAATTGTGAGATTTAAATCCTTAGGGGAAACTTTTTGGGGGGTGCATGTGCAGAAGGTTGAAATTGCACATGGGTGTTCCTGTCTAATCTATTGCTGTGGTCCATAAGATCACATATACAAACATCATCTTCTTTGTGACAATGAGATCTACAAAGCCAACTCTCCCTATACATATATATTTATGTTACTTTTTCATCTACTTTTCACATATGGGAATAAATGTTAAAGTTTCATTTCTCTTAAAAGTGTTAGTTTTCATGAAAAGAAAAAAAAAAGGTATGTCTCAGATATTGTTGTTAAGAGCCTCAATTGATAACGTGGGGGTTTCATGATTAAAAAGTCGTGAATTTGATGATCTCTCATAATCTATCGTTATTCAACTAAAAATAATAAATTATGTATAAAATATTTTTGAAATATGGAAAATATCAACAGTGTGGTATCTTAAATCAATCTATACTTTTTATATAGTGTTTACTTGAATTCAACGATTCTCCGTTGGATCCAAAATTTATCTTTAATAAACTAAATGCGTCGTAAATACTTACTTTGTCCTATATTGGAAAGTGAAGAATTTTCTAACATTTTAAAAATTTATGAGTTAGTCTCTTTCATAACCAATTGATTTTGAGATAGAATCTTGTTAGGATTTTATAATGTTCTACATTAAAATAGTGGGGAGTCCAATAAGCATTTAAAAAAAAAATATCAGTTACTTCCCTCATTGCTAATTGGTTTTGAGATGCAATCTCATATTATCTAATATGATATCATAGCCCATAAAACCCAAACGGGTATCGATCCAATAAAAATAAAATTGGGATCCGTTTCAAGATTGGTGAGCTCAACAAAAGAACAATCTATCCAACAAGCATTTAAAAAAGATATGAATTACTCCATTTATTGCCAATTAATTTTGAGATGAAATCTTATATTATTTAATAAATTTCTCTGCTCATACTATTTAATATGATATCAAAATTTTGTGAGGTATCAATTTGATTGAATCTATGACACTGGTGTTGAACTGATTCAACCAAACAATGAAACCATTACGTAACTGACCCATTTAATATGAAGGTGAAAAATTTAAGTCTTTAACTTCGATAGGAAAAAAAGTTATATTATTTATCCCCAATATGGAAAATCCAAATAGTAGGACAGATCTCTCTATATATATTTGGACAATGATGAAATGAAAAAGAAAAAAATCAATAATTGATGCGAAATAAATAATAGATGAGATTAATCTGCATTAAAGACATTTAACCGTTGAAATTAGCAATAAGTGCATGTAGAACTATTATTGTGCTATACGTGACATTTGTTAAAAAGTTTTCGAGAATTTAAAAACTGGCACTCAATATACAGTCATTTGCCACAACCTGCATGAAATAATGGCTATTTTGACACTAAATTTTATACGTGCCATATTATGCCAATTTACTATCAAAATTGTCCCTAGCGAGTAAATATTCAATTGAAAAAATAAATACATAGCAAAGTGTATTTAATTTTTTAGACAAAAAATCATGACAACTGTGAGATCTAAACCAATACCCTTCATTTTATTGGCCTTCTCTAAAAAAAATCTAAAGATCTAAATTTACATTTTATTTTTTTTGTATTAAAAAAGGAAAACTACAAACCCTACATGAATCAAAATGTGATTTTAATATGAACTGGATTTCTAGCAACGACGTTTTTTGAGTTATTGACTAAAACTAAAAGTTTGAAAATATACCTACCAAAATGAAAATAACTCATCTCATAACTAGAGATTAAAATCACACCCTTTTAAGCCAAAAACTAAGTCGGACATACTTTAGACCACTTTAGTAAACTATCTAACTTTATACATAATACATACATTTAATTCATCTGTATGATACTTATCTTAATAATTCATTATCTAACTTTATACATAATACATACATTTATATTAAACAATGTATTGAATTTCGGACTACATGTCGACTACCTCTGACATGTTTAAATAAGAAAAAAAAAAGAATTGGATTCTGTAGTAAAAAAGTTTTAGAAACAAATTTAAAAACCAAACGAATATTCTGCAAAGCCCATAATTTGAGGCCCAAATGAGTTACTAAGCCCAATAGACGAGTGGGGAAGCATGATTTTGTACAAAAATTCTTCAAAATTAGAAGAGCAGTAATGTTTAGAAAATAGTTATAAAATGAGAAATATTTAGATCATGCCTAGGCCACATATTAGGCCCCATAAATGAGCATTATTTTATATATCATGTTCGGACATGATCTAAATATTCTTCCTTATAAATAGATTTCTTTTAAATTTTTTTAGTAAATATAATCATTTATATTAATAAGTATTGTCACATATTTTCTTATAATATTGATATTAATGAGTATTTATAGTACATAATGTTAATGTTAATGAATGTTTATAATATAATATTAAAACATGTTAATAATTATGAATAGAAATATTTTAAAATTGGCAAATAAAATAAAATAAAATAAAGCTCAATGTTGTAATTTCCTTTTTATGTAAATTTATTTTGATATAACACTTTGTTTAATTAAAGAAATAAAAAGAAGTGTATATCCATTATGTAATGTAACTATCTGACTGTGGCATTAAATTATGCCATGATCTTAAAGTAATTGACATGTTGATTCCATGTCCCCTTGAAAAATGCTGGATTAGATCTTTTTTGTTTGAAAATGTGTGCTTGAATCTAAATCATTGGTCCCGCATGACATTGATATTACTTTAGGGTTTATTTTGAGAGGAGATGATCTTGTTTGGCTCAAGATATTCTCGTTTTAAATTCCACTCATTTTATCTTATCTCTTATTTTTCTTTTCTTTTGCTAGCATTTTTTATATATTTGTGTTTAGTATATTATTATTGAAATATATTACGATACATAAATATAATTATAGTAATTATATTATTATTATATCAAAATTTATTTAAATAAAATTGAAGTTTAAAAATTAAAATTAACATATAGATATGTTTAATCATTTTATTTATAAAAAATTAACATATAGATATGGTTTGAATTAGGTTAGGAAAAGTTTTGAACTAACACAAACTCAACATAGTGAAGAAGGTAGGACGTGGATTACCGTCTAATAATAAAACCAACATGCCACCATTAAATTAATAATCAAGGTTTAACTCCCTTACTATTGTTATTTAACTAAAAAACAACAAAAATTTAAGTTATTTAATTTGAAGTATGACCCAAAACAAATCAATACACAAATAACAACCATTGATAAGCGGGGAAAAAAAAGTAAACAAAATTTGGAGTTTGATGGCGTATTTTCTTAAAAATGGTATCATACATACATATCAAGAACAATTTTTGAAAAGAAAAACTTATTAGAATTGCAACCATGCATAAAAATAAAAAGTAAAAACTGGAAAGTGGGTGCAATATTATAATTTTCATGCCGCCGGAGCAAAGTCATAATCTGCAATAACTATGCCTCCGGCGCCGCCGATTAAGTCAGCGGCGGGCGGAGGAAGGGCGGGAGGCGGCGGAGGTGGGTCGAGGTAGTTCTTGCCACCGTTAATGTCGCAATTGAACTCATCCATAGCCTTTGAATGTGGACTCATCTTGTTTAAGAAATATGAAAGGTTTTAGCTTTGAATGAAACACAGCCCTGAGTTTGATGACAATGGCCACCCCATTTTCATGCTTTATATAAGCACAGCCCTGTGAGATCCAAATAACATAATTTATTTATTATTATTTTTTTCTCTTTCTTTTCTTTCTAGTTTGTTTATTATTATTATTTATAAAAGTTTCTGAGAAAATAACCATAGGTGTGGGAAGATTTGAATCCATAATTTTCTTATCATTGAATATACATTCATGTATTGAGATGCTTACTCTTGTTGAAAGTTTCCTTTCTAGTTAATAATTGAGAATGATTTTTTTCTTCTTCATGAGTTTAGAAATGAACATACTTAAGTAAAATTACAATAAGTTAATCCTTACAATAATAGGAATGAGATATTGTTCTAAACTATTTTTTTTTAATTCTACGATAATTGACGGCAAAAGAATTTGAATCTATGACTCTTAATTATTGATATTCATCTATGAGTGATTATTCCTCTAATTCACATTTTAAAACTAATTTTCGTTTTCTTTTATAGTATATATTGGGAGAAGGGGGACAAATACCGATTCTCGTACTCAAATTTGCAACTTGGTGTTGAACTAATTTATAACCAAACAATGAAACGATTGTACCACTGATCCATTCGCTAATATTGAGTTATGTTTTAAATAATCAAACGATTGATTTGAAATTCATTATGATACCAAACAACTTCTTTATTTAAAATTATAAAATCCCTCAAAATTTTAAAATCCTAATATTACTAAACATTGTCTGAGGTTGATAGTTAATATGTTCAACTAAAATTTAGTTTAATGTCTTTGAACCCAAGTTCGACTAGTAGTTGGTACATTAAAAAAAACGAAAGGTTGTGAATGCGAGAGGAGGAATGTTTTGGTGGCATGATATACCTTTTAATAATTAAGGTGTGTGGATGAATTTTTTTTTTTTCCAAAAAAAAAATACTTAGTTCTTTTAAAACAAAAAATCAATATTTTATTGGTTGTCATGATAAAAAATATTAAATAGTATGAATAAAAAAAAAGTATCTGGATACATTTTCCTAAATAAAAAAAGATAGACAGAAATGTCACGAACACATGGTTTATTTATTTAATTTTTAAAATTCGTTCGTCTGAATCAATTTTGGTTTTACTTTTTTAAAATTCGAAGACGGCAGCAAAAGAACGATCATCAATTTGCGTGGAAAAGCAAAATCAAATAAATGGGCTTAGGAGAATCTGTCTTTTTATTTTTTTCTTTGTTTTGTTTTATTTAAGATTTTTCTGTATTCTTTCAAAAAAAAGAAAAGAAAAAGATTTTTCTGTATGATCGTTCGAGAATCGTGAATCCTTTCTTGGTGCTTAGGCACAGCTGGTCGCGGAAACCCGCAAAATCACACCAATGGTTTTTTTTTTTTTTTAATAATAAATTTTAATAATTTATTTATTAATAACAGTATTATGATGGTTAATGATTACTAGATTCTCATACATTTTTTTTTCAATTCAACATTGTTCAAGATGGCGAATCGAATTCCCGATGAAGACCACAAATTTTATATTTTTCAAATAAATGAAGGTTAAATACTGATATTTAGAATCGAACTTGATTTTCATATAACAATGAACCATTAGATCACCAATTTTTTTATGATTATAAATATTTGGTTCAATTTAATTTTAACTCATACTATTTTTATGATATAAATCACATGATCAAACATGTAGAAAATTAAATTTGAAGTAATATATCATAAATTAAATTTACGACCTTTTAGTTTTCTATAACCATTAAACACTATACCAATTGATTAATATAGTTCAAATCAACTATGCATAACTTTAGTTACAATCACACCTCTCCCATATTTATTCTTCTCTAAACAACATATTCACAACCCAATGGGCTAAGCCTTTTCTTTTCCAATATATTATAAAGCTAGAAGAATTATACTCTCTAGCTATTGATTTTAAACTGGATTTTCAAAATTATTCTGGGGAAGTTCCATCTACTTTTTGATTTCCTCGGGTTATTCCAACCTTTTTTGATACGAACATAATTTTACATAATTTAGAATACCTTTAGTCTTTTTTGAGTTAATAATATGTGAAGTGAGAAGATAGGACATTAGACCTTCGGATTGAAAATGTTTCGGTCTCTATGACTCGTCTACGGTCCATATGATGGTTTTAAAATCTCGTTATTGAACATAAATTCTTTGTCGATTATATATCGATCATCAAAATATTGATCTATCATCGACGATGTTGCTCGGTATTGACGAATGAAAACTTTTGTAATAATACTAATAGAGATCGATAGTAACCCACATTTCTTATAAATGTTGTAAGATCTCTTCACTGTTTGGATGTGATATTAACATGTCTTTTTAAGATAGTACTTCTTTGGGTTCACCAATCTTAGGTTAGACTTCTTTTTCTGTTTTATTAGATCAAATATATGTTCGAATTTAATCAACTACTTAGACAACATAATGTTTCATTTAAAAAAGTTCACATAGCAATGATAACTATCATAATAGGTGCAAGTCCCCACAAATCAGTAGGAACAAAATCAAATAAATTGCATGCACATGTCTACAAATAATTTAATGAGCTAGTTTGAGATCTTTTAAATCAAACCAAAGACAAGTTTATATGTTTGGTCTAAAAAAGGTGTGTTTAGACCAATTTACTATTATTTGTTGTTTTTTTTTCTAGAAATGTAGCTTAGGATGGTAGAATTCACCAAATAGGAATGTGGGAGAAAGCAAGAAGAATATGTCTCTAAATTGTAAAAAGATAGATGTTTAGATGCTCATCCTCAGTCATGTTCCAATTTA
Source organism: Sicyos edulis (assembly GCA_036507275.1). Classification (NCBI taxonomy): domain Eukaryota; kingdom Viridiplantae; phylum Streptophyta; class Magnoliopsida; order Cucurbitales; family Cucurbitaceae; genus Sicyos; species Sicyos edulis. The sequence continues at coordinate 5,437,372 of CM071853.1, forward strand.
TAAGAATCTTTGTTGCCATCTAAATTAGCTGAATTTAGCATACTATACTAGAACCAATCCACACTTTACACAAATCAAGATTAAAAGCTGCAATCTTACCTTTTATTTATCTTTTTCCAAGTTCCAAACCTATGTTATTAATAATTTAATTCAAACAAGTGTATAGATTCCATGAAATAGACATTGGTTTTGAGCTAAACTTCTCATTAACTCATATGTGTTTTCATACATTTCAATATCAATCAATCATTGAGATGTAAATAAAATAATCTACGTTGATTAGATGAGTGAAAGATCATGAGTATATAAGTGACGACAACTATTTCTATTGATATGATATTTTTCATATGAAAATAAAAATAAAGGGATGAGAGTATATGTTCAAAGTAGACAATATCATATTAATGTGAAAATTTGAGTTGGATTGTTATCCTTACCTTTTTTATATTAGCATGACAAATTGCCGGCTAGAAATAATTCTCAGTCAGTCAAAATGTGTGTAAAATATTATTATAAAATCCTTTTTAGTTCTAGAAGATGATGATCTCAAGATTTCTAATAATAAATATAATAATATTTTATCAAGGTAATGAAACGAATATAAATATACAATCTTGGTTCATAGAAGATTCCAATTATAAAACATAAAACAAATAGATAATTAAAACAACAAAAATAGATGACATAATTCGACTTTTATAAAATAAATATATAATTAAAACCAACTAAAATGTTTTACATAATTTGACTATATATTTATCATGATAGATAAATTATAAAGATTTGAAAAAATATTAAAGATTATGGGAAATAAAAAATCTAACACTAATAATTAAATAAAAATATATATACACGTATATAATTATGTTATAATATATATTTTTAAATTAAATAATAATTTTGGGTTGGTCGGATTGGATTGTGTTAATTTTAGGTCGACCCTTAATCCAATTCAACCCAGAAATATTCATGATTTTGAACTCAACTAAACCCAAAAATATATTTAACCCAACCCAATCCATCAATTTGGATTGGGTTGGTTCGGTTTGTTTGGACACCCCTGTTATTTTGTTCAACACACCACTAAAAAATATATTTAATAATATATTTTTTTTTCATGAAAGCATTTTAGATTAAAAAAAAAATAATAACAAAACAACTCAGGGAATAACGTCTATTTGAGAGAGCTAAAGAGAACTGAACAAATTCTGAATGTGGATAAACCTAGAATAATAAAAAGATTTCAAAAACAAAAAACTTAAATAATAAAAATAATCCCCTATTTTTGTCGTTTTAATTTAATCTAGGGGTGATTGAATTTTGAAAGTGAAAAGAGGAGAGGAGAGAAAGTGGAAGAAGATGAAGTTAAATAATTTAGAGATATGAAGTAATTGTTTGAAGATTGATTTTTTAGAGAAGAGATATCGTAAAAAATATATATTTTATATTATTTTTTAAGCGTAATCATTACATATTTATATTAATTAATAAATTTTATTTTATATTATGTGGTTGAAAATTAGAGAAAATTTGATGCGATAGTTGATAAGATTAAATAAAAAATATTTTATATTATATTATATGGTTGTGCATTAAAAAAATGTTTGATGTGATATTTAAAAGATTAGATAAGATATTGAAAAATAGTAGTAAGCAACTACTTTTTAAAAAATAATTAAAAAAATGTCTAAACTTTTTAAGAATTTAAATGAATATCTAAATTGGATTTAAAAAAAAATGAATATATAAATTAAAAATCAGTGAGATAGATAATTAAAATATTTTCATAATACCCTTGGTTTTAGTTTCTTTTTAATTTAAACATATTTATTAATTACAAAACATAATTAAATGTTTTTTTTATCAAGACTAACACTCCTCAAATCTAGGAGAGAATATCTCTATACAACTAACTCATTTTTAATATCTTTCAATTTTTATTTAATTTATTTAATATCTTTGTCAAATCTTTTTTATTTAACAACAAGGAATTGTCAAATCGTCTTTAATCGTCTTCTCCATGATAACGCAAATTATCCTTTTATTCATTTTACAACTTATTGCATCCAACATTTGTCACATTCTTCGATTGTTCTCACTCCCAATCACACTTTTTGTTCATGATTTTGATTTTTGAAGATTGGGGATACGATTGCACGCTCAAGATATTTCATGGGTCCGGTTGGATCTCACTTCCATTGAGTGGAGGTATTCACAAGTTTTTGTTTGATTTTCATCGATTTCTTTATCAATAAAAGCGACGCCGATTACAATTGTTTTTAACGAAGTTTGGACGACGTGAATGTATATTCAAATTACACCACAAAATTTGTTGAGAACGGATCCACAATATCCTAATTTTTATCCAAATTCACTCCAGGTTTCAAACTGGATACAAGCCTAAGTGTCTAGCCTTTCTCTTTACAAATATAATGCAGGCGATAATAGAAGATAGAGAAGTGCGGGGTTAGTAAACGGTGTGTACACAAACTGATGCGTTCTGACTGAAATCATGACAGTTTGTTTTGGTACACATGGTATACAACTAGGAACAAAAGACGCAAAAGCGCTTGAAATCATGACAGTATGTTTTGGTACACATAGTATATAACTAGGAACAAAAGACAAATTGGTACGTTCTGGCTGAAATCATGACAATATATTTTGGTACACATGGTATATAATCAGGAACAAAAGACAAACGGATGCGTTCTGGCTGAAATCATGACCGTATGTTTTGGTACACATAATATATAACCAAGAACAAAATATGCACAAACGGTTGAAATCTATGTTTTGGTACACATGGTATATAGCCAAGAACAAAAGATGCAAAAGTAGGGATGAGTATACATAAATAAATCAATGTTGTAGCATGCACCTACAACACCAAAGAATTATGTTAAGCATGCATTTTTCGCATCCAACGTCCGTATGCAAGAGATGGTTTGCAGGTGAATTCACTTTATATTTTTATATTTGTTACTTGTTTCAATATTAAAGAATTCATTCACGTGGACCATGTATACTATTATGAATATTAAATGCTCATCTCAAATCTTTCGAAAAATAATTTCAAATAATTAAGACTATACTTTCTTTTTTATCTTTTGAAAATAAATTTAAAATTTCTATTTTTTGGTTAAAGACTTGTTTAAAAATGCTATTAAGATTTTTCTCAAGATTGTTACAAAGAAAAAGAGATTTCAAATGATATTTTTATCAAAAAAACAAAAATTAAGTAGAGGGGTATAATTGTCTATTTCTTATTTACAAATTAATAATTAATTTTTCAGATTTAAAAAAAGACATTTATTTATTTTTTTTTTTTGAAAAAGAAAAAAGACATTTATTTAAACTGCAAAATATTGTAGACATTCTTTAAATAGTTATCCAAAATCTAGACATTTTCCTAGTTGTCCCTAAAATATTTGATGTGATTTTGAAAGAGAGGTTGAAGAGAGATTGATGTTCTAAAAACAAACATGGAGTTGGAATTTCCTCTTTCACTCCTCAACACCAAATTCCAAACACCCCCTAATCTTACACACTAACGACACCTAAGGGCATACTTGGCTAGGGTGGGAAGGAAAAGGAAGGGAAGGGAAGAGTTAGAAAAGGAAAGGAAGTGAGAGTAAGTTATTGTTTGGTGAAAAATTTAAGGTAACCACCAAATTGTGTTCGAATCTCAGCATAAAAATTAAAAAAATGAGAAAGTAATTCATAACGATTTTTCAGTAAATATAACCACGTTACACGAGAATAGTCATCAACAGGTGACAAAATATCGAAAACCTAACTTGGACTCTATAGGACAAGGACCCCAAACATCAGAATGCACTAATTCAAATAGAGCATTAGCTCGCTTATTGACACGAGAATACAAACTTAAACGATGAAACTTAGAAAACTGACACGACCGACTCGCAATCTTAAGAAGATAAATGTTGAAACTGAGGACACATACTCTTTAATGCAAATATAGATGGATGACCTAGACGACAATGTTCTTCAAAAGGAAAGGCACACAACAGGTGATGGCGGTCGGTACATGTGGCTAAAAAATGTAAAGACCTCCACAGATTCACACCCTTTACCAATAGTTCTCTTCGTCGTAAGATCCTGAAAGAAACAATAGCCAGGAAAGGACACAAAACAGCGAAGAACACGAGTGAGTTTGCAAATAGAAATCAAATTAAAAGAGAATTGTGGCAAACTTTAAACAGATGACAGCGAGATTGAGTCAGTAAGATTAACGATGACTGAACCTAAAACTTGAGTAGCGGTTCCATTAGCTATAGTAACAGGAGGTGAAGATGTCGATGAGAAAAATTAGAGAATAGACTGGGATTACCTGTCATGTGGTCTGTAGCGCTAGATTCAATGACCCATTGTGTGAATGAGGAAAGAAGACATTTAGATGTGTTACCTGTCTCGGCGATGGTAGTAATAGGGGTAGATGATGTGGTCAATGACTCTTGAAATTTAGCAAACTTGTATGCATAAACCATAATAGATTGTCCCAAGTCTCCAGTATTAGAAAAAACATTTGCAACTGGGGCTCTTTGACCCCTATTCATCAACTTCCGACACTCTCGTCTCCTATGACCAGACTTGTCATAGTAATAACAAAACACATTCCAAATTCGACCGTTGAATATTGGAATATCCATAAGAGTTGTAGTTGTTTATTCCAGCCCTGTTGGCCCCAGTGTTTGATCCAACTCCCTTGTTGCTCGTATGATCACTAGTCTGTCCAACTAAGGCACTGTTAAAGTCAGATGACAAAACGACTCGCGACTTCTCTATTCGAAAGGATTCGAGTATAAGCCCCCTCCAATTATGAAATATCAGAACTTGAGAGAACTTGATCTCTGGCCATGTCATAATTTGAGGAAAAACCAATTAAGAAACTCATCATAAATATTTGTTCTCGTTGAGACAACTGCACTTTAGGATCAATACTAATGGGCATCAAAGTATTAAATTCTGCACATGTTTTCTTCACTTCCATGAAGTAAGTAATAAGCGATTTCTTCACTTCCATGGAACAAGGTCTTGCATACGTCAAACACTATTAATATTCCCTTTACCTGAATATAGAAACTCCAGATACTCGAGGATCTCTTTGACCGAGTCACAATGATTAACCAACTCAACAATGTCGCTTTCAATCGAGTTCTTGATTTGAAGGAACATTCTTGAGTCGTCTCAGAACCAAGATTTCTTATTATCACATGGTGGCGACTCAATCATGTGATCGTCCATCTCTTTACTCTGAATATAATGACCAATATTCGATCGCCATGCATAATAATTGGACCCATTCAACTTGTGTTCTGTAATTTTCAACACCATAGGAACCATCTCTGTCACAATTGTTGACTTCTTATCATCCATAATCTTCATAAACACAAAAAAACAGCTAAGTAACTAAAATTAGATCTGAAATAATCAACAAAACTACGAAGAAAAGACGCCAAAGTCACCTGAAAGTCACCAAAAATACCCAAACGTCAAAAACTCCTCGTAAAACTCTCAATTGAGCGACAAAACCACTAAATAATACTAGAAAATAGATCTGAAAAGAAACTGCCAGAAAAACCTATTAGCGAACAAATCCGAATAACCGACGATTGCTTGAAACATCCAACTCCGAGCACCGAAACACCACGAAAAGTATACCACTAGAAAGAGGTGGGAACGAGAAAACCCTAGAAAAAATCGTCAAAAAATACTCACTCACAAGCCCACACACGCCATCGCGAGATTCGGGTGTCAAAAACTTGTTTGGGAGAGTGAAGCTTACTCGTGTCTCTGTTCGCAATGAAAATTTACAGACTTGTAGATCGGCTAATGGGCTTTCTAATGGTGTAGGAGGTGAGAAAAAACGACGAAACAATTCCTGAAAACAACCTCTGACAGATTCTGACCCAAATGGACAGATTCTAACGATGTCTCGGGTACCCTTAAGAGTGAATAAAGGCTGTTTTTCAGGAATTGAGGGAGAAAAACGAGAAAACCACAGGAAAAATCGTCAGAAAATACTCACTCACAAGCCCACACACGCCATCGCGAGATTCGGTGGTCAAAAACTTGTTTGGGAGAGTGAAGCTCACTCATGTCTCCATTCGTAATGAAAATTTACAAACTTGTAGGTCGGCTAATGGGCTTTCTAATGGTGTAGGAGGTGAAAAAAATCGACGAAACAATTCCCGAAAAACAGCCTCTGACAGATTCTGACGCAAGCTTTTAGATTTTGACGCAAACGGACAGATTCTAACGATGTCTCGGTTACCCCTGAGAGCGAACAAATGATGTTTTTTAGGAATTGAGGGAGAAAAACGAGGAAACCCCAGAAAAAATCGTCAGAAAATACTCACTCACAAGCCCACACACGCCATCGCGAGATTCAAGTGTCAAAAACTTGTTTGGGAGAGTGAAGCTCACTCGTGTCTCCGTTCGCAATGAAAATTTACAGACTTGTAGATCGGCTAATGGGCTTTCTAATGGTGTAAGAGGTGAGAAAAAACGACGAAACAATTCCCGAAAAAAAGACTGACAGATTCTGACGACATATCGAATACCTCGAGCAGCAGCGACTATATGTCTTGCCTCCAAACCCGAGACTCTCTCAACCCTAACACAACAAGAAATTTTTAAGTCTCTGATACCGTGTAAATGCTAAAGTTGAAAGAATCAATGTGTCTCATTCTATTCATTAGAGGAGTTTTTATATACAAATATACAAGGTTGCCCTAGCTGTGTACATGTGAAAAGACGATAAAGGGCACTATAATTAAACATTAATAAAACTGTCCAATACTAAACTCTAATAAACATAATTCAACAATTAATATACATAATAAGAATTCTAAATCCTTTTTATTTAACAAAAATATCTCAACAATTATTTAGTTCAGGTTTCAAGCTTGCATAAATCTATAATCAACTGCGATTGGTAGATGATACCTTCAGAACTTATCCATCTTTCTTTGAGTTTGATTCATTCATCATCTTCATCCCCCATCCATCTCTTCTCACTCTAACCCTCCCACCTAGCCCTAGGCACTCACGGATATGAAAAAAAAAAATACATAATTTGTTGTTACTAAGTACAATTTATCCGTCAATATACTATATACATAATAGGGATTCTAGCAAAATAAACACTAATCTTTACATTCGGCAAACAACTCCCACCACACCTTTAACCTCACTGTTTATGTATATTTTACCCATATCAAAGCCAAAACGCATTCCACATCTTACACCTAATTCCCAAAGCCATTTGTAGTTAATAAAACCAATTGACGATCTTTGATGTTGTTGTATTGTGATCTCCTCTAGACCCTCTCCTATGGCTTCTTCAAGACTTTTTCTTAGTTTAATCTAAAAGTTGCAGTTTAATATTGGAGAAGCTTCTTCTTCATTTCCTTTATGGAATGGCTCGCTTGTTTAGAATTTTTAGAGGGATTTGCAAGACATGATGGTATATGTGATCTGTAGATCCTCTTCTATGGTTTCTTCAAGACTTTATCTTAGTTTAATCTAAAAAGTTGCAGTTTAAGATTGAGGAAGCTTCTTCTTCATCTCTTTTATGGTATGACTCATTTGTTCAGAATTTATAGAGGGGTTGCAAGACATAGGATGATATATGATCTCCTATTAGATATCACACCTCTCTACGAATTTTCCATATAAATTTTATTGCATAATGGAATGGTCTTCTTTAACTTACTTTTAGCCTCTTTTTAGGCTAAATGAGCTCTTTTTGGGTCAGGTGAGTTTTTCAACTCCCTTTGTATTTATATTTTGTTTGATCTCATTAAAGGCTCGATTTCATTTTTTCCATCTTCATTCTTCGATAGTCTTCTGTCGCCAATTATCCTTGTTCATTGACCATTATTTGTCATTCGTCCAAACTCCGTTCAAAACTCATTTGTCTTCTGCACATATCCTTGTTCATTGTTCTCTATTTTTCATTCCTCAAATCTTTGTTCAGCACCTATTTATCTTCTACACATAATTGTTAATCTTTCTTATTAAAAGTTTTTTAAATCTTCAATATAACAATCCAACGGACCCAACCTCGATTACTGTAAGGGGTTTGTTTGTTTGTCATATTTAAGGAGGATTTAGTTGGAGGATTTATCAACTCCTCCTCGAATCTTCGTTCAACACTCATTTATCTTCTACATATAATTGTTCATTTTTGTTATTTAAAGTTTTTTAGATCTTCAATATATAGCAATCCAATGAACCCAACCTCGATACTATAAAATTTGGGTTGGGTTGTCCTCTCTAATTGGGTTGGGTTGTTCAAGTTAAGGAATTGATCGAATCGAAAATTTAGGTTGGTCCAAAAAATATTCCTAACCCAGCTTACACGAATATATATGATGCTTTGTTGGTAATTAGCTAGAGAGAATCCCTGCACATGGCTTTCCAAATCAACACAACAAAATTAGATTTGTATGTTTCAAACATAATTCTCAAGAAATTAAAAATACCTGATAGCCATGGGTCAAACAATAACAACCTTCGCTTATGCATTCACTTTGACGGCTCTATCGGTGTAGATTGGTTCGAAAAGTTCTCATTTCTCAAAAAACTGCACCATAAATGAGAAAATTAAATCACAACAAATTAAAAACTTTAAAAAAACGAAAGTATAAAAAGAGTGTAGATACATTGGTGGTTGATTTTGATCATTACTTTATTAATTAGTGGCATTAATTTGTAACTCCTCATCTTTTAATCTGCCTCTAGTTTTACCATTCACTCTGCCAAACAGTTATTACAAGATAGTCTAGTTTATTTAAAAAAAAAAAAATAACAACATTCATAGTGCTCAGCTTGCAAGAATAAGCCTAAACTTAAGGTTGTTATTTTACATCAAGATTCAAGCCTAATAACCCAAAGTAACTGAATACAAGCATCTATAACAACCGTCCAAATCTTGTTTCCACAATTTTAAGTTTAGCCTACCCTTTAACCTGTACGCCTCGGTGTCAATTATCGAAACAAGCCTGCAACGTCATGAAATAGGAATAATAATGCATTAAACAATAGTCAAGTTGAACTAACTCAACCAAAAAGGAAACGCCACCCAACAGTCCAAACTCGCTGAACTCTCCAACGCATCTCCCAAGTGTAACTGCTACAACAAACAAACCAAAGAACCTCATATAGTCATTCCATCCGTCAATCTTTATTACCTTCACCTAGTCAGAACTCACTCCACAATTTCCATTAAAGTATAATATCTCACAATAATCATCCAACCTTCTCCTTATTAGCTACATTCATCTTGCTGAGTTCCCATTTGTAACATCTAGAAATTCTCCACCTAGTTAAATAAAAAAGAATTATTGAAACATCATTAAAAAGACAAAATCGGCTACAGAAAAACGTCTACAACACACATGGCCTTCCTTACTAGCTGTTATAAATAAGAACCGGCACAAAACTATACTTAAAGACTAGATCTCACAATGAATTTCACAAAAATTATGAGCTCTTTCTTAGATCTTGTTTCCAAAGTGATGAGCTCAACCTGCCGAACTTTATGTGTGTCCCGTCAATGCTCCACGAGAGATACTTGCTTCAGCATAGTATAGGGAAAGAAATACTCCACAATCAACACATTCAACAATAAATTCAGGAGAAAATATGTTTCCCTTAACTTAGAGTAAAAACACACGATTCATCTTGCTGAGTTCCCATTTGCTTAGCTACTGAAAAGGTACCAGCTCCTTGGCTTAGCTACTGAAAAGGTACCAGCTCCTTTCCCTTGAGCCCGGAAAGCAAGATCATATTCAATTATTTGTGCCATAAACTTCTTATCCTAAATCCCAACAGGACGCAGTTTTCTCATTTCACTTCTATTTTCTGCCTTCAAACCGCTCTCCCATTTTCCTTCTAATGCACTTGCACTAATATCACGCATTCCCTTGGCATACTTCTCAAACAGTCGTCGATACTCTTTAACTATTCCCCCCTGTTGCAAGCTCATCAAATTTGCGTACCTGTTGTCATTAATAGTGGTTGGAAACGATGCAACAATATTTCTCGAAATTCTTCCCAAGAACTGATTGGGGAGCGATCTTCCTCATACTACAACCTCTCCCGCGCTGCCTGCGTCCCAGCCCGCACGACCCCTTGCGCCAACAGCGCAGCCCTCCTTCCGGGCCGAGCCACCGCCCACCTCGTCAGATCCCGCCGCCGACACCACCCCGACAGCCCCAGCCCTAGCCCCCGTCGCCGAGCCCACACCCATCCCTCCTGATTCGGTTGCCACCCCTTTTCTCTTGTCCAAGCCGTTCAATTCGGGGTTTGGTTATTCCGGTGTTTGGCAAGTTGACAAATTTCACAGTTGAATAAAGTTGGACTTTTATTATGAAATAGATTTGGAAATAACTTAGAGAGATACATAAAATTAGGATGCCCTAACCGATAGTGTAATAACATTACTTCACTATCGTTATTTGTACTACGAGAAGAAAGAAATGAGGACTTGTCAATGGTTGCTAGGGATACTTAATCATCGTTGAGAATGTAAAGTCCAAAACATAGTTTAACACTGCCAATCATTCTCCCTGATTCCAAATCCTGAAAAACACATGAATTCGAATAAAACATAGCAACACAATTAAGATCTTGGGTTAACTTACTAATTGAAAGCAGATTGCAATCTAAATCAGGTACATGGAGAACATAGTCTAGAGACAGAGTTTGAGTGCCACGAATGAAACCTTTCCCAACTATTTTGGAATGCAATCCATTTGCAATTTTAACTGAGGAGTTGGATGTGTCAGCTTGATAATAATCTTGGAATAGCGATATATTCCCTGTCATATGGTTTGTCGTTGTCTACCCCTTTTACTGGTTGTCATAGCAGATGGATTGATTTTCTGAGCAACTAAGCTAGTTCCTTGAATTGTGCTCCCAAAAAGCTTTTGCAGGGCATCTATTTGCTCCTTGGTAAAGGGTGATGATTCTGCATCGGGGGTGTTCGTCTGAGCAGTGTTAGTCATATATGCTCGATTATCACGATCATTTCATTGTTTAGGCTTCCAATCAACAGGTTTTCCGTGAATCTTCCAACATGTTTCTTTTGTATGACCTGCTCTTTTGCAGTGGTCACACCATGGTCGTTCTCGTCTTTGTCTACTATCTCCTGCGGAAGCTAAGACTGTTGGATTATAATGTCGAGAGACAAGTGCAGATGCTTCATTGATTACAGGGACTGGGTCTATTTTACCCATTAAAATGTTTCTCCTGCTTTCTTCCCTTCTTACTTATGAGAAAGATTCACGAAGAGACGGTAAGGGTTTGGTTCCCATAATTCTTCCTCGAACTTCATCTAGGTTATCGTTTAGACCAAAGAGGAATTTGAATGTCCTCTTTTGTTCTATAATCTTCATGTATTGGGTCGTATCTTCTGTACATTTCCACGATGAGTCTCGAAGACGTCCAATTGTTGCCAGTGATGAGAGAGGTTGTTGAAATAATTGGTGACAGATTGGTCCCCTTGGCGAAGATCATGGAGGATCGATTCAATCCGAAATAGCTCTGACGTGTTCTCCTTACTTGAGTACTTTAGCTACCTCCCATATCTGATTGGTTGTATTATATAGAAGAAAATTCTCGCCTACCTCATTAATCATAGAGTTTATTAGCCAAGACATTACCATGTTATTTTCGGTTTTCCATTTCTTGAATTCAGGTTCATTAGGTTTTGGTTGTTCATTCTCTTTCGACAAGTACTCATCTTTACCCTTACCACATATGAACATCATAACCGACTGTGACCATTGGATATAGTTGTGGCCATTTAATTTATGACCAGTAATATAAGTAGATGATGAATCATATCCTCCAACCATTTGATCATTGTTTTTAGATGATGCCATGATAACCAATTGAATTATAAAACCAAAGGCAATTGTGGTACTTGGAGATTAAATGGGTCAAAGAAATATAGAACCTGGCTGCTGGACTAAATTGCAAATGACTATTTTTTATTTTTCTGGTTGAAATAAATTGAATAATTGGTGATATCCCAAGCTCACACAGCTGATGATCAAAACCCACAAAATTGTAGTCCACAAACTGGCAGAAGACAATAGAAACAAATGCTAGAGTAGAGCTCGACCAGAAAATTCAAATGACAAAGGTTGGGGTCTTTTTCCTGAGAGAGAATGATAGCCCTTTTGAGATGAGGGCTGAGATTGACGAGGTTTTAGGTTTTTTTTTTAAAAAAATATATATATATTTCCTATGCTCTGATACCATAAAGAAGTTCATTCTTCTTTTTTATTTTATTTTATTCTTCAATCAACATCTCAATATATACATCCTAGATGTAACAACCAAGAGAATCTTCTAGTGAGATTTCTCAACTAATATTGCTAAATATAGAAATAAACCTAAATATAGAAAAAAAAACCTAAATATAGAAATAAACCTAAACAAAGTAATTTAGTTACATTCTAACTTTGACTTTCAACATATTTTAATAAACAAAATCAAAATTTGAAAACAAAAAAAAAGTAGCTTCCAAAACCTTGTTTTTGTTTTTGCAATTTGGTTAGTATTCACCTACTTTTTTGAGGAAATATGGATACATTATAGGAAAGATGGAGCACATGGTAGGAAATTTGAGTAGAAATAAGCTTAAATTTCATAAACCAAAAACAAAAAACCAAATGGTTATCAAACGGGGCCTTAAAAATCTAGTTTTTCTTTGTGATCTCGAAGTAGAACAATATGAATAAACGGAACTGTGCTATTCAACTTAATCAAACCAATATTTTACATTCCTCCGACGAATGTAAGAGATTCTTTATCCATTCCAAGCATTTGAATTCTTCCTTGATTATTCTATCAATTGCTACTTACTTTCTTTCTTACTTCTTAATATATGAGCACATTCATGGAGAAATCACAAAATAACAAAGAGGCAAAGCAGTAAGTAAGATTGAGAGGAGAAGAGAGAACTCCAAGATTAGAGTGGTTCGGCCAATCGATGCCTACTTCCACTATGAGGTAACACTTTGATTTACTCTTTGAATGTCTTGCTTACAATACCAATCCCCACATTCATACAAAGCACACATCACTCACTCTCGCAAGTATTCATTCCAATTAAACATAAGAACACTCTCACAAACATACACTCACTTCCATACATTAATTTCTTTGAATACAAAATGAATCCCAAAATGATACTCAAGACATGAGTTTGCTAAGATCTTGATAACTGTTTTGAGAACGTTTGAATTATTTAAGATCAGTTGAAGTTGTCTTCTATTTGAACCGACTTTGCACTTGCCTTTACTTGCAGTTGTTCAAACTAGAACTCGTTGAGAGCTGTTAGTTGTTTGTAGAGTTGGTTGATGGAGTGTTTACAACTTGTATAATTCTTGAAACTACTTGATTGGTTTGTCTTGTTTAGAATCTGTTTTAGGATGGCACAACTTAATTATTATTTAGGTACGCACAACAAAATTCTTTTTTCTACAATGTAACCTTGACTGTTTGTAAACAACTTCACTTGTGACTTGTGTATTTACTTGAGCTACTTGCTTGGTCAATGGAAAAAAAGAACCATTTTTTAAGTAGTAGGGTTACTACTTAAAAATTGGTTCTTTTTTGCTATCTTCTGTTAAATTTGAGTTTATGGTGCTCCTTTTCTATGGCTAATGATATCTTGATCTTTGACATTCCATTCAGCTTGTAAGTGATCTTATTTTAGAAAATGTTCTTGCTATTTGCATATCCTCCTCATTGGGTTTGAGTTTTGTCCCAATGCTCTAATTAGGTTAAGGATGAATATCAATGCCGTTAGCATTTCCCTTATAGTTTTTTTTATTTATTTGCTTGTTTGCTCTATTATTTCTAACACTTTACCTTTAGAACAGCTTGCATCTGGTGCCGATGGTAGTATGATACGATCCGGGCCACGGATTATTATTAGGCCTTATTATTAATTAGGGTTTCTTGTAGGATTAGGAAATAGGAATAGGATTAGGAAGATGTTCTAAATCTATAAATAGGAAGAGTTAGTTCATTATTAGGAATTCAGAAAGTAGTAGTCAATATTCGGGCTCTGAGGGAGATTCTCTCTAGAGATTTATTAATACAAAGTAGTTTATCTTGCATTCTTTTACCTTTTTATATAATCTAGATCCTGGATCATATCAATTGGTATCAGAGCAGTTCGATCCGTCGTTGGCCAAAGATATGGATTATGAAGATGTGCGAGGACATCTGATGAGATTGATGGATTCTTTTAAAGAAGATATGAAAGAGATCATCAGAGAAAGTTTTAGAGATCTCAGAGAGAGTTGCAATCAAACTCTAGAGAGAAGCAAGAAAATAAAAGAGAAAAGTGAAGAAGATGAAGTTGATGTTGTGAATGAAATTGAAGATTTAGAAGAAGAAAGTAGAGATGAGCCTCCTAATTTTGGGAGAGAACTGCAAATAGAAAAGAAAATTAGTAACGATAATGTCCTTGAAGTTACAAAGATAGAAACCGAGCATTGTGTTCTTCAAAAAGATTCGATGGAGATGAAAGAAAAAAAGAAAAATAAGAAGACAATGGGTGAAGAAGATTATGTGAAGATGCACCGGGTTCGTCGAAAGTTACAGAAAAGAAAAGCCGAGCGCAACAAACACCAGCGAAGATGAAGATGTGGTTGGGGAAAGGTACAGTCGAGAAGGCGGCTTCTAGGGTTTGGCAACCGCCATCGCCGCCTCCGACACCGCCATCGCCGCCTCCGACACCGCCATTGCCGCTGCCACCTCTGCCACCACCGCCGCTTTCACCACCGCACCATCACCGCTGCCATCGACGCACCACCACCACTGCTGCCACTGCCACCGTCACCACTGCCGCCACCACCTCCACCACTACCACCGACGCACCACCGTCACCGATGCCACTGCCGCCTCCGCAGCCGCCGCCGCTACTGCCCCAACACCCTGAGGATAAGGTGGCTCTGTGGGGGGAAGTGTTGATACGATCCGGGCCATGAATTATTATTAGGCCTTATTATTAATTAGGGTTTCTTGTAGGATAGTAGTCTTTGAATGTTCTATTATTATCATCATTGTTTTTTTATTTTTGACTTGACTTCTACTTTGTTCGGATAGTAGTCTTTAGGATTTACATATGAGAGTAGACTTCAACTCTCGTGGGTTATAAGAGGGTAGACTTTAACTCTCGTGGGTTATAAGAGGGTTTAGGATTGAAATATGAGAATAGACATCAACTTTTTTAATGGAGAAAATGTTTATTGAATTGTTTTTTATACGAAACTAGAGTTCGACTTTATTAGGATAAGAGAATTAATATTTATTAAAGTATGAGAATTGACTTTAATTTTGTTTAGAGATAATTTGGATTGAAGTGTTGACTTCAATTTTTGTTATTATTATTTATTACTTTTTTTTTTTTACATTTGAAGACATTCTAGTAAAGAAAGTGATAGAATCCTCCTATCGTCTCTCCGTACTCAGTTCATGTAAAATCACGATTCTACCCCTAAGCTCCCACTTCCGTTTCTACCACTACGTGTGTACACGTGTTGGATGGGGGGCTTATCACGTCATCGCTCCTTGTTGGTTTATATTTATTTTATTATTTTTATCTTTTTTTTCTTCTTTTAGGATTACATTAAATATTATTTTCTATCATTACCTTTTATGATTGGGTATTATCTTTTACTTTTTACGTATTTTTACATATTTTCAAGCTTGAATGATCAAGCTTCATCCTTGAGAGCTTTCAATCAACTCGTCTCTCAAGCTCAAAGAAGGTGAGCTCTCAAATTTCCCTTTCTTTTTCTTTGTTCCTTAGAATTCTCAATCTCTTTGAGAGCTGAAGTTTCTCTACTGACCTCCTTATCTTTTTTCTTGTTTAATGCTTTATATAGAACTGAAAAAGAAGTTAGTAGATAACAACTTAGAATAGAGAAGATTCTTACTTGTTGGAATTCACAAAGAAAGGTATAGCTACAACTCTTCTATCTAATTTGATTACCATCATAAGACTCTAACCTACTGATCTTTCTTTTCTTTTCATTTTGGATATATGAAGCATAACTCAAAGGAAAATCAGTATATATAACCAAACCTTTCTTTATTCTAAGATTTCACTATATTTTACTTCTAGATGTTACAAGATTCAGTTTCCGTACATCATAATCTAGAACTTAATATGCTGTACAAGTGAATCAATACAAAGCAAAGCAAAAGGAAATTAGAACTTACTTGGAAGCTTTTACAAAGAGAAGGTATAATCACATCATATTTCCTATTTTGATTAGTTTCATGAATCTACGATCTCCATTTGATAATCTTTTATTCTATATTTTACTTTGGAAGCTTAGTGAATCATAGAATTATGAGTCTACATATCAAGGTTTGCTGAATAATATTTTCTTTGTTGATATCAAGACTTTGATTTTTTCTGAATTGATTGCTTTGATTGCAGTTTTGTTTCGTAGTGTCTTGTATATACGCCTTTAACAATAAACTTCCCTCTCTTTTATGCAGGGTCATAGCATCTTTTGATGCTATTCTTTGCCTTTCTGAGACATTCAATTTGCCAGCAAATGATGCCTAGGACCCTTGTGGTTTAGTTTATATTTTCCATTGTCTGGCAGTTGCTTGATGCAACGCTTGTTAATGAAGGGGTACTAGAACTTATTGTGGAAGAAAAATCCAAATGGCCAACAAAGTCTCAAGAGATGGAAATAGATGGTCAAAATGGTTATGATGGACTGAACAACGTGAGAGATTACGGAATGTAAATATTGAATTGGCAGTTGAGATTATTGGGAAATTTCTTCAAGGTACGGTTACTTCAAGGATTCTTCATTTGACTTGCAGGAATATGTCTGCAAACTTTAAAAATCTAGTTTATCTTTGTGAGCTCGAAGTAGAATAATATGAATAAACGGAACTGTGCTATTCAACTTAACCAAACCATTATTTTACATTCCTCCGACGAATGTAAGAGATTCTTTATACATTCCTCTGACGAATGTAGGAGATTCTTTATCCATTCCAAGCATTTGAATTCTTCCTTGATTATTCTATCAATTGCTACTTACTTTCTTTCTTACTTCTTAATGTATGAGTACATTCATGGAGCAATCACAAAACAACAAAGAAAGCAAAGCAGTAAGTAAGATTGAGAGTTGAAGAGAGAACTCCAAGATTAGAGTGGTTCGGCCAATCGATACCTACTTCCACTATGAGGTAACACTTTGATTCACTCTTTGAATGTATTGCTTACATACATTAATTTCTAAGAACACTCTCACAAACATTAATTTCTAAGAACATAGCTCTAAGAACACTCTCACAAACATACACTCACTTCCATATATTAATTTCTTTGAATACAAAATGAATCCCAAAATGATACTCAAGACATGAGTTTGCTAAGATCTTGATAACTGTTTTGAGAACGTTTGAATTATTTAAGATTAGTTGAAATTGTCTTCTGTTTGAACCGACTTTGCACTTGCCTTTACTTGCAGTTGTTCAAACTAGAACTCGTTGAGAGCTGTTAGTTGTTTGTAGAGTTGGTTGATGGAGTGTTTACAACTTGTAATAATTGTTGAAACTGCTTGATTGGTTTGTCTTGTTTAGAATCTGTTTAGGAGGATGGCACAACATAATTATTTTTTAGGTACGCAACAAAATTCTTTTTTCTACATTGTAACCTTGACTGTTTGTAAACAACTTCACTTGTGACTTTTGTATTTACTTTTGAGCTACTTGCTTGTTTAGGATCAACAATTTAGACATTATGTAGCTTTAACCAACTTACATGCTTTAGGAAAAGACTAAGCATGTAGGCACATTTCTGATTTTAGCATAATAAGTTCACTAATTAATAACCATTCTTCACAAATCTAGTCGATAGGTGTGAGTAGACTCAGCTGCTCTTTATCTTGTTTAGTGTTAAGTGAACAACATGAGGATTTTTCTCCTCTAGATTTACAGAGAAGCTTGTTTCAAACCAAGCTTGCTTAGGATTGTCCACTTTAGGAACTACTTAAGCATCCAGACATCATAACTAACCTTCTTATATGAAGGATGTTCTTCCAAGTTTAATAAGTTGTTTATATAGTATGAACTGAACTTTCTCCCTAAGGTGGTTAACGAAACAATTTCATCTCTTGCTAGATTCTTCAAACATCTATGAGTTTCTTTCTTCCATAAACCCCTCGAGCCTTTCCATTCTCCAAGACTTTTAGATGGATATTCATATGATGTTAGTTTAGGGAAAAACTATCACATCTTGGTAGCTCCACCCTTAGAACCAAATTGTTCTCTTTCAAGTTACTTTTTTTCAAACAAGAAACAAGATGTTCATTAAGAATATGAAAGAAGCAAAGGTTTAGATACAAAGAGATGAACATAAACAAAAAAGAAGAATCAATAAATAACAAAACATAGAGAAAAGACTATGGTGCCTAACAAGGCCACAAAAGAAACGTGAAAAAAAAAAACATCCAAAATACTTTAGCTCCAACAAAACAAGAACAACTACGAACTGCAAAAAGAAAGAAAACTGAGCCAAGCAAGAGGTGCAGAAGGCAAACAAAAATACTTAGAATGCTAAACTGCAAGAATCAAATAAGGTGACAACTAATGCATCCCACAAAACAAAGCTTCAAATATCTGAACAAAACTGTTTGAAACCGAACATTCCTTCAACTTAAATCCACATGCCAAACAAAGAAAGCCACGAGAATCCAAGCAAAAAGATATAGACACAAATGACGAAAAGAGAGCATGAAATTGCAAACAAACCAAACAAGCTGATAAATCGAGAAAACTTTTGATCCACGACATTCCTTTAGATGAAGACCACAAATAGAAATAAATTTGCATCTTCTAATATAGTGAAGAGGAAATTGAAGATAATATTGGTTGTGATTTAGGGCTTCCCCACCCAATATAGCCGTTGCTACCGTTGCTAGCTTCTCACTCCGAAGATATGATATCTCCATGATATAATTTTCACCGACTTGGACGATGCTTAGCCGTTGGCCCGTTTTTTCCTTTTTTATTAAATTATACGATTCCATCATTTGATCTGCTTGTAACTTTCTTAATTTATGACTGAATCGTGGAAGATTTTTACCTTATTTTTTAATTAACAAAAGCTACTTTTCAGGTAAAAGTCTATTTCCTCAATAACCTTTTTTTTTTTTTTTTTTTTTTTTTTGAAGTTACTGAGGTTGAAAACAAACTTAGTTAAAAACTATCCTACTATATTTTTAAAAGCGATATTATTATATATTTTTGCTATAGCATCTAGGTATAAAATTAATAGTCAACTTACTTTTTCAATACCTCCATTTCATTTTTAATTTTAGAGTTAATCTATATTTTTAATATCGTCACTGATCGTTAAGCTAATCATTATAAATAAGTTTTGCTTAAAATTAATTGACATATATTTTTATTAAGAAATTATAAGTGGAAGACCTTTTTATTTTAGAAAATTACAAGTTGGCGACTTAGGTAAAAACTATCTTACTTTCTCAATATTTTATTTTATTTTTTAGGTTAAAATACTATTTTGGTCCATCAACTTTCAACTTTGGTCCCTATACTTTCGAATGTCTAATTTTAGTCCCACAACTTTGAGATTTGTTCAATTTTGGTCCTTGAACTTTCAAATATCCAATTTTAGTCCTTACACTTTGATTTTTGTTCAATTTCAGTTTCTGAACTTTGACTTTTGTTCTAATTTAGTCCCTTCCATGTATAAGCCGATAGTTTTGCGTTTAAAAAGAATCTCTTCTCAACTCTCCTCTCTCACCTCTCTCTGTCTCATTTCTTGTCTTTTTTCATCCCTTTTCCACTCTGTTCATCATCATGAAAACAGAGTACAAATCAAAGGCTATATTCCTATCTTCTCATTCATCCTCAAGCTCCTGAAATCCATCTCCACATTGTCCTATTTTACTTCAAGCTATGAAGAAATTAAATTCTAAAAATCCAACAGTTCTTTTTCTGAATTTTTTTTTTTTTTATAAAATATAGAGCCCCTCTCGTCATCCTCAAGCTATGGAAGGCAATTTGGCTGAAAACCACTGGGGTTATGAGGAGGTTTGGCAGAGTGATTCAAATGATATTTAAATATTATCATCTCCATACAACAATCCTCTGTACAAATAAAATTATGGATATTTATCTCTCTGTTTTCCTTGTGATGAACGGGGAGGAAAAGAAAAAAAAAATTAGAAATGAGATAGAGATATGGGTTTACACTATGATTTTTACTCTGTTGTCATGATGTCATTACAGGGTGGAAAAGGGATAAAAAAAAATGAAACATTGAGATGTGAGATAGGAGAGTTTTTTTTTTTTTTTTTTTTTTTTTTAAACGGAAAAACTAACGGCTTATGCATGGGAGGGACTAAAATAGAACAAAAATCAAAGTTGAGGGACTAAAATTGAACATTTGAAAGTTCAATGATCAAATTAAATAAATCTCAAAGTTGAGGGACTAAATTGGAACAAAGTTGAAAATCGAGGGACCAAAATTGTATTTTAACATATTTTTTATTTTAAAGTTTATCTATATATTTTAATAGAGTGAATATCCCTTAACCACTTTTAAACATTTGTGTCATTAATAGACTAATCGATATAAACATGTTTGATCAAAATAAGCTTCAATTAAAATTAATTGACATATATTTTTATCAAGAGATTCTTCGTTCTAATTTGTTTGCCTTAAATATTGATGTTGAACTATCATAGCTCAAATATATTTAGCACGTATTATCCTAATTTGCTATAGCATCTAGGCTAATCAAATGTGTGAGATCGATCGTAGCTCAAGAGTAATTAGCCTGTATTATCCTTATATTGAAGTAGGTATTTTAAAGGTGTTTGTCTATTGAATTTCTCAAGGATTTTAAATGAGTATTTACTAATTGCTTCTCAAAAAACTATATCCAAATGAGTTATTGTAATAACTTAAAACAATTGCTCATTTTTACTGCTAAAAATAACTTCTCATTGTAATGACTTGACCCAAATTAGGGTTTAAACCTAAGTCTTTAACTCTAAATGCATGAAAACGATGTTCGACATATAGGGCATGTATAAAAACAAAACCACTTCAAATCGACTATTTACAAAAAGTTTATAAAACATTAAATCCATTAAAAGAATCGAAAGGTACCTAAGAGTCAAAACATAAAAGCTCGAGCAAATATGTCTACAACTTATCATGCCTCTGAATAGTTCATGCAAAAGGAATAAATTAAAAGACTCTACACAAAGTAATGCAGCAGGTTCTATGGTCATCTCTAGCTCAGTCGATCATCTATCTCTGTATAATCTTATAATACCTGTGGGGATTCCACAGTGGAAAGGGTGAGTTTTTGCAAATTTAATAAGGATTCCCCAGCTTGGAGACAGACATGCACAAGAATACAAACATCAGTAAACAAGTATGATCACCAACAAAACCAAGGGGTATACAAAACTCAAGTTTCTGGGTGCTAGGTTAAGAAATCTCGTCCTCGACGAGCACCTCGTAGAGTAGTCTAAAGATCGTAGACCTCAATACCAAAAGCTCACAAAAGTCCTTTGACTTTAGAGCGATTTGGCAACCTACTCCAGAGGGATCTGCAAGTCGAGCATCATGTTGGCCTTAGGCCTCATACTCACGGCGAGAGGTGGTGCCACACCAATCACCAATGAACCATATCAGGCCCATACCACATACCCGAAGGGTCGTGAGCCTGGCCGGCCGACCATCCACGGAAGTCATGCGGAGCGAGAGAAAATCACCTCAAGCTGGGGTGTGAGCCCGAATATCCTCGTCCACACCCACCTACTAGTCTCTTCTATTCGGTCTCCGTGACTCGTTTGGGTCCAAACGAGGCATCGAGTCGTGCATCAAACATCATGCAAGTCCATATCTGGATAATCATGCAAGTCCATATCAGGACAGTCCCTATCAAGACAATCATGCAATCACATTTAACTCGACCATATCAGGCAAACATACATGAATCATGCATCACTAGTCATATAAGAGGCAATGCATGAAATGTATATGCTCTCGATGCAATCAAATGCCACATATAATGCATATGGTCATGCTACAACAAGACAAATAAACTAATGCAAGTAAACTGACACATGTATTAACCACAGGTCCTCAAGAAGGGGGTAAATGGTCTCTTACCTTGGTCAATCCATTAATAGCTCTCCATGAATCCACTAGAAACTCCAACTAGCCAAACACAACTTCGAGCCCTGAAACAAACAAATCGGTCAAAACTAGTACCTTAGACCATCAAAATCGGATCTAGAATATCAAATTTATCAAATGGTGAAGAGAGAACCACATGTAAAGAACCATATCAAATTTATCGATATTTAGACAACTAAACTCTAAATGTGAAGAACCTAAAAAAACGTGTCCCATAGATACCTGGCGGCTACACGTGCCTTGCAAACTCGGCTCAAAGAACAAAATTAGGCTCGGGTCAAATCTGGTCAATATAAAAGTCAATGGGTCAAAATCTAGTCAAAGTGTAATAAAACCTCAACCAACCCATTTAAACCCCAAACCAAACACCCATTAACCTCTAGTCCAAACAACCATTAAATCCATAACCAAACGGTCTTAATCCACATTTTAAATGTCCATAAACAGGTAAATAAATACCTCTAATCCATAACTTAAATGATTTTAAAACACTAGCTAAGCAAGCTTAAATCACCTCTTGAATGACTTTAAACCACTAACCAAACAAGCATAAACCACACTTTAAATAACTTTAAACCAGCAACCAAACAAGTTTAATCCATCACTTATGTAACATAAACCAGCAACCGAACACTACCTATCCATAACTTGAATATCCTTAAACTTATTACCAAACATGCTTTATCCATAACTTAAATAACTTGACCTTGCAAACAAACATCTCTTATTCTCAATTTAAATACTTTTGTACCAACTTAAAATGATTTTAAATCCACACCTAAACATGGATCTTCTTCAACATTTGACTAGATCTAAAACCAAACCAAAGACTCTTTTTCTTCTACATTTAGACACCACCTAACCTAAACTCCAAAATAAGAGAGAGGGAGAGAGAGACCTTACCCTCACTCCGGCAGCGGCTGCCACGTAGCGGTGGTGGCAACTTCAACGGCGATGGTACAATTGAAACAAGGTAGGCTTCGTCGATGGTACAATTGAAAAACCTACTGGTCCTTTACTTGCTTCTTGGATTCGTAGCAATAATATTGTCATTTCTTGGATGTTAAACTCTGTCTCCAAGAACATTTCATCGAACATTTCATCGAGCATTCTTTTTACGGATTCTGCAAGAGACGCTAGCAGAACTCGATGGCGCCGTTACTCTCAACAGCGGCGACTCGAGCCGCTACGTCGAGGCCCGCACAAGCCCAGCTCCTCCCTCGCAGACGCAGACGGTGGAGAATCGCGACCCCTCCATGCGTGAACGACGAACCCAATGACTCAACAACACCCACGAAGTCGACTGGCGGCGGCGCTACAGTTTTAGGCGAGCTTGATTTTTTGCGTGACTTACCAGTTATGGATGGTGTGGACAGTAACAAACAAACCTAGTGTGGAGAAGAAAGAACCATTCAAAAAAAAAATCTTATCCTTAAAAGACCAAAATGCCCTTTCCTTACAACATAACCATAAAATTTCCTACCTCTTAAAAGAACTGAAATGGGTTATTACACCATTTCTTACCACTCTAATCATCCATCATTAACTAATCAATATAATTTCTCATTTATAATCCTTCATTTCTAACTATTCAAAATAACTCATTTTTAACTACTCATTTCAAATTTACATTCCAACAAGCTAATGTCTCTAACAACTCTACAAAAAAAACCACATCCAAACGAATTTTTCATTACAACTCCTAATTTCTAACTACTCAAAATAACTCTATAAATTAAAGATTATCCTTTTTCCTCCCTCCTCCTTTTTAACTGGAAATGTTTTTTATAAGTTTGGTGCTTTTGTAACTGTCCTATTGGACCACATTTCATCCTTAATGAAAGTGTTTCTTCTCCAACAAAAAAAAACTCTATAAATTAACTCCTCATCCAAACCTCTCCTAAAATCTTTATACCTCATATTTATTACACTAAAAGAATTGATTAGAAATGCAACTAAAAATCTTACTCGTTTGGGAAAGGAGAAGATTATTTATATATGAATAAATGATAATATCTTCATGAGACTTTTTTTAGTGAAAACAGAATTAAAGACGTGAAGGCTATTCACAAAATAAACAATATCATCTCATATTTGGAGTGTTTGTTGTCAAAATGTCATTAAGTCATGCTCTTTTGAGGAGAGGAGTTGGCAGGCATTGAATGAGAGTTGGGGAAGGTAAAGAGTTGAATGGATTTATTTATTTTATTTTATTTTTTAATTAACAACCATTGGAGGTTAGAATTTAAATTCATGACTTTTCTATCATAGAAATACGATTGAATTATTATTCTTGGGTGACAAATTGAATGAGTATTCTTGGATGCTTAATATTATTCAAAATGTTAAAATTGTGGAGGATCAAACATCCATTAGATAATAAGAAGGTCAAGACACCGTCCAACACATTTTAGGTGCAACCAAAAGCAATATCATGATTATTGAAGAGAAATTTATCAATATTAAATTACTTTTTTTCTTTTTTTATTCAAAAATATTTGGAGGTGAGAAATTCAAATCATAGTCTATAAACTATTAGATTTTCCATCATGTAAGTTATAGTAAGTTTTTTGGTATTATTGTTTAACATTAATGTAACATATTAGTTTTTTTTAGTACAAGTTACGGGAAGGGAGATTATAAATACCGATTTCAGGGATCAAATCCGACCGTAGTGTGGACATGTATCAACACTAAATTAGATAGTGTCATTGTCCCATTTGGTATTGTAACATGTAGTTTCGAACAAATATTTTTTTTAACAAATCTTATTAGTTATTTTGAGTATTTTTTAAGAGTAATTAGTAAATATTAATTTTTAAATCTTCCATAAATCCAACTAACAAATATCTCCTTAAAATCAAATTAAACAGAATCATTATAATTGCAGGACCCTTAATTAAAAAAAAAACATGTAATTTCACAATTAAAAAATTTTCCCCACAGCGTTAAATTAAGAAACTTTGGCAGCAAGCTTTAGTATGAGCAGTGAGCACGGAGGAGAGGAAGACGACAAGCAAAACTCAATGTCCAAAAAAAAAAAAAAAAAAGAAAAAAAAAAAAGTCGGTCACTTTCACAGGGCAACTACGCGTGTCAATGGGCGCGGCAGA
Source organism: Sicyos edulis (assembly GCA_036507275.1). Lineage (NCBI taxonomy): Eukaryota > Viridiplantae > Streptophyta > Magnoliopsida > Cucurbitales > Cucurbitaceae > Sicyos > Sicyos edulis. The sequence goes on from CM071853.1 coordinate 5,462,756, forward strand.
AAAAGATGGAGAAAAGGAAAATCGAAATATAGAAAAGCCGTTTTGCATTTCTTACCTTCCTCCAAAAGCACTTTTCATGCCCCCATTCTCGAAAACCGAGACAGATTTTCTGGGTATTTGGCTGAACAAGAACAACCTTTTTTATTATTTGATTCCTCTTTCTTTCGGTGGGAACAAATTATACTGTAATCATGCCCCAACCCCAACCTGTCTGGGACGATGCTGGTCAAATGCAAGTACCCATGCAACCTTTTACCTCTCTACTGTTTCTTCCATTTCTTTCTTCTTGACTTTTTTGGATCTGGGTTTGTTTCAAATTTTCAGTTTGAGTATTGTTTTCATTGAAGAGTATGATCTTTTCATTTTATTTCCATTTTTTTCTCATGGGGTTTGTTTATTTTTGCTGATTTATCGTTCTTCTTGCCGTTCTGGTGTCGTATTTTGCTTCATTTTCCCTATGTTTTTCTTTTTCATCCTCTGAAACTTGCGTGTCCTTTCAAGTGTAATGTTTATAGGTGAAGGAACTGGTTGTGACTGGTTTGAATATTTGTTTATTTATTACCCTTCTTTAATGGGTACTCTTCATTTTTCTTTGTTTTCCCCTCTTTTGTGGAGAGGGGTTTTGGACCTACTTTCTAATGGTTGACCATCTGTTGACTTCTTCAACACTTGATTTTCTCACTGGTTTTGCTGTTTTTTTGTTCTTGATGTTAGTGCTTTCATTGCTTTTGTGGGGTTTTTGTTTTTGTTTGGATGGTGGGTACCTTTAGGGCTTGAAGGCTCTTAGGCATCTGTACATTTTTTATTTGCATATTTTCTTCCATGTCTAGTAGTGTGTAGACCAGGAGATTAAAAGGCTAGTAACAGTACCAGGTCTTTTCATTTTTCTGTGTGAGATGAATTACAGTTTCTCACCTATGATTTTGTAGAAATGCTTATTTGTAACTCTATAAAGTAGTATAATAATGAATATATAAAATAGAATAAGATATAACAGAGGTGTGGAAGGTTGTTAGTTCTTGAGTGTTCTCTTCTAGTGACAGTGGTGAGTATATTGTCGCTGCTTCTGATAATACTCTGTTATTTAACCTGAGAGTTCTATTTTTTGTTTTTATTCTCATGCTTCTGCTAGGCTTTTTTTTTAAAAAAAAAACTCGTTGATATATGTTTTTTTTAATATTTCTACATCTGTCTGAGTGGGGTTTATCCTCGTTCTTTTGGATATAGGTTGGAAGCTTATATCTACGATTACCTTTTGAAGAGAAAACTATATGTTTCTGCAAGGTCTTTTCTGGCTGAACGAAAAGTTTCTATGGATCCAGTGGGTATGAATGTGTTTTGGTGCACTGCAATTTGAACTTAATGTATCTACTGACTTCCATATTTCTGTAGCTAAATTTTCATTTTCTTTTGAATCCCATTATACAGTTTTTGATGCTCCTGGTGGTTTTCTTTTTGAATGGTGGTCTGTGTTCTGGGACATATTCATTTCCCGCATAAATCCGCAGCACTCAGAAGCTGCTGATTCTTACGTCAAGGTTCATGTTTATTTGATATTTTAGCTGAACTAGTTCCTTGTACGGGTGTACTAAGGAAATTGGGGAAACCAACATAACTACGTTGCTATAATGTATCTTGATTATCAGGGATAAATTGCATGATATCATATGCGAAATTGGATAAGTATTTCTTGTGATTTTGTTTTGGATTCAACAGTCTCAGTTAATGAAGGCTGGAGATTTGCAGCTACAGCAACAATACTATTTGCAGAATCCGACTACTTCTAATAGGCTTGTTATGAGCAATTCACTCAACATACAGAACCCTTCAGTTGCAAATAGATTGACTGCAAAAATGTATGAGGAAAATTCATTGGCCAATGTGCTTCCACAGGTACTCTTGAAGATCTCAATGTAATATAAATTGTCTTTTTTGTCTTTTTTTTTTTCCTGTGTATTAAGACAACAATCTTGCAGAAAAGGTTCTTCAAACATGTAAGCCAGAATTCAGCCTCAATATTTGATGCCCAGCCTCTCAGGTGCCTCTCATCACATTTTCAGTCCTGCTATTGTTATGTTTTGTTCTGACAGATATACATATACTTACTACATTTAATTGTTTCATGTTCAATGTACTTGAACATTGGATTTATAGCCAGAGCCAAACACTGTGGAACAATTCAGATACTCGAAATAAGATTCAACGACTTTCAGGATCCAGAGTAAGCAACACTAAACAATGAAGATAATTTGTTTCTTTCTCTTTATCCCATATTCTCGGATGCAACTTTTTTTTTTTTAAATCATGGACACCTGTCTTGAAACAGAATTGGAATGGTCAGATGAATTCAGTTTTAAATTCCAGAGCTGGCACGACAGAAGGAATAGCAGGTATACTCCTTTTCTGAACAATACGCGTAGGGAATCATTGATTGTTACTTCACCCCCACCCCCCACAACCAAAAAATGAAAATAACAATAATATTAATAATTTCAAGCTATGGTGGTCGCCTATCTAGAAATTTAGAGTTTTTTGGGAATCAAGTAGTAGGGTCAGACAGTTTCTGTTTGTCTATTGATGGAATCCTTTTTAGTTTTGTCTGTAGGATTCTCTTGTATTGCTCTCAATAGTTTTTTCCTACTTCTCTCCTTGTTTTCTCTTTGTAAGGCTCATTGTTTGGGCCACCTTATCTCCATTTGTTTATCAATGGAAGTGTTATTGTTTCAATTGAAGTTCGTGTAAGTTGGCTAGGACACTCACGAATAAAGAATTAAAAAATGAGAAAGACCAGAAAAAACCAATGACATGTATCCTTTGACAGTTAGTTTATTTACATCATTCAACATATCTGATTCAGGATTTATGTTTCGGAGTGGTTTGACTCACCAAAAAAATGCAAATGGTAAAGGCTTTAAATAATAACATTTGTTAGAATTTTGATGGAGTTTGACGGTTAGTTCAGATAGTGGTTTTGGCACTTTCCAGGTTTTATAGTACTTTTGGCATGAAGTGGTACCCAAGTGTTCTCTAAATAAATTTGTAAATGAAACTATTTCTCAATTCATCCTGATGTTTTTTGGGTTGTTTCAGGATCAAATCAGGGCACCGGCCATTTGAATTTGAAAGGATGGCCTTCCACTGTAAGGATTTAAACTCAACTCATGAATTACATGCATTCTCCTTGTTCCAATTTTCGTATTCTCCGTTATAATTTAAAGAACCTGTAGTATTGATGGATACTGTAGAATGTAAGCTATAGAGAGTCAACATTCATGCGTTTTTTTTTCTCTTTCAAATGAAATATTGGATTAAGGGTTGAGAGGTGTAAGTTCGGTAAAGAAGGTGTTGAATTATGTTAAACCACCAATCAATCCAAAAGCCTAAGCTAATGGATTGGGGTAAATTTAATTATATCAACCAACACTCCCCCTCACTTGTGGGCTTTGAAATTTGAGAAATGCCCTACAAGTGGACTTTAATTTTAATTGGGGATGAAATGACTTGGCAGGAAGTCGAACTCATGACCTCCTGCTCTAATACCATATTAGAGAATATGGGGTTCCACCTCAAAACCTATTGGGCTTTGAAATTTACCATATTAGGTAAATTTAATTATATCAACCAACACTCCCCCTCACTTGTAGGCTTTGAAATTTGAGAAATGCCCTACAAGTGGACTTTAATTTTAATTGGGGATGAAATGACTTGGCAGGAAGTCGAACTCATGACCTCCTGCTCTAATACCATATTAGAGAATATGGGGTTCCACCTCAAAACCTATTGGCAATGAGAGGAGTAACTCATATTCCTTATAAATGTGTTGAAGACTCCTCACCTTTCCAATGTGGGACAATTGCCACATGGTGAGCATAGTGAGTACCTCCAATAGAAGGATATGCTTAGTCCGTCATGTGAACAATAAAGAGCCTTGAGAACTTTACTCACTGATGTTCACAGAGGATCAATATTAATTTTTTTCAATTTTTTTTTTGTTTAGATAATGGGACTTAGCATGTGAGCAATAGTATTGGTTGATGTAAATAAAATTTATCTTAACCGATCAGTTTAAACTTTTGGATTGATTGGTGTTTTAACATGATTCCACATGATATAGAGTAAGAGGTCTTGTACTCAAATCCATGTCAAGTTGTTTCATCCCCAATTAATAATGATTTTCATTGGTTGGGTATTTTCAAATTTTCAAGTTCACTAATAAAGAATCTTGATTGATATAATTGTAGATATTGAGACTAGAAAGACTCTTTCTTTTTTCTCTGTATTCTAATGAGTAAATGAGAGGTTTCTTAAATAGAGACCTCAATGTACAAATAAGGTAAAAAAAAAATGCAATAAATCCTATACAATAATATCATTCTAATTACACCCAATTGATTTAGTGAATATGGAAGTAATTGATATGGGAAAATATGGAAATAATCAACATAATTCTACACTCCCCTCAATTTGGATTGTAAATCTTTGTACAAGCCAAGCTTGGAGTTGAATTCTTCAAAAATTGCTCTTGGTAATGCTTTAGTGAGTATATCAGCAACTTGCCGACGAGATGGAACATAGTTCAATTCCACAATGTTATTGCTGACCTTCTCAAATATGAAATGTTGATCTATTTCTATGTGTTTTGTTCTATCATGCTGAACGGGATTCTTTGCAATACTTATGGCAGATTGACTATCACAAAACATTTTTACTGAGTTTTGAGTTTCAACTTGCGATTCGATTAATGAGTTTACGAATCCATATTCCTTCACACATTCCCAAGGCGAGAGCCCTATATTCAGCTTCAACACTACTTCTTGATACAACGGTTTGTTTCTTACTTCTCCATGTGACTAGATTACCCCAAACATATGAGCAATATCCTGTAGTGGACTTTCGATCAGTTAATTCGCCTGCCCAACTAGCATCACTGTAGAGTTCTACCGATCTGTTTGAGGACTTTTTAAATAATAATCCATGACCAGGGGTGCGTTTCAAATATCTCAGTATTCTGTTCACAACACCGAGATGTTGTTTATTTGGGTTATTCATATATTGGCTGATGATACTAACGGAGCACGCAATATCAGGTCTGGTATGTGACAAGTAGATTAACTTTCCAACCAGTCTTTGATACATGCCTTTTTCAACTGGAATGTCATCTTCCCCTTGCTGAAAGACCAGATTTGGGTCCATAGAAGTCTCCGCAGGTCTACAACCAAGATTTCCCGTCTCCTTTGATAAGTCCATGATATATTTTCTCTGAGAAATTACAATCTCGTCATTGGATCGTGCCACTTCCATACCTAGAAAATATCTTAAGCTTCCCAACTCTTTGATTTCAAACTCAGTAGCAAGTATCCTTTTCAGTGTGTGGATCTCTTCACTGTCATTCCCAGTAATGATGATATCATCAACATAAACAATTAAGATTGCAACTTTATTAGTTGAAGATTTTACAAACAAGGTATGGTCAGCTTGACATTGATAATAGCCACTTTTGATGAGAGTTTTAGAGAATCTGTCAAACCATGCACGAGGAGATTGTTTCAAACCATACAATGCTTTGTTTAGTTTACACACCATATTTCTATTGGAATCATCTTCCATTCCAGGAGGAACTTGCATATAGACTTCTTCTTCGAGATCACCATTGAGGAATGCATTTTTCACGTCAAGTTGGTGAAGCGGCCAATCTAGGTTCACAGCCAGTGACAACAGAACACGCACAGTATTCGGTTTTGCAACAGGGGCAAATGTTTCTTCGTAATCTATCCCGTAGGATTGTGTGAACCCTTTTGCAACTAGTCTTGCTTTGAATCGTTCCACACTCCCATCAGATTTGTATTTTACTGTGAAAATCCATTTGCAACCAACTGGACTCTTTCCATTGGGAAGCCTTGTGAGCGCCCATGTCTTATTTTTTTCAAGCGCACTGATTTCTTCATAAACAACCTCTTTCCATTTTGGATCTTTGAGAGCATCTTGGATGTTATACGGAATGTGAGTGTTGTCCAACTGAGTCACAAAAGCTTTATAAGTAGGAAGTAATTTTCCATATGCAACATACTTTTCGATGGGATGGCTATGATACGATCCGCCCTTGGCATTTTAGGAATATTAGTATTTATTAATTATTAGTTAATTGCTATTTTTAAATGTATTGGGCTTGGGCCTATTATTAGTCTTTTATTAAGTAGGTCAAATTAGGGTTTAGGGCTATAAATAGGAGTTGTTAGGTCATTGTCAATCATCCATTGAATTATCTTCTTTGTACTCTGGGCTCTTTGAGAGATTCTCTCGAGAGATTTATCGTAGTTTAATAAAAAGTGTGGTAGGTTCTATCATTTTGGTATCAGAGCCATTTACCGATCCGGGAATGGTGACGACTAAGATGGAGACGAGAGTTCAGGAGTGTGAATCGAGTGGGGCCGAGATGGCAAAGAAGCAACAGGAATTCGAGGCTCAACTGGCAGCGATGAATAGTCGGCTGGACCAGGAGATCGGTCAGATTAACCTAAATATACAGAAGTTGCTAGAACGAATACCGGAACAACCTAATCCCGAGACAAGCGGTGGGGACAAGGGAAAGGGGGTGCCAACCGAATCGGGAGGGTCAGGGGAGGGCTCGGCAGCAGGGACCGGCACGGAAGGCGACAGAGAGGCTGTCGGGGTGGGGCCGGCAGCGGAGCCGGGCCTGGCGAAGGGAGGAGATGGCGCGGTGCGGGCGCTGAGCGACAGGCCGGGAGCAGGCGTGGGCGGGCGCGCGGGTTGGAGCTCAGGTGGAAACGGCGCTGGAGGTCCCGCTTGCTGGGGCGCAAGCGCGAATGGCGATGGTAGCGGGGGCGCGGGAGGACGCACGGGCTGGGGTCCGGGCGCTGGCGGTGTGGAGGTCGGGGGCTGGGGCTCGAGCGGGGGCGCAAACGCGGTGGCGTGCGGCGTCAGAGGCGAGCGCGGGCGTGGGGGCTATAGGTCGGGCGTGGGCGTGGGCAGCGCGGATGGCTCGGGCTGGGGTCCGGGCAGCGGCGGAGTTGGGGTCGAGCGGGGGCGTAGGGCCTGCGGGTCGGGAGTGGGGCACGGCGGGCTAGGCAGTGGTTGGCGCGGCAGTCAAGGGGGACTGGGTCGGGTCGGGTTGATCGGGCCGGGTCGGTCTGGGCCAGTTGGGTTGGATCGGAGAGAGAGGTACTCGGGGTTTGGCGATGAGGGTAACAGCGGGGGACCGGGAGGCGAGCGAAAGGTGGGCGGCCGAGTCCTCGAATCACCGGAGGAGAGGAGGGTGCGCATCGGTTATGAAAGGCCGATAGCGCACGACGGTTGGAACGATCGAGGCCGAAATTGGGTTGACGATTTACCAGGACCGGAGTTCGGCCAAAGAGGAGATCCAAGGGTCGTGGGGAGAGAAAACAGGGTTCTGGAGGAGAGGAGGTTGCGCGTGGGCTATGATAGGTCGTTGGGCGCATGACGGTTGGAACGATAGGGGTGGAATGACAATGTCCGAAATAGGGGCGAGATTTGGGTGGGGAGGAGAAGAAAGATTTGAGCGGGAATTCGAGAGAGTAGGAGGAAGGAAGGACCGGGATGTGTGGGAGATTCGGAAATTGGAGATGCAGGTTTTCAAGGGTCTTCTTGGCGACGAGGATCCGGTAGGATGGTTGAGTCGGGTCGAGCGTTATTTCCTAGTAAACAAGTTATTTGAATATGAAGGGGTTGAGGCGGCAGAGGTTATGTTTAGAAGGGAGGCTTTGGAGTGACTGATGATGAGGAGGAGGACCAGTGCTCCTTTTCGTTCGTGGGCGAATTCAAAGATGGGTTGTTGGAGCGTTTCCAACCGGTGGCCTGAGCCAATAAGTATGCCAACTTCATGAGTTTGAAGCAAATAGGAGCGGTGAAGGAATATCGCCGAGCTTTGAGCGCTTTGCTAAGGGAATGCACGATATCGTATGAGTGCATTGGAGGAAGTGGGAAAGTGGGTGAAAGAGGAGATACGGAGCGCGATCGTAAACTACGACCAGTGGGCATTGAAGAGAAAATGTTTATGGCCCAAGTGATTGAGGATGATTTTGCTTTTGGGCTACCCAAAACGAGGGAAGTACTTCGCAATGATCAAGGCTAAAAGCGAACGATTGTATCAGGAACTGGAAGCACAGAGATTTTGTCCCACAGGACTACAACCGTTCACCCGACGTCTTGTAAAAAACTCACTAAAGCCGAAATTCAAGCTAGAAAGGACAAAGGGTTATGCTTCCGCTGCGATGAACAATTTTTCCCAGGACATCGTTGTCAGAAGGAGTTCCAGAACTTGGATGTGTGGGTCGTTCGGGATGCGCACGACGAGTGCCGGGATCTTTGATGATGCAGATTTTTGCGTAAGACGGGGTGAAAAGATGGCATCGGAGATGGAACACCTTGAGGACAAGGTGGCTCTTGGGGGGGAAAGTATTGATACGATCCGCCCTTGGCATTTTAGGAATATTAGTATTTATTAATTATTAGTTAATTGCTATTTTTAAATGTATTGGGCTTGGGCCTATTATTAGTCTTTTATTAAGTAGGTCAAATTAGGGTTTAGGGCTATAAATAGGAGTTGTTAGGTCATTGTCAATCATCCATTGAATTATCGTCTTTGTACTCTGGGCTCTTTGAGAGATTCTCTCGAGAGATTTATCGTAGTTTAATAAAAAGTGTGGTAGGTTCTATCAGGCTAGTACAACTCCTAACACCTTTTCTCTGAGCAATTGGTAATGTTAGATCATCAACAACAGGTGCCATAATAGTAGTATTCTCATTAGTGGAGTTTACTGGCGATGGATCTGGTTCAGATGATTGGCATTCTTGGTTTTGCACGACAACCTCTTTTCTTCTAGTGTAGACAATAGGCATCATTCGAGGTTCAGGAACTTCAGGGATACTTGACTGAGAGACAGGTTGCTCATTTTCAAGAATAATGGGAATATTGGGTTGAGGAACAGATGACTCTACTTGAGGAATAATGAGAATAGGGGGCTCCACAACAAAGGGCTCAAATTCCATCGTATTCTCCCCCTGAATTTGAGATTTGGTGAAGAAATGTTGGTTTTCAAAAAAAGTGACATCCATGGATGTGTATATTTTCCTAGTGATTGGAGAAAAACATTTGTACCCCTTGTTGTGCGATGCATACCCTAGGAAAATACACTTAATTGCTTTTGAATCAAGTTTGGACTTTTGAGGAGAATGGTTATGGACAAACAAAGAGCAACCAAACACACGAAGAGGCAAGTTTGAAGAGAGGTTGTGGAATTGTGGATGAATTTGAATTAGAACATCGCGGGGGGATTTAAAAGTGAGGACACGACTAGGCAGACGATTTATGAGAAAGGTGGCAGTGAGGATAGCTTCCCCCAAAAAATGCTTCGGGACATTGGAGGAAAACATGAGAGAACGGGCTACCTCAAGGAGATGTCTGTTTTTCCTTTCAGCAATACCATTTTGTTGAGGAGTGTCCACACATGAACTAGTATGAACAATGCCATGAGATAAGAGGTATGAGCCAAGATTGGAATTGAAATAGTCTCGAGCGTTGTCTGTTCTAAGGACTTGGATTTTACTCCCAAATTGATTAGACACCATTGCATGGAAGGAACGAAAGAGATTGGAAGTTTCATATTTGTCTTTCATGAGGAAGGTCCAAGTCATTCTGGTATGGTCATCAATAAAGGTGAGGAACCATCGTGCTCCTGATATATTCTTCACCCGAGAAGGTCCCCATATGTCACTATGGATTAGAGAAAAAGGCGTAGAGGATTTATAAGGGATACTCGGATAAACATTTCTTGTATGCTTAGAGAGTTGACAAATTTCACACTGAAAAAGGTTCGATTTGGTATTAATAAATAAAGCAGGAAATATTTTTTCAAGGTACATGAAGTTTGGATGACCTAGGCGAAAATGCCATAACATAACTTGACTTTCAATTGATAACGACTACGATTTGGAAACAAAGTGTGGACTTAGCACATAAATTAGGACTTGGACTTACGACCGAACGCGAATGCCATTTGTCTTGAAGAAGATAGAGGCCACCATGTTGCCTAGCACAACCAATCACCTTCCCCGAATCCACCTCCTGAAATTCACACATATTTGAATGAAAGTTAGATGTGCAGTTTGAGTCACTTGTAAGTTTACTAACAGACATCAAATTGAAGTTCAATTTAGGAACATAAAGCACATTCGAGAGATAGAGGTCATCAGTCAATTTTATGGACCCTGTTCCTGTAACTTCGGAGAGAGAACCATCCGCGATACGAACTGATGAGTATCCAGGATGGGATTTGAAGTGCTGAAAAAGGGTGATGTCCCCAGTCATGTGGTCAGATGCTCCGGAGTCCACGATCCAGGGTTTATGGTTGCCATGTTGCATAGATAGACAAGAAAAACTCGTACCTTGGTAATCAAGATTGCTGGATGGTTTTCCGCCCGAGGATGAGGATGTAGAGGCTGAGAAAGAGAGGTGACCGATCATATTCTGTAATGCTTCCAATTGCTCCTTTGAGAACACAACGGAATATGAAGAATTCTGTGGATTAGTAACAACATGAGCATGAACTTGATTGTCAACATTCACTTTCTTAGTAGGTTTCCAATCAGCAGGCTTGCCATGTATTTTCCAACAAGTTTCGCATGTATGACCTGGTTTCTTACAGTGATCACACCAAGGACGATTTCCTCTCTTAGATCTGTTTTCTTGAGAAGAGTTGTGTGTTACCATGGCTGAAGCTTCTGGTCCTACAAATGACTCTGTCGCAGGCATCATTAACTCTTTTCTGCTCTCCTCCCTTCGAACTTCAGAAAAGGCTTCTCTGAGAGAAGGAAGAGTTTTTGTACCCATAATTCTTCCTCTGACATCGTCTAAGTCCTTGTTGAGGCCCAAAAGAAATCTCAAAACTCTCTTTTTCTCAACAATATCTTTGTAAAGTTTCATGTCGTCTCTACACTTCCAAGTGTAAACTCATACATATCTAACTGTTGCACTTTTGAACTGGAATAGGTTTCACGAGCTTTCAGAACTGGAATAGGTTTCACGAGCTGCATCCCATATTTCTTTTGCACTTTTGAACAGGAGAAAATTCTCGCCAACCTCGGGAGTCATGGAGTTTAAGAGCCAAGACATGACTAAATGATCATCAATTTTTCACGATCGATATTTCGGATCTTCCTCTTTAGGGACATTAGTATCGTCAGTTAAATGACCATCCTTGCCACGACCACAAATATATATAAAGACTGATTGATTCCATTGGAGAAAATTGTGACCTTGAAGTTTGTGATTAGTCACAATATGAAAGGAGGAATCATGAAGTTGGATTTGAGATTGAGATTGAGGTTGAGATTGAGAGGAATTGTCGATTGTCACACTTCCTAGACCATGTTTTTCCATTCTCCTTTGAAGTAGAGTAAATTGGATTTACGGAGGAAATTGCAGTTTTTTTTTTCTTTTTTTTTTTTGGAATCTGGGCGGGGCGGATCTGATCTGGGCAGGTCGATTATGGGCTGGTTTGGTCTGGGTGGGTCAAATTTAGGGTTTAGGATGTATTAAAGTTGGATTTAGCAATGGAAAAGATTGACAAAATTCCACGGAAGAAAAAAAATTGGTGCGATTTGGGAAACAACGCAGACGAAAAAAAATTCAGAGTAAGATCTGGAAAAAAAAAATTCTCTAAAAAAAAATTTATGATGAGCCTGGAAGAAGCCACGAATTTAAAGATGGAGACCTTCGCAGAGAGAAACAACGTAGAAGATGGCGTTGATGAAAGAGTCGCCGATTGAAGCACGTTGTCGAAGGAGAACGTTGCTGGACGAGGCGCTCGTTGAAGTTGAAGGGCTCGCCGGAGGGGTAAGAGAGATTGTGGCTAGAGCTCTGATACCATGTAGATATTGAGACTAGAAAGGCTCTTTCTTTTTTCTCTGTATTCTAATGAGTAAATGAGAGGTTTCTTAAATAGAGACCTCAATGTACAAATAAGGCAAAAAAAAAATATGGAATAAATCCTATACAATAATATCATTCTAATTACACCCAATTGATTTAGTGAATATGGAAGTAATTGATATGGGAAAATATGGAAATAATCAACATAATTCTACAATAATTAAATTGACCATAACCTATCAGTTGAAGTCTTTGGTAATTTAACAAGATTCATCTAATAAATCTCCCAAATTTCAAGGTTCTTCCACCTGTCTAATTTTACCTCTTGAAAATGAAGATGAGAGTAATATGGGAAAACTTCTTGCTGACCACCTGAGGCATCTTATCTTAGGTGATTGTTTGCGACAACTTCATTCTTATTTTATCGCAGTCATATTTTCTGATCTAATAATTCTTAAGGTTATAAATTGAAGGATACTACTTGCCTATTGTTCATAAATTAATATGCTGGGGAGATTTGATTTGTGTTCTTTCTGATACATTTTACCACTTTTAGGTATTGGATCCTCTTAGCTTTGGGCTTTTCCAACAACCCGAGTCATTCGTCCAATTGCCTCGCACTTCTAATCAATTTCAGATACAGCATCCATCTATGAATCAGACACCTCGAAGCTTGGGAATTCCTTCTACCAATATGGCATGCCTGAGATCGAGAGTGCCTCTAAGTCAAAATATGAATGCAGGAAAGGATAAACAATCATCTTTTATCGACATGTCTGATGTTGATTCACTATCCCCAGTTTGTCATCCTGTTTTGCCATATGTAAATGCAGACATGCTGATCAAGGTTGTTTTCTATATATATATATATATATATATATATATATATATATCATTTTTTTAAATGTGATTGGAGGAAAATATTGTTTCTCACAGTGTATCATTTAATTTATTTTCTTTTAAACTTATTGAAAGCATGGATCGTTTGTTTTTTCATTGCTCTGTTTGATTTGTTCTTAATTGTCTATTTCTAAAACTAAATTTCTTAACTCGGTTTTTTAAAATCTACTTTTTGATGACGTTTATAATAAACTAGCCAGAGCTTCGGAAATAAAAAGAATTAGTTTGTTTCTTATTTAAAAAATGTTTAAAGAAAGTATAAAGTATAAAAAAGAAATTTGTAGTAAACAGGCTTAATTTATAAAAGCAATAAACTGAAATCTAAATGTTATCAAACTTGGCCTTCTTTATATGTATGCTAAGAGTTGGATTTTTTTTCTTTCTTTTTTTTTTTCCCTTTAAAAAATATTAGTGGTTAACATCATTTATCAGTTACAGGAGCAACAACCGAAGATTGATAGCCAGAAGCAGCAACAATTCTTGGAGAATCCAGTTTCGAGTCAACATTCTCAAAATTCAAATCACTCAATTCCGCAGCAAGATAAATTAACCAGTTCAGGGATCACAAATGTTGATGACCATATGTCCAATAACTTTCAGGCTAATAATCAGGTTGACAAACCAACATTTGTGTTTCCAAATGACATTGCCGTTCCCCTCTTGCTGATCAAATATATATGCTCTTTGGACTTCTGCACTGCAGTGCTGAATGCATATCTATCTCTCTATTTTTTTTTCTCAAAATTAAAATTATACCTTTTATTGAAGTAGTAGGTTATAAAAGTTTTTTTAGGAAAGTTTTCATGTTTATTCATAAAGGAAGTTTTTCTAGAAAAAGGTATTATGTTAATTCATAAAGGAAGTTTTTCATCTTTTCTTTTTCTACTTGAGCCACCTAAAAATAATCTGGTTGTAGATTTGAGTATTTTCTCATTATTACTTCTGATGAATCTAATGAGCATAAACAAATGAAACGAGAATAATAATGTTCAAATTGGCAGTTAAATAATGAGTTAACACATGGCAGGCTGACGTGGACTGTCTCATGGATGGTGGAGTATTAGATGATGTGGAGTCTTTCCTGTCGCCCGACAAATCAGACGAAATAGATGAAGTCGGTTCGTTATCTGATGCTAACGAAGGTATGAATTATGATGAAGTTTTTGAGAATGGTCTGAGGCTATTTCAAGAGATTGTATTTTTAATTTGATCGAGGAAATATGCAGGCTAATATTTTTCTTCCTTTTTTAAATCATTCATGTAACTGAAGACTCCAAACTGAAGGAAATTCGTCTTATTCCTGCAAGTACAAATGAAGTTGAATGTTGTTGCTTTTCATCTAATGGAAAACTACTTGCTACTGGTGGACGTGACAAGAAGGTGAAATATGTTAATATTAAGTGGCTTATCAAAATTGTAAAATCTTGTGCAGGTCTTGACTTTTATTGTTCTTGATGACTTGTTAAAAATGCTACTTTATCAATATATGTAAGCTTGCATGTCTTAGTTTTTAGGACATTTCTGAACAATTTTATGGTGCAGGCTACATTGTGGTGTACAAAGTTCTTTACAGTAAGGTCCACACTTGATGAACATTCGCAATGTATCACTGATGTTCGCTTTAGTCCAAGGACATCGAAGATTGCAACATCATCAGGTGACAGGACCGTCAAAGTTTGGGATGTTGATAATGTTAGTGAACCTGCTCTCTTGATCAATGGGTTTAATCCATTATATATTATATTGTTTTATTCTGACAACTGCCTGCCTATTCTCAAGTTTCAAGTACAGAACAGTAATTTTATTTTGGCAAGCTTTCAAGAATAATGACTTTTTTTACTTCGGTTTTGAGACAATCTTTGATTTCTAAATGATATGCACACACACATACAGCAATCTTGCGCTATAATTTTGCTCACGGCCTCAAGGGGTCAATCTGTGATATGATTGATCCCAATGATCATCGTCCGAGTTTCAATCTGTAATGATGAGCATGTGATTACATTTTACAGCATGGCCAATCACTTTGGACTTTTACTGGACATTCTACTGGAGTCACATCACTGGACTTTCATCCTAGTAAAGAAGATCTAATTTGCTCTTCTGATATTAGTAGCGAGATTAGATACTGGAGCATGAAAAATGGTAGATGTGTTGGCATTTTTAAGGTATAGATAATTTTGATTGCTTCGTATTGATCTGTACATCTACATTGTATTTAATTATAAAAACATCACCTCTTGCATAGTAATATGTTTGACAACTAAATCAGGGTGGTGCTACGAAGTTAAGGTTTCAACCTAAAGATGGAAGAGTTCTTGCTGCCGCAGTGGGGAATGTTGTTTCCATACTTGACATAGAAACCCAAGTTTGCAGGCTTAAATTACAGGTTTGTGGATGTAAACGTTACTCGTTTCTTTTTTATATAGACTTTTTAATCAACTTTTAAGATATGTGCATTAGTAACAAGTAAATTCCAACCATTGGCGAAGAGGACTTCGAGGAACCAAAAGATTATGAGTTCAATCTATAGTAACCACCTACCTAAGAATTAATTTCTTACGGGGTCCCTTCACAGATATAAAAAAGAATAAACCTTCCATGGGATATTTACTCATTTATTAAATTTAGAATTTAAATGAAAGAAAGTTGTCTATATGTATACTTGTTTATTGAATAAACTGATTTGAATACTCACAAATATAAAAAAGAATAAACCTTCCATGGGATGTTTACTCATTTATTAAATTTAGAATTTAAATGAAAGAAAGTTCTCTATATGTATACTTGTTCATTGATCGATTGTTTAGGATCTTGAAAATACTGAAATGAAAACCTAATGAGTATTGCCTATGTTGTTTTGTCTTGATATGTACGGCCACCCTGCTTGCTCGAGGGAGTAACAAGGTTGTGCATAATATATATCTCAATCCAATTTATAGTGTTTTGAACTTTCTGGTTTGCCATTTCAGGGTCACAAAAGCCAAATTCATTCGGTGTGTTGGGATCCTTCCGGCGAATATCTAGCATCTGCAAGTGACGACGTAGCTAAAGTATGGAAATTCGGTTCTGGTAGCAAAGGAGATTGCATTCATGAGTTGAACTGCAATGTTGTCTCTTTTCATAGCTGTGTTTTTCATCCCACCAATACTTCTCTTTTGATCATTGGCTCTCGTAAGGTAAGTTGCCCAATAATTGAGCGAAAATTTGGAAATCTCCTCTGGAAGCAAATAATTTATAAAATTTACCATGCATTTGTTTTTAAGAGCCACTCCAAGTTGCTTTGTTTTACTCTCATATATGCACATGTAAAGTATGGGAGTTCTGCATAACTTGAGCCGTCTTTGGGGCCATTTATATAGCCCGGTTATTATAATCCAACCCACTTATGGCCCACCGGTTATAATAATCATTAATCTGTGGTTGACCCGAACTCAAGCTGTCATTTCACATAACTTCCACTGCCTTTCACATAACCCATGCCCCATTTGACATAATCATTTAGTCTTCTTTGTTGTAATAACATGCACCGTCCTCAAGGGGGGTGACGTAGTAGTTGAAGACTTGGGCTATGAGGTATGAGGGTATGCTTCCCTCAAGGTTCCAAGTTTGAATCTCCCTTGTGACATTATTCCTTTGATGTTTCCGGTGCTTAGCTAGGGACGGGCGTGGTTACCTTATTTGAAAAAAAATAACATGCACTCTAAACACGGCTAAACACGGCTGTGTTTATAATAACTCACCCAATAAGGCTCCATGTTTAAGTTGTATAATTTTTTTGTGTTGCAATTACTGAATCCACCTGGGCAGACAGAAACATGCCATGATGTCATTATAAAATAGCTTGATGTAAATCCATTACTTTTATACTCTTTCTGATATTATTTAGCATTGAGTATTTTTAACTAAGCGAACTGAATGTAGCTATTAACATTAAAGTTTGTTCTGTTTGAATGGAATTGTTGGTTTCCAGACTCTGGAGCTTTGGGATATGGCAGAAAACAAGACGAGGACACTGCTTGCTCATGACAATCTGGTATCAGCCTTGGCTGCATCAAATGCCACTGGTTTAGTTGCTTCGGGCAGTCACGACAACTGTGTCAAGCTCTGGCAGTAACGGAATCGACGAGCTCTCTTCTCCAACCAAAATATAACCTTAAAATTTTCTGTTGCCGATAGCCATACCATACATCTCAGTTGCTTTTGTTGTTTATAATTAGTTGCTTGTTTTAGATTATGACTAACTAAATTCAAAAGTGATGTTTAGGTAAAGATGTCCATCGAGGTTGCATTATGTAAATAATAATATTAACCATACAACAGTTTTTGTTATGTGCACGTTTGAATGGTTTGATGCAATCTCTTACAAGTGAAGATATTCATTTCAAACTTAAATCAGTGATATTATATATTTTTTTTTTTCTAAACATAATGATGTTATTGATTGTTTTTTTAGTACTATAAAAGTTGGAAAACTTGAATCACAGATCTCTTGAGTTCTTTTACATTTAGGATGTCGTCTGGTTATGTTATTGATTTGTATATATAAGAGGTTTTTGCATGTATATTAAAAAAGAAACAAAATAATTCCAAGTATAGCACAATTTCTAAACTTATTCATTTGTGGTACAAAAGTGATAGAAGTCTATCAGTTGAATTGATAGAAGTCTAAAGTCTATCAGTTGAACTGAACTGATAGAAGCCTATTAGTTGACTGATAGAAGTCTATCAATTGAACTGATAGAAGTTTAAAGTCTATCAATTGAACTGATAGAAATCTAAAATATATCAGTTGAATTGATACAAATCTAAATAGGATTTTTAGGCAAAATGTACTATGAATGAAATTGTTTTAAAAAATGGGTTACAATTGTAATGAAGAGCAAAAAATATGCTATGGAGAATAAATTCTCAAAGTATTATTATAAGGGGAATTTGCATGTATATTAAAAAAAAATTGCATGTATAGCACAATTCCTAGACTTATTCATTTGTGGCTAAAAAATTATTGAAGTCTATCAATTTGCATTGTTTAATCACTCAAAATCGATTAAAGTCTATCAGTTGAATTGATAGAAGTTTAAAGTCTCGAAGTCTGATGATGTTAGAATAACAATTTTGGACAAAATGTGCTAGTTAAACATGTGCTATAATTATAATGAGAGCAAAAAATATGCTATGGAGGATAAATTCTCTATATATGATGCTTTTTTTCTCTCTCTTGTGAAGAGGAAAATGTTTTTATATTAAATTATAGTAATGGATTAAGAAAGAAAATTTGATATTTGGCATCATTATTTTAATTTTAGTATGAGTCAGATCACTGATAGAACTCTATCACATATTGAATTTTATGTGATAGAACTCAATTAGGATTTTCTGCCGTATTGATTTTGTGGTGCATAATGAACTCTAACCATTCATTTTTAATCATTTATTTCAAATCAATCAAAATAACTCACTTTTAATTATTATTTTTTAATTATTTTTTTTAACTACGAAAAATAAACTACTTATTTTAAATCTATATCCAATAAAGAATTTTTAGCTACCACTCCTAATTTTTAACTACTTGATATAACTCCTTAAACTAAATTCCACCTAGATATGTCAAACAAGCATCCCCTAGTAGTAGTTAGCATATCAGGCCGGTGAGGGAAGTCGAAGGCATAAAAGTGCAAATTCCTAAAGCACATTTAGGCGTGCAGATCCTTCCGTGGCTGTGCTTGAGTCATTAGGATTGAGAGGATGAAATTTCGGCGATTTGGAGGAAATTAGTGCCGCAATCATGATGGGTAGCGCCTTGGCTGGTGATCCGAGTTCGGTCGTTGATTCGGTGGAGTCGGAGCTCCTAAACAAAATGGAAACATGGAAGCTACCAATTCCGTCGATTCAGCTTCCCCCGTAGAGAAATGGTTGAAGGAAAAACCTAGCAGCTCTGAAACAAGACCAAAAGGAAGGCAATATATCCCTTAAGATCTATGCTTTTAGTGTTATGTAGAATTTTCATCCTTTGACCAGGGAAATAATATTTTTAGTATGGTGATTATTAGCTATTCTAACATTACTACGAGGCTCCAATTTAAAATTAATTGGAAATGAGAAAAGTAATTCACCATTGTTTTTTTGAAACAAGGATAACCATGCCCGTCTCTAGGTTAGTCATCAGAGACATTGAAGCAATAGGTGAGTCTCGAACTTGAGACTTTGAAGGGAATATACCACTGTGCCACCCCTTGGGAACTATAAGAATGAACATGTTCGATAGGGATGTATACCGAACCTGGTAGTGGCAGGGGACGGGGAAGAGGAAGGAATTATTCAATGGTTACATTACTTCTTTTTTTTTTTTTAAATTGGAAAATCGGAGCTTCGCTCCCCTATACCCGGGGCACCACTGACCCATTCCTAGACTGTGGCACCGAGATACTTTGAAGGGTATTCTAGTTTAAGCGCTTTCCAATGGTCTTGAACCAATGATCTCTCAAAGAAGCATGTCTTGAAGTTCTTAATTCGTACCTTACATATTTACCTTGGCATAAAAATTTCTACTTGGGTTTAGCTCTAACTTGTTTTTTAGTATTTTGTTGCCTATGATTTTTTTTTTTGTGGATGGGGGAATAGCCGCTACTTTGGTTAATTTAGTTTGATTACACTATTCGTATTAAGTTCAAATAAGGTAAGATATCATTTTGGATTTGAATTTTCTCACTTTAATTGTACATTTGTCCGTAAAAGAAAGGAATATCATTGATCTGTAAGATAGAGTTACTTGATTACCCCTTCAATAAACTAAGAACAAGTTTGTATAAAAAGTTAGTGGACTTATGGACAACTATTTTTATGCATATAAGCATTAGGAAACTTTAGGTTAAGCGATCAAAAGAATACCAATATTCGGGTTTAATGTAAATTTATAATGCTACTTTGTTCGTGTTGGCTGGTTGAAAATTTAATTTACATCCAGAAAATACTAGAGATTGGCTGGAATTGCTTTTAGAAAACATCTTTGTGCATCTTTTAAATGAAAATTTAATGGATCTAAAAAAATTAATTAATGTATGTTGTCGGGGAAAATCGCAACACACCAATTTTAATGAAAATGATAATTGGAAGAATGATGACGTGGCTTGTTCAAGACTTCGCCAGAGCGAAGCCTCTACTTTTGATTAAGCAAAATGTGTGTGTGTGATCCCCAAAGGTTGTGCAAGTATACACAGTCTTTGTTGCAGTAAGTTTTAAAGTAAGTAAAGGTCATCTCCACAGGGAATAGTTATTAGCGTCATGCTTAAGCGAAATTGAGAGTTAGGGTAACATGGGAAATTGTTGTGGCGAAAGTAATCTAACCTAAGTAAATTAAAGATAAATCGATCTGACGAAATACATCGGAAGGGAATAAGACATTTCGTAGAGTTTCGCTTAGGCGAAACTATTTACAGCAAAGAAGCAACAACTAATAGCTTTCTCTTTTGCTCTCTCGAGACTTAGAGTTTGGTTCTCTCGAGCTCTTGGTTTGGTTCTCTCGAACTCAAACACTGCTAAGGCGAAGCAACACAACATTAGGCGAACCTTATCTCTAAGCATTCAATTTAGATGCAAGTAAACTCATATCTAAGTAAACTTTGCGAACCTAATATTATACATGCAAGATCGCTCTATTTCTATTCTCTCGAAGCGAAATAAAGACATACACATAGTGGATCAAACGGAGTGCATTTCGAATTAACACAGCATGCATAATGGTTTATTATCTCGTTTAAGCTTCGCTTAGGCGAAGTACTCCTATTTGCCTATTTCATTCCAATGATAGATTTAGCTGCTCATGTCGATAAATAAAAGCAAAACGAAGTAAAAGCAATAGATCATCTTCATTAAAAACAACAAATAACAAGGTTCGTTAAAACTACGCTAAGACAGAAGTAGATGAAAGCAATAAAGCTAAACTACGACTAAGCTAAGCTAAGAACTAAGGAAATGGTGGTCGGAAATGCTCGACGGAAAAACTCTAAGAAAGAAAGGATGATCGACCCTAAATGGGTGACAATTTGCTCTGAAGGTGAACAACTCTATTTATACTCCAACTCCAAGCGACAAAGCCTGTTTCACAATCCTGACAATGTTGGACTGCTCTTCGATTGCTTTTCAGACGAAGGACTGCTTTATCTGACATTTCTGCTTCATGATCCACATTGTCGGTTGTCAGAACATCTTGGCTTCGCTAACTTTACAACATCTTTTTTCATTAGTGGCTTCGTTGTGGCGAAGCAATTGGTAACTTCTTTAAGCTCCGTTTCTGTGTTGAATCTCTTCAAGGCGTGCTTGGCTAGGCTGATATTCGCATTGGGGAACACCGACATGTGGGAATTTCGCTTCGCTCCGTCAAGAATGTTGTAGACAAACTAGAAAGTATCAATTCTTAATAAATATACAACTTTGCACACATTCAAGCACATTTCGCTGCAGCGAACCCAGAAAATGCACCCTTAATCAGAAAACTAAAGGATGTTTCGTTTAAGCGATATTTAAGCATGATGGGGCGAAATTCAATATTAAATTAATTAAATATTAGCAAATTCTTATAAAAATATATTCTTTTAAGCTACTTTAACTCTCAATTCTTGAGAGTTATTAGTATCCATCACCTCTTGATCTTTAACTAATTAATAAAGTTTTGAGTGATTTTATTTAGTACAAAGTTTAAAGTAAATAAACATGGATGCTTTTATTTTTGGGGATTTTGCATGTATAACAAAAAATGGCAAAATATTTTCATCTATATCACAAAATCCAAAATAATTTCATTTGTAGCAGAAAATTCAAATTGACTTCTATCACTTGTTGAGTTCTATTAGTGATAGAATTCAATCAATGATAGACTCATTCTATCACTGCTTAAGTTTTCTATCAGTGATAGAAATCTAAATTGAGTTCTATCACTAGGTGAGTGATAGAAATAAATATGCTATAGATGAATTATTTTAAAAATTCTGCTGCAAATATAATATAAGAGGTAGAATATGCTGCTGATGGTAACTTCTCTTTATATTTTATAGCTTAATTCAAAATCTGGATAATTGGACCGAAGTGCTTTTTATTTTATTTTTTAAGGATACAATATTTGGTGTGAGAGAATTTGAACCTATGACCTCAAGATTACTAGTTGCACACTAATGTCACTTAAGCTATTACTCGTATTAGCCAAACTCATAACGTTCTAAACTATACTAATGTCATTGGATATTTTTGGCAATCACTGGGTGAATTTTTCATAGCTATAACGAGGGTTTTAGTAACCAGTAGTATTAGACTCTTTTTTTGGATAGTTTAGACTCTATTCATGCCCATAACAATTAGGTGATATATTATATACTCAAAATAAGTGAACCAAATTATATACCATAATAATAAGTGAAGTGATTTGACATGGCCTTTTGTACGAATGGCCTGTTTTTTCGGTGGAATTAATGTAAGATGGGGATTTTCAAATTAATTATAAATGAAGAGCGAAATGGCATCTTCAACCTCCTTTTCCTTCTCATCTGCTTATATCGTTTTCGATTTGTAACGTTTGAGTCATTGAGAATTATTCTCCACCCTAATTCTTATTTTCGGTAATCAATATTATTCTTCTTCCTCCAAACATATTCTAATAGAAAGCTCTTTTATTGCTTCACAAATTTAAAGTTTTTTTTTAAATTAATTTTTTAAAAAGGAAGTTTCTGATGTAGCTCAGGGGTTGAAATCATTGAATGAAAAGAAAGAACCTTATAAGACGCAGAAACGGTAAAAAATAACAAACTGTCTATTGCTATACAATAGCCAAAAAAAATGGTTTCATGGCTATTTTATTTTTAATCTTTAGTTTTAAAATTTAAATCTACAATAATTATTTTATTATATATTTTTTCTATAAAGATATCTATATCTTACCTATATTGTTAGAAATCAAATAAAAATATAGAAACAAAAAAAGTAATTTCAAATGTTTGTTTTATTTTTGAAATTTGGTTAGCATCTCGTAATTTTTAAATAAAGATTGATACATAGTAGAAAAGAAACATATCATAAAAAATTTAAGTACAAATAAATTTAAATTTTAAAAAACAAATAGTTATCAAATAAGACTTTAATTATTTTGAGACATTCTTGTAAGGATGTACTCCAAAAATCCAAACCAAATTATGAGAAAACTAAGTTAAAATTAATATTTTATATACGTGTAAGATTAGTTTAAAAAAAAAAATAGATTCATATAAGAAACTTGGGTTTAAGTTTAGGTTCTTATACAACCTTTCGTCAAATTTTTTTCTTCTTTTTATACAGATTTATGAAGCCTCTAACTTAGAAAGAGAAAATGTTTACAAATACCCTACCATTACATACCCTACATTCTTGTATTACTTAAATCAGCTGCCATTTTGTCAATAATTAATCATTAAGATAAGGTTATTTTTTCACGTTAATTGCTTTCCAAAAACAAGAAAGAGACAAAGGTAGGGCCATTACAGAACGTGAAGAGTAATGGCCAAGCTGGAGCCGGCTACCTGTAAGTTCGTTGGTCCAGCTCAGAAGCCAGGCTGCAAAATACAACAATAAAACCAAATATCATATCATCTGTTGCACAATATTCATCTTTTGTTCAATTATCAACCAGGCTGGGGCAAATAATTTTTTTTGAAATAAAGATAACCACGCTCGTCCTTAAGCCAGGCACGGGAAAACATCGAAAGAGTAATGTCATAGCTGAGTCTCGAACCTGAGACCTTGAAGGAGAGCATACCATCAAAGCCCAAGTCTTCAACCACTGCCACCCAGGCTGGGCAGATCAATCAATACATAGGCTGGGCAGATCAATCAATACATAATAAAATGAGTACAGACATTTCAAGTCTAATTCAAAATCACAAATAAGCAAAACCCAGGTACATACATACAGTCAGCAGGGCATTGAACCTAAGATGTTATCATCAATTTTTTACCTTTCCATTGAGACAACAATTGAGAGGACAATAAAAGAATGAATGATTAATTACAATGAGACTGCCATGTTTTTTTTAGTTCTTGTTTCTTCCCAAGGGAAACAGATAGATTAGGGAAGGAATAGAAATATATATATATATATATTTATATGTGGATTTTTCAAACCCAAGAAGAAAGACTCTAAAACACAAGCAGTGATTGCACAAAAGTGGGCCAATCTTCTGGAATTGATGTTCTTTTTTAGGTATTTCCGGCAGGAATCTGTCCCACCATCCCGAAGTTTGGGGCATGTTTCGGCCTCCACTCGGTTCTTCCTCTAACAATTTCGGCTCCACTTTCGAGTCGAAGCAGATGCTGGCACTCGATGCGACCAGCATCAGCCAAATTGCTGATACCAGCACCAGATACAGCAGTAAGGGACTGCAGCACACTGTCCTTTCCACATTCTCTCCTGTATTCCAAAGTCAAGGATGAGAGTTCATGACTCTCCAGGATTGGCAGAGGTGCACTCTGTGATTACCAAATCTTTTGGTTAGATTTTTAAGTTTGATATTTGGAAAAACAAGGATGGATCACGAACAGTTTTGAAAAGAGAACTACCTCGAGTATCCAGCCGATGTACTTCACGTTATTAACATGCTGGTTAATGTCTAAATCGCTCCATCTAGGCTGCGATTGGGATTCGAATACATGTCATTCACTAGAGTGAAACGAGGAAGACTCGTACTCGTAAATTTATTTAGCCAAAAAAGAGTATTAACTTACCGTCAAACCTGTACGTATGTAATCAGCACTAGCATCATCAAGTTTTGGAAGTTTTCTGGCATCTTCTTCCACTACGGGAGGTGAATTTGCAAAATAAGGTTCTATTTCACCTCTAACTTCACCAGGAATCTTTGATAGTTTCCTTGTCTGCTTATTCATCATCACCCAGACACTGCCATTGAACGGGAAAATGAAAACAATCCCGGTCATTAGAGTTCTAGTAATGACTTAAAACGTTAGAATAGTTTTTTTTCAACCGGAAATTGGAATTTCACTGCCTATACCCGAGGTAACCACACTCATTCCTAGGCTAGGCACGAGAGACGACATATGAAAGGCGAAACTTGGGATTGCCCAAAAACTTAATCCGCCACCTCAAAGCTAGAACCTCAAGGGGAGTACACTCTTGAAGCACAGGCGCTCGACCACTACACCCCCCCCCCCCCCCCTAAGGGACTAAAGCGATAGAAGAGTTGCAAGGGAAATGAGAGCAGGAAAGAAAAAGAAAGTAGTACATGCTGGCTAGGAAGCCTATACCTTGAAGCCCTAGTAAGAATTTCGCCAGTTTTACAATCACGAACAAGCCAATCTCGCCGCATGCCATTCTTCCCAGATGCACAGGCCCAAGTGTCTACTTGAACAACATCACCCCTGCAAAAAAGATGAATAAATAAATTATTTCAGTGCTTTTACCTATAAAAAAATTGCAAGAACTATTAAACTACACAGATAAAACCATAACCATGGGAGATGGAGTTTTCCAGATAGCAGAACATATTTCATATTAAAACTACAGAATGATGTTTAAAATAGACAACCCAAAAGGCATGAACTGACTATTGGCTACATATCCTGAAAATATGATAAGCCATGAAAGTCAAACATCTAAACCATTCATCTTACATGATTAATGAAAAGATAAAGCTAATGCACAGATGAATAAAAGTCAGCAGTTGCCAATTATTTTGCCTCTCAAAATGCATATATAAATATACAGTGACTTACCAAGTAGAGTACCTATCAACCACAACCTGCATCTTTGCAACTACCCATATCAAGTTCTTTTTACACATTTCTGGGGTGGAACCAAATCCATCACCAAGTAGTCCAGCAGTTTTTACATGATTAAGTGCAGTTTCCTATAAAAGAAAAACAAACAAACAAAATATCATCTTACTGTTTCCAATAAATGAAGGAAAGGAAGTATTCTGTGTAACAACCTATTATGCATTCAACCTGCAACTAAAAAAAAATCAAATTTACCACAAATAAACATCATAAGAACTAATATCCAACAGGAAAAATGGCATGATTGATCATGTACCTGTAAGTGATTCATTAACGTTTCTATAGATGCAGTCCGATCTGCACCAATTTCATACGATCTAATTGAAAAATTTTGTCGGAACACAAGGCCATCCTGAACAATTTTTCCTAAACCAAACGGATCAATAAGCATGTCGGCCCGCCTAGGTTTCCAGTCAATCATCATCCACTGCTTCTCGGCAGCAAGGAAGACGGTGGTGATAGCAGCAAGAAGAATACTCCAGTCAGGTAGTACGTTAATGAAAGTCCTTGGGGAAGGTGATATCAAGTCATCGTCCAGCTTGACACCCTCCAATCCAACAGAAGTACCATTTATTTTCTGAGGAGTGTGGACGTTGGCCTTAACTTTCAAACCACGGGAAGAAGAATTCGGCTTGCTTCCTCCAGGATTGATAGAACCACAACTGAACTTGGTCGACTGCACCCCAGAGTCTGAAGATGGAGAAATAGCAGGAAAAAAGGCACAAGTGGCTGCAGTGGCAACCATGACGAACTTTCTACCAGAAAAACGGCAAATACACCAACCAGAGACCTGTTCCAACAAAATTTCCCTCTATTAGTAGAAGCCTATGAACATGAAAGATGGCCGAATTCTTGGGAAACTTCATTTTAGGAAACGAAAACATTTTCATTGATAAGATGAAAATGTTACAAGATTTTGAGTCAGGTTCTGAAGCGTTCTTTTACAATGAGACAACACCGTAAATATAAACTTGTGGAAATAACCATCAGTCACCAACACACAACTATATGAAACTTAGTATTCATCAATCAAGAAAGCTTCTCGAAGTTGATATACGAATATTGAATCATCAATAGTTGATCATACATACAAGTTACGATATTTCTCTTAGTCTACACGCATTAAAAAACAATCTAAAATTTTCTTGTTCTAAATAATCACGAAAGAGAAGAAAATTGTGTACGAGGCAAAATTCAGTAAAAATCATATAAGGAAAGAGAAATAAGTATCCATAGAAGAAATCTCTACACGTCAAAAAGTTGGACCTAACATGATCAAATTTGCAAGCCATTTCAAAACAGTGTTTCGCAAAACCGGAATATAAAACCTGATTCACGCACTAGATCAAACAAACAATTCGCAAAAGATATCCAAAAGGAAAATCGCGAAGCATAGAATAGAATGATTGAACAAAACAAAAATCTGATACAAGAGAAACCGCCAGTCTATCAAGGCATAAATAACATACAAAAACAAAAAAGAAGAAAAAGCAGAAAGAGCGAAAATAGGTACCGCAAATGACAACAAATTCTTTAAGAGAAAAACGCACCAAGAATCAAGGAATGCTTAAGCTCAAGAGAGAATCATCCACTCGCAAGCTCACAACAAGATCAGAAGACACGTTGCCTAAATCTACAGTAAAGGAGAACACAGATCTTGTTCCAAACGTAGAAGAAGCACAGAACAAAGCGAAAACAAGCTATCCAAATCAAACCACACCAGAAACTCAATCGAGCCAAAAACAAAAGGCAACAAGAACAGACGTCCACGCTCGAAAATCAGGCTCCGTCGCCGGAGAAAACAAAAGTACAAAATGCAGATCTCAAAGTTGATCGATCCGTCAAATACAAGACACAGAAAGAGCTGTGATTCTCTGAACATACAGATCCAAAGAAAAGCAAAAGGAGAAGAGAAATCCGGCACCCTTACCTCGAGCGTCGCCGGAGCAAGAAGAAAACCGGCAAACAAATCCTCCGGCGAGGAGTCGGTAAAGAACAGAATGCAGATCCCTACTTCTTCGGCGCGAAAAGTGTAGGGTTTTGATGATAATTGTTGGAATTTGGTGTTCGGAAATTTGTTGATTTGTTGAGTCAGTAGTTTTTATTTGAAAATGGAAATGGAAGACAGAGAAAGAAGGCGTTTAGTTTAGTGGTGAGGAATTGTCTTTACAGCCTTCATAATTTATAACCCTTTTGTTTTTGGCATCAAATAAATAAATACATATTTGCTGTGGACACCTGCCTCTTTGTCCACAATCCATGGGAGCATCACCTTTTATTCTTTTTATGTTTTTTTTTAATTACAAGTTGTCTAATCACAAAACTTGTAAAATTACTGTCGAACAATAAAATTATTAAGTGAGTTATTGTCTCCTTAGATCATTTTTTTAAAGTTAAATTACAAGGTAAACTTCTAGGGGTGTTTGTTTGACATATTTAGGTAGTTTTTAAGTTAAGGAATTATATTGAGTAGTTAAAAATTGAGAATTGTGTCAAAAACTCGTTTGGATGTAGTTTTTGTACTAGATGAGTTACAGTCAAAATCTTGTTTGGATGTTGATTTAAAAATGAGTAGTTATTTTTAATAGTTAAAAAATAAATGATTAAAAATGAGTTGTTAAAAATAAGTTATTTTGATTGATTTGAAAAAAATGATTAAAAATGATTGAGTAGTTATAAATGAATTATTAAAAATGAATGGTTAGAAATGAGAGTTATTTTCAAAAGTAAAATTAAGGTGGAGTTGATAAAACTCGTTTGGATGTAGGTTTTCAAGGAGGAGTTAATAAATAATAATTCTAACTCCTAGCTAAAAACGTCAAACAAAACACCCCCTAATTTCATTATCATTACTTTATATAAATATATATATATATATATATATATATATATATATATATAAGAGTAGTATGAATAAGAGATGTGTATGGTTCGTGTTTAGAGATGGGATTGGAAATGACT
This sequence comes from Sicyos edulis, assembly GCA_036507275.1. Taxonomy (NCBI): domain Eukaryota; kingdom Viridiplantae; phylum Streptophyta; class Magnoliopsida; order Cucurbitales; family Cucurbitaceae; genus Sicyos; species Sicyos edulis. The sequence goes on from CM071853.1 coordinate 5,491,338, forward strand.
TTTTATTATTGTTCTATAAAATTAACGATTTAGATTTACGGAGAGGAATTGGTGAGATGTATTTTCACATTTAATTTTTTTTTTTTTTTTTTTCAAATCTTAATCTTTAAAAGTGCGTCATAAATAATATTTTTTATTAGTTAAATTTTTATTAATTTTTAATTATATAGTCAATTATTAAAGAAAAATAATTATATAAATAAATATTTTTACCATAAAAAAGTATATCTAAATATTAAAATGATAAACATAACAAAAAATGATTTTTAAAAGTAAAATAAAATGTAAAAAGATAGGGATCGGAGAAAATTAATCCTATTTAATTTGCAGACATTTTTTTCTGCTTAAAAGGGGATTTACTCACTACATTATAGGTTGATTTCCATGGAGAACATCTCTATATGAGTTAGAATAATTTTTTAGACCAACTCAAATATTGAGTGTTGTAAATCTTCCAATCCATTAAATCTTATGTATTTGGAAATTTCTACTCATATAATTTTAGATTATATTAATTTTCTTTTGCATGCCTAAAACTCAATTGTTTTTATAGGCAGTAAATATGCAAAAAGTAAAGAAAAAATACATGACAATATATATAAACCTACCTATTTTATATTATAGGAACTAACTCAACCTAACAAAAATCGATCAATATAAAAACTCACACAACTTAATTGGTCATTATGAGAATCGGTTCAACCTAACAAAATTTAAAAAGTGTAATATAATTCAACCCAAAAAAAGTTATAATTCAAATTAGTGGGTGAATAAATTGTTGTTAACTTTAAGTGAGAATTCAAATTTATGAATTCTTAATTATATACCTGTATTTATGTTAACCAATTTCAATAAGATACGAATTAGTTACTTTTTTTTTTGTTGAGATTACAACAATTAAGGGTGGGGAAGACTCGAACCTCAGACCTCAAGGTCATTAGGTGCACAACAATGCCGCTTGAACTACTGCTCTATTGGTAGAATCGGTTACTTGAATGCATGATAACGGCATATTGATTTGGCTTACGTGGCAAAATGAGTGGCCAAATAGATAATCATGAAAGTCGCGGAGGCTAACGTGGAGGGAAATAAGGATTGTAAGCATTAATCTTGCTGTGTTGGCTTATTCTTCTGCCATTTTTTAGTTTGAAATAATCATATTATTTTTAATATAAAAAAAATTAACAGAAAGAATTTGAATTTACATGTTAATTATTGAATCATACAATATGGTATGAAAACTTTTGATTCCTACAAAAAAAGAAGAAAAAAAAAATCTCGGTTTGAAAGTTGTATATGTCAATCAATAGAGTCATGTAGGTTGGCTAATTAACCTTTGTAAGTAAATTGCATGGACTGTTATTTGTTGTTTAATTAGGTTTTACCTTAATTTTAGAACTCGTTTGATAATTATTTGATTTTTAAAATTTAAGTTTATTTTTACTAAAATTTTCTAGTTACATCTTTTTTACAATGTATCCATATTTTTTTAAAGAAAGTATGTGAATACTAACTAAATTTCAAAAATAAAAACAAACTTTTGAAAGCCTTTTTAGTTTCTAAATTTTTGTTTGATTTTTAAGAATATAGATAAAATATAGATATCAAAATAAGAAGAAGAAAAAACATGTGGTTAAAGAGTTGTTGTAGACTTAAATTTCAAAAACTAAAATTAAAAATAAAATGGTTATCAAACAGATCTTACTAATATAATTTCATTGCTTTCTAAATTAATTTAGCATGTCATCTTTTATATATATAACTGTTTTTCTTATTTAGAATTATATATATATATATATTACTGTTTAAACCATGTGAATGGAGTTGTTTTTCCATATACATGGTTCCATTCTTCAATAAAAATACTATTATTAATAATAATCATCAATAATTTCAATAAAAAATTGTAATCGAAGATAAGAACATGCAATAATTTCAATATAAAACAAATGAAAGAAAACTAATTTGGTTACATTAATGGGAAGCAACCACAGAGTTATGGGAATTAATAGTTAAATTTGACTTTTCTTTTTCTTTCTTTTTGAGCTAATCAGTGCACTTTATTGTTCGCAACAATAAATTGACCAATATTTCTTCATAAAAAAAGAGAAATAAATAGGTAAATTAATTTAAAGAATGGGTAGCTCAACTGTACTAGCTTTCTTTGAATTTTTATTAAATTTGGACATGCCTTTTCTTCTTCCACTATTTTATTATGGGAATTATAGTGCAAGTAATTTTGTGGTCAAGCGATTAATCTCATCTTGTCAATCATGTTCATTTTTAAAAGTTAAATTAGATTGAACTCGACAACAAAAGACACCATGATTTTTTTTTTCTTTGGATAGGTTGAATATTTTACTCTCATTTCTTGATTTTTTTTTTTCTTTATTATTATTATTTTATATTACAATAGTATGAGTGTTACTTCAACTATTTTATTATCACATTACTCTATTTAACTTAAGAATGATTAGAAATCCAACAATACTAAGATCATTTATAAGATAACATTTCAAAAAAAAAAATTGATATAGATAGCAAATTTTAACATTTATATTTTTAATCATAACAAATATTTAACTTAATTGAAGTCTATCAATTAAGTTTTACTTGATTAAAATTTATTAATTTCACTTAATCTAAGGTTAACAATTTTGTGGCTATCAATTTAATGTGATTGTATTAGTAATTGCCATATTTGATATTTTTTTTAAAAAATTGACCTACTATTCATCAAAATCTATTATAAACGAAAGAAATAGTTACCAAACAATATTAATACAAGTATTTATAAGAAAAATCTATGTTATTTGATAATATCGTGGCCTAATCACGTTAAAAAGAAAAAGTTTTTCAAATTTAAAATGTATAAGATAATCTCATAGTTTTAATTTTAAAACAGCTGAAGTTTTCTTTATTTCCATTAGTGTTCGATATAATTAAACAAATGTTAGTTGCTAGAAGTTAGAGGTTTTTTTTTTTTTTTAATTTTAAGTATGATGTCTTTTTTTACAATTCAATACAATGTCTCAATTTAATTACAATGGCTTGTTTGTTTTTTTTTTTTTTATAAATAAGTACGAGTGTTTTAGTCAATTTATGCACATCTCTACTATTTGTACGGAACAAATGGAGTAATCGTACCTGAAATTTTGTCTTTTGAAAAATAATATGTTTAATTTATATAAATAAAAAAGTGCATAAAGAAATTAGAAAATAGAATAGAAAGTATAGGTGACCAAACAAAAAAAGGGGTATTAACGAAGCAAAAGCACATTTGGTCTTTTTATTTATTTGCTTTCTTTCCTTCACAGAAACAGCTCAGAAGCTGCTGGAATATTTCTTGGGTTTAAAATCCACATCACCTTGACACGTGTCCACTGCCAGTTGTCAATGGCAATCTCGTAATTAATCCCTTCTTATAGCACCCATTTCATAGTGTTGGAAATGCCGTTAGCCTACTTTTAAATTTTAACGCCGTGCCACAAAATCCCCCGCTAATTCATTTTTCAAATTGTTATTAATTATTATCTCACTATTAATTTGTTAATTAGATTATAAATAAAGAAAAGCAACCTAACCACTGTGTTTAATATAGTAATCAACAGTTTATAACTTCAAATCATCAACTCTATTTATTGAAAATAAAAATAAAAGCAAGTTTTACCTATTAATCTGTCCCAACAACCACTATTGCTTAATTGACATAAGCCTGAAAAATTATTGAATTATTATTATAAAAAGAAATCACTGAGTTGTAACAAATTTTATCTTAAACTCTTAATTTCATTTGATTACACCGCAAATTTGGATAAGTTATACCATTTCTATATCTGGAAAACTTTCATTCAAGAACTCTGTGTCAAAAAGAGTACTCAGCATGCTTTTTATTTAATTATAAAACATGTGCATGATTTAAATTGATAAGATGTAAAACAAAATCAACATTAGAGCTAAATTAAAGTTAAAGTTTGTAAACTTTCGCAAAAAGCTATTCAATGATTTGTTTGTGTATTAGTCTTACTTAATCTTTGTGTAAAATTTGATATCACTAAAATGAGTGACTTTACAAAGATTTCACTTTTTTTTTAGTATATATTGAGAGAGGAGGGACAAATGACGATCCTAGGATTCACTTGAACAAATGAAAATTGATACAACATGTCATGGTAAGAAGAAAAAAGAAATTGAACTTTTCCATATAAATAATTAGTGTCATTGTATGAAGAAAAAAGAAATTGCACTTTTCCATATAAATAATGTGTCATTGTATGTGAAATTGGATGATTTGAAATTGTAAATTCGTATAGAATAGGTCAGTAGCGTAATGGTTTCATTGTTTAGTTATAAATGAGTTTGATCTCGAAAATCGGTATTTGTTCCCCCTCCCCGATATATACTCAAAAAAAAAAATTGTAAATTTATGGTTATTAGGTCAAATCCTGTTTTAGAGTGAAGCTAAGAATCTTCTTTGGATTTTTGTAACCATGTGTTTAGAATACATGATAAACATCAAGATTCGTCTAACCTTAACCTTATTCATCTGGAGATTACATTTTGGAATCGTTTAAATTTCTTTTTTTCTTTTTTTCTTTTTTCTTTTTTTGAGATTACGTTTTGAATTAATTATTTAAACAAACCCGCTTTATAAAAAAAAAATATACAATTTAAAATTCTTTTATATTTTTTGAGTAACTTTTATAAAATACCACAAGAAGGGAATCAAGCCGCCTGGGGCATTAAAACTACAGTTGAAAATTTGAAAAGGCACGTGCCGCATTTAAATGAAAACGACTTCTCCCAACTAAGTTTTCGGCAAAAATACCATTGTGGTTAATTTCAAATTTTGTTCTATTTTTCATTTTTCTTTTTTTATGAAGATGGTATTGATCTATTTTAAACATATACTTTCCTACGTTGCCATTTTTTTTTTTGAACAAAAGTAATATACCTCCAGTAAATTATAACCAATAATGAATAGATTATAAGTTCAGAACTTTTCACTTTTAAATGTTGATTTTTTTTAGAAAAAAACTTTCTTTTGTTTGAAGTCGATCATTATAATCTCAATCAAGTTTAAAATAGTTTATTATTACTGAAGGTCAGTGACGCAATTGGTTATCTTGTCTGGTGTTAATCTATTTCAACTCCACCGTCATGAGTTGAAGTTCGAAAATCGGTATTTGACTCTCACATTATTTAAGAGCAGTTGTGCTCTATAGGTAAGGTTTGCTGGTCTCCCTTATTTAATTTGTACTAAAAAAAAAAGTTTATTATTAATTATTACTATTATATTTATTTTAGAAATCTAACTTCACTTTTCCTATTAATGTTTTATGGGATGAAAGTATATGAATTAAAATTAGATGTATGAACATATACAATTAAAAAGGTAAAAACACAAAATACAATTACCGAAATAGTATTTCAATTTTTCAATTTTTCTATTAATAATAAGAACAGACAATAAAAAAGGTGCTGCTTTGTCAAAATTCCATTTTGATTTGCCCACGTCACGGGATGATTCGAACAAACCATAAGAATTTTCTAGTGGCCAACATTAAAACCGAGAATTTGATTTAAAGAAAAGCAAGGTTCCTCTAACACTATAGGGGCTGTTTGTTTGACATATGATTTAGGTTAAAGAGTTATGTTTAGGAGTTAAATTGTGTAGTTAAAAATTGAAAGTTATATCAAAAATTCATTTAGACGTAATTTTTGTATATAAGAGTTAGAGTGAAAATCTTGTATGGATATAGATTTAAAATGAGTAGTTATTTTTAATATTTAAAAAAAATGATTAAAAATGAATAATTAAAAATGAGTTATTTTGATTGATTTAAAAAAAATGATTAAAAATAATTTGGTAACTTAAATGAATTATTAAAAATAAATGATTAAAAATAAAACTTATTTTTAAAAGTAAAATGAGGAGAAACTAATAAAAACTAAAACTAAATCCTACCTAAATATGTCAAACAAACCGATAGAGTTTTCTTTCTTTTTTTTTTTTTTTGAAACATGGTGACCATAGCCTGTCCTCAGACATCAAAGATATCAAACAAGTAATGTTACAAGTGAATTTCGAACTTAAGATTTTGAGAAGAGTATACCCTCAAAAGTCAAAGTCTTCAACTATTGCACCACGCCATCCTATGGGAGGAGTTTTCTTTGTCTTCCCAAGATTTGTTTATTAGAGAGAACCTATTAATTACGCTGTCCAATCCAATTATTACTTGAACATATTCTATATTCGAATATTTTCATTGAAATTTGTCCAAGAAAGGACACAACCACATTAGAAATAGTACCTATTATTCACACAAAATCACCTCTAATCGGGTAAAAGAACCTCAATATACAAACTGTTCTTTACAGCAGAAGAAAATTGCAATGGGACCATATGATTAAAAACCCCCCCTTCCCCTCTCTGGAAAAAAAAAAGAAAAAAAAATTGGAAGAGCCAAATAAAAATGTTCAAGCTGTACAAAGAAACTTAATATACAGAAAATTTATGCGCTCAGCGCATAGATTTGGTTTCATAAAGATGATGAGTATAATACTTGGATATGTTCTATGTTGATTCTATCTTCCATTGGAAGGCCTTGAAGTTTGTCCAGGGGGTGCAGTAATTGCATAGGTTAGTCTAGAAGATGAATTTTCTATCAGACCAGCAACACCGGCAGCGGCGGATTGGGCGTTTGATGGCAAGAAAAGATCATGCTTCTGATCTTTATAAGCACTCCAAACCTACAACATCAACCATATTAAGAGAATATATTGGTGAAGTTTTTTGCAATTCTATCGCATAACTTCCAAAAATTCACACCCTTTTCCACCTTAAGAAAATAGTTTTTAAAATCAGAGAACCAGGGGAAAAAATGAATCCACGCCCTTATAACAACCTTACATGTAAATTCATTTCTCTGCTCTTCCAACAAAGGGGGCAAAAAATATTTGTATCAATCCCCCTCTATATTGGTGAAGTTAAACACTAAAGTCTGCATGTCAACCCTAAACCCTCTATCATAACAAACATCACTGATAAACAACACAAAGATTACGAACTCTTCGACTCCCAGGCGTGTAGCCACTAGCCATCATTTTCCTAATATCATTCAAAATATTGCAAATGTGTTGTCAATTCACAGTTATGACACTATGCATTTTTCATCACTCTTCTTGCTTATGGTTGAGATTGAAAACCACGTAAGGCTTCAGTATGTGGTTTCCGTTGTAAGTTAGATGTAAAGAGTATGAATAAACAACTGGAGGAAGTCCTTGCCCTAAATAATGACATGATGCGAGTAATGGTAGAGAATATTAACAAACAAACAAAATTGAAAAGGGGGAAATAAATTGATGGCAGTAAATGTTTTGCAGCCGTTTAGATTTCAATTGAAGTTACAAGGGCCAAATTTAAATGCACTATAGTTCTGTCGGTAATTACCTCCGAGGAATCCAAAATATCCCGCACTTTAGAACAATGGGCCCCTTCTGTGGCAAACGCATGCAAAACCTGAATGAACACATGGAATTTTTTATATATGTATAAGATTATATAGGTAATAATGTTGCATATATATTTAATAACTACGTTAGACATTCTTAAATAATTCACTATTATAGTTGTAAATTGTATTTTATATATACATATATATATAATAACTACGTTAGACATTCTTGAATGATTCAACATTTCCTACAAAATCATTCAAAATTCTTCCATTTTCATGCCTTGTTTGAAAAATGAAAAAAAAAAATCAATTTAGATTACTTGAACTACTTCTGTTCGGTTTTTTTTATAATTTTTTTCATTTCGCTCGATAGAAGTTTGGTGTCCTACCAAAAAAAAGAGCCATCATCTTATTTTATGAGTATTTTCTTACAGAAAAATCTCATATTCTGACTCTGAGAAGTCTCTTCTAGAGAAATCCTATACTTTAAAAAGTATTCATAGATTGCATACAGTGTACCAAAAAGATAGCAGCAGATAGTCCACAACAAGAAGGCACTCAGAAGTCAGAACTGCATACCTCTATTGCAAGCACCCGGCCAATAGAGGCTTCAGATTCATTCCATTTCATTTGAGAACGAAGTCCATTCCTTCCCCCAGCCCTCCAATCAAGAAGCCCAAGGAGTACTTCAACAAGGCCAACCCTTCATCATAATGCAACACCGAGTGAGTACGGAAAACTTATGAAGAATATCAAAAAATGAATCAGAGGGGTCTCAAGTCATTTATCAACAATTGTAATTCTGTACGGCAATTATCAAGGTTCATAGTTCTCTAAGTGTAAGGCAATTATCAACAAATGGATGATCAGAAAAAAAAAAAGAAAAAAAAAGGTCAGTTGGTAGTGCCACCCATTGAGTAATTGGGCCATGTGGTAAGTCTGTGAAAAATTCGGGCTCTACAGAGGCTGCATGTCCAGCCACCCTGTCTCCCACTATTCCTTTTATTGCTTCACTAATCTTGGCTTGGGTGACAAGAGCATCCCTATTCCCTGGCTCAATTTACAGCCACCTTGTCCCAAAACAGGAATCCTGAAGTAAATATTAATATGCTAAATAAGATACTCACTTAAGCCCTTGGGCAACAAGAGCATCCCTGGCTCGATTTCCAGCAACCACAACACGCTTTAGGGTTTCAAGAGCGAGTATGCTTCCACCATTCCATCCTATAGCTTTCATTAGAAGAGGAACGACCTAGAACAAGATGAGTTCTGCTTAGATAATACAGATTGATGAGATAACGCAAGTTAAAGATAATTAATTGCCACGATTTTAGAGAATAACAAGCAATTCCAATGTGCAGAGAACTGCAAATCCTTAGTAGTTCAACAAGTTCCAAGAGTGAGAAAAGCACGCTAACAGCTTTTTAATCAAATAACATCCCTCGAATGCCTTTCATGTAAAATTAATATTAATCATCTTAGAGTCGTTTCTTGTTTTTAAAAAATATCAATCATCCTTGGAATAATAATTTATCCTTCTACGGCAAAGAAACTTTTTTTGTTTTGCAGGGTGTTCATATTTTACACGTAATATAAGAAAATATACCTGAGGAGTTCCAGCACTAGTGGCTGCCATAGCTTCTGCGCAGGTAGTACTAGCTGCCAGTTGATGTAGGACACGTAAGCAGCTTAGACGCACACGTTCCTGCGGAGTTTGGGCGGGTTGTTCTGATCCATCACTAGGTTCATGTGTTCTCTCTTCATGGTTGCCATTGTTTGCCTCCTCTGATGACATGGTTTCTCGTCTGGCCTCATAAGCCACGGCAGCAACAAGTTTGGGTACATATCCAAGATATCCAACATGATCTGCTAGTGCTGGGTGCACTCGCAATAATGAAACCAAAGCAGCAGAGAGGAGAAGAGGAAGCTCAGGGTTAAAAGTTTGTGTATCATAATGTGTAGCAGCAATCGATGACAAATACTGATCCAACAATCCTTCCAAAAATCTCTTTGGATTCCTTAGAGGGAACTTTGGGTCTTTTAGAAATAGTCTAACATATATTCCTCCAACCTGCATATAACATAAACCTGGTGAGTTTTGCAGCAACAAAGGCCGACAATATAAGATGGCAGATATGTAATGTTATATACCTGAGGCTCATCTCTCATTTCTTGTTGTGTAGATGTCTGCTCTGGCACATCCCAATCAACAACACGACCTTTCATCTGCTCACTATACAAATCTGAAGCCATAGTTGCAATTTGAGCAGACAAGGAGGCTGCCATTGCTGGTGTCCATACAAGTTCAGGAGTCTCCGTGGTTTGGTCCACAGCTGCCACTACAGCTTCACCAGGACCATCCCTGATAATTGATACTAGGCCATCTGGAAGAAACCTAGCAAGAGTTATAGCAACTCTAGGACCATGCATGGGCTGCCCAATCAGTTTTCCCAGCAAGGAGGCAGCAGCGGCTCTTTGTTGCAGTGGAATTTCATCTGTGTATTATATATGGTAACATAGGTTAAGAATTGCCCGTTCCATAGTTCATGAATGAAAAAAAGATAAATTTAATTTACAATTACCTTGCAGAGGTAAGAGAATTTCAAGAATATACACAACACCACCATGCTTGGCAGCTGACCAGGCAAGTTCTGCAGTACTTGCCAAAGCATAAAGAACATGAAGAACCCCTTCACGACATTGAGGATTGGAGTGGAGCATTTGCAATAAAAGAAGAAGACCAGATCCATCAGCAACCATAGCCTCTAAGCAGGGAGCATACGCAGTTAAAAGTGACAGCACACTAAGGCAAAGTTGTGCAATATTGCATTTCGAGGGAACAGGAACAGAAAAGCATTCAAAAAGAGGTAATAGCTTGTCTTTGGTAGAAAAGATGGATGCCAGATTCGGATAGCGGGTTAGCAAATTCTGAAAATTATAATGGAGAACAAGAGTGTCAAATATTTTGAATTGCTTACAAGCCCAATAAAAGACATCAATTTAACTCTTTGTACTTTCAATATGATGGACAAATTCAGCAGAAAATAAACCTATCGAGTGAATTTTATGTGATGGATATAAATCAGCAGCATACCTTTAAGGAGGTCAATCCAAATTGAAGGTTCTTAACCAGTAAAATTTCTTCCTTTTCAGTACCAAGTCCATCTGATGCTGACATTGTATCAACAAGCTCGCTCTGCAGACTAATTGATCCAGAAATCTCATCACTATGTTGCTCGGATGAATTGGGAGATGCAGCACTGAGATTAAGTTCATTTTGAGAACTACAGCTGTCACTAGTAACAGGTTTGTTCTGAGAAACAGAATCTGCAAAGTACTGATCATGCACAAGGTCTGCTATAAATTCAACCAGAGCAACACCAAAAGTCTCAGGGCTACTAATCTCAAAATCTGGTTGATCATTGTAAACTCTAAGATAAACATTGCCAACAAAGAGTTCTTTTGATAGTGCCTCATACACAAATTCATGTGAATCTTTCAGATCATACGACCCATCAGGACCCTGACTACTGCGCTGCTGATCCACAAACTTAAGAAGTTCTGCTCGCGTTGAAGAGTTCCAAATGATCTACAAGGTTCATGATTTAAAAACTTAGGCAAGACTTACAGTTTAAGGAATATAAATTCCTTATACCGGATGGTAAATTGGCTTAATTGATACTGATTGAATGAAAAACAAGTCTGCCTCCAAATACCTTAGAGTGGAAAGGCAGAAAAAGAGAAAAATAAATTCATAAACCAGTATGTACCTCAGGTGATTCCAAGTTAGCATTTATTTTGGATAGTAGATCTTTAGGTTCTTGATCCTTCAAAAGACTAGCAACTTTTGGAGTTAACAATGTACAAAGAGCACCAGCAGCAACCTGATTATAGGGTGTAGGATTCTCATTGCTACACATACCGCTAAGCCTTGAGAGGGCCTGGGAAGCACGCAAGGCATGCAAATTCTTTGCAGTTTGAACACTGGCGCCAACACCATGCGACTCCTTTGTATCAGTGTCCTCGGCTGTTGAGTCATATTGAAGCAACAATGGCAAAAGGTACCTAAAAATAATCAAAGAAAGTCAAGAAAACAAGTATAGGAAGTTTTCATTTCTCATGACAACAATTGCATGATTCAATAGTCTATTATTATTAATTGAACCAACGAACTGGAACTGGAACTGGAACAAAAAGACATGCAAATTTTGCCTTGAGAACATGAACACTCAATAAAAAACCGTAACAGCAAATCATGGTCAAAGACTCAAAAGCAACAGAAGAATACGAGGAGTGAATTAGATAAGAATGACAAACCATAGCACCCCAGCTTTTAACAAGGCATCCTGGAATTCAGAGGAAACAGAAACATGGGCAATAGTCTGGAGAGCAGCATCAACAGCTGCTGGTACTAGCTCAAGTTCAGTACAATGAACTATGTCATCAACTAGACCAGAAAATGCCAGCATCTCAACCCGTGCACTGTCAAATCGGCTTAGAACAGAAAACGTTCGCATGACATTTGTAACAATGATAGCAGACGGTTCACTTGCAGAAGTAGTTGGTTGCACCACACACGTGCAACGAGAAAGAAGAACTGCAAGAAGTTTAATTCCACTATCCCTCACTAGTTCTTCACCATTCAATGAAGATGATGCACATCTAACACATCAAACAAAAAAAACTTCAGTTTATTCCATCCATCTCAAGAAATAAATGAAATAACAATGTGAAAAGGATAATGAAATAGGGAACAGTTACGTGAGCCATAAAAGTTCTGATGCCGCTATGAGGAGAGGTGTTCTATCAGATGCAAGAAAATTGTTATCTTCGTTGTCCACTGTCACAGCATTAAGCAGCATTGGATAACCAGCGTATTTAAATGGTTCAAGTACATTTCCATAGCGTCTGTACAAGATGCATTGACCTTTCAACAAAAGAAGCAACCTCCAAGGTTGTGGACCTTGCAACCCTTGCATGGTAGCCTAAGAAGGATATTAGAGAAATGTTTTATTATAAAAATGTGTGATTGGCACCAACAAGAACATAGCTCAATAGGCATGAGAGTTTTATGACCAAGAGGTCATGGGTTTAATCCCTCACAACAATTGTTGTTGAATTCCAAAAAAAAAAAGAACGATTGCTGGGTACAGATACAGCCAACGGATGTCATGTGAAGATAACAAAATAAAATGATATACAAGCTCCAAAATGGTTCTGAGTAAGCATCATGTGCATTCATGAACTAAATTCTACAGTCTACACGTCATTGGTCACCATATCATAAAGGGACTAATATATTTTATTTTTTGATGAAATAAAAGGGTACTCAATTTTATCTTACATGAAGTTCCAAAGAACATTTAGCACAGAAGATATAAGCAAAACCTCAACAAAACCTGAGCATAATAAGCACTTAAGCACCAACAAGGTTAACTTATGGAAAAACTGGTTCAACTCCCACATTTCCTTGCTCTTTTTTCCCCTATTTCTTTTTCCTGGCATACAGGACTTCTAAAGTTCGATATATGATGTGTACACTATGTTTGCTTGTGCTATTTTTCTTTTCCCTTCATGAGACTTGCCAAACTCTTAAAGTTTAGAACATGAGGTGTGTACTCCATTTAGCTCATTTGAGTCCATTGGGACCCACAGCCTTGAATGAAACAAGCTTATCAAAATATTCAAGGTCGTTTTCTCTTATTTATTTTTTAATTAACACTATGCTTAGTCTTTAAGATATAGATATGAAGTGGTAAATAATAAATGTACTAGTGTATTCTAGAGCATACTTTGAATAGGCACTCACAACCCTAGTTCTATATATGCTATTTTCTAAATTAACTTGTTGAAGAACAATTAGCAGTTGACATAAGAATGTAATGCTTCAAAGGCCTACCTGTAGGCGCTCATAAGCTTTCTGCACAGCAAGAAATTTTTCCCTTCCTTCTGGATTTTTGTCAGGATGGTATTTCATTGCAAGTTTCCTATATTGCCGTTTGAGCTTTTCTTCGTCAATATTCTCAACCTGCCTGGAGATGCCAGACATCTCTTCCCCATTTTCAGAAGAGTGCCTCATTTTACCATCATTCTTTGACACATCCTCCAAAGATATCTCCAATATTCTACAAGCTTCTTCTTCTGAGAGATCCATAGGTCTGCGTGTTAATTCTTCACGCCACATAACAAGTAATGACTGTAAAAACTCAACATGTTCAACAATTGGCCAATTGGGAAATCGTATCTCATCACATAAGTTCCTTAGATAGTAACGGTGACACCACATTTCATCCCTTAACTCTTGGTATGTCACTGGTGGCATAGGAGCATATTCATACAAGGAATGGCAATGCTGTGGCAATTTTTGGAGAAAATCGCCAAGATGCTGCAAAACCTGGTAAAGAGAAAGAGGTTCAGGTTTGGACATCTATATTGAATGTAAAGCAAAAGAATGCATTAATGGAAGCAAAAGTAGACACAAAGCAAGGGGCAGCACCTGACAAATAAGGTTTTCTGCTCTCATTTTGTGAGTCCATATGATCTCAGGAGTATCTGAATCAGAAACCATTGCAGCAGCAAATGCAGATGGGCTACTGCGCTCCAATACATAGAGCAGCGATTCAGGAAGAAGTCCGCCCAATACACTACGCTTTGCAAGTGGCAAAGAAGAAGAAACTGCAGCTTCTTCTCCACCATGAAATGCTTGATGGACATGAGTCGCTGAGAAGAGTTGTGCAATTGAAAGAAGGTTAGATCCTGGATACGCAAGGGCAAAATAGAAAGCACCTGTGCTGTAAAGACGAATCATGGCTTTGGGATTTCTGGTGACAACTGCTCTTAATAAAGCAGCCGAATATTCCACAATGTTTGGTTCCCCAGAGAGCATAGCCTACACATAATAAGGAGAAAATAGCTACTGAAATACATTCTCCATGGCTAGGCCAAAATAAAAAAGAACGATGAAAAGAGCCCTCAAATAAAGTACCCTTAATAGGGATCCTATCAATATGTTTCCTACAATTCTCTTTATTTAAATTTGAATTATGAGTTACTAATAGTCAATTTCATTACACATTACACATATCATCATAATTTTTTTTTTGAAAATAATAACCACGCCCGTCTCTAGGCCAGGCACCGGAGATATCGAAGGAGTAATGTCACAAGTGAGTTTCGAACCTGGGACCTTGAGGGGAGCATACCCTCAAAGCCCAAGTCTTCAACCACTGTGCCACCCCTTGGAGACATATAATCATAATTGTTAATATTACTTGAGAATCATTTTTCAATAGAAATAATTTTCCCTATGATTTTGTTATTACAAAGTAAAGTATGAAACTCAACTCCAATTTTCCCTATGGTTTTGTATGATATTAGGACTAACAATTTAACACCATTGGACGCATAGAAAAAGTAATGCATTTATCCTAACAAGACCATCTTTTCTAGGTAAGGATAAACCAGGGGTTCCCTCCACTGGTTTCAAGTCATCTGTGAAAGACAGAAAAAGAGTACCAGATCTCACCTGAGCAATGTGTGGAAGGCACCTTGGACTGGACAAGATTCGTTTTACTCTAGGAGTTGGGGTGACTATCTCTCCCGCATCATCCAGGTCCGAATGAGCAGAAACCATGCTATGTAAAATGGACAATGCCATCTCACCAATCTAGACCAAAAAAAACTCGTTATATCAAGATATCAATGGAGAGAAAGGGAGAGGTTGCAAAATACACTGTATACTTGGTTGGCGTGCATAAAAGTTTTAAAATGATCACTAACACACTCGATAAATTACATGAATCCGAAAGGGATTCTTAACCAGGAATGATAGCCACAACTTAGCTTTAATAAACATATATATAGACAAATAAATATGGATACATATCTCTACCTGAGCTGGTGTGAGAACAGGAACTCGAACAGCTAACGCCCATCGTAGTTCACGTATATCACGCAGCCTCTTCCAGTCCAGCATTCCAGAGGCCCGGCATCGTGTTGTCCAATCAATAGCTTTCTTTGACCACAACCTTCTAATGGCATCCTTCTCCAATGGCCCAATTTTTGCATTCTCTTTGTCAATAAACATCCACTCTTTGAGAGGTTCCATAAAAGCAGTGGCGGCAAGCAAATTAGATTCTAAAGGAATAGCAGTCCTCTCTGAGGCTTCATGAACCACTGTCAGAAAATCAACGGCTAATACACATCCTCCAACTAAAACACATGCTTCTACATTTGATAATACCTTCATTAATGCCTGCATGCAGAGTTAAAATAACTGATAAAAAATATCTTTATAAAATCTAAAGATGCTATTAATTGCTCTGTGCTAACTTAGTCCCAGGATTTGTAATGGTCAATTCCATAATATTTGTAAAAGGGAGCAAAAGAACTGAACAAACTAAGAAAATGGAGTTTCTTTCTCACAATATGAACTCATGGCCTTTGGAAAGAAGTATATCACAAAGGGGAAAGGGGTTTGAGCATTTGTGCACCTTCAAAAGAAGAAGAAGGCGATGCCTCAAAGCTCTATCATCTGTTCGATCCAAGAGAACTGTTATATGAGCAGTGCCTTCAAATGGACCAATTGTTTGATGATGCTGTTCATAGACAACTGACATAGCTCTTGCACATAGCTCTCTAACAGAAGAGCCTCCACCTCCTCCAAAACCATCAAGTCTTCCCATATCACACCAATCATCAGATGCACCCAATTCATCAGGAATGGTACCATCTACTGTGAGTCCCGTGTCCGCATCACATAAAAACCTATGATAAAGTGCTCTAAAGAAAGCAACTGGGTCACGAAGGGGAAAATCCTGAACCCTGCCAGTACTGTTGCTTTCAAGCAACAATCGCAAATAATACTGACCTACACAAACTTCTTTAGATAAACTATGATAGCTAACTAAGAATTCAGAATAGTTCCAAGAAATTTTTGGCAGGCTATCTTGACCAGTTATACTTTCTCCAACAGGAGTGACTCCAGGAACAATGTCTTCAGACCGTTCTTTTTCAACATCTAATTTATGAACCTCGGCATGCAATGCCTCTCGTAGTTCTTGTCTTGTACGCTCATTCCAAATCAAATCAGCACGATTATGATCAAGGCTAAAAGCTCGCCAAAATTCAGGCCAATTACATAGTAGCCTGCCAGATCCAACAGGAGTATTCTCCACAACAACCTGAGCTGGAGCTGGAAGTCCAGACTCTTGATTAGCATCAGTAAAGTCAAGATTTGGTTCTGATGTATCATTTGTGTTAGTAATTGAAACATCAATCAAAGAAGTAACACCAGATTGATCATGTTGGACTAACCCAGTAACATCACCGATAACACTATCACTAGGATGAGCAACAGACGTTTGAACAGTTGAAACTGGACCAGCACTTATCTGCCTTGAGGGATCACCAATATCAAAATTATTATGAGGCAAATTTTGATCTTGAGAAGTTGTCACTCTACCTGTACGACCTCTCCTCTGGAGTAAGCGTCTTTGTTGTCTACTATACGATTCTTCTTGATTTGAATCCTCAAGCAGAACTCCATCAGAACGTGTGTGCAAATATGCAACAAGTCCAGGAGGCAAAACTCTCGATAATAAATCTAAAGCTGGTTGGTAAGAGTCAGCCCAAAGAGCAACTAGCTGCCGACTAACTTCACGTCTCTCACCAGCAGGAAGAAAAAACGCATGAGATAAATGCCTTAGCATAGCACCATCTCGTAAAGCAGCATCACGCATTGACTCTGCAGCAATTGCATCTTCTTCCGCAATTGTGCGCATTATCACAGCCACAGTTTCTCTGACACTAACAGCAGGATGCCCAAAGAGTGCAAACAAGCGACGTTTAAGGCCAGCCACTTGGCGTAATAATTCAACAAAAACTGGATATTGAGTCGTTTCACCGTGTGGTTCACATATCATTGCATCAAGAACTTCAACAACAGCCATGGAAAGCAAAGGAGAAATAGACATTGGCTTCAGCCTGTTGACAAGAATGATAGCATAACCTTGATGAGCAAATAACACTGACTTGGTATGCATGATTGTAGCATGCCGCTCTCCTCTAGAATCTGTCACCACATTTGAATCACCGGGCCCACCACCAATAAGCACTGCAATTAGGCCTGCAGCTTCAGCTGCAACACCTTCAGAACCATTCCTGAGCAACCCCATTATTCTCCCAACAGCAGCTGGAAATGACATCACATGTGAAGCTGCAGTTGTTGATGCTAATAGTCGACGTAAACATGAGATGAAGCCCATTACAGTTGCAGCTGCTTTAGGAGAAGGAGGTGGCAATGGAAGGGCCTCAGGAGGAAGATTTGGTGCAGCTGGAAGCATTGTGATCAAGGCCATGAGGGTCACCTCTGGTACTTCAATATTGGAAGGAACCCCACTGTAAGGTATACATGCATTAAACTCCCTAATTCGACGCCAAAGTTTAGCTCTTGATCCAGGTATTGACCCACTCTCAGCCACGGCATCTTTAGCAGCAGCTGCCAAGTGCTTCAAATGCATTGATGCATTTTCCAAATCAATAACAAATTTTTGTTGACCAAATTGTAGGTGGACTCTTCCACAAGGTGGATCGATATGATGACCAGGCATTGTTAGCCTAGGTAATACAGGTACTGGGTAGTGGCCCTGAACGTAAACAACAGAAGCAAAAAATACACAGCGTTAAGTTTCCATTGGCTCCAACAAAGTTATCCATTTATAGACACTCAATAGTAAAACAATGTTAAGAAAAATAAATCATCTACCTACTTCTGTTTGCAATACATCCCGAATGGCGGCAAGTAAGTTATCACGAGACGTACTGGCATATACCTGTTATTCATGTCGTGTCCATTAATAGTTCATAAAAAAAATTATTATTGACTGAATATTTGAAAGGTAAGCTCACATGGACAGGACATCCATCGTTGAATTCAATTGCAAACATCTGTGGCTCCTCTGCAAACCGCACAAGAGAGCTGACAGCAGATAAAGGACGAACTGTAACGGCCTGTACATGAAATTTCGTTAATTTACAAAATTCCATCTAACATGGAAGATAGATGTGCAACCATGCTGAATGGTTGATTTAATATTTCTGCACACAGGAACTTCACTCAAGACTTCACATCTTTTTTTAATTGTTTGCCTCTCACATTCTTCATGAAGACAAGTAAGATCAGAGGAAATCCCATTTCAATTGAGATTTTGTTGGATGAATATAGGTATTCGAGGCCTAAGAATTGCATATTTGGGAATCCAATATCTAAAGTCTATTATATTATGATATTTGACAGAAAACTATGTGTCCCTTTTGAAGAATGTAGACATGAACGTCAAAATTATACGATTAATATACAGTAAATAAATAAGCGCTTGTGCTTCAAACATGGAAAATAATAATCCATTTGGTTTCTCGAGGGCAAAAAATCCCTAGTCCAGATGTGCAACAAAAGATCTCGAAACATAATTCTGTTTTTATTACACCAACATAATTTTATGCATATTCTCTTGTTGGTGTTCATAAACCCCAAGAAAAAAAAATCAGAAAATATAACTCTTAAACTGAAAAAAAGAAATTACAAAGTTCATGAAAAATAGGAGCCACTACCCTTTATACAAAGAAAAAAATCATTTGTTTAAAAACATCTACCTGTGAAAGAGATAGCAGGCTTAGTCGAATTGAAATTCATCATATTTTTTAGTATGGTGTACAAACAACTTCACCATATCTCTAACATAATCAAGATCTTGAAACTACCCTTCAAAGTTCAAATACCTCAATAAAACATCAAAGTTACATTTTTTGAGGCATAGCGCCTTATAGGAGCTTCTTGCACAAAGTGAGTACGACCGTGAAGGTGACAATGAAAACTAGAGCAACAATTTCATAGGAGGTGTTTCACACAGCAAACTCAAGAATAATAAAGGTGAACCAATGTAGAATTTGATAAACTTCACTAGGTTAGCAGACAAATCATGGGAAATAAACCAGATAACAGTAAAAGAAATGTGTAGAGAACAGTTCAAATTTATGGAAGACTAATAATAAAAGGCTAAATGTATGTTCACTTACTTCATAATTTTCTGGGCGTCTTTCAACTATTGAGACCTTTGTAAGAATGAGTTGACGAGATACAGCATCACCATGTTCCCCAAGTCCTCCTTTAGGGCCAACTCCCAAACTCAATCCTGGAGCGTTTAAAGTTCCACGTGCAGCAGACCGCAGTCTCGTGACAGACCAGCCACCACATGGTGTTTCATCAGCTCCAACACCCTCTTTAGCTAGATTCAATACATTTTTATACGATTGATCAATAATATAAACAGATGGAATTTTGAAAAAATGATGGAAAAAGTATATATAAGATGGGGAACGGCTAAATGTCTTACCTCTTCTATTAATATATTCTGTCACTGTGAGAGATTGTGAACTGTCCACTGAAAGTGACAGCCCTACCATGGATTTGGCTGTTTTCGTCTACAATTAAGTTACTTTAAATTAGAATTTCTTATATATGTCAAACCATTCAGCCTGATCTAGCCAACAGAATCCCAAAATTAAGAGTATATGCAACAGTTGAAGATGCCAACCTACCAAATTTGAGATGATGGCACTGTTTGAAGTACCAGAAGAAGCTTGAAAGGCTTTTGATTTCCTTCCATATAAAGGGCAGAGAACAAAACCACCATATTCAGCACTTTTTTTCCCAAAAGCATCAGGTAGGGTTATAATTGCAGGAGAGGCCATATCTCTAAAATCCAAGCACCAACGAAGGTCTCCAGATTTCACGTGTATAAGTTCTACTCCAATATTAGTAACTTTTAATTTCTGTAAAAGCAGGAAGACATGATGCTAAAACATTCAGAAGCTGAACATAATCAACACAATACGCTTGAACATGTGAATCGAGTCATGAGTAGTTATACACAAAACCACTTTCATTCGTATTCTAGTCTCACCATTTCTCATTCAGCTCCTCTCATTATCGACTCTTGGTTTTATTTTTTTCACTTGAATAGAAAATGATAACGATAAAGCAAACATCTAATCTATTCCTAGATTAAAAGCAATGCAAACACAACTTTCCTACCGTCTCTTGTAATCTTAAAAACTGCCATGGAGTGGCCTAGAAGTCAATAGGGTATTAAGTAACTAAGAGGTGATGAGTTCAATCTATAATGATCACTTACCTCAAACTAATTTTCTATGGATTTCCTTGATAATCAAATGTTGTAGGGTAAGCTAGTATGTCTCGGGATAATATTTCAGGGCACCTTAAGCCGCCCCAACATTCACACATAGAAAAAAAAAAACTTGTAATCTTAAGCATTGGTTGCAGCCAAAGAGGTGTACATTAGGTTAGAAAGAGTTCCTTGAAACAATAACAACGTTCACAATTTTTTTTTTTTCAAGAACTCAACGAATAGCCAATAATTCGCCACTCAATTCAGAAATGAAGCAGAATGAACTTACAAATGATACCCACTCAGAGGTTCGTCGCCGAAGATGAAGAACTGGAAACTCCGCTACAGGGGCCAACCTATTCCACCTAATTCTGTGCAACGCCGTCAGTATACTCGCTCTGTACTTAGAAGAAAACTTCATCCCTTTGAACTTCCCACGCCCATCCGTGCGAACACTGATATTAAACTCATTCGAATTATCATCTCGCCCAATAATCGGCGCAGCACCCTCGTAATCACTAGCAACATCGTACGAATTCGTCACCGCAAGAGTCGAAGGGTCCAAAGTAATGATCGAAGAAGCCGAAACACACAGAATCCGCTTGTAGCGGCCGCGCCACGAGTGCTTGATCACCAAATAGCGCGCCAAGTATTCAGGCTCTTCGGGAGGCGCAGAGCTGGGAGAATGAGCAGTGGATTGCTCCATTGAAGGAGAACGAACAGGAGCTGGTCGAGAATCAGAGGTAAGGCGGTTCACAGATTCGATGTTGGCGAGGTAAGCAAGAGTATGGGCTGGAGGTACATTGCTAGATCGGAGAAAGAACCAGAATCCGGCGCCGGATTGCACAGATGTAGCCGCCGACGGGCTTCTGTGAGGCCGAGATTGATTCGCCCCCAGCTTCGAATCGAACAAACTAAACCCTAATCAACTGAAATCATCAAAATGGTTCTTGATAACCCGAAATCCGTGGAATTGATCATGCAAATACTTTTGAAAATATTCGATTGAATCCGAATTATCATCGGAAAAAGGATTGCGAATTGGAATTGGATTTGATTTGATCGGAGAAGAATGATGGAGATGAGAATCGAAGACGGGTCAGCACCACTGTCAGCTGGGCTCCGAAATTCGGGTCGGGCTTATCGTCACCTGTCAGTGACCATCTAACGACGTGGCGGTAATTTGATTGTGAGATTCGCTCAATCTGAGCCGTTGATTTTCGGGACGAATCGCAATTTAGTTTATCACCTTGATTTAGGGCTTTTTATCTTTGTGTTAGCTATGGATAATTGGAATGTCAACGGCCGCTAATTTGTAAAGAGGTAACATTAAAAATTGACCTTGAAGACATTTTTCATTAAAAGTTTTTCAATTTCATATGTTTTATCAACTAAAAAGAGGTGGATCTAAAAAAAAAGATAGTAAAATGAATTCTAAAAGATAAAATGACTATTAAATTTTTAGATGTTGAACATATAAATAATTTTAATATAAAAAAATGCAGATACTCGAACCTGATAATATATGAGTATATGGATCGTGGAATAGAAATAGATTGACACCGATAACCAATCGCCCCTTACTTTATGTTTAATCGGTTGGAGAATTTACACATGTAACCTTTTTATCAATTCGTCTACAATAATATTTTTGAGCTATTGTTTTTGTCGGCATTCAAAATTAATTAGGAAATAATTATAGATTTATTTCTAAAAAAGAAAATTATAGATTTTATATTACTGTTTAAATAACTTGTTTTTTTTAGTACAATAATTTGTTTATTTTAGACTAATGGTGTGATTATAATTTATAAATATCTATTGCTTTCATTAAAAAAATATTATAAATACCTTTTATCATGCGCTTTCTTAATTTAATGTATTCAAATAAAAAAAATTGATCTCAAATAATTATTATTAAATTAAAAGAATGTATTAAAATAAAAAAAATCGATCTCTAATAATTATTATTAAATTAAAAGAATATATTATCATAAAAAAGAATTGATCAATTAAACTATTTGAAGGAGACTTGATCATTTGAGTTAAAGTAATATAATTTAAACGTTTCTAAAAAAAAGTAATATAATTTAAACGATATTGGCATTTTTATCCTAGAGACATTGTTGGTGTAGACTATAAATTGCAAAGTTATCCGAACAAATTATAAATATAACAATAAACAGTTGAAGTTGGAAAGAAAAGGAAAAATATGAGGTTCAATCTCTCTCTAAGTTTTAGAGAGAGAAGAATCCTCTCTGGGCTCCGGGAGAGCTCCGATGAGAGCTTTCTCGTCGGCGTTTGGGGGCACCATGGAGTGCGTTACTGGGCTCCAACAGGTTTCCTTAAAAGATATGATTGGGAGCGTTCTAGGGGCAGTGGGGCCGTTCGTGGAGCTCGAAAGGAGCTAGTGAGGCTTCATCGAAAGTTTCAAAGGGTTTTTGTTTTCAAATGTTTTACAACGAATAGAGAGAGCGGCATCAAACCTTGTCAAAATGTCAAACTGAAGTCTCTCGGTTTTGAGAGAGAGTTCAAAAGTAAGCTCGATTTGGATGCCTCGAAGGAAAAATCCAAATCGGCTATGGAGTCAAAGAGGTACAGAGGGAGTAGAAGATGGAGTATGCCGTTCGATCGAGGCAAGAAAGCGGTTGGGGAGAGGATGAAGTTTCAAGGGAGAGTTGTCGCGGAGTTGTCTTGAGAAGAGATATGAAGACAAAGGTGGATTTACGTTGTTGATGATGATGGAGATGACGAAGTTTCAAGGAAGGGGCGTTTGGGATGGTTGCTCAATTTTTTCTCCGATGTCCATGGCGGTGTTGAACGCGTTGCGGTAGTGAAAAATCAATTCAACCGGTCGGATGGCGAGATGGGCGATTGAGTCATTTGGATGGGTGCGGAGCATCGGCATTTGTTGGGCCCAAGGAAATATCGCGTGGGGCACTTGTTAAGGTGGGTTATTGTCGGTGTGGCTTTTTGTGGACCGTTGATCTAAACCGGTTCAATCCTACAACCGATGCTAGAGCTTTTGGTTGGGATTTGGTTCGTATGACCCGGTTTCTTTGGACCGGGTTCGTCTTTGGTCCAAAAGGGTGGCTCATGCATCTGGGAAGTTTTTTTGGAGCAGATTTTAGTACTTCTCTTCTTAATTACTTCTCTTCTTTTATTATTTGGTTTCTTTTTTCATCTGGTTAAGCTAAGTGTTAGGCTAGCTTTTAGAAGTTTTTCTTTGGTGTCTAGGATTAAAGTGTTTTCTTTTGTTTTTGTGTTGGTTTGGTACTTGGTTAAGCGAGTTTGTGCAGCTGCGCGTGTGTGATGAGTTGGTAGACAAAGGTTCTAATATTTCTAAGGTGTTGGTTGTTCCTTGGCATGGGAGGGGGTGCCCTTTGATGGGCGTCAATCCCCTCCTTTTTACTTTGGTGAGGTCTTTTACTTCAGTCATGGAAATGGATGTGCGATTACCTCCCAAAGATCATCTTAAAAACCTCGATTTAGGGGCGATGATTTATGTAGGGCCTATCCAGTTGAAGCATTGTAGCTTCGTGTCGGTTTTGGCCAAGACTTGGAAAGCCATTTTACTTAGTAGATTAAACTTTGTTATCGGCTTTTCTCATTTGTGTGGTCATGCTCCAGTCTGTGGAAACGGACCAGTTTTTGGTCCCAATATGTGGGAGTTGATTAGGTTGTGGAGGAAGTGGTTTAAATGTTAATGAAAGTTATGATATTTTCAAAAAAAAAATATAACAATAAACAAAACTTCGTTAAAAAAATAAATAAATAAACAAAACTTGTATTTGAGATAGTTTTTGGAATGAAGACCAAATCATTTAAAAATATGTGTGTTCAATTCACACTCTCATTTTTTTAAATAAAAAAATGATATTGTGATGATGCAAATATCATTTTTTTATGTATAAAAAATGCTTTCCTATTTAGATTTTTTTTTTTAACAATCATATATTACTTTTAAATATCTAAATGTTTGTGATTAGTATATAATAAATAAATGTTATTCAATATATATATATATATATATAATTGAATAAACATGTGTAACACTATAATGTGCTTGCAAAATTGTAGTAATTAGATCACATTCAACAAGTATTTGCAAATATAGCCGCTCAAATTTTTTTTTGCAAACTTAATTTTATTTTTAAAATTCGAGATTAATGATTTTTTAGTAATACCATTTTGTCCTTCTACACATTTAATGCCCAATTTTCAAATTCAACCTCCATTTTCAAACTTCTCATATTTATATTACATACGATTTTTATAAATGTCAAATTAATGTTATGAGATTTTAGTAGTACATTCCTAAAATACTTTTTCCAAAACGATTTTTCTCTCTCTTCATTTTCAACCTCTCATTTTTCTATTGTCAAGAATTTTCGTCTGGATTTTTGATCGAAAACTCTCCTTATTTCAATAGTATACAGTTCTATCAAGACTGTATTGTTATGTCATGTTCACCAGTACCGTATTGTATTAGAGAACAACAATCTATGTTTGTAATGTTAAATCTTTATGAAATCCATTTACCCAATAGGGCATTTTAATAACTGTCCTATTGTTTTAATAAATATTGTATTACACTTCAATTGGTTTGATGATAGTTATCAAATAGATCATATTTTAGTTGTAGTTCTAGTTGTTAACAATACCTCATTTTGATACTCGAACGTGAAATACAATACATAAATCTATACAAGTGCTGCATAAAGAATAATAATACGGTTCGATAAATATCGGCAATCCGATAGTTTATTTTGATACACTTTATTTCCTCGAATTCCTACATGTGAACGTAATACTCACATATCTATACCGTATATAGAGTCTGGTACATTAATGCCTCATGTTTCAATACCTTAAAATCAAATCCAAAGGGAATAATGATTGTACATGACTTTACTATCGCTTGTTCACTATTGCACTCACATACGACTACCACTGTATGACTAGAAAGTAAAGTATCCTCTTGCCCTATTTTTCCTACAATATTTGCAGACATGTATGACTAGACACTAAAGTATCTTTTTTCCCTATTTTTCCTACGGTATTTCCAGACATCCCAGTTATTCATACTTCTCTTCTAGCCTTAACTTCTGTCAACCTTGTTCTCTTATTGTCATTCCATCGTACTTTGGGTTTCACCTTCCAATGATCTTTTTTTGTCACGATCTGAAGCACTGGATGAACTTGATATCTTAAATGTGAAAATAAAATAATCTAGTTAGTAAATACAATATAACATAAACAAAACATCCATACATTACACATAACCATACTATTTACACCCTTATGAAAGAATACATTGATTCAACTAAACCAACAGAAAACTAAGAAGTTTTAAATAATCACTAAACAACTACAAATCCAAATAGAATGAATAGTGAAAACCTATCAAAATTATAAAGTTAATACCGTACATGCAAGTTAATACAGTACAATACCTCTCCTAACTATTGTGCAATTCTGTTTTCGAGCCCTCAAACCAGAAATCGACAGTAGTAATAATCTCAGGAACTATAATAAAGTTTTGTTTAAAACCCTAACCATAAATCGAGGAACGAAACGAATTAAACTAGAAAATTAAACTCATACCGTGTTGATTATTACAAAATCTCAAAACTACAACACTCATATCCCTAGAATCCCCTCACTTCCCACTATCGAGCACCAGATTTAATGTATTTAAAAAAAAACCTTAAAAACTGAACATAACTGTATAAACCTACCGTATGATGACATTCAGTTCTTCTTTCCCCTTGTTTTCGATTCTGATCGTCAATCGCAAAATCGTTGAAACATCGTCGAGATTGCCCAACTAGAGAGTTTTTTTGGGAGAAATCAAGAAGAAGATGAAATGACAGAAAATTCAAAAGAAAATAAATGAAAAGACACTTTCTTTTTTAGCTTTTTTATTGTATTTAATTTTCGTAATAAATGCACGCTAATTTAGGAATTTGTGGGTATGGAATATGGAGAGTTTTTCCAAAATGGTTAATAATTCGAAAATTAAAAAATTAATTAAGGAGGGTATTATTGTAAATGTCAATTTAGGTAATTAATAATATAATTAACGAAATTCCGTTTTTGCTAATATTTTTCGAGAAATATATATTTGCAAATACTTTTCAAATATGATCCATTTATGAAAAAAACTCAATTAAAAAATAAGTAAAAAATCTTAATAAACACACACACAAAAGAAACATAATCAATTATATTATGATGCAATTTTCAATATATCATTCACATTTTTATATAGGCAAAACAATTATATTTTGAATTAAAGTCGGTGACTCAATTCAAATCTCTTAATTCTCAATATTATTGTTATATTAAAAAAGAAAAATATTCGTCGACAAGAGTATAATTCTAGCACAAACCTACCTAATCATGACATTATAGTTTTGAATATATATAAAAAATAGTTTTTTTTTCTTATATAGAGGGCATAACTACTCTCATATGAGAATCAAATATCGATTTTCGGGGTCGAAGTCAGACAAGATAACCAACTGCGACATTGACCATCGATTATCAAAAAGTAGTTTTGAATCCTCTTTTTAAGTTACTAGAATTTTTGAACGTGCTTTGCACGTGATTTTTTTTCTTCTCAAAGTGTGGTATATGAAATTATATTTTTATTTATTAAAATACTTATAAATAATAATATATATCATAATATTTATGTTAAAATTTTACTTTGTAGATAATTTTTTTTTTCATTCGTTTATCATTTTAATTTAATATAATTATCATATCAATCTTTTTATTTACATAGACGTAAATCATCTTTTTAAAATTTCTAACTCTTTTAAAATAGTATAATACCGATTAATTAATTGAAATATATCATGTATCTTTACTATTAATTGTAATATTTGAAATTTTTAATTTTAACAGCTCAAATTTATTATTTTATATATATTTATTTGTTATCAAACATTTCATTGAACGTGAAAGTATGGAAAATAAAATACAATTTCCTTTAAAAAAACACACAATCTAAAATTTCAAAAATCCTATTTGTTTTATTATTTCAGCTTATTGAAAAAACTGTTTGTTACCTTCGACGACAACGGCTCCCGCGTGCACCAATGTTAACACTCGATCCCAACCCGAACAAAATCTCTACAACATCGATGATAAAAGAATTATTAGTAATTTGAATTAAAACACATGAAAAAAAAAGTAAGGAAGAATTATTAGTTTGTGGTATTTATAGAAAAAACTAGAACCAAGATCTTCTTTAAATTTAAAAAAAAAAAAAAAAAAAAAAACCTGAAGATCTTCATTTGATTTTATACTTATTTAGCTTGAAGATACTATAAGATTTTAATAATTTTAATAATTTAAAAAAAATAATGGCATATTTGTAGATATATAATATGACTTAAGAGCAAAATCGTCTAAAAATGATTTTCTCCTTAAGCCATCCCGAAGTATGATATCAAAAAAATAAATATATATTTTGAAAAAAATAATAACGGGCCAAAACAAGCACCCTGTTTAAACGATTTTCAGAGAAACAATTTGTTGGGGAATTTTTCTCCACTAATTTGTCTCACATAGGAAAAGGAAAAACAACAATTAACTTGTTGATAAATATTCGACGGGAATCTTACGCCTTAAGGTAGGTTGAAAATGACATTCTATACATATTCATTTTTCTTCATTTATCGTGAATTTCAATTACGTATAAATTCAAACCCAAACAAGAAAAGGAGTTTGAAGTTTGAATTCTAATTTTTTAAATCAAGTCCATTGATTCCCTCCCACTTATCCACTCAACGTTCGATGTTAGAGATTGGGTTGAAATCAATACCACATTTAAAACGGTGATTCTTTGGAGAACTCAATTTTTATTGGACCAAATACTCAATTTGTAGTTTATGGGCTTTGATACTATATTAGAATTTGAACATTCAACTCAAAATTAATTGGTGATGAGAGAAGTAGTCTATATATAATTATTAGGTCTTCACTCTTTTAGATATGGGATCTTAAGAGCAAGGAGATGGGTTTGAGGTTTGGAACTTTTATGCTTCCTTTCCTAAAATGTCCAATTTTATTTCAAAGTAAGCTTCTACCATCAGAGCTCCTTGTTATGGTATGAAGAACACTTCCAGATTCCCATTTTTGGTTTCTCTTAGCCAGCCTGAAAAGGAAGGTGAAAACTCTGGCTCTGACCACACCATCCAGCTAAGATCGGTAAGCGGAGTCGCTGTTAGCCGCCCGTATAAGGCCCGCCGCCATGATTGAAACCATAAGGTAATTGGTGATAGAGATGTCCATGTGAGGAATATGGAGCTCTTGAACCCACAGTGGAGCCATGAAATGTAAAAGGCTGGATTGTAAAGTTCAGTTGGTGGATTGCAGATGATACTGGTATTTTAGCACTTGCATATAGAATGCTTTTTATGTTGAATATCTGATGGTCAAATTTACATATGGTTCTTTACTTTCTCATTAACAAATATCAACCAGAACAAAAATTAGAAACTGAATAAACAATATATTGTTTGATATCCATCCTACCCAACTTATATTTGCATATGAACCAACATGAAATTAAGGTCCCGTTTGATTACCTTTTTGTTTTCAGTTTTTGTTTATGAAACTTAAGCCTACAACAACTACCATATCATATGTTTTTGTTTACATGAATGTCTATATCTTATCTATATTTGTAAAAACCAAATCAAAATTTGAAAACAAAAAAGTAGTTTCCAAAAGTTTGTTTTGTTTTTTTTTAAATTTAGTTAGAATTCACATACTTTCTCAAGGAAAGTTAGATGTATTGTAGGAAAGATGGAACACATAGTAAGAAATATGAGTAAAGATAAGTTTAATTTTTAAAAATTAAATGATGATCAAATGCGCCTAAAATTTTCAATACTCAAGATAGGATTTTAAGCCATCCTATTGATTTCATATAAATTCCCGTAGTTCTCTTCCAAGTAATCCAAACATAGGATATGACATTGAAACAATATACTAAACAGTTTTATATAATCACTAAATCACATCTATAACTTTATCTATTTTTGAATTCTATAACAATAAAAAATAACAGAGGTAACTGACTAACCCAAGTTTATCTTATCCAATGAAATAAAATCTCTCCAAAGTTAATCAAGTGGTTGCCAGTTATTTTGAGAAACAAGAGACGTAATTAGCAAAATTAGAGCTTTTCCCATTCAGCTAAAGATAGAAGATTACTTAGCAAATGCAATATCCATTGAACAACGAATAAATGAAACAGACATTTTCTTAAGCATGATTTTGCCAAAGAATTATAGCTAGTTGAAACGAGACAACGGGAACACTGTTGTCGAAGTTACGACTCAACAATCAACATTCTGGATGACAAAACCATAGATCTTTCGTTTTAACCTCTCGACCTTTTCTTTCAAAGGATCATCTCGCTTTGAAACTTCTCGATCCAACCAGTCATTAACTCGTTTCAACTGAGATAAAACGGATGCAATAGAGCCACGATTCGGGATCGGAGGTGAAGTTTTGATGCCATCTCCCGAGCTGTCTCTGAACACCTTTGAACCAGCATCCAGGGAATCCTCAACAAACTTAAGAAACCAAAGCTTCATCTCAGACTGTAACTCCATAGCAAGCTCTATATTCTCTTTCATTCCATGGCCTCTACTCCATGGAACCACATTATTGGAATTAGAAAGTGAAGAGGCCTCCATAGTTTGTCTTTTTGACACACTTTTGTCCAAAGAAGTTGCAGGGCCATTGTCTTGACTGGTGAGAAGTGAGACTATCTCAAGGTTGGTGGCTAAGGCGGCTTCAACCCAAAGAGAGGCAGGTTTCGATTGCTCCGTCGAGCTAGTAACACAAGGTTTGTTGCCATTCCGACTGCTGAAAACTGATTCGGCAATCTCGGTGTACTTCACAACATCATTATAGATCATGAAAAATTGGTTTACTACGTGCAAAAGGTCTCCAGTCTTGTGCGTAGAGGAAAGTTCCGAAAACATGCTGGAATGAAATTGAAATTCACATCACAATTCAGATCAGATGTGAACTATGGGAATTTTATATCAATTCAATCTAGTTTATATCAGTTATTGTTTAATATACCTTATGCTCCTTATAATCGATTCAGTAGAAATTGCCTCTTCCAAAGCTTCAGCTGCAGCTATGGAAGCAACATCTCTCCTTTGCATAGCCTCCTGATAACATGAATATCAATATAACATCAAGCCAAGTTTGTCTCTAAAAATACACTCTTTTTCTAGTTTCAACTCAGATTTGTTTATAAAAAAAAAATCTCGAACCTTTGCAAGCTTAACAAGATTTGGAGGAGCTGCATCAACTAGAGCACTGCCATCAGTCCATTTCTTTTCATGAACAGTAATTCCAAGACCTGAAAATTTTCTCTGGTCTGGAACCTCACACTCAGATGGATTGGAGGATTTCTTTTTCTCTTTTCTTTGCACCTCATTGCTCTTGGGTCTATGATCATCTACATCACTCAATCGTCTTGAGATGGCAGCCTAGAGAATACATCAAAATCATATAAAAAGGAAAACGAAAATAAAAACAGCCATTCGATTGAGTTCTACTAGTCTCTTCTTTCTTTTTTTTGGAAAAACTAGCTTTTAAGACCCTAAATTTGAGATATAGTTCTAATTTGGTCCCATATTATAGATTCTCACTTTTATTCTCCTATTACTTCTATATTCGTTTTTATTAAAATTAAATTCACTTGAAACTAAACTAATCATTTCGTCCATATAAATTTAAAATTAGTTCAATTATCATTATAATTAGCAATAAGTAACTAATGATTTTGTTATCCCCTAAAAATGATCATTATTGCAATGTGGGAGGTGATAGCATTCAATTTTAAAAAGTTGGTACCAAATTGAAACTTAATCTCAAATGTAGCTACCAAAAATGTTTATTTTTCTACCATTTTTTACATCCTTGAGTGTATGGGCCTACAATATTTGTATGTGAAGGAAATATTCTGGGGATCTGGCCATCCTCTATTGAATCTATCCTCTCTTAGTTACTTAATAGCACTAAATCAATCCACAATGGTTGAATGAATTCTTGTTATGAACCGCTTATAAGAATTGTACCTGAGTTCGAAGAATTGCTTGTAGATCAGGCTTGGTCTTAGAAACCCCACTATCTCTTTGCTCCTCAGAGGTAGAAGAGACAGTTGATTGGTCATCCCAACCCTTAGAAAGCTCAGTAGCAATGTTAGTCATCTTCTTCTTGCTAGCAGAATCTGCAACTGCCAATAAAGGGGAGACCTTCAAACCTCCCGATATCCGTCTTGCCGGTGAAATAGAAGCCCTACGTACATTGGGAGAAGCCTGTCTCCTCCTATTCGGAGATGGCTGTCTATACCTCGAAGGAACAACGATGGCGGCCTCCTTCGAGCTCACCCGATTCTCTTCACGAGCAGCTACCAAGCTCGGAACTACAGTTTTCGACGGCACGGGAGAAGCCGACCTCTTCCCCTTACCGGCCGGGGAAGGATCCCGCTCGACCATCGCTACATTCTTCTTTCCAGCCGACATTGATCGCTTACCTCCCGCCGGAGAAGAAAACCTCTGAGGCTTATGAAAAGCCTTGCTGTCTTCAGCGATTCCAACATTTTCGACATTGTCTCGAGGAGCTAGGGGTTGCCTCCCTCTACCATTCGTCTTCGATTGCTTGATTTGATAGTCCTCCGGTTTCTGATTCGACGACAATGCGGCAATCGGATCAGCCGATTGATCGGAATCCGTGGCAGGCTGAATCACAAACTCACGTTTGGAAGGCGAAATGCGCGCAATGAGAAGCTCGGGGGATCCAATGGAAGCTTTCCGGCCTGGAATTGGGCGAATGCCGCAGACGCGAGGGACCGGGGCGTCGAATTCGAAGCGATCGACGTAGACGAACTGGTTGAGGTGCAGTCGGTTGGAGAGGATGAGATCGGTTTCGCGATCGGAGATGGAGACGTAGGTGGAATTGAGGGAATCGGAGAGCTGGATGAAGAAGCCGCGGTTGGGCCACAATTCGGAGCCGGCGAGGGCCGGGACGATTCCGATGACTTGGAGGAGGGCGGAGCGGTGGTCGCCGGTGACTCGGGTGTTGGAATTCATGGCCTGGAGAAGCTTCAACAGAATTCCGGGAGTGAGAGAAGCCATGGCGGAGCTGTGGAGTGTGGAAGAGATGGGAAGCTGAAATGTTGGGTTTAACGATGGAAATTTGAAATTCAAATGTCACGATTTCGAAAAAGAAAAAATGAAATTCAAATGTTAGCTGTCATCCACTTTTCCCCGATGTGAGTTTTTTGAATTTGGTTGCCGTTTTTCTGTTACCGTTAAGGAAGTTCCACTCTTTGGGCCGAGGAGATTGGGCTGAATTGTATCAAATGCCCGAATTTTGTATTCTATTTTTTAAAACAAAATAATATTTTGGTTGAATGGAACTTAATTTTTGTTTTTTTTTGGGCTAAATTAGTTTAATTATGAGGTTTTGGATGAGGAGTTAAGTTTAAAGATTAGTTTGAGGATTTATTTTGAATAGTTAGAAATGAAGGGTTACAACAAAAAACTTGTTTGGATGTGGGTGTGTGTTTTTTTTGTAGAAGAGTAAGAGATAATAGCTTGTTGATTTTAAAAATAATAATAACTTGTTTGGATGTAGATTTGAAATGAGTAGTTAAAAAAAAGTGATTAGAAATGAATAGCTAAAAATGAGTAGTTAAAAATGAATAACTATAAATGAGTGGCTAGAAATGAAGAGTTAATTTTGAGTAATTATAAATGAGTAGTTAACAATTAAGAGTTATTTTTAATAATAAAAATGAGAAGTTATTTTGAGTAGTTATAGTAATTATTTGAATGTACTTTTTGAATATTAGTTAAGTAAATATTCATTTTAAATCTTTCATAAATTCAACAAACAAACACCTCCTAAAATTTCTTAATTTCAAAAGGTGTGTCTAATATTCTATGTAGGGTTTGTTGGCCAATCTTCCTCCGATTTGTACTAAAAAAAGAAAAAAAGAATTCTGTCTAATATTTTTCATCTTCTGGAAGGGCGTCTAATAATTTTCTCACATTTTTTAATTTTTTTAAAAACTAATTCGTACTTTAGTTATAGAATTAAATTAACTTTGAATAGTTCTGTTGACTAAGAAAATTCGGTCAATTACAAGCTGCCACGTCGTTATCTCAAATTTAATGGAGAAATTGAATTAAATTTTGGGACAATATTTCTCAAAATTAATTTAAATAAAATAAATTGGTTTTATCTTGAATTTGGCCAAAATAAAACCAAACCAAGTAAACCGAACCATGAATTTCAAGC
The DNA here is from genome assembly GCA_036507275.1 of Sicyos edulis. Lineage (NCBI taxonomy): Eukaryota > Viridiplantae > Streptophyta > Magnoliopsida > Cucurbitales > Cucurbitaceae > Sicyos > Sicyos edulis. The sequence goes on from CM071853.1 coordinate 5,525,335, forward strand.
CCAAAAGGCCAAACCCATGGGCCAGGCCCAAAGGCTCATTAGGGCCCAAGCCCACGATGCATGAGAACTCTATAAATAGAGGAGCTCTCTTCATTTCAAGGGGTGGAAAATTTTTGGAACTAGAGAGGGAATTCACATTTGTTGAGGTCTCTCCACGGGCTCGAAGATCAAACGTCGTTTGAAGGCAAAAATTACTTGAAAGACAAATAGTTCCATAAACGAAAGCGGTTGCATACACGAAGAACACACATTTTGTTCTTCAAATTGCTCTTCATATCAAGAACATCCATTCAGAGAGAACGAATCAGAGGATCAAGCATAGAGATCGAACCACTTTCGCACAAACTCATCTCAAGTTCAAGTTCAACTCCACGAAACCAAATTTCTCCGGAAATCTCGTGTGAAAAAATTGGCACGCCCAGTGGGACCTCTCTACCTCTCATCTCAATCTCTCACATAAATCAAGCCACCATGTCTGGAAAAGCCACATCAAAGACCGCTGCTCCAGAAGGCATAATCAAAGGAAGAAACACTACCTCGAAGGTGCTTGCTCCAAGAAACTATACTGGACCTATCACGCGTAGTCGTTCCAAGTCCGTCGAGAGCAATGAACCTCAAGTAACACCAGGTGCGATCGCAAAACGAATTGCATGACTACTAGAGGGGACCTCTGATGAAATCGTCGTCAAAGATAACCCATTATTTGACCAAGTCAGTCCTAGCATTGATCAACCAAAGGAGACATCTAATCCTGATGTGATGTCTGTTATAATGGCTGGTGATGGAGGCGATGATCGAATGGCAGAGTTTGAAAGAAAGCTCGAGCAGATGATGAAAACAATTGAGGAAAGAGACTTAGAGATCGCTTACCTCAAAAATCAAATCTTGAGAACAGAGAGACGGTGAATCAAGCCAGAGTCCACATGAGAAAGTCAATGATAAAGGAAAGAACCCTCTCCTTGAGGCACAACCACAACTGCACTCAGCCTCAGTCGCTTCCTTATCTGTCCAACAGCTACACGACCTGATCACGAGCACTATTAGAGCTCAAGGTGGTGGGCTAGTTCAAAGTTCTCTTTTGTATTCCAAGCCATACACAAAGAGAATAGACAACTTAAGAATGCCTGCAGGATACCAACCGCCTAAGTTCTAGCAGTTTGATGGAAAAGGCAACCCCAAACAGCATGTTGCTCATTTCGTAGAGACTTGTGAAACCGCTGGAACTCGAGGAGACCTTCTCGTCAGGCAGTTTGTCCGAACGTTAAAGGGGAATGCGTTCGAGTCGTATCTGAGATCTTGAAAAGTGAAACGATAGATAGCTGGGAAGAGTTGGAGAGAGAGTTCCTTAATCGGTTCTATAGCACGAGACGGACTGTCAGCATGATAGAATTAACAAATGCGAAGCAGCGGAACGCGCGAGCCTGTCGTCAACTATATTAACCGTTGGCGAGCTCTAAGTCTGGACTGCAAAGACCGCCTCACTGAAACGTCCGCGATCGACATCTGTATCCAATGCATGCATTGGGGACTTCTATACATCCTGAAGGGAATCAAGCCTCGCACCTTTGAGGAGCTGGCCACCCGAGCTCATGATATGGAGCTGAGCATTGACGCAAAGGGAAACAAAGATTCTCTGGTCTTAGAAACCCGTAAAGAAAAGAAGGATTTCAAGCCCACAGAAAAAGTTACAAAAAATGTGGCAAAGGAGTCAATGACCATCGGTGTAACTTCATTAAAGTTTTCCTCAAAAGCAAAGGAAACAAAAGCTGAGAAACGACCAGTTGTAGAGCAACGACGTCGCCTAACACTTCAGGAAAGACAAGAAAAAGTCTATCCATTTCCAGACTCCGATATTGCTAACATGTTAGAGCAACTGCTGGAAGCAAGACTCATCCAGTTGCCCGAGTGCAAGCGTCCCGAGGAGTTAGGCAAGGTAAACGATCCTAACTATTGTAAATACCATCGCGTTTTCAGCCATCCCATCGAGAAATGCTTCGTTCTGAAAAAGTTGATCCTGAGATTGGCTAGAGAAAAGAAAATTGAGCTGGACTTAGAGGAAGTAGCTCAAGCAAATCATGCTGCTGTGGTTCTTCAGCCTAAAATACAACCAATCAAGGGTGCAACACTGTGTTGGTCTCAAAACTTGATTCAATTCGACTCCCTTGAGCCAGTTTTTGTTCAATGTCAAAGGAGATCCTCGGACCACAACCTTCAGGCGGAAAATCAACAAGCTTCCATCCAAGAAAGATGTATTTTAGAGCCAACCGTAGATGAGAATGAAGGTTGGACTGTTGTAACCCGTCGTAGGAAACAAAAACAAACGTATGCTCAGAAAGAATCACGCTTATTTCAAGAGTCGAAGAGGAAGAGATTGCCTAAGAAACGAGGCAAAAGATGTGTAAGGAAATCTAAGCCCATCATAGAGGAGAACGAAGATTTTCTACGAGCACGTCATGCTATAACGTTGGCTGATTTCATCCCGAAGGAATTTTTGCGTGAAGGAAAAGATGAAGTGATAGAAATTGCTACATGTCATGCAAGTCGAGCAAGTGATGACTCGGCGAGCTCTTCAAAAGCTGTCATTGAGCCTAAAGCTACGCTCTCTTTCAACATTGAAGATTTGATATCACTTCCCCAAATAGATAAAAACTCTCTGATTGAGGCATTATTAGACTCAAGTAGCGAGAATGTCAAAATACTTGTGACACACGCTCACAGTTCGGCATGCATGTCCATAAGTTTCACAGACGAGGATCTATTGTTGGGATCAAAGCCTCATAATCGTCCTTTGTATGTCTCGGGCTATATACGAGAGCAAAGAGTCGGGCGAATTCTCATTGATAATGGTTCGGCCGTCAACATAATGCCAAAGGTAACCTTGAAGCAGCTAGACATCTCCATGGAAGAGCTCTCCGACAGCAAGTTATTAATCCAAGGCTTCAACCAAGGCGGGCAACAGGCGATTGACATGATACGGCTTGAGGTCATCATTGGCGAGCTGAGTGCAGATGCTTTGTTCCATGTTATAGATTGTAAGACAACATATCGACTACTATTTGGACGACCCTAGATTCATGAAAATCGAGTTATTACCTCCTCGTTGCATCAATGCTTTAAGTTTTACCAAGACGGGGTTAAGAAAGTAGAAGCTGACACAAATCCGTTCTTGGAGGCCGAGTCTCATTTCGCCGATGCAAAATTCTATGCAAAAATGAGATCGTGGAGAAAAGCGAGTGCCACAGGAGGTCCCTGAGATAAAAGAAAATAAAAAAGCTAAGCTAAAACCAGAGGCTGACATAAAAAAGAAATGGGTAGTGAGAGAAGAAAAGTCATGCCCTGTAAAGATAGAGGCTTCAACGAGTCTAGTAGCTCCTAAGGCTCCAAAAGATGAGAAACTTCCAAATTCACCCATCTTACGCTATGTCCCTATATCCTGACGAAAAAAGGGTGAAGCACCTTTCGCCGAATGTTCTAAAGATTTGAAACTAGGTGATATCGAAGTATTAAAGCAAAGTTTCACCACTCCTTTGACAAAGATGTAAAAGCAATGGAGTCAAAGGTACGAAGAAGATGAGAAGAATGTGGCTTTGCCTGAGAAACGAACAAAGGATGGATTTGACCCTAATGCGCATGCATCTTTGGCAAAAGCAGGGGTATGATTTCACGACACATACCGAGTTCAAACGCTTAAGTATATTTGATGACCAAGCTGAGCTTTCTTCGACGCAAAAGAAACTGTTAAAGAAAGGTTACGCTCTACCAACGCCAAGAAAAGGACTCGAATATAAGTCACCAGAACCAATTCGCATAACAAGAAGAGATAAAGAAAAGATGGAAGATGCCAACCACATAACGATTCAAGAGGTTGAAGAGTCGAAGAAAGAGAAGAATGTCGGTCGCAAAGTACCCACCCTTAAACGCATTGGATCATCAACTTCTCGCGTTGCCGCACTTCAAAGGTTGGGTACGGTAACATGAAAAAATAAAGAAACATCTGTTATCACCAATAAGATGAAACCCTCAATATTTAACAGATTAAGTTGGCCCGTAGAGCAAAAACAAACTCTATCTTGGGGTGGAGTGCGACCACTCATCTTTCAAAGGTTAAGCAGACAAGTAAAGGGAGAGGAAGATACAAGCTCAACTACAAATTTGAACCGACAATCAGTTTTTCAAAGATTAAACTTAACCACGACAAAAGACTGGGGGCATCCCAAGTCTGTGTTTGACCGAATCTCTCATGAAAGCTTAGGGAGAACTGTCAAAGACAACTTACCAAGCAAGATAAGGAGCAACAAGGATATCTGCAGCGTTGTTCCGTCTCGCATGAAAAGAAAGATGTTTGTTACCATTGAAACTGAAGGTTCGTTGAGAGTAAAGCGGCGTGATGTTGTCTTCACTAATCTGGGAAAAGAGAAAATAAAACAAGAAGAAAGCAAGGCTTTATGTCACCACATCACTGTCCTAGAAGAGACAGAGGTTGAGGTAAGTGAACAAGATGTTGATGAAGCACCACTCCTGTTAGAAGATGACATTCAATCCACGGTAGATGAGCTTAAAGAAATAAATCTTGGCACAGAAGACGATCCGTGCCCAACTTTCATAAGCACGTTGCTTACGCCCAAGGAAGAGACCGAGTATCTAAGTCTACTTACTACATACAAGGACATCTTTGCCTGGTCATACAAGGAAATGTCGGGACTTGATCCAAAAGTTGCAGTCGATCATCTAGTACATTAAACACGGATCTCGACCGATCAAGCAAACTCAGCGGCGATTTAGACCAGAACTTATCCCACAAATAGAGGTCGAAGTAAATAAGTTGATTGAACCTGGGTTTATCCGTGAAGTAAAATACTCAACATGGATCGCCAACATTGTTCCAGTAAGAAAGAAGAATGGACAACTTCGTGTCTGTGTTGATTTTCGCGATCTGAACAATGTCTGTCCGAAGGATGATTTTCCATTGCCTATTACGTAAAATCATGGTTGATGCCACTCTCTGGACATGAAGCTTTATCTTTCATGAATGGATCATCGGGCTACAATCGAGATAAGGATGGCTCTTGAAGATGAAGAAATGATCGCCTTCGAACTCCAAAGGGAATATATCGTTACAAGGTCATGCCGTTCGGATTTGAAGAATGCCGGTGCAACCTATCGCCAAGCAATGCAGAAGATTTTTGATGATATCTTTGCATAAAAATGTTGAATGCTATGTTGACGACCTCGTCGTCAAATCAGAAAGCGACGAGATCACTTAGAAGAGCTTAAGGTAGTCTTCGATCAACTAAGAAAGTATCGGATGAAGATGAATCCTCTCAAATGTGCATTTGGAGTTACTTGGAAAATTTCTAGGGTTCATCGTGAGACATAGAGGAATTGAGATAGATCAGTCCAAGATCGATCGATGCGATACAAAAGAGATGCAACCGCCAAAGAATTTACACGAGCTTAGAAGTCTTCAAGGCGCCTAGCTTACATCGGAAGGTTCATTTCAAACCTAGGTGGTAGATGCCATCCTTTCCAAAGATTGATGAAGAAAGGAGAAATCCTTGAGTGGGATGAGGCATGTCAAAATGCCTTGAAAGCATAAAGAAATATTTGCTTAACCCTCTGTCTTGGGCGCCCCTATATTTTGGAAAACCATTGCTTTTGTACATCACCGCACAAGAACGATCATTGGGGGCATTATTTGCCCAGGAAGGAGAAGGTGGAAACGAGCGAGCACTATATTACCTAAGCCGAACTCTCACAGGAGCAGAACTAAACTACTCTCCCATTGAGAAGATGTGTTTGGCTCTTTTCTTCTCCATCGATAAACTGAGGCATTACATGCTGGCGTTCACCGTACGTTTAGTTGCAAAAGCAGACCCAATCAAATATATTTTGTCCCGACCGATAATTTCAGGACGTCTGGCTAAATGGGCAATTCTTCTTCAACAATACGACATTGTTTACGTCCCGCAAAAAGCTATGAAAGGACAAACATTGGCAGACTTCTTAGCAGACCACCCCATTCCCTCAGACTGGAAGTTGTGTGAAGACTTCCCTGATGAAGAAGTATTCACTGTTGAGGTCATAAACCCGTGGACAATGTATTTTGATGGTGCAGCACGAAAAAGTGTTGCAGGTGCAGATGTTGTCTTTATTTCACCTGAAAAGCATATGTTGCCTTATAGCTTCACTCTCGCAGAACTATGCTCAAATAATGTAGCAGAGTATCAGGACTTAATAATCGGTCTTCAAATGGCCATCGATATCGGCGTAAAGTATATAGAGATATTCGGCGATTCGAAATTAGTGATAAGCCAAGTCCTACTCCAATATGATACAAAGCATGAAGACTTGAAACCATACTTCACATATGCTAGACAATTATTAGAGAAGTTCGATAGCTTCATCATAGAGCATGTCCCAAGGTCGGGAAATAATAGGGTTGATGCATTGGCTAACTTGGCTACTACGCTGACAATCTCTGATGAGAAAAGTATGAGCATTACACTCTGTCAAAAATGGGTCATACCACCACTTGAAAATGGACATCATGAGACTAATGCAGTATCTATTTATGTGATTGAAGAGGAAGACTGGCGCCAACCCATCATTGACTACCTTCAACATGGGAAGCTCCCTACAGAGCCTCGACGCAAGGCAGATGTACGAAGAAGATTTGCTCGATTTGTCTATTACAAAGAGACTCTTTATCGTCGCTCTTACGAAGGACTCCTTCTTCGATGCTTGGGAAAACATGAGTCAGATATAGCACTAGAGGAAGCACACTCAGGAATTTGTGGTGCTCATCAGTCCGGTCCAAAGCTTCATTTTTAGCTAAAAAGGATGGGTTACTATTGGCCTACTAAAGATTCGATGGGGTACGCAAAGAAATGTGAAGCTTGTCAAGTCCATGCGAATTTTATACACCAACCGCCATAGCCTCTTCATCCAACCGTTGCTTCATGGCCATTTGAGGCTTGGGGACTTGATCTTGTAGGCCCTATAACTCCAAAGTCATCAGCAGATCACTCTTACATTTTGGATGCGACCGACTACTTTTCAAGGTGGGCTGAAGCGATTCCTCTGCGAGAAGCAAAGAAAGAAAATATTGCAAATTTCATCCGAACGCATATAATTTACCGTTACGGCATTCCCCATCGAATTGTAACAGATAATGGAAGACAATTCTCCAATAGCTTGATAGATAAGTTATGTGAAAAATTCCATTTCAAACAACACAAGTCATCTATATACAATGCAGCAGCAAATGGGTTTGCCGAGGCATTTAACAAGACCTTGTGCAACCTATTGAAGAAGATAGTCTCCAAGGCAAAGAGGGATTGGGAGGAAAGAATCGGTGAAGCATTGTGGGCCTATCGGACTACGCATCGCACACCTACCGGAGTCACACCATATTCTTTGGTCTATGGAGTAGAAGCCGTACTTCCATTGGAGAGAGAAATTCCATCACTTCGAATGGCCGTACAAGAAGGGTTGTTGTGATTGAAGAAAATGCAACACTCCGCCTCCAAGAGTTAGAAGCATTGGATGAAACAAGACTTGAAGCTCAACAAGCATTGCAGTGTTATCAAGCACGAATGAGCAAAGCTTTCGACAAAAATATCAAAACTCGTTCGTTTCTAGTTGGGGATCTTGTACTCGCTGTCAGAAGACCTATCATCACGACACGACATACAGGAAATAAGTTCACACCTAAATGGGACGGACCCTATGTTGTTTAAGAAGTCTACACTAACGGAGCTTACAAGATTGTGGATAAGGACGGACTAAAAATTGGCCCGATCAATGGAAAGTTTCTTAAGAAGTTCTATGCTTAAGAGTGTAACACTCCTTGGCGTATGAGTATAAACTACAAGCTATGTAATTGAACTACGTTATGACTTGATCCCTTCCTTAAAAAAAAAGAGTACGTAGGCAGCTTAACAAATTTTAAGTTCAGTCACAATTAAAAAAAATTTCCCAAAATTTTTTTCGTCCCAAGTTATGTAATTGAACTACGTTATGACTTGATCCCTTTCTTATAAAAGGGTACGTAGGCAGCTTAACAAATTTTAAGTTCAGTCACAATTTAAAAAAAAAAATTATCATCACAGGCTATGTAATGGAACTACGTTATGACTTGATCCCTTCATTATAAAAGGGTACATAGGCAGCTTAAAAGAAATTTTAAGTCCAATCTCCTTAATAAAAAAAAACTTTTCATCCTGATGGAAACTCAACAAAAAATGATGCCAAGGAAAAAGAGTAAAAAAAAATTAAAAAAAAAAGTTGCTAAAGGAGTCAGAGAATTTCAAAAAGAGATAAAGTTGCTACCCTCGTCTTTAGACGATGTTGCTTCGTATCCAAGTGCTGACAGATGGCTTGAATGACTTCGCCTTCAAGTTCATACGGGATAAGAGTCTCTTATAGTGTCAATTGCGACAAAGGTCTCTCTTAGCATCATCAAGGTCTCTTATCGCATAGGGTCATTTGTAGCATCTTAATGAGATGGGAAGTCTTAATGACAACTTGTCAACCTCAAACCTCTTTATATGGGGCAGTGACCACCGCTATGTTGGCGGAAAGAGTCGGCATGAAGGCATAAGTCTGCATGGCGGTATGAGTCGGCATGGCAGTAGTAGTTGACATGAGTCGGATGAGCTGCATGAGTCAGCATGGCAACAAGAGTCGACAAGAATTGGCATGGCGGTAAAAGTCGGCATGGCAGCATGAGTCGACATGAATCGACATGGCGGCAAGAGTCTGCATGGCGGCATGAGTCTACATGAGTCGGTATGGCGACAAGAGTTGGCATGACGGTATAAGTCGGCATGGCAGCAGGAGTCGACATGAGTCGCATGAGCTACATGAATCGACATGGCAGCATGAGTCGGCATGGCGGCAGGAGTTGGCATGAATCGGCATGGCAACAAGAGTTGGCATTGCGGCATGAGTCTGCATGAGTCGGTATGGCGGCATGAGTCGGCATGGCGGCAAGAGTCGACATGAGTCGGCATGGCCACATGATTCGGCATGAATCGGCATGGCGGCAAGAGTCAGCATTGCGGCATGAGTCTGCATGAGTCGGCATAAGTCGGTATGACGGCATGAGTCTGCATGAGTCGGCATGGCGGCAAGAGTCGACATGAGTCGACATGGCAGCATGAGTTAGCATGAATCGGCATGGCGGCATGAGTCAGCATGGCGAAAAGAGACGACATGGTGGCATGAGTCGGCATGAGTCGGTATGGTGGCGTGAGTCTGCATGAGCCGGCATGGCGGCAAGAGTCGACATGAGTCGACATGGCGACATGAGTTAGCATGAATCGGCATGGCGACATGAGTCAGCATGAATCGACATGGCGAAAAGAGACGACATGGTGGCATGAATCGGCATGGTGGCATGAGTCGGCATGGCGGCAAAAGACAGCATGAATCGCGCGTGGTGGCATGTCGGCAAGAAACGGCGTGTCGGTAAGATTCGGCATGACAACATGGTGGCAATGCATGGCGGCGTGTCAACAAGATACGATGTGGCGGCATGTCGGTGAGATACAACGAGGCGACATGTTGACAAGATATGACATGATGGCATGACTTCGACTTCATGGATGATATGGATGGCATGACTTCGACATCATGGATGGCATGACTTCGACTTCATGGATGGCATTGTCATAGATGAATGGTTGCAAAAAGCATGACCCTACAAAAAAAATCTAAATTTAGTTAGGTTTTCGAAAAAGAAAAAAAAAGAAGATAGAAGGGGTGAGACTTTTTTTTTATAATTTTTTTTTATCTAGTGAATTTGAAAAGCGAAACTAAGATAATAATAATAAAAAAAAGCCCTAATGCTTTTAGGTTTTAGCAACAGCCTCCACCCATTCCATGCACTTGCAGTGTGGGACGAACTAAAAAAAAAGTAATGGAGAAGGTGTGAGATTCAGAGAAATATTATGGGCAAGAAAATAAAAATTGAGAAAACTATATGCGAAGGAAAAGAAAGTTACTGCCATTTGAAAAAAAAAAATATATATATATATAAAATAAACAAAAATAATAAAGTGGTAACCAGTTAAGTTTAAGTTCAAAATTGATAATAATGGGGGAAAGAGATATAAAGATGAATGAAGCAAAAAGCTCGCAATCCTCTGATGTTCAACAAAAATTTGGACACGCCAAGGAGGTATTTGATTGTGATGGATGCAAACACAAACATAGAGGTTGCTGCAATAGGGTTACTGTGACAAATATCAAGAGAAAGAAAAAGGGCCACATCTTTCCCTTTGCAGATGGAAGAAGGATTGAAAGGAAAAAATATAAGATGCAGCCAAAGAACATATGAAAAAAAAAATGTTGCAGTCATGAATATGTGAAAAAGAAGCTGAACTTTGAAATTGCAGTCATGAAATTGAATTAAACTGGTTAATCAAGTATTTATAGGGAAGTATTGATATCAAGATTCCTTAAATATTGCAGAAGATCTTCTAAGAATGGTAGATTTTGATAAATATGAAGTTGCAGGTTTGTTTGGATTCAAATCTATCGTTTAGGTATCATTAAATATTCGTTTGAATTAGAAATCTAACCAAAGAAATCCACTGTAGTTAAAAAAAGATATGGAAAATGATATAATTCTCTTTGACTTTAATAAGAGTTACGTGCAAAATAATATGTATTTAAGTTAAAATCTTAATATGATTTTAATTTAAATTGCATTTAACTTTTATTAATTCAAAGATTTTTATTTACCCATACGAATTCAAGTTTAAAGGTAAATTGGATTGAGGTAAAATGTTGGAATCCCTTTTAATTTGTTATGTAAGGCAATTATCGGTGGATTCTGCTTGGCATTGAAACTCAAAGCTCGGTTGAATTCAAATTCCTGGCAAATTGTTTGTCAATATCACGGGACAATCCTTTCAAATTCAAGCAAAAAAAATTGGGCATATTCTAAATTTTATTCCAAATCGAAATCTTGGCAACAAATCCAAATAAGTTCCAATAATGTGGGCATAGTCCAAGCTCTTTCACCCAATCGAAGATCTTATTCAAGATATATTCCTACATTTGTTCCACATTTTAAATTAAAGGTAGGACAAATGTCAGGTTTATGGAGCAACCCTAAATTATTTTGAGATTTGTTTGGGAAGTAAGCTCAAGATTCATCAAGTTAGAGCATAGGTTTAAAATCAAGTTCACAAGCCAATTGAGAAGTGTTGCCGCAAAACCCAAGATGAGGCATACGCTCATAGAATTTAAAGTTCAAATTCAAGCTAAATTAAATTCTATTTAAGGCATTTCAATACATGTTCTATTATTTGTTTCATTTCTAAATTAAAGGAAATATGGAACAAATTTGAAAGTGCATTTGAAATTTCGAATTATTTCAAAATTTTGACATCAAACTTGGAGGCCCCACTATATTCAAGAGGTATGAAGAGTCCATTTTCACTCGAGCCAATTTAAAGTTCCATGTTCATTTAATATAAACTTTAATAGTTGTTCAACTTCTAAGATGTTAAGTTGTACAATTGTCAAAAGTGAAAGTTTTACCAATTCAAAATCGTGGGGGCAATCAAATTTTTCCAAGTCAATAAGTTTTGGGTGTAACTCACGTTTTCACTCCAATTTCAATTTGATAAAATTAATTCTATCTATATTATAGAATTTAAATTTTATTCATAATATAAGTATGTTCCAAAGTTCACTCATTCAAATATAAAATTAGATTGAGACTTTGACTTTGCCATAAAGTCAATATGAAATTAAGTAGTACATAAATTCTTCTTATATTTCAATCTTTTTCAAGCCGAATAAAAGAAAAATCATAATTTTGACCAAATTTCAGAATTTGATTGATTGGCATGGAGAAAACACGTCAAGGAAAACAATCAGAATTATGACCTACATTCATACATTCTCGATTAAATTGACGTTTCATAGAGTCAAAGTTAAAAGTCAAAATGCAAGCTTATATTTAAACTCAAGGTTATATTTTTCGAGATTCATCCACGAATGTTCGTGGATAAACCTCAAAAAGGGGGCATTTGTTGACAGAGAAATTTCGACCAGTCATAGATCGCCATGTCATTATCCCAAATTTAATGGCGAAATAAAATTAAATTTTGAGACAATATTTCTCAAAATTGATTTGAACCAAAATTTGGTTTATCTCGAATTTGGGTCAAAATTAAACCAGACCAAAGTTCATTTAGTGAACCGAACCAAAAAATCCAAATCCAAAAGACCGAACCCAAGGGCTTGGGCCAGGCCCAGGCCCAGGGCCCATCGAGGCCAAGCCCATGGTCATAAGAGCTCTATAAATAGAAGAGCTCTCTTTCATTTGAGGGGTCAGAAATTTGAAGCTCCAGAGAGAATTCCACCAAATCGAAGACTCTCCAAATTTCCAAGGATCAAACAGCCCTTTGAAATCCACTTCAAAAGCAACCAAATACGAAGAACGCTCATTCTATTCTTCATTTAGAGAGAAAGAATAAGAGGATAGAGGATCAAACGTAGAGATCGAACCACTTTCGCACAAACTCATCTCAAACTGAAGTTCAACTCCACGTAACCAAATTTCTCCGGAAATCTCGTGTGAACAAGTTCAATCTCATGTTCAAAAATTTTAAAAATATTCATGTGATATATATAAAAAATGAACTTAAATTTTATTTTTGTGTCAATTAAGTCTAATATTTTTTTTAAAAAAATGTTAAATAAGTCAAAATTTTATGAAACACAAAACATGAAACCAATGTTATTGAATATGTTATTAATAAGTGGATGTCGGATTCACATTGTACCCAACTTTTGTATAAGATAGTGAAAACATTTCTAGAAAAGAGAAACCATAAAAAAAAGAGTGCGAATTCAATTTTATTTACAAATGAACATTAAAAAAAAAAATTAATTTAATTTTTTTGATGAAAGATGCTTGATATGTGTCATAGGGGAAAATTCCCACATACAACACAGCAAGGCCCGTAGATGCTGCGCCTCAAAGCCCAGTAAGTAACCCAGACTTGAGACAAACCCAACCCAATAGGAGCAGGCCAAGATGGGTCGGAGCAAGGCAGGCCCAAGACCTGGACGGGCCAAGGAACCCCAACCCCGCAGGTCGGGACTTTCCCAACCCAGAGGCCAACGAGTCAAGACTAGCCCAATCCATGTGCTGGAAGCCGAAACCTTGGGGTACTTGGCTCGGGCACACCTAGAGTGGGGGCAAGCCCGATCCTAGGCCCTTCAAAGGTCCAGGAAGCCGAGTCGTGGGTCCATAAGGCCCGGATAGAGTAGGATGATCTTATTTTAGGGCCACACATGTACCCACCATCAAGAATCGTCAATCTAAAGCTCCGTTTGATAATTATTTTGTTTTTCGTTTTTTGTTTATCAAATTTAAGCTTACAACAACTACCTTGTCATACCTTCTTCTTTATTTGGATATCTACATCTTACTTATATTTTAATAAACAAAACCAAAATTTGTAAACACAAAAAAGTAGCCTAAAAAAATTTGTTTATGTTTTTTAAGTTTGGTTAGTATTATCCTACTTTCTTAAAAAAAGATGGATATATTGTAAGAAATATGGAGCACATGGTAGGAAATTTGAATAGAAATAGACTTAAATTTCATAAACAAAAAACAAAATGGTTATCAAACGGGGCCAAAACAACCGTTGATGCAAGTATTATTGCCCGCGTCTCAAAGAAGAGGGCGTGACTCGACCCACTCACCTTCCACATGGCCACTACCTATTTTCTTTAGAAGCGAAAGTGGTGTCGTGATCGATCAATTGACTGTTCATGGAGAAATGAGAGTGTGGAATAGTAACGGACGATGCCAATAAAATGGTCAGAAGGAGAAAGAGACAAGTAAGTTAATTCGAACCCTCAAATTTATGTCGTAAACTGACTTAAGCATGAAATGCCATATAACTCGCACCATACCGCTGTCCAGATCTATTTTATATTCTGCCAATGTGCCGTTCCCGATTATCATATAAATTCATAGTTAATTGCAAAGACCCAAAGTCTTGCACCAATGATGTGTATGTAAGAAACATACAAAGAACGAAAGATTACAAAATAGAAAGTCAATTTAAGGCTAGTGTGCTAGTCCAGTAACGATTTGAACTTTTTACACAAAAATGCAACATTTGCAGTAATATATTTTTCCATTAATGAGAAGCTGACTTGCCTTTATAATTTGAGTTTTCTCATCCACACAAAATACAACAGGAAATCCAATTCTAACACCAACACAAACTATATATATATATTTGTTTATTTATTTATTTATTTGTTTTTTTGAAGAAAAGAGAAATAGAAACATAATTAATTAAGGTCATGTTTGACTATTTTGTTTATGAGAAATTTAAGGCTACAACAACTACCTTAGTATATATACATATATATATATATTTTCTTAATTTGGATATCTACATCTTCCCTATATTTTAATAAACAAAACTAAAATTTGGAAACAAAAAAAAAGTAGCTTCCAAAAAATTGTTTTTGATTTTAAAACTTTGTTAGTATTCACCTACTTTCTTAAAGAAATATGGATACATTGTATGAAAGATGGAACACATGGTAAGAAATATTAGTAGAAATAAACTTAAATTTCATAAACAAAAAACAAAAAAACAAATACTATGAAACGGGGCCTAAGAAATAGGGATTGATATCTCCCTTATTACAAATCATAAATTCATACCATAAGAACTCATATAACGTAACTATCTTTATTGTCAAAAAAAAGAAGAAGCAAACATATCTCTTAATTTTATTAAGATGCAGTAGCTTACTATAAATTTCCAATAACTTTTGAAGCACATAAATCACAAGTTTAACCATGTACTTGAATACAATGTAAGGTTCTTTAGATAATGACAAATAGAGCTAAAGATTTGAACTTGTCCATTCTTAAACTAATTATATCAATTATTGTTAGGCCAAATCAATTTTTAGTTATAATTTAAGGATTAATTCCTCTCATCTCTCCTACCTTCATATTAACACAGATATTTTTGCTTTAAAAAATCATAATATATTTTTTTCCATTAAAACAAGGAAAAAAAAATCCCAAACTCAATTGAGAGACAAGAGGTAGAACCCCAGATTCCTTGTATTATCTACACGACCAAGAAAACGGTAAAACAAATTTCACAGCACAGTTAACAACAAACTTATCCGCCAGTAAAATTTTCACACCGGCCAAAAAAACAACCAGCAGCCACGAGAGAACCATAAAAAAAGAAAAAAAGAAAAAAGAAAAAGAAAAATCCGTCTCTCTTTTGATCGTCTACAAAAGAAAGCACAGAAACCTTTTTCTCTACAGTAGCCACTGGCCGTCGGATCAGTTCAATCACCACCGTGCAAAATCAGAGAACCTGGCTAATCCGAAACGGCGTCGTCGTGCCAGCACAAGAGCATCAAAATACAGCGCCTAAGAATATAGCACCGAGTCTTCAGCCGCTTCACCACCAGCAAACACCGCTTCCGGCGGTTCCTCCTCCGTGGCGCCGCCGTGGGAGGGAGGCCGGCGACCACGACCATAGCCGGAGGAAAAAAAAAAAGAAATGAAAAGTGCTTGAAAAAATGGTTGGGTTATTAATTATAAGGTTGAGGAAATTTTGAGATTGAATTTTGGTTCCCCACTTTTTTAGTTTAATGTCATTTCAATAATTTGCCTGGACTTGCTTTTTCTCTCTAATATTTGCACGAATATTGTCTTCAATTATTTTCCTTTATTGAGGGGCACACAAGGCAACATAGTACTCGACATTTCTTAATTATTTACCCCATAATGTATTCTTTTACAATTATTTTGTTTTACAACATAAAAATTCAGCGCCAAAAATAATCCAAATTTATCCAGGTTGAATCATTTCAAACTTTAAAATAACAAAAAGTATCTTACTGAACAGACTCACAAAATTTTTGAAGTTTAAATTTGATACAAGCTTAAATTACCGATTTAGTTCATTTGGTTTGTGAAAAAATAGAATTTAGTTCATCTCATTTTTAAAAAAATTCATTTGATTTGTGGGAAATTAAAATTCAGTCCCCATAGTTAAACAATTAAAATTGAGTCTAGTTGGGGTTGTTTGTTTATTGAATTTTAAGAAACTATTACAAACACGCTTTCATAACTTATTTTTAAACAATAATATTCAAACTAGTTATCGTAACTATTCAAAATAATTACTTATTTTTAGTTATTTTTAACCATTCAAAATTATTTTTCATTTCAAAACCATTAAAAAATAATCATAAATTTCTAATTTTTCATGCAATCACTTTACAGAAATCGCATTAAAATGAGTTATTGTCGGTCATTACTCCACAAAAATCCATATTCAAATGAGCTATTAACGACAATTTCTATATTGAAGCCTCATTTCCAAACAAGCAAGCTCAATTTATAATCACTCAAAATAACTCCTCATTTTAGCCATTCAAAAATAATTACTCATATAATTATTCATCTCAAAACTCCTATAGTTTCATAAAACCTACAAAATAATCTATATTATATTTATAATCACACCGAATTAACTATCTACATGTGATTGATTGTGAGCAAGGGTAGCTAATTCTACATACTAAAAAAATGGGCAACTAGATTTTTTTAGTTAATAAAATACAAAAGATCATATTATTTATAAGTAAATAACTAACTCCACATTGAAAAGGTTGGATGCGTTAAGACTTAATTGATTAATTGTAATCCAATATAATTCTACGATACTAAATTTATGATTAAGTTTAATATAATTATTAGTTTAGAGTTTTAATCGACAAGAAAAAGAATGGAAGGGGCAAAAATGGAAGGTAGAGGAGACAAGTGAGACAGTGATGTAGAAAGGAATAAGGTGAAGATAAGGTGTTGTGGGGACGAATTGAGTCCTAAATTATGGAGATCCTAAATTCATGTGACTATGCTTTTGTTTTTGTGCCTTATCAAAAATAACATGAATGCCCCATTTTATAGGTTTATAATATCATGGACCCACTGCCACCAAATAGCTATTCCTTGCCTATTCTTGTCTATGTATGCTTTGTTTTCAAATCTTATACCACTTTTCCAACCTCATTTTTGGAGAATACTTATTCACTCATATTCATTTAAGATATGAAAAGGGCAACAACTAATGGTTAACTGTTTAGATTAGTTTGCACGCACTTTAATTAGTATTATGAGACATACTGTTTAACCCATTTAAGTTATGAAAAGTACAAAAGACTTAATAGTGATTTTATATTTGTAATTATTTAGATCAGTTTGTACGCACTTTGATTAGTATTACGAGACATACTATTTAACCTTACTACATTTGAATATTAAAGAAATTCGTAAGGAATTAATTAATAGATAGTTACCATAGATTGAATTCATCACCTTTATCTTAAGTTCAACTTAAAAAGTAGTCAAAGAATGATGTACTTTATTATAATGTCTACTCTCGAAAGTGAAGGAAATAGAGTCCAACCTAATAGAAATAGAATGAATATCATTTAAAATATTACAAACTTTAAAAAAAAAAAACCTCAAATAGCTTTGAATAATAACTTTTGAATTGGATTCAACAAAAATATAAAAAAAGCTTTGAATAATAACTTTTGAATTGGATTCAACAAAAATATAAAAAATATTTAAAGTAAACTGTGTATTCATGAATGTGTAAATGAGATCTACATTTTATTTATGTGACACCAATACTTGCCTATATATATTTTTTTAGTATTTTCATTTATAAAATAACTTTTTGAAATAGATAAGGACATTTTACTCCAATATAAATATTTTCTCTAGACTGAGGGCTTTCAAGCCTACTCTTAACTGCCCTATTGCCTCCACACATTTGACTGGTCTAGGAACAACTTTTTTAGAGGTTTGTTTTAATTGAAAGGCTTTTTATAAATAACATTTTTTTTGGATGACATGTTGATTAATCATGATCACTTTGGTTAAGATATATTTTTCTTCAACAAATTTTTAAATTGCTTTTGAAATGCTAAATATTTAGGCCAAAAACACTCTTCCAAAGTGTGTTGTTCGAAGTATTTTTTCCAAGCTAATTATAACTTTGTCATACAAGGGTTTTATATTGTGGCTATAGTAGAATGAAGTTCAAATTTCAATTTCTCAATTTCAAAAAAAAAAAAAAAAAAAAAAAAAAAAAAAAAAAAAAACTTTTAAAACTTTTAAAAGTAAAAGAAAATATTATGGAAATTATGTTCCAAAAGTCTAGCGCAACAAATGAGAACAATAATACAATTCAAATATCATAATGAATATTATTCATTTTAATCATAGAGTACAACCAAAGTGACCTATATAGAGTTCACTGGTCACACAAACTACAAAACTACCCTAATGACATTATTAGTTGGACAATAGTTAACAAACATAAAGCTTATTACAAACAACTAATTTGGATTAGCTCTAATTATTAATATGTTCTCTTAATAGTCTATAGCCGAAATTGTTAACAAAAATGTACTCTATTAAGTTTTGATAGAATGGATGGTAGGTGCATTTGAGTGACTACCAATTTTAAAATTAATTTTTTACAAGTTTCTTCGACAACTAAATATTGTATTATTGAGTTATTGTTTTAGTTAAAGGTATAGGTAAGACTACTCATAAATAAAATAAAATTGAAAACAACCACTTGAACTTGAGTTTTGAGCTCACTGGTCATGATACAATCACTCAACAATTTATTTAGAGAATCAAATAAAGAAAAGAGAATCAATCAATAAAACAAACAAATGAAGCTAATAAGAAAGTCCATGAAAGAAAAGTCATATTCACCCACCTAAATTGATGAACTAACTAACTACTCAAAGAATAAATGATTTGTCCATTCTACACTAAATTTTCATCTACCTTTCTAGTTTGCAACTGCAAAGTTAAGACTCTTTGCTAATTAAAATATAATATATCTATTTAATTTAAATAACACATGGAAAGAAATAATGAACAAGTTATTTAACGACCCCTAAAATCAACATAACAACATTATTCTAAATCTTTCGATCTTGAAGCCCTCAAGTTATGAAGCTCTTCTGACTTCAAACAACATCCCACGAGTGTAAAAATTTAAGTCTAAGATCAATTAACTTAAGATGAGTAAATTAAAAGCATGAAAAATAGAAAAATGAAAGAAAAAAAATTAAATTAAATTTATTAATCAAAAGCAGATAAATCTATAAAATTTAGTGTGGTTACATCAATCCCTAAAAGCATATAAAATCTAGCTACTCATTAATCAAATTACCATCACGAAATCTCATCCTAAACTGCAAAAGCAAAGTCAAACAATCAAGCAAACAGAAAAGAAAAATAAATGTGTCGTTTTGATTTTTAATTCGACAGATATATAATATGGATTTGTAACAAAAAAGTAAGTTCAAATTTTATCGAAGGTCAGTGACGTAGTTGGTTATCGGTGTTAATCCACTAATTGTGCCATTTATGTAGGTACGCAATTATAATGCATGATTCATGATTGATTATTTTCCCAAATTGAAATGTTTTTTTTGTTTTTAACCACCCAAATTGAAATGTTGGAATATCCAAACAATTTCCCTTTTATATTATATTTACTAATTTATTTGAAAACAATTTAATTTGAATTCTATTACTAGTTGAATTCTATTAGTGATAAAATTCAATTAATAATAGATATTATATTCTATCACTAGTTGAGTTTTATCATCGATAGAATTCAATTAGACTAATCATTCTATCAAATTATATTATGTCATAGATGAAGTATTTTGAAAATTATGCTGCACATAATATGTGCCGTTCAAGATAAATTCTCAAATAAATAGGTGGCTGAAACTTAATAAATACTTTTCAAAATAAAGCCATGGCTGCCTTCTAAATTCATCATTGTCCAGCCTAAGAACCAACCAAGAGACAAGTTTCATTAATATACCTTTCAAAATAAAACTAAATAAATACTTTTCAAAATAAAACCATGACTGCCTTCTAAATACCACTAGCTATTTTGTTAAATTACAAGTTTAGTCCCTAAACTTATAAATTTGCATATATGGTCTTCCAAATTTTAAAAGTTACTAAAATATTCCTTCAATTTTGAATCTTGTAAATTTATGATTTTTTAAGAATGTAGAGTAGATCAAAGACCTATTAGACAAGTTCAACCAATAACTTTGTTATTATTACTGCTACATCAAGAGGTTCAAGAGAAGTCCACCTAACCATTTTATACCAAACACCATCTTCAAATAAGAAAGAAACAGAAGTTGAATAGAGTAAACAAGATGACACTAAATCATGAAAATTCAATATTAATTTTTTCAGTTACCTTCTTTGTATTGGAAGAAGGCAATATCAAACAATAGCTATTACAAATTATCCTCACTGACACCAAGTGCTACTCTTGAGAAATAGTCCATGCCCCCTACAAGGTGTTACATTTAATTCTAAGAAAAATTGAGTAATCTATCCATGCAATCAGCATCCAATTTCCTTACCATAACTCGGATGACATTGTCCGAGATATAAATGAATCACTTGATGACAGTGATCAAGAAAAAATGCCTGTACAAATAACGGCAGACCAATTAGAGAAAAAGTAGCAGAGAAAATGTATGATAAGTACGAGTCAACGGAAAGTTGCAGATAACTTGGTTGGGAGAGCGTTAGACAAAAGACCTCAAGATAGCATGTTTGATTCATGCTCACCGCATTATTTTAGTGGCGATTTCTGCGTTAAGAGTATAATCTAATGCCAAAGCTTGCTGCAGAAACCATTTCGTGGCTTCTTGCAAGATATGATATCAGAAAAGGAGTCAACTAACTGGCCAGCCAAGCTACTAGGCTCATCAATCAGCGTTTGGATAAATGTGTTGACTACCCTACGTTCTTGCTCTGTTGATCTCAAGCTAAACCATGTTAGCAGTTTCAATCTAAATTCATGTGTAATGTGACCTTCACATTCTAGCCATCGAATTATCTTTACACAATACTCGAAGTTCTCGTCCAAGAAACATGAACCATTTGTTATAGGGAGTGGGGATCCGTTTATCAAAGTACTGTCACAGTCATTTGGATCTTCGTTTGTACTAGCTGCCCTTTTCCTGCACAAACCTGTAATGGAATCAACAGCCGGGACCTCACCATTTGGCCCACAAGTCCAGACCTGAGAATCGCCACTACCGTGTGATCTTGCCAAGCCATTTTTCTCAATGTCATGGGAAGCAGCATCTTCATCTGCCTCAACAGCCTCCTGGATAGTGCAGTCGTTAACTTCATCCCGAAAAAACTCGAAAGGAGGAGATAGTTCTTCGTTCAGATCAGGTACTGAAACCACATTTAAATCAAGTCCACGAGGCACAGGAGGTAGCTGCTTGTCTTGGGGAGTTTCAGGCTTGGCCCCATTTTGCCCTTCACAACAGTGTGTTACATCAGCATTACAAAGCCTCTCGAGACGGCCTTCTCCTTGAGTCCTAGCAAGTTCCAAGACCTTCCCAAGATCTCGTACTTGAAATCCCGAAGACGAACAGATAATGGTTGTATTATCTGGTCCCTGCTTTTGGATACAGCCTACTTCAGTAACAGGATTTTCTTTTCTGTGATTTGAAGGTGCGGGAGAATGAGAGTTGTTATGAATTACTTCCACACTCTTTGTAAAACACTTAGCCTCAGAGTGACCAACATCACCATTCTCTGAATATGAAACAATTCTGAATTTGTATTCAGTGCAGGGCTGTAGATTGGTTATCAAAATCCTTCTCTGAGCTCTAGAAAATACAGAAATAGGTTCATTAGTGTATGCATCTTCTCGACTCTTACTATACCAAAGCTTGTAACCTTTAATCTCGTTAGACGATGCATTCAAAATTTCAAGTAAAGTTATAACAATAGAAGAGTATTTGATGTCCTCAAAAAGAAACTTGCAAGCAGCCGGAAGTGAATCCTCTGTCACAAATGAAATTATAGGAAAAGGTATCAACAACAATGAGATTTATAGAGTATAGTTGAAGGCAAGAAACTAATAGTCATGGATTAAACCTCTGCAATTCAGATTTGTATTAGACATTGTAGCCAGCCATTGATCTGCTTTTTCAATTGCAAGTGAGCAAAGTTTCTGCACATCACCAGCAACTGGGAGCCTGCATACAATACCACGAGCCATCTTGGCAGAAATGCCATTTACTGGACCAACTTCTGTTTCTAGCTTGGCCTTTGCGTCTTGAATAATCTCATGCAGTTCCTTAAACCTTGAAGTGCTTTCAAGGAGCCTATAACTTAAGTAAATCCTATAACAGAGAACATCAACACGGCGTGCATCTCTTGCTATAGCTAGCTGCTTCTTCCAAGACCTGCCAGTACAGAATTTCACAATCCAATCAGTCTGTAGCTAAAATAAGATCACTAGAACAAATAAAAACCGTGCAACGACACCTCTCTGTAACTTGAGAGCGCAAAATAATGGGAAATATGAGGATTAAAGGAGATAATAGACAAGAGAATTACTTACTCTAGTATCCCAGAAACTTTGCCACAAGAAGCACAGCAGTAACTACCATCTAGTTGCATTAGTTGCCCAAGATCAACGACCCCGACCTTCTCGCGCTGCAAGGCACACTCAATATGGCAAGATAATCCACATGAATCTCCCTGTTCAGATTCAGTAGAGCACACCAGCCAGAGACTAGGGTCCTTGTTGTCATCAAATAAGTGACAGATACAGCAAGAGCACCTCTTGCAAAATGTATCATCTACAGACAAAAGAGCCCTACAAGCAGAATTTTTGCATACCCATGTACTTGAGATTACAGACTGCAAAGATTCCTCAAGAGCTGCCGGTACTCGAGTCGGATTTTCTATCTTCCTGTGATGCTTCCTATAAGCAGACCGATTATTTGAACCGGAGGAAGTTTTTTTCATCTCCAATTTCTTAACCGTTCTACTGGTCACCTTTGAGAAATCAGACATTTAACTACAGAATGATCAAGTCCGGCTTCTCCTTGTTAAGACATGATTGGCATGTTGAACAAATTCATCATTCCAACCAAGATTTCAGAAACCTACAGAAAAGTTCTTGACCAGTTCAAGCCTCTGGGCTTTGAACGCCAACACCGGATTGAAAAATATAGACAAGTTACACCTGGAAATAAAACAACATGAATTCATATACTTAAACCATGACTGCCTTTACCAACTATAAAATCATATACATGATCATGTCAGCTTAAGCTCAATTTCTTTCAATCATGGTTTGAAGGGAACAGATGAATTCATATAATAATAGCACTGATAAAGCCAGACCATGCAGAATAACAAAATAATTCATAATCTTCTAACCAAATTGGCAAGTCAAAAGATTTCTAAGGGCCATTTAGTGAAAAGGAGTTGGAGTAATAAAATGAAACAAATTAACATAGTACAGACTTCTATCTTTTTTAAAACATTTTCAATCCCAGATGTAGCGTATGATCATCTCTAAATTGATTGACAAACATGGAAATTATTGATTCAGCAATACAGAAGAAACAATTATAGCCAACTTACCGAAGGAAAACACAAACTGTCGAAATACCCTTACAATTTTTTATTTTTTTTAGATTACAATAATTGGGATGAAAAGATTTGAACTTATGACCTATTTGAACATTGGGTGTGTTATGAAAACACAAACAATAATAAAAAGATATTGCAAAGAAAACGCAAGAGAAAAGGCACATATTTCCATGGTTGACTAATAATGTGCTAGCTACGTCCATAGGTAGTAGGAGAGTACAAATTACAAAATGTCTATCAATTAGGGCTAGCATTTTAAAAAAAAGTTAAAATAGTACACTCAATAAAACCTTATTACAAAATAAGCCCAAATACATAAAACCCATATACAAAAACATAAACCCAAATAATTAATCATGGGACATCAAACAGTTCACGGCGATATCTCAATGCAGATGAGCTATTGCTCTTGTTGGCCGAATTACCCTTCCAATTGGCATTAACATCATCAAACATTCTCCCCCACCCACTATTATACATGATATGACAAAACAGGAAGCCGCAAGCAGTAGAAAACAACGCTCCAGAAATTTTCACAAACACATTGTGGGAATCTAGACGAACCCAATAAAAACCCAACAATTAAAAGCGAATTCAACACAAAAATTACACATACGAACGTTAATCCAATAAAGATAAAAAAAAAAAACAAATCAGAAAAAGAATTAGAACAAGAACTAGATGGAAGCTGAAAAAACAACGGATCTGCGACAGAAACGGCCCCAACGAGGAAAAGAAAATCGGAGAGAAACGATGAAAAAGAAAGAGAAAATTACGGGACGTACCGGCGAAGAATGGGGAAGAATCTAGGGCTCCGATGCGCAGAAACGGAATAATTTGTTCAGTGCGACCATGAAAGCTAGAGAGAGAAACAAGAATTATAGAGAGAGAGAGAGAGTCTTTGAAGAAGGTGTTAGTTGGCATTTTATGTACGAGAGATATTCACGTTATGGAAAATTGGGGACCGAGCGTGGAATTCACGCAGAATAGAAGCGCGTGAGAATTCTGCATTCTGTTGGGTATGAGCGGATTCCATAAAGTACGCAACCCCACTGTGTTGAGCTCAACCCATTCGCAGTTTTTGGGCGCGTGATATCCCACTTTCCATCGCTAAAAACGCTATTTCAATTCAGAAAAGTTTAGGTGATGTATGACCTAAATATTCATCATTCATCAAACTAACAATAGGTTTATTGATGTATCAAAAAAATATTCATAGAATATTGATGTTTTTTAAAAAATTTATTTTATAATTCTTTGAGGATTTTGTATGTATATTACAAAAGAGTTAGAATATTTTATGCATAACATAACAATGAAAATATTTGTACATATAGAAAAAAAAAATGTAAATTGATAGACTTCATAGATTCTATCAATAGAGACAGATAGAATCAATAAATAAAGTAAATTGATAGACTACGTTAGGTTCTATCAATAAGGGCTGATAGAATCAATTACTGATAAAATTGATAGACTCTCATCACAGATTCGATAAAAAAAGGAAATAGAGATTTTTTTAAAAAATCCATAGAATTTATTATAACACAAATTATTTTTAAAAAGTTGCTATAATGGTAAATTAAGGTCAAAAAATTGTTATAGAGGGTAAATTCCCTAATTCTTTTAGATTAATGAACAATAAAACATATATAATCTAAATATATATTATAGATATATTTAAATTACAGATTAATTTAAGTGATATCTTGACATTACCTAAATTTTAAATTCTTTATATTTGACTTATTTAAATTTTCTATTTTTTTTAAGTGGAAAACAATAATATGATTCAAATTGAGTAGCATTGATAGATTTCAAAATATAAATGACATCATCACTTAAATGGTTCTCTTTTAAGTTAGGCCATTCCTCAATTTTCAAATCGTTTCGCTCTTATCAAGTTTGTTGGACATTTCAAAAAACAAAAGTTTCGCGAGAGACAAAACGGTAGATCCATCAACAGCATCGGCCCAGATCAAATCCCAACCGTCCGATCGGATGACTTTAGAACCTCTTGACCGCTCTCAACATTAATTATTTAATGAAAAAAACTTGCCTCCTAAGTTAAGGAGGCACGCCTTCTTTAAAAGACATATGTGGCACTACAAATTTTTTCTTTAAACAATACTATTTTTAAAATTAAAAAAAAATTTGTAATACCAAATAGTGCCATATACCCTTGTAAAGGAGAGCTTGCCTCATTTCTGAGGAGGCAAAATTTTCTCTTATTTAATCACACGAAATTAAATCAGCAAATCCCTCAATCACGTCGGCTTAATTTCAGAGCCCATAATAAAAAGAAAAGACTGAGTTTTTTAAAAGAATTGAACACGTGGCGAAAGAAGAAACAAAGAAGAGAGCTTTATTGTTGGGTGAAAAAGTCAGAACTTTTTTTTTTTTTTTTTTTTTTTTTTTTTTTTTTTTTTTTTTTGATGAATTCCCAGAAACCGTCTTGTTTCAATTAATTTTACGTTATTGGCTAATTGAAATGTGAACACAAAAACGGTGGGCGGAAAAAAAAGAGAGGGAAGAATCAATCAAATTAGAGAAGCGTGTTTTTGATGATATTTGGCGCGTTTTCTAACTGTAATTGGACCAAATGAATAGAGAATTCTATTTATTATTATTATTATTATTGGTCTTTAACCTAACTTTGATGCAATTCAATTAGGTTGCATAAAAGGAAAAGGTTATGTAGTAGCTAGTGGTAGGGGGCAAAAGGGGAGATGGATTAGGGTTGAAATAAAGGAAAAAAGGGAAAAGGGGATTCATTCTTAGAACTTGTGAAAATAGACAAACAAAAGCAATCATGGATAGTGGTGAGCATTTGGGGCTAAGGAAATGGGTGTTGAGGGAATGAGAATGAGATTACCCGGATTTAGTGTAAACGCATCGATTATGAGAATATAATGTTAATCATGAAGAAAATACATGGTAATTAATTATAAGATATATAGTGAATATTAGTTAGGATGGGAGTAATAGTAATTATGAAGAATAAAATAATAATTATAAAAAAAAAATGATTGTTGGAGATATAAACATGGATAAAAGATTTATTCTCTATCTCATTCGATCTATTGCCATAAACACATCTTTAAGGTTTATCTTTTTTTTTTTTTTCAAACAAAGAGTTTTCATTGACAAACCAAAGTAATCATGACAGAATAACCTCCCAAGTGAGAAAAGACCACAAATGCCTCCCTCGTTAACACTAGCTATGGGCCTCGAAACACAAATTGACGGGGACCAACCTACATTAAAAAAAATGGACAATAAACCATCCTTAATCATCAATGAACCAACTGGCTCAATAGCCTACATGAAAATGGAAATTCTCAAGAAAGCCAACTTAGCATTGTCAAGACCAAATTGGCTGACTTTCGATGAGCTTTGGAGGATAACCCATGGAGCGTAATAACAATTGAGGTATATGAGACCCACCAAATTTTAAAAAGGTAGGAACAGTCTTGTTGAAGGCCTACTCTTTTCCCAGAGCGACCAAATCTAAAATTGATTAGAAGTTCATTTATCTACTATTTCCTCCAAGGAATGCACCACCAAAGTAAGGCTCGAGCAGACTTTAATCACAAATAGAACAACCATATAACTATCACGGAAATGAAATAAATTAAACCTAGAAAATAAAGGACAAACTCACAACAGAAACAACGATCCAACATTCAACGAGAATAAGCAAACAAAAGGATGATAAAAAAAATGCAGGGAGAAAGTAGCTTGAACCAATAGCTCAATCTAGAAACCGTAACAAAAACTTGTACGACTGAAGATGGTCATCGATTTGGTTTTAGACAAAACATGTTCGAGAGAAACCTAAATAAAAACCAAATTTGGTACAAAAAGATTGATTTGATTCATTTTTTGGTCCAAGAAAACTAGCCAGCTTTGAAACCCTAGACTTACTATAGTCACTTTATCAAGCTCTCGTAGACGATTGCATTTGCCTCTCTATCACATGCCATGCCAAACTATCAATTTGTTTGCTAGTTGTCATCTCCCTAATCGACGAGTCCGAACACTACAAGAAAAAGGTATTGGCCGACGGTTTTTTTATCATCGGCCACATAATGTCGGCCAAAACAATCTTAACCGACGATTTGAATACCGTCGCCCAATCAATGATTTTGTTTGACGATTCCATAAAACCGTCAGTGAATTTAATAAATAACCGGCCTTTAAGAAAAAACGTCGCTTAAATTAATTAATTAATTTATTTATTTTTATTAAACTTTTGCTGACGGTTTTTAAACCGTCGGCTAAAACAATTAAAATGTCGGCTAAAATCCTCAAAAATTTCATCAAACTCTTTGATTTAGATATTACAAATAAACCAACAATCCAACCATAAACAAGATAAACATACCACCATTTCCAAGTTTAGTTTGCTCGAAAAAAGAGAAAAAAAAAATATTGTTGAAAAAATTTTATATATTTTAGCCGACTGTTTCTAAACTGTCGGATATATGAATATTTAGCGACCATTTTAAAAGCTGTCGGTCAAGAAAAAGAATACTCGGCGTTAATAAAACGTCGGTCTAATTTTAAACGACCGACGGTTTCATAAAAACGTCGGCCAAAGATATCCCGACGAGGATTGTCTGACGTTCTCTCCGACGGTGAAAAAAATGTCGGCCAATTTTTTCCCGACAGTTTGTAGATCTTAGCCGACGTTTATTGTCGTCGACTAAAACCTATTTTCTTGTAGAAGCCTCTTCCATCGTTGGCAATAGAGACCATTGATGCATTGTCGTCGTCTTCATCAAGTAAGCTTTCCACTTATTTTCAAAAGCTTTAATTTTGGGGCCTCTTTTAACTTACTCTCCTGTGATGACGTGCCCTCAGAGCTAATTTCATTTCCTATTCTTCTTTCATTTGTTGTGTCTCTTATACTGGGTAGTAAATTTCGTTGAGTTTTTCCTTATTTCGAAGGGGACATCGCCTTATCCCCTTCCCTCGCTCCTCCTCGTCGGAGCCACCTCCTCCCATAATTGTCATACAAACCACTACCGCCACCTTCTTATTTTCCTCCTTAACCTCAAACTCCGTTCTCCCTAATGACCACATCCTCAAAACAAGAATCAAGCAATCTAACCTTAAAACCTTTAGGAACAAATGCTACCAAAGACCCACACCTTGACTTTGCCAAAACCCCTCATAGAGCACGCACCAACGAACCGAACCCTCACCACACTCTACAAAGAAACCCCAGAGGTTCAATAGAGATGAATCCTAAAGATTCAAATGATAGAACCCTAAAAATTAAACTAAAGGAGAGATTTTTTTTTGTTTTTTTAGAGAGAATCATTATTTTTTTAAACACATCTTAATAAAATAAATGTGTAAGATGTAATTATGGGCTTTATTTTTTCATGAAGGAAAAGGAATGGAGTGATTGGGTAATGAGTGAAGAGAGGCGCATGGGAGAGGGTGCAGAAAAGGCCAATGGGTAACCTACTTTTGGGTCATTGGGGAATGAAAATGCATCATAAATGCTCATTTGCCTTTTTGTGGGATTTTGCTCACTTCACGCTCGCCACTTGTCACCAACACAAAAAAGTGCGTGTGTCGACATGTCGACCAGGGAACGGGTACAGCCGTACATTATGTTTTTCTTTAATCCTCAAGTTTTGAGTTTCATGGTGTCGTTGAATCAAACATATGTCCACCAGTATGTCTAAAGATTACAGCTTTTTATGATTATTATTATTATAGCTAACATCTCAAATTCAAATTTAAATATAGAGATTAAAACTCTTTGTCCCAACACTACAACCACCAAGTTAGGTGTGAGTTTGGAGGCATCGGTTGAATCCTATACTGATGATTATTTTTTTTAAAAAAAAACTTAAGTTAAAATACTATTTCGGTTCCAGACTTTCATGTTTGTTTCATTTGCTCTCTCAACTTTTAAATATTCAATTTTAGTACTTAAATTTTTATATTTATTTAATTTTAGTCTATATACTTTCATATTTATTTAATTTTGATCCTTAGATTTTCAAATATTTAATTTTAATTCTTCAACTCTACAAACAAAAAAAAAAGACTTCAAAATAGTCCTTGGTTTAAAGTTTAAACAAAACTCGATGGATGTTAAAAGGTCGGATGAGGTAAGGAAAAAAAAAAAGAAAATTATTTTCCTCCTCCTTTAATTCGGTTTTCATGTTCTGTTTTTATTATTATTATTATTATTATTATTATTATTATTATTATTATTTCCTTTGAAAATGGAGTTTAAATTGGGAAAGAGATAAGAGGATGGAAAGAAAAGGAAGAAGAAGAAAAAAAAACCCTATCTGATTAATTTCTTTACGGAAATATCTTTCAATTTTGCTTTTCAGAACTGATACGAGCTCGAAATGTTCAGTAATGGCGGAAAGAGATTTAGAGTGAAGAAAGGGTAAAAGAGCTTTTCGGGTAGTGAAGAACTACGCAAATCATAATCAGACTTGTTTTATTATTACATTAAACTTTGTTGGAGATACAAATAACTTATCTCACACTGAAAAGGTGAAAATTCTACAACACAATTACAAGAGATATGAGTTAACTCCTCTCAATGACAATTGGACTCATTCTATACATCCATTCAAAGATTATAGTTTTTATACTTTATTGGCAAAACTTTTTATAATCATGCAATAGATGATCTTTTGTAATTTTCATTCATCAATGAAAGTTTCGTTTCCTAAATAATAAAAAAAATTAAGCTAAAATTAACGAAATGTTATTATATATTTAATTAATCTCTAGTTGTCAGGTTATAATTTCCAGTATTATTATGATTAACTAACCTTTTTATTTTAATAGAATTACTATCGTTAGTCTAAACAAATCGTTATAAAGTAAAATAAACACATTGACCATCAGCTTGATAAATATTCTTTCAACATTTTATCACTAAAGTAGAAATCCTGAAAAAAAAAGTTTAAGTTTCAGTAATCAATTTTGTCTTAACAGAATTGCTAAAAAGATCTTATTTTGCAGTATTATCCTCCCAACATACATTAAAGTAATAATGATGATAATAATAAATCAACATTTCAATGCAAATAAAACTTCAATTGCCGAATGAGTTAGTGCAATGATTTTATAGTTTTGTTGTAAACCAATTAAACATCAGCATCATAGATTCGATTCAGAAAATCGGTATTGTCCCCACTCTTCCAATATGTACTAAAAAAAATCAAACTTCAAATTTTCATTTTGAATCAGTAAGAGCCCTCCAAAGTGAGAAGTTTGACTTTATATTAAAATCACCACTTCGCCCCCACTAAATTTCATTGAAAGATATCACAAGGAAGAAAAGCAGCTCAAAACTCAAAAGACGAGACATCCAACAAAATAATTAAAACAATGAGAAAAAAAAAAAGAATTGGCAAATTTTGAGGAATATAAGTACATATCAGCTCATAATCCAGCCTAAACAAACCTTATTACTAATTAAAAGTAAGTATTAGTGGCAATAGTTTACAATTAAAAAAAAGTGGCAGGAGTTTATAATAAGCAGAATTAATATAGTGTCCGGGGTTTATAATAAGCAGAATTAATATAGTGTCAGGAGTTTATAATAAGCAGAATTAATATATACAAAGTTCAGTCCGATTCAAAGCCAGCATCATTAGAAGGTTCACATTTCATTTTAATTAAGAAAAATACCTCGTAACATTCCATGAATGATAATATAATATGCTTTATCCCCTAGTTCACCTATCTTGAAGTGAATGAATGGTCTGCACAAAAACAAAGTTACCAATTAAATAAGATATCAAATGCGAGTTGATGACTCTAATATACAAGAAATTATGTATTCTGCACTTTAAGAAGTCAAGCTATTGAAATATTTAAAAGCAAAAGAAACAAAGTTGAGGAATCTACTTTTGAGCATAGAAAGAAAAAACCATAAAAAATGAGAATTCAGTTGTATCTTTATGAGAAATAATGAAGATAGCTTGAGATCACAGCATCGACTGCCAAACACATTAGCTCCAGCTAAAAGATTCCTGATAAAAGGTACGTTGGAGTTTACAATAAAACTTTTCCAGATAAAATTTATGTTATATGCTCAAAATGCAAGCGGATTAAAGCTATCACATCCTTTCGTTTTCCTTCGATCAAAGATTTTGTGATTAGGGAAAGAGATGAGAGAGGGAAAGAATTGAAAAAGAAAAAAGTAAGATACATAAAGTTGGAAGTTTTTGTGATGGACACAGAGTATATATGAGATGTGGCTTGTTGCTTACTTTAACTTGATATATGGAGAAGAATCTACATTTTAAGCAACCTACCTAGCTGGTCCAAAATATATGAAGAAGCCTCTTAGAGACGACAACAGATTTTACAATTAATCTCATTCTACAGTTTGAACTAGAATTTGGACTTGAGATCTCAAAGAGGAGCATACCGTGGACGTGGAGACCAAGGCCTGGCAGCCCCTTAGGTACTGTTGGCACAAGGTAATGAAGGAAAATAATAATTTTAGGACGGACTTGAGTCCTTGACCTATGAACGCTGATCTTATGAATGTAAGACAGTAGCATGGAAACAAAACATCATGAATCTGGGTACAATCAAATCATTCAATCTCTGAGATGGTTTATTTTTCCCAACAAAATGTAGTCTTTGAAAATAGTAGCTTGAAAATTATGAATCATACAAACTAACCAAAAAAAATGGTACTTCTAAATTTATTATTTTTATCATCAAGAGTTCATTTTTTAAAATATATTTTGATAACCGTGACTATCTCGGTCAGCTTGTGCACACCTCGACTATTGTCACATGACCATACTTCCTAACCCTACAACATTTGGATGTAAAAAACACTCGCAAAAAATTAATTTCTAGGTAAGAAGACACTATAGAGATTGAATTCATTACTTTTTAATACCTCACGGTTCTCTTCAATCTTATGGACTATATTACTATATATGTGGTCTCTTGGATCAAACTTCATCCCCCTTTTGATTCTTATAGTTCAGACTCCCTTATTTATAATTGGAAAGCTCTTTTGTAATTCCTTGGGGACCTTTTTATCTTTGTAATTCATAATTATAATGAAATTGTTTCTTATCAAAAAAAAAAAAAAAAGGTTCTCTTCTGTCTTGACCACTAGGCCACTCATGGTTTATCAAGAATTCAAATTTCAACTTCTTGTTTGATCTCTCTCTAGCACTACCTTTTTTATTTCGCTAAGAAGCAACTTTCTATTTTTTTTATGTCTAGGAAGGAGAAAGTTTGAACTGATGACCTTTTGGTCATGGGCATGCATTTATGCTGTTGACTGTTGTTGGCAATTCTTTCCACTTGCTAGCAAGAGCCATTTGATATTCACAGATGATATGGTACTATTGATAGAAAAAACTATTCAACGTGACCAGCAAATTGTGATTGCTCTACACCTTTAGATGAATGGTAAAACTACCATTTTTATTCTCTCCTACATATAATAGTATAAACCCGGTAGCCCCAATGTACCAGCTTTCTAGAATAATTTCTTCTATTCATGAAAATAAATTTTTCTATCTAACCTTAAGGGTTGGATTTTATTATTATAGTACGTTAAGTTTCTTGTTAAAGAAAATCTTTTACTAAAATGGATTTTGTCATTACATGGTTGTCCCCAATGGATTTTGTTCTTATTAAACTACCTCCTTCGCACACTTGTAGTAGATTTTAGTATTTAATAGATCCAAACTACAATTCCATCACCTTTACAACCTTATACAGCCCAGCTGTTAAATCCAAAAGTACATAAAGTTCCCATTCATCAAATGGCCGGTTTAAAAACGGCCGCCCTGTTACTTAGACGCTTAAACTATTGCCAAAATTGGCAAGATGTCAATTTTTAATAGATTTAGAAGGAAATCCAGCGAGTATTACACAATTAGAAAGAAAGTCTTCACCCTACAACGTCAGCAAACTAGGAGTTTCATGTATTATAATTAACACGGAGATTCAAATTCTGTTTTACTTTAGAAGAAATGATTGCATATTTATTTTTTTAAGTACAAGTTGGGGAAAGGAAATTATAAATACCGATTCCACGAATCGAATCCATGACCGTGGAGTGGAAATGGATTAACACCAAATCTGATAACCAATCGCGCCACCTATCCATTCTAAAAAGATTCCATATTTAACATCTCTGTGTTTCCGAATTAGTCAGAATATAATCAAAGAAAGCCTTCAATTTGGCCCAACATGAATATAGGGGAAATTTACAGATTCTGTTAGGGATAGTCAAGGTAGACAAATTCAACTAGAGTGGTGTAATCGATCTTAACTAGTTGAATCTCGATCCTTTAGATCAAGATTATATACTTAACAGTTGAATTAAACTTAGAATTAGCTAGAAATTCATAGATAATGAAGATAACTAGAATCCAATCCAATTCAAAAGGAGGACAATAGATAATTTTTTTTAGAAACTCAAAAATTCGGGTTTTGATCCACTAAACGCCGGGTAACTACGCCCGTCCCAATGAAGACACGAAAGGTGTCTACAAATTAACATCATAAGTGAATCTCGAATCAAAGAAAACGAACTCTAAATCAATTTATGCAAAACTAAAAACATTACTATCAACACAGAAATCGCAGAGCAGTTACCAAAAATAGGTAAAAAGTCAATTTCACTTGCATCTATCCAACCCCAAATCACAACTACGATTGCAATTCCAACAAGAAATAAACAACAGCAAATTGAAGAAACACCGAACCTCTTACGAAGCGGAGCGACGCCCTTCACAAACAGGGCTCTCGTTGAAACTCTTGGACGGAAATTTCGCCGTAATCACCCCAACCTCAAACACCAGATCCTCGCCGGAGGACTTGATACCAGTAATCGACCACCACTGGAACAAAGCCCGAACCCGAATCCCGTCAATGTTATGGATCCGACCCGTCGCGATCTTACCGGTGACAACCCTAGAAAAGGAAGCCACGTAGTTGTCGGGCGGAAGCGTGAACTTGCAGGAGTCGCCGAGGTCCAACGAGAAGTCGCCGGAGGTCTCGTTGATGGTGTAAGTGGAGACAGACGACGGGAGAAGTCCGAACGGAAAGCCGTAACCGGCGAGGCGGGCGTGGGCGGAGGACGGCGGCGCTGTTAGGGTTTTTGAATCGGCAGATTGGGATGAAAGGGAAACTAGGGCTGTGAAGAGAACGAGAACGAGAACGATGGTGGATTTCATGGTGGATGATTTCTTCGAGTTCTTGAGTGTTCTGTGAGTTTTGGATTTTGCAAATTTCTGGTTTGTTTTTCTTTCGAGTTTATTGACTAGTCGTGATGGCTACGGAACTGTTCTTCTATTCTGTGGAGGAAAATCTCGACGGCGATGAACAACTTTGACCGTTTAAACGACGTCGTGGCATTTAGATATTTTTATTTCTATTTTTTTCCTTTTTAAATTTTGTGTGGTTATTCTTTCATTCATTAAATTCGTATTTAAAAATAACCGTCGAAGTTTTTTTTTAGGGAGACAAATACCGATTCTCGAACTCGAACCTGCGACCTCGATAATGAGGTGGTTTACAATCAAACACTAAAATCATTGCGCCACTAACCCATTCGATACAAATGTGAATGTTTTAGTAATAAAATTGAAATTTATAAGCCTATTCAAAATGTTATTAGAGATTTGCTTTTGTTGGTGTGAACGTCGATTAAATGAGGTTCCATATTACATATTCACCCGACTTGGTCACATTTTGATTTTGATTTTTTTTCTTTCCTTTTTTTTAGATAATCGATTACTTTCTTTTTGAGTTTTATGATTGAGGGTGGTTAAATCCAAATTCAGACATTTTTATTATAAATATACATTTATACTATTAATTTATTTATTTTCTTGGCACTATTTGAACTACTTGTAAACAATTAGTTTAAGTAATTTTCAACTTTTCAATACTGGTTTAGAAATAATATTAAAAATTTTGTGGAATTAATTGTCAACGTTTTGGTGTTTATTGTTTTCTGTCCGTTGAACAATATTTTAGTGTTGATTGACCTTGACCATTTCTCATATATCAATCGGATCTAAATAATTTATGAATTAATTATTAAAATTTTGTTTGATAATTATTTATTTTGTTTTTAATTTTTATTTTTAACTTTTCAAAAACGTTTCATAACTAATTGTAATTTTTGTTTTTAATATTTTAAAAACGTTTTAAAATATTAAAGGAATTCTAAGAATTTAAAAAAATAACTTTTAAAAATTAGTTTTTTTTTTCTGGAAAAATGCTAGAAAAATGATAAAAACGTACTATAAATAAAGTTACGTGGAAATTTAAAATTTATTAGATCAATAATATTCTAAAATTATTTTATTTTAAAAAAAACTATTATCAAACATAATTTTGGTTTTTATAAAACAAAAAATAGTTATCAAACATGTATGTTTTTATTTTTTAAAACTAAAAAGTAAAAGTCAAAAATTAAAAAAAAAAATCAAACGCAACCTAAATTATTATAATTATTACGAGTCATAATATGTTTTTTTTAAGATTATACAAATCATCTTTGAATTATGAGTTGGATAGCGATTATATTATTAACTTTAAATTAAATCAATTAACTCCTAAATTTTGTTGAATGTTGGTCAAATTTTTGTAAGAAAGATAAGGACAAAACTATCATATAAAATCGTCTCATATGATATTTAAATCCATCTTTATTTTTGGTTTTTTAAATTTAAACCTACAAAAATATCTTTTATTTCTTACTCGATCAATCCAAAAGTCTAAATTGATGGATTGATAAACTTAATTATATTAACCAACAATATAAGAATATGATGTTCCATCTCATATCTCTTATAAATGAGTTAAAAAATCATCACCTTTCCAATGTGAGACAATTGTCACATGATGAGTATCTTTAACATACCCCCTCAAGATGGTGGCCATGTTTTGAGAGATGTCATCTTAAATTAGACTCGAATATGTGGACCCAAATACCTGCTTTGACTTACTTTTTGCTAGGGTCGGATTTGAACTTTGGGATCAAATATCCACTTGGGTGGGATCCACACCGGCTTTAGAATTCAAAGCATTTTGAGTTGGATTAGAATGAGACTAATTACCCACATGGAGCTCCGATACCATATTAGAAAATATGAGGTTCTACCTCATAACCAATTGGTAACGAGTGAAGTAACTCATATCTCTTATAAAGAAGTTGAAAAATCCTCACCTTTCCAATGTGAAACAATTGCCACATGAATACATTTGTAGGAAAGGTGGAACAAATTAAAAAAAATTTAAGTAGGAATAAACTTACATTTAAAAAAACAAAAACAAAAAATCAAATGGTGACAAAATGGGGTCTTTGTTTTTTGTTTTGAAATTTGAGCTTTTATTTTTTTCACATTTCCTACAATGTGCTCCATCTCTCCTATAATGTATCTAACTTTCCTTGAGAAAGTATGTGAATGATAATCAAATTTCAAAAACAAAATTTTGGAAGTTGCGGTCCCGTTTGATAATCATATGGTTTTTTGTTTTTGGTTTTTGAAATTGAAGTTTGCAACAACTACCTTATTATATGTTCTTTCTTATTTGGATATCTAAATTTTACCTATATTTGTAGAAACTAAACTAAAATTTGGAAACAAAAAAAAGTAGCTTTCAAAAGTTTGTTTTGTTTTTGAAAGTTGGTTAGCATTCTCATACTTTTTTAAGGAAAGATAGATACATTATAGAAAAGATGGAACACATTGTAGAAAATTTTAGTAAGAATAAACTTGAATTTCAAAAACAAAAAACAAAAAACCAAATGGTATCAAATGAAGCCTAATTTTTTTATTTCCAAATTTTAGTTTGGTTTCTACAAATATAGGTAAGATGTAGATATCCCATGTAGAAAAAACATATGACATTGTTGGGAATACAAACAAAGTGTTGTAGTAATCTCACATTGGTTAAATAAAGACTAGTTATTGGGTTTATAAGGGAAGACAAATATCTCCATTGGTATGAGCCCTTTTGGGGATGCCCAAGAACAAAGTCACAGAGAGCTTATGTCCAAAATGTACAATATCATACCAATATGCAAATTCGGGTAGATTTGTCAACCTTTAACAGATATGGTAGTTGTTGTAGGCTTAAATTTTAAAAAGTAAAAATAAAAAACAAAATGGTTATCAAACCCAAACTAAGAAATAGAAACTTAAAAATTCAATCCAGTGCTTTTAGGCCCCGTTTGATAACCATTTCGTTTTTTATTTTTTGTTTTTATGTTTAACTTTTTAAAAACAGGTTTGTTTGATAACCAATTTTGATTTTTGTTTTTATAATGTTAAAAACGTTTTAAAAATATTAAATAAATTTTAAAAATAAAAAAGTAGCTTTAAAAAACACGTATTTATTTTTAAAAAAGCATAATAATATCAAGAATGAAAAGTAAAAACTAAAAAAATCAAAATAAAATGTGATATTTGAAAACAAAAAACAATCATCAAACATGTTTTTTAGTTTTTAATTTTTAAAAACAGAAAACTAAAATTAGTGATACAGTTTTTATTTTTTAAAATAAAAAACTAAAAACCAAAAATGAAAAACTAGAAACAAAAAACAAAAAAACGAAATAATCATCAAACGAGGCCTTAGAGTTTTGTTTCCCCTAATATTTGACCGTTTTAATTTTGGAGTTTTTTTTTAACAATTTAATTTTGGAATTTATAATAAGTTAAAAGTTGCTCCAATGTTTTAGACCCAAAATAGGTTGAATATCGAGCTTAGGGGCTACTTGTTTGACGTATTTAGTTAGGATTTAGGTTAAAGAGTTTTATTGAGAAGTTATGTTGAATAGTTAAAAATTAAAAATTGTAGCAAAAAACTAGTTTGGATGAAGTTTTTATGTAGAAGAGTTAGAGTCAAAACCTTGTTTGGATGTTAAATTTAAAATGAGTAGTTATTTTTAGTAGTTAAAAAAATGATTAAAAATGAGTGGTTAAAAATGAGTTATTTTGATTGATTTGAAAAGAATGATTAAAAATGAGTGGTTAAAAATGATTGAATAGTTATAAATGAATTATTAAAAATGAATGGTTAGAAATGAGAGTTATTTTTAAAAGTAAAAATTAGAAAGAATTAGTAAAAATTCGTTTGAATATAAGTTTTTTTAGTAATAGTTAATAAATCCTAAAACTAAATCCTACATAAATTTGCCAAACAAGTAGCCCCTTATTTTGGTATAGTAGTACGTATTTAAATTAAATATTTTTGCACACAAAAACATAAATATACTCAACATTCTATATAGGGGTTTTTGCATGTATATTATAAAAAACAAAATAATTTCATGTATAGCACAACTTTGAAACTTATTCATTTGTGGTACAAAAGAAATTGAAATCTATCAGTTTGCCGATTGAAGTCTATCAGTTGAATTGATAGAAGTCTAAAGTCTATCAGTTGAACTGATAGAAATCTAAAATCTATCAGTTGAATTGATAGAAGTCTAAATAGGAATTTTGGGCAAAATGTACTATGAATGAAATTATTTAAAAAAATGGGCTACAATTGTAATGAAGAGTAAAAAATATGCTATGGAGGATAAATTCCCAAAGTATTATTATAAGAGGATTTTGCATGTATATTAAAAAAACAAAATAATTATCCATGTATAGCACAATTTCCAAACTTATTCATTTGTGGCACAAAAATGATTGAAATCTATCAATTTGCATTGTTCAATCACTCAAAATCAATTGAAGTCTATCAGTTGAACCGATAGAAGTATATCAATTGAACTGATAGAAGTTTAAAGTCTATCAGTTGAACTGATAGAAGTCTGATGATGTTAGAATAGCAATTTTGGGTAAAATGTACAATTATTTTAAAAAAATGTGCTATAATTATAATGAAGAGCCAAAGATATGCTATGGAGAATAAATTCCCTTCTATATATTAAATTCCTATAAATCACACCACTTACCCTCGATAGTACTATTAACAAATAACAATATAGAACGTCGAAATTAAGAACACAAAATTCCAAAGAACAAAAAAGATTCTAAATCCGATTCCTCTGTGTTTCCAACGATGTACATATTTTTTATTAATTAATAATTGTTTTCTTCATATGCAAATATAGTCAAGCTAAGCTAGTTCAGATTGCCAGAGCTCTGCATTTTTTACTTTAGAAATACTGTCCACCACTTCAAATGGTAGAATATCTCCAATAATTATCACCATCTTAGTCTCCAAGTCTATTGTGTAAGAGCTCACTCCTGTTCATGCATAAATATATTATTAACCATAAAAATGATTCATTATAAACTTTTAAGAGGGCTCTAATTAAGATTAATCTTGTGTGTTTGATGGCTAAGTTTTACCTTCCATCTTTGAAATGTGTTTCTCTACTTTTCTTGCACATCCTCTACAGTGCATGGATACTTTCAGAGTCACCATCTGCAAAATCAAAACACAAATACAAAAAAAAAGAAGAAGATATTCATACCCAAATCTCTAACTATAAGCTCTATTGAGAGGTCGCTAAATGTTGTTGGTGGAATATATATTTTTTTTAAAGTCACAGGTCAAATAGGATCAAATGGAGACACGGAAGGTGCCTACAAATTAATGGTATAAGTGAGTTTCGAATTTAAGATCTTGAGAAGAGCATATCTTGAAAGTCCAAGTTTTCAACCAACTGCATCATCCCTTTGAAACTGTTGGTAGGATATATTTATAGGTTGATTATCATTTTCTATGGTTTAAGTGCCAATAATGATGATATATATATTATCATTGTCTATATATTTAGGTTGCATAAATGGAAAAAGTTTCGAAAAAATTAGATTAGCGGGCAAAACGATAATAGTTGCAAGTCCTTACAGATTTGTAACATTTAGTTAGTACTTTTTTTGAGCTTAACAACAATTGGATGTGAGCGGCCGTCCAACTCATGGCCTTCTTTATTCGTAGAGAAAAATTTATTCATTATTCGACATGGCCTACTTTTTTCATGTTCACACATGTAGCTCACTTTGAGACACGTAGTAAAATAATGTTACTTAAGTTAAGTTACATATGTGAGCATAAAAAGATGGATCCTATTAATATATAATTTAAATTGCTTTCTTATTCTTAAGCATATATTGACACCGTTGAACTATTGTGATTGATGACTCGCTAAGTCAGGAATCATTATTGGAGTGTATTAATAATAAAAAAGAGGGTTGAAATAAAAAAATAATAATAAATAAATA
Organism: Sicyos edulis; assembly: GCA_036507275.1. Taxonomy (NCBI): domain Eukaryota; kingdom Viridiplantae; phylum Streptophyta; class Magnoliopsida; order Cucurbitales; family Cucurbitaceae; genus Sicyos; species Sicyos edulis. The sequence goes on from CM071853.1 coordinate 5,566,147, forward strand.
CCTTGGGCTTGAGTTGAAAGGCCAAGGTTTGGTTTCCATTGACAACATCCTTCAAAGTGAGGAACTGATGTTTGTGAGTGGGGATGATGAGTGGCAGTTTATCAAGCTCATCATCTTGATCTTCAATGGAGTTTATGCAAAAACAAGAGCCAGAGCTACAAGATGAAGGACTAAAACTAAAACAATCCAAAGCCTTTGAAATTTTCTTGTGCAGCTTCCCCATCACAGAAATCAGCTCAACAAAATTTTACTTACAAAAATAATTTGGGTAATTTTTACAAATACCCTTTAAGTAGCTCCATTATTCCACAACTGCCTCACCAATTTCTCAACTGCAAAAATCAAGTGAATATCTATAAATAAAAGCAAGAAAGAGACAGAGTAAAGTAAATAAAGGACACTTTTTTTTGGGTTTGGAAATTGAGAGGGCAGGTAAAGTGCCCAAAAATATATTTGAAGTTTGAAAATGCAGCTTTGCAGTGTTGGTATTTACAGCAATATATGCCCAAATTTAAAAGGCAAATAGAAGAGACATTTTGGGACCAATGAGCCAAATTATGAAGCAAAAATTAATGGCACAGGTGGATATGGGTTGCAGCTAAGTAGTAACCAACTAACTTATGGTTTGCTTGACTTGACTTGTTTGATTGATGATATTTTTTAAAATCGATATTTGACTCTAATTTGAAAAGTAAGTAGTATTATCTTTAATATAATATTTCTTATTTGATTTCTATGATTGTTTGGATAAGCTTGTGTACACTTTAATTAATATCACATCATTGACCTTTCAATATTTGAATGTTAAAGAAAATTTATACTAAATTAATTTGGTAGCAGGCACCTAAATTAAAAAAAAAAAACATGTGCCACATCAATATAGTACTTGTGGTCTCTGTTTGTGGGAGTTGCAACTATGAAAAAAAAAACTAAAGTTATGAATTCAAAAATTAAATATATAAAATTACAAAACATAATGTAACCATTTAGTCCTTTTGGCTTTATTATGCAATAAATTTTGTTGAATTCCGATTATTTAATAGGCAATAATTTAGTCATGATAATTCCAAATTTATAACAATTCAATTTTTACCTTTATTCAAGAAAAAAAAAGTATAAGAAACGTAGATTTCTTTATTTTGGAAAATTTAAGTTTACGAAGTACATTAAAACTAAATGTTGTACTAAAAAAAAAAAAAACTAAATCTTGGTATTTTTTTAAATATTTAATGATTTGGATTTTATTGCTTATAAATATATTAAATTTATAAATAGTTTATTATACTCATATAAAAAAACAATGTAAATGTTAATAATAATTTTCATGATAGAAATTAAATGGTCATAAATTTTAAATGGTAAGAACTAAATTGTTACCTGCTAAAATTTAAATAATGACTTAACAATCCTTTTTCTAAAAATTAAGTTGATTTTCGCTTATGAGTTTTTTAATCATTTACTATTTACATATATTATCAAAGTCTAAGACAACTTTTGAAAAAAAATACAAAAAAACTTGTATTATTATTGTGTTTAAAAATTCAAATATTCTATTAGAAAACAGAAAATCATAATAAAGATTTGTTTTTTTTTTTAAGTACAAATTGGGGGAAGAGGATCAGCAAATCTTATATAGGGATTACTCAAATATCGATTTTCGAATTCAAACTCGTGACCGTGAAGTTAAAATAGATTAATACCAAACAAGATAATCTAACTATACAATCGACCATTTTAATAACTATGGTATTGTTGTGGTTAACCAAAAACTTAAAATTTAATAGTTATAAAGTAAATTGTCACAAACTAAATCGGAATTAATGTGAGAAAAAACAACTTTCAACCCAAAAAGTATTATAGGTTGACTTAGTAATTAAAGTAGTTTAAAAACTTAAAAATTTTCGAAAGAACAGAAAATCAATTTTGTTTTGCCAAACTAATGAAATATTCATTGATATGTAAAAAACAAATACCTACTAGCGTTTGGCTGTAGGAGAAGAAAAGTGGAGGAAAAGGGCAGGGAAGTGATTGTTTGGAGAATATGAAAGTAACATAAAATCAATGTTTAAGCGGAGGAAAAGTGCAAAAAGAACCGTGACCAAATGATTTTATTGTTTGATGGTGATAATCCAATTCAGTCATGAATCGTGACTATCAATATTTGTAAAAAATATAACATTTTTTTAAAAATATTTCATTTAGAGCTGTTTTTGTGTATTTGTCTTATATATCATAATTGTCCTTTTTTCAATCAATAAGTTAATTATTTTTAATTAATTGAATTTATTGAATGTAATCAATTTTCTTGATTTTAAGCTTGGATATTCTAGTCATCTTACAGCTATCCACCTTATTTTTGTTACATACTATTTTTCTTTTCAAAATTCTTCCATTCATGCAATTTATTTGGTTTCTTTTTTTAAAATTTTTAAATTTTGAAACCATGCATGTTCAATAGAAATGATTGTTGGAGGTAAAGATAGCAGTGAGTAGCAGGAAGGAAGCAAAAAAGCAAAGGCTTTGGGCTGACAGGCTTGTCTTTGTCTTTCCATAGAACAAATATTATGAATTTCATATATTATATATGAAGGCATATTGGAAGAAGATGAGGTATCAATTATTGGAGCCCAATCCCATCACTCATACATTTCTTTCATCAGCTTTTAAATTATTGAATGAATGTTGTTGGCTTTGAATAATATTTTGTATGATTTAGTTCTTTGGCATGAAATATGGTTCTTGGCCATGTGAGGTGAGGGTATTTTTGGTATTTTAGTCTTTTAGGAAAGGAAAATAACAGAGGGGTTTATGGATCATGTTGTTCACGTGCCAGTCACGTGAGTGTTTTGCTAGGGTTTGGAACAATAATACTTATTGAAAAGCTTGGATTGCTAGGGTTTGGAACAATAATACTTATTGAAAAGCTTGGATGGAGAAACTGAAATGCTTAAAATAATGCATGTAACATGTTCCCTGTTTGGATAGACGGGACTCTGGTTTTGCCAACTCCCATTAATTGCATTGAGCAATTTCCATCCGCCGAAAATCAATAAATTAGGTCCCGTTTGATAGCATGCTTAACGGTTTCCAAAATTCGAACTAATATTTGTATTATAACGTGAGATTGCCAGTCATGGAAGAAGTAGAGAAGATTTCAGAAATAATGTTTATTAAAGAAGAAAATAAATTTTGTAGTGAAGGCTATTAGTCATAAACATTTCAAATTTAACATTATATATATATATATATATTATTCTCAATTGAAGGGGTCAATGACATAATGATTTCATTGTTTAGTTGTAGACTAATTTAACATCAAGATTACAAATTCGATCCTAAGAATCCATAATTATCCCTTCTCATTCGATACTACTAAAAAAACCTAGGCTCTATGAAGAAACAAGAATAATACAATATAGTGACATCAATGTATACTCAATGATATGATTTAGAAATTGAGTTCATTCTCATACAATGAAAAAAGCTTAGGTTTTTTTTAGGAAGGTATAAACTATTGTAATGAAAGATAAAAATCGAGAAAGGGTGACAAAATAGACTTAATTTTTAAAATAAAAAATGAAATAGTTGTTATATAGGATGGGAGAAAAGGAGTCTTCAAATATATTTTTTTTAAACGACTAAAAAATTAAGTTTTTTTTAAAAAAATTAGAAATTCGTTAATTTTTTAAAATTATAAATTAAATGATTATCTAACAGAAGTTTTTTTTTTCTAAATGAAACCATATTTGAAAGTGTAAATCTCTAACTTATAATCATATATATAATATCATTAGAGCTCTTATTCTTTTGACAGCCAAATAATACCTTATCAAAAAATTAAAAAAAAAAAAAAATTCTCACAACTAAAAGAAAAGGAAAAAAAAAACTAAAGTCAAATCTAAGATAAAGTATGTTATTAATATTATTAAAAAATTGAATGTGTTAACAACTTGAGGTACTTTCTATTGTAATAAATTCAAATCTAAGATAAACTAAATTCAACTTTCTATGGTACTGAAAATACATATCAATTTATAATAAATTAATACTATAAATAAATTTGAAATAATTTAGGCCCCGTTTGATAACCATTTTATTTTTTGTTTATGAAATAAAGTCTATTTCTATTCAAATTTCTTGCATTGTGCTCCATCTTTTCTACCATGTATCCATCTTTCCTTAATAAAGCAGGAGAATATTAACTAAATTTAAAAAAAACATAAAGTTTTTGGAAGCTACTTTTTTGTTTACAAATTTTAGTTTTGTTTATTAAAATATAGGTAAGATGTAGATATCCAAATAAAGAAAAATGTATAGTAAAATAGTTATTGCAGGCTTAAATTTCATAAACAACAAATGAAAAACAAAATGGTTATCAATCTTAATAATTTATAATTCATCTTTTTAACAATTTGAAATAACGTTTTAATGAGTGCCTGATCTATTACTTGATAACTAAAAAGTTATAGGCCTTATTCTTTTATTTTAATATTTTTTTAGAAGACTCTTAGTTTTAATGTTGAGTACTAATAGAAAATGACTGCTTTTAATAAAAATATTAAGAAAAAAATCTAAAAAATATTTAAATTTGAAATGAACGTTCATTTTTAAAATCTGAGATGAGGGATAGTTTAAGCATCCCAAAGTTTATCTATTTAATTTACATATTAAGCAATGGAAAAGTGTATTTAAAATAGTTTTTAAAATTGGTCAAATCCACCACCAGCAATGCTTATTGAGTTGTGTTTGGGTCTTGTTTATGGCCGGGTTGGTTATAATAACCCAACCGATGTTTGCCCCACCATTTAATATAAACGGTGATTACTTAAACATTCATGCCCATTTATCTAAATCTTATGTACATTACTTTTTGTTACATAATCAATCTCTCAAACACTATTTGTAACAACTCTCTATTTATCATAATTTTCTATCTATTTCCCTTATAAATATGGGTCAATTAGGGAAATAGCTACTTTTAGAAAAAATAACAATTGAATGGCTACGCTTTAGAGAATTTAAATTATCGTCTAATTCTAAAAATCTAGAATTAATTAATCAATTAAATATATTTTAATTGACCACTATACCCTTTTCAATTTATTAGATTATTTATTTATTAATTCATTGTATTCTAAATTCTAAATTAACTGTAACTAAAAAAAGAAACAAAATCTAAACCAAAACGAGCCAAATCAAAACGTACAAAATCTAAGAATAAACAACAATTTTTAAAATACAATCATTAGCCTTACAAAAATAATTTTAAGAATATCAGCATTAACCTTACAAAAACAATTTTTAAAATATCAACATTAACCTTACAAAAACAATTTTTAAAATATCAACATTAACCTTACAAAAACAATTTAAAAAATTTCATCACTAACCTTACATCCATTATCATACTCATACATACCGTCAGATTTCGAGAGGTAGACGTTGGTAACCGTACATGACTAGACCTTCGTTGATGAGTGAACTCTACAACATGGACTTCTTCTATATGTTTTGATCAATTGTGGCAGTTCGGCTATCTACATCTTCAAACTGTGGCAGTTCGGCTCTCTACATCTTCAAACTGTGACAGTTCGGCTCTCTACATCTTCAAACAGTGACAGTTCGGATCTCTACATCTTCAAATTATAGCAGATCGACTCTCTACATATTCAAACTCTGTTAGTTCGACTCTCTACATATTCAAACTCTGTTAGGTCGGCTATCTGCATATTCAAACTCTATTAGTTCGGCTCTCTACATATTCAAACTCTGTTAGTTCGGCTCTCTACATATTCAAACTGAGTCAGTTCGGCTCTCTACATCTTCAAATTGAGCCAGTTCTGCTCCCTACATTTTCAAACTTTGGCAACTCGGCTCTCTTCATCTTTGAATATTTTAGTGCGACCTTAATTGGTAATCTCACTCAAAAGTCACCCTGCGCTAAAAAAATCTCAAATTCCTTTGTTTTGGTAGAGTCATTAACATCCCCAACCAATGCTAAAAAAATCTCACAAACTCAAATTAAGGGAAACGTTTTCCATATTTGCGTAGAAGAGAATCACTTTTACCCTTTCTCAAAACTACTTCAATGACTTTACAAAGACAATCAAAATGGATGAAGAATAGTTTTTTTGAAACTAACAGACCCATCTTAATGAACAAACACATGTGGGTTGTGGATTGGAAAAGAAAAAGAGAAAATTTATTATCATCGATATAAAATTTGGATTGGTAGCTTGTAGGATGAGGTTGTCGTAACTTTTAATGGATGAAATCCTACCGTGAATGTTGAATTGCAAAATCATGATGAACACGATCGCATTGCAAGTGGTATGGGCAACAATCTTAGTAAGAATTATGATAGAGCGAATTGGGATGTGAAAGAATTTATTGATGGAATTGGGTGAGTGGTTATGTTATATATTTTTAAATTATGATATCTTTTGTAATCTCGTAATAAAAAATAATCTATTATATTGTATTTAAAAGAAGTAGGTATTATATTATTTTTTAAAATACCTAAAACGTAATTGTATTTAAAAAGAGTGGAGATTATTATATATTTTTTTCAAATACTCAAAAGCTAGAATATATAATCGGATTTGGTGTGTTTATAAAAATAAAAAATAAAACAATAAGATTTTGTGAAATTTAGTTGTGAGGAACCAATCCTACTCCTCAAAATGTGGGACTATATATATATATATGCTTTTATTTTTTAAATTCTAATAATAAAATTGATTTTAATTAAATATCAAAAGGGTATTTAGGAGAAGTGAATTTTCTCTCACCTACACAAAATTCGAAATAGACATGAATTTAAAGTTTTTAAAATTAGAGACATCTGATGATTTATTTCTAAAAAAATAGTTATATACTACTAATACCCTATAAATATATGCTCCAAACAATACTCCTAAAATTATGACTTTCGAAACGGAGCATGGAGGAGCGAGGCCCAAATACAGAATGGATACGGCCCATATACTCCACATAGAATACAAGATTCCAGAAAATGTGCTTTTTACGCTAGTTTTTTAGGCTTAATTTTTCATGTTAAATATATAATCTTGGAGAAAAACTTCCCTCCCTACTTAAAATTTATAGGAGCACACATTTTTATTTTCACAAACAAAATAATATTTTTTTAAAAAAGAAAGTGGCACAGACCATTTTTTTTATAAAAAAATCTTATTATCAACTAATTCAAAATGTTTTTCTTCTTCTTGATTTTTTTTTTGTTGAAGTATCTTGCAACCCGAATATTTGGATTGAAATGAAAATTTCACTGAATCGAACCCAATTCAACCCACATCCATCCTAATTCAAATAAAGTTTTTCTGCAATTTCTCTTACAAATATCCATATTCAAAGATTTTTGTGCGCTCCCTCTTACAAAAAAATCATATTCAAACAAAGTTTTCTACATTCAAATCACTCAATTTTTCCTTTTCGCTCAATTTCCTCCAAACCAAATAGCCCCTAAATAGTGTTACATAAAAAATAAAAATTAAAAAAAAAACTAAACAAAACAAAAGATAGGATTCCAAATCTACACCATATATCAACTCATGTTTATATAAGAAAATCTACATGATATGATATTGGATAGGTTGGACAATGGGCAACCACAAACTTCCACATTAATATGATATTGTCCACCCAAAAGACCTCATTATCAATGGAAGTTGTGGTCATCCCATTTATATCTAAGAGATTTTCCCTTTCTTTCCCATGTGAGACATTTGGTTGCAATACCAACATCCTCCCCTCGACCAAAGTATCACGAGCCTCCCCTAGGGGGTAACGCCATCTAACCGAATTATATTTGAGCTCAACACTTCCGCTATGAAGGCCAAACCACGGAACTTTACTTATGGCTAGACTCTCTTTATATATTGATTTTTGGGGGGATTGAGCCAACGGAGGCTACGAAAGGAGCATGGATACCATATTAGAGAATATGGAGTTCCACCTCAAAATCAATTGGCAATGATGAGAGTAACTCATATTTCTTATAAATGTGTTGAAGACTCCTCACTTTTCCAATGTAGGACAATTGCCACATGCCGAGCATAGTGAGTATCTCCAACAATTTTTCATTATTATTTCAATCAATTGTGGGCCAAGTTAATTTCTTTTAAAAAAATACTATACATAAAATATTTAATATATTTAATAGAAATTATTGAACATATTAATAAAATAGTTACCAATAGTCAATTTTCAAATAAATTATAGTCAATATACATAAAGATATTTTAGACGCAGAATAATAAACCGTGAATCAAACATCGATTGAATTATTATAAACAACCTGATTCTTGACAAAAAGTGAAACCTACCCTAAGAAATTAATTCCTTTCCACTACCATCTAACTTTCTTTCCGTTACACTTGATTCGAACTAAACTAACATTTTGATTGATGTTTTGCTACATTTATTAGTTTTTATTTTTTGAAATAGGTAATCAGGCAACAAGTGTGCAAACAAACGGACAACGTAATGATTTCGTTCGTTGATGATATATCATCCGTAACGAAATCTGGATTTCCAAATGAAGCATAAAGATCACAAGTAGTGTAGAAAGAAGAAGACAATTATAATTTGTTGGCATTGCCTCTCCAAACATTTGGTAATGGAAAAGTGAAGACTTTTCACTGAGAGATTGAAGAACACGAAGCTCATCATAAACCCGGTTTTCCAGTTCAACCATACCAACGGTCAAGCTTCTGGAATCATTTCTCAACTTATAATTCAGCCACCATTTGCTTATAATTTCACACCGCGCCTTCTTCATTGTTCCTCACATCGGAGCTTCCATCACTCGAATCTGTATGCTTTGATTTGTACGCCAAATCCATGAATTTTTCCACCCCATCATCCACCGATAAATAGAAGTTTTCATTCCCTATCAGTTCTGTGAATTCTGATGCTACCATCTTTTCCATCACTACGATTCTCGGGTTTACAATTCCCATCTGTTTCAAATTGACAAAATTTCAGTTTCTTTTCATTACAGAGCAATGGATTGGTGGGGCAGTGCGTGCCCGATTACCTGAATTCCGATTGCTTGTAACGATCTTCGGATTTCGACTAGAGTTTCGATCCCCGTCATGTCGATGGACGTAACCCCTACGCAAACAAATACTATAATCATTACTACGTTTTTAATATTTATATATTCATTAATACCAATGACGAATCATTGTAATTGTTTTCTTGACTGTTAAGAACGAAGGATTATGGATTATTAATCTATTACCACTCAATTCCAGCAGTACGTGTTGGACTGATCCATCTTTGGAATCAGATATGGCATTCTCATCACGAACCCATCTGAAAATCCTGTTGAAAAATGGCGAAAAATTGGATGGGGTCAGTTATGCAGGTAAACTGTTTGATGAAATGCGTGAATGAACTTTTGTGTCACCTTTCTCTGATGTAGTTGGAGTTAGCATAATAAATAGGAGAACCGAGTTGAAGAACAATAATTCCTGGGGTTCTGGTTGCATTACGGTATTGCTCTACGTCTCTGTACAAAGAAGTGTTTGGTATTTTCCCAAGCTTGCATGTTGCTGGTCTGGCCATGTAAAGTAGAGCTCTCAGCAAAGCAAGACCCACCTGCTCAAAAATTGATCACACAATTGTCCAATTTATAGTTTAGTGATGAGGAAATTTCATGTTGAAATGCCTTGCTAGGTTGCACTAGAATTTCTTAATTAGAGTCTCGCTGCTCGGTTAACGAGCGGAGATCTCATGCAACTGGGTTTATACAATTTTGCGAGTTTATTATATCAAATCTCTCCAAAATTTTAAAAGTCTAGCCTTGTTTGACCAAAGGATTTGTATTCTTATTTTCTAAATAGAAGAGCTTATTTCCTCTGCTCGTGAATATAGCTAATATAATTGTAAATCATCTTGGTTTATGTTTAGTGTTTCTTTGATTCTTGTTGGTATCGAGTTCTGAATAATTTTTATGTTATGATAGCGATGACTAACCGAAAGCATGATGCCAACATCCATGCTCAACAGGGCAACACCCAAGAAAGCGGCCATACAAATGCAGAAATCGAACTTGTCAACCTTGAGAAGATGATAGATTTCTTCGTATTTGATCAGACCAAACATGGCGGACATGATAATGGCGGAAAGGGCTACGAGAGGAGTGTAGCTGAAGAGAGGAGCAAGAAAGAGGAGGGTGAGAGCCATGAAGATTGCCATTACTATGTTTGACATTGCTGTTCTGCAACCAGCATTGAAGTTGACTGCAGTCTTTGAGAATGGCCCTGAAAAAGAAAAAAGGTAAAATTCCATTTGAATTTTTTGTTACGATTCTTGTAGTTAACTATTAAGGGGGTGTTTGTTTGTCGAATTTATGGAGGATTTAAAATAAGTATTTACTAACTATTCTTAAAAAAACTACATTCAAACGAGTTTTTGTAACTACTCAAAATAACTCATCATTATAACCATTTATTTCTAATCATTAATTTATAACTAATCAAAATAACTCCTCATTTCTAGTAATTCATTTATAACTTTTCAAAATAACGCATTTTTAACCACTCATTCCAATAATTCTTTTTTTAAGTACTAATTTTAAATCTACAGCCAAATAAGTTATTATCTCTAACTCGTTTAGAAAAAAAAAAAAGCATCCAAACGAGTTTTTAGCTACAATTCTCAATTTTTAACTCCTCAAACTAACTCTTCATCCCAACACCTCCGAGGTGTGATTACTAACCAGTGGTTAAGTAGCAGGAAGTGAAAGATCCCACGATGTTCATCAATCCAAAGGCTACCATTTCCTTGTTGCCATCGACTTGTTCGTTTTTCATTATCGCAAAGCTTCGACCGATTGCTATTCCTTCCTGAGATTATTAGACCAAGAAGAAGAAGCTTAGAGGAAGTTAAATTTAAGGGGAAAATGAAAATGGGGATTCAAGTAAAAGAGAAAAGGAGCTAAGAACTTACAGCCAAAGCTAAAAGGGCAGTGATAAAGGCAGCTTGTATGACGGCTGATAGATATTTTGAGTCAAAGTTCAATAAGTGAATAGAAAGAGGGTTTATTCCTTTGCTCAACTTACCCACCTGTGATTGAAATCAAGTCTTACAATATAAGGAACAATAATGGTAATTAGAAAAACAGCTAAAAGATGGTTTAGTTAATAACTTTAGTCAAGCATGCTGTCATTTTTTTCATGGTATTCTTTTCAATTTGTGAAACTTATCTATGTGTGTAACACTTAGGAGCTGTTTGTTTGACATATATAGGTAGAATTTAGTTTTAGAATTTATTAACTTCTCTTCGAAAACTTCCATCTAAATGAGTTTTTATTAATTTATCTTCATTTTTACTTTAAAAAATAACTCTCATTTCTAACAATTTATTATTAATCATTCATTTATAATTATTCAATCATTTCTAACCACTCATTTTTAATCATTCTTTTCAAATCAATCAAAATAACTCATTTTTAATCATTTCTTTTTTAACTAATTCGTTTTAAATCTATCTCCTTTCTTCTATATAAAAAATACATCCAAACGATTTTTTTGGTACAACTCTCAAATTTTAACTACTCATCATAACTCCTTAATATAACTCCTTAAGCTAAATCCTTAAGCTAAATCTTACTTAAATATGTCAATCAAACATCCCTTTAAGCGACTAATATGTAATTCATAGTCAGAAAAAGTCCCAATGACAGCTTTGGTCGAGGTCTAAGCGATGATCTTAATTATAAAATAAAATTTCTTATTGTTTCTCAGGTACGAGGGAAGATGATGGAGTAGATGCTTCGAATATGGAGTGAGTAAAGCTTCAATTCTTGATTAAGTATATATATATAAAATTATTAATGCTAATCAGAGTTTAGTTTAATCAACATATATAAGTATTTTCGTTCCAAGAAAAAAAGGGAAAGAAATGATACTGTTAAGATTCCATGGTGAGTTCCATCGATGAAATACGCAAACAAACACCCGACTATCACCGTCACCATTGGAGCCATTGCCGACACCCAAAATAGCTTTGGGTTTTTGTTTCTCTGTTTAACAAATAAAGCATTTTAACCCTTAGAATAAATAAGATTACAATATCATTTTAGTCCTATACATTCTAAAAGAAAACTTAAATTGATTAAAAAAAAACTGTCTTAAAACTATTAAATTAATATTATTCTAATTTATTAGATAGCCCAACTTTTTCTTTTTATTTATTTAAATAAAAAGATTAAAAAAAATTGAAGATTACAAAAATTAAAATGAAATTTAACCCATAAGGGAGAGAAAAATGACTTACCAGGTACCTAGTAAATTGGAGGAAAACGAGGAAGACGATGCCCACCGCAGCACTTTGCCATTTCCACTGAAATAATAATAATAATAATAATAGAGTTTTAGTAGAACGAAAGGTTAATGGGTGTTTGATTGGTTATAATTCATTTAAGAATTCGAGTTTGAAAAATTGGTGTTTGACTTTTAAATAAAAACGGTAAATTTTGTGGTCTGATTGAAGTTAAAAAAAAATGAAAGGTTAAAATTCCACCTTTTTGTTAAAAAATATTTCTGCTTTTTGTTCAGATTTCAATTGTCCCATGTTATAAAAGTAGAGGACTCCAATATCAATTTTAATTAGATATGAATTATTTTATTGATTGTCAATTGATTTTGAGGTGAAATTCCATATTTTTTAATATGTATCAGATCCCATAAAGCTCAAACGGTATCAGTCCAATAAAAATAAAATTGAGATCTGATTTAAGATTAGTGAGCCCAAAAGAGGTACATCTTGAGGGGCCATGTTGAGATCTCAATTGTCCAACATTGGATATAAAAGAAATATGATTTACTTTCCTTATTGTCAATTAATTTTGAGGTGGAACCCCATATTTTCTAATACTTTTCATTAAAAGACTATTTTTTGTATACCCAATAATTAAGAGGAGTAGCTGTAATCTGTTCATGAATTTGAATCTCCTACCTTTAATCATGATAATATTCAAAGATTATTTTTGTAGTATAAGGATAAGGAAAAGAAATAAAGAAAACCTGGGTTCGAAGGGCAAAAACGGCATGTAAAACGGAATAGACGTCGGTTTTATGGGTGAAATGAGTGAGTCCAAGCATGCCTTTGAGTTGTTGTAAGCAAATGATCACAGCCGTCCCTCCCATGAACCCAATGATCGTCGAATGCGACAAGAAATCCACCAAAATTCCCAATCTGCCCCCACATCAAAACAAAAAAATTAAATTGCCTCTTTATTTATTTTTTCTTCAAAATAAATAGTATTAATTAATTACGTGGCGTTACCTTAGCATGCCTAAGGCAGCTTGCATGAGACCGGTGATGAAGGTGGCGGTGTAAACCAGGTGGAGATATAAGGTTGGTTCCTGCTCCGGCGACGCCACTTTTCCGATAATTTGCGATATCAGAAGCGAACACGCCGCCACCGTCCCCACCGCTAGATGCTTTGAACTTCCCATCACCGCATATATCAGCGGCGGCACAAAGCTCGAATCTGCACCCACCCACCATATTTTTAAATAATAATATCTATGAGTTTGGTCGTCCAATATTTTAATGTTAAAAAATTTATAAAAAACTAATTCTTAGGTAGATGACTACTATAAATTGAATTCATCACTTTAAATATCTTAAGACCTTCATTGATTAATTGAGTTAGAATTTAAATTCATAACTCTATTAAGAGAAAGCTTGTCAACCTCCCAAAACACCTTAGGATGCATCACAATAATAATGTATCACATTTATAATTTATTATTAATCATAATATTATCTTATATATATATATATTTTCATATAATTAAATTATTTAGTTAAAAGATTTTAAAATATCAATGATCTAATTAAAGAAAAATTAGAGCAATTTAGATGATGTATTCACATTACCCGTTGATGTTTATTTATTTGCTTCAATTGGACCGTATTTTATTTTATAATTTGCTTTAATTATACATAATTGGTTGTGAAGATCTTTACATAACTAAGTATATTTATAATTTCAAGAGTAACACATTTAGGATAGATAATTAATCTTTTTTTAGTTGAATTTTGTTCATAGGTAAGATGGATTAGATTGCATCTATGGTGACTTTCAAAGTTCCGCTCATGATGTCGAATCGTTGGTGCGGCGAGTCGTTTGGTTGACAAGTTTCTCTCATCTATGAGTTATATTCTTTACTATATTTGACAAGTTTGGTTTGAATTTTTAAATGTCAAAGTTAAAGTTCGTATTTCCAAAATGTTTTAAATTACACTTTTAAATGAGCATTTTCAAAAGTAGGTTAAATTGGAAAAATATTTACGATACTAGAAATTATAAGGTATAATTAATACATAATACTTTATTAATATACAATACTGTACTAATAACATATAATATTATATTAATAATACATAATCATATATTAACAGTACAAAAATTGTATTAATACTCTAAATTATAGAATATGATGAATATTATTTATACCGTATATTTGATCATGGATGAAAAAGAAAATCAAATTTTCCTAAATCTGCAATTATTTTGTGAAATTGGATTATCCAACACGATTTTTCTAAAATAAATTAGGAAGTTTTAAGAACCAAAATAATAGATTAACCTTTAAAATAAAAGGTCAATAAGAGCCGTAACTTAACAGTATTAGTGTATATCGATTGACTATAGACCATGAAGTCATGGATTCCAATACTCCCACCCCAATTGTTATCTCAAAAAAAGAAAAAGAAAAAAAGAATAGTGCCATTTAACTTTTCCTCTAAAAATGTTTAGATTTTGTCCTTTTTCTTATAAAAAGTATTATTATTTAACCAAAGTTTATTAATATTGACTTTTAATTTATCCTAATCAATTTTAAATTTTCTTTAAAAAATATTTTTTAAACTAAAAGTTTAAAATGAAGCAAAACTCAAATATGAAACCAAAATGCCATACAAACTTTAAAAAAGAAAAAAAATAAAGTACTCACAAAGGCCGATGATGGGAGGGAGGCTGGCAAGCTTAGCATAGCTAATACCTTGAGGGATAGCAAGGCTAGTAATGGTAATACCAGCAAGCAAATCATACTTAAACATATTCATATTATAATTAGGAGCCCATTCCAAAATGGGCACAAAATATTGCACCCCTTTTTTGAGTTTGTGCATTGGACTCTTCCTCTCATCACCAAATCGCCCGAACGGATCGTCTGGAAAAAACGTCTCTTTCAGATCGGATTTCAGCCTCTTCCCGAATGGCCTTGGGGCCGCAAAGCTCACATTTTTATCCATTTTTGAAGAACCCATTAGAGAAATTTTGTGGTTGAATAATAATTGATATGAGTTTGTGAGGGATGATGTTATTATATAGAGGGAATGTGCTTAGTGGAGGATGAGGAGGAGATGAATGTGGTAAATAATATGGATAAGATCGTTATTAAATGTATTTCTTGAAATGGTATTTGGGATTAAGTGGAACGGAACTGTTAAAACCCTTTTGGGAAAAATTACCTTTTCAGACTTTGTTTTAATTTTTATGGTTTGTTTTGAGATTATTTTTACATTTTTTTTCTATTTAAAATTAAATTCGATGTCAAAACTAAAATAATACGACTAAATCTAAAATTAAATAATTTTTTATCTCAATAATTAAAATTGAAAATTATTAAAAGCTTAATATTAAAATATTTAATTTTAAAAAATAAAAATAAAATAGAAACTACACCCAAAAGACTACATAAATACTTCATCAATAAATTAAAATTAAAATTTAGATTACTCATCATTTTAGTCAAAATCAACTATATAATTAACAATTAGTATTATTGAAATGGTAAGTATAAAATATAAATCGAATGTGACGGAACAATTTCATTGTTTGGTTGTAAAAAAATTCAACTTCACAAGTTCGAGCCTCATAATCGGTATTTGTCCCTTACCTCCCAATATATACTAAAAAAATACTTTTCTCAATCATTTTTATTTGGATTTCTCAAATTTATCTTTTTATTATTATTATTATTTTAATTTCAACAGAAATGGTAGGGAAGAATTCAAAACTTCTACTTTTTGATCGTCAACATTACTTATACCGATTTAGATTGTCCTTATTGGCAAAAATATATCTTAAACTTATCAAAAGCTTGTTTGGAATTGGACTATTTTTGTAGTGTGTTTTGGACTATTGGAGTTAGGAGAGGGAATTAAAGGCAAAAATGAAGGCCACGTGAAAATAGTAATACAAGCAAGTGAACTAAAAAACAAAGTTTTATTTGAAATGGATCGATGACACGATTGATTATCTGATTTGATATTAATATATTTTTATTAAAAAACAAAAGTTTTATTTTTTTTTTCTGTTAAAACAGTTGAACAAATGTTGTCTACATTCTTTGTTCCTAGAAGGTGGTTCTTAAATCTAAAGTCAGCTCTAAGACAGTTGCAATCAAAACAGAATTCAGCTGGAACAAACTCAACTTACAACTTCTTCAACAATCAAACTATCTCAAGAACTAACACAATGGCTCTAACCACCTAGAAACAGTTTATACCAGCATAACAGATTTAACAATCATCAATTTTAGAAGCCATTCATTTTACAAAAATATCCTCTAAGCTCTTTTCTATATATATAGTTGCCTCCAAAAGGTTATGGTTTAGAGAGTGATGAAAAATTGTGTAGAATTGAAAAGTGAAAGAGAAAGTGTATGCTGTGTTTGTGTTAGTGTTCTTGCAAAGAATTGAAAGGAATAAAAATGTCTTACCTCATAGTGGAAGTAGGCCCATGCTTGCCGAACCACTTAATCATTGCGTGTACCAACTTCTTTCTCTACTCTTCTTCTATATTCTTCTTTGTTTGAACTCTGTAAAATTTGGTTCTACAACCCTGTGTGTACAAAGAAGAAAAGGTAAGAGAAATTTTGAAAAACCAGAGTAAGATTGAAAGATCAAACCTATGCATGTACCTCTATGGTAAACAAGTAAGTAGTTCTTCACAAATCCATAATTTCCCTCTTGTTTTTGTTGATGTTTTTTTGTATGTTCTGCAAGAAGAAAAGAGAAAATGAGTTAGATCCAAGTAATGAGATCCTAGAACTCAATAGAGTTAGAAAAGATATAACAGAGAAGAGAATTCTTATCTTGAATGATCTAGCTTGAGTAGAAGAGCATATGAATTGATCTCTAGATCAGAGAAGAACGCAAATCTTTCAACCATGGTTTCAAAGAAGGAAGAGGAACTTTCAACATCGGAGAAGAAATGGAATGCAGAAGAGCTTGAGAGAGATTAGGGTTCTTGCATTTTTCTCTAGTGTGCTGTCAACTTGCTAGCTGAAGGCCTTGACACGTTTTTGCACCAGCTGGATGTTCTTGTAAGTGGGCTTGAAAGTGTTGTGGGCCTGAGATAGAATTAACAAATTGGTATCAGAGCCATGAGACTCTTGAATCAGAGTTAAAGATCCATAGTTCTTGTTTGAATTCTTAGAAGAACAAAGAAGTTTTGAAATCATGACAACTACAAAATATGAGATTGATAAGTTTACTGGACAAGGAGATTTCTCTCTTTGGTCCAAAAAGATCAAGATTGTTTTAATGGCTCAAAAGGCACAAAGTGCTATCGAAGATCCAAAAGATTTGAATCCAGAACTTACAGAAGCTGAGAAAAAGGAGATGGAAAATGTAGCCACTACAACCATAATGCTAAACCTATCAGATAATATTTTTAGACAAGTAATGGATGAAGATTCAATCTACAAGATTTGGAAGAAGTTACATGATCTATTTGATAAGAAGGATTTGCCAAATAAATTGTACACCAGAGAAAGATTGTTTTCTTTCAAAATGAATCCTTCCAAGTCTCTAACTGAGAACTTAGATGAATTCAAGAAACTGACCTCAGAATTCAACAACTCGGGAGAGAAATTGAGTACAGAAAGTGAAGCAGCTAGCCTAATTAATTCCATACATGAGACTTACAAAGATGTAAGGACAACAATGAAGTATGGCCGAGATACAGTGACTATTGACACTGTTATCAATGCTTTGAAGTGCATGGAACTTGAAATAAAAACATATTCTAAAGCTGGAACAGGGGCATAATCACTTTATGTCAAAGGGAAAAATCATTCCAAGAAGTTTAAGTCAACTAAGAACAATTTCAAACCTCAAAGAGACAAGGCAAAACTCAAATGTTTTCTCTGCCACAAAGAAGGACATTTCAAAAGAGATTGTCTAGAGAAGAAGGATGATTTCACTAGAAAAGATTCTTATAATAAAAGGAATTTCAACTCTAAGAAAGGCTCTTATTATAAGAAGAACTCAAACTACCACAAAGATTTTTCACATCAAAGGGAACATGGTTCAGGGGATGCCTCTATAGGTGAAAGCTCCTACAAGTATACTGAGGTGCTGGTTACTACAGACAGCAAAACCATGGAAATGACTGAGGAAAAGGGAGACTGGGTCCTAGACTCAGGTTGTACCTATCATATGACCTCCAACAAAGAATGGTTTGTGGACTACAAATCATGGGAGGGAGACTCAGTACACATGGGAGACAATCACACTTGCCAAGTGATTGGAATAGGCTCAGTTTTGCTTAAACTACAAGATAGTAGCGAAGTCCTTTTGAAAAAAGTAAGGCATGTTCCTAAACTAAGGAGAAATCTTATCTCCTTAGGAATGTTGGATGAGGCTGGTTGCACTTATGTAGGGGAAATGGGCAAAATTCAGATTCTAAAAGGCAGTAGATCTATTCTAACTGGAGAAAAGCTGAATGGTTTGTACTTTGTAAGGAATGTGAGCATTCCTAAGTATGCCCTGATTTCAGAATCTACAAAAAATGATGAATTAGAGCTGTGGCATATAAGACTTTCTCATATCAGTGAGAAAGGTTTACTTGAACTAATGAAGCAAGGCTTGATTCAGAGCAAAGGTGCTAAAAGGCTAAGGTTTTGTGAAACTTGCATTCTTGGCAAGGCCAAGAGAATGAAGTTCACTAAAGGAGAACATCACTCAAAGGGCATTCTCAACTACATTCATGCTGATTTGTGGGGGCCAGCCCAAACTCCTTCATGGAGTGGTTCAAGGTACTTTCTATCTTTTATAGATGACTATTCTAGAAAAGTTTGGACCTATCTTCTTAAATCTTAGGGTGTTCACACTAACCTCAGATGATAATCTTATCATTCTTCACACTTTTTTTTCTTCCGGATCTCCAAGTCAAAGTCAACAATTATAAAAAAAGATTTCTACAAAAATTATTCAAACCAAAGAAAAATTATATGAAAGTTAAGGTAAATAATCCAACAAAAATAAGATTACTTATTATAAAACAAAAAAAAAACACACAAAAGTAAATCCAAGCAACAGGGTGTTCTTGTAAACAAAATGTAGAGAACAATTGGAAATTTAATTTATTATTTTCATTATAATATAAAATGTCAAATAAAATCTATAAGATTTGGTAAAAATATTTTATTTTCTACTCTATATAGATGATGAAAATTTAAATGATATTGCAAATATCCTCTACCTTATTTGCATTAATTGTTTTTTTATATTTCATATCTTCACTTGATTGTTGAAATCTCTTATCCTAAACATAAAATCTATGAGATTTTATAAAAATATTTATCTACCGATGAAAATCTAAATGATACTTATTATAAAAAAAAACAAAAGTAAATCCAAGCAAAGACAGAGTGGTAAACAAAATGTAGAGAACGATTGAAATTTTAATTTATTATTTTAATTATAATATAAAATATTAAATGTCAAATAAAATCTATAAGATTTGGTAAAAATATTTTATTTTCTGCCCTATAAAGATGATGAAAATTTAAATGATATTGTAAATATCCTCTACCTCTACGTTATTTGCATTTAATTTTTTTTTTATATTTCATATCTTCGTTTGATTGTTGAAATCTCTTATCTTAATCATAAAATCTATGAGATTTGATAAAAATATCTTATCTACGGATGAAAATCTAAATGATATGGTAAATATCTTCTACATTATTTGTATTTATTTTTTTTATATTCTAATAAATGACATGCTTGTAATTTAGAGTATGACTTAAGAGGTAAAATGATAAAAATATCTTATCTATGGATGAAAATATAAATGATATGGTAAATATCTTCTACATTATTTATGTATTTTTTTTTTATATTCCAATAAATGACATGTTTGTAATTTAGAGTATGACTTAAGGGGTAAAATGGTTCAAAAATGATTTTCATAGAGGGCACAACTACTCCTCAAATAATATGAAAGCCAAATACCGATTTATGAATGGACTAACACCAGACAAGATAACCAATTGCACCACTGACCTTCGATCCCTTAAGCCACACTTTAAGGTACTAGAATTTTGAACGTGCCTTGCACGTGATATTTTTTTCTCTAAGTGTGGTATGTGAAATTATATTTTTATTTATTAAAATACTTATAAATAATAATATATATTTTAATATAAATTATAATATTTATGCTCAAATTTTACTTTTGTACCCAATTATTTTTTTTCATTCGTTTATCATTTTAATTTAATCTAATCATCATCTCGATCTTTTCATTTACATATATGTAAATCATCTTTTCAAATTTCTAACTCTTTTAAAATACTATAACATCAATTAATTAATTGAAATATATCATGTATCTTTACTATTAATTGTAATATTTGAAAAAATTAATTTTAATAGCTCAAATTTATTATTTTATATATATTTATTTGTTATCAAACATTTCATTTGATGTGAAAGTATGTAAAATAAAATACAATTTCCTTTAAAAAAACACAATCTAAAATTTTAAAAATCCAATTTGTTTTATTATTTCAACTTATATTATATAAGTAATAAAAAATAAAGAAAACATTGAAAAAGAAAAGATAAAATCTGTCTCTTCTCATTCTTTCTATCATCACTAATAGAGCGAATTTTGATGAAATATCAATTTTTAAATATTAATTTAACACAAATTGAGTAAATAAAATAATAATATTTTATTTTTAATTTTAAAATCTATTATTCTCTATGAAAATGATATGGCGTATAGATTTATATTTAAAATTAAAAAATATATATATGTATAAATAATTAATTAATTCGTAAAATTGATCAATTTTAAATAGGAACATATGTCAAAATATGAGTAGTACTCTAATGACATCACATATCAAAGAATAACCAACAAATTACATGTTCAAGCCATTTATTATAATAACAAAAAATAATAATTATAAAAAATTATCTTTCACTAATTTGAAAAACATTATAAACACTTCTTCAAAATTTTAAATATTCCATAAAATTTTAAAAAAATTATAAATTAGTGTTGAACCATAAAATAAATAACAGAAAGAAATTATAATAAAAGGAAAAATAAAGGAAGAAGAAGAAAACGAATTAAATACTGATTGAAAAACTGTTACCTTCGACGACTCGATCCCAACCCGAACAAAATCTCTACAACCTCAATGATAAAAGAATTATTAGTAATTTGAATTAAAACAGATCATACATCATACATTAAAACAAAGTAAGGAAGAATTATAAGTTTGTAGTATTTATAAAAAAAGCTAGAACCAATTAGATCTTCTTTAAATTTGAAAAAAAAAACTCAAGATTTTCATTTGATTTTATACTTATTTAATTTGAAGATATTATACGACTTTAATGACTAATAATAAGTTTGTGGTATTTATAGAATAACCTGAAACCAAGATTTTCTCTAAATTTGAAAAAAAAACCTCGATCTTCATTTGATTTTATATTTATTTAGTTTGAAGATACTATAAGATTTTAATGATTTGAAAAAAATAACGGCATATTTGTAGATATATAATATGCCTTAAGGGACAAAATCGTCCAAAAATGATTTTCCCTTAAACTATAGTATAATATGATATGATAATTGTTATATAAATTATGTGCGATTTAACAAAGCCATAATTAATATGTATTTATATGATTTCAAAAAAAAATTAATAAATAATATGTATTTATATTTATATTGGGCAATCTTTATTTTGCCGAAAAAGCTATAGAATATATAAAAATAATTTGTTTTGATCGAATATCTAAAAACTATTTAAATAGTTAAATATTCAAAATTTATGAATGCCTTACAATTATTTCGGTTTTTATTTTTATTTTTGTTTTTACTTTTTTTAAAACACTTTTGATAACTAATTTTGTTTTTTGTTTTAAAAATATTAAAGAAATTTTAAAAACGAAAAATGTAGCTTTTAAAAACAAGTTTTTTAAAAAAAATATGAAAAGAACAAAATTAAACAGTAAAAAACGAAAAAAATCCAAACAAAATGTGATAATTGAAAACAAAAAACAATTATCAAACATGTTTTTTTGTTTTTCATTTTTAAAAACATAATACTAAAATGATATATAAACATATACGATTTTTATTTTTTAAAACAAAAAACCATAAACAAAAAATGAAAAACTATAAACAAAAACAAAAAATGAAATGGTTATCAAACGAGACTTTAGTTTTTTGTTTATGAAATTTAAGCCTATTTCTACTCACATTTTCTATTATGTGCTCCATCTTTTCTACAATATATTCATCTTTCCTTAAGGAAGTATGTGAGTACTAACCAAATTTCAAAAATAAAAACAGCTTTTGGAAGCTACGTGTTTTTTTTTTCAAATTTTGGTTTTGTTTATAGACTTAAATTTCAAAAATAAAAAGCAAAATGGTTATGAAACGGACTTTATCGATCTCTTTTTTTAAAACTAAATTATTATTTTAGTACAAATTGGGTGAAGGGACCAGGATGAATGATTCCAACTCATGACATTTTGGTTTATAGGTATACACTAAAACTTTTAAGCTATTACTTTTAAGAATCTCCTTAATATACACTTGGGAGGTTTATACTATATTTTTTCATTAATTATAATAAAGATATTCATCTTATATCCCATATTAAAATGATAAAAAATTATTAACATTTTTATGAGAGATATGAGTTAATCTTTATCTTATTAATTAGTTTTAAAGTATAATTTGATATTATATATATATATATCAAACAAACGAAAACCCTAAACCAATATCAAACAACGTCCTATCTATTATTTTATAGGTAAAGTATTTTTTAAATACTTAAACCCTAAACTGTAAGTAGTTTTTTTTTTTTTTGAAAATAACCTTAAGTAGTTTTTTATGATTTATTTATTATTATTTTTTTTATATCTGTGACTATGCAGTTTACGTGCAAATTACTAGGTAGATAGCTATTATGAATTAAATTCATCACCTTAATATTTCAAGACCCTTTTTGACCACTTGAACCACTCTATAATACTTTAAATTAAGGCCATGTTTGATAACCATTTTGTTTTTCGTTTTTGTTTTTGAAATTTAAGTCTACAATAACTCTCCTATCATAGCTTTTTTCTTATTTGGATATCTACATCTTACCTATATTTTAATAAACAAAACCAAAATTTGTAAACAAAAAAAAGATAGCTTCCAAAAACTTATTTTTGTTTTTCAAATTTGATTAGCACGACCTACTTTCGTAAGGAAAGGGTGATACATTGTAGGAAAGATAGAGCACATAGTAGAAAATTTGAGTAGAAATAGACTTAAATTTCATAAACAAAAAATAAAAAAATGAAAGGTTATTAAACGGGTCTGAATTGTTAACTTTTTCTTTACACATTTCTCTTCCCTGACTCATTTTGAACCTTACAATTAGTAGGCAAGTACTTACAAAATACTTCCCTTAAAAAAATTATTTATAAAATACTTACCTACAAGTTGGTAAATTTTTCTTTAAGGAAAATAGCGCCATTTTCGGACAGCTCAACAACATGCATTCATTTCCTATAAAACGACGTCGAAATGAATTTTTTTCCCCTTCTTTTATCTTTCTTGGGCTGGGCACAAACTTGGCTTCACAATCTATGTTCTTTAAGGAAAATTACACTTTTAATTATTCTCTCAAAAGAAAATTAAAAAGAAGCATTTGATTTTTTCAATTAGGCAAATGTTGTGGTGAGAGCAACTGAAACTGAACTGATTGGGGAAAGATACTTTGGAAGACAAAAGGAATAATAAATTTAAATGCAAAATAAACAAAAAGAGTTTAGTGGCAAAAGAGCTTTTGAAATTTGAGTGCGTAAAGGGAAAGAACATAAGCTTTTTCAACAAAGCCACCAAATTAATTAGAGTTTGTAACGAGTGGGGAAATTCCTAATTTCCCCTTTAAAATAGTTAATTAGTTTATTTGTTTTGTAAGATATTCTTATAGTATTATGAAGGAAGAAAGTTTTGATTTCAATTCTTCCATCTTTAATCCATAGGAAAAAAGATAATTTCTGTTAATTTTAAATAAGTTGGTGTTTGTGCCTCTAGCTACCCACCATCTTGTGGCTTGATTAATTTATTTCCATAATAGGGAGTGAAATTAAATCATGAAAATAAAAATGATATATGAGGTTTAGCATGTGATCATTGCTATGATTTTTATGTCGACTTTAACAAAAGTTTGAGAATACCTATATCTTCAAAGAGAAATACTTCTCTACACATGAACAAGTAGAGTGACTCTACTGTTTCTTATGTGGCATCACTTTGAGTCACAAATTTTTTTTAACTTTTCTTGTTTGTTGATTTTTTCTTTGAAATGAAATTTTTTTTGTGAACTTAAGTGATGACACATAAGCAATAAGTAGAGTCACTCTACTTATTCATGTGTAGAAAAGTATTTCTCATCTTCAAAACTTTTGGAATTCTAGTGGATAGATATTAATGTAAATTTTTTAAAAGAATCAATTTTATATTTTAAGATCAAAATTAGTGCAGTTGAAAGTTATTTCACTTTCGTGACTATTAAATATGAGAGTAATTTAGATGGTGTATTAACATAATCTCGTTGGGAATAAAAATTATTATAATAGAGTCAATTATTCTCTTTCTTGTATTAATAATGGAAAAATTAGCAAGCATATATATATGATCGATAAATCAAACACAACATGACGTGGAAAACCTCGCGAGGGGTAAAAAACCAAGGATCAAAGTCAAATCTCCACTATAATCGATAATGGGTTGCAACAAGTTCTCTCTAGTTAAAACTAGAGGTATATAACATATAACAACTTGATAAACAATCTTGGCA
The DNA here is from genome assembly GCA_036507275.1 of Sicyos edulis. NCBI lineage: Eukaryota > Viridiplantae > Streptophyta > Magnoliopsida > Cucurbitales > Cucurbitaceae > Sicyos > Sicyos edulis. Next base: position 5,591,314 of record CM071853.1, read on the forward strand.
ACAAACAACATAACCAAAGATAGAAAAAACTCACAAATATGTGGAACAGAATTGCCACTGGAATTTAGATGTAGAAGCCTCTAAACTTCGATCCTACCGTTCATATTGAAGACCTTCGTGTTAAGAACAAGCTGTCCAAATTACAACTCGATCCAACGGTGCAATTGCTAGAAGATGCCAAAATACTAAAGCTGGCGAAACCTTCTTCTTCTCTTTGTTTTCTTTCTCTCTCTAAGTTGTTGTTTCTTTGTTTGGCTGCTATTTTACAGGTTCTCTCTTTGTGTGTTGTCAACTAAAGTGACAAAATTCACTTTAAAACACGTAGCTCTAATGGGCCTTCACAAGAGTGAATAAAACCCAATAGATCTATCTTTTTTATGTGATATAACTTGCGTCACATTCCATTATTCTTTAATTAAAAAATATTTTTTAAAATTATGATCAAAATTAGATTACATATACGAAATAAAAAAAGATTGAAATACTCTCATTATGAACTGATGGGACTAGCGTTTTTACAAAAAAATCTCTAGCCAACCTTCCTGTAAAAGATCTTTTCTTAACATCAAGCATGTTGTTACTAGATAAAAATGGTAACTCAAACAATTTCTTTGTTCTCAACGCCTCTAAATTTCTAGGAATTAGTCACTTCAACAGTCTTTGATGGTTATCCAGGTATCCAAAATACAAACGAGATGGATGTTTGTTGTCCCAACCATTTTTCTAAGTTCCGATCCCAATAAGGAAAGAGATAATTTATAACAAAGTTTTCGTGTTGTTGATTCCTAGGTGTAGTGCTTCTTCCCCTCTCCTACCTATTTTTACTAGTGTATATTTTGACTAGTAGAGTAGGTGACTTAATCCATAGGTTACACCTTTCGCTCAATACTAGAATCGACAATTAAAGCATCTGAGGTTACATTAATCGGGGATACACGATAGAAGGAATTTTTTTATTTTAAAATTGCACCTCCAAGAAGCGTAGATTTAGTTGAATTATTGTTTTCTTTCTATTCCGAATAATGTGTCTTTCCACTAAGACGGAGAGCGGTAAAGAAAATAAAAAAAAAAATCAAATCGCACCATCTCTGTAATAGGTGAATGCCTCTTTTTCCCCGGAAGTTGTCGGAATTATTTGTAATAAGATATTGGCTACAATTGAAAAGGTCTTATCGATAAAATTTTCATTTATCCCACCAGATCTAGGCATCGGTAACAACCCCATTCTATAATTTCTTTTAATTACCACTCGTGAGAAACTGATCCCACAAACAAAGGAATGGTATAGTACGAAATAACATAAAAATGGATTAATTAAAAAATTCTACTCTATATTCAAAATTCAAATTGGGCATGTACTTGTATGCGTATGAAAAAATAGTTTACTAAGACTTAAACTTTTCTCATCAATTTAGTATAATAAAGTAGTTGTCTGATAAAATTAGTCAAAAAATATATAAATTGACCTGAACCCTCATATATATCGAATATTTGATCGTAAGATATCTATTATTATTTCAAAAGACAAATAGTGATACCCATTGTGGAAGAAAAGAAAGGAAGACACAATAATTAGAATAGGCTAATAATACACCCTCCATCATTTCCTCATTTTTGTTCAATGTTAAAAAGAACAAAAATAAAGAAACACACGTCACAAAGAATGAAATCTACAAGCCTTCTTTCAAAGGGACTCAACCAAACACCTTCATTTGGGAGCATTTTCCACTTGTAATGTCTTCAAAACCCTAAATTTCAATTTTAATTCCAACCATGCATATTTTCTTGATTGAATGGATTTCCATTAACCTTGTTTCATTTAGTGGGAAACATATAAATATGTCCAACCTCTTTCATTGAACATATTAAAAATATTCAATGTTTTCATGTTACATTCTCAATTTTTGAGAAAAAAAAAAGAGTTATCAAGATGGTCGATGACGTGTTGATTTGATTGATTGGTTTCTAACTCTACCATCACGCATTAAATCATTTAAATTAGTATTTGATTTTCATCTTATTTAAGACCATATATATAAGATTTGTGGTCTTTCTCCTTTTTTTAGTATAAATTGGGGGAAGGGGAGCAACAAACTCTACATACATAGATGACACAACTGCTCTCAAATAATATGAGAGCCAAATATCGATTTCCAGATTCGAACCGTAGAATTGAAATGGATTAGCACCAAACAAGATGTTATGAAAATGGAAATCAACAATCGATAAACGGAGATATGAAAATAGATAACGATAAACGTGAAAGAAGAAGAAAAACAACACACAGAATTTACGTGGTTCACCAATGTTGTGTTCGCTAATCCACGGGCAGAGATGGGGCACGGTTTTATTAAGGAGAACGAAATTATAGAGTTTATAGCATGAGTGTCATAATACGGCTAGGGTTTAATTCGAGTTTATATAGGCATTCTCATTAAATACAGAATGCGTAAGCATTAAACAGAAAGTGGATGTAGACGCGCGCTGCAGAAACACATGGTTGATACGCAAACACATGCGGAACGAATTGTAGCAATGCGCTGCAATGTGAGATGCGTTTGCGCGCGAGACCCCCCGCTTACTTTTTTATTATTTTTTTTAGTATAGACCCCCGCTTACTAATCGCAGGACATTAATGCGTTCAATGTATAATATAACACAAGATAACCAACTATATCATTGACCTCGATGTGCACATGACAATATGAATCCAATTATATCATGTAGTTTTTTGTTGATAAAGAATCTAGTCTATGACTTTATCGTTTGATGTTCAAACATTGAAGTCTTCTTTTCAATTTAATTCATGTATTTCTGTTAAATTAAACATTATATTATTCAATAATTCCATAAAGAAAACACTATTGGCCAAAATGATGAAGGAATTTGGTTGGTAAGATATTGATTCAAACAATAGTCGTCAATGAGAAAAAGAGAAGAAATATGTACACATTTGACAAGGCTCGTGCGTGGCTTCCATTACCTCCTTTAATAACGCACACCCTAATATCAACAATACATTTATGAAAGATTCACATCACAATAAATAAATAATTAATTAAAATAAATTAAATGCTTTTGAACATATAACGAGAAGAGCAAAGACCAAAAGCTTAGAAACTTTTTACCTCTAATTACTAATTAACTTTACGTGTATTATTAGAATATGAGGTTAAATTTGAATAATTCAAATTAGTTTTGCATAATGTATGCAATGTAATTTCTTAATTTTGTTTTTGGTGAGAATATTTGTGCTCATAAATGTAGAAAAGGAAGGGTTAAAAATGTGTAGGCAACCTTTGAAAGGAAATTGGGATCATGACCTTTGGTAGCTGGAAAAGTCATAAATTATTTTGAAGAATCATAAACTCCACAAATTTGGAGAACACCACTTTGATGTAAATGGCGTTTGTTGAGAAAATAATTATTGCAAACCTTCCACTTCTTTCAACTTGTGGATTTACAATATTTTTGCCACCTGCCCCCTTATCTATATCCCAATTCATTTATTTTGATTATCCTCAAAATTTCATTTTCTATACTTTTTTATACCCATTTTGACATTTCTTGACCACATATAGTTTAGCTTTGTTACTAATTTGATGTTTCAAAATTGCAATTGTTATAGTTGTAACTATTAACCTTGTTTATACAATCTAATTAGACCTAATTTGAATCCTTTTTCATATGGTTAAGTTTATTTAAGTTTATTTACTTTCTCTCCTATACATTAATGATAACATCAATTCAAAAGTATAGAATTTTTCAGTTATTCATCCCATTATTAGAAAATAATGAGTTTTCTTATTCATTGTTAGCAGCTAAATGTAGATACATATTGAACGTGCTTGGATATGGTATTGGATGAGGAGATAGTTTAAGAAGTTATTTTGAGTAATTAAAATTGTGAGGTTTTGTAATAGTTCGTTTGATGGAGGAGTTGCAGCAACAAAACATGTTTGGATGAATGTTTTTTTATTATTATTATTTAGAGGAGAAAGAGACAATAGTTTGTTTTGAGATGAATTTGAAATGAAAAATTATTTTGAATAGTTAATAAATGATTAGAGATGAGTGGTTAAAAATTAAAAATGAATTATTTTTTAATAGTTAGAACAAATTATTAGAAATGATTTGTAAAAAATGATGAGTTATTTCAAGTAGTTAAAAATGGATTATTAGAAATCAAGAATTATTTTGAATAGTAAAAACGAAGAATTTTTTAGAATAATTATAATAGGTCGTTTGAATATAATTTCTTAAAAAATAGTAAGTAAATACTCATTTTAAATCTTCCATATTAATAATTCTCACACAAAAAAGCTCACCAAGTAAGAAAAATAGTAGAAGCATCATAATCTTTCAATAAAGAGGTTTTTTAAATATGTTTTTACACAGTAAAGCGACATTTATCACGTCATTCTCTCATAAGGAGTGGAAAGATTTGTAAGGTTGTTGCAATATTTTTTAAAATTTCTTTCTTTCTTTCTCTCTCTTTTTTTTAATAAAATTGGTTCTTTCAAAATAAACAAAAAGATAGCAAAAAATAAGTCTGAACTAATTACCGTTCAATTATATTTCTATCAACTAATGTATGGGTCAATGACGTAATAGTTTAACTATTTGGGTGTAAACCATTTAATACCAGTATCACAGGTTCTAGCTTGGAAATTGGTATTTGTCCCCCCTCCTCTAATATATATTAAAAAAAAAAGTTTCTATCAACTCACGTAAAGAATGCCTACATAATCAAAGTGTTTAGATGAGAAGTTAATTTAAAAAGTTATTGTGAATAGTTAACAATTGATAATTGTAATAAAAATTCATGTGAATGTAATTTTTTTTTTGTAAAGAAGTAAGAAACATTAACTTTTGGATATGAATTAAAAATGAATGATTAAAAAATGATTAGAAATAAATTGTCAAATATAAGTTATTTTAAGAAATTAGAAATGAAAAATAAAAAAAGAATAACTAAAAATGAGAAATTATTGTGAATAGCTATAAAATAAATGATTAAAATGATGAATTATTTTTAATATTAAAAGCGAATAATTATTTTGAATAGTTATAAAAATTTATTTGAATATAATTTTTTAAAAAGTAATAAATAAATACTTATTTTAAGTCCTCTCTAAATTCGACAAACGAATACCCCTATAATCACAACATGCTCAATATTATGAGGACATGTTTTTCAGATTTGATTCTATATAATAATTAATAACATATGCGTCCTTAAAAGTATTGGAGGTTAAATTAAAAATAAAGGAGATGACTGAATGAAGAATCCGTCATAGATTTCCCACTTGTGATTTATGTATTTAATTACTTATATTTATGAATGATTTTTTATTTTTATTGATCAGTTCCATTAACTGCATGGTCTGCAGCCAGGTTCATTTAAAATAGATGAATCTTCCCATTATTATTTTTTATTATAAAGTCGTAGGGTAAAAAAATTTGAGCTCTCCATCTTAATTAAAATAACAAACATATAATACGTACTTTATCAAATCTACAAATTAAACAAAAAAAAAAATGTTACCTTAGTAATATTTAAGAAAATAAAATTACATGTTCATAATTTACGTATAGTTTAATAATCATTTAGTTTTAAAATTAAATTTATAAACATTATTTTCATCCGTAAATTTCCTTGTTTTTATTATTTACTTAAACCAAAATTTAAAAACCGAAAAGAAAAAACCGTTAAGTAAATGATATATCCTAACTTTGAATAAGAAAAGAAGCTTTTAGAAGCTAATTTTTTTTATTCTAATTCTGATTTGTTTTCTACGAATAGAGATATAAATATCCAAATAAGAAAAAAATATATGGTAAAATAGTTGTTGTAGACTTAAATTTTAAAAATTAAATGGTTATCAATCTGGATATTCTTTCTTCCTTCCTTCTAATTGTTTAGGTTCAATTTCTCTTTCTATTTAAAAAAAAAATATATATTACTTCTTCGAGAATTAATATGTTTCTATTATTTTTCGTAAATAAAAAGATAACTCAATTAATATTGGGCTTTTTTTTTCATAAATAGAACTTATTTGAAAAGTATTTGCAAATATAAGCATCTCAAAAAATATTAGCAAAATTAGGATTTATTTTAATATCTTATAAATTCAAAAAATAACGAATTACAACAATACCTTTAATTTATTGGTTTTTCATTTGGGAATGGAAATTTTAAAAAAGGAAATTCATCTCACATTCTAAACTAGAAACTGACAATTTATGGTGCATTAATTACAAAAGTGGCGACAATATATTCTTAGATATAGAGTTGTCATTTACATATAGTATGGTTAGTAATGTACATGCACAGTATAGTTAGTAATTTACATATTATTTGATTCTAGTAATTTTGTTCATAAATAGATTGTAAGAGTTGTTGAACGTTCAATTTTGTTGATTGAAATCAAAACCCGTTTGATAACCACACAGTACTAAAATAACTTGGTAAATACGGTACACCCATAATATATCATGTATCATCCTGTATTTTAAAACTTTATGTTTTTTAAAAAATGTTTAATTTGCTTATATGGATACTTGTAGTGTGATTTAATATGTTTGTGACAACGAACAAGTAATTTTAAATGTATACATTTTTTAATATACAATACCGTATAGTAAAACATTTGGAAATAACCACTACTACAAAATAGGGATATGATGATTACAGAAAAGTATCACAAAAACTTTATATGATACTTTTTTGCAATCATTGTATCGCACATCATCTATTGTATTTAGATGACACTTTCTAATAAGTGTTAATAAAATGCAATAAATGATACTTTTCTGTAATCATTAGTTCTTATTTCATGACACTAGTTTTTTGTCACCAATGAGCAATGGATGACATATAAATTAGGTCATTAATGCATTATCAACGACACCTAAACATTATCAATAAATATTATTTATTGACACTTATTTTTTATCACCAAATAATCAAATACGACTCTTCATTTTAATCACAAATCTTCAATTGATGACAAATATTTATTATCAACAAATTGCATTTGATGATAATAATATATTGTCAATTTATATTGTTTCATGACTCTTGTTGTCTATTTGCGACTTTATTTTGTTTGCTCTTACCTATTATCATACATACATAATATTCCTCAACAAAATAACTTCACAGATAAAAGCCTTGTCAAGAAATAAATTTCATAGATGACTTAAAATATTTATAGACATTTACACTTGAACAAAATAATAAAAGGACAATAATATCACACTTGCGATACATGTTCACAAAGTTTTTTACAACAAAAACTACTAGTAAAGGATGATTCTTGAAGTATGTTTCTTCACCGCTTCATCCTTTGAATGAGTTTGTGCAAAACCTAAGAAAAATTGAGTTTCAAACCATAGAAATGACTATTCTTTTACTATGACTTGTGAGTTAGAATCAATAAGAAAATAATACTTATAAAAAAAAGTTAAAATTTAAAAAATGTATGGAAGAAGTGAACCTTCACAATTAAGAAGAATCAAAAGAGTGTAGTACTTTTAGTCTACAAGTAAACAAGGGAAACATATAATTAGTAAAAGTTTAACAAAACAAAACACATAAATATGCAAAAAGAAAAAAAGAAAAAAAAGAAGAGAACATCTCCGGACTTAAGAGTTAAGAGATACCAGAGCGGAATAAGAAAATAACCCTACAAATGGAAAGAAAATATGGATTGAAATATTATGACACAACTAATATAATAAAACATTTTCTATACATAAATATTTCGTTGTTATGTATATGGTAAACACCGAATACCCAATGTGTAGGAAATGATATTTACCCATAATGTGTTAGACATAACTTATTTGTGTTATTCTTTAAAAATTCTCCAAAATTCCTCGCCTAGAATAGCAGAGGAATTTGCACCATATAAGCAAAAAATGACTGCATTTTCATAACATTGTTGGTAAGTCAAGAAGTTCTAAGTAATTTAAACAATCATAATAACTTCTTTGGCAAACTTGAACTATAGATTGATCTAAGAATTGAAAAAGCAAAATGTTTAACAAAGTTATTTGAAAAAAACTGACAAAGCCAAAACAATAAACTAGAATAAGGAGAGAACACACACTTGAAGAACATTAAGAAATTCTTTTTCTTATTAACTCAAGAGAGTTCATGTTACAACACAATAAACATATTAAGAAAAATATTTTTCGGTTGTGCATTATTAATAACAAGCACACCATCACAATCACAACCACAACAATGAATGAGACAAAGTTATGATAATAGGTAGCTTACAATGGTTTGGAGGAAGTAATGTAAGGAATGTCTTGAAGTCTTAATCACTGGAACCACTTTTCAAGTTATTTCCTATCCAAAAGAGAAAATAAAGTGTTACATTGAAGGCGAAATTGGTAGATGACAATTCTAACGGATAAGTATAAGAATAAACGCATTTATTTCATCAACCATAGAAGTATTTTTGACTCTTTCTTCATAAGAGAACCTGAATAAAGGTTAACTTCATCATCCACCACACAAATGATACATGCTTGAAAAAATCAAAGAAACTCCCCCATCTCGAACTTCACAAATCAACCTATGGTGGCATCTTTTAAGAAAATGAAAAGTAAAGATAGGCAACCATATCAAAAAAACTGACTTATTAAAAGAAATACTTGAACAAATGATGAATTAAGTCAAAATAGCTATCTACAAAAATGGGGTATGATGATTCTAAAATGTAGGTGCAATTGCATAGAAAGTAAGTTGCTGAAAATGAAGACTAAACCTCTCATTTTTCTACTTGACAAACTCTACAACTTCCTGCAAGATTGTTTAGAAGTATCCACAACATTACAATGAAACCATGCAAATAAATTAGAAATTTTAATACATACATCGATTATGAGAATGTCTTGGTACCTGAGACAAACCAACAATTATTCCAAACTCCAACACATTTTCACCCATTTGATTGAACAAAAACATTAATATATATATATATATATATATATATATATATTGTAACGGCCCGGAAATTTCATCCCGATCTTCCCGGGTTGCCCAGGGGCATTTTGGTCATTTGGTCGGGCCGATAGGGCCGGTTTCGTATTTGCTAATTGCCGGAAAAATTATGAGACGATTTGAATGAGATCGAGAAGCTTGGTGAAGGTATTTGGGCTTGGTAAAAGGTAAAAATAAATAGGGAATTAAATAGCGCATCGAGTGAGATTCGAACCAAAGTCGCTTTGGAAGCTAGGTAAAGGTCGCTGCCAATCGAGCCACTAGGCGTGTTTGTTAACTTAATCGCGCACTCTTGTATTTATGCATGTTCGATGTGAGATTTGGTTTAAAAGGCCAGCCCGCCCGAAGCTTCTTCCTTCTTCTTCTCCCTCGCGATTTTCCTTCTCCATTTCTCCCCGACCGACCGAGCTTCGTCTTCGCGATTTCTTCCTTCTCCAGCTCCAATTCGACCGAGTTCCTTCCTCAAATCCGAAGCCAAATCTCGAGCAGCTGGTAAGTTTCTCCTTCTCTTCTTCTCCTTCGCGTTTCCGTCGACCCTTTCCCCTGTTTTTCGAATTCGATTTTCCGGTCGTGTTGAAGTGAATTGCTGGGTGGTTTTTGTGCAGCTGGAGTAGAGGAGTTCGACCAACCACAAATCGCTCGTCGAATCTTCTCCTATCGGCCGAATTCGAGCTTCCTTTCCATCGCAAGTCGCGTGTTCTGTCGCAGCCCAGCCCACCGAGCCACGCCGCACATCGATCGTGCCCGCACGCGCGTCCTCGCCAACTCCGTGTCGCCCCTGCATCGCCCGCGCACCCGCCGCGCGCAGCCAGCGCCCTCGCGCGCGCCCACTCCTGCGCCCCAGCGCGCCCAGCTAGCCCTATTGCTGCCCCGTTCGTGCAATCGGCTCATTCGTGCGTTCGTCGCGCATCGTGAGTTGCTCCCGAGCTGAGCCCTGTTTATTTTATTGTATTTAGGCCTATTGTGTGATTTTTGTTGTAATTGATAGGTTCTCGGTAGCTAGTTCGAGATCGTTCGCAACTTAGGATTTTTGTGCCGAATCGCCTTCCGACCAAGGTAAGGATTTCTTACCGGGGTTGTGTGGGCCCTACGATATTATATGTGATTGCTGATTGATTGCTTGTTGCGTTTATTGACATATTTAGTAATAGGTGCTCGTTTCTGAATTCTCGGTTAGCATGATTCCCGTGATTAATTCTCATGTTAATCCATGCTAGGTTGTTCCTTTCTGGCATGCTCGTATCTGATCCTTGCTTCGTAGTATCATGCTAGGCTCGTTGTATTCTTATTGAGCACGTATTGGATTTTATGGAATTGTTTCTTTGTTTGCTAGGCGAGTTAGAGTTGCGGTAGATAGCATCATCCGGGCCCGATGCATAAAGTACCTTGCATCCATGGCGGGGGCGTCGAGGCGGTGCTCGTCCCTAGACCCCGTGAGGATTAGCTAACCCAACCGGTAGGCCCCGCAATCTTGGGTGAGGGTGGCGATCGTTAAATGCCCCAACGGTCGGGATGATGACTTGACATTGCCTCGCCCCGGCATTGGCACGTCCTCGGCGTGTTCGGCCGTAGCCCCCGATTGCCACTGTTAAGGTAAGGGCGGCTTCTGGTGTAAGCCTACCACGACCCGTTCCTTAGCCTCAAAGTGCGGTGGTTCAGGTGACATAGTTTACATGTCACGGTCTCACACCCTATGTCGGTGACACCGATCCGTAGAGATTTAGTTAGGCGCGGTGGATGGACATGGGCGGCTTGCCTCTAGACCCGGCACCCCCATAGTCTGCGATGAGCACGCGATGCATGCTTACGCTCATTACAGCGCCGACTGGAGAGCTCCTCGGGATTGTGAGCCAGTGTACCTTTCGTCGACAGTAGACAGGCTGAGGCCATGACTTGTTTCTCGTATAGGGCGACTTGTGTGGTGATATCATTCAGGACTAAGACCCTAAGTTGGCATCCGAGGCCCAAGTGTGGGCTAAGCTATGTGCTATATTCTGTGTTTTTACTCATAGCTTGCATACGCTCATCGAGATGACCATGTATATCGTATTGTACCCCGGTTGGGGATTCTTACTGAGTAATTCGTTACTCACCCTTATTTTTGTGGTTTTCCACAAGTAACCGTGGTGTGCGACAGGATGCCTGAAGGAGGAGCTGTGATCATGGGGCCCAGTCTTCCAACTCCGATTGTTGTATTATGACTCTTTATGTTTTGTTTCCCCTGAATGCATGTGGCCGGGCACGGAGCCCTAGGATGTTTTGTAAATGTTTTGTGGATTCCAGCATTTTGTATCTCGAACAGTTTTGAATGGATTTTAGTAAATCTCGATCGAGTAAACTTTGGAAATGTATTTATCTTGGAAGCAGTGCTTGGAAACAGAGGGATGAGTTCAGTGGAAATTGTCTAGTTTTTAAAGGGATTATTTTGAATGTTTTGTTTTAGTTGGGATCCGAAATCATGTCTGTTTAATGTCCTTTACTTTGAATACATGCATTGGGGTAAAGGCCCATTTAGAGCCCCATTCGGGTCGGATTTTTACATATATACACACACACACATAGACGTACCCATCTCAACTAGCTTCTCTATCATACCGTGGCTGCCTATTCGGAGTTCTTGTAGCTAGAAAATCCAACACAACTCATAGAAAACACATCAAATTCAAGGACTAGAAGAATTGGACAATCGACAAATAATAAAGTGAAATCAAAAGTATCTACAACATTATAATGAAAGCTTGTAAATAAAATAGAAAAGTTAATTCAAAATTTCAGCAGCATAACGACATCCCTATGACTAACAAAAAAAAATAATTACACCTGCTTTAACAATGAAAATCATATATAATCTACCATGTGGCTACCTTTCTTTGCGAGGATAGCCACAATTCACATAAAATATGCATAATTGTAGAGTTTTAATTACTTACCTAAGTGTAACGTCAGGTCCTTTATCTCTCGAACTCCTCATTTGAAACTAAATTCTGCCACTCAAGGTCATGCCCTGCCAAATTAATCACCAACATCTACATATTAACTTAATTTAAAACATTCTATTATACATAAACACCATGAGTTGCCCAACAATGATAGTCCCCACGTCCACTTTTATTAGTTGATACTGAACCATTTTGTAACCATCTTCTTAGACCATGAGAGTTGTATAAAACAGTTAAGAAGAAACAAAAATCAATTTCCAATCAGAAAAAAGACTTATTTTAAGTAGATATACGTGAAACGCCTCGCTTTTCTTTGAATTCAGCCACCTTGGTTTAGAGAGATAGAGATAGCGCAAGTGGGAGTTCTTTTTCCCAAATGGCAGGCAAGCTACAAGTTAATTGCAAATGGATCAAGTTAAGTGCTACAAAAAAGGACCAAGTTTCATAACAATAAAACCAAATGAAGTTAATTGCAAATGCCCATAAATCCTAAGTAGGTAACTGTGAAAAAATATGGAAAATTTAAAGAAAAAAAATAATATAATGAAATAACTCATGAGCAAGAGTAAAACTCTACCTTCATGATCATAATTCAACCCGAAGAATTGGCACCATAGATACCACATTTTTCTTTCTATAAACAAAATTTGTCAAATATTTAATCCACAAGGATGCACTTGCAAAAATGACAACAATAAACATATACTTTCTATCACTATATCGTACACTTTCTGATATGCTAGCCATACATATTTACCAACGTACGAAAAATAGATCAAATGTACAACTTATTGCAAAAAGTCAGTGAAAGATTAAAAATACCAAGAATAACCCTTTGGAGATAAAGATTATCTGCAAGAGTCACATACCTTTCCATTTCTCGCTCAAGTATTCAATGTTTTATATCAACTGACAACTTGAAATATAACAATAACCAATTGAAAATATGGTTATTAGGTCCTTCTACTTTCAACCAGTTCAAATATAATTTATTCCCTAGAAGTCTTAATAGGTATAACCTTTTTATTTAGTAGACGAAAGAAGAATAGTTGAAGTTGTACTAACCTTTGTATTGAGGTTTGCGCAAATAAAGATTTTTAGAGAAGGGTGGGGCAGTTGATTTGAACCAGTAGCAAGTGGAATGCAAGACCATATCTGTCGAGAAAAAGGGCAATACAAAAATAGATGATCTAGTTTCTATATGTTGGCGATAAAGAGCACACCAACGTTGGTATAGTTTCAAGTCCTCGACCTCCCTAGTGGCTATGCTAGTCTTACCTCAAAAAATGGGGAATTCAACCATATGTTTTTGTTGCTTCCTTTATGACAACCATAATTAGGAAAAGACCAACCAAAATAGAATTTGTTTTCTTTAACAAATTCTCTTTCTTAGAAACTTCAATTGCTTGTACTAGTTTAGGTAGGTGAAACTAATTGTACTTGTCATCTTAATTGAAATCTCCACTACATGAAAGGATTGTCTCCAAAATTAGAACAAGCACATTGTAGTCAACTCCAATCAATGCCTAATAGAGTTGAAAATATCATGCAAGTAAATTTTAAAAAAAAACTTATATTTTTGGATTGGGTTGAGCCACAAGGTTAATCCATTGATTGTAAATATAAATATCTTTCATCAAACTAGTATTATATGATACATAAACAAAATACAATCTCCGATCATTATCATGTCAATGTAATTGAATGAATGGGCGGAAAATTTGATCATCCCACCATCGTCTTCCTTAAGCCTTTTGTCCTACAATATATTATATCAAGTAGCTAAGAATATTTGGGTATTTGTTTTTCAATCTACAACATTCATACAATTATTTTCTACACAATTCCCTACTAAAAGTTTTCCTTATTTTCCACAGTTCAACATATAATTGATTCGAAGCTCAATTTATATATCTCTCTAAAAAGATGATTACGAGTCAAGGAAATTGGAATTAGGGCATGAAAAATGGTGTCTCAATATGTTGGTTTTTTTTTTTAAATTATATCTCTTTAATCTTCTATTCTCATCATAATCTTGAATTTGAATTTGAAGACTTATTTTTGTAATTTTTTTTTGTTGTGGATGTACAATTTTTTTTTTTTTGTAAAATTAAGAGAAAAAACAACAAAAGGAAAACAAAAACACAACACTCTTTTCTTGTTTCTTTAAAATTTCAATTACAGAACTCAAATTTGAAAATGTATTATTCTTTTTAGAATCCATTTTGAAATCGATTGATGGGAGATGGAACAATAAGACGCTGTTTTGCAAAACCATTTAGAACAGTAAAAGAAATAGGGGTGATTAAAAGATGAAAAGTAACAAAATCGAATGAAAAAACAGTTCTTCAAATTCTTAAAACTTCTGAGTTTTGATTACTCATTCCCCTCTCTCAGTTTTAACAAAAAATAAAAACAAAACAAGCATAAAACTTAAAGAAAATTAGAAAGCACTTACGGAGAAGAAGCTGCGGGAAGGAAAAGTCGATGCGATGATGGAGAGATGCGTCGAGCTTGAGCGAAATGGAGCGCTAGCGGAGCTTGACTGAACAAAATCGTGGTGAAGAAATGGAGCTTCAGCGTTGTCGATGTTTTTAGAGAGAGTGAAAAGTGAGAATGAAAGGTATATGTGGTCGTAGGTGGCATGATAAGGTCGAAAAAATGAGACTGAAATTTTGTGAGGTGTGCGTTCTTATTTTCATGAAGCATTGCGGCTGAGAATGAGGGTTAGGGTTTTTTCCCGTGAAGCTAATTTTATTTTATTTACTTATTTGTTGGATAATATTATTTTATTTACTTATTATTAGTAGATGATTCTAATAAAATATCATCAAACGCGTATTTTAACTTATGACTTTATGATTATAATAAAGTGTCATAAAACACGCTTTTTAATTTATGACACTTTAATTGTCTCTCCTTCTTAAATTTGGTTGTGTACACAATAAAGTATTACCAGTTCACGCATAGTCAAGAAAGAATGACTCCCTACCACACATAGCACAAATCCGTTCCACACACACATAGCACAAATCTAAATACAAAAACTAGATCAAAATAATATTGTAAATATCTTCTACGTTATTTGATTTCTTTTTATATATTTCAATAAATGACATTTTTGTAATTTAGGGTATGGTATGATTAAGGGGTAAAATCGTCTAAAATATATATTTACTTATTTATATATAATGTTTAAAGATATAAAAATTATATTAAAAAATTTATGATTCTAAAAAAGTGTCACAAAACGCGCATTTTTAATTTATGACACTTTTTTTGTGGTGATAATTTTATTTTAATTTCTGATTGCGAGATGATTCTAATAAATTGTCATAAAACGCGTGTTTTTATTTATGACACTTTAATTGTTTTAGCCTCTTGAATTTGGTTTGAGTAAGTGTCATTTAAACCCTAATTTCTAGTAGTGAACATACGTAATATTTGTGAATTGATAGAGACTTATACTGTTGGAGCAACTTCACACAAAATTACTATTTAAAGTGAGATCAGTTGTAAATAAAAAAAATATCATGGGTTACAAAATTGAAACTGAAGGTATTCGGTATAAAAAAAACTGTAATGTAAAATCATTGGATGAATGCATTCCTCAATATCTATGCAACGCTCTTTAGCCACTTCATGATTGTGGTACATCTTCATTTTCATCCCATTGACCACTACGTTCAATAAGGATTGAGATGATTGTTGAACCTATAAGGAAAAGTTGTATAGTATTACAAAAATGTTCAAACAGTACTGTCCTATATTATAAGTCGTACAGTATACATGTATATAAACAATACCGTATTGCGGAATAGAAATGTAATGGATAGTAATACGAGTACGAAAAATGTATTAGACATGAATAGAATGAATAATAAACCATAAATGTACCGTGTAAGTTATACAATATGTATAATAAAATAATGAAATATATAGAGTTTTGTATAGTTTATAAAGTAATATAACAGTACATGACAAACTACAATATTAATGGTATTATACAAATGGAATGATTGATGAATATATAAAGAAAAAATGTACAGTATAACTAACCTAAAAACACAGTATGAACATACGATATATACTCAATTATACAGCTTTGCAAATGTGTATACAGTTACCAGAATATGAGAATCAAAATACGAAAAAACTATTGTTCTACATATGATTTTACTGCATTTCTAAACATGATTTTTGACATTCTAAAAACTGAAATATAAATAAATTAAATGTAGAGAAGTGACAGAGTAAGTGTAAAACATATCATACTCTACATGGCAAATAACAGTATTAATGGTATTATACAAGTGGAATGATTGATGAACCTATAAGGAGAAGATATACAGTATAACTAACCTAAAAACACCGTATGAACATATGGTATATATTCAATTATACAGTTTTGTAGATGTGTATACAGTCAATTATACCAGAATATGAAAATCAAAGTATGAAGAAACTATTGTTCTGCATATGATTTTACTGCATTTCTAAACATGATTTTTGACATTCTAAATACTAGAATTTAAATGAGTTAAATGTACAGAAATGACAGAATAGGAATAAAACATACCATACTAAACCATCTGAGACATATCAGATCACGATTATATTGGTGATCAATAAGGAACAAAAACGTAATACAAATACTGTGAAAAACGAAGATTATTGAGAAGAGATGACTAAAGTCGTATGATTATACCGTCCGATTGGAGCTTTGTGGTCGACGACAATTTATGTGGTGGTCGAAATGTGAAAAGAAAGATTGAATGGAGCTGAAGAAATGAAAATGGAGGAAAAAAAGTGAAACGAAAACGGAATAGGAAGAAAGATGAGAGATAAATGAGAAAATGAATTAAATTTCATTGCATTAAAAGAGTTGACAATTATATATGGTATGTTTTAAAAGGATGGGAAGTATGGAAAATGAGGCATTTAATTTGAAAATTTAACATTAAATGTGGGGGAAGGACAAAATAGTATTAAGGAAAAATTAATAATTACCATTTTTTATAAAAAAAAAATTAACTTTGCAAAAAAACACTTGTGCGTCTATATTTATAAATACCTTTCAAATGTGGTCTAGTTACTACAATTCTCATTAATAGTAATGTACTTGTGATTAAGAAATTTTTAATTCGAATTTCATACATTTAATTATGGTTGATTAAATCTATAAAAAAAAAGGTTGAATAAAAATATATTATTACATCGTGCACCAACACTTTTTTTTATTTTTAAAAATCAACTAATATTTAGAGTAAGGGTTTAAACTTATAATCTTTTAGTTACTAGATCATATATTATACTATTAGCTATGCTTTTATATGCAATACATTTTTTTTTGCATCTATGACTATCTAAGCCAATTTGTAGCGCACATCAAATGTTAGAGTATATACTGACCCAACTAGAACATTTGGATGTTAAGAAAATTGAAAAAAGAAAATTCAAATAAACGACCCCTATCGACTAAATCAATGACTTCTTGACCACTAAACAACTCCATTATGGTTAGATTATACTCTTCAAAGAATAATAATTTTTAAGTTTATATATTTATAATTTTGTATTGAATTTTATTATTTTTTTAGTACGAGAATAGGGTTTGAGAGTTCCAACCTATACTCAAAATACCGATTATTATAACTCTCTTTATAATAACTTTCATTATCTCCGCATATAATTTCAAAATACATGTGAGTTTGACTAAATAATTGAATACCAACCCCAAAGGCATCGTAGTTTGATGGCCAAGAACTTGAACTATAATTTAATTTGGTGTTGTTGGGTTCAACATCGAATTTTAATAAGTATATCAAAAATAAATAAATAATTGAATTCCAAAATGATCCCGTAAGAGAAGATATATAATCTTAATATTTATAGAAAAATATGAAAGAAGATGAAAGTTTATTTGCTTTCTTTAACGTATATTTTAGGTAAACTAGAACTTTGGAACGTGCCTTGCACGGAAGATTTTTTCTAGCATGTGAGATTATATTTTTATTTATTAAAATACTTATAAATAATATATATATATATATATATATATATATATATATAAATTTTAAATAAGTAAGTAAAATATTTATTATCTACTTTATTTAAAAATCTCATATAACGTAGTTCAAGATAAAAGTGAAAAAAAATAATATACATATCATAATTTTTAAAGAAAATTATGAAATAAATTAAACTTCTTTAAGAAATAAGTTTTCGTCATGCTAAAATCTTACTTTGTACACAATATTTTTTTTTCATTCATTTATTATTTTAGTTTAATCTACGAATATCGAAGCCATCTTTTCTAAAAAAAAAACTTCGAAACCATCACCTCTCTAAAATCTTAAAAATCATATTTGTGCTTTCTTATTTCATCTTATATTTTATAAAAAATAAAAAATAAAGAAAATGTTGAAAAAAATTTAAAAAAACTCATAAAATCTATTATCTACCTCTTCTACGAATTTTGATGAAACATAAGTTTTTTAAATATTAATTTAAAACATAATATTATATTAAATTTATTGTTCTCTACAATAATAATAATGGTGTATAGATTTATATTTAAATTAAAAAATATATATAATTAGTAAAATTGATAAAATTTAAGTAGCTTCGTATGTCAAAATATGAGTAGTACATCAATGACATCACGTATCACAGAATAAGCAACAAATTACATGTTAAGTCATATTTATTATTTATTATAATAACAAATAATAATAATAGAAGTATGAAAAAAATAATAATTATAAAAAATTATCTTTCATTAATGGAAGAATGTGATAAACACTTGTTCAAAATTTTAAATACTCCATAAATTTTAAAGAAAATTATAAATTAAAGTTGAAGCATAAAATAAATAGAAGTACACAAAGAAAACATAATAAAAATAAAGATAAATGAAGAAGAAGAAAATGTTCTGTACAATGAATTAAATACAGATCGAAAAAATTGTTCTTTAGCTTCGACGACAACCGCTACCACGAACACAACTCAGTGCACCAATGCTAAGACTCCCAATCCGAACAAAATCTGTACATCTGTGCAACATCAAAAGAATTATTAGTAATTTGAATTTTGAAGAACAATAAATTTGTGGTATTTATAGAAAAAGTTGGAACCCAAGATCTTCTTTAAATTTGAAAAAAAAACTCAATATCTTCATTTGATTTTATACTTATTTATTTTGAAGATACTAAATTTTAATAATTAATAATAATAATAAGTCACATTTTAAGTAGTAAAGATAAAAATAAAAATAAATAAAGAATATTATGCAGATTCTATTATCTTCTAACTTAATTAATGAGATTTACTAAAAATATATTATCTCCTGGAGGATGACAATATAAATATCTAAATAATTTAAATAATATTATAAATATATTTGCATTTTTTTTAATATTTGAATAGAAGATTATGACATGTTTGTAATTTAGGGTGTGGCTTAAGGGTAAAATCGTCCAAAATTGATTTTCCTCTTAAGCCACACTTTAAGGTAGTATGATATGATATGATTATAACGAATTACTTATTCTGATAAAATAATTTTTTTTTTGAGGAAATTCTGATAAAAATAATTTTATATACATAGTTAAATTTGAAAATATTTGCATCCTAATCACAAATACGTAATCACAAATACAATTCAATATATATTATTAATACTCATTAATATTGTACTATTTATTATTAATATAATATTATGTTTTTTTAAAAAAATTAATATAATATATTATTAATACAATATTTTGTGTTATTAATATGTATATTATTACAATAATATATATTATTAATACCATAATATTATTAATGCATATAATTATGATTGCTAAGTATTTTTTAAAAGTGATCATTTTGTAACAATTTTCTAAATTTGACTAATCTTCCAAATTTTTCTATATTTTATTGTAGAAAACCCCCCAAAGTCGAGAGGCCCAAGCCCATTAAGATAATCCTAGGCCCAAAGGCCACAAAGGAACAAAAGTGTCCATAGAGTCGCCCAATAGACCATCTTAAAAGAGAAATCTTAAAAAGAACTTACCTCGTAGAGTCGAAGCAACTCAATTTCAATTTACTCGGTGGGATTTTAATAAGAGAAAACTAGGTAAATATGTAACGTTTGGATAATTATTTAACAAATGTCTATAAATTTATAGCCTTAAATGAATGTCTAAATCTTGTCTCAAAAAAAAAAAAAGTCTAAATCTGATTTTTTATAATTATTGAATCGATTAGTGGTGCAATAGTTTTATTGTTTGAGTATAAACTAGTTTAACACTAGCGTCACAAATTTAATCAATCTGTATTTGTCCCCTCTCCCCCAATATGTACTAAAAAAATCTGATTTTTTTATAATTGATTAAATTATTAATTAGATTACAATTGACTATGATATCCTTGTTAATACTTTTAATTTGTGTAAAGTATTAAAATAGATTTTAAAATCATTTCTATCCACTAACAAAAATTACCTATTTAAATAAAAGATCTAAATTTTCAACAACCAAAAATCTATTTGTTACTTAAAAAATATTTAAACTCTTATGTTTTTCTTTAAAGTTGTTTTTGTTATATTATTTTGAAATATGGAAAACAAACAAGAAGAACACAAATTTGAATGTACAAATGAATACTAAATTTTTGAATGAAAATTTAAAAAGCAACAAGAAATAACATAATACCTAATACACTATGACTGAAATCATATTTTTCAGCACAAATTTGAATGTACAAATGAATACTAAATTTTTTAATGAAAATATAATAAGCAACAAAAAATAATATAGTACCTCACGATGATTGACATCATAATTTTTTGTTGGAATTCATTATGTATTAATATGTGTACAACAAAGGATGCATGGTTGAACATGCTAACACTTCGGTGTGGACTCTAGGACAACATTGGGTTCACTAAAGAATATAGGGTGAAGGAGTACACGACAGTTCGACGCTTTCCTTCTAATGTTAAATCTTGCGTAAGTACTTACGTTAACTCTTCAAACTCCATTCATCAATACTCTAATTTGAGCTTCAAAACATTCGTCGATTCTCTCCAATTTCTACATGGTTCATTTCTTGTCTTCCTTCAACCACACTATCATTGCTAGCCACGCCATCTTTCAGAACATTGCTTCATTTGTCCACCTCAGCTTCTACATCATCGTCGTCGATTTCATCGAAACGCACTAGGTGGATACGGGCACACTAGATTTTAAAGATCGGTTAATTATCTCTATTTCCTAATTTTTTATCTAGACATAAATTTTAAGTCTAAAAAAATCTAAACATACTTTTAATAAGTTTTGAAAATTTAGACAATTAGTACTATTTTCCTTTCAATAACTAAACTAAATTTTCTTTTAAAAAAAAGTTTGACAATTATATTTTCTCTTCCATTTTTTATATTTAAAAATTAAATTGGTTTTCTCTCAAATTCTCTACCATAATTTTTGCCTCGCATTTGAATTCCTATAAAAGAAAAAATTTAATAAGAAATGTAAACAAGTTTTAGTTTTATTTCTAAAACATGATTTAATTTTTGAAAACTTATGTAAAAATAGATAGCTAAATAAGAAACAACTATCTTTTTGGTGTCTAACTTTTAAATTTATAAAAAAATTTCTCAAAACTTTTAAATTTATTGTTGAGTAACTGCTCATGTGAGCAAGCATTGTAAATCGAAATTGATTAAAAAAGGTTAATAATTTTAACAAGACAGAAGGTAAAAATATTTCTAAAATAAATAAAGAAGATGGTAACTGTTTTTTTTTTTAAGAAAATGAACAAATTTAATTTAAGGATCGATCTAAAATTGTTTTTTTGAACGGCCGGGGTATAAATAGAAGTGAGTCAAATTAAATTTTAAAAATACAAAGACTAAAATGGAACTAAGTCTTAAAATTTACAAACTAAAATTTGACTTTTGAAACATTAAATAGTGTTGACCCAAACTCTATATGTGAAAATTGTATATAGTTTTTTAAAAAATATAAAATATGTTGAATGCATTAAACAAAAAATTTATAGACAAATGTTCGACGAGATGGTGTCTACGGTAAGGAGGAAGAAAATATTTATGAAGAATCATCTTCAAATGATTTTATTCTCACCATAACGATTTTTTTATTATCTCCGTATCTACTTTTCATTATCCCACATACTATAATTTATTCTCTCTACTTTAAACACAAATCGTGAGAAAACACAAATCATGAGTTTTCTCGTAACTCTACTCACCACTCCAAACATAAATATTCACAATTATCATTTTTTTCTCTCATATTCTCCCCTAATTTTTGTTTAAAGTTTAATGTTATGAAAACGACAATTAACAAGCAATCGAAAATAGAGAAATCGAAAGAGAAAAAATAACATATAAATTTTACGTAGTTCATTAACGTTATATGTTAACTAGTCTACAGGTAGAGAGAGACGATTTTATTAAAGAGAGGCAAAGAACAGAATGAACACCATAAGAGACTAAAATTTTAGTTTTAGTTTATATAAACACACTCATTAAAACATTATTACAGATAAAATCCCAAATACATACGAGGCACTCTCCTTAAAGAGACCCCCAACTAACAATCATAGGGTATTAAACTATTCAAGGCATACCTCAACATTTATGACTCGTTTGATAACGTTTCTTGTTTCTTAGTTCATGTTTCTTGTTTCTAACTTTTTTAGAATAAGAAACAACAATGTGTTTGATAACCGTTTCTGTTTCTTGTTTCCTATTTCTTATAAAAAATAAGAAACAGAACAAAACTTGTTTGATAACAATTTCTCGTTTCCTGTTTTTCATTTTTTTTTTCTATTTTACAAATTTTTATATTTTAAAAAAAAAAAGATAATGTAGTATAAAAATATATAATATGAATTAAAAATTCATTAAAATAGTTTTAAAAAATGTGTATGGTTTAATATAAATAAACATTTTATAAAAAAAATTATATGTTATGTTTACTTAATTATTTATATAGTTTGATGTTCACTCAAATATATAACGATTATATTACTCTGAAAACGGTGCTATTAATTTAAAATATAAAAGCAATATTAAATATATATATATATATAGATAAAAAATTATGAAATTTTAAAAATTAACACAATATATAAAATTGGGAAATTGAAATTAACATTTGTATAAAAGAAATTTTATCAAAATAATAATAATAAAAAGAATCCTCAAGTGAGATTTGAACCTTGGTCTTGAGTAAAACAATTTGTTACATCCCCACTAGGCAAAAACACCTTTTATTTGACAAACAAGAAACGACAATTATCAAACAAACTTGTTTCAATTCATATTCTTTATAAACATGTTGAAGAATCTTCACCTTTCCAATGTGGGACAATTGCCACAAGATGAGTATCTTCAACATTCCCCCTCAAGATGGCACCATATACGGAAGACCATCTTGAAATTGATCCGATCCAAATTTTTATGGACTGAAAGACCCGCTTTTTTTTTTTAAGCTTATGCCCGCTTGCGTGGGGTCCACACCCACTTTAGAATTCAAAGCGTTTGGGTTTTTAGGATCGGAATTTGGAAGGCCCATAACCCACATGAAGCTCTGATACCATATTAGAGAATATGAGGTTCCACCTCAAAACCAATTGGCAATGAGGGGAGTAACTCATAACCCTTATAAATGTGTTGGAGAATTCTCACATTTACAATGTGGGACAATGAGACAATTTCCACATGGTGAGTATCTCCAACATGCCCCCTCAAGATGGGGCCATATCGGAAAATTCCATCTTGAATTGGATCCAAATTTGTGGACTGAAATACCCGCTTTGGCTTACTTTTGCTAGCGGCGGATCCAAATTTTTGGGATCAAATACACGCTAAGCTTATGCCCGCTTGGGTGGGGTCCACACCTGCTTTTTTTTAATTCAAAGCATTTTGGGTTGGATCAGAATTTGGAGACTAATACCCACATTAAGCTTTGATACCATACGAGAGAACATGAGGTTCCACCTCAAAACCAATTGGCAATGAGGGAAATAATCCATATTCTTTATAAACAATGTTGAAGAATCCTCACCTTTCCAATATGGGGCAATTGCCACAAGATGAGTATCTCCAACCTTCTTAGATAAAGAAAATGGAAAGTTTACACATCTATTAAGACATATTAAGAAAATATATTACTAAATAGGACCAAGAAAAAAAATGCAGGCACCAAACTTTATTGTGTACATTATCAACATATGTAAGCAAGACAAGAAGCTGTGCATTATTAGTAAATAGAAAGCCAATAATCCAACACCAAAAACACAAGTATAAACAGGAAATGGAGGAATGAATCAAAGCCAAGGAGTGTTAACCAAAGGAGTGACAACGGCTTTGGTTTGAAGATACTTATGAACCGCGTGCATTCCGTAGTCTCTACCGAAGCCACTCGATTTGTAGCCTCCGAACGGACAGCTCGAGTCGAAAGCAAAGTAACAGTTGACCCAAATGGTTCCGGCTCGGATCGACCTCGAAACCGTGTTCATTATGTCTATATTGTTCGTCACTATTCCAGCTGCCAGCCCGTACTTGGTGTTGTTTGCACTCTTTATTCCCTCTTCAATAGTTCTGCCAACACACAAACTCATAATCAGATGCTGATCTAGAAAATTTAATTTGAGAGCCCGGTTTAATTAATAATTTAAAGGGGCCATTATCTTATTTACAAATAATTAATAATGTCTCTAAAATCGACTTTTCCTACAAAATATAACCAATGGGAGAAAGAAAAACAGAGAGTTTGGTTTTACTTGAATTTTATGATAGAGAGAACTGGCCCAAAGATTTCGTCCTGTGCGATCAATGAATCTTCCTGGAAATTCATTGAATTTAACATAATGAGTAAGATTCTAGAAGAGTAGACAAACATATTAAAATAATTGTTATGAAAATGAAAATCAATAATCAATTAAAAATACAAGGAAAAACATAAAGAGAAGCACATAAAATTTATGACTAGAGGAGATAATAAATATAGAATTTTAGAGGAGACTGGAGTTTAAAGAGAGTTTATATAGTATATACTCTCATTAAACTTTATTACAGATATCTTTCAATTACATAAAAGTTCATATAAATAAACATAAACTCGATTAAATATTTCGTTTAAGTCATCGTAAACATTAAAGTGTTCAATACATATCTCAACAATAATGTAAAATGATTATCGATCAATCCAAAATTTTAAATTAATGAATTGAGTTAAGTTATTATTATTACAATTTAAAAAGTGCAAGTTCACTACCGTTAAGAAATACACCACTTAATCTCATAACATTTTGACATTAAGAAAAGAAATTAGTTCAAGAAATTTTGAATTTATTACTTCTTAATTAATTAAAAAACATTTTTGACCACTAAATTACTCCATAATAACAAATTAAAATTAATTTAATTATATCAATCAACGAACCTTAACATCTGTGAAAATGGTTGGTTCTATGTAATACCCGACGTCACCAATACGCTTGCCACCTGTCAATAATGTGGCTCCTTCATTTTTACCATGCTCTATGTACTGCAAAATCTTGTCCATTTGTTTTTTGTCCACTTGAGGTCCATATTGAGTTTCGGGATCAAAAGGGTCTCCAACAATCCAAGATTTTGCCTTTTCGCTAATCTTTTTCACAAATTCATCATAAATTCCTTCTTGAACTAACACTCGAGAGCTGGCCACGCAAATTTCTCCCTATAGAACCATCAAAACCATATTAATGTAAATATAAATGCAAATGTAAATGTAAATGAATTACCTTGTTATAAAATATGCCGAGGAGAGCAAGATCCACGGCTTTATCAATATCGGCATCATTAAATATTAAAAGGGGAGATTTTCCTCCTAATTCTAATGATACTTGCTTTAGATTACTCTCACTTGCTGCCTTCATTATCAGCCTTCCCACAATCGTTGATCCTGTGAAACTCACCTGCAAAAAAAAATTTAAAAAAAAAAAACCCTTAATTTTTATTTTTAAAAATATTTCCCTCAATTATTATTTTTTTTTAAAAAAATTGATGTTGTTTAAAAAGTTAGAATATTAGCACATAAGTTGCTTACCTTGTCAATGTCCATGTGAGACGCAATGGCTGATCCTGCCGTTGACCCGTATCCAGTCACTACGTTCAGCACTCCATCGGGAATACCAGCCTACCAAAATACGCCACGTGGATAAATAAACTCAAATAATTTAGATTCATTAATAATTTTCTTTGATTGAGTTGATTTTAGAGTTAGTCCATCTGTTTTGCTTTATTTTTCTCTATATTAATTCGTAGAGAGAGGGTGAATGGTTGCTATGAGTCATAAATATTTAGTTTTTTTTTAATATTTCAATTTTACATTAAAAAAATAAAATAAATAAGTTTATGCATATGCTTGAGCTTTGTTTATTTAGAATATTGATAGAGCACCTATTAATAACATAGGTACTTTCCCTTCAAAATATAATAGTAAGGTAGGTACTTATTCTATAGCTAGAATGTATAAATTAAAATTAATGAGATATATTTAGTATATTAGTAGAGAAGTATGTAGAAATAAAATAGGTAATTTGTGTTCATATCGTTCTTTAAACAACCTGATAAGTTAACTCAATCTAAATATAAAAACAAAAACAAAAAAAAAATGAAAGAGTTAAATTAGATTAGATGGATCCGGTTATATAAGTTATAAAAAAAATTAATAAAACTTATCCGATTAGTTAAATTTATAAAATACTGGGTATTGATATATTCTTATAACATAGTATTAATGAGTATTTATCCTACAATATTAAAATATATTAATAATTATAAAAGACTTAAAAAAAATATTATCGTAGGAGAAAGAGTCTATTCATTTTAATTTTGAAAAAGTTTTATTAGTTTAAAAGTGTGTGAGTGGGAGAAAGGGACCAGTTTGGCGAGATGGGCGTAGAAGAGGGCGGAGAGCGGGGTCTGCTCGGCGGGCTTGAGGAGCATGGTGCAGCCAGCGGCCAAGGCCGGGCTGGCTTTGACGAAGAACAGCGTGGTCGGAAAGTTCCAGGGAATGATGTGGCCCACCACGCCAATCGGCTCCAGCAATGTGTAGCCGTGAGCCGGCTTTGACATTTTCAACACCTCTCCGTGGATTTTATCCGCTGCTCCTGCGTAGTACCGTAGCGTCTTTGCAGCCGACGGTATGTCCGACATCTTCCCCATCTTAAACGATTTCCCCGCGTCCATCGCATCCAACGCTGCTAATTCCTCCACGTGTTCGTCCATCAAGTCCGCTAGCTTCATCATTATCTTCCCCCTCTCCTGCACGCAATCAGAGAAATTTTTACCTCGTGTGCCGATATTATATATAGAATAATGTTAACGCATGTGATCCAATTTTTTATTTTTTATTTTGTATATAATGTTCGAATATTCCGCATTACCAAACACCTAAAAACAACATTGATTTATATATTGTTCCACTTTTTGTTTTTTTTTTAAAATAATTTTGGAAATTTAGGAGAGACTAAACTTTTTATTTAGGGAAAATTGTATCACTTCTCCCTACCCAGGTAGATAAAAAAAAATTATAATATAAATATTCACTAGTATAGTATTATGTATCATTAATACATTATTACATTTGTATTTATTTTCACAATGCGACAAAATTTCTTTACTCGTATTCATGCTCATTAATAGTTATGTATTATAAATATTTATTAATATCAATATTAAAAGAAAGTATGTAATAATCCTCAATAATATCAATATAATTTTTATTATTATTTTTTAGATTCGACTAATTTCGTAGAATTTTCTTTACTTTTTTTATTTAACCAAAAATTTGGATAGGAAGATTCAACCTATAACCTTTTAGTTATTAAATTATATGATGTGTTACTAGAACTATGTTCTTTTTAGTTTGTTCTAAAGCTTAATTTAACATTAATTAACTAATATGTTTGATTAAGAAATTGTAAATTTAACCTTAGTAACCTCAAATTTTATTGTTGAACCAGTTTTTCAATGATTATGAGATGAATCATGGTACAGCTAATTAGTAGTATTTAATTCTTCTTTATATTATTCGCTGCACAATATTTGTACAGCTACTTAATAGTAATGAAAGAAAGAAAAATATAAATGCAATGTGACATTGATATCACAGTCAAAATATTGGAATTTTATGAATGAATATTTATTTCATTAAAGATTTGTTAATATGCTAAGAATTACTATCCTTTCGTTTTTACGGTAAAAAAAAACTATCCTTTCGTTTTCATGAAAATAAAAATAAATACCTTCCTTTCAAAAATTTCAGTACAAAAGTCTGGAACACCCTTCTTTCATTTTATGGTCAACTAACCGAAAAATTTAGACTCCATTTGATTTTGATTTATGAAATTTAAGTTTATTTCTACTCAAATTTCTACACAATGTATCTATATTTCATTTAGAATGTAGGTGAATACTAACCAAATTTCAAAAACAGAAACATGCTATTGAAAGTTACATTTTTTGTTTCCAAATTTTAATTTTGTTTATTAAAATATAGGTAAGATGTAAATATCCAAATAAGAAAAAAGATATAGTAAAGTAGTTGTTGTAGTTGTAGGCTTAAATTTCATAACAAAAAAATGAAAAATAAAATGGTTGTCAAACGAGGCTTTAGGATTTTATTTTCATTGGTTTAACAGTAGGAAGCTATTCTGTAAAAAAAAATAGTATTGTAGCTAACGGATACAAATAATGCCAAATAACAGAAATAGCTAAGGAGCATTATTATGGTCAATTTTTTAACAAAAATCAATTGAAAAGCAAGTTTGGTGATAGTGTAATTCCAAATATTGATACAAAAATAAATACAAAAAGGCGAAAATCTAAAACTTTTAGATGTTAAAAAAAATCATAGCTTTGTTGTTGTTGTTTTTCTTTTCTTTTTTTTTTAATAAATAAAAATGGGTAAATCATACCTTTAGTTCCTTTGTTTGATAAAAGTAAGAATTTAATTCATATTATTTGGAAAAAGTTAAATTTTAAACTTTTTAATTTTAAAAATTAAAATTTAGATAAGTACATAGCAACTATATATATTCTCAAAATATATATATATATAAATGTTTTTTTGTTCAATTAATTAGGGGTGATTTCGGTTCGGTTTTTGTCGGTTTTGTACCAAACCGACAACCGAACCAATATCTTCGGTTTTCAAAAAATGGATCCGATCCAATGTCCAATAAAGTATAGAACTATTGGTTCGGTTTTTCAATGTCCAAAGATGGATCCGATCCGATCCAATGTCCAATTTTTTTTAATATATCAAAAATAATATTTCTCATATAAAAACAACATTCTCGTAAACAACTATTTTTTTAAAGGTTAGAAGTATTTTTAACTTATTTAAAATTATTTAAGGATATTTTTTACTTGAAATAGGAGTGAATTAAAGAAATATTAATGGAAAGAAGATATATATATATATATATATATATATATATATATATATCGGTTTTGATCGGTTTTTTAAAATGAAAACCGGAACCGATCCAATATTTTCGGTTTTTTCAAATTACAAACCGATATGTCCAATTTTGAGGTAAAAAACCGATCCGATCCATTGGTTCGGTTCGGTTTTTCGGTTTTTTGTTGCACCCCTACAATTAATCACTAACTTTCACATACTTAATTTGTTAATAATTTTAAAGAACAAAAACTCTTTTTTCTTTTTAAAATTTATCACAAAAAAAAATTATAAGAATTAAATTTTAAATTTTGAAACGCCAAATTCTAACCACTTTATGATTAAACCTAAAAGAATCTAAGTTTTTAATGGTTACAACAACTTTATTATGTATTTCTTCTACCTAAGAGTTGATGAATTTAATATTCTTTCCATTCTAGTTAAAATTTCTTTAAAATAATAATAATAATAAATTGAAACCAATAATTTGAAGAGGATGAAAAAATTTATAAATTGAGAAAAAAGTAATATAAATACTTACATCACCGGACATGCGGGGCCAAGGGCCGTGATCGAAGGCTTGACGGGCAGCTTTGACGGCGAGATCCACATCTTCTTTGTCACCGGCGGCGATCGTCGTGATAACCTCACCGTTTCTTGGATCAATCGTCTCAAATGTTTTTCCTGTTCATTTTCATGTAACACCAAAAATCACATTTCGTAGGTTTTTTTTGAAATAGGTTCATTCTCAAATCGTCTCAAATAATTTTTTTTGAAAATTATTTAAATAGGTTTTTTTTTCTTGAAATAGAAAGTGAATTAAAAAAATCTTTAAGATTTTATGAAATCTTCTAAACAATGGAAAGACTGTGGCTTTATATAGTTTATTAACAATATATATATATATATACATTTCGTAGTTTATTAACAATATATATACATTTAGTTTGGTTCGGTTCGGTTTTTATTAATTTTTTAAAATGAAAATTGAAACAGATCCAATATGTCCAATTTTGTACTAAAAAACCGATTTGGGTGTAATAGATTGGATTGATTCGATTTAATTTTTCGATCTTTTTATTACACCCTTACTCAAAAGAGGCATCATCTCGTTAAAATTTCTACATCGAAGAGTGTGAACCTCATTACAATATATAAAAGATGAGATATGAGTTACTCTCCTTATAATTTCGAGGTTGAATTTCATATTTGGACGAACTCCAACCCGATTGCTAATTCAGTCACGTTTGGAAGGGAAGAAAGAAAAGGGTAGTTTGCAGAAACAGAGAAAGAGAGAGATACCTGTAACAGAGTCAACAAATTGTCCATTTATGAAGAGCTTTGTGAATTTGATTTTGGGTATGTAGACATGGGATTCAGAATTTCCATTGCAATGATTCTCCATCTTACACCGAATAATAACAATAATCTGTGCTTTTTGTAGAATGGAAAAAAGATAAGATTTCCAGTGCTATGTGTGTTCTTTAAGGGAAAACCAAGACCGTTTATATAATAAGATAATATGCACCGCTCCGATACATGAAGGTCAACATTTCCACGCTGTTGGTCAATTACAATTTACAAATAAATCCATTTCAAACGTCGACACTTTTTTTTTTCGCTCCTTTTTCATTGGAATATTTCCATGAATGTACTTGCACATTAATTTAAGGGGATTTTTGTAATGATTAACAAAAAAAAAAAAACTCTATTTATTTCAAAAATATCAAATATAACAAAAATGGATTAATGATTACCTAAATTTCACCTTTAACCTTTAATAATGTAAGGAATCTACTCAATCAAGGGCAACCTAAGGGGTTGTTTATTTGACATATTTAGATAGTTTTTGGGTTAAAGAGTTATATTGAGAAGTTATATAGAGTAGTTAAAAATTGAGAATTGTGTCAAAAACTCGTTTGGATGTAGTTTTTGTGTAGAGGAATTAGAGTTAAAACATTGTTTGGATGTAGAGTTAAAAATGAGTAGTTATTTTTAGTAATTAAAAAAGAAATGATTAAAAATGAATGGTTAAAAATGAGTTATTTTGATTGATTTGAAATGAATGATTAAAAATAAGTAGTTAGAAATGATTGAGTAATTATAAATGAATGATTAAAAATGAATGGTTAGGAATGAGACTTATTTTTAAAAGTAAAAATGAAAATGAGTTAATAAAAACTCGTTTGTATGTAGGTTTTCAAGGAGGAATTGATAACTCTTAATGCTAACTCCTACCTAAATTTGTCAAACAAACACCCCCTAAATTTCTTAACACTATATGCATAAAAATATGGACCATCCAGAACATGTATAATTAAAACAGTTATCATTCAAGTTAAAAAAATAATAAAAAAAAAAATCAAATACAACAAAATGATGTACATTCCTCTCATTTGTGATATTCTAATTTATAAATCGATAGGTTTCAATAAAATGTTTTACTATAAGTAAAATACTTCTAAGAAATTGTCAAAATTAAAACAGAAATGTTAGAATATTTTTTTTTTTTTAAAACCTACTACCAATTTTCTAAAATTTATATAACATATTTTCTTTTAACTAAAATTAAAATCATCCAGTGTACAAGTGGCCATGTACATCACTGAACATATAAATTATGTGATAGTATCGAAAATGTATAT
The DNA here is from genome assembly GCA_036507275.1 of Sicyos edulis. NCBI lineage: Eukaryota > Viridiplantae > Streptophyta > Magnoliopsida > Cucurbitales > Cucurbitaceae > Sicyos > Sicyos edulis. The sequence goes on from CM071853.1 coordinate 5,623,385, forward strand.
TAAAGAAATATTGCACTTCAAATTTCTATTAAAAATAAATCATTGCGATCGAAATGTAAAATATAAATATGATTTTTAAGGCAAATATAAATATGGTTAATAGTATATAATCAAATTGTCAGATCATATTCAAAAGAATATATTATTTTATTTTAAACTTTAAAAGAAATATATTATTTTCTTTTGATGAAAATATTATTTTATTGTAAACTAAAGATAATAAATGTGAAAGAAAAAAAAACATATACAAGGGGTAATTTTGTTTTTTTTTTTTTGACAGTCATACAAGGGGTAATTTAAATATTATTTTATTGTAAAAGAAAAGTGTGAAAGGCAAACAAATCATTCTTAGCTGTACATAGAAATATTAAAAACTCGTATGGCCGGACGATATTCACATATCTCGTTATCCCAAAACAAAGTGGTAATGTAATGTTTTTCTCATAAAAATCCTGAATTATTTTGAAATAATCAACACCTAAAGTTTTGGGGATTTTATATGTATGATTAAAAAGAAAAAAATATAAACAAACGAAAACAAAAAATACCATAAATAACATGTGTAGCACAAAAAAATGAGTTTGTCCGTATAAAATGACAAAATATTTAGATAATTTTCAATAATTTATATTCAAGTAATAGTAATAATAATAATAACAACCGTAGCAGTAATGATTAAAAAAAATTAAATATTATTAATTTGAAGGAAAAAGATTATAATAACATTAATAAATTTGTAAACGGCTTTTTTTTTGGAAGATGCAATAGAAAACACATGTGAGTTAAAAATGAAAGTTATTCCTCGTGGTTTGAATTTTATTGTTCTACAAAAAGAAAACAAACGTTTGAAAGTCATTATAAAAAGAAGACTCTTTCATGGATTTTCAAATTTGATGTTTGAAACGGTTTAATATCAATAGTTTTATTGTTTGCTTGTAAACTGTGTTTTTATCCCTCTTCTCCAATATGTACCGTAAAAAAAAAAAATCTAATTTTGAGTTTGAAAATTAAGCCCATCTTTTTAAGATTACAAAAATTAAACCTTAAAGGAAACCTCTGTTTCAATTATTAATCATTAAATCAGTTAAAGTTGACATTAAAAAGAAAACAAACGTTTGAAAGTCATTATAAAAGAAGACTCTTTCATGGATTTTCAAATTTGATGTTTGAAACGGTTTAATATCAATAGTTTTATTGTTTGCTTGTAAACTGTGTTTTTATCCCTCTTCTCCAATATGTACCGTAAAAAAAAAAAATCTAATTTTGAGTTTCGAAAATTAAGCCCATCTTTTTTTAAGATTACAAAAATTAAACCTTAAAGGAAACCTCAACTGTTTCAATTATTAATCATTAAAGTTGACATTTTTTTACCAACTCATTCATTTAACTTAATTGATTATAATTATATATTATATATTTGTATCGTTTTTCTTTTAAAATACATTTTTTTAAATTTAAAAATATATTATCTAGTCATTATTAATGTATTATTTTTTAAAAAATTAAAACTATTTGATCAACTGATTGTTTTATATTTCAATTTTAAATATAATTTGAAGAATAAATGAATTAAAATAAATTTTAAAATTCCTTTTTTTGACTTCATAATTTATTATTTAAAAGTATATATGATAAATATTTGAAATTTATTTTATACCATGTATTTTAAATTAATTATATATATGATAAATATTCATTATTTATTTATTAATTTTTTTAAAAATTAAAATTATTTGATCATATTAATTGTTTTAATTTAAAGAATAAATTAACTAATTTTTTTTGTTTCAAGACACGTGTATTTTTTCAATTATTGAATTATATTTATTCATTATACACTATTTATGTGTATCCTTTTATTTTAAAATGTAATAATAATCAATTAGAAATATTCATTTTTATTCAATAATTTTTTTTATTAGTTGTATATATATTTGTAATCAAAAGATTTATTCTAAATATCTAAATTTGTTTATTAATTCCATCATAGCCAAGTATTAAAAAACTATTAAATATCTATCTTTTTATTTAAATAAAAACTTCAACTCTTCCTTTTCCATCACATCAAACATAAATTTATTATCACAACTTTTCTCTTTCCTTCTCACCAAATATAAATTTATTCTCACTTCTCTTCTCTTCTCATTCCATCTCATCTCATCTCATCCCATTTTATCCCTTCCAAGCCAGACATACCAAAAGTTTCAAAAAAGATTAAATAAATAGTTGTTAGAATCTGTTTCAGTTGTATCTCAAAAAAAAAGAAAAAAATCAAATAAAAAATTTCACATAGTTTATGATATTCAGCAAGGAATTGGAAAGGAAATGGGGAATTGCCAATAATTTCAATAATTCATGTAGTATTTCTTAGTTTTGACATGTACTTTCTTCGTGAAGTTCAATTTCCATATTAAAATAAGTGAAAATATTATCAACAAAAACGTAGACATATACTTGTGACCAAAATGTCAAAAGTTTATGTTGGTTAGCTACAAATATTATTAAACAAAGCCAATAGAGCAGTAGTTCAAGTAGCATCGATGTACACCTAATGACCTTGAAGTCTTGGGTTTGATATTAATTGAATGATAAAAAATAAGTCTTTTTACGGTTATGTACTAAAATCAATATCTTTTATTCTAGTGAAAGTGCAGTAATTAGATCACATTAAAAAAAAATTGAAAATATAAATGTAAAGTTTTTTTTTTCAAGAAATCGTAATTATTAATTTTTCTTTAATACCGTTTTGCCCTTCCTTATATTTAATATTGAATTTTTAAATTAAAACACTCATTTTGCATACTTTTCATTATTTTAAGACATATAATATTTAATTGTCAACTCTTTTAATATAAAGAGATTTTAATTCTTTTTTCATTTATCTCTCATCTTTATTTCTATTTCTTTTTCAGTTTCAGTTTTCTTCCTCCATTCTTTATTCCTTCATTTTTGTTTTCTTCAGATCTATTCATTCTCTCTTTTCACATTTTGTCTACCATGTAAATTGTCGTCGACCACAAAGCTCCGATCGGATGGTATAATCATACAACTTCAGTCATCTCCTCTCAATAATCTTCGTTTTTCATAGTGTTTGTATTAGCTTTTTGTTCCTCATTAATCACTATTAGCAGGTTACTGTTCGTTACAGTATAATCGTGATATGATATGTCTCAGATTGTTCAATATGGTATGTCTTATTCCTATTATGTCATTCATGTACATTTAATTCATTTATATTCCAGATTTTAGAATCACAAAATCATGTTTAAATGCAGTAAAATCATATGTATAACAGTAGTATCTTCGTACTTTCCAATCCATATTGAGGTATAATTGAACTGTATACACATCTACAAAACTATATAATTGAGTATATACTGAATGTTCACACGTCCTCAATTTCTATATAGCTGAAGAAACTGTATAATTGAGTATATACCGTCATCTCATATATACTATGTTTTTAAGCTAGTTATATTGTACATCTTCTCCTAATAGGTTCATCAATCATTCTATTTGAAATTACACAAAGTGTTCTTTATAGTGTCAATATTCCTATTTAGAAATGTATTAAAATCATATGTAGAATAGTTTTATTTACGTACTAAAATGTCCAGGTCCTAATATACTTGAGTATTATCTACTGTAGTCTTCCATGCACTGTTATATTAATGTATAAACTATACAAACTCTATATGTTTCATTATTTCATTCTACATACTGTATAACTTACACTGTACATTTATGGTTTATTATTCATTTTGTTCATGTCTAATACATTTTTCGTACTCATACTACTATTCATTACCTTTCTATTCCACAATACGGTATTGTTTATACATATATATTATACGACTTACAATATAGAACAGTATTGTTTGGACATTTTTGTAGTACTATACAACTATTCCTTATAGGTTCAACAAACATCTCAATTCGTATTGCACATAGTGTGGTTAATGGGATGAAAATGAGATGTACCATAATCATGAAGTAGTTAAAGAGTGTCGCATAAACATTGAGGAACACATTCACCCAATGATGATTTTACATTATAGTCTTTGTTTATGCAGAACACTTTCAATTTCAATTTTGTAACTCATGAGACCTTTTTTATTTACTACTGATCTTACTTTGAATAGTAATTTTGTGTGGAGTTGTTCCAACAATATGAGTCTCTATCAGTTCACAAATATGACGTATGTTATTTTCCAATATTTTACTATATAGTATTGTACATTCAAAATTACATGTTCGCAGTCGCAAACATATTAAACCACACTGCAAGTATCTATATCAACAAATGAAGCATTTAAAAAAAAAGTTTTAAAATACAGTATAATACATTATATATTATAGTTGTATAGTATATACCAAGTTATTTAAGTATTGTGTGGTTATCAAGCGTTTTCTAATTTCAATCAACGAAATTGAACGTTAAACGGTTTATACGGTCTATGTATGAATAAAACTACCAGAATCAAATAAGATTTATATTACTAACTATATTGCATGTAACTCACAACTGTACCTCTAATAATGTATTGTCATCACTTTCGTCCTACCATTAATGCACCGTTTTTGGTTTTCAACCATTAATGCACCGTTTCTAGTTTGGAATGTGAGACAAATTTCATTTTTTAAAATTTTCCTTCCAAATGTAAAACCAATAAGTGTATAGTTGCAATTCATTATTTTCGAAATTTATAAGGTATAAAAACAAATTCTAGTTTTGCTAATACTTTTGCAGATACCTATATTTACAAATACTTTTCAAATATGGTCTATTTATGAAAAAAGCCCTTTATTCTAAGCATTTTTTTAGTTCAATAAATAATTAGGAGGTTTTTGGATGAAGTTTTAGATGAAGAGTTAACTTGAAGAGTTAGTATGAGTAAAAGCCGCGTCTGATAACCATTTTGTTTTTAATATTTTGTTTTTGAAATTTAAGCATACAACAACTATCTTATGTCCATATATTTTTTCTTATTTGGATATCTACATCTTACCTATATTTTAAGAAACCGAACCAAAATTTGGAAATAAAAAAAATAGCTTGCGAAAGTTTTTTTTTTTTAGCATTAACCTACTTTCACAAGGAAAGATAGATGTATGGGTAGATGGAGCACATTCTAAGAAATTTAAGTAAAATAAACTTAAATTTTAAAACTAAAAATCAAATAATTATCAAATGGAGTCTTAAAAATTAAGATTTTTGTAATAATTTATTGTGAGGTAGATTTTGATGGAGGAATTACTACAAAAACTAGTTTTGATGTGTTTTTTTTCTTTTCTTTTGTAGAGGAGTTAAAAGACAATAACTTTTCTCAATGTTTAATTTCAATGATAAATTATTTTGAGTAGTTAAAAATGAGTTATTTTGAATAATTAAAAATAAATTATTATAAATGAGGAATTATGTTAAGTAGTTAGAAATGAGTTATTATAAATGAGAAGTTATTTTGAGTAATTATAAATTAAGTAATGTTCTCAATAGTTATAATAATTCATTTAAATGTGTATTTTTTTAGGGGTAATCAATAAATTGCTCAATGTAAATTTTCTTTAAAATTGGCAAACAAACACAGCGAACACTTCTTAATTATAACTGTTGCATCATGACTATTTTCTAAATTTTAAATATTAAAATTAACATATTGATGTTTGTAAATTAAAGTTGTTATCGAGGTTTATTATTTCATAATCGTATTCCAAGTAACACATGCAAGATTAATTGGTTATTATAAATATGCTCAGTACGGTGTCCTGGTTCTGAGCTGTATCATATCATACTACGTGTGCTTAAGGAGAAAATCATTTTTAGACAATTCTATCCTTTAAGTCATACTTTAAATTACAAAAATGCCATTTATTGGAATATAAAAAAAAATTCAAATAAGGTAGAAGATATTTATAATATCATTTAGATTTTCATCCGTAGAAGATAAGATATTTTTATCAAATCTCATAAATTTTATGACTAAGTTAGAAGATAAGAGATTTCAAATAGTTGTCTAGATTTTGTTTACAAGAACACTTTCTGTTTGTTGACAGAGAAATTTCGTCAGTCATAGATTGCCACGTCATTATCCCAAATTTAATAACGAAAATTAAATTAAATTTTGAGAAAATATTTCTCAGAATTGATTTGAACAAAAGTTGGGTTTTCTTGAATTTGGGTCAAAATTAAACCAGACCGAAGTTCGTTTAGTGAACCGAACCAAAAAGTCCAAATCCAAAAGACCAGGCCTAAGGCCCAAGCCCATGGTCCATAAGAGCTCTATAAATAGAAGAGTTCTCCTTCATTTGAGGGGGTCAGAAATTTGAAGCTCTAGAGAGAATTTCACCAAATCGAAGACTCTCCAAATTTCCAAGGATCAAACAACTTTTGAAGTCCACTTCAAAAGCAATCAAATACGAAGAACGCTCATCCTGTTCTTCAAATCAAGAACATACATTCAGAGAGAAAGAATCAGAGGATCAAGCATAGAGGTTGAACCACTTTTGCACAAAGTCATCTCAAACTGAAGTTTAACTCCACGAATCAAAATTTCTCCAGAAATCCCGTGTGAACACTGTTTGCTTGGATTTATTCTTCTTTTTTTTTTTCTTTTTTTATAATAAGTTATGTTGGATTATTTACCTTAACTTTCATCTCATATTTTTTTATGCAATAATTTTTGTAGAGATTTCTTTTCTATAATTGTTGCCTTTCAAAAAAAATTCTTGGAGATCTGGAAAAAAAGTTTGAAGAATTATAAGATTATCATCTGAGGTTAGTGCATGAATTATCAATTTCAAAAGTTTGGTAATAATGATTTCCTTGGTTTTTTTTATAATAAAAAATTTAGTTATCTTATTTTTGTTGGATTATTTACCTTAACTTGCATCTAACTTTTCTTTTGTTGCAATAATTTTTGTAGGGAACTTTTGTGGCTTAATTGTTGACTTGGAGAAAAATTATCATTTGAGGTTAAATGTATATTAATAAATATATTTAGCTTATTTATATTTATAATTATAATGATGATATAACTCTTATAAATTTTATAATTCAAGAATAATTGATCTATTAATAGATAAATAAGAAAAAAATTAAAGAGCATCGATTTTTAAAAATCAGAGATAAAATTTAATTTTAATTCAATAAATTTTATTAAGTTTTTTTTAAATAATAACACCTATTATTTTTTAAGCTCAAAATATAATTAACTGCTTTTTAACATAAATGTGAATTTTAATAAATTTAAGTGAAAAAATAGTTATAAAATTTAATATTATATTGAAATTATTATTTGATGATTTAAATATAAAATTTATTATTTAAGAAATTATCACGTGCAACGCCGTGCTAAAATTCTAGTATATATATATTAGGATACTTTTAAAATGAGCTAACATGAATTTTACTCCCCTTTAATAATTTTCAACAATTATGAAAGTTATTCAACAATAAAATAAAAGCAAAGATCACACAATAATTTAGATTGGTTTGATCGTAAAACCTTTTTATCTAAGTTTCAGTTAGACTAGTCAATATTTTAAGGGATCGTTTTACATTATATATACACCAAATGTAATTAAAATTAGTGATATATGAGTTGGGTCGATGAAATTTTTTAGATTAATCCAAAATATTGGTCGGTCATTTATTCAATGCAACTTAATTCAATTAAAACACAACTCAACCTAATCCAACATTTATATTTTTGGATCGTATTTGATTGAGTCATCAGAATAAATACATTGAAAATATAACATCATTTCATCAAATTAGTCCTATTTGCAAAATTTTCGTTTTCTTTATGCAATAAATTGTTTGGTCTACAAAAATGCATAAATTGATGTTCTATTTTATTTTCTTTATGCAATAATCTTTTTTTGCGGATATTCGGTTGTCAGTAGGAATATCAGAAAATAATCGATATGTTTTTTTTTTAAAATGGATTTTTTTTTTAGGATACGTTGATGTAAAAAAGTCAACCTTCTCAAGGCCATATATATTTTTTTAGGATATTCTCATGGCCATATGACACTTTTTAAACTATATTTTTTATTTTCTTAATTTTTTTTAATAATGTTTCTTTAAAAAAAAAAAAAAAGAATAGTTCAAAATGTTGTTTAACGTGTCCTGTTATCATAAATTTCAATTTTTTTAATATATATATATTTGTAATTTTTTTCAAATCTCTTAATATCCATTTCAATAGTCTTCTTTGGTAAACAAAAGATTAATATTCTTTTAACCCTTCTCTTTTAATCTATTTTGTGTTTTAAAGACTTTAAGTTTTTGTTTTTCTCATTTATATATCTTTTAAAATATCAATCTTTTTATAATTTTAAAAATTAACTATGCTATTAAAAAGTAAGATTAACGGTTAAAGATATTTTTAAACTAATACACTCATTTATAATAATTATAATAATTATTATTATTATTTTTTAAGATTATTATTATTATTATTATATATACAACAAATTTTACATAGATGATATAACTACCCTCAAATAACATGAAGATAATTCACTGCGCCACTGATCTTCAATAATAATAATAATAACAACTAAAAGATATGATGATTGAAAACTTCTCCAAAAAAAAGAGTGAAAATTGACAAATAACACAATAAAAATAGATACGTGTATGAATACAATAATTTTAAGGGTTTGTTATTTCCTTTCTTTTCATTTTTTCTATTTATTGCTAATTAAATTTATACTCTTTTATTTATTATTTATTTTGTAATTCAATAATAATTAGAAGAATGAATTTGAATTTATAACATCTTAGAATGAGCATACACTTATAATAGTTAAAGTTATTGTTTTTATTGACATTATTTTTTGTTAATAAATATAAATTTGATTCATGCTCAACTTATTTTTCTTTTTTTCTTTATGATTTACAAAATCAAAAATTTCTTTTCCTCCACTTTATGTTATTACCAAATTAAATTTTCAAAGACCTTGTCCTGTTATCATGCCTTTGTAGAAATCATCTTGTTAATTTAAATCTCTTTAATTGTTAATTTTACTTTTTAAATATCACATTTAAAGTTTAAAATTATAAGAGATTATTTCTTAAAGATAAAATCAATTGAAAAAACAAAAGCCTAAACTAAATATTTAGATTATCAAGCTTACCCTTGATATAAATAAAAAGTATGGTAAGATATACTATTTATAATGACATTTAGACTACTGAAATATTTGTAAGCATACATTGTTGTATGTTTTCAAGTCTTTAAAACACAAAATAGATTAAAAGGGAAGGGTTAAAAAATATATTGAAGTTAATATATATATATATATATAAAAGTATATATATTTAAGAGATTTAACCAAAAAAAAGAAAGAAGAAATTTGACATTTTGAAAAATAATAATAATAAATATGATTTAAAAAGTGTTGCATGATCATGAGAGTTACACTCTCCACATCAATAAAAAGACAATTTGTTTTTTTTTTTGTGGAATGGGAGATTGAACCTTTATGGTTATGTAGAAAATCGAATTCATGATTTTTTGGTGGTCGAGTACTGTCGAGCTACTATTCTAATCTAAAAAGAATAAAATAAAAAATAATATGGTTATCGTTGAAGTATTGTAAATTTTGTTTTGTGTATTTATCCGTAGACAAATATGAGAATAATTGAGCGGCGGCCAAGATGGAAAATAAGCAAGCATCATTTCAATTTAGTTATTTGAAAATAAAAACGCCATATGAGGCGTTTACTTTATGAAAATGACATTAAAACTAAATATGTTGACCAAATAACCAGATTATGATCATATCTGTACAAAGAAAAACTTGGAAGAAACTCTAATTTATTTATTTATATATATAAACTTGGAAGAAACTAATTTATAAACTATGATTCTTTAAAACAATGAACACAAACCAAAACAAAATAATACACACTAGGTGACGCATACACGAAAGATTCTAATCTTTTCTTCATACGACCATTTGTTTGAAAAAGTAGCGTGGTTTTATTTTATTAGGGTCGTACAAAAAAACCCAAAAAATATGATAATTATTTTGTTTTTTATTTTTGAAATTTAAGTTTACTTTTATTCATTTTTTCTACGATATACTCTATCTTTTATATCATGTATTTAACTTTCCTTAAAAAAATATGTAAATATTAGAAAAATTTCAAAAACAAAAATAAATTTTTGGAAGCTTACTTTTTTATTTTTAAATTTTAATTTAATTTTTATATATTTTTATAATTTTATTCAACCTAGGATTGGGTTAAGTCGAGTTATAATTTTATAATTTTTCATTCGGTAAAATTGGTTTTATGGTTAATAAGTTTTTTACTCCATTCAAATACAATCCAAAACCAAAACTAAGGAATAATATTTTATATTTGTGTGTGAAAGAAGATAAATAACATCCACTAAAAAAAGGTAATTTAAGTTCAAACGTATCATCAAGATTTTATTCTATTATTTATATATTTAAGGGGTATGAATAAAGTTGACTTTATAAAGAAAAGAGGAGATTAGCCCAACCAAGGGAAGATCTAGGCTTTCAAGTTTGGGGGAGCCGACTATTTTTTTATTTGCAAATGTATGGATATGCTTACTTCGAATTTTTTTATGAGATCACAAATCCTTTTAATCTATAATATTTTGTTGTAAATTAAATTAATTGGAAAGTAATTAATAACATTATAAATTAAATTTATAACTTTTTAATTTCACCATGATTTTCTTTATAAAATAAAATTCACGAACCATGATAATTAAGGTTGAAAATAACTTATCATAAATATATATATAAGTAAAAAGGATGAAAATATATTAAGAAAACTAGAAGTACAAATGATGGGAAAAGGGGAAAGAGGAGGGGAAAATAAATAGAAAAAGAAAAAGAAAACAAGGATGAAAGAGAAGGAATTATAAAAAAAATATAAATAATAACAGCAAATACTTGAAACTTGGGATTCCAACTTATACCATTTGAAAATTTGGAGGCCAAATCTACTGAGCCACTATGGATATATACATTATTTTGTAAATTATATGTTATATAATATTAATTTTAAAAGTCTTGGGGGCATAATCCCTTCAATGGTCCGCCAGTGAGCCCAGCCCAACAAAAAAAAAATATAGAGTTGAGTTGGGTTGAATTTGTTCGAATGAATATAGTTGAACGATAACCCAAAATTTTGGTTAATTTTAAAATTCCTCTAACCCAACCTAATTCAAAGCATTTACTCCCCACTATTTATCTCCAGTCTAGAGAAAATTCACAAGAATTGTAGTCATAAATTGCTAAGGTTAATTATTTCAAATAATTTGTCATTGTTTATCAATAATAATAATAATAATAAATTTTCGTTGATACAAATTAAATCTCTTGAAATTTTGTGATTCACACTCAATTTTATCCTATAAAGAAATAAGATGAAGACAAATACAAACGTAACTAAATGGAAGAAGAAGAAGGTGAAGATTGGTCCGGGATAAAGTTGTAAGGAACCAATCTACATATTATTTAAATAAAATAATATTAGGTTGCATCTCAAAATAAATTAGGGCTTATTTTTTATAACGTTCTTGTTTTCCGTTTTTTGTTTTCTATTTTTCATTCCTTGTTTCTTATTTTTGTTTAAACAAAAATACTACTACTTTAAAGAGAATGGCTCATTTATTTTATACAAAGTACTACTTTCATGAATGAAAGTTTATGGATAACCCTACAAATCAAGGGAGAGGACCACTAACTTTACATAAATTGTATAATTTTTAAATAAATGAAAGTTAAATATCAATTTTTATGATCGAACCAATGCCCTTAATTTTGAATTAGATAACTACCCTATAATGAAATTCTCAAACCATCAACTTTTTCGGTACTTTTTAGAACTTTTTTCCTCTCTTATAGTTTTTCCTCTTAAAATAAGCATTTGGCTTACTAACGTAGAAAAAATATATTTAGCAGTAAAACAATTGTTGGTAAGATTTATATATATATATATATGCATTAAAAATTCTATAAAATAATTCTATCTAACATAAAAGTTCAATTTATATTTAATCAAATAAAACCACATAAAACTTTTATTACAAATATAACATATATTTTTTAAAAAATTTATAAAGCCTAAAGTTGGAGATACATTCTAGTAATGTAGAAAATATGAATTAAAATCAAATTTCTTATGAATCCTAATATCCATGTAGCATTCTACGTATTTATGTTAGGTTGTAAAGTTGGTTTATTAATTTTTCAAAAAAAAAAAAAGTTGGTTATTAATGATTTTCTAACGGAAAATATTAACTTTCGTTAATCAAAATTCAACTAATTGAAGATAAAGTACTCAAATATGTATTGGACCTCTTTTGATTTAGAGGTCCGTTTGAGGTGATACTTGTTGCGTTGGATTCGTCTTCTCGTTATCTTTCTTTTTGTTAATTGTTTTGACCCAAAGAAAAAAAGTTTGAATCAATGTTTTCTTGATCTCCGGCAAGTGCTCAAATGAGATTTCTTTAGCCATCCATGACAATTTTGGGCTCATTTCACTTTTGATCTCTTATGGATTTCGTTGTTATGAAGACTTTAGGTGAGTTTCCTCTATCTTTGGTCGAGCTTTGAACGATGATGAGTGAGTGGGTTTAATCTAAACACTGATGTTTGGGGGATCTTTGTACGAAGGAAGCGTAAATTGACCATAATATTTCGAGCTTCACTCCAGGTAAGTAGATAATAAAGTTTTAACTTTTAAGTCTACTTACATTCATGAAACAGCGTTGCCCTTTACTCAAATGGAAGTTTCATGATATGAGTTAGTGTGTACCATGTAGGTTATGTTGGTTTATCATAAATGGTAGTTGAATGTTTGTTTACCACAAGCACGCTAAGTTTTTTCTCTATATATATTTGGCGTGGAGTTATGAGTGGGATTTATAAGTTGAGTGTTATTTATATATTTACCACAGATAGCATGTAAGGTACTAGATGTAGTGGTTAGATTTATGTCAAGATAACCTCTATGCTTATATCGAGAATGCCACCAGTCATAGCTAGGAAAATGTGATCGCAGATATGCTAAGAGAATATATAGTTTTTGTGAAGTGTGTGAGGGTATAGATTGTTCGCTTATCTGTCATCCTACTCATTAGGGTAAACGTATGTCATAGGGTTACCATCGGGTTTACAAGTAATGGTGATTGGTTGTCAAAGAGTGGAATGATGACCTAGCTATCTAGTATTACAATTAATTAAAGATGTAGTGGAATGTAAGTACGAGCAAATAAGAGAGTTTTAGTTAGCACGAAGGTGTTTAGTCTTCACAAGGTAAGTGAATGGACTTGTGCTGCCTAAGGTGAAGGAGGAGACAAAGATGTGCACCTTAAAAGTCATTTCCCTATCACTTCGGGGAGAGAAGATGTAGCTTATCACAGTTTTATAGTGTTATTAGATCGTAACTCTAGTTGGAGATCGAGTTTTCTAGCTAGTTTCAGTTGATACTGCAAGTGAGTGTGCCTTAGATCACGATCATTGTAGTGTTTTAGTGAATACAAAAGCTTAAGGCTCGTTTGGTAACATTCTTGTTTTCTGTTTCTCGTTTTTTAGTTCTTGTTTCATGTTTCTTGATCCTTGATTTTTTAGAACAAGAAACAACAATGTGTTTGATAACTGTTCCTGTTTCTTATTTCTACAAAAAAAATAAGAAACAAAAAAACAAACATGTTTGGTAACAATTTCTTACTTCTAATTTCTATTTCTTTAAGAAACATTCTTAGAATATATATATTACCATTATCGAAAGTTTGCTTTTTTCTGGCCTTAATAAATTTTTTATAAGAATTTGTTCAACAAAAAAAAATCAAAAAAATCTTAATCAATAACAACAAATTTGTAATGATTATAAGTATTACAAAAATTTAAATAAAATAAAAACACCGAATGGGTCAATCTTGCAATGGTTTCATTGTTTGTATTTGTCCCCCTCTCCCAAATATAAATTAAGATAGTTTATAAATATAAAATTGAAAATTTGGTGTAAATAAAATTTTTTGTGTAAATAAATTTTTTTACTATCCATATTTTAATTATAGCCAACTTTTAAAAATATTTCATATATAGAAAAATATAAAATAATTAACTTGATTAAAATCTATTTATTCCTAATTTCACTTGAATGAAGCCTAGCAATTTTGTAACTATCAATTCAATGTTGTTATTATTATTATTATTATATTGATTTTGATTCTTTTTAAGCTTTTGATACTTACAGGATTTTTTTACTTTTTTGCTACCTTTGTAAAATTTTATTTTATTAGTATATATATATATATATATTTAAACTAATGATATTGAAATATATATATATCATCATTTATAAAAATTAAATTAAAAAGTGAGTATATATTAAAATTAAAATAACAAATAAAGTTATTATATATTGAAATTAAAATAATAAATAAATTATATATAAACCAAATTGATGTAGACAATATACCACAAGTTGTGAACAGGATGAGGAAGGTTTGTAGGGACAATCTGAAGAGGATTAAGCCTCTGATGTTCCATTCTTCCCATATTTTTTTGACTCTTGGAAGGATTAAAGGGTTGGTATTGTTGAGGGAGGGTGGCGTTTGAAGAAGAAGACTGTGGGCTAGTGAAGCCATGCAAGTTTGATTCTAGACCTTCATTGCAATGAAGAAGGTGGAGATCATAAATAGAACACCTATTCGCAGCTTCACTATGAAAAAGACGAGACCTGACATTTTCCTTCTCTATACATATTGACAAATGGTACAAAATATTTACTATCAGAGAGAAAATAATAATAGTTTGGAGAATCCGTTCGTAAATTGAGATTAATAGTAGTAGAGTAATTAACTACTTACTTTGAGAATTAGAGCTAACAGTGGCTTGTATAATGTGAATTATACATCATTTGTATCTTAACCCTTGAGTGAGCTTTGTTTTACTAATTATATGGTTTAATCTTTTAACATTTTGAGAGGTGCTTAAAATAAAGCTATCTATAAAGCTTTTTCGGTCTTCTTCTTCCTTGAGAAAAAGTCTAGTCATCATTTGAGCCTCTTAGAGATTTCTCCATGACAATTATGAATGGAAAATAAACCATCAAATCTCTATTCATTTTAATATAACCCAAGTTGATGTAGACAATATACCACAAGTTGGCTCGATTTCGCACATTTTACTTCTTCCGCTATTAAAAATAATAATAAGAAGAAAAAATAAACCAAATTTCCTTTATTTTTCTTTACCTAATTCGTACCCATGCGTCTTTTAGTCAACACTTACTACATAAAAACCTTTGGAAAAATAAAACTTTTAAATTTGTCGTTTGAAGTATAGTTTATATTTAGGTTAGTGTTAGGTTTCAATACATAAATGAAGTTGTTATTTTTATATTAACGTGTGATGATTTGAGAGGGAGCAAGAAAATGAACTATTGAAGTAGATTTGAGATGTATTGTTATTGGAGAAGATAGAGTGGTGGACGCTATTAACCAAACACATCTTGAACCTTTTATATATATATATATATATATTTCATATCTATGACTGTTCAGACCATCTTTCGCACACAACCTTCTAACTTAAGATCTATAGGACTTACATCAACACTAATAATCCTAATCAATCTAACGTTAATATCAACACTAATAATCCTAATCAATCTAACATTAATATTAACCTAATAATACTCTAACATAATGTAAAATAACACTACAAGAAAAAAGGTCTTAGGCGACGTTTTTTAACGTCGCCTAAGGTCTGAAAAACGTTGCCTAAGCTTTAGGCGACGGTAAATAAACCGTCGCCCAAAACGTCGGCAAAACCACGTTGCAAGAGCCTTAGCCGACGTTTTTTCTAAAACGTCGCCTATGGTGTTTTAGGCAACGTTTTTTAAAACATCGCCTAAGATGTTTTAGGCAACGTTTATCAAAACGTCGCCTAAGGTGTTTTAGGCAACGTTTTTGGAAAACGTCGGTTTTAAGCTGGTTTCTGCAATTTTTCCTAATTTATTGATTTCATTTTTTTATTTAGATATACACATGATGTTTCTATCAATCATAAATCAAGTTGAAAGGTAAACTACATCATAACTGAACGAAAACTACGAAATTTTATAATAACAAAAAAAGTATAAATAAGTTCTTAACCATACATTCATTCAAAGTTTTTTAAAAAGTATCACAATACAAAAGGTTCCTAAATAAAAAGTCCACTCCATACATTGTTTCCTTGTCCTCAACCACAAGTCGTACATCATTTGAAAAAATGAAATGAACTATGAGCTAGTTGAAAAAAATTAAAAGAAATTATACTTATATAAAAGAAAATACAAAATTCCGGCAGCATAACGACACCCCTATGACTAACAAAAAATAATAATTACACCTGCTTTAACAATGAAAATCATATATAATCTACCATGTGGCTATCTTTGCTCCAGGGTAGCCACAATTCTCATAAAATATGCATAATTGTAGAGTTTTAATTACCATGTGGCTATTTTTATTTTTTATCCAATCTTTGTTCATCTTCAATTTCTTTCAATAACCACTCTGAGATTCAAGCGTCGAACTATCCTACATGATTTAGACAAATCATTAGAGAGTGGCATTGAAAAAAATGAAGGGAAAGCAACAAAGATAGTAACTCAAAACAATGATTGGAAAAAAATGGAAGAATATACTTTAACTCAAAACAAGGAACATAACTTAAAACAAAAAAGGAACATGACCAATAAGAATAATATCTTTACGATATAAAAGTGTACAATACACAACCAAGAAATCATGAGTTCAAATCTCTTCATTCCCTAATTATATTGAACTCAAACCAAGGAACATAACTTAAAACAAAGAAGAAAATATTTTAAATTGAAAAACAAGGGACATATGAAAGTTTAAAATGTTTCTTTAAACTTGATGACGGAGAAAAAAAATGTCAAAACCCTCACAATTAACCCTCGCACTTGCACCGGCCAAAGATACTCACAACAAAGTTTTTCTCTATTTACTAAAATAAGAAAACTAACAGTTAACACAAAAATATAAGATTTTAATATTAGCCTTAAATAATTTCTCATGTCTTGAATGAAAGTTCGGAACCTAAAGCGGAAACCAAGTATCAATCAAGGGGTAAATCAAACCTTGGATATTATAATTGGAAAATGGAACATGGCCAACGAGTTTTTGGTAGTCAAGATAAGCAAGAAAAAATTTCAAATATTAATAAACGAACAAATTTCAAATATAAGTTAAAATTAGAACTTTTCAAAATTTGTGTAGCTAAAAGTCACCACTAAACTATTTTGTATAATATAACCAATACTCAAAGTGGTTGGGTAGTTGAAAATACACATCCATATGAGAAGAAAAGACACAAAGCAGCCCAAACCCACCATAAAATTTGGGTAAATGAACGACTTGAGTAAAATTAATCGTCCCCTAATCAGTTGAATAACGAAGTTTGGTATAGTTTAAAAACCTGCGCATTGTGGATTAGAAATGAAAAATCCAATCGTGAAACTTAACTGTGAAGTTGAGAAGAGCTCTTAGTTTATTTTCAAAAAAAAAAGACCATTATCAAACAATGTCTGCAATTTCATGAAGAAAAATAGAAGCATATCAATGTCAACAAAACAACAAGAAATTTGAAAAGTATATAAAAAAAAATTGAAACTACAAGTCGATTGGGCAAATCACTCTCACACTTTTATTTTTTTACAATTAGACTGCATGAGAATTTTTTTTTTTTTTTATAGTAGGAAGAAGACACTGAGGATTATAGTTCTTGTTTGGGAGAGATTTGGTCCATCCAACCACACCAAATCGTGTTTCTTATTTGAAATTAACTCAATTTATCAACAACAATTTATATTCTAATACAAAAATAAATTTTAAGGAAAGTATATCTTCAACTCAACTCCAAAATTGAGAACAAAAACATGAAAATCCTATTCTAACTTGATATTGAAAACAGTGAACTTCAACTCCAAAAGATAGATTCAATCAACGAACCCAAACAAAGCAATTAACTACAAGATTCAAGTTGTGAAAACTTACCCAACAGTCAACCAAACTCGAACACGGCACTGGGAAAACGACGGATTCGAGGACACCACGAGTCGGGCACAACAGTGGCGACAAACCCAGTGGGGACGGTGGCGTCGAGAGCTGGGCTGGTGGCGTGGCTCGTTTGTGCGAGAGGGGAGAGAGAGAGATGCGAGCAAGAGGGGCTGCATCGCGGGCTGGGCTCGGTGGGCAGAGCGAACAAAGGCTGAGCAGAAGGGGCTGGCGACGTGGCTCTTTCGCGCGAGAGGGGAGAGAGAGACAGAGACTCGAGCAAGGAGAAAAGGCCTGGTCGGCGCGAGAGGGCTGCGTCGCGGGGTCGAGGGTGAAGGGGCTGGTCGGCGGAGGTTCGTGGCGGCGGCGGCGTCAGATCTGGAGTGGGGCTGGTGTAACGACCCGACCCGAAAGGGGTTCTAAATAGGCCATTACCTCAATGCATGCATACAAATCTACAGAAAATTTGCAAGGTGGTGTTTGGATTCTAAGTAAAAACTAAAACATGAAAACATCCATTTAAAAATCAACATAAATTCTGAAAACGTCCCTGTTTCCAAGCACTGTTCCAAGACAAATACATTTCCAAAACATACTACGATCGAGATTTATTTAAAACATACAAACTTTACAACAATGCTAGAATCCAGGAAATACATTGAGAAAACACCCTAGGCCCGTGCCCAACTACATGCATTCAGAGGACATTTAAATCATAAACATAAATCTCAGAGTTGAACAACGGGTTTCCATGATCACGGCTCCTCCTCCAGCCATCCCGCCTCGCTCCATGGTTTCTGAAAGATAAGTAAGGGTGAGTAACGAATTACTCAAGTAAGAATCCTCAACGGGGTATACAATACGATATACATGGTCATCTAGCGAGAAAGATATGCAAGCTATGAATAAAAACACAGATAGAGCACATAGCTTAGCCCACACTTGGGCCTCGGATGCCAACTCGGGGTCTTAGTCAGGAAATCAATCACCACACAACACATCACACAAGTCGCGCCTATATACGAGAAACAAGTCCGGCCAGCTTGTCTACTATCGACGAAAGGTACACTAGCTCAAGATCCCGAGGAGCTCTCCGGCCGTGGCGTTGTAATGAGCGTAAGCATGCACCGCGCGTACTCGCGAGACCATGGGTGGTGGGTCTAGAGGCAAGTCGCCCATGTCCAATCACCACGCTTAACTAAATCTTTGGATCGGTGTCACCGACATAGGGTGTGAGACTGGACACGTAAACTATGTCGGCTGAACCACCGCACCCGAGGCTAAGGAAACGGGTCGTGGTAGGCTTACACCAGAAGCGCCCTTACCTTAACGGTGGCAATCGTGGGCTACGGCGAACACGGCGGGGCGTGCCGATTGCGGGGACAAGGCAATGCCAAGTCATCATCCCGACGGTTGGGGCATTTAACGATCACGCCACCCTCACCCAAGATTGCGGGGCCTACCGCTTGGGTTAGCTAATCCTCACGGGGTCGGGGGACGGAATGACTTGCTCGACGTCCCCGCCATGGATGCAAGGTTCTTTATGCACCGGCACCGGATGATGCTACCTACCGCACTTCTAACCTCGCCCTAGCAACAACAAACAATTCCATAAAATCCAATACGTGCTCAAAAGAATACAACGAGCCTAGCATGATACTACGAAGCAAGGAGCAGATCACGAGCATGCGAAAGGAACAACCTAGCATGGATTAACATGAGAATTAACCAGAAAGTCATACTAATCGGGAATTGAATAGAGCACTTATCACCAAACATGTCAATAAACACAAACAAGCATACAATCGGCAATCGCATAATATATCGCAGGTCCACACAACTCCGGAAGAAATCCTTACCGTAGGAAGACCTCTAAACACAAGAAACCTAAGCTGCGATCGAACCAGAGCTAGCTAGCGAGAACCTAACAAAACAACAATAATTACAATCAAAAGGCCCAAATTTAATAAAACAAACAGGGGCTCGGCTGGGAGCAACTCACGAGGCACGGGTGACACTCGGACGGCCGGCCAGACGACGTTAGGCAAATGGCTGGCGCTGGGACAGGGAAGCGCTGGGGCTCGGCTGACACACGGCGCTGGGCACGCTGGCGAGCAGACGCGGAGCGACGCGATCGGGCGGGGCGATCGCAGCAGTGCGGGGCGAAGCGGCGCGAGCGCTTGGCTTCGACAAGGACGCGCGCCTCGGCATGGCGAGCTATGAGCGGCGCGCGCAGCGCGCGACGACAGCGCTCTGAGGACGCGACGGGGCCGGGACGAGCGACTTCGGACATAGGCTCGGCGATCCCGCGCGAGGACACGCGACGAGGCGCGGGGACGAGCGATCGGGTGGGCTCGGCAGATCGGGACGCGCGCGCGTAACGGCCGGAAAATTTCATCTCGGTCTTCGGGAGGCCCGAGGGCATTTTGGTAATTTTGGGTCGGGCCGACAGGTACGGCGGTTTTGAAATTAAATTTGTCGGAATAATTATGAGTCAATTTGAAAAGAATTGGGATTTTTGGTGAAGGCGTTTGGGCTTGGGAAGGAGCAAAAATAAATAGGGAATTAAATAAGCGCGTCGAGCAGAATCGAACCAGTGGTCGTGTCGCATGCTAGGCGGAGGGCACAACACCGGTAGAGCCACCGCGCGCTCGTTTGTTAACTTAATCGCACGATCTTGTCCTTATGCTTGTCTGTCCCTGTTTTTGCTTTAAAAGGCGGCTCGCCGAGAGCCGCCCCACTTTTCTTCTTCTTCTTCCTCGCGATCACCCCCGACCGATGTACCAATTTCTCTCGATCCTCTTCCTTCTCAAACTCCGTTCGACCAAGCCTTGCCTCCAATTTGAAGTCGTCTTCCATCCCCGAAGCGGTGATTAGCTTCTTTTTCTCTTTTCTTTCAAAAAGAATTCGATTTCTTCTCCCTAGTTTCGTTTCCGTTCATCTACGAGTTGAGGCGATTTGAAGTATGGGTTTTGTGCGGCTAGTGTAGGGAGTTCTTCTTCAAGAAATCGAGCGTCGAATCCCCGTGGATCGCTTGGATTTGTGTCTTTTGTTCGCCCCTGTTCGCGCGCAAAACAGAGCCCCTGTTCGTCGAGCTCGCCAACGTGTGCCGTCCGTCTCCATGTAGGCGCTGCGCCGCATGACTCCGCAGCGTCGCGCCGCCCGAGCCCTCGCCGCGAAGTCGTGCGCCAGAGCGCCAGCCGAGCTCACGTTCGCCCTGCATCTCTCGCAAGCGCAGTAGCGCTCGTCGTCCAGCGCGTCCGCGCCTCGGCGCGCACCAACGCGCCCACGCGCCCATTTCTGCGCCCAGTGGCGCGCCCTTCGAGCCCGTTCTTGCCCCGTTCGTGCAATCGGCTCGTTAAATGCGTTCGTCGTGCCTCGTGAGTTGCTCCCGAGCTGAGCCTCATTTATTTTATTGCATTTAGGCCTATTGTGTGATTTTTGTGATGATTGATAGGTTCCCGGTAGCTAGATCGAGATTGTTCGCGACTTAGGATTTCGTGCCAAACCGTCCCCGACCAAGGTAAGGATTTCTTGCCGGAGTTGTGTGGACCCTGCGATATTATATGTGATTGTTGATTGATTGCTTGTTTGTGATTATTGACATGTGTAGCTAGGTGCTTCAATCGAATTCGGTTAGCATGATTTCTTGGTTAATTCTCATGTTAATCCATCTTTGGTTGTTCCTTACGGCATGCTCGTATCTGTTCCTTGCTTCGTAGTATCATACTAGGCTCGTTGTATTCTTATTGAGCTCGTATTGGATTTTATGGAATTGTTTCTTTGTTTGCTAAGAGGCGAGTTAGAGTTGCGGTAGATAGCATCATCAGGGCCCGATGCATAAAGTACCTTGCATCCATGGCGGGGACGCCGAGCAAGTCATTAGATCCCCTGGACCCCGTGAGGATTTGCTAACCCGAGCGGTAGGCCCCGCAATCTTGGGTGAGGGTGGCGGATCGTTAAATGCCCCAACCGTCGGGATGATGACTTGGCATTGCCTTGTCCCGATAGTCGGCACGTCCTCGGCGTGTTCGGCCGTAGCCTCGATTGCCACTGTTAAGGTAAGAGGCGGCTTCTGGTGTAAGCCTACCACGACCCGTTCCTCTTAGCCTCAGTGCGGTGGTTCAGTGACATAGTTTAAGTGTCCGTGTCTCACACCCTATGTCGGTGACACCGATCCAAAGATTTAGTTAGGCGTGGTGGTGGACATGGGCGGCTTGCCTCTCAGACCGGCACCCCCATGGTCTCGCAGTAGACGCGCGGTGCATGTTTACGCTCATTACTGGCGCACGACCGGAGAGCTCCTCGGGATCTTGAGCCAGTGTACCTTTCGTCGGCGATGAGACAGTGAGGCCGGGACTTGTTTCTCGTATAGGCGACTTATGTATTGGGGTGTGTGATGATTTTATTAGGACTAAGCCACCGAGTTGGCATCCGAGGCCCAAGTGTGGGCTAAGCTATGTGTTCTATTCTGTTATATTCATAGCTTGCATACGCTCATCGAGATGACCATGTATATCGTATTGTACCCCGGTTGGGGATTCTTATTGAGTAATTCGTTACTCACCCTTATTCGCGTGGTTTTCCACGAGTGCCGTGGTGCGTGACGAGGATGCTGAAGGAGGAGGCTGTGATCATGAGGCCCAGTCTTCCAACTCGATTTTTGTATTATGACTCTCGTGTGTTTTTGTTTTCCCCGAATGCATGTAGCCGGGCACGAAGCCCTAGGATGTTTGTAAATATTTGTGGATTCGGCAAAGATGTTGTATCCGAGCAGGTTTTGAATGGCTTTTAGTAAATCTCGATCAGAGTAAACTTTGGAAATGTATTTATCGTGGAGCAGTGCTTGGAAACAGGGACGAGTTTTGAGGAAAATGTCTAGTTTTTAAAGGGATTATTTTGAATGTTTTGTTTTAATTGGAATCGAAATCATGTCCTGCTTAAATGTCCTTTACTTTGAATGCATGCATTGGGGTAAGGCCCATTTAGTGCCCCATTCGGTCGGTCCCTTACGATTGGAATCGAGCTCGAGTCATAAATTATGTAGTATGACTGTTGTTGTAGGTCGTTTTCCCATGATCACTAGCACTGGCGACCATCGTGTACGCCTAAGTTTACTATTTGTTGTTTAAAAGGGTTAAGAATTTACAATACTGTCATCTAGTGTGTGCCTTGTGTAGTATTGTGGAGCGGAGACGAGCATGTTTCGACTCATTATTGGTTTGGGTGTAGATCGCCGAGATGCCGATTACCCGCGCGGAAGAAGAGGACGCCCGAGAGGAGGCCGAGTGTCGAGGATCGGATCGACACCGCAGGGACATCGTCCCAAGCCGAGACGGATAGCATTCCGCTGTAGCTCCCCGGTTGAGGCGAGTAGGCATTGAGGCGATCGCGGCGCCGTGAGATCGCTCTGGAGCGGAATTTGCTAATTCCATGAGGTCTATGGTGGTTGACTGTTGAGTGGCGGAGAGGCGAGACCCGTGCTTTATTGGCAAGACACGGCGGGAAGAGTCCCGAGCTCGGATCGAGCGGTGACTCGTTTGTTGTTCAAAGAGGCGCAAAGAAGCACCCCCACTCGCGAGCCAGCCAGCCTTTGAGGCGAAGTGGCGAAGGTGCCGATGAACTTGGTAAATGGTTGAAGGACTTCGTAAAGTGGAACCGTGATAAGTTTGACGCCACGGTGACGCTTTATTCGCGACCGGATGGATTGCCCATTTGGAGTACACCTTCACGATTATGGTGTGCCCCGATGTGCAGAGGCCGAGTGTGCACCCATGCGTTAGGGGCGTAGCTAGATGGTGGTGGGAGTCCACCTTGAGTGAGAGAGACCGGTGGGTCTCCACCGCCACACGGGAGTTCTTTAAGTCGGAGTTCGTGGTCAAATATATTAGCGATGAGGCTCAAGAGAAGATGGTAGCGCTTTTCCGAATCTGCAGCAGGTTACGATTCTATTGAGGAATACGAAAGGAAGTTTTGGAGTATGGCTATTTTGCTCGCGCGGTGATAGCGACCACGAGTTGAAAATTCGAAAGTTCATTTCTCGTCCGAGGCGTGGTGTGTCTCGGGATGTCGAGCCACGCCCCTATCACTTATGCTAAAGCGGTTGGTGGCCACTATTTACAATGGGAAATATCCATCGAGCTGGTGGCGCGCCGCCCGATGCCGCGTCTGTCCCGGTGTAGTGGGGCGTAAGAGGAGGTTTGAGTTCGAAGGGGCGGCGGCGTCGCCAAGGCGATTCGAAGCCGGATCGGCGTGAGGATGCCGGCCCGATTCCAGCCTCGCCGGCAGGGCGTCCGAGCGAGTTCCCGCTGTGCCACTTGTGGAAGAGTCCACTTTGGAGCTTGTCGACCGGGCCCGAGCGGTGTTTGAGATGTGGAAGAGAGGGTCATACGATCCGTTCTGCGATCGGCCCGGCTATGGCGATTCACTGTCTGCGGCAAAGGCAGGGCGGGTGTTCGCGCTGAACCGTCGGGAGAGGCCGAGCGCGGATGGATGCCGCATGTGTGTACGCTTCTTGTTTTGGATCATTGTGCATTTGTCTTGTTTGACTCTGGCTCTACGCACTCGTTTGTATCTGTATTGTTTGCTGAGCATGCTAGGTTGAGATTAGAACCTTTAGGTTTTGAATTATCTGTTGCTACTCCTTCGGGAGTTAATATGTTAGCTAAGGATAAGATTAAGGATGGCCGGATCGAGATATCCGGGGAGTTGCCGGTAGCTACGCTCATAGTTCTACCCATGAGTGGTTTTGATGTGATCCTTGGTATGGAGTGGTTAGCCGCTAACCACGCATTGATTGACTGCCACCGGAAGGAAGTAGTGTTCTGAGCCGCGGTCGGTCCAGCTTCAAGTTTCGTGGAGTTCAGGGTGGAGTTTGCCCGCCGATGGTGTCAGCTGTGAAAGCCCGTCGTTTGCTAGCTCATGAAGCTTGGGGCTACCTAGCCAAATTGTCCGGAGAGAGCCATCCCTCACTGACTGTTGATCAAGTGCCGGTTGTGCGGGAGTTTGGCCGACGTGTTCTCGAGGACTTACGGGGTTGCCCCGAAAGAGAGGTTGACTTCACAATTGAGCTCGAGCAGTGGACCCTCCCTATCTCGAAGGCTCGTGATCGTATGGCGCAGTAAAGCTAAAGGCCCGAAGGTTCATTTGCAGGAGATGTTAGATCGAGGATTCATCCGTCCGAGTGTGTCGTGGGGTGCGCCGGTGTTGTTTGTGAAGAAAAAGGGCGGTTCGATGCGCCTATGCATTGACTATCGTGAGCTTAATAAGGTGTGAGTGAAGAATAAGTATCCGTTGCCCAGTATCGATGATTTGTTCGATCGACTTCCAGGAGCTTCCGTGTTCTCCAAGATAGATTTGAGATCCGGGTATCACGATTCATGGATTAGGGACGCCGACATTCCTAAGACAGCGTTCGTGTCTAGATATGGGCACTACGAGTTTGAGGTCATGTCGTTTGGATTGACGAATGCACCGCAGCGGCGTTCATGGACATGATGGATAGGGTGTTCAAAGCATTTTTGGACAAACTTCGTCATTGTGTTCATTGACGATATTTCGATCTATTCAAGGACGAGAAAGGATCATGCGAGCATTTGAGGAAAGTGTTGATGACCTTGAGGGAAAACCGGCTTTATGCGAAATTTTCCAAATGTGAGTTCGTTGGAACAAGTGGCCTTTTTAGGTCATATAGTCTCGAGAGATGGTATAGCTGTGGATCCCGCAAAGATTGAGGCCGTGAGTTCGTGGGCCGGGCCGACTTGATTCTCGAGATACGCAGACTTCCTAGGTTTGGCAAAGTTACTACCGTCGGTTTGTTAAGGATTTTTCCGCCATAGCCTCGCCCTCACTCGTCGACGAGGAAGGGTGTCGAGTTTGTTTGGGACGGTAGGTGTGATGAGAGCTTTGCCGTGCTCAAGCGCGATTTGACTTCACCGGCTGATGATGGCGATCCGGAGGGGACAGTGGTTTCGTGGTTTACAGCTGATGCTTCCAAGTTTGGGTTGGGTTGTGTGTTGATGCAAAAGACGCGGGAAGGTCATTGCTTATGCTTCCCGTCGTTGTGAAGCCATATGAGCGTAACTATCCGACTCATGATATGGAGTTAGCGCAGATGGTGTTTTAATCAAGATTTGGAGGCATTATCTATACGGTGAGCGGATTCAGATGTTTACCGATCACCGAGAGCCTCAAGTATCTGTTTACAGAGAAAGAGTTGAACATGAGGCGAGAGGAGATGGTTAGAGCTAGTGAAAGATTATGATTGCGAGATTCTGTACCATCAAAAGGTAAAGCCAACGTTGTAGCTGATGCATTAAGTAGAAAGACGTCGCACTCTGCAGTATCAGCCGAGTTCCGACCAGATTGCGAGAGAGAGAGTTCGAGCGGGCCGAGATTGCGGTATTCGGGTGAGGAGGTTCGCCCGAGTAGCTCGGTTGTGATCAAACCATCGATTAGGCAATGGATTATTGATAGTCACCGAGTGACACGCACTTAAGAGGTTGGTTGACAGTCGATGTTGACGGCGACTTTGATTTTGTATATTCACCGATAAAGCGGTGGTGACACGAGGCCGGATGTGTGTTCCGGATGTTGCGAGTTTGCAGCGAGTTGCTCTCGTGAGGCCCTGATTCTCGTTTGCTTGGCACCCCGGTACCAAGATGTATCGAGATCTTAAGCGAACATTCGGTGGATGGGTATGAAAAGAGGTGTTGCGGAGTTTGTCGATCGATGTCTCACTTGTCGGCAAGTGAAGGCACCAGCAGAGACCACCGGATTGTTGCAAAATTGACGAGTGTGCCTCGGTGGAAATGGGAAGAAATCTCCATGGACTTCATTTCGGGTTCGCCGAGGACTCGAGGAAGTTCACTCGATCTGGGTGATAGTTGACCGTTTGACTAAGAGCGCACACTTCATTCCCTGTAGAGACACTTATACCGTGGAACAGTGGCGCACTGTTTTTAGAGCGAGATCATTCGCTATCACGGTGTGCTGTGAGGATCGATGTCGACCGTGATTCGAGGTTCACTTCTCGTTTCTTGAGAGCGCTCAAAAGGGTTTAGGCACCGAGTGCGATTTCAAAGATGACTTTTCACCTCGAGACCGATGGTCGACCGAGAGGGTGAACCAGATTCTCGAAGATATGTTGAGGGCTTGTGTGTTGGATTTCGGGCGATTGGGACCGATGATTCAGATTCGATGGAATTTGCATATAACAGCGATTATCGATCGGCGATTCAGATGGCTCCATTCGAGGCTTTGTATGGCAAGCGTTGCCGATCTCCGTGTTCGGGAAGAGGTTGGTGATAGGCGGGTTTTGGGTCCCGAGTTCGCGCAATTGACCAATGATCTTTGTGCAGAAGATTAGAGCCCGTATGTTGACAAAAAACCCGTGAGCGCACCGTAAGAGTTATGCCGATGTTCGACGCGTCGGGATTTGGAGTTGAGGTTGGTCGGCATGTATTCCTGAAGGTCGCACCAATGCGAGGAGTTTTGAGGTTTGGCAAGCGTGGGAAGCTGAGCCCCCGTTTTGTTGGTCCGTTTGAAATCCTGGAGAGGATCGGCCAGGTTGCTTATCGATTAGCCTTGCCTCCGTCATTGTCGGCGAGTAGGCGGTGTATTTCATGTATCGATGTTGAGGCGATGCGTGCGGACCGTCGCACATTGTGGATTTTGAGCCTTTGCAGCTGAATGAGGAATTGAGCTTCGAGGAAAAGCCAGTGGGAATTCTTGCCTTTGAGACAAAGACACTGCGTAATCGTGAAATCCGGCTGGTAAAGGTTCAGTGGAGGAGTCAGAGTTTAGAGGAAGCCACTTGGGAACGGGAGGATGAGATGAAATTGCAGTATCCCGAGCTGTTCCAATCTTAAGTGACTTTCGAGGACGAAAGTCTTGTAAGGGGGGAGTATTGTAACGGCCCGAAAAATTTCATCTCGGTCTTCCCGGGAGGGTTAGGGGCATTTTGGTAATTTTGGGTCGGGCCGACAGGGCCGGTTTTGAAATTAAATTTGTCGGAAAAATTATGAGTCAATTTGAAAAGAATTGGGATTTTTGGTGAAGGCGTTTGGGCTTGGGAAGGAGCAAAAATAAATAGGGAATTAAATAGCGCGTCGAGCAGGAATCGAACCAGGGCCGTGTCGCATGCTAGGCGGAGGGCACAGCCAGCCGAGCCACCGCGCTCGTTTGTTAACTTAATCGCACGATCGTGTCCTTATGCTTGTCTGTCTCCTGTTTTGCTTTAAAAGCGGCTCGCCCGAAGCTTACCCCCACTTTTCTTCTTCTTCTTCCTCGCGATCACCCCGACCGATGACCAATTTCTCTCGATCCTCTTCCTTCTCCACTCAGTTCGACCAAGGCTTGCCTCCAATTTGAGGTCGTCTTCCATCCCCGAGCAGCTGATAAACTTCTTTTTCTCTTTTCTTTCAAAAAGAATTCCGATTTCTTCTCCCTAGTTTCGTTTCCGTTCATCGGCCGAGTTGAGGCGATTTGAAGTATGGGTTTTGTGCGGCTAGTGTAGGGAGTTCTTCTTCAAGGAATCGAGCGTCGAAATCCGTGGATCGCTTGGATTTGTGTCTTTTGTTCGCCCCTGTTCGCGCAAAAAACAGAGCCCCTGTTCGTCGAGCTCGCCCAGCGTGCCGTCCGTCGGCGCGCGCCTCGCCCAGCTCTCCGCAACGCGTCGCCGAGCCCCTCGCCGCTGAAGTCGTGCCAGCCCGAGCGCGCCAGCGCCGAGCTTCTGTTCGCGCCCCGCATCTCCGCGAGCGCAGCAGCGCCGTCCGCGCCCAGCGTGCGCGCACCCAACGCGCCCACGCGCCATTTCTGCGCCCGATGCGCCCGCCGAGCCCGATTACGCCGCCCGCTCGTGCAATCGGCTCATTCGTGCGTTCGTCGTGCCTCGTGAGTTGCTCATTGAGCCTCATTTATTTTATTGCATTTAGGCCTCTCGTGTGATTTTTGTGATGATTGATAGGTTCCCGTAGCTAGATCGAGATTGTTCGCGACTTAGGATTTCGTGCCAAACCGCCCCGACCAAGGTAAGGATTTCTTGCTTAGGAGTTGTGTGGACCATGCGATATTATATGTGATTGTTGATTGATTGCTTGTTTGTGATTATTGACATGTGTAGCTAGGTGCTTCAATCTGAATTCTGTTAGCATGATTTCTTGGTTAATTCTCATGTTAATCCATGCTTTGGTTGTTCCTTTCGGCATGCTCGTATCATGCCTTGCTTCGTAGTATCATGCTAGGCTCGTTGTATTCTTATTGAGCACGTATTGGATTTTATGTAATTGTTTCTTTGTTTGCTAAAGGCGGAGTTAGTTGCGCAGTAGATAGCATCATCGGGCCCGATGCATAAAGTACCTTGCATCCATGGCGGGGACGTCGAGCAAAGTCATTCCGTCCCGGACCCCGTGAGGGATTTGCTAACCCGGCGGTAGGCCCCGCAATCTTGGGTGAGGGTGGCGATCGTTAAATGCCCCAACCGTCGGGATGATGACTTGGCATTGCCTTGTCCCGATAGTCGGCACGTCCTCGGCGTGTTTGGCCGTAGCCCACGATTGCCACTTGTTAAGGTAAAGGCGGCTTCGGTGTAAGCCTACCACGACCCGTTCCCTTAGCCTCAAAGTGCGGTGGTTCGGTGACATAGTTTAAGTGTCCGTGTCTCACACCCCTATGTCGGTGACACCGATCCAAAGATTTAGTTAGGCGTGGTGACTGGACATGGGCGACTTGCCTCTAGACCCGGCACCCCCATGGGTCCGCGAGAGCACGCGGTGCATGTTTACGCTCATTACAATACACGACGGGAGAGCTCCTCGGGATCTTGAGCCGGTGTACCTTTCGTCGCCGACGATGAAGCCGAGGCGGGACTTGTTTTTCGTATAGGCGACTTATGTATTGGGGTGTGTGATGATTTTATTAGGACTAAGCCACCGAGTTGGCATCCGAGGCCCAAGTGTGGGTTAAGCTATGTGCTCTATTACGTGTTATATTCATAGCTTGCATACGCTCATCGAGATGACCATGTATATCGTATTGTACCCGGTTGGGGATTCTTATTGAGTAATTCGTTACTCACCCTTATTCTCGTGGTTTTCCACAGTGCAAACCGTGGCGCGCGACAGGATGCCCGAAGGAGGAGGCGTGATCATGGGGCCCGATCTTCCAACTCGATTTTTGTATTATGACTCTCGTGTGTTTTTGTTTTCCCCGAATGCATGTAGCAGAGCACGAAGCCCTAGGATGTTTGTAAATATTTGTGGATTCAAAGCATGTTGTATCCGAAACAGTTTTGAATGGCTTTTAGTAAATCTCTTATCAGAGTAAACTTTGGAAATGTATTTATCTTGGAGCAGTGCTTTGGAAACAGGGATGAGTTTCGTGGAAAATGTCTAGTTTTTAAAGGGATTATTTTGAATGTTTTGTTTTAATTGGAATCTGAAATCATGTCTGTTTAAATGTCCTTTACTTTGAATGCATGCATTGGGGTAAGGGCCCATTTAGTGCCCCATTCGGGTCGGTCCCTTACAGCGCGACTCGGACCTGGGCGACTCGGGGGCCCGCGGCAGAGACTGGGCTCGGGCTGGCGATGGCACGCGACGCTCGGATGAGGCGACGGGATGGCGACCTGTGCGCGGGGGCGAGCTGGGCGGCGGCGCGAGGCAGGGGCTCGGGCGCTGGGCGAGCAGGGCTGCTCGGGCAAGGTGGGGGCTCGGGGAGAGAGAGAGAGAGAGAGAGAGAAATGGATTTGGGGAAAAATAAAAGAAAAAGAAAATAAAAAGGAAAATGGGAAAATAAAAGGGAAAAATGGGATTTTAATTCCATTTTCCATCCTTATCCACTTAAAACCTCAAAATCCCATTTCTCGGCTTCCTCCTTCGAGACCCGACCGAAGTAATCCTTTCCAATCAATAAATCTCACTAAACCAACTCTCAAATCAACACCAAGGGCCCGGGCTCGAATCCCAAAGGAAGCACACAACCAACCATCACTTTGCAAAAATCCCAAATCACAACCGAACTTCCAAACGACTAGCCCAAACATCTCGGGACTCGCGATCCAACCCAAACAAGCCACGGCAAAGGCAGGAGCCACCTCAAGCCACGAAAATCCACAAATCCCGCCTCAAGAGCCAAAGGACCAAAAATACCCCAAGGGTCCAAAGCAACTCTAACGGCCCAACCGAACCATCGAACCGAACAGGAAGCTCCTCGAGAACCGGGAAGAAAACTGGGCCGTTACAATACTCCCTCCTTTTAAGACTTTCGTCCTCGAAAGTCCTAAGACAAACAACACTCTGAAAATCGCTGCTGAATCCAAACCAACCGAACTTCTCGGCTAAAACAACACCAACCTTCTTCGAAAACCAAACCCTCTTGGGTTCTCAAAAACTCAAGGCCACAATGCCATCCAGACTGCCAAACACTGAACTTTCCAGATTCCAAAAAACCAAACGGCCTACTCTTACTTCACAAGAGACTAACAAACCTCAAACCTTGTCTACATCCTTAACGAGATCTAAGCGAATCACCAACTGGCGATTGATCCAAAAAGGCAAACTTCTCCAACTAGAACACGACCACAACACTTAAGCAACCATCTTAAGGAAAAAACGCCGAACCAAAGGCAAGGGGCACCATCCTGGTACACCAGACGGCTAACAACACTCACACCAGCTGAAACTTCAGCTACGGCCACCACTAAAAGACAAGGGCCAAGCACAGGCTCCACTCGGCCAAACCAACAAACTATAACTCCTCATCGGCCGAACGCAAACTTTCCAAAGAAAACCTACCAAAATTCCTCTCAAGGAAAACTCGGGCTGCAAGGACTAAACCATCACGCAGCTATCTGCGACAAAACACCTTGAGGGAAACAGCTCAACAGCTTACCAACCAAAGCCACGGCACCTCTGTGCCAACTCACTCAAACGAGGCTCCGCTAATGCCAACTGCGAACGCCCAATAACAAGAAGCAAAGCCCGAGAAGGGCTTGCTCAGCAGAACTCAACCCAACTTATAACGAGCAACGCTCGCCTCCAAGCTACTACTTAACTCATAAAATCCAACT
The DNA here is from genome assembly GCA_036507275.1 of Sicyos edulis. Classification (NCBI taxonomy): domain Eukaryota; kingdom Viridiplantae; phylum Streptophyta; class Magnoliopsida; order Cucurbitales; family Cucurbitaceae; genus Sicyos; species Sicyos edulis. The sequence continues at coordinate 5,655,524 of CM071853.1, forward strand.
GGCTACTCAAAAGAATTTCTCATTTAAGCTTAGGCCTAACTCAACTTCCAACCAGAAGCTCCACTCCCGAAACCTCACCAGGAAAACGGATATCGACAACCTCAAAGCTTACGGATCCTGAGCCACACGAATCCGCAAGACTACCTCAGGAGCTAACACTCGAGGCTGGCATCCAAGGAGCAACTCAACCACCACAGAGGCTAGGGGAAAAGGAAATCTTCAATCTCCAAAGAACCAACGACTTGCCAGAACAACTCAACTCTTCTGGCCGCCTCGCCCTTGCGGGAACAAACAACTCTTGCTTGCTAACAACACAAAGCAGGGACCCTCTCGCTGGGTGACCGCCACGCTACTCGATCAACTACACAACTCTGGAGCTAAGCTGACTCTCGCCAAACGGGAAACGACTCTTCCCAGCAAGCAAACTCGGAAGGGCGTGAACTCTCCTCACACGCTCACGACTTGCTCAAACCCAAGGCAACGACAACCAACTCTCTTGGAAGCAACACCCAAGGGAAAACTCAACCAATCGGACCACCAATCCGAAACTAACAGCACTTGCTCAACTGCCAAGGGAGGGGTCAACTCCCAAAACTTACTGACTAGGAACAAGACCTCAGGGCAACGCCCTCCAACTAGAACCGAACTAGCTCTCGAAACCACAAAAGAACCAAATCTTGGCCAAACACTCACAAGAGGCAGAACAACCTTTACTGCAGCCTCTAGAACACCATCCAAGAATCCGCTTAACTGGACAACGACTACTTCCAAGCAGCCAACAAACTTTTCCCTCTTGCTAGCACCACTACCATCAATTCCAAGACCAAGGAAGAACCTGACAACTCCCCGAAGGGAACGGCTCTTACTAACAGACAACCAAGGGACTGAGAACTCCACATACGCTCACTGTCTTGCTCCACTAAAGCAACAACATCTAAATCTCATGGGGCAACAATAGGGGCAACTCAACATCCTGGAAACAGGAAAAACAACCAACATGGCACAAACCACTCGCCCCCACGAGCAAAACTAAACTCTAACAACTCCAATCCACACCTTTGTCAACACCAAGCATCAACTTGCCACCACACCGAAACCACTCCGGACTTTACTCCAAACAAACACTAGCTTGCTAGTCTACCAAGACTGCTAGCAACTCCACCGAGTCTACAAACTACACACCTCCAGCTGGCCAACTAAACTCACTACCTGGGCCTGACTGAGCTCGGGAGAAGTTCTCCACAACCTAGGGTTCTTCGACAACCCTCGACACACACTGCCAGCAACCGATCTAACAGACAACTGCCTGAACGAACAACTCCAACTCCTTGGGAACATAGAGGACCCGAAACGCTACAGAATGCGTCATCCTCCTACTCAAAGCATCGGCCACAACAACTTCTACCCAAGGAAGGATCCGAACAACTCTCTTAGCCATGACGATCAGAAACCACGCGGCTTAGCTACCACCGCTCTTGATCAGTTTCCAACTGAACTCCAACCAACGATCACAAAAAGATCCGCCAACCAAGCTTAGGTCCAACCCAACAACACTTGCCTAAGCAACAACCTGATACCACGAGCACGGTATCCTTACCACCTCGACTAAAGCCTTGCAACAACCACCTGGAGTTCAACTTCTCCAGAAACTGAGCACTAGATCTCCAAAGCAAACCCTACATGGATCTGAAACTCTCGCCACGGAACGAACCACATAAAACACACTTGTGTGCACAACTCTCAACCTTCCTTTAGAGATCCAAGACTAACAAGCGCTTTTCCAAAAAAAGCAACGCTAACTCCTGGCAGAGATACAAACAATCCAAGGAACACCAAAAGTTCCATCTCCACACGATACTAAAAGCTGAGGCAACCTTGCTCTACCAAAGCATAATCATGCCAAACCATACTTACTTTGTACCAAGCCTCTACCAAGGGTGCTTACCCCTAAGGCATCCAAAACCTCTCGCAAGGCATCAGCTCATCTCGCCTCATAGGCATCCAGCTCATCTCATGAGCATCCAACTCAGGGTCCCTCTGATGGACCAAACTCGCATCTATGATGCTCAACTCTCCTCAGATTAAGGCACTCGAAAGTAGTTGACCGCACTACCAACCACAAAGAAATCTCTTGGCCTTAACACTAGCGCGAGACTCACGCGCACCAACACTTACCAACTGCCAACCTGCTGACTTACTCAACCTCCATAAACACTGGGAAGAGGCTCCGGCTCCTCTCGAGCATCCTTTCGCTTGTAGTCCATCGACTACCACTGAACTAGCCCTCTGGCCCGACCTAAACAGGTGTCACTGCCATAAACGGATCCAAGGCGAAAGGAGTGCACTAAACTCCGAACGGCATAGAACCAACTGCTATGCCCAAGCCAAACTCAAGCCTCAACCAGACTTAGTGCCAAAGCGGCACACCAACCAATGCACCTCAAGTGCCACTACTACCAAAACCACATCTTACTACCAATGGGGCCAACAGGGTCACAACCTCAAGTGACAAGAACTCTGGCTAGGCATACAAGGGCTCCAACTCAAAAACCATGCCTATGGCATCTCATCAAACCGAAGGCTCACGGCCTACCCTTGCATCTCCACATGATGCTCAACAAAACTCTGGCCGGCTCTATCAACATGCAGCAGCTAGCTCCACTCCAGGAGCTCACCAAAGGAAGAGTGCTCAACTCTCCCACACATCCGAGAAAACACCAACGGATCCAATCCGAAGGAACAACGCTCATTTGCGCACCTTAACTACTGTGGTTCCGCCATCGGCTGCAAACAACAACACTTTAAAGGAGCACAAAAATGCCTCAACAATCTCTCTCGAAAGTGCCAACTCTGCAGCTACTCACTGGGCAACCAAATAATCTAACAAGGCTCAAGATCAACACTTGAGCTGCCCAGGCTGGTCCACACGGGGACCTGCTCCACAAACATCCACATAAGCACAACCACAGCTAACTCCTCTCTTGGAGTGGCACTCCAAGGCAAAGCACCTCCACCCTCTCACTAGGGGAAAACCAACAACTGGGCCACAATTGGCCTACGGGAGTCCAAGCTCTGCCTCCCACGGGGACGATGTCCCAGGGCATCCGAATCAATCTGGATACCTCAACAAGCCACAACATACATCACATACTGCGGGAAGTTGGCATGATGGCTCTCTAAGCCCAAACCAACAACGAGACAGAACCTGCTCGTCTCCGCTCCACAACACTACACAAGGCATACACTAGATGACAGGTATTGTAAATTCTTAACCCTTTTTCAACAAAAAAAAGTAAACTTAGGCGTGCTGATGACCGCTGGAGTCTTGATGATCATGGAAAAACGACCTACAACAAAAAGGTCGGTCTCTGAGAATCTATGACTACGAGCTCTCGATACCAAGCTGTAACGACCACCCGAATGGGGTTCTAAATAGGTCATTACCTCAATGCATGCATACAAATCTCTGAGAAAATTTGCAAGGTGGTGTTTGGATTCTAAGTAAAAACTAAAACATGAAAACATCCATTTAAAAATCAACATAAATTCCTGAAACCTGTCCCTGTTTCCAAGCACCTGTTCCAAGACAAATACATTTCCAAAACATACAAACTTTACAACAATGCTAGAATCCGGAAATACATTCAGAAAACACCCTAGGGCTCCGTGCCCAACTACATGCATTCAGAGGACATTTAAATCATAAACATAAATCTCGAGAGTTGAACAACGGGTTTCCATGATCATGACTCCTCCTCCACCATCCCGCCTCGCGCCATGGTTTCCTGAAAGATAAGTAAGGGTGAGTAACGAATTACTCAGTAAGAATCCCCAACCGGGGTACAATACGATATACATGGTCATCTAGCAGAAAGATATGCAAGCTATGAATAAAAACACAGATAGAGCACATAGCTTAGCCCACACTTGGGCCTCGGATGCCAACTCGGGGTCTTAGTCCGAAATCAATCACCACACAACACATCACACAAGTCGCCTCTATACGAGAAACAAGTCCGGCCTCGGCGCATCTCATCGTCGACGAGAAAGGTACACTAGCTCAAGATCCCGAGGAGCTCTCCGGTTATTTGTAATGAGCGTAAGCATGCACCGCGTGCTCACTGCAGACCATGGGGGGGTGGGTCTAGAGGCAAGCGCCCATGTCCGATCCACCACGCTTAACTAAATATTTGGATCGGTGTCACCGACATAGGGGTGTGAGACTCGACACGTAAACTATGTCGGCTGAACCACGGCACCGAGGCTAAGGAAACGGGTCGTGGTAGGCTTACACCAGAAGCCGCCCTTACCTTAACAGTGGCAATCGGGGGCTACTGCCGAACACGCCGAGGACGTGCCGATCGCGAGGACGAGGCAATGCCAAGTCATCATCCCGACGGTTGGGGCATTTAACGACCGCCACCCTCACCCAAGATTGCGGGGCCTACCGCTTGGGTTAGCTAATCCTCACGGGGTCGGGGCGGAATGACTTGCTCGACGTCCCCGCCATGGATGCAAGGTTCTTTATGCACGCCCGGATGATGCTACCTACCTGCACTTCTAACCTGCCCTAGCAACAACAAACAATTCCATAAAATCCAATACGTGCTCAAAAGAATACAACGAGCCTAGCATGATACTACGAAGCAAGGAACAGATACGAGCATGCCAGAAAGGAACAACCTAGCATGGATTAACATGAGAATTAACCAGGAAAGTCATACTAATCGGGAATTCAGAATAGAGCACTTATCACCAAACATGTCAATAAACACAAACAAGCATACAATCAAGAATCGCATAATATATCGCAGGTCCACACAACTCCGGTAAGAAATCCTTACGGCGGAAGACCTCTAAACACAAGAAACCTAAGTGCGATCGAACCCGAGCTAGCTAGCGAGAACCTAACAAAAACAACAATAATTACAATCAAAAGGCCCAAATTTAATAAAACAAGCGGGGCTCGGCCGGGAGCAACTCACGAGGCACGGTGACTGACACTCGGACGGGCGCAGACTGGCTAGGCGGCTTTTGGCGCCGCACAGTGCTGGTATTTGGCGCTGACACGACACGCATGGCTGGGCACGCTGGCGAAGCGAGACACTCGGGCGCGGACGCGATCGCGCAGGCGAGCTGCAGCAGGCGAGGCGGCGCGCGCGAGCTTCGGCACGATAGGAGCGGCGCGCCTCGGCACATCGAGCTACTGGCGCGCGGCGCGACGACGCGCTGAGGGGGCGCGACACGGGCCGGGACGAGCGACTTCGGACCTAGGCTCGGCGATCTGGCGCGAGGACACGCGCGAGGGCGCGGGACGAGCGCGATCGGGCTGGCTCGGGATCGGGACGCGCGACTCGGACGGCGACGGCGCGCGCAGACGAGGCTCGGGCTCGGCCGGCGATGGCACGCGACGCTCGGATGAGGCGACGGATGGCGACCGGCGCTGGGCGAGTTGGCGGGGCGCGAGGCTGGCGATGGGCGAGCAGTTCCGCTGGGAAGGCGGCGGGCCTGGCGAGAGAGAGAGAGAGAGAGAGAGAGAGAGAGAGAGAGAGAGAGAGAGAGAGAGAGAGAGAGAGAGAGAGAGAGAGAGAGAGAGAGAGAGAGAGAGAGAGAGAGAGAGAGAGAAATGGATTTGGGGAAAATAAAAGAAAAAGAAAATAAAAAGGAAAATGGGAAAATAAAAGGGAAAAATGGGATTTTAATTCCATTTTCCATCCTTATCCACTTAAAACCTCAAAATCCCATTTCTCGGCTTCCTCCTTCGAGACCCGACCGAAGCAATCCTTTCCAATCAATAAATCTCACTAAACCAACTCCCAAATCAACACCAAGGGCCCGGGCTCGAATCCCAAAGGAAGCACACAACCAACCATCACTTTGCAAAAATCCCAAATCACAACCGAACTTCCAAACGACTAGCCCAAACATCTCGGGACTCGCAGTCCAACCCAAACAAGCCACGGCAAAGGCAGGAGCCACCTCGAAGCCCTGAAAATCCACAAATCCTTCCCGAAGAGCCAAAGGACCAAAATACCCCCAAGGGTCCAAACAGCTCTAACGGCCCAACCGAACCACTGAATCTGAATCGGAAGCTCCTCGAGAACCGGGATAGAAAACTGGGCCGTTACAGCTGGATTTTGGGGTGAGGGAGAAGAAGAAGAAGGAAGGAGAAGGGAAAGAAAAAGAAAAAAAAATCGGTTTAATTTTAGGCGACGTTTTTTAAAAACGTCGCCTAAGCCCAGTTTAGGCGACGTTTTCTTTCCCAACGTTATTAAAACGTTGCCTAAAATATGGCTTAGGCGACGTTTTCATAAAAACGTTGCCTGAGCTTTATTTTAGGCGACGTTTTTTTAAAACGTCACTTAAGCCCGGTTTAAGCGACGTTTTCTTTCCCAACGTTAATAAAACGTCGCCTAAGAACTTTTTTCTTGTAGTGTAAATTTATATATAAAAAGAAATAAGTATAGTCGTAAACCAAGAAAACATTTAGAACTAAAACTTGAGGATTATTGAAATGTAAAAATGTTTAGTTTTGAAATGTAGACATCAAAATTGACACTATACTTCAAGTTTAAAAACCAAAAAATTTATTTTTAATCATTTATTTCAAATCAATCAAAAAAATTATGTTTAGTTTTTAACTACTCATTTATAATCATTCTTTTTGTTAACTATTAAAATAACTACTCATTTTAAATCTATATTCAAACACGATTTTAACTCTAACTTTTCTATACAAAAATCACATTCAAACGAGTTTTTTGCTACAACTCTCAATTTTTAACTACTCAAAATAACTTATCAATATAATTCCTTCGACTAAATCCTCCCTGAATATGATAAATAAACGCTCCCTAAATTTTATTTTGGGTGTATCTATCAGAGTTTTTTCTTTATTGAGTAATCAGCCTTTCAGATTGTTAGTTCATAGGAACGCACTCAAAAAAGCAAAAATTATGCATAATTGACGAGCTTTATCAAAATCAGCCAAACTTTTACTATTTTATCTTTTATTAGACATTAAATCAAAGTGATGAATGAATGTCATTTATTTCGTTCAATTCAAATGTAGACAAGATATCCACCGGCGAAAAGAAAAAAAAAAACTTTCCTCGAAGAATCTGACTAGGAAACGAGTCAGCAATGACTCTTAAAACAATGTTTAAGCATTTTATTAGAATTTTTGTTTCCCTAATTATCTACTCTATTTAATTTTAATTATTCCATCATTCAAAACAATGCCTTGTAAGCATCTGTCAAAGGTTTTAGGGGTGATTTGATTTTGGAATTAAAAAAAAAAGGAGGGGAGAGAAAGTGTAAGAGGAAGAGAAAGTTGAGTAATTTACAGATATAAAGTAGTTGTTTGATGATTAGTATTTTGGAGGGGAGATGTTATAAAAAAAAGTATTTATTTTATATATTTTTTAATGTAATCATTGCATATTTATATTAATTAATATATTTTATATTATATTGTTATGAAAACCGCAATCAACAATTGTAAAATGAAGATATGAAAAATAAACGTGCGAGAAGAGAACACAAAAGTTTACGTGGTTCACCAACGTTGTGTTGGCTAGTCCACGAGTAGAGAGGAGGTGAAGTTTTATTAAGGAGAACCAAATTCTACAGAGATTATGTCATAACACGACTAGGGTTTAATTTGAGTTTATATAGGTACTCTAATTTATAAATCCTATTACAGAATGCGTAAGCATTAAACGGAGCGCAGATGCGTGTTGCAAAACACAAAATGTTGATGCGCAAACACATGTGGAATGTATTGCAGCAATCCGCTGCAATGTGAGATGCGTTTGCACGTGGGATGTGCTAAACGAATGTTGATGCATTCACGCAAGCAAATGCAGAATGTTAAGCTAGACCCCCGACTACTAATCGTAGAGCATTGATGTGTTTAAGCCATAATACAACATATATTATTAAAAATTAGAGAAAAATCGATGTAATATTTGATAAAATTAAATAAAAAAATATTTTATATTATATTATATGATTGAAAACAGTTGCAAACAAAAATAGAGCTTCATTTGTCTATGGAGCCCTACAAAAGGCAGGTTGGGTACTCATGCTCAATCATGTCCACTTCCAAACAGAATTAGTCCTTTCTCCAAAAAAAAAAACATAACTAATCCTTTTAGATTTATTTCTGGTTTTCCTTTTATCTAACTTTTGTCTGATTTTTTTCTTTTTTATATATTTCTATATTCAGATTCACTTACGCTCACCACAACTATTATAACGACAGATTTCTAATTATACTATTTTTGTATCAAACAAAGTCTAACATGTCAATATGACAACTAGTCCAAGTCATTGTTGAAGGTTTGGTTGAAGTTCACCTCTTAATTGAGCTTTAAAAAGCATACTGTAATCTTACACATCTTAGAACCTTTAAGCTTTTATTGGCTTCTTTCCTTATTTGCTCTTAACTACTTTAGTTAGGATAGATAAATATTGCTCAGCTTCTCAAAATAACTCTCTTTAGTTTCTCTCTTTATTCTCTAATATAAAACGAAAATATAGAAATATAATGATTCCTTTGCCGAAAAAACAAAATTAGCACAATTTTTTTTTTTAAAGGAAAAACTTTTTTTCCTTTTTAAATGGAGGCATAAACAAAGGGTATATGATCCCGATTGGTTTGAGGTAGAAATTTTTTTGGACCAACTCAAATTTTGAAGTGGGTCAATCCACATCCTACCTTTTGTATATTTAGAACAATCGAACCTTACTAACTTTATATTTTTTGGTTGAGTTAGATTTTCATTTTTAGTTTAATATCCTTTTTCCTCTTTAAAATTCAATTCATAGTCCGTAAATATGTAAAAAAATAATAACAATAATAAAATACATGATATTTTTCTTAAACTCATATTACATATCTTTTTTTTATTGCCATATTACATATCTTAGTGTATATTGTAAACGTTAATAACCTCTTATTAATTAATTTTGTAGTAATACATATACATTTAATATTTTTGGTTCAGGTCGAATTGAATTGAAAATTATAAAACAAGCAATCTAATTTTTTTTTTTTTTTTTTTTGTGTATAAAGTGGAGAAAGTGGACCAACAAATCTTACATAGAAGGTACACTACTCTAAAATAATATGAGAGTCAAATATCAATTTTCCGTGAGTTGAAATGGATTAACACAAAAAAAAAAAAATCAACGGTACCACTAACCCTTGTACAAGCAATCTAAATTGAGTAGTCCGAATTGTTCTGAATATATATAATTTGTATTCCAGCCAAAAACTTTTGTCTGGATAGAGGAAGAAGTATTGGATTCTTTTCTCACAGACCCTTTTGTCTCAGGAACAAAATACTCCGTACCCCACCGTTGAAAAAAGGGGAATAAATAAATTTAGATGCCTAATTAGTCATTAAATATTAATCTAACAAACCAAAATAAGTATGGGCTACACGTGCAGGATGAACACATCAAAAGTATATATGCCTTTGGTTAGGGGTGAATATCATAGAGACAACTTTAACTTTTTGGCACACAAATCAATGGATAATTAAAAGCAACAAAGAAAAGCAAAGCACTTTTATGATGGGGGAATCCATCCAAAATACTTTTTTAATTTTCTTACAAAATCTCCAATTCCACATATTCCTTTCTTTTCAGCCTCCACAAGATAACCCATATTCATATAAATATCAAATACCAAAATTAATATTGCAAGCAAACAAAATGTGTTACCCAAATGATTTGCGGACTCGGCCGGTGAGCTGGACGGAGTTTTTGGCGGTGCAATGTAATTGGGTCCTCTTGCAGGCGGCGACGGAGACGGCGGCGGGTGGCGGTGGAAGCGGCGGAGAGGGTGGTGGGTCGGTTAACCGGCGGTGTTTATGCTCGCCGACGGCGCATCCGGGGTCGTTTCGTTGCAGGCTGCATCGAAGTGAGTATGTTTGGGTGCGACGGATGAAGAAAAGTTCTGTTCAACGGTGAGCTCTCCCAAAGTAATTCTTCTTCTTTTTTTTCTTTTTGGAAAATACTTTTTTAGACTAAAATTGATTTTAAATTTCAAAATCAAATATTTTTAATTTACGTGGTATTTTAATATTTCAAATATAAAAAATTGCTTAAATGATATAATTTTACCACAATAATCACTATATTTATATGAAATTTTAATATATTGATGAAATGTTTACTTTATATTAAATTAAAATAAATTTATATAAAAAAAAGTATTAAACTCAAAATATCCAAATTAAAGAAGTTTGATTTCGAAATTTGAAAATCATGAAAATGTATCTTTCCTTTTCTTTCTATGAATTTAATTGTTGTTCGGAATGAAGCGGAATCGCTTGAATGTTAGTGTATATCTATTGTTGTGGTGTATGCAATGACAGTAAATATGAATAACAGTTGCTTTTACTTGGGTTTTTTTATATACAATATGATATAAATTTATTTAGGAGTATTTTTAGGAGTAGGTCAAATTGAAAAAATATTTACAATACTAGAAAAAGAAATAATGTTTAGCAATCATAGTTATATCGTACATAAATTATACAATATAATTAATACATAATATTGTATTAACCTGAAATTATACCATACGATTAATATAGTATATTTGATCAGCACAATTTCCCATTTATTTATTGGTTGATCTAGACCATATTGAACAGTAAAAATTAGACAGGTGTGTTCTTGGATGAAGGGTTTATTCAAGGTTGGCTCAATACACATTTCGATCGAGCAGCTTCATAAAAATTTCTATAAAACCTGCATAAATCTAAATACAATATCACTTTCGGCCACAAGCTAAACTATTCATAATTTCTCAATCTAAACAAATTTTTTCTACAACAATCATTGATAACTCCTATATCTAAATGAGAGTTTCTGTCCATTCATAATCTCTCAAACTAAATAAAATTTTATCATCTTTAGTTTCCAAAAGCCGCTAACAAAGAAAAAGGTAGAACATGAAAATTGAAACAATGCAAAAATTTGTAATGATGATTAGTAGAAAGATTGTAGTATGCGACAAATATAGTCCAATTCATAAATTTTAAGGGACTATTTAGAGAAGTTTTAATTTCTTTTGGTTCCTTATTTCCCGATCCTTAGTTAAATCGAGTATTTACATTTTTTTTTTTTAACAAGGGTAACTACGCCCATTCCTAGACCAAGATCGGAGACATCAAAGGATTAATGTCACAGGTGAATCTCGAACCTGAAACCTTGAGGGGAGTATATCTTCATTTACATTGGGAGCGCAGAAAGGAATTCAACAGAACAGAGTTACTATAGATTCAACATATTTTTTCCAGAACGTTTAATTCCCAAATGAGCATAGAAACACGCCAAATGGAGGCCACAAACGCACGAGAGAAAGCAGAATTTACGCTCATTATTGTAATAGTAACGATGTCACATGTGTACTGGCATATAAATGAATGAACTTTAACATATGCAAGAATCTGAGCTCTAATCTAATAGAGTATGTTATATGAACATGGCTTCTAAGTAATAATCCACAGAGATATTCACCGTTTTCTTCTTCTTTCAAATCCCTAGCATGCAATAATGGAACCTGACTTTGTACGAGTGATATTTACAGACAAATTCAGCAGAATCAGGAGAATTCTCACTTCCCAACTTTCCGTCACAAAAATCATTACGAAACTGAATTTCTATCCTTTCCTTCACTACAAATATAATGAAAAAAAGTTCCATGGGGTTGTGAGGTTGAGATATTGGCAAAATTATCAACAGAAAAGTAAGAAAAATGATGAGTTTACCTCAGGATAGCAGTCTTGATGTTGAATTGTTTGGCTTTTTGTATTCACAAATACCACACATGACACCTTTGCCTGATAAGGAATAAAGAACAGAACTATTTTAAAATAGCAGAACACTGAATACATTATAACTATTGAAGGATCAATCAAGTTGGAAAAATAGGGCACAGAAGGGTGGGGTGAGAATGAGGAAGACAGACATTTTAAAACTAAGATGACATTGGAAAACATGTGACATTATACAAGAACGCCAGCAGCCTAAGATACAATTATAATCAAATTCATTGTGGGAATGAGCAGGTCATTATCAAAGCAACAGCATAGTTGAAGTTTAGAATCCAGAAGAAGGTAGGCCTTCTTCAAGTATCAGCCCATAATCACCAGGAAAGTATAAGAGTCAATTCCAAACTGAAAGGTGAAAGTTGAAGTAATGTATGCATATGAGGTTTAGGAACTAAAACTAAAAACCACTATGATGATTGATGGGGCTTGAGATTTTGAGTTTTGACTACGATTTAGAAATGCTGCAACTTGCAGAACCAAAATGAAAAGGACGGAAAAAAAAAATCTCCATACTGTTATGATATTGTCTATTTTATATTGAGGATCCCACGTTGGAAAGTGAAGAGACCTCCTAGCAACTTATACGATTGATATGCTATAAAAAAAGGAGACCTCTTAGCAACTTAAAAGATAGGTATGCTACTTCTCATCACCAATTGATTTTAGGATGAATGAGCATACGATCTAATAAGGTATCACAACTCATTAAACCCATACGGGTATTCGGTCCAATAAAAATAGAACTAAGATGCAATTTAATATTGATGAATCCAAAAGTAGCAGCATCTCGAACATCATGTTGAGGATCTCACATTAGAAAATGATAAGACCTCCTAGCAACTCATAAGATAGGTGAGCTACTCCTCTCATCACCAATTAGTTTCAAGATGAATGCCCATAGTATCTAATACTTTAAGTATAATCCTCGTGACTTTACTTTTGGTTTCACCCAAAACCCCTCGTAGCAATGGACATGGTTGCCATCTTTCCTTTATCAATGTGAGACAACTCTGTCTATATCCCAACACAAGAAATATGTTCTAAACATCCAATGATTCGACCATAAAGTTGAGTGTTCTTTCTAATGATCTGAACTTCTACACTAAGAAACGTGCAACAGTCACCAAAAGCATCAACTTAAAATAGCAGAGATTGCAAAGAAGTAAAGTTTAATCATCCTTAACCCTTTCAATGTTTGCAAAGAAATCAAATCCACAGAAACTATAATACATAATGATAATTCCAAAACAAATTCGACTGTGGACTATACTTTGCTTGAGAGTAAAGAACGAATCAACACCAAAGCAATTCACGATTCCGATCTAAGATTCAATCAAAATCAAAATGAACATTACCTTAATCGGAAATCTGAAAAACAAAACCCCCATGGATCCTTCCACATCCGTCTCCGTATCGAAGGGAATCACACCTTTCCCCAAATCCTCAAGCAAGTAGAACACATCATGAATGACCTCGACTCCATTCAAATCAAGAGTCGCATTCACATAGGAAGACCCTCTCGCCGAAACCCGACCGCCGTCGGAGCTGACGAATCCGAGCCGTCTTCCCCGGTAGCCGACGGAAACGCCGAGGTAGTTGTAGTCGAGAGAGAAGAAATTCTTGTTGCGAACCCTAACGGAGGCGGAGAAAGAGAGGTCGAGGACGACGACGGGAAGCAAACGGACTTTGGCGCGATTGAGTTTCAATCGGACGAGTTGGAGGGAGGGATCGGAGGGGAAGAGGAGGAACAACACGGCGGCGAGGAGGAGGAAGGCGGCGGAGTAGGCGGCGCAGGGGCGGAGATGGCGGTGCAGAGTGGGGCGGTAGAGGGTTAACACGACGACGTTTTGGTGAGGGGCATTTCGGGGAATAAGAGAGTCTTTGGAGGTGGAAGTCATGGTTGAATTAGAGAGAATTAAGAATGGAAACAAATATTATGATGGTGTGGAAATATTAGATGTGGCCAAACATTCCGTTGCGATTCAACCTATCATGAATTTACACGTCATAATAAAGCGTATAAGCAAAGTTTCAAATTTTTTATTCTGCGATATCATAGGTTTATTTTTATTATTATTTTTGTTTTTATGTATTTAAATGGTTATTTATTATACCAGATATTTTAAATGTTGGATAACATAAAAACAAACGAGTTTTTTTCGGTATTAAGCTAAATAGACGAAAAAAAAAAAAAATTGCAAGCTTGTCGAATCTTCTAAAATTTTGCAAACGTAGAAGAGGGAAATTCGTTTTATAGAGATATTACAAAAATATCCTGGGTCATTAAACGAACATTTATCAAAATAAAAAGCACAAAAAAAAAAAAAAAAAAACTCTAAATCGTGAACAATTTTCAACCTTCATTTTATCAAAAAAAAAAAAGACTTCCATTTGAACACCAAATTATCTTCATAAAAATCTCCCAATATATTATACCATAGTTAACGATTTTTAAAAAAATTATGATTTAATGTGAAATACATTATTTGTTTGTTGGAAATAATTGTTTGGATTTTGAAGGAAAAAAAAAACTAAAATTTTTCAATCAAATATTAATAAATAAATATGAATTTCTTGAATATTATTAATTTTCTATTATTATTCAAATAAAGTTTTTTTTTTGAAAATTTCATCAAATAAAGTTAGTTGCCTAGTATTAGTAATTCGAAAATATATTAATATTATTTTTTTGTTACTTAGGAGTTAGGTACTCATAAGTACCTTATTAATACTATATATTTTAGGATTAAGATATTTTGTATATTGATGTGTATTTATCTCACAAATGAGTATTAATTCATCATACTTTATATTTGTTTGTATTATTTATTGATTATTTGACAATGATTTTATTATAAATATAATTAGATTTAGTTTTTATAACCGAGAAACTAAAGAAATCAAACAATATGAACAGTGCTACTCTAGAGAAGTACTGTAGGAGTGATACGATATTAAAGAAATGTTCAAGATTCTATTATTTAATACTCTATTACATTACAGACGTAATATGTCTCAAAATATAATAGACTTTCTAAATGACTTTTCTTATTAAGAAACTAAAAACATATTTGTGAAAATTAATTAATGATTTACTATTGGGAAGCTTGCAAAGTAGTCAAATTCAGAAAATAATTACAAATATAGTCACTTTAAAAAAAAATAGCAATTATAGTCATAAGTATTAATAATAATACAATAAAGAATACATAACGATTTATCAATAATACACATTATTGTTTCCTAAAAACAAAACACATTATTGTTATATTAATAATATATAATATTGCATCGATAATATATAGTATTGTATTAATGAGCATTAATAATATTGTATTGATACGTATTTATGACTATGATTGCACATATTTTTAAATTTGATTACATTTGTAATTATTTTGTTAGAATAAATCATCTATTACAATTTCTCCTAAATATTAAAAGACATGAATACTCTCATATATAAATAGAGTATTAATAATTGTATTAGTTATAATAAATATAGTATTTATCGATTTAAGATTTAACATATCCAAGTATTAAAAAATTATGTTGGTATTAATTATAACACTAAATACAAAGGATATGTTAATACTTATATATGATAGAGCATGTAGTATATTTATATATATGAAACATATATGAAACATATATTTGCTTCATAAAGTGTATTTATGTATTAATAAAAGTGGTAATTATATAGAATATATGATATTTATTTTTTCCAATATGTATTAATGCTCTTCCACATTGTTTCATAAAATCTATTTAAATTTATGTATTAATACTAGTGTTAATATGGTATTATTATTTATAATTGTTATTAATACTAAATACATGGTATGTGGATTTTGTTATTATTATATTATTAATACATATAGATATTTTATGATGGATCATTAATACTACATTATTATGTATATTAAGACAGTATTATATAAGAAAGAATGTGCCAGTATTACTTAATAATAGCAATGATAATAGTTGCTATTTTTTTTTATAAATAGTCATATTTATAAATTTGACTAGTTTTGCAAGTCTTATTATTAATAAGGAATTGTTAAATCAAGGTTGATTCAAAACACCAAAAAATAAGGGCATTGATTTAAAATACAAAAAATAGGATTGAAAAATAGAGAATAGAAAATACCAAAAATATGTTCATAAAAGATAAAAGAAAGTCTAGCTAGTTGTACAGTTGTTAAATATAAAAAATAATTCTAATTGGCTATTTCAACTTCAAAACAAAAATTGATTAATCAATTTTTTAGTTTTTCATTAATGAAAAAAATTGGAATGTAAACACAATTAGAAGTTAAAAATTGCAAACAAAAAACAGCTATTATTAGCTGCAATCAAACTAGGTTCTGCAGTCAAGTCAGAAAAAATGAACTAAACTTTTGTTTCGTTAACTACCCATTAATAAGGGTAAAACATGAATTAGATAAACTGTATTTTAATTAATAATAATAAAAAAAAAGATTGAAATTGTTATAAAATAATCGTCTACTACAATTTACGAAATTGCAAAAGTTTTTTTTGAAAAAAGATACGGAGAGATATATATAAATAATATACAAAAAGCATACAAAAATTACAAAAAAGTTTTCTAGTTTAAAGCAATGAAAGCAATGTCATAGTTGTTAAAAGAAGACGATTTAGTAAATGCTAATATTATCCCACAGCCTAGAGGAGTTTTGTCTTCGTGCTTGTGGTCGAACGTTCTAGGGTTCGTCTCCTTCCAAATGCACCAAAAAAGAGCCCCAATAATACTAGATTTAAGAGTAGATGCCTTAGAATTGGAGTATTTGTGTACCTGTGAAGAAATCAATGAAGGAACAGAAGAAGAATTTGCAGCCGCCATGCTAAGGAAATGGGCCTAATTGTCCCAAAGAACTCCAATATACCTGCAATGTATGAACAAGTGATCTAATTCGGATGCAAGGATTGTGAGGCATCGTCAGGAGATGTTTTGGGGTTAAGTTTTAGAGGTGCTGGACTGCCATGATCCTTTGAATGATCAGTTTCCTAAGCTTGCAAAGGTTGGAAAAAAGATTATTATAATAATTGTTGCATTAGATTAAAATTTGACTTTTGGTCTCTTGGAGTTTGGGTGTGGCTCGAAAGATCATGTCTCTCCTTGTTGGAAACAACCTTGTGATACCTATGTTTGTTGTTTGTGTATTCAGTTTCTTCGCCTCAAGTTGTCTTTGGTTTCTATTTAGGTTTGGATTCCGCTAGCGTCGGGTGTGTTGTTGTTGTTATCGGTGCGTTAAAAAAAAAAAGAGTTGGTGGGCAAAAGTTTTTCTTATAAGAGGTTTTACAAGTTTTTCTCAAGGGAAACACTTTGTCCCTTTTCAAGCATAATGTTCTTTCCGGCTATCTCGGTGGGATCATATTCATCCGTGGAACTATGTTTGTCGTATACTCCCAAAAAGACTTATCAAAATTCAATCTTAAAAGTGTTGAAGATGACTTTTAGATCTATTTTCTTGAAGTCGTGTTACTTTTTGTATGTTAATATTGTTACATTAAGGACTTTCCTCTTTGTTAGAATATATTTTTTCCTCTACTTGCTTTTTTTGTTAGAATATATTTTTTCTTTTACTTCTCTTTTTTTGGTCGATCATCACTCAGGTTGTGGGTTGAGTTGAGGGTGTTTTCCATCATATCTATTTGCTTAATTAATGAAAGTTTAATTGGATTCAAAAAAAAAAAAAAAGGGAAATTGTGGTAGATAGTCTACTTTTATAAAATATTTACAAATCTAGGCAAATTCTATATCAATTATAATCTTATTTTTCTATTTATAATTAATTAAAATACAATTTATTTTATTCCTATTTTACCCCTTGCAAGAGACGAAACAGAAATGGGAAGCAAAAGCTCCGCTTTTTCCATTTCATTTTTTGAATCAAAACCATTTATTTGCAACTTTATTTTTAAAAAATAGGCTTCTTTTTACAATTTTTTTTAAAAATAGGTTTGATTGTAACTAACAACACATTTTTTTTTATTTTTACAATACTTTGACTTCTAATTAGTCCTTTCATTCCAGTTTTTTTTTATCCATGAAAAAATAGAAAATTAATTATTTTTACAATTTTCACAATTATATAGTTAGCTGAGCTTATTTTTTTATTTTATAAAAGATATTTTGATATGAATAATATTTTCTTACAATATAGTATTAATAATACGTTCTTATAATAGGGTATTGATAATATAAAATATTGTGTTAATGAGTATTTATGATAATATTAATGATTACAAATGCAAATACAATATTAACATAATTCTTGCAGCATTGTATATATTCAACCTTAAATCGATAGATACTATATTTATTTTAAATAATGCTATTACTAATATTATATTTAGATATGAGAGTATTCTTAAATTTCATTTAATATTAAATTATTAAACAATTTTCACTAATATATTTTAGTTTCTTAATAAAAGAAATATATACCAGATTAGTCAAATTCATTAAATAATTACAAAAATTGTCACTTTTAAAAAAAATTAACAATCATAGTTATAGGTATTAATAACTTATAATATTGTATTAATAAGATAATCTTGAATTAATAATATGTATTGTATTAATGAATATTTATAATACAGTATTAATAGTTATAATACATAATATTGTTTAATAATGCAATATTATGCATTATTAATATTGTATTAATATTAATTAATTAATCTAAATTATCATGTATTATAAATATTAATACTGTATTATAAATATTTATAATGCATAATATTGTATTATTAATACAGTATTATATTATCAAAAATAAAATATTTACTAATAATACATATTAATAATATAATACATTTAGTATTATTAACAACGATTTATGAATTAAAAAACTTACAAGATTAGTAAAATTTTAAAAAATTATAATATAGTCATTTAAAAAAAATTAGCAACCTTTGTCATGTTATTAATTATAATATTGTATTAATGACACACAATACTGTATTAAAAAATATTTATAATGGAGTAATAAAACGTATTAATATGTTTCGTACTGTATTAATACATTTAATACTGTATTAATGATGCATAATATTGTATCATCATATTAATACATAATAATGTATTAATTATACATAATATTGTATTATTAATACAACACTAATTGTCTTATTAATACATAATATTGTATTAATGAGTATCTAAAAAAATTATTAATGACTATGGTGTAAATATTATAAATATTGTAACAATATACATCTGGAATACTTGTATATGTTCAATATGCTTGGTTAATGGTTACTTATTAAATCGATAAATAATGTATTTATTATAAATAATACAACTATTAATATTTTTTTAAGGCATTGAGAGTATTTTTCAATGTTTTTAATATTAAATTATTAATCAATTTTCACTAATATATTTTAATTTTTTAATAAAAAAATGTCATTTGAATAAAGTCTATTACATATTGAGATACACTACCGATATATTATTAATGCACTACTAAATAATTGAATCTTGAACATTTATTTAATACAATACAATCTCTACTTTTCTTTTCTTTTCTTTTCTACAGTCGTTCGAGTTGTTTAGTTTCTTTAATTTCTAAGCTATATAAATTATATATACTTGTATTTATAGTAAAATCATTGTCAAATAATCAACACACAATACAAATAAATTTATAATATGATAAATTAATACATATATGTAACATAAATATTTAAGATAACTTAATTATAATTATGGTATTAATAATTCTTCAAAAAAATGATATTAATAAGGTAGTTATATTTGCCTAAGTAAAAAAAAGAATAATATTAATATATTTTTGAATTGTTAATACATTACGTAACTTACTCCAATTGTTAGCATATTTATTTATTAATACATGATTGAATGATTTTAGATTTTTTTTGAAAAAATAAAAAATAATTATCATTAATAAAAAAAAAAGTGTATCTCACATAAAATTCTATTATTGGACATTTGTAAGTAGATAATTTTTTGTTGAAAATAGAAGTTGAAAAGTGTCTATAATTTGAAAGATTTTTTTCCCCAAAATATAGTGCTTTTCTATTTTAGTAAAGGTTGGTTTATAGTAGAGGATATTTATGTAATTTCACTATAAAACTATTTATTTTAATCGGCCGGCAGATTAGTTTTGCAATTTTTTATTTTTTTGAACATGCGGGTAAAAAAAAATTTCATTTGGTGTATTGTTGTAAGAAGCCCAAAAAAAAATAGACAATGTTTATGATTATAATCACATAATAGGTACCTCAAACCCAACATAAATAGGAGGGTTTGGAATAAAATTCTAAACCTCTCCCGAATTTAAGGAACAAAGTTTCTAAATATAAAAAGGAACATGAAATTACTTGAACTAAATTGACTGAAGTTTTTGTGATTTTACCACGTAGGAAGGAAGTCTAATTTTGGTATATATTGTTAGTATAACTTGGTTAATTTTGGTAAAACATTTAATTATTTAAGATATAATTAAATATATATATATATATATATATATAAACAATAAATTTAAAATAAAATAAAAAAAAAAAAAAAAAAAAAAAGTTGAACTGAAAAATTCCTATCGGAATCCCTACACTAATGTTTTGAAGAAAAAAAATCATGAAGATGGAAATTATTGTTTGAGAAAATGTAACATCTGTCCACTTTTGGAAAAATATTTGGAAGCGTGTTTAAATCCCAACTTATTTGCAAGAATATTTTTCCTTTAATTTTCTATTTTAAATATATAAATTGTAAGTTACCATTTTACCCTTCATTCAATTATATTATTATTTTTCTTCTCTAGATCGACACCTGCTTCTCCTTCCTTTTTGTGCGATTTCTTCTCGGTGCTTTTTCCTTCAAATTCTGGCCGGAAATTCTTCTTCTCCATCGATTTCCGGCGATTTTAATTTTTTCTTTATTCTGTTCGATTTGTTCTTCTCCGGCGTCTTCCTTCTACTCCATCTCACCATTCATTCATCGTCGGTCACGTTGTTCTTTGCTTCTATTTCTTTCGCCTTTATCCAAATCAATTCAAACACTACAACACTAGATAATCGTTTGAGATGATGAGCAATCGCCGCTGAAAATGTGTTTGCAAAGATGGCAAGTCAAAATGGTGGAGATTCGACGACTTTTTCGCCACTTTTTTCTTTATGAAAATCGCAGGAAGACTGCAAAACCCTAATTTCGTACTTAAAAATTTAAATAAATAATGTATTAATAAATACTGTACTTATAAATAAATATTGTATTGATAATAAATACTGTATTAATAAATCTTGTATTAACATTTTATTAGAGAACATTTAATGTTAAATCCTCATTATTAATACTACTAATAATAAATACAAATAATTTGAAAGTGTATTAATTATTGATATTGTATTAATCATTAAAACTGTATTACTTAAACAAAACTAATACAGTAAATAAAACTTGGAGTGTTTTTGTAAATAATTTCATCTTCATTTGTCATTAAAACTGTATTAATCATTAATACTGTATTACTTAAACAAAACTTGGAGTATTTTTGTAAATAATTTCATCTTCATTTTAGGGTTTGAGTTGCAGATGACGGCGGCGCAAATAGAGTTCTGGCAAAAACCCAATGGGTTCAGCTTGACGGAGGCGCAAATGGAGTTCCGAACAAAATACAACGGGTTAAGATCGACAGCGGCGCAAATGGAGTTAAGTTAAAAAACCAATAGGTTAAGCTTGACGGCGACACAAATAGAGTTTCGGCAAAAATCTAATGGGTTAAGCTCAACGGCGGCGCAAATGGAGTTCCAACAAAAATCCGGCGGGTCTGCTTGAAAACTATTGTGAAGAAATCGATGATGTGGCAGGCGTATTTTTTGCGCCCAGTAAACGGATGGGAGAGATTTCAGGAAGAAGCACAGTGAACGGATGAGAGAGATTTGGGGAAGAAGGTGACGACGTGGGTTTCTTTCTTGCACATAAAAGAGGGGTACTTTTGTCTTTTATTATTAAAACAAATTTATTTAATTAAAAACAAAAATTACTTTTTCTAATTAATCTTAACCTGGACAGATTTGTAATTAGTTTTCTATTTTGGCCTACTATTGAGTTTTTCCCTTATTTTTTATGTCAAGACCGGGATAGGGAAGTCGTCCATAGTCTCATCTTATTGCGTGTAGACATAAGACATAAGATATGATGAGATGAGACAATAAATTTTACATAGATATCATATCTAAATTAGTTCTCTATTTACATCTCTCTAACTTAGATATGATATCTATGTAAAATTTATTGTCTTCATTTTGTTGTATAAAATATATTTGGCATTTTTTTTTCTATCTTTGAGAGGTTTAGAAATACAAATTAAGATTTTTTTTTTTTTTTTTAAATTGAGATACAAATTAAGTTTTTTTTTTTTTTGCGTGGGAGATACAAATTAAATTATAACTTAGAACTTGTGGAATATTTAAAAATTAAAAAAAAAATTAAATGATAGTATTTAGAGAAAAAAAAAACAAGTAATCTATTTTCTTTGTTAAAAGGTTACATCAACAATCATGTTCATTAAATACAATTTTTTTTCTCAAAAAAAATAATAATAATAAATACATCAATTTTTTTGATAGCGGTGCTAAGGATTGGAACTTTTGATTTCTTAGATGAAAGATGTATATTTTATCATTTGAATCATATTTGTGTGGAGTGTATATTAATCTAATTTACAAGAAAAGCACGTTGATTTATAGTGTAAAATTTCATTTTAATTTATGTGCCGTTTTACTCTTTAAACTTTTCAATATTCAATTTTAATTTAATGTTCAATTTTAATTTAAATACTTTAAGATAACTTAAAATTGAATCTTCCTCTAAATTTAAAGTTAATATGAATCAAAATTGATAAGATAATATTAATGATTTTGATATAAGTAAAGATAAAATGTAAACCTATTTTAAAAATTCAGTGAAAGAAAATAATTCTTTTTAGGAAAATCTACAAAAACTTATCATAAAAACTAATTATCAATTTTAAATGAAAATACATAAACTTTTTTTTGTTTGAGATTACAAAAATTGAAAGTAGAGGATTAAAATCCAAGATCTCTGGTAATTGGACATACCTCTCTGGTAATTGGACATACACCAGTATTACTGAGCAACTGTTCATGTTAACAAATACATAAACTAAGTTAAACATTAAAAAGTTCACACATCAAAATTAAACCAAACTGGAAGTAGAAGAACAAAAATGGTATTTAAATTCTGAAATTTAACTTTCATAAAGGATTTTCATAAGGAACAAATCAACTATTTAATTTGAATTTAAAACGGCATTTTCCTTTTGGAAAGAATATAATTAGGTGAGAATTTAGATGAATCTTTTGATCATGAATTAATTTTACTTCAAGTTTTGGAAGTGATCGACAATTTCTCCTCCAAACTTCGAATTTGGCCGTCTTTGCATGGAAAAAACAACAGAAAGTATTAGAGAATATGAAGTTCCACCTCAAAACCAATTAGTAATGAGGGGAGTAACTCATATCCTTTATAAATGTGTTGAAGAATCCTCACCTTATCAGATAATTGCACCACAATGAGTATCTCCAACATGCCCCCTCAAGATGACGGCCATATATTGGGAAATGTCATCTTGAATTGGATCCGAATTTGTGGCCGAAATACCCGCTTTGGCTTACTCTTTGCCCGCTTGGGTGGGGTCCACACCCTCTTTTTTGAATTCAAAGCATATTTGGGTCGGATCAGAATTTGGGAGGACTAATAACCTACATGGGTTCTAATACCATTGCCAATTGGTTTTGAGGTGGAGCCTCATATTCTCTAATATGGTATCAGAGCTCCATGTGGGTTAATGATCCCCCCAAAGTCCGATCCTACCCAAAATGCTTTGAATTCAAAAAAACGGGGGTGGACCCCACCCAAGCGGGTATTTGATCCCAGAGTTTGGATCCGACCTATGCGAGTAAGCAAAAACGGGTATTTCGGTCCACAAATTAGGATCCATTTCAAGATGGCATTTTCCGATATGGCCGCCATCTTGAGGGGGCATGTTGGTGAATATGGGGCTCCACCTCAAAACCAATTGGCGATGAGGAGAGTAATTCATATCCCTTATAAATGTGTTGAAGAATCCTCACCTTATCAATGTGGGATAATTGCACCACAATGAGTATCTCCAACATGCACATGCCCCCTCAAGATGGGGGAAATACCCGCTTTGGCTTACTCTTTGCCCGCTTGGGTGGGGTCCACACCCGCTTTTTTGAATTCAAAGCATTTTTGGGTCAGATCAGAATTTGGGAGGACCAATAACCCACATGGGCTCTGATACCATATTAGAGAATATGAGGTTCCACCTCAAAACCAATTGGTAATGAGGGGAGTAACTCATATCCTTTATAAATGTGTTGAAGAATCCTCACCTTATCAATGTGGGATAATTGCACCACAATGAGTATCTCCAACATTAAGAAAAAGAAGAGACGCTGGACAAAATATGTTTATTTCATTGATCGATACACAAAATTATTGCATTTTTTTAGTGTTTTTTTTTTTTTGTAAGTTTAACTACAATTGAGTGGGAGGATTTGAACTCATGATTGTTGAGGATCCTACATATCAATATATAAAATAAGTGCGTTACTCTTCTCATCACCAATTGATTTTGACATGATGTCTATACTATATAATAGGATAGTCATAGCCATTAAATCCAACGGTAAATTTGGTCTAATAAAGATGAAATTAGAATCTGATTCAAAATTAGTGAATCCAAAAGTAGAAATATCTCGAGGTTGCAATTTATATGATAGACAAATTACTCCTCACCCTAATCTGCTTACTTAAATATTATGCTCAACTGAAAGAGAAAGAAAAACAAATCGAAATAAAAATAACTAATAGAAGTTAATCTCAAGTAACATGATATTGATAATGAAGAAATATGGATTTAAATCTTATACTCTAATTACTGTTAAATTAAAAAAAAAATATTATCGATCCCATAATTGAATAAATCATCTAAAATATCATTGTCAATCATTATGTAATTCACTCTCAAAAAAAAAATCATTATGTAATTCGTAACAATGATTGAATATTAAATTTTAGCTAATAATCCTTATAATTTTAAGGATACTTTAAACGAATATAATTGAGGTTGTTGGCTGAGCTTGACATATATGCTGAGGTCTCAATTTACAATTCAACTTCAAATATTGATTTTGTACTAAATCAATATAATTAAGGCTTATTTTATTGGCATTACATTTTGCAGGGCAATCATGCAATATTCCAGTAGGTGGTGGGTTCAAAATATTTTATAGTGCAAATCTTTTTTGAATTTTTTTTTTAGATAATCTTTTCTGTGGGTTTTTAAGGTGAGATGTGAGAGCTTTCTTTATTATTCACTAGTTATTTTCAGTTTCACAATCAAAATATGTAGTGTTTAGTTGTGGATGGAGGGTAAGATATAGTAGTCCATGGTATATCCATAATATATGTAGGAGGATTTCTTTCATTGTAATTTACCTTTATGAAAGAGAGATGAAATTAAATTGATTCTTAAACATATTAAAAAAAATTGTAAAGGATATAGTCAACTTTACTATTCTAATTTATGTTATAGTTTTAAGACATCAATACATCTGCTACAGATTATAAGTTGAATCATTAAGAGAAAACATTATTTTGAAAATTTTTGTTTTTCAACTTAAAACAAAAGGTATAATAGGTTGTTCAATTTACAATTTTGTGTTTAAGAGTCTTCCTCAAGTTGTTGGAAGAAAATATTTTTATTGAATGGAATATCCATATTTTACCGTAAAATTAATTGGTATAAAAAGAATAATTTATCTATATTATAAATATCATAGAAAGTCTTCTCATTCTTTTAATGTATAATTCTCAACATTGATTTATTCAATAATTTGTAAGAACTACAAACCTTTTAGATACAAAATTAAAATCAATGATCAGTGACGCAGTTGTTTATTTTATTTAGTGTTAACTCATTTCAATTTCACGGTTAAGAATTCAAACTTAAAAATTG
Source organism: Sicyos edulis (assembly GCA_036507275.1). Taxonomy (NCBI): domain Eukaryota; kingdom Viridiplantae; phylum Streptophyta; class Magnoliopsida; order Cucurbitales; family Cucurbitaceae; genus Sicyos; species Sicyos edulis. Next base: position 5,681,436 of record CM071853.1, read on the forward strand.
ATATTTTGCTCTCATATTATTTGAGAACATTTGTTCTCTATATCTTCATTATAATTGATAATGGGCAATAACAACTTCTCCTGGTTAGAATTAGAAGTAAACTCCAAAAGTGACAAAACTCACTTTAAATATGACAAAGCCCTAATAGGCTTTTAGTTGGCTTCACAATAAGTAAATATAACCCAACAGTCCTAGAAACTTGTTCTTTTTTTTTTGAAACAAACAACCACTTTCCATTAAAACATCAAACTGAGGCAATCCTCCATAACAATACCATACCAAACACTTGGGTAAACCCCAACAAAAAGACACCTCCCTAAACCCAGCCTAAGAAACCTTCCAATATTCAAAGCAGCAGAAGAGAGAAGCCAGAGCTCTCTCTCTAAGACTTTTTTGTTCTTTTTTTCCAGTCCTAGAAACTTGTTAACACACACATTCCAAACTAATAAAAAAAAACACAAACTTGGAAGTATATATCTTAAAGTATTGTCTCATACAAAGTTGAGCCACAAACATTAGATTGTACACACTTTTTATGACGAACATTCCATGTTTATTCGATGGTTATATTAAATAGATATGGAAAATATTTTGGTAAAGAAATGCAAATTGTGGACGTCTATGATGGGTTTACATATGCGATATATATTATATGCTTTGTATTAGGAATATAATCTCCTCCATGAGTTGCACAAAATAGACCTTTAACTAGGCCATAATTAAATTAGGTGTCCTTTGAAACTAAAAAGGCGAAAGCATAAATGCTTTACCTTAATTATTAAACTTAAACTTTCAATATGCTAAAATAAAGTTACAAATTTTATAGGTCAAGCACCACATAAACTAAGAGTATAGAGTTTCATTGAATTTTATGCCCAAGTCCATCCGTAAACTAACAGTAATAAAAATAAAAAAATTGAATGCATCAAGAATTTATCAAAGATCGTCTACTCAAAAGAGATATATATATATATATATATATATATATATATATATATATATATATATAATGAATAGGTTGATTGCTAGAATTTATTTCAACTCCATAATCATATAATTATAAGTTCAATTCTAAAAATTATTTTAGAAATATATTTTCATGATTTTAGTTTTGATTTTATATAAAAAGTCTCCGATAGAAATTGTTTTACTTATTTATATATTCATACTCATGATCTTTTCCATTATAAGAATCTATTCCATGATGAATACATATAAATAAAAATTGAATATAATTTTGATAAAGTTGAGGGAATTTATTTTTAATATAAAGTTAAGACTCATATTAATATTTTTATTATTTTGAATTCAACCATAATCAAAGAAAGATATAACTTTTATTTTATAGTGCAAGTAACGTCACACCTGAATTTGCTTACCTTTTCCCACAATCTCCATCCCTCTGCTAATTTACCGTTTTTTTTACCAAGATCGGAAGATGATTCCACACACAAAAATAGTGGGATCAAGTTCTAATTTTTTTCTTTTGTTTTTTTATCTAATTTTTTTTAAGTATTTCTAAATAATAGGTTCAAATAGTTATTTTTTTTGGATAAATTATATTAATTCTTAATTATATAATTCATTATTAAAAGAATATATATTTCAATGGCTAAAAATCTTTATCCAAAGATTAAATTATAGAAAAGAGAGGTAAAATAATTTTAAAAAAACAAAATATAAATAGATAGAAATTAGAAAAATGGAGATGAAGAATAAATTCATTATTCTTTGATTTATGTCGAGAGTTTGTAAGGGGTGTTGAGGGTTTAGCTCGAAAAGTTATATTAAAAAATTATTTTGAGTAGTTAAAAATTGAGAATCGCAACTAAATTTTTATTTAGATATGATTTTTGTGTAAAAAAAGGTAAGAGTCAAAATTTGTCAAAATGTAAATTTAAAATGAATAATTATTTTAAGTAGATGAGTAGTTTAAATAAGTTATTTTGATTGATCTGAAATGAATAATGAACTAAAAATGAATTGTTAAAAATAATGAAATAAAATGAAAAAGAAATCATAAAAACTGATTGGTAGGTTTTTCAAAAGAAATGAGTAAATCCTTCATTGATATTTTGAAAATTTACAGCAAAAATTTACATAAAAATTAAAACGTTCGTAGGAGCGAAGCAGATTTAAATATCGGAAAGAGCGGAGCGTAAATAGCTTCAAATTTACAACACCCAAACACACAGTAATAAACATTTGGTAATTCCATTCCCATCATCCAAATTTACAGCAAAAAGAGCTTCAAAATAAAACAAAACAAAAAAAAACGAGAATTATCCAGAAATTACAAGACAACAAGACTGGATATCCGAAATCGAAATCAAAACACCGAAAAACCACAAAGACATCACCGATATCTACAGATCATCAGGATTTGAATCATTTATTTCTGTGGTTTAAATAGAAATCAAGCAGAATCATCGGACTTGGGCGAGAGATCGGAGGTGGGGGAGGAAACGGCGGAGGAGGAGAGCTTGGAACACGGCAGCGATTCGGAGCGGTGGAGCCGGCACCGGAAGGAGCCGGGATGGGTGGTCGGAGAGCACAGGCACGTGCCTCTGGGCGAGCATGCGTGCCCGGACACGCCGTCGCCGTCGCCGGAAATTTTGGCGGAGGACGGGAAAGTGATTCTCATCTTGCCGTGGCCTGCCATTTTTTTGTATACCAATTTGGGGACACACAGACATGGGGCCTTTTTATATAGATCGGGACGTTCGTGTTTTTTTTCCAAATCTCTACCACTAGGATGGCGCCACGTGTTTACTGTTATTTTTGCCTTATCTGGAGAGCAACAATTACATGTGGACTGTATTGCACGCAAGTCACGTGACTCGCCATGTGCCATATTCTCTTTCCGTCACATGGCATCTTGCAGAAATAGTTCTAACAAAATTCAACCACCGTCAATATTTCAACTTATTGTTTTTTTTTTAAAAAAAAACAATAATTTTTGGATAGTTGATCATCCAACCGTTGATTATTTATTATTTTTTAAAATTCTCTTAACTATTAAACTATAAATTTGGGTTCAAACTCATAACCACAGAAATGAAATTAATTAACACTATAACTAACTGTACTACTAACTCTTATTCATTAAAAATAGTTTTGTAAAAATTATTATACATAAATAAAGTACACCTATTTTTTTAAATGATGAAAATATGGAAATGGAATATATGAACTAAATTATATTAAGAAATAATTATATATTTTATTATTTTTTTCGGTAAAGGAAGAGACTAGTTAAATTAGAAAATAATTATAAATATTATTATTTTTTAAAAAAATTAATAAATATAACCATTAATAAATATTATCATATAGTTTCTTATAATAGTGATATTATAGAGTATTTATATTAAATAATAATGATATATAGATATGTGTGTGTAATTAGAAGATTACATTTCTAATTTTTTTTTAATGATATATCATATAATTTCATTGAGACTCTTAATACCAATAATTTATTAATGTTATCGATAAACTAAAAGGTTATAAATTTAAATTTTTTAATCTTTGATCATTATTGAACTAAAAATATATATATATATCTTTAAAGAAATCTTCGATTGAGGATTTTTTTTTTTCCAACAAAAATTATAATATCACCCATTTAAAGATTATTGCACGTTTTGAAAATTACAATAACAAAAGATTATACTAAATGATATGGATATTGGTTTGAAGAAAAAAATATCATAATTGAAGTGATGGGATTGAAAGAAAGAGTTATCCAATTAATGAAATGGTGAAATACACTTTTCAAAATCTTCTTTTTAGTCAGCATACATATTGGATTAAAGATGATTTTGGTTTGATTTTTTTTTTTTTTTTTAAATAATCAAATCTTAGTTAAAATAAATGATGAAATTAGTTCAATTTTCATTTGGTACGATTTTAGTTTGTTTTCAGTTTTGGGCTTTGATTTCAATGTTCAGTTTTTAAATTTTTTTGTTTGATTTTCGAGTTTCATTTTACTAGCTAAAAACAACAATTTTCATAAGTAATATAATATTTTATAACATTTATTTTAATTTATATTTCACATCTAGATGAATTCTTTCATCAAATCTTAATACGAATATATTTAGATTTTCCTTCATATATATATATATATATATTAGTACAAGATGGAAGGAGACTACAAACCTTCGAAACCATTTCATCACCATCCTTTTTATTTAACTCTATGTTCATATTGATTCTTCATAAAAAATAAAAAATAAATTAAAATTTTTTTTTTATTTCAACCAACTTATTTTAATTTTCTAAAATATCAAATTAATTTATGTAAATTCTAAAAACGAATCGAATCAATTATATTGGTTTAGCTCGATTTAATTTCTTTAATTTTTGTTCTTCTTACCCCAATATGGGATACTCTTGAAATACTGATTACGGATAGAATTTTATGAGATGTGAGAATGTGGTCCAACTCCCGACTATAGTCTTGTGAGAAAAATAAATAAATAAAACATAAATTATTGTAGGGATAAAGTGGGACCATGCCCACTCTTCAAATTTTCTTCAAGGCCCTCCAACATTTTTAATTCCGTAAAGCGTTCCAATAATTCATGCTCTTTATAACATGTATATATATTATGGATCATATTATTGTCTCACTTTCGAAAAGTAGATAATTATCGAAACATTTATAAAATATATGAATTATATTTTTTCATTATCAATTGATATTGAGATGGATATTCATACTATATAATATAGTATAATAATAAAGTTCAAGATTGGTGAACCAGAAAAGCAGACTATCTTGAAGGTGTAACTTGTTAAGAATTTGGCATCGAAAAGTGAGGAGATTTTTTAATAATTTATAAAATAAATTGATTACTCTTTTCATTCTCAATTAATTTTGAGATAGATGTTTACATTATCTAATATGATATCGAAGTTCATTAAACTCAAATAGATAGTTAGTCTAAGAAATTACAATTGAGATTTGATACTATGTATATGTCAAGGATTAAATACGTGAACTACTCGAATTATTAAAATTAGTGAGAGTGAATGGAAGCAAACAAAAATGTTACTTCAATATGCTCTATAAAAAATTTCACATAATTGTTTCTAAATAATTAGAGAAACATAGAGGCATATGAGAAAATGAAAAATCACTTATAGTAATGAACTACGACTGTTGAGATATGTATTGAACGAATGAATGTCCTATAATTAATTAGTCGGGAGTCGTGCTGCTCGTTCAGCGAGCGGGTGTATATTTGTCGTTAGTTAATGAGTTTTATGTATTTTTGGTCTATTATCTGTAATAGGGTTTAACGAAAGTTCTTATATAAACTCAAATTAAACTCTAACTGCCCTACGATGTTTATTATGCAATTTCGTTCCTGTTAATAAAATCGTACCCAGACTAGCTAGCACAACATTAATGAATCACGTAAATTCTGTGTGTTTTTATTCTCTTCTGCATTTTCTTATTATTAGTTTGATTGTTTTATTGTCGATTTCATAACAACAACAAAAGTGAATGTAGCTTAACAAAACTAACATGCTTCAATTGCATTGAGATTCAAATCTCTTGAACTTAACAAAGTGATATAGGAGATGGCACATTGCAATACTTGTCGAACTATAGAGTTTGTTTGATAAAATAAAAATTTCCAAGAATCTATTGGTAAGCCTCACATTTTAAGATAAGAGGATAATTTTGGTATTTAACTGAGTGGACAACGTCTTCATTAATATGAGACTTTTTAAGTAATAACAAAAAAATAATAATTATGAAGCAATTTATATCAAAAGTAGAAAATATCATCTAGATGTGGAGATGGATTGTTATAAGGTAGATATTAATTATTGCTGAGTTATGTTGCAAAATAGTACTGATTTCAACTTTCGAACATGTCCCATTTTTGTCTTCATTAATTTTTATAAAATGTCAAGACCTCAACAAAATTTCATCAAAATCTCACTTGACCGATTATTCATTCTCTCTATCCTTCACGTTCACTTGTTTCAACAGCTTCAAATTAATTCTTCCATTTTTATTTTATTGTCAACGGCTTTGAGAGATGGTGCATGTATGGGAGAAAGAACATTAAAGTAGGAAAAATAGGTTGGATAAGAATTTTGCATTTAATGGGTGGGGTCCTTTTGTTTTTTTTTTTTTTTTTGAGTCCAAGTTTGAGAGAGAGGTGGCACGAACCCTATGTAGAGAGCTATTACTTTCAAATAATACAAGAGTCAAATATCGATTTCAAACTCGAACCCATATTAGTGGAATAGAAATGGATTAACATTGCCCCAACCATCAAAATGGAGTCCTATTGTATCCTTTCGTGTGAGTGGCAATTACGAATTTCCATTCGGCCAACAAGATATATCGATTTGTGGGTTAAACCATCCATTCTTTCGAACCAGGTCGGCTTTGGTCCAATTTTTTCGAACTTGAGTCGGCTTTGGGGCCAACAAATATATTTTTCAGCCGTATTTCCTTTTCATCGTTAAGGTCTGGTTTAGTCAATTTGCGTTGCGGTCTAGTTTATGGCCCCTTTGTATGGGAGATTAGAATGTTCTTATATGGTTTATTTTGATTAGTGAATGTTTGCTTGTTAGGAAAGAGAGAGAGCTTATTTTGTCTTATCCAGGCATCTTTTGATTTTTTATTTTTGAAAGCCTGCCGGTACTACTTTAACATATAATTTTTATTATTTAGTTCACGTTTGATAATAGTAAGTTTGTTTGATAATTAATTTTAGTTTTTTTAAAAATATTAAAAGAATTCCAAAAACTAAATAAATAGCTTTTAAAAATAAGTTTTTGTTAAAAAAAAGAAAAGAACAAGAATAAATAATAAAAAAACTAAAAAAATCAAAATAAAATGTGATATTGGAAAACAAAAGTTTGGTTTTTAATTTTCAAAAATATAAAACTTAAATAAGTTATCAAACATATATGATTTTTATTTTTTAAAGGCAAAAACCAAAAATTAAAAATTAAAAACAAAAAAAAAAACGAAATGATTATTAAATGAAACCTTAATATTTTCATTTTACTTGTATTTTTAAAAACAAAATTAAAATTTGAAAGCTAAAAAAAACAACAACTAAATTCTTGTTTGGGTTTAGGATTAGCCTACTTTCTTGAAGTAAGATGCAATCAATCATAAGTAGGGAATTTGAGTAAATGCATGTTTAAATTTCTAAATCTAAAATCAAAAATCCAAATAGTTATCAAACGGCATCTTCATAATCCATAATGTTACCTGTTCAATACTCGATTCTCAAATATTATGGATTCTCAACCAAACGATGTAAAGAGATAGTCAGAAAACAAGACTTAAATTTGCAAATGAAAGTTAAATTACCAAATAAAAAAGCTTAAATTATGTTAGGTGTAACAAATTAGGTGGGTGCAGAGATTGAAGCTTCTGGTCTGTTGTCTGCAAACATAGCAGAATCCGTCCTTTTCGAAATGGCCGAAACGGCCTCTTCGCAGTAAACAGTTCCTTTTTTTTTCTTTTTTGTTTGTTTGTTTTTTCATTTTCCAAGCACTAAAACCTGCATTCAAGGTCCCTCAAAAAAACAGCAAATCATCTTTTTCTTTAGTTTGTTTCTTGGATTCTTTTGTTCAAAACATCCATGTGAGTTTCAGGCAAAGTAGTCACATCTTACAAGAAACAAACACAACTCCCTCAGGTGAATACTCAAATATCATAATTTTGTCTCTTTTTCACCCACTTTTCCTTTCTTTTTTTTTCCTCTCAACAAGATTATAAATGAAATGGGATTTCTAGGAATATGTTAAAAGGCTACAACTTTGCTTCTTTCCCTGCCAGAAAATTCAACTTTTCCATTAACAACACAAACAAATGAAGAGAAAAAACAATTTGCAAAATCTAGATAACTTTGTGGACTGGTACAGAGGCGTGCAATGTTCAGACCAGTGCTTTGAGAAACTCATTACTTTATTCTTCTTCAAAACTACAGACAACATAGCTGTAAAGAGAGCCCTGGCATGATGACACTAACTCTAAACCAGCAATTGAATTGCATCACCATGAAGGTGATGTGCAGGGAGAACCAGAGGACGAAGATGACAAGCCATTGTTAGTGTTAGAATCACTCACTGAATTCCCCAGGGACCTGGCATCTCTCAATGTAACTGAAGAAGCCTCCGCTGGGAGCTTCTTCATCGGCATTAGAGGCAGTGTGTTCGGGAGAGAACGGATAGTACTTGAAGGAGATGCTACAATCTCATCTTCTTCAGAAGAACCACATGTTTCCAATCTTGAGGGAGAGGAATTTGGTGTTTCAAATGGGGTGTCTCCACTGCTTTGCCGGATTGCGTCGTTGTCGTAAATGGGGTTTGAAATGTACATGAAATGGTCACTGCCATTGGAAGAACTGTCATTGCAAGCAATGACAGGGCTTGATTTACCCTGAGCGCAGACTTTAGGAAGGGAAAGATCAGGTGATGCTGAGATAAAGGGTGTTGGCGGGCGGGATGGAGTGGAAATCAAGCCGATTTGATGAGGGCTAAGGGGTGATTCATAGGTGACAATGTCGATAACTCGATGAAGTTGAGAGCTATGGCTTTTTGCTTCAACAACATCTACATTGTTGTCTTTAACACAGGGAACAGAGGGGAAAAGAAAGTTTCTTGGAGCACGAAGAACACCATGAGCATACAAGCTGCTGAGAGAAATGGCTGGTCGGTTGTTGTCCCTGGAAGGAGCTGAAGGTAGAGACCGGGAAATGTTTGTGGCGGCTATGGCGGGGTTGGTAGAGGAGTTGGAGGTGGTGGTGGTTGGCGGTGCAACTCGAAGCCTACGGCGACGGAGTAACAAAGAGCAGTAGAGCTCGGCGAGCAGCACAAGAATAAGGCCCAACACAATGGCAAGGCAAACCACCATTATCAGTGTAGCTCCCAGTATCACCTTGGAAGTTCCCTGCATTTTTCCCTGTGAAGCTCTCTTTCTCTGAATCTCTATGAAGTAGTTGAAACTTGAAGGGAAGGCTGTAAATATGAGGGTGGGCTAATGGAAGGAGAAAGAGGGGGTTTTTTTTTGGCGGGAACTATTCAGTAACATTGGGTAACTATTTATTTGTCAGAGGGAATCTAATGAGGAGAGGACTGACGAATGGGAAGGCTTTTATGTTCCGTATCTGAGATGGAGGATCCACACTTTCAGACATTCGAGGTCAAAAAGGTCTTTTAACAACAAACACAGTTTTCCACCATTGAAAAACCACCTTAGCCTAAGAATGGTCAAATGTCACTGTTTCAATGATGTTAAATCTTTAAAATAAAACCAAAATGTGCAAGAATATAAGTTTGGCTTTGGTCCCAAGCCAGATAGGGATGTTTATGGGAGTGAAAAATTTGGGAGCAAGATTCATTTTTTAAAAGAAAAAGAAAAGTTGTTTGTTTTGAATGAATAAATGATGGGGGTAAGCAGGTAAGCCTAAAAAGTATGAATCACACTACTAGCAATCTCAACTTGGGAATGGGGTGGCAAGCAGGGTCGGATCTTACATTTGGCTATTAACATCTGTATCATTTGAAAATTTGAAGTCATACAATTGCTATTACTGGTTAACACTTAACAGTATAATTCTTCAAAACCAATGTTGACTATAGGAGGATGGAGGATATAGGAGATGCATGTAAACCTCAAAAGTACGAATCATGTACACTGCAAGGGCTATACACAATGAGAAAAAGGTAAAAAACTTCGTGTAAGAGGCTACCGAAAGAGAAGACACACTCGGAATGATTGATTATGGGGGCACATCACCAGTTCCCAGGCAATCACAACATATGGAAAGTGTAATACAACTTGTCTACCTTCCCCTCAGGGCTGCAAATCGGGCAGCCAAGTCATCGTAGTCAGGCAACTTAGGATGAACATGCTTAGCTTCACTTAATCGATCCGGTTGAAAGGAAGCAGCCCGAGTAAATACTTTTGTTGCTTCTGATGGACCTTGATGATGTTCACGAGGAAGGGAAACTGATCGGGCTGGTGGAGGAACTGTGTCTGGCTGCTTATCAGCCCCGTCTCTGCTCATTAGATTCAAAGGAGACTTAACAGGATTAGTAAGATGATTTTTAGGCTTCCTTCTCATCTTTCCTGGTTCATATGTTGAGGGTTTCTTACTGTAATGTATCAAAAGCTTGTCCATTATCATTTCTTCTTCGTCTTTTTCATTCTCCTCTTCATCAACCAAAAGCTGCAAGCCACGTTTTTCGTCCCTTCTTCGACTGCTTCTTGACTTCCTTCTCACTGTTTGAATGTCATCAGCATTGTCATCAACTGAATGACTGGACCGTGGCTTATGGTGCCTTCTTCGTACCGATCTTGGTTTTGGCAGAACATCAGGAGGTATTCCAGCACCAAAGACATGATCCATCTCACCACCACGACTATTTGCCCTCACAGGACTAGTAACCTGCCTCTCCTGATTAGAATGGTGTGGTTCTAATCGGATAACACCTGCAGTCACTTCTGACTTGACATGCTTCTGAGGATCTGTCGAGACGCAATTGTTGTCAAAGCCTGTACGTGATGATTCCAAATGGCCCCTATCCTTATGATCCTTCCTTCTAGAGTTGGCTTTTACGTATGGAGGAGGGAGGGTACTGTTGTAGCTGGGTTTCAAATTATGATGTTTATCCTCCTCTGTCCTACCTGGTAATTCTGCATATCTATTGCCACCGGTATGAGTATTGTCAAATATTGATTCTTTAGCATCACTCTTAAATGGCAAACCTCCTCCATTGTGCCCAATATGGGCATTACCAGCTGATGGCTCTTTAATGCCACTCTTCAAATGCAATCTTGCACCAGTCAGAGCAACACCCGGATTATTGTAAGGCGAAGACTTCAAGTAATTTGCAATTGTCGGTTCTCGACCATTATGCACAACTAGTCCATCATCTGCATCTCCCAACACTTCACTCGAAGAAGAACCGCCCATTCTGCTCGTCCTAAAAGCAGAGCCCATCATTCCGTTTCTAGCTTCATGCTTACTACTAGGAGCAAGATTTGGATTATTGTCAGGTGAGGACTTCAAGTAATCTGGAATAGTCCGTTCTCTGCCATTGTGGCCTAATGGTCCATCTGCATCTCCTAATACTTCACTTGAAGAGGAACTGCCAATTCTACCAGTTCTGGGGCTACAACCCACTGTCCCATTTCTAGTTTCATGCTTACTAACTGTTGAATCTTTCTTCTTTCCATCATGATTTATACGGCCATCAAATTTTAAGTTTGCCTCTTCTTTGTCATATACTCTCTTCTCATGTCCATTTCCGGGTAACTCTTGTCTAGGCAACTTGAGTACTTTTCCTCCTGAAATGGTGTTATCAGGGGGATTGACAAATCTGTGCCTGCCATTTGCATGCTCAAATTTTTCTTTATGTGATACACCATCCCTCCCCACCCTTGGATCAATTTCTTTAACACGAGCAGGACTCTTTTCTACTGCAGCATTGTGAGACCCAAAATCTTTAGGTAGGCCCTGCAAAAGTTGGAGACGGAAAGCTCATGTATAGGGAAGATCTAACTAATTCCAATTTCCCAATACATGTAGAGAATTATTATATATGGTAATTAAACTGCTGCTAAGGACCAAAGACATCACTCAACTGAAAATATTACATAATTAGAAAGCTGAAACGTTCACAGGTTCAATCTTGTTTCTTGCATGTTGGGAAGTAGTAAAATAAGGAAATTAGGTAAGCACCTGAGTTTTGGCTGAGGGAGTGGACATTCTCTTCTCAAAACCCACAGAATCCCACTTGATTGAAAATTCCAATGCTATTTCTTGCAATAGCTTAACTCTCTTCTCTATGGTGGAAGGCTTGGAGGCTGAATTCTCAACAAACTACAGAAATAGAATCACTGATGAGTCCCTCCATTAAGAAAGATTCAACCATTCAGGAAACCAGAAGTTGGTTGATTGGGTGTTACCTTTCGATTCTCCAGATGATCCAACGAAGTCCCAAATCTCTCCTGAAAATTTTGCCTTAGCTCACGCAATTCTGGCAAATCCGAAAATCTAGCAGCGGCAAACATCAAAGATGCAACAGCCTCGCAACATTCCTCAGGGCATTCCCTGCAAAAATGATGAACATAGAAGATCAGACAAAGATAATCTATTCAATATAAAATCAGAAACCAAATTTGTATAATGATATGGTCTCACAATGGTAAGACAGTATGAAGTTATATACGTGATTTGGATTGATATAAAGGTATCCTCCCCTCCCAACTAATAAGATATCCAGCAATCCAACTCCAAAAATCAATCCTTCTATCCATCCATAATCCGTGTTCATCATGAATGCCAGACACATAAATTAATATTATCAGATGATAGAAACACCCAACAGAAAACTACATATAGCACAAAAGAATGATGTTTCTCATACTAATGTTCAGGACCAAAAAATCCAAATGCAAATCCAAAAGCTCGCGCTGAATACATAGAATCACAAGCATCGATATGATGTACTGGAAATTCAATCAATTTGTCTTCCCTAATCTTCGAATTCTTCTGTATTATCATTATTCTTATCTCAAAAAAGGGGGCATCCACAGTACTAATGCCAAGTTTAAAACGCAGACAGTAGTACAATAAGTAAAGAGAAGTACAAAAATAAGGTTATCCATATGGGTCTCTAGTCACAACATACCTCTGCTTTTGCATGATCGATAAATGTTTCAGCACAGTATCACATGATTGCTCCACGAAATCATAACAGGAACAAATCGTCAATTCAACTAGAAGCCCCTCAGCCTGTTATAAACAGCACAGACACAAGCAGAAGCAACAATTTCTTTAAGCAAATAACCACAATAATTGGCATAACATAACAATCAGAGAAAAAGAAATACAATCCACACTGATCAACAAAGATTCTAAATCAAAGAACAAAAACAGAATTGGAAATTGTTAGGTTCATGGTCGCATTCTAAGAACATTAAAACGTTTTTCAGTTCCAACACACGAAAAAATACAAAAGAAAAATTACCCTTCCATAAGCATTAATGTCAAGCCCATTTGCAAGCAGATCAGCAATATCCTTCTTCAGAAATTTCAGAGTCGCTTTCTTCTTCCTCCGAATCACATCGATCCGAGTTTTGGTCAATTTAATTAGGGATTTGCTGTAAAATTCAAGAAAACAAAAACAACCCTAAATTAAGCTATCAAAACTGAAAAAAGAAAACCCACATTGAAGATAAGAAAAACAGATCGGATTTCATACCATTTGGATGAAAATCCCCGGCCGAGAATCCCATCCAACATTTTCCGATCTGAAACTTCCTTTCACACTCTTTCAAGCAATCGATCTCAGCCGTCAAAATTCCATCAGAAAAGCTTGAAGCTAGAGAGAGAAACAGAGAAGAGATGGAGAGAGAAATAAGGGTTTGAGCAAAATGGAAATTATAGAAAAGCTGAAGAAGACGACGAAAGCTATCAATAAAGCCAGTCGAGTGAGCCGTTCACTTTTTCAAATATTTCTAAAAACACAAATTACTCATTTACGAAACTACCCTCACCTTTTGTGGAAAAGACACGACACCTCACTAATCCAAGCCTCCGCATTTTAACGTTGGAAGGGTAGATTCGGAATTCCAATCTTCATCTCGGACCTGCCGTATAAATCGGCGGTAATGAGGAAAAGAGAGAGATCGTGGCCGTTGGATGGAATGACTTTTTCATGTGACTGATGCTTGACAAATGGGTTTATAAAAAACGGCGGCGTTTTGGTTTTACGTGCTGAGCTGGAGCGCAGGTGTTTGGGTGTAATTTTGATTATTAAAAGTGGCAATATAAATTTGGATTATATTTTTGCGCTTTTTTTTTTTTAATTTTTATGCGTTAGGTCAGCCACCACTTAAGTTAACGACCGTTATAACGGTAATTCATTGACGACATGTCAGCTGCTTATGGTCGTGTTGTTGGTTGTTTTGACGTCGTTTTGAATCAAACGACACAAGATTCCAGCTGTTGGGAGAAATTGAATGGGCTGTCTTTGAGGGTGTTTGTTTATGGGGGGATTTAGTTTAATGAATTATTTTGAGTATTTAAAAATTTTGAATTATAGATAAAAATTGGTTTGAATGTGATTCAGATAGAGTCAAAAAAAATTTTAATTTTGATTTAAATGAGTAGTTAAAAAGAAATCATTAAAAATGAGTGATTAAAATTAAATTATTTGATTGAAATGAAATTAATGATTAAAAATGAGTGGTTATAAATAATTGAATAGATATAAATGAATTATTAAAAATGAATAGTTAAAAATTATGTCTAGTAGATAATAAATTTTTTAACTAAATCCTTCTTAAATATGTCAAACAAGCAATGCCTATATGTGTAATTTCAACCCAAAAATGCCTCTTTTTTCTCTTTTTCTTTTTTTTTTTTTTAAAAACAAAATAAATACTAAAAATAACCTTTTGAATTTGACGAATGAGTGATAACATCCAGAAATCTAGAAACCTAAATCGAAAGAAGTTCACTAGCGATAAATTAACTAATATTGTGCCTTACCCAAAAGTAAAGCAATCTTATTTGGTGTCATTTTATTCTCAATTCTAGCGAATGTAATAGGTTTTTGGGGCTGTTTTTTTGGCATATTTAGGTAGAATTTATTTTTAAGATTTATTGATTCTTCCTTGAAAACTTACCTCCAAATAAATTTTTATTAATTCCTCATTTTTATTTAAATAACTCTCGTTTATAATCATTCATATATAACTACTCAATCATTTTTAACCATCCATTTTTAATCATTCGTTTCAAATCAATCAAAATAATTTATTTTTAACTATTTATTTTTAATCATTTCTTTTTTAACTGCTAAAAACAATTACTCATTTTAAATTTACATCTAAATTAGGCTTTGACTCTAACTCATCTATACAAAAATTACATCCAAACGAGTTTTTGATTACAACTCTCGATTTTTAATTACTCAGTATAATTCATTAAGCTAAATCTTACCTAAATATGTCAAACAAACACCTCCTTGTAGAATCATTTTCAAATTAGCTTGGGTAATTATATAAAACACAAGCTTTTCATATACATCATACGAGAACCTTAAAATGTTTTGTACCGACAAAATAAGGTATGTGTGATCGATAATTCATTTTTCTTGAGTACATAGGTACAATCGTGTAAGATAAAAAAAAATAACTTACAACAATGAAAGTGCAATGAAATAAAGTCTATACTATGACATGCTAGTTAAGGTATGTTGATGTATGATACTAAACAATTGTTTTCCCTTGCTTTTAATGTAATTGAAGAAATCCCAAAAGATTTAGAATTTTTTTTAAGGGGTTCTTTAATTCATCTTAAAAAACAACAACTTATATCCATTTTATGTGGATCCAGACGTGATCTTTGCAATGGTAGATGGGTTGAGATTTATAGTTATAAAATAATTTAGGCACCTTGTCCTTGCTACACAAATAAAGTATATTAAAAAAATGGTAGACCATCTAATTAAATTCTTAGTGGGAAATTTTTTCAAATAGCACTTTAATTCATGGTGGCAAAGTTTTATATCAACCCACTCCATATTTGAAGAATCCATCATGTGTGGAAGAGAATTGTGGGGCTACCCAATTTCATATATATATATACTATTTGGAATAAAAAGAAAATTAAGAGAAAGTATCGGAGGTGATTTTGGTTTGATTTTGGTTTGATTTTGGAGAGTTTCCAAATATTAGATCCAAATTGAGGTCCAATAAATGACAAAACTATTGGTTTTGTTTCATTCAGTTTGGGTTTGGTTTTAGTTTGATATTTGCTTTGATTTTAACGAGGATTTGATTTAATTTTGAGTTCGATTTTCAGAATTTTTTTACCCACCAAAAACAATATTCCTCATAAAATAATAAAATATTTATAATATTTTTGCTTCATATTTCATATATAAATTGGTTTTTCTATCGAATCTCAATATCAATATATTTTCGTTTTCCTTTATTATTATACACTCGATTAGTTCGGTTAAATATTTATTGTTCTATAAAAACCGAACCGAATCGATATATTTTGATGTTTTAAAAATATTTTGACCCATTGATTTAATATTATACTAAAAAAAATAGTATTGGTCCATTTAATCAATTTGATTATTCGGTTTCATCGGTTTTTTATAATTTTTTTCTTTCACCCTAGCAAGTATACCAAAAGGTAAACTACTATGTTTATCTTTAGTTTAATTTTCACTAAATTTATTGGCTATATTTAGTTTGAAGTCCTCATTTTGTAATATTTGGAGCAAGAGAATCAAATCGATGAAGATAATTCTTTTATTTATATTTAGGTTATCAAAAACTATTCTTATATAATCATTTGTTCCTTAATCGTATGTATAGGTTGCACCCAATTCTTACCTAATAACAAGAGATTTTACAATTAAACTCACTTATAAAACTTAACCTCCAAAGAACTATGCCTTGAAAACCCCAAGATTTAATCAAGGAGGGTGCTCCTTAGGAACATTCCCTCTATAACACTAACACTCATATAACCATTTTCAATCTCGATTACTAATATTGTTATGAAAACGACAATCAACAAGTAATAGAAAATAGAGAAGAAACAACAAAAAAATTTACCTGGTTTACTAACCTTGTGTTAGCTAGTCCACGGGTGGAGAGGGAGACAATTTTATTAGGAAGAGGTGAAAGACATAATGAAATCATAAGGGATTAGAGTTTTAATTCGAGTTTATATAAGCACTCTCATTAAAACCCTATAATAGACCTAAATACATAAACGACCCGTGTACGAAATAGACACGCCAATACATAACTCGTTTATGAATCGAGGGTGTTGCCCTCAAACCTCACGCAAGATTCCTAGGCTAACTAATCACAAGACATTAAACCGTTCAAGATATATTTCAACAAATATTTATTACCTCAAAATCGCTACTCATTCTCCTCTTAATCAAAATTTGATTGCCATAATCATTCATATACTTCAAATATGGATAATGTTTTTTTCATAATTATTCTTGCATCCAAACATATAATCATTATATTCCACCCATCCAAACACCCAAACACATATAGTTATTCCATAATATTTATTTTCTTAGCATATTTCTCGTACCTATAATTCAATTCAAAAACTGTTTTAGAAGAAAAAAGGAAGCGTTCTATGAAATCAATTAATATGATTGCGTGTTCTTGTTGGCTTTATCATTGAAATATTTTAGAAATGGAAAAGAATGTAAGCGACAACTTAAAACACTGAATTTTTTTTTTTTTTTTTTTGAGTACATAGTGGGGGAAGGGGGACCAACAAACCCTATATAGAGGGCACAACTACTCTCAAATAATATGAGAGTCAAATACCGATTTCCGGGCTCGAACTCGTAACCGTGGAGTTAAAACATTGAATTGAATAATAAGAAATAAAATAACCAATTCACTAACATTGTTGTATAATAATTTATTAGCAGACACGTAATGTTTCATTCTTTATACGTTGTAACAAAACAATAGTACATTAGCACATGGTCGCATGAATCATATTCTCTACTCCAATTTACACATTCTTATTCCAACATATTATTCTTTTAAAAGGGACAAATAGAATAGTTTAAAAATAAGAGAAATGGCTTTATTCAGAAGTCTATGATGCAATGTTCATAAAATAGTGAAAGAAATTTGAATATTTAAATTGGGTAATGGATGGGTTATCTGAAATAAAACAAAGAATGGAAGACACAAAGGTGGAGCATGCGTGTCCATGTCAGCATAAACGACCGACCAACCGCTAAATTTATCCTATAAATTATTGATTTTTTTAGTTCAACAATAATTGTTCGGACGAAGATTTAAGATCTTTGAATTTGAATCTAAATTTATGACCTTCTAGTTCATGATCAAACGAATGTCCTTGAACTATTTCTCTCATTCAAATATAGAAAATAATACTATTGTGTTTCCCAGAAAAAAGAAATAATACTAATGAATTTGCTAGAGAGAAAATAATGTTAATGTCTATATTTTTTATAATCAAATTAATGTTAATGTCTGTGAAGCTTTTGGTCGTCAAGTCCACCACTTTGTATGATTTAGACTTCGGTGAGATTCACAAAATGACTACTCCTAATCTTTTTAATTTAACGTTAATTCTGGTTCGGTCAACATCATTTCACTTTCCACCCAAACCTTCTAATAATTTTGACTTAAATTATAGTTTGAATACGTTTATAAAAATTTAACGTCAATATTTCATCATTTTTTTAAATAAAAAAATAGGACTTTTTTAAACAATTTGCAAGTTCATGATTGTTAAAAGAATAGGTAGCTAATGATCATCTCACTCAACAATATTTTATTGTTAAATAAATATGCAGCTAATCTTTAGAATGAGAGATTATGAAGATATAGAAATCATGGGGAAAAAAATTCGATTAAAAAAGTACATATATCAACAAATTGCACAAAATACACCTTTTTTAGTGGTTCAATAATAAAAACTTCACAACTTGAAGCAATTCTAGAATAGATGACCTTTAGGGTGTGTTTGGGCCCCGTTTATGTAAACGGCCGTGTTGGTTATAATAACCTAACCGATGTTTTTCCCACCGTTTATTATAAACGATAGTTACCTAAAACTCTGTGCATGTTTATCTAAACCAACGTGCTCGTTTATCTAAACATTATATCTATTACTTTTTGTTGCATAACCAACCTCTCAAATATCGTTTATCATAATCTCTATTATAATAACTTACCCCTCAAACATTATTTATAATAATCCACTGTTTATCATAACCCACCGTTTATCATAATCTTCCATCTATTATATAACCAAACCGGTGCTCCAAACACACCCTAGAAATTGTCCTAAAAAATGTGAGAGGAGATCGAAGGTTGAATTCATATTTGAAATCTCAGTCTAAATATCAGGCCTAAGACGATACATAAACATAATCTCTTACACCTCGTTTGGCAGCTATTTTATTTTTTATTTTTGAAATTTAAGTTTACAATAACTACTTCATCTTAAATTCATTCTTACTTTACTTTTAAAACCAAACTAAAATTTAAAAACAAAAAAGTCATTTACAAAAACTTGTTTTGGTTTTGAATGACATACTCAATAGAACATAAAACTGAAAATAAATTCAAAAGTAAAAGAATGAAAAACAAAATATAATTATCAAAAGGGCCTTAGTTTTTCAAATCTCTTCAACACCAAGCATTTTTCATGAACCAACGGTCAATGATGGTTCATGGCTTTGATGGTTGTCAAAGCATTTTTCCTTTCTCAATATTCATCTCGTTTATAAAGAGCCTAAAACTGTAAAACTCCAATCAAAAGATATTCAAAAAGCGTATCAGTATTAAGATGAATTAATCAGAGAATATGGTCGATTAGACGAGCAATTAAAGAAGGGCAAAGTGGGGGAGTGGACACACAGCACGAACAAGAGTGGCATTTAAACCAATGACAACAGAGAAAGCAACAAGCATAATAATAATATCATTTTATTGTAATTTTCAGTCACAATGGAAGTAGTTTTCGAAAAATAACCTTCAAAACAGTGCTTCAATGGCAACACAAAGGCAGGAAAAGCTCAAAAAGTTGTGCCCTTTTCATCTTCTTCTTTCTTCACCAAAAGCACTTCAAAAAGTTGACAATAAAATGGAATAGGTAGTTTTCTTGGTCAAGCAACTCATGACGAACCAATCTCTCAGAAATCATATGCTGAGGAAGAATGTCACTGTAAAAAAGCAAGGTCGAGACAGAAGCTGCAGGCTGGACAATTAGGGACAGTAGCAGCCTTACCAGTGACCTGAACAGAAATGGAGTAAGATTCTGCCAACAAAAAGGAAACAGAGAAGGTTCCTTGTTCAATACCCGACGGTTGAGGATATAAAAAAAAACTCACCCCAGTATAGAATTCGAACATGTAACCTCATAATTACTGAGCTATGTTGTTATGAAACGAACAAGTTGAAGTTGATAGTACATACCATGAGTTGAATAAGAGAGGAAGCCAAAGAAGATTCTCGGTAGATGGATGATTCTTCAATAGAGAGAAGGCGAGAAAGGCGGTATGTGATAGAAGCTGCAAATCATCAACTGCTGAAACTGGGACCTGCGCACTTCCAAAATTTCTGGCGAGGAAATCAAGTTTAACTTAT
The DNA here is from genome assembly GCA_036507275.1 of Sicyos edulis. Taxonomy (NCBI): domain Eukaryota; kingdom Viridiplantae; phylum Streptophyta; class Magnoliopsida; order Cucurbitales; family Cucurbitaceae; genus Sicyos; species Sicyos edulis. The sequence continues at coordinate 5,701,630 of CM071853.1, forward strand.
ATCCACAAGAAGTTAGTTCGCAACCAACGAAATTATAAAGTTGGGAATCTTTTTCAAGTACTACTTCTATTGTGCATTCTCCAAAGTGAGAACCGCAATATAGTATATATACTATATAGAAAATTGTTAGTTACAAAGTCAAAGGCTACATAAATCCAACCCCAATTGTTTAAAAAATGATTCAGAGTGCAAGAAGAGTAGATTAGAATAACTGATTCTGTAAACGTGCACAATACAGATTCATACGAATAATGATATCATACAATCACCTGTCGTTTAGCTTTTGCTAATACTGATGGGCCCTTTAAGAAGAGGTAAGGCTTTTTCTCTGATGATTAATAATTGCATTAAGTCACATTCCTGGAAAACAACAAGGAGTTGCATTCAATGAAAAAAAAAATAGAGATTAATTGTAACCAATCATTCTGGGATTTGTCTTATTATATCGTGAGAGGCCCTCATGATATCATGCTGCAGCTTCTAGAGATCTGCTCAAAACAACACTCAAATATAGAGATGGACTATACTAGCATTCAGACAGGAAATCAAAGACAAGGCATATCATATCATTCATGATAATTATTCGTAAAACACATAGCCTAAAGTGCGGGTTTGAAACTCGAGAATAGAAAATCCTAAAAAGATTTTTAATTTAATATAGAATTGCAATATCAGTAGTAGCACCAAACATGTTTGGTTTGAGGTCGACTAATTTAGCTCATCATCCCCTTGGGATTTCTAATGCTTTCAGCCTATCAAAAAACAAAGTGAAGATGGAAACGGGGGAAGGAACTCAAGAATGAATTCATCAAAAGACTACATCTACTTCTCAGGCTCATCTGGGGTTTCCTTGTCGGGATTTTCCTCTTCTTCCTCTTTCTTCTCTACCTCCTCCTCCTCGTCTTCCTCGGGGGGATCACATGGTAATGGTGGTGGCAACGGTGTTTTCATGGGGCTAAATTGAGGAAAGATATCTGGTCTACGACTTGGCTTAGGCCTCTCCCACTCCTGCAACCAAGTAGTCAAGAAGCATTCAACCAAAGAACAGCAGCTATAATCTCTTCAGGCACTTCATAAACCATACATAAATTTTCTTACTAACTAAGCTTAGTTTGTCAGGTAAGAACATCAAAATTTTCATATTAGAAACTGAAAGGACCACCAAACATGCACCCTAATAGGTTATTCATGAATAATCTATGAACGTAACGGTTTCATATTTATTTCCAGGAGCATTAGAAGTAGAAAACCGGTAACAGTACATGAAACAAACTAAATAAACAGATATCCTGCCTGTCAAGCCAGCAACTATAATCCCCACCCCACACCCCCAAAACTGAAAAGGCAAGGAACTAAACTATTAAATTAAGCGACATTCGTGAGGGTTTGCAAAATCTTCTTTCAATCTCATTAACAAGTAACAACTACAGTGGCATCAACCAAGTGCAGGAATGAAAACGATAAGAACTATCACAGACATGATGAATCCACACAACTACGGCCCATTCTTACAAAATCTGTGACAGCAGCAATAAGCAAACATTATGATGATCGATGCCCCTTGTCTGAAGACAAATATAGCCCATTTTATATACAAGTAACCAAAACAAAGAACAACCCAACAAGACAACTCATGGATAAGCCTTTTAAACAACCTTCAAAGCTAAAACTGAACAATAAACCAATCAAATCCTAAGAAATGCTCCCATTATCCACCCTACCTAATCAAACAATACACTGGCAAAGCAACAAGTCAACTGGGAGCAAAAACACTAAAATCCCATGAAAAATACAAGCCAAGAAACAGGAAACAGCCAAGTAAGATAAAAATGAACGTTACAATTGGGAAATCGAGAGGATTGCGACGAGTAAGCTTCTCTTCATCGGGGGCCATTCGGACCACATGGCGCCCCGTTCTCCTTCTACCCATTACCAAATTGGAAGTCGAAATTGGGGTTTTAGGGAAAGAACATCTGCAGATACAGCAGCTATGGGTTGAAGACGATGAAGAAATTGGTAAGATTAGGGTTTTGGAGCTGAACACAGAAATCGACGCCATCATCTTCCGGCTCCGCCTCGTCGGGTCGGGTCTGGCCTGGTTGATTCCACCAGAATCGAATAGCCGCCACAACAGTGACAGCCTCTTATTTTCTGGATTATCTTTTCAAATTATGAAATTGCTCTCGCCATTCTGAATTATCTCAAATTAATTCTGACTTTTTATTTACTACTTCAGTCTTTTTCTTCTTTTTTTTCTTTTTTTTTTTAATCTCTTCTATATTTTAAATAAGTTTATGTAGCAAATGCCAATACACTAGATTTAGAAGTTATGATTTGAATTGATCTCTCGAACTGTAGTTTGATTTTTGAAAGAAAAAATTATCATATCCTATCATACTATCTTAAAAGGGAGTTTAATGCTTTTTCAAAAAAAAAAAGGGAGTTTAATGAGAAAATCATTTTTTTTTTACAATTTTGCCCTTATGCTATATTATACATTTTCAAATATGTCATTATTTTTTTCAAATTATTAAAATCTTATAGTATCTTAAAGCTAAAGAAATATAAAATCAAATAAAGATCTTTAGATTTTTTTTTTCAAATTTAGGGAAAATCTTGGTTCAGCTTATTCTATAAATACCAAAAACTTATTATTAGTTAGTAAAATCGCATAATATCTTCAAATTAAATAGGTATAAAATCAAATAAAAATTTTAAGTTTTTTTTTTTCAAATTTAAAGAAGATCTTGGTTCTAGCTTTTTCTATAAATACCACAAACTTATAATTCTTCCTTATTTTTTTTTCAATGTATGATGTATGATCGAGTCATACTATCTTAAAAGGGAGTTTAATGCTTTTTCAAAAAAAAAAAAGGAGTTTAATGAGAAATCATTTTTTTTGACAATTTTGCCCTTATGCTATATTATACATTTTCAAATATGTCATTATTTTTTTCAAATTATTAAAATCTTATAGTATCTTAAAGCTAAAGAAATATAAAATCAAATAAAGATCTTTAGATTTTTTTTTTCAAATTTAGGGAAAATCTTGGTTCAGCTTATTCTATAAATACCAAAAACTTATTATTAGTTAGTAAAATCGCATAATATCTTCAAATTAAATAGGTATAAAATCAAATAAAAATTTTAAGTTTTTTTTTTCAAATTTAAAGAAGATCTTGGTTCTAGCTTTTTCTATAAATACCACAAACTTATAATTCTTCCTTATTTTTTTTTTCAATGTATGATGTATGATCGAGATTTTGTTCGGATTAGGATCGAGTCTTAGCATTGGTGCACGCGGGAGCGGTTGTCGTCGAAGGTATTAATATCAAATGGGTCAATGGCGCAATAATTTTATTGTTTGGTTACTATCCAGCTCAACACTAGCATCACAGTTTCGATCCCTAGAATTGGTATTTGTCCCACTCCGATATGTACTCAAAAAAAAAATTGTAGGTGACCACCATAAATTGAATTCATTACCTTATGCACCCCAAAACACTCTATGACCAATTGAGCCACTCCAGGATGGTTTTCTATAATTATTTTCTAAACCATTAAAATGCATGGAAACTTTTATATTCCTATAGGTTTTAGTCGTACATTGTGAGCTGAGGTTTGGTACTTTTGGGCTCAACCATTTGAGTTTGAATTTTCATAACTTTGGACCTAATCCTTTGAACTTGGAATTATAGGTTGAGTTATCCTTGGACTTTTTTTATTTTGGGCCCAATTGCAATATGACCCAAATTGATCAAATAGATTGAAAAATGGTAAGAATTATCTACTTTTTTTTTTAAATAAATCATCAAATGTTTATTTATTATTATTTTTTTTTTTTGCATTTAAATTCACGTCTACTTGAAAGTGAGAGAATTTTGCTCCCTACAATGTTCCTCCATATTCTACAAATCTACTTAATTAATAATCAATATTATTTTAAAATTTAAATTGGGATGCATGTCCATTTACAATTTGAGTAAACTTCAATAACATGATTTCAAGTCTCTAAGGAGTGACATCATAGTTAAAAGAGTTGAGTTTTAAGGATAGGGGAGGGGGAGAGACCACACATCATAAGGTAAATATCAATATTCAAAATTGAAACCGTGTTCGTAGTATTAAATTAAATTACCACTAAATAATGATATCTACATTTTTTGTAACCATTCCACAACTTCTACTTACTAATTTTAGGTTTAAATTAATATAATATTATTTATAAATAGTTTTGACAACAACAGTTCGATTTTGTTTTTTTTTTTTTTTTTTTTTTTTTTTTTGCTGAGATGGCCGTTGGACATACTTCAGGTGGAATCTTAAAAGGAAAAGTTTCGGTAAAAATAGAATTCTTTGAAAGATGAGCTAAGCTTTCTAAAATTGAGTCTTGGATTTGGAAAGAAGTTTTGTATATGTAAAGTTGTGTGGAATTTTTTCATAAACTTATGTCATGAATTATTATTCTTATTAATTTTCAACAACAAAGCACTTACATAACTTTCACATGACAATAATGATACAATACGTAAATTGAAGAAAAAATATGTGTAACTTACGATTCAAATAGATTACAAGCTCAAATTCTCAATTATTGTTGACTTAAAAAAAAAATCAACTTTGCATTGTAAATAAATATGAATACGGATATGGTACTTGGCACCCAAACGATTCATGTATGATAGTGTATGAGAATCACATTCTTTATTCTTTATGTCTATATATATTAATAAAAAAAAACAATATGACGTTATATTAAAAACTACTTTTTTTTGTTGGTAAAATTACAACCTGATTAAGAATTTTAAATGATCAATTTATACCATGATTAAAAACTATAAATTTTGACTATATGGGTAGGTGTGGCCGTAAACTAATTTAACTAAAATTTGATTATGAGAATTGGTATTTGTCTTTTCTCCTCCGATTAAAGTCTGAAATTATTAACCATTAGCACGAACGAATATTTAAGGGTTTAGAGTTCAAAATTCATTATAGAAACCAGACAATTCCAAGGAGGGAAAAACTTAAAAATAAAGGATGTGTCCATAAACAAATAGAAAAAGAAATGTGATGATTGAGTGAAAAGTAAGGTCTCTTATTTGGCAGACTAATTTCCAAATCATCCAAACAAACATCTGGCCCCCAACGTTTCTAATTTACCAAACATGACCCACGCCACTATGTCTAATTCCAATTTCACCCCATCATTCTCAAACAAATTAATTGAATGTGTCCATTTCAGGACACATTCTCAATTATGTGTATCATTCTAACCTCACCCATCATACATATACACTCTATTCTTAACACTATTACAACTACAATATTCAATTTCTCATTTTAATATGATGTTGTTTTGAGAAATTTTGATGTAATGTCTTCATTGCAACAAGAAATTAGAAAAATTGTTCTTGTTATCAATGATCTTTTTCAAATATGTTATTATGGACACTCTATGAGGTTGAAATATCAATAGAATCAACGTAGAAATTTCAATCTCTTAGTGTTATATTTCTTTCGGATGATATCATAAATATAATTTTATGAAGTCAAAAAAGTTTAATGAATGCAGTGGCCTATGTGACATAAGGGGATCCGTATTTTACAAGGAGTAAGGAACATTCGAACTTATAATCTCACGAGTACTAAGTTATATAAGATGTCATTAGAGTTTCACTCTTTTTTTTTAGTATATGTTGGGAGAGGGGAGACAAATACCGATTCTCGGACTCTGAATCTGTGACGCTGATGTTAAATTTATTTGTTCATAAAATAAAAAGATTAAGAAGCATTTAAAATATGGAAGGGAAGAACGAAATCACATGATTTGCGACCAATATTATTAGTATGGTAAGAAATAATTGATGGGAAGAAGTGGGCCACCACGACACATAGAACGTGACCAGCATCACCCATGTCTCAATCTCTTCTAAACACAAACATTAGACTCATTCTCGCATTCATATTTCTCACGAGATAACACCAAAAAAGCATTTGAGAGTGTAAAAAGGGAAAATAATTAACTATAAAGAGTCGTTCACTTCGAGATAATCCAGAATTTTCATGGAATGGATATTTGGATTATCATGTTTATTTAGCCGTAATCATAAATATCTCGACATCCCTGTCCATTTGAGAGACATTTGAATGCTCTCTTGCAATATGAATTTTTAGGATTTTCATATATAGGACATTCCGAATAACATTTTTACTCTTATAATTTTTTTGAAAATTATACTTTATCAATTCATATAAACTTTTTTCCTCATATTTTGTGAGTAGTTTGTAGTTTAAAATAACAACTAACCATACATAATAAATTTTATTTATATTTGTTAAATATAATTGTCTTTTTTTATATATTTAGCGAATTTTATTGCTTATTCAACTAATGAATTTTTTTAGTTTTTTTTATGAAATAAATTTATTTTAAAATATAATATTTAAATTAATAAAAAATATGTTATATAAATTAATTTGCAAAATTAAGTTATGAGGGCATTTAAGACATTTTCATAGCGGTTTCTCAAATACCCATGAAATTATTCTTACAAAACAAACCCGACTATCTAAGAATGACGGACATCTGTCTTTTCGGGTATCTATGATTCCGGATATCCAAGAATTCCGGTTATCCAGATTACTAGAAAGTAAACGGCCTCCAAAGGTTATCGACGTTTGATATGTAAATTTTTTTTTTGAAATACAAATTAGGGGAAGAGGCCACAAACCCTATTTAAAGGACAAAACTAATTTAAAATAAATGAAGGTCAATTACAAAATCTCATAACTGAACCTGTGACCTTCGTGCTTGATATGAACATAATAGTTGTAAGAAAATTGTCCGCGTTGTAATGAATTATTATGATCAATGTTGAGCTTTTTACAAAATAATAAAAGATACTTCTCAAAAAAAATAAAATAATAATAATAAAAGGTAATCGTTTTAGGTTGAAAATGTGTAAGAAGTAGTGTGTTTCAAATACTGATTTTAGATTTAAAGAATTATAATTAAAAATACTTTAAGTTTGATGAACTATCGCTAATTATAATTTTTTGTGAAGAGGTTTAAGTAATTGAGGTCAAAGATAATGTTGTGTGATTGTAATAATTTTTTTCACCCATAGCAGAAGTTTTTTCTATTTGTGGAATTTTCTCCAACTTTTTAGTTTAATTTTGAGTAAATTCATGTGTTTTCTATTTTTTTTTTATTTCTTTAACCCTTCAATAATTGTTTATACTTATGTTCTATAAAAGTGTGAAGGTTAGAAATGATTTTCGGTGGTCTAAACACGAGTAAGTAAATTATTTCATATTGATACTCTAGACCTAAACACCCTTGAAGTCAAGTGGAGATCACTTGCCCTACACACGCTAACTACTCTTTTTTTTCCGAATAATATGAAAGCCAAATACCAAATTTTAGGATCGAACACATGAATGTAGAGTTTAATTGAATAACAACCAAACAACCAAACAATTAGTTTACTAACCCTTTCGGTTACTAGCCAACTACTCTCTTTTGAGTTTGTTTGTTTCTATTTTTTATTTATATTTTCAAAATTTTATTTAACTTTTAGGGTGTATTTGGGCTCTCGTTTATGTAAATGGTCGGATTGGTTATAATAACCCAACCCATATTTGCTACATTATTTATTATAAACGGTGATTACTTAAACCTGCGCTCATTTATCTAAATCTTATATATATTATTTTTTGTTATATGACTAGCTCACCAAACATCTTTTATCATAATCCATAACTTGTTTATCAAACATAATTTATAATAATTTACCATTTATCATAACGAAACCGATACTCCGAACACAACCTCAAAGTTTTTGTTAACAAGAATATAATTACAATGACATGATGCAAATAAGATGGTGACATCTCCAAAAATTGGAAATGTGATGTTCTTTTATCTATAAAAGTAAATTTCACTCCTATCTTTTATTTGGTATGTGTAAGTGTACTGAATTTTGTGGATCCTCCCCCAGAATGTCATGGCATTTTATTGATAAGGGCAATATTTTTATAAAATAAGCCTAAATTCAGGACTGGTAAGATCAGAATTCAGATATTGAAAAATGACTACTTGAGGATGTAAAAATATTGAGCCTGGATTATTTGATTCAATAATTTTTGGGAATAATATTTTGGATTATTGATTGAGTCCAAAGTTCGAAAGAACCCGACCCCGCCACTCTCTTGTCTCTCTCTCTCTTAAAAGTCATCTCCTTTCTTACCCCTCTTCCCCTATCTCTTCATTTTCAAATCCCCCAATTTCATCATTTCTTCCAATCCCCAAATCCCAAAATCCCCATTTCTCAATCCATATTCCTCTTTTCATTTCTGGGTTTCGCTTCAACACTCACCGGAGCACGATGAACGCCGCCGGCCGACATGTTTCCAGATCCAACCCGGCGGCGCACCACCAGCGCCAACATTCCGACATCTCCCTCGACGCCTTCTGTGGGAAATGGGCTCAGCCCCCCTCTAATCTTTCCCATGTAACCTCTCTTCAAATGCCCACTGTTTGCTTCTTTGATTGTTTCTGTGCGCTTTGTTGCAGTGTTTCTGATTTGGGTTTTGGGTTTTTTTTTGGGGGGTTTTAGGATTTTGGGTCAAGGGCGAGCAGGGGAATGCAGAGGAGTTTCAATGATCTTGGGTCGGCCGCCGATTCGTTGACGCCGCAGGCTCGGTCGCGGTCGTCGAGCATGAGGAAGAATGCGGATGAGATGTTTCTTTCTACCCATTACAGCCCTGGTTTGCTCGATCTTCATTCTTTCGACACTGAATTGTTGCCTGAGGTTGACATTGTTTCCCTGCTTGTTTACTCCTTTTTTTTTTTTTTTTTGAATTTACTTTGTTGTTTTTTGAATTTCCTTGATTTGCGGATTCTGGTGTGGGATTTGTTAATGTGGGTGTGGTTTGATTGCCTTTTTTGGTTTTTGGGTGTTTCGCATTTCTTGAGATTATATTGAAGTTCATACCCTGCTTCTTACTATAGAATCACATAACTAAGAAATGGAAGATTTGAGTTGGGGTTTAATCCATTTTTCCAATTTTCATTGCTGGCAATTGAGGCTGAGATTGTTTCATTAGTTTACTCCTTTTTCATTTGAATTTACATTGTTTTTTGAATTTCCTTAATTTTCGGATTCCAATGTGCTATTTGTTAATGGGAGTATGGTATTATTGCTTTTTGGGTTTTGGGTCTTTCTCATTTTTCTAGATTATTGAAGTTCATTCCCTGCTTCTTACTCTTGAATTGCAAAACTAAGAAATGGAAGTTTGAGAGGAAGCTTTGAGTTGGGGTTTAATCAATTTTTCCAATTTGCATTGCTGGTAATTGAGTGAAGAAGACATCGGTCTTTGCTAAATCTATTTGATGTTTGATTCTGATTTGAGTTAATTTAAAATCGTAATTTGTGGATCTGGATTCTGTCTTGTGATTCCAATTTGATGTCTCTTCGTTCTAAACAAGTTTGTATTAAATAAAGTCTCGATGAATTTGAGGAGAATATGGTGAAAATGAATACTTTTAATTGAGTTAGGTTTGATCACATGGTGTGTATGATTCCTAAATCTAATAAAATAATTCCTCCTTTCTTAAGTTAATTATTGCTGCACCCTCAACTCCTAAGGTTCAAAATCCTTTTTTTTAAATAATAATAATAATTATTATTATTATCAATATTTGCACTAGTATTATTCTAGATTCAGAATCGTGAACTGGAATGGCATCCAAGAAGAGCTCCATTCTTGAAATTTTCATATGCTCTGTTCAACAAATGTGGATCTTTTAATGGCTTCATTTTTACTCATTCAATTCATTTTTTCAGACCACTTATCGTAAAAGTCTGGACGACACCGAGGCATTTTTCGCTACCAGTAAACTGCCTAGTAAGCCTGGTGGTATATCTGACAATAATCTGCTTAAAAGCTTCACAGTTGACAAGGAAAGAACCAACAATGTTGCTAAGATCAAAGTTGTGGTATGTCCTCTCGATACCATATTAATAATTGAGTTGACAAGGAAAGAACCAACAATGTTGAAAAGGGTTCAAGAATTAGTTTTTCTTTTAAAAGGCAGGCAGCGCTTCATAACTGGTTTTTTTAGTCTTTAGGTGAAAATACAGTGTTCAGGTTATTCCGTGAAAATAGTCAAGGTGCACGTAAGCTAACCTGGAAACTTACGGATATCAAAAACAAAAAATGACAATAGGCAGTAGGACAGTTATGATAGCTTATAGAATGGAGGGAGACTCTTCCAATTGATATATTATATGTTATAACTTTTTATCTTTACAGGTGCGCAAGAGACCTCTAAATAAAAAGGAAATGACAAAGAAAGAAGAAGATATAATCACTATTGAGCCAATGTCAAATTTCCTTACCGTTCATGAAACAAAATTTAAAGTAAGTTCTTGATCAATCGTAATGATCATCTATTCCAATATTGCAACATGCTACATGTGATTAACAAGTATGAGAAAGCCACAAATGGTCTCTTTTTTTTTCCTGAAAAGTATTGCATTCTGCAGGTAGACTTGACAGAGTACATTGAGAAACATGAATTTGTCTTTGATGCGGTGTTGAATGAAGGCGTTTCAAATGATGAAGTAAGTAAAAAAGATATGGATGAGTATCATTATGAAATTGAAATCTGCTTGATTGTTTAAAGATTCTCCTTTGTTGCAGGTATACTCTGAAACTGTAGAACCCATAGTTCCTCTTATTTTTAACAGAACAAAAGCAACTTGCTTTGCATATGGGCAAACAGGCAAGTTATCAAATTCTCATGAAATACTGTATTGGTGTTGGAACCTTAAGGTGCTACATACTTATTGACCATTTGTGTGGGAATGCATATTTACTTATTGGATATTGATCAGTTTTATTTTTTATTTATTATTTTTTTTATGGCTGTCTAAAGTAATTTCATGATTCTGTATAAACAGATTACTAATGGTAACAGCATCTGTTCGTTCTCTTGTTTATCTTGTTTTTTTCCCTCTACTTCATCTCTGCCAATATGCTTAACTTGAAAATACATTGTTGTGCTTGTTCAGGTAGTGGAAAAACATATACTATGCAACCGCTGCCTCTAAAGGCGTCCGAAGACATTTTAAGATTAGTGCACCACAAGTACTGGAACCAGGGTTTCCAATTATTTGTCAGCTTCTTTGAGATTTATGGAGGAAAACTTTTTGATCTCCTCAATGAAAGAAAGTAAGCTTTGTTGTGATTGTTGCAGAAAATGTTTGAATTCAGTTCATTTTCTTGAATATATCATCATCTTGCAGAAAACTTTTCATGAGGGAAGATGGGAAGCAACAAGTATGCATTGTGGGGTTGCAAGAATACCGAGTTTCAAATGTCGTCACCATCAAGGAATTGATTGAGAGGGGAAGTTCCACAAGAAGCACTGGCACAACTGGTGCAAATGAAGAATCCTCTAGGTCTCATGCTATTCTTCAGCTTTGCATTAAGCGATCAGTAGATAGTTCCGAAACAAAGCCTGCTCGACTTGTAGGAAAGCTTTCTTTTATCGACCTTGCTGGAAGTGAACGTGGTGCAGATACTACAGATAATGATAAACAAACAAGGTGCAAATTTACTTTTCAGAAAACTGGTTGCTATTTGTTGGTTGAAGTGATTAAATTTATCCCCATCTACCAGTTTAAACTTTTGGGTTGATTAGTGGTTTAGCCTAATTCAACGTGGTATCAGAGCTGGAGATCCTAGTGTTGGTTGATATAATTAAATTAATCACAGTCCATTAGCTTAAGCTTTTGGGTCGATTGATGATTTAACATAATTCAACACTATTAGATAATGGACAGTACTTTAAAATCAGTCTGACTTAAGAAGCAGCAGTTATAGAGTTTTCTCTTTTTTCTCCCTTTCTCATGTTGTGATTGACTTAAATATTTGTGTTGCAGAATGGAAGGTGCTGAAATTAACAAGAGTTTACTTGCCCTCAAAGAATGCATCAGAGCTCTTGACAATGATCAAGGTCACATTCCTTTCAGAGGCAGTAAATTAACTGAAGTTCTTAGAGATTCATTTGTTGGTGATTCGCGCACTGTTATGATATCATGTATTTCACCAAGCTCAGGATCATGCGAACACACTCTCAACACGCTAAGATATGCTGACAGGTTTGTACTCTTCTGAATTCCGAGATGTTTGTGGTTTAGTTCATTATTTGTTTAATATATTTATGATTGCTACCTTAGGGTGAAGAGTCTATCTAAAGGGAACAGCACAAGGCGGGATCCGTTATATTCAACTTCAAATCTTCGAGAATCAACAGCTTCTTTGTTGTCTTCCTCGGTACCCACTGAGCAATCCTTTGAGGATAGCAGAACTTATTTACCAAATGACAAGAACAGATTTGGTTGGTCCAAACAGAATGAAAGGGAAGGTACTCCACCATTGAATGTTGAACGTGTTCCTAGCAACAGAGCAGACATAACTTTGCCTCATCACAAAAGTCAGAGAAGTTTTCAAGATGATTTCACTGAAGACGATATCGATTACCCTGAACAGCAATATGAACAAGAGAAATCATGGACAAACAATAAAATTACTGAAACACGACAGGTGGCAGGCTTTGTCAACCAGAAGAAAACAAGTAATGCAGCTAACCGAAGAGATACACCCGATTTTGAGACCGATTCTCATTCAGATGACGACATTGATGCCCTTTTGAAGGTAATAATAATAATAGTATTGTGAATATCGAGCATCAAACTTTCATAGAAATCATCTAACTTTAAACGAATCCTACTGTTTAACTCTATGTTAGGAAGAAGAAAATCTTGTTACTGCTCATAGGAAACAGGTGGAGCAGACGATTGACATTGTCCGAGAGGTTCGCAACGTTTTTCTCTTTCACTGCTACGATATGTACCATTTTTGGCTCCTCGTGTTTAAATCTCGAGTAATGTTTGAATCCATATGCAGGAGATGAACTTGCTTGTTGAAGCTGACCAACCCGGAAGCCATTTAGATGACTACATCCATAGACTAAATGTCATTCTATCGCAGAAGGCTTCAAGCATTTTTCAGTTGCAGGCTCAGTTGGCTCAGTTCCAGAAACGTTTGGATGAGTACAATGTTTTGGTGGCACCCTCCAGCAACTGAGCCAGACACCTGCAAATTCTTCTCTTGCATAGGCTCGAGGGGGTTGGTCGATCGAAGTTGATTAATTATTATTGACATGAATTGATTCAGGCGTGTGGCTGACGAACGACCAAGTTCTTCCCTCAGAGGTGGTTTGATTGAGTGTTCTTGATTGTACAGAAAATTTCTTTCCTGTCTATAGTGTTTTGTATTTATGGATGTGCCGCTGCTATTATGAGCAAAAAAACAACCAAGAAACTAATTCAGATTATTTCGTTTTACATGAGGAGCCAAAAGTAGCTTGCTTTTGCAACTTCAGTTTGACAATCTCATTCATCCAAGTTTCCATCTTTTTACAAAGAATCTATAAATTACAAAAAAATGAAAAAAATAATAATAATAAAAAAAGAGAAGTATAATGTTGCACTTAACCCCCTAAAAAACTAAATTTGAGTACAAAATTGTCATTCAAAAGGATTTTTTTAGTTTGAGTATACTAAAGGGTTTTTTTTTTTTTGAAAAGGTGAGTATAATAACGGTTAATTGTATAGAATACAAATGCATTTTTTTAATAAGATTCAAATTAGATGATAAATATTGCAAGAGAATTAGTTAAAGGCTTGGATAAAGATTAAAAAAAAAAATACTTGAGATAGGTGAATGAGAATTAAATAAGTAATATAAAATATTGGGGAAAATACATCTTTAGGTTTTGGGTTGAGTTTCAATTTGGTTCTATGTTTAAAATATGAATATTTGAACAACACCTCACATTTAAATAATACTCAAATTTATCAAATGGATCGGTGGCGCAGTTGGTTATCTTGTTTAACTCTCATATTATTTTAGAGCAGTTGTACCCTATATGTAAGGTTTGTTGGTCCCCTCCCCCGATTTGTACTCAAAAAAATAAAAAACAATACTTAATTTTAATCATTGGGATAACATAACATGAAATGTTGATTAAGATGATGATTAGAATAATTTTAAACTTAATAGATTCATAATGTGGTTATATCATAATTTAGTTTCAATTTGGACCCTACGTTTTTATGTAGTGGAGTTAGAATCAAAACATTGTTCGGATGTAGATTTAAAATAAGTAGTAATTTTGAGTAGTTAAAAAAGTAATAATTAAGAATAAGTGGCTAGAAGTGATTGAGTAATTATAAATAAATGATTAAAAATGATAACTAGAAATGAGAGTTATTTTTAAAAGTAAAAAAGAGGAGGAGCAAGAAAAACTAGTTTGAACGTAGATTTTCGAGAAACAGTTAATAAATCCTCCAACGAAATCCTCCAACGAAATATGAGAAACAACAGCCCCTAGGTAGCTTAATTTGTCACATTTTACTTTTCTTTATTTTTGGGTTTAAATAAATAAATGCTGGACCCAGGCATGAATTGAAAGAGTTGTTTCAACATTAGGAAAAGAGATTAAAATCCATACTTGGTGTAATTGTTACGAACTCCATATACTTTAGGAGTGGTTTGTACAATTTTTCGAGAGTGGAGATTCATGATTTGAGCAAAGATAAGTGGAGAGAAATTCAAAAGTCCTGTTTATGGTGATACATCTTCGTCACCTCACTTTCAGACGTATCACGAAGGAACATACTATTGGTGGGCAGATGCTTATGAAAGTTCTGAAATCTATGAAATCATACAGACATTTGACATCATCTATTGTTATCATTAACTGTGATAGTGAAAATACACCGAACATTTGGAAAATCAACAAAGATGAATCTGGAGTTTTTTCATGGTCAAGAAGGCTATTCACAATTGATGATCCTGGTTTTGAAATTTAATGCCATTGTTGTTTGTGATCGGTGATGAACTTTTCTAATAGAAGTTAGTTAAGCAAGGATTAGTGATTCTGTACAATATTAAAACTCAGCATTTCAAACATCTTTCAATAAAAGGACATCCATTTAGGTTTGAACCTACTTTCTTTTTCAAAAGTTTGGTGTTTGATAAGAAGGAATGAAAGGATTTTAGTACTAATTAAAACTAAGGTACTTTTCAGCTGCTTTAAGTTATGTTTTTTTTAAGGGTTTAGAAAATTTTATGTTACTTTTTCAGCATGATTGATTTTCTCTGGTTTTCTATATGTGATGAAGATTAGGTTGGTACATAAAACTTATTTATTTTTTGTTTTGTCTCTTAAAATTGGGAAGGTGAAATTGAAAGCTTGGGCAATTTTAAAGGTGGCGATGTGTAAGTTCAGAAGGGGATAAAGGGGGGATGAGACGAGTTCGGACTAAGCTTCAGACGTTTACAAGACAACGATTTGCTCTCGTTTCGTTCGGTTCAGAATTGGTGGGCGGATTGTATTTTCTAACGTGAACGAAGCTTGAAGAGGTCTTTTAAGGTTTGTGTAGTCTTTTGGTTCTCTTATTTTAGGTGGACAAATGGGAAAAATCTAAAAATTGAGTGCTGGTCCTTCAATTCAGTGATAGCGATTAAGGTTTGCGTTCGTTCGAAAGTTTGCAATGTGGATAAGAGGTGCAGTTAGAGGATGAGCATAGGGAGAAGATGGTGGTTCAATATGTTATCAATTCAAAAGGGGTTGGGGTGCTGAATTGGGGCGTTGTTCTAGCTGGTTAAACCATACCCGACTAGGCTTATTGGTGTTCGGTCCATCTTTCGGGTTCATATTGACCCTAAATCTTGCTAATCTTATGGTTCATGAGTAGTATTGTTTTCCTTAGTGTGATATTTATGGTGTATTGTTTATTTGTGTGTGTAGGAGGTGTTTGAGTGATCGGTTTCGGGCTACACGATGGGTAGCCCACTCAACAAATAGATGAAGGAATCTTAATTTTGGGATTCCTAGGATATCTTGGAATGATATTGCTGGACGAAGTTCTTTTGGGTGACTTAGAGTAGTTATTATAGGTTGCTTATGGATGAAATGATTTGAGATGCAAAGTTTATGATAGGTTATTAATTGCATGAATAGAGATTGTAAACTTTGTTAAACAAAGTGTAGGGTGATTATGAATAAAGGCTTAGATACCAGCAAGGTTAGTGTGATGAATGGATGGATGTTTGAGTAATTATAAGTTGGTGATAGGTGTAGAAAGTGTTTTGACTAGGTGTATGTGTGATGAATAGTGAGTTGGATATATTTGACTTGTTGTAAAATTGAAATGAAGCAAGGGTGAGGGGGAGAGGTATGAGCTTCTAGGAATTAATATTGGTTAACTGGTTGATGTTTAATAGTATTTTTTGTATGTGTTTGTTTCAAGTTGCGTTCGATGTGATGAGACACGTAGGTTGACGAACCGGCTACACGTAAGGATGTGGATATGGTCTAACAAATATTATATACTTCGAATTTCTAGACTTGTGTATGTTGATATACGCTTAATTATTTTAGAAAAATCTCGTATATAAACGCAGATCATTTGAAAATGCTTAGTTGATAAGGTATATTGTATGCTAGATCAAGAAAGCATGGTGTTTGATTTGTTCAAAGATAAGTCCTTCGATGTGGGGTGTTACAGAATGCATAACAGGTAAATATATATATATATGTAAATGATGATAATAAATTACTACTCGTCTTTTGGAAACTGAAGGTAATAAATTGATTTTCTTCTCCATTCGCTGGTTTTCTAGAGTTCATTCTTCCTTTTCATTTTTTAAAACACCATTTAACTTATAGAACACCTTAATGTTGAGTGGAAAAACAACAAATGTTTATGAACGAGTTAAAATATTAATTTGAACATTGTTACTTCGTTAATATCACTTTCTGAATGAATTTCAAATGTTACCTTGACTTATAATGTAGTTGAAGAAAATCAAGTTTTGAGAAGAGTGGTGTTTATGGTAGAGAGAATTATCGAAGAAGTAAGTTGAGTGTAAATTTAAATCATGTCTTCATGGTGTTTGTAAAGTTTAGACCACAGAATTGACTATGTGGAACATTTATATAATAATTTAAAGTTATTATCCATAATGATTATGTCCGGACTAAGACACAAAATTTCATGTCATATGAGGAATCGAAGTTAGCAAGTACAAATAACGAACTAGAAAATGTTGAACCATAATACTTTGAAAAGTTGCATGTAGATACATCAATTGAAAATGAAAAGAAAAAATCACCCGCATAAAACTCCAATTGCAAGTACAAATCTTTTAATTTTGATAAAGTATAGTATGAAATTCGTGTCTGACACTGATACTTTCAGACACTCTTTACATGACATTTAAAATTCTTTATCGTTCTTTATTATATTTTGTTTTTATATTTTGGACACTTCACAAAAACACTACAAACACTTAATAGAAACACTATTTAAGAGTTATTTGTTTCAAATGGTCGATGACTTGACCACAAATAATGTTGGTGGAGGTTGTCGATGACATTGTCCATAGAAGGGGTAGATGAACTAAAATAAAACGAAGTAGAGAAAAATAAGGTAAAAATTAAAATATTTTGAGTTGGTTAAGTGTTAAACTTTTATAACTTTTGTTTTGTGTGGTTTTAGTAGGTATGCAACGAAAGATAAAATTTTAGGGTGTGTTTGGGCTCTCATTTATGTAAATGAACGGGTTGGTTATAATAACTCAACCGATATTTGCCCCACCACATATTATAAACAGTGGTTATCTAAACTTACGTGCTCGTTTATCTAAACCTACGTACATGTTTATCTAAATTTTACATATATTACTTTTTATTACATAATCAGTGTCTCAAACACCGTTTATCATAATCCCTATGTTGGAATGCAAAAAAAAATATCCCACATTCGTTAGATGAGAGGAAGATCATGAGATGAGTATATAAGTGATGACAACCATCTTCATTGATATGAGACATTTTGGAAAAGCCCAAAAACAAAGGTCTAGGCCCAAGGTGAACAATATCATATTAATGTGGAGATACGAGTATGTTGGTCGAACGCTCCGGTGTAGGACAATAAAAATTGTTTGGTGTTAATCCATTTCCACTCTACGTCACGTATTTGTAATCCTTATTTCCCCAAAATTTTTAAAAACATGAAACTAAAATGAGTTATCAAATATATATGATTTTTATTTTTTAAAACTAAAAACTAAAAAACAAAAAACAAATAGCTGTGAAACTGAGCCTAAATATTTCAAAAAGTAAAACATTACTATTCAATAGAAGGTGAAAAATATGTTGTCCGAGAAAATCACACTTTTCTTACTTAACTTTAAGATTATCTAAAGATCCAAAGCTGTTTAAAAAAAGAGTAAAACTGGAGCCCTACATTTTACCCATGTGGCACCATTAAGTGCCACAAAAGTTTTTTTCATAAATAAAAATATTAAAAAGGAATGAAGTTTTTGTGGCTTTCAATGGTACACATAGGCAAAATGTTAGGCTCCCCTTGCACATGCATGTGTAGGGAAGTTTTACTCTTCAAAAAAATATGTTATCTCGATATTCACGCCCTCACTATTTATTTATTTATTTTTTATTTTTTTTGAGATTACAGACAATTCTATACTTTGCTGGTCGATTCCCTCGGCATAATAAAAGTTCCAAGTTGACATATTTAAATATAGAATAAGAATTTAAATATAGTGCTTTAAAAAAAGAATAACTTAAATGATAAATTCAGTATTTATAATCCATTTTGGAATCATTGATTGAGAAACCCTAAAAGAAAACCTCACAACTCTCAAATGGCGGCTGTCGTTGCAAATTTGGCGGAAGATGTGATGATCGAGATTTTATCGATGCTCCCGGCAAAGTCTCTGCTCCGATTCAAATCCGTTTGCAAATCCTGGTACTCTCTAATTAACGATCCTAAATTCATAAGAAAACATTTCTCTCATGCTTCTCAACACCAACACGAAGATGCACTGAAAGCGAAAATACGATGTACACACATTAAACATTTGGGAAATGTACAAAGATAATGAATCTGGGGGATTTTCATGGTCAAGGCTATTTACCATTAATGATACTGTTTTTTAAATCAGCCAGCCATTGTTGTTTGTGAACTCCGATGAACTTCTAATAGAAGTTGAGGACGGATCAGATTTTGGGGGACTTTTTATGGAATCGAATGAAAGACGAGTGATGGATGAATCCGTAGAACCTAAAGAAGAACTACTTATTCTGTACAATATTAAGACTCAACACTTCAAACCGCTTTCAGTGAAAGGAGATCCATCAATGTTCCAAGCTACTTTCTTTGTTAAGAGTTTGATTTCGGTTCAAGGAGGAACCATGGATTTTAGTATTAATTAAGGCCTCCTTTAATAATCATTTTGTTTTCGTTTCTTGTTTATGAAATTTAAGTCTACGACAACTACCTTATTATACTTTGTTCCTTATTTGGATATTTACCTCTTATCTATACTTTAATAAACGAAATCAAAATTTGGAAACAAAAAAAATAGCTTCTTCACCTACTTTCTTAAGGAATATGGATACATTGTAGGAAAGATGGAGTACATGGTAGGAAATTTTAGTATAAATAAACTTAAATTTCATAAACTAAAAACAAAAAATCAAATGATTATCAAACGAGGCCTAAATATATTGTTTTTACTCTTCATTCTTTTGTAAGAGTTTAAGTCCAACTATCTTTCTTTCTTTAGCTAAGTTTTTCTACTACTTTCCTTGGAATTATCCCCCACCTCTGTTACTACTGTTATGGCTATGCCTGGATATATAATAAATTTTAATGTTTTTTTTAATTAATTGTTAGGTAGGTGATCACTGTAGATTGAATTTACAATCCTCAATCTCTTTTTAATTTTGACCGGTGGTTACGGCTAAATGTTGTTTCAGTTCTTTTTTGTTTCTTCCATTGTGTGTATCTTCTGTGTTGGTCTATATTTGTGATTTTGCAGGAAGTTAGAAGATTTATAACACAATATTCATAACTTTAAAATGCAAATGTGAATAAGTTTTGAAGTTTATAGACTTATTCATAAAAATCTAGAAGGTTAATATGTTACTGAACATGGACTATGCAAATTGATTGTCTTTATAGTTTTGAAGTTTAATTTGTTGTTTTGTTTGTTGATTGTCTCTTCTTTTTTTTCTTTTGAAAAGGTTTGTTGATTGTCTCTATCACTTAACCAACTGACAAGTGACCAAATCAATTGCTTCATTGAGACTAAAATATCATAAGAAGATTCGAGGTTTCATTCATCTCCTAGAATTTGCATCAACACACTTTAAAATTTAAACCCATTTTTCTTCCCTAATTAAATTAATTTGTTCTATTTAGAAATAGATTTATCGATTACGATATTAATGCATTCCATTATGTTTTGCCCATAAATAAATTTGTCTCGTTATAAGATTTGAAAGATTTTTTTTAGCACATAATGATATTTAGAAGAACAACCTGCAATATGAGATATATCTTCGGTCAAACTAGACTGCAGATTCAATATGAAATAATTTTTTTACTAAAATCACGTTTTATTATTTACAAACAAGAAGATGACTTTAGTATAGTCATCACTAAAAATTAAGAAGAAGATGATTCTTCTATAGTCATCATCAAAAATTAAGAAGAAGATGACTTTTCAATAGTCATCACCACAAACTTTCTTTTAACACCGTTACATTTTTAAAAAATTTCAAGGTGGTGGTGTCTTTACTAAAGTCACCACCGCATAAAGACAAAAAAATTAGACTCATTTTGACAACATATGTAAAAAAGAACCCATTTTAATTGTAAGTTTTTTGAAAATACTCATTATTACAATTAACCCGTATAGCGAAGGAACATATTATTGGTGGGTGGATGTTCATGAAAGATATGAAATCATTATGACATTTGACATGAGCGAGGAGGTTTTTGGCAGAATTTTGATACCGGAGGCCCTTGAAGGGCCGAATTAAAGTGATAGATGCTTTGGAGTTTTGAATGGATCTATTATTGTCATTAACTATGATGAACACGCATTAGACATTTGGGAAATGAGCAAAGACATATCTGGGGGGTTCATGGTCAAAGTTATTGACAATTAATGGTCTTGTTTTTGAAATTTGGCAACCATTGTTGTTTGTGAGCTCTGATGAACTTCTAATAGAATCTAATGAAAGAGCCGTGATTCTCTACAATATTAAGACTCAACTCTTCAAACAACTTTCAATAAAAGGACGTATATTAAACTATCGAGCTACTTTCTTTTTCAAGAGTTTGGTGACGATCAAGAGAGGAATGAATGGATTTTAGTGTTAAATAAGGTCTCCAAAGGATGGTACGGTAATTGAAGATTTAAGGTTTGAAGGTGTGCTCTCCTCAAAGTCTCAGGTTCGAGACTTACTCGTAACATTAACTTGTTGACACCTTTCGTATCTCTGTTCTTTCAATGCCTCTCGATGTCTGGTCTAAAGACAGATGTGGTTACTCCGATATAGTGGAGCAAAGTTCCAATTTCTCGATTAAAAAAAATGAATATAAAGTTCTTACTTTTTTTAACATGATTGATTTCTATGGTTTGATGTGGACACTGGCATATTAGTTCATGTGAAGATTAGCTTGGTGAATAGAATTTATTTATTTATTTTCTATTTTTGTCTCTTTAAATTATGAAGGCATGGTAGGGTAAATATATAATTTCTCCATAATCAAATTACTACTCGTCCTCTGAAAACTTTTATTATAAGCTGCGGATAATAAATCTATTTTCTTCTCCA
Organism: Sicyos edulis; assembly: GCA_036507275.1. Lineage (NCBI taxonomy): Eukaryota > Viridiplantae > Streptophyta > Magnoliopsida > Cucurbitales > Cucurbitaceae > Sicyos > Sicyos edulis. The sequence goes on from CM071853.1 coordinate 5,723,429, forward strand.
TTCACTGTCCTCCCTCCATTGCTGGATTCTAAAGTACATTCTCCTCAATGTTTGGGTGGAAATGCAGCAAATCTTGTGAACAGATAAGTTCATATCTTTTTTGAACAAGAACTCAAATGTCCAAAGATGAAATTTGTTGTAGAGAAAATATGGCACAAACTTTACTCAAATTCTTGTGAACTTTTTACACATTACACATTTCAATATAAATCAGAGTCTATTGAACTAAATTAATAATAAGTCATCTTCTGGGTTTTGCGTTGCGGTTAGGTAGTCAAAGCAATTTGCTAGTAAAAGTAGGGTTTGGTTTTTCACTGTGTTCAAGGATGGAAAGTGAACTAACAACAATCTCTCTTTTTTCCTTTCTTTGCTCCCCCATCAGTACCTAACAATGCTGCCTTTGTGCCTTTCTTGATGAATTTTGAATAATATTTTTGACTTAAGTGGTGTTTGTGGTAGAGAGAATGATAAAGGCACAAACAACCGAAAGGGAGAAAACAGACACCCAAGTGTTCTCCGTGTATATCTCCATTGCATCGGTAAATGAGAAACGAGTGCGGTTTTCGGCCCAGTTACGGATTCTGTCTGCCTCAGCTGCATACAGTGCCTTCCCCTACAAGATATTAAAATGAATAACAACTCTGCAAAATTGCACATCGAAAGCATGTGTTATGCTACTTTTCATGATGGAACTGAACTAACCTGTTCATCAAACCACCGACCTCGTCGCAGCCAAGCTGTGACCAGAGCTAATAAGATTCGTGGAGGAGTCAAGTAGTTGATGGCTTTTCCCGTTCCTTTCACAACCCGCATCCGAGGAACTAGTGTTCTAGCCACAGTTTCTGGAAGCTCACAAATGATATTGAACATCTGCTTGTTTCTCACGGTTGAACCACTGTGTATATAAGCCACAAGTATCACAAAGCAAAAATTTAGTAAGAGTTGTTCCATCTGGTAATGTTTATCCAAAAAATGTATATCTACCAAGTATAACAAAAGCTCATAAATATATTGGAAAAGGGAAAGACCAAACACATCTATTTTTCTAACAATTTATCTACATATGGAGAAATGAGGACAAGAAGAAAATTGATTCACCTAAGAAGGAGATCCGTCAAAACCATGCCCGGAGATGCAGTATGAACTCCTACATTGGACCGCCTGCACTCTTTCAAAAGAGATGATTGAAGTTGTCTAAGACCACATTTTGTGGATCCATACCTGCAAGTTCAGTAAACTAAATGGCCTAAACACCAAAACCAACCGTTGAATTCATAGACAATTCATCCGAACACGACTGGTCCCACGAGTTAAAAACAGTTGATAGAATTTGGGCATGCAATGAACTTACACAGCCGTCAAAGGAGTACTTGAACCTCCTGAACCAGCACCGTCCATGTTAAATATGTGCCCTCCTTTAGCTTGATTTTTCATTACACGCATGGCTTCTCGAGTACAAAGAAGGGAACCAACGAGGTTTGTTGAGAGAATCTATTAAAACACCACAGTATGAAAATAAACCAGGAAGTAAGTTGAGTGTAGAACTAAACCATGCCCTTCATGCATACACAAAGTGAGAGCCTAGTTTCAGTGCTAGAGTTTAAAACCTTCTGCATTTAAATTCAAATAAGACGCCCGTTGCATTAACTTTCAGGAATTAGAAACAATCAAATCTTGGGATACTCCAAATATGCAATACACTGACAACCACTAAGCACCTCATATTGCTCAAATCTATTGGAAAGATTATGTTCAAATTTAGCGAGAGAAGTTGAGGAATTAAAATCAAGAATTACTGACAGAACTTTACCTGAGTAATATCTTCATCTGTAAACTGCAGCAAGGGTCTAAACCCTTTATTCGTGCCTGCGTTGTTTATCTGTCCATAATTTGTCACATTAAACAAATTGAAGATTTTTTTTCCCTCAAGATAAACAATAAAGAGATAATGATGTAAGGGTTGGTCCTTATAGGCTACAGCAGATAAGCTAGATGGATCAGTTTTAACCCTGAAAGCATGTCGACAGCTACTCTAAAGAATGTAGCAGTAGATCTAAAATCTAAACAGCATTCTTAAAATTTTCAAGAAAATCAGCATACTATCTCACAAAGGCAGATATGATTTTAGTTTAGGCATGGAAAAGCCACTTTTAGTTCATGACTTACCCAAATGTCAATGGAACCAAGTTCATTCAAAGCAAAATTAGCTAAGTTATGAACATCTTCGGGATCGCAAACATTGCACGTTATGCCAACAACTTTAGCATGTGCCAAGCTTGTATTGGAAGAACCACTTCTGGCCACTAGACCCTCTAAGTTTTCCTCAAGCTCTCTGAGAGTTTCTTGAACAGACTCAGGGCTGTCTTCACAAAATCATTAGGCAAGGAAATGTAATGTAAGCAAGTAGTAAGAACATTGAGACTACATATGTATCAGAAGTTTTATCATGATTCTGAAGACCACCTGCGAGAAGCCACAACCACGCGGTCTCCCGAGAGAAGAAACTCTCTGGCTAGTGCTTTCCCCAATCCTCTTGTGCTGCATAGTCAACCATCCATGAACCATTATGTACAAATATTTTCATATTATCAACATAGCAGACAGTTTAAATCACTTGATATAAGAAGAAGATCAAAGTAAACAACAAAAATTAGATGAAGCAATAGATGCTATCACCATTTAACACAATAAAACAAAGATTAGCTGGTTTTCATTCATTTATGTGCCAATGAACTACATTTTTCCTTAAGAGAGATTAGCTACCTTCCGGTTATAACGACATTTCGTGGACCAGCTCTGCAGTGCTCATCTAATACCATGTTAGCACCAATCATGGTTCCAATAATAACCCCTCCAAGCCAACTATACCAAATCAGTGTGTTCATCTGACTGTCTCCCCCTTCAAAATTTTCAAAAAACAGAATAAATTTTAACATTGATGTGTTTAACTAGACATTTGAATTTAAATATCTCTCTAAACATTTAAAATGTCACCAGATAACTGAAATCCAACAGCAAGTACAACACCAGTGCTCATCATTGTAACTATATATCTTCCAATTTGGACAGCAGCCTATTACGAACATAAAGAAGCTACAAAGTTAGTGATGCAACCAAAGTCTTCAAATTAAGATCAAAACCACCATACAACAAACTAGATCTATTTATCTACAGTTAAAGTTGATTTTGCTTCAATTTCAAGCCATAGTAGATACCTCCTAGTTTATTCACATCATCAAACTCAACAAAGCAAAAATTGATGAAACTTCAAGTTACATTTGCCAAACAAGCCAACATCAGGGGAGATTAACAAACAAAAAGCACATCAATACATCACAAACAACTCACAACCAGAACATACATCAAATTCAAACAGAGCTTATAACAATTTAAGAAGAACAGAACATGCAGTACAGCAACACTCACCGAAGAAAACGAATCCTCCATATCCGCCATAGCTTTCCCCCGTTCAAAATCCGACCCCAAAAGCAAATTAACCTTACCCAAAACCCCAGACCTCAAAAACTTCCAAAACTGATTTTCCTTCTTCGTTTTCACCTCTTTTAACCTCGAATTTCCACGATTCCTCTCTTTCCCATCTCCACCTCGGAAGGATCTACACTTCCTTAAGCACAACCCACCACGGCCGGTCGACAACCCACCGCCGAAGCGGTAGATTCCCCGGCCAAGAGCTCCGATCAAGTGCCCATCTCTGGAATTCGAGCCCTCAAAACAGCTCTGTGGGTAAACGTGAAGCTTGGTGAATGCAGCCATTAATGGCTCCAATTTTTCTGGGAAATGGGTAACGTTGTTTGGGATATTTTGTATGGAAAAGTTTATATAGAAAGGAAGAAAATATCTAAATGGGTCTGATCGAAATGGGCGGTGGCGTTGTTGTGGGAAATCGGAGAAGAAAGAACTGTGATGACCACACGATAAGCAACCTAATCCATGTATGACAAAGATGACACGTGGCCTGGTGGGTGTCGACGTCAGCGTCCAGCTGGATCAAGATGAGTCGATGAGGGAGGCTGATGGAGCCTTATACGTTTCATGTTTCTGGATCTTGTCTTTAACTACTGGCTCATGATTTTTTTTGTAATAAAATTAATATCACATTGCAAAATTCTAACATTATTTTAGGGCTGGTTTGATAATTTTTTTTGTTTTTTATTTTTTATTTTTGAAATTTAAGCCTATAACGTTATTTTACCATAAATTTTTTCTTATTTTGATATATACATTTTACCTAAATTTTAATAAACAAAAAAAATAGTTTTTAAAAGCTTGTTTTTGTTTTTGAAATTTGGTTAGTATTCACTTACTTTCTTTAAGAAAGATGAATATATTGTAGGAAAGATGGAGCAGTAGAAAATTTGAATAAAAATAAGGTTAAATTTCATAAACAACAAATGGTTAACGGGCCTTATATAATTCAATAATTATGCGAACGTTTCAATCCTTTCCTTTCTCCAATAATGTATCAAATGTTTAAGACATCTCTATTTCTAAGAATGGCAATTTAAAGAGGTTATTGTTATAACTTATTCAAACTTTAGTCATTCTTTTAAAAAATTAAAATATGAACATTTTTAAAGGGGTTCTTTTCTTTTTTCAATTTTATCTTTGTTGTCAAAGATTTCGTGGTCAAATTGATGACGTTGGTTGAATTCAATATTTTAATTTTTTTAATGAATTTTTTGGTTTAATTGTAATCAAAATAGATATATTATATAAATTATTTTATATTGATAGTCAAGGAATACTAATTACAAGCAAAAGCAAAATAAATAGTCTAAGTACCCATGTTATTATTCTCCTTAACAATTTATTTGAAGTAAATTATTTGATAAAAATTAGGGGCTTTTCCATGTTCATTATAAAATAGCTAAAATATTTAATAGCACAATAATAAAAATATTTACATATATAGTAAAAAATGTAAATTGATTGACTTTCATATTATTAGATTCTATCAATAGAGGCCGATAGAATCAATTACTAATAAATCAACTAAATTGATATAATTCTATTAGATTCTATCAATAATGGCTGATAGAATTAATTACTGATAAAATTGATAGACATTCATCACTAGGGAATGATAGATTCTATTAAAGTCTTCGATCAAAAAGGGTAAATTGAGATTTTTTTTTTTTAAAAAGGCAAAATTTACTATAAACGAATTATTTTTAAAAAGTTGTTATATTTGTAAACTGTGGTAAAAAAAAGTTGCTATACAGTTCAAATTTCCTAAAAGTTAGGAAAAATAAGTTTGATAAAATATAGCACACTTTAATTACTCTATCAATAATTTAGTTCAATGAAATTTAATTATTGTGATCGATTAAGTTGAATCAATAATATTAATTGACTTCATTCAATATTACTAATTGCTTTGATAAAAGTCACCAATTCATTTTAATTAGTGACGTTGTTTAATATATGAAAAATATGGATTAGTTTAATCAATCAAGCATCTCTTGATTTTAATCAATATCATTAATTGATTTTAATAAGTGTTACTAATTGACTTTAATTGGTGACAATAATTATAAATATGAAATTAGTTCAAGCAATAGTCTATCACTGACTTCAAATAATGATATTGATTGTAGATATAACAAACATGAGATTTGTTGGGTCTATCGTGCATTAATTAATTTTAATTAGTTTCAATAAAAATAATTTATTGACATCAATTTGTGTCACTTATTAATTTCAATGAGTTTCACTAATTAGTTTCAATCAACCATATTAATTGCATATATGAAAAATATAAAATTAGTTCATCAAGGCGAGATAGAGTAACTGATTAGCTTGAATAAGTATTATGATTGATTTCAATCCATGTTACTTATTGACTACAATCAACGTTACCAATTGACTTCAATTAGTGTCAGTAATTGAAGTCAATTAAATTTTAGGATGTTTTTGTAGTTTCACCATAGAGGCATTTTTTTAACCATTTTTATAATTCCTTTTACATTTTGACATTTGTAGATTTATTTTGTTTTTTTTTTCTTCTAATTCTTATTTTTGCAAAATCTCTTATACACAAATGTGTTATATCATAACATGAATTTAGGGGTAATAATGAAAACTAAAAACTGATAAAACCGAACCGAACCAAACCGATTTATTGAATCGGTTTGGATTTTTCACATAATATTGGACATATTAATTTTTATTTAGAGAAAACCGAAAGTTAGTAGATCGGATCGATTTCTATTTATAAAAATCAATAAAAATCAAACCGAACCAATATTGATTTTTTTATTTTCATTTTTCTTTTTATATGTTAGCTAAACTTTTTATTGGTAAGTGTCTAATTATTTTTGTTTAATTTAATTATAAATCATGAGATTTTTTTAGGAAAACAACATTAAAAGATGAATTGAAAGTAAAATAGTAAAAAAGAATTAAACGATAGGGAACCAAATCGAAGAAAATCAAGCCAATAATTTTATCATTTATTAGATATTGGTTCGGTTCCTCTTTCTGTCAAATGAATCGGATCGGATCGGTTATTAGTTTGGCCTAAAAATCAAGGAAAATCAAACCAATGATTTTGTCTTTTGTTGGACATTGGTTCGGTTCCTCTTTTTGTCCAATTGATTGGATCGACTTGGTTATCGGTTTGATCTAAAATCGTAAAAAACCAAACCAATATCACCCCTACATAAATTAGATGAAATGTAGATTACATTTTTGTTACATTACTTGTTTTTTTTTTGTTTTATTTATGACTGAACACACACTTCGTCTATTGTTACAAGGTATACCTATAAATTGAAATTATCACTTAAAATTCCTCGAATTCGGCAGTATATTGGTCAAAAGATCAAATGTTTGAAATATTGTTAGCTGTTGCGTGCAAGCCAGAAGGTGGTGTTAGTTTGTCAGCTTCCAGTGCTCCACATTGGATTATTACAGAAATGAAACGTGTCTACCTTCTTTTATTATTGATAAAATACAATTGTAGCTTATGGTAGTTTTTTGCTTTTAGATCTCAAAAAAAAAAAAAAAAACAATTGTTGCTTTTAACTTTGATATTTGAAAATTATATAATACATATTTGTGGGTGAAATTTGTCTAATGATGTTTTCTTATTTAATATAAAATTTATTATAGCACAATCATAAGAAAATAAGTATAATTTTGTCATAAATAAATAAATGAGTACAGTTTGCAACCAAGTTAAGTGAACACATCTCTAATAATTTTATTGATAGTATTGTAAGACCTACTATTTGAATATCAATTTGCAAATAAACCATACAAATTCTACTAAGGCCAAAATTAATAATAATAGTTAAACATCTTGGTCCTAAACACAAATAATTTTATGTTGATTTTGAGGTGGAACCCCATATTCTTTAATATGGTATCAGAACCCATAAAACCCAAATGGGTATCGGTCCAATAAAATGAAATTGAGATCCGATTCAAGAATGGTGAGCCCAAAAGAGACACCATGTTGAATGGACATGTTAGAATCTCACAAATATCCCACATTGGAAAGTGGGAGAATCCAACATCAATATAAAAGAGATATTCGTTACTCTCATCATTAATTTAGAATGGGCATAAAACTTATAGCTGATATAAGACATGAATACGGGTGAGACTATAGTAGTTCGTCGTAACATTGAGTTAGAATTGGAGTTTGGATTTCATAGACTAAACGAAAGGCTGAAGATCTCTTCGACTTAGGAGGAGTAATTTCATATATTAAAAGTTTAATTCATGAGTTACATTTGTGACGTTTCTGTTGGTGCAGGCTAGAGCTCAACAATGTTGGATTAAAGAAATTCCTTCGACGGTGGTTCACAAGTTCCCTTCTATTATCAAGACTTTAAGTTACTTGCAATTCAGCCTGCCGTTATTGTCTAAGTTACTTGTTTTGTTTTAGCTTAAAAAAAGGTTAAATTTTCAAATAAGGTCTTTAGTTTTTTTTTTTTTTGAAATTCTCATCTAGTTTTGAAGTTTCAAAACCACACGTTTGATTTATGGAGATTTAAATTTGACTTTTGAGAGTTGGTTGTCATGATGCATAATAAAATATTCTTTAAGTAGGGATCTTTTTATTCATCTTTTAGGCCTCGATAATTATTTGGTTTTTTATTTATGAAATTTAAGCTTATTTCTCCTCAAATTTCCTACCATGTGCTCCTAGGGGTACAACAAAAAACTGAAAAACCGAACCGAACCAATCCAATGAATCGGATCGGTTTTTTAGCTCAAAATTGAACATATCGGTTTGTAATTTGAAAAAAACGAAAATATTGGATCGGTTCCGATTTTCATTTTAAAAAACCGATCCAAACTGAAATATATATATATATATATATATATATATATATATATTGTCAATAATTCATATAGAGTAATCTTCTTTCCATTAATATTTCTTTAATTCACTCTTATTTCAAGTAAAAAATATCTTTAAATAAGTTAAAAATACTTCTTAACTTTTAAAAAATAGTTGTTTATGAGAATGTTGTTTTTATATGAGAAATATTGTTTTTGATATATTAAAAAAAATTGGACATTTGATCGGATCGGATCCATTTTTGGACATTGAAAGACCGAACCAATGGTTCTCTACTTTATTGGACATTGGATCGGGTCTATTTTTTGAAAACCGAAGATATTGGTTCAGTTGTCGGTTTGGTACAAAACCGACAAAAACCGAAATCACCCCTATGTGCTCCATCTTTTCTATAATATATTCATTTTTCTTAAGAAAATAGATTAATACTAACCAAATTTCAAAAACAAAAACAAACTTTTGAAAGCTACTTTTTTTCTTCCAAATTTTGGTTTTGTTTATTAAAATATAGATAAGATGTAAATATCCAAATAAGAAAAAATTTATGATAGGATAATTATTGTAGGCTTAAATTTTAAAAACAAAAAATAAAAAACAAAATGGTTAGATAACCAATTAATTTATGAGATAAACTACACTTCATTGACTATAAGAAAGTCACAATTCTTATCTCAAACTAAAACTCATTTTAAGTCTTAACCAAATCCAAAGGTCAAACTCATTTTAATATCGTTGATTTTTTGTTTATAAAAATGGAAAGTAAATTTAAATCTCAAAATGATTTTAGTCTTCCTAATAAACAAAATATACCAGTATTCAACGACTCAAACTCATAGCCCTTACGTAAAATGTGAGAGTTTTGATGGTATCATATACAACATAGTAAATAAGAAATTTTAAAGGGGCATTTTTAGCAGTAGACTAAATTGAAAAAATATTTATAATATTATGCAAAAAAAAAAACAATCATAATCCTACCATATACAAATTATACATATAATTAATATATAATATTGTATTAATAATACAAAATAATATCATAAATTATACTCTACAATTAAATATTAATTATATCGCATATTTGATTATGAATGAAAAAAAAAACTAACTATTAATGAAATTATTGAATGAGCTGGCATCCTTGTAGAGGGTTAACTTCCTAAGTTGAGATATTATTGTACCGGAGGCTCTATCTTTCAGTTATGGTTTTAATAATCAAATTTTAGTTATTAAAAACAAGTAAAAAAATTAGAATAAATTAATAGATTTGGTTTCAACAATTTGAAAAGAGGGATTAAATTCAAGTCTTTATAATTTCAAAAACTAAAATTTATTCTTTTATAAAATTTAGAATTTAACTACCATGATTTTAAAATTTTAAATTTAGTATATACAGTTTCATAAAAGTTATAATTTAATATTCAATAAAACTCCCTAATGTACAAAATTTTAATGTCACATTATTAATTATATAGAACATAATTCATTTATAAAATATTTTTTTATCACACTCAATAGTGTCACATTCCAAAATATAGAGTTTTTCGACCTATTCATGTGCACTAAAGTTTTATTTCTTCTAAAAATTAGAATTTAATTATTATATTTGATAAAATGTAAAAAGTAGTAATTATAATTTCAAATGTTACCAAATTAAGTAAATGAACAATTAGCGAAGAAAATTGATAGTTAAGTGACTTAACAAAAAAAAATGACATAACCACAACTATTTTTTAAATTTCATCCAACTATAAAAACTAAATTTCAAATTTTATTTTAAACTATAAAACTAACTTATAATATTTGAATACAAAAATTACCGTCAAAACTGTAAAAAAAAAACAAAACAAAACAAAATAAGAACTACCCTAGTTTAGGGTGTGTTTGGAGCACCTGTTTGGTTATGATAAACGATGGATTATGATAAATGATATTTTGAAGAGCAAATTATTATAACAGAGATTATGATAAAACGATGTTTGAGGGGCTGATTATGCAACAAAAAGTAATATATGTAATGTTTAGTTAAACGGACACGTATATTTAAATAAACAGGCACAGAGGTTTAAATAATCACCGTTTATAATAAACGGTACGACAAATATCGATTGAGTTATTATAACAAACACAACATTTACATAAACTGGCCCAAATACGCATCCTTTGGTTTACTAATGTATATTTTACCCAAAAAAAAAATGGTAGAAGGGAGAGTGGTAATTTATTGATTTGAACTGTGAGATTGTTGATATTATCAGATTTGGGAGTGGCTGTGCCTCATTTTGTTCCATTGGACAGAGAATATGGTCTCACTTCTCTCGCCCATTTCAATTCCTTCCATTTCCAAATCCGATTCTTCATCTTCTTCCATCTCCATCAAATTCAGCTCCCAAATCCCGAAATCCCCAACACGTTTCAGGTTATTCCGCTGCCAAATTCCCACTTCTTCTTCTTCAGCTTCAGCTTCCAACCAATTGCGGGAAGATGGCTCGGCCGAGCTGTTCTTGCGGAACAATTCAATTGCGGATTTCATGAGGTTTAAACGGGATGGAACCAGCGCCCAGCTTCAGACGGCTGTCGTTACTTATAAAAAGAAGTTCCCCTGGTTTCTTTTGCAGCCATTTGTTCAGGTTTTCCCTCTTTTTCTATTGGGTTTTTGTGTTTCTCTCATGGGTTTCTTTCAAATTTGTGATTTGGGGGTTTTTTTTTTTTCTGTTTATTTGTTTTCAGGTTGATTTGGTGTCCACGATTCATATTGCAGATAAAGAGTATGTTTCCCCCATTGGGTTCTTTTTCATATCGTCATTTTGATCGTCCTCTGTTTATTATTGTTTCTTTGCCTGAAAATTGGTTGTTGTCACTTTGGATTTAGGTGTTTGGAGTTTACTCTTTCAGTGAAATTGTTTCTTATTTTAAAAAAAAATGGACAAAAGTTATTCTGGTATTCAAAGAAAAGCTAGAATTGAGATGGTAGAGTAATAATATTAGTGGTCAATGTTTATCAACTCTTTTCCTGCTTAAACTTCAATTTTATTTAAAATTATTTTTAAAAAATTCTAAATTTGTGGACACATGTATGGTAAAACCTAATGCTTACATAAAAATTCATAAAACATCACACCAACAATAGGATTAAATTTTTTTGGAATAAAAAATAATTTCATTGATTAATGTATCGTAAGTGTATTCTCGAAGCCCCTATAATGAATAGTGGTTAATGTAAGTCTTCTTGTGGTTAATAGCAAACTAAGAACCTGTTACATTAGGAGTCCGAAAGAAAATAACTTTAGTTTATAGAAATTGTTTATATCTACATCAGCAAAAATTGTTTATATTTGAAGACTTGGGCTTTGAAGATATACTCTCCTTAAGGTCCTAGGTTCGAGACTCACTTGTGACATTACGCCTTCGATGTTCCTCGGTGTCTGGCCTAGGTTCGAGTCTTTACTATTTTCTTGGTATGCGGGTAGTTTATATTTTATGTTGACTAATGTAGTGCTTGAAATGGGTGTCTTTTATGATAAACGTTTCGAGAATGCATTTGTTGCTAACTTTGATTTTTCTTATTAGCTGACTTAGTACAACATGGCTTTTTGTTGGCTAAATGTGTTTCCATCCATTTTGCATAGCTACTTTGAGGCCCTACAGAAAGAACTCGAGTCCTACGATTGTATATTGTATGAGATGGTGGCTAGTAAGGAGAGCTTAGAAAACAGAAGAAATCCATCCGTCACAAAAAAACTAAACAGTTCACGATCACGGGGATTTAATATTCTCGGTTGCATTCAACGGCAGATGGCTCGTGTTCTTACACTTGACTTCCAACTAGATTGTCTTGATTACCAGGCTTCAAATTGGTACCATGCAGATCTAGACTTCGAAACCTTCAGCATACTTCAGGTTATTCCCTCACTACCTTCTAGTTCAAACACAATTGACCGAGCAAGAAACGTTTCGTTTAAGGATGTCGAGGTGCATGCTATTCGACACACCCAATTTCAAGGCTGCAATGTATGCTGAAGTACTCTGCATAAATTGTTTAATGGATAATTTGAAATAGTTGAATTATAACGTCTGATAAGAATCTATTTATGGCCAGTTAAAGCAAAATTAACTTCCCATTAGTTTTTTCTGTTGATATAATTTCCTTTTCAACTCTAAGGTGGCCTTAGTTCCTCATGTTTACAATTTTACATCATTCACAGTTGTTTTAGCACCTAAAGCTTGGTGTTATATAATGATATTTTGATACTCGCTTTGATGCTGTAATGTTACAGAGTGAAAAAGGTGAAAACTTCTTTACATTTGCTAGAGACATGACTATACGATCCACCAAAGCTATGGTTCAGTCTACTGCAGTACCAGGAGATCTTGAACCTTGGAAGTCGAAACTTCGTTGGGCGTCTCGTGTGCTTCCTATGCCACTCGTTGGACTTCTTATCATTGGAAGTGTTTGTGCAGATGGAGGAAATCAAGCATCAGAATATCCCGAATTTGAAGCATTGTCAAGGCTCGATTTGGGTGCTGCAATGAAGGTTTTTCTAGCCAAGCGTCTAACATCTGAGTAAGTATATTTTGAGTTTCTTTAGGATATCTATTCCCTTATTGGTAGTGTATCAGTATGTGGAAGATTCATGTTAACTCAAAAATACACCAACACAGAACAGACAATAGTTCTTCAACCCTCACTCAAACCCAAAAGTCCTACAAAAACGAAATGACTCTGATACCAATTGATAAGATCCAAGATCTAAATTGATATCTAAAGGTAAGAAACTACAAGATAAACCAAGTTTTGATAGAACTTGGAACATCCCATTCTCTAAAGAATAATCTTTTTGAGTTCACAAGAATTCACTCAATATTTTGGGTGTCAATTCACAATCCCAAACCACACAGACCGTCTACAGGCGTGCGATCCCAACAGTCCCTTCTGTGCAAAACGAAAACCCATTGTGTTCCCTTTTTACCCTTCCTTTGGTAAGTATGCATTATGGGTGGTCTCACACAGTAATAATTTATTCCAACTCAACTTCATTTCTGTTTATGAATGCTGAATCTCTTGTATTGAATCTAATTTAGTAAATGCTCGAGTAGGTGAGATTTAGTTCATAGCTGTTTTTAGATCTGACATAATTAATTGTTGGTGAAGGTTTACACAAGTAACTGCTGAAGTGGAGGAGAGTTCTGTTATAATCGGCGAGAGGAACAAAGCAGCAACAGAAGCGCTTAGAGATGCCATGAACAAGGGCCACAATAAAATTGCCATACTATACGGTGGCGGTCACATGCCCGACTTGGGGAGGCGATTGCGAGAGGAGTTCGATCTCATTCCAAGTCGTGTAAAATGGATAACAGCATGGTCTATTACAAAGAGAAAACTATCCAGCAGTTCTCTCCCATTTCTGAAGGCGCTGGCCGATGTCTCGGGTTGGCCATTGAACCGTTACCAAACCTTGGCGCTGCTAATCTTCTCCTCCGTCCTAGCCGTCGATCTCTGGTTCTGGGAACTCTTCTTCGGCACGGCGGCAAATTGGATCTCCGAAATCACTTTAGAAGCCTATCAGTATATCGACAATGTACCCCTGATGTGATCATTGGAATTTGTACCCTTGCCGTTGTACATATAATTCAACTGTGTGGCCGTTGTTTCATGTGCCACTCAGAAAGTAGAACAGTGAAAGAACGATTGCATGTTCTGTATAATAATACATAAATTCATATGGGATTTTACTGTATTCTAATTTATTCCATGAACAAAAAGGAAAATTAAAGGAGGCTAGTTGGTAATATCAAATCCTTTTTGAATCAATACAATGCATCACATAAGCAAAGGCTAAGTTTTTGGCCACTTTCTTTTCCATTGAAAACCAACCTCACAAAATTACTGCATTTAGTAGGAATCTATAGCAGTTGTGCATTAGATAAATTAATCACAATAAAGTAACCAATGGTACAACAATTTCATAGACTGTGTTAATGTGATTGAAAATAGAACAAATTTGAAAATCATTTCTTGTGAGAAAAATATCAAGAAAAGGCTAAAATAAAGGAATATTTCTTGATAAGGAGATGAATAAAGTGCCACCTCATGAAAGTAGGAGCTAGAACAGAAGATGGGTAATTCATGCCTAAAATAATGGCATTCATGCCAATTTGGCAATCTTTGAACCCACAAAGAAATCAATCCATACCCACCTAACCAAACGCACCACAATTATAGCCCATAGATTTTTCAATATGGCGCTGAAGAACAGCAACAAACTCTTCGAGATGGAGGCTGCTTCTGCAACTGCAATGGAAGCCATTGAAGTGGAAGGAAGAAGCTCCAAAAAGGGATTTCGGATTAACAATTACACTTTCATTTGCTCCATTTTGGCCTCTACCAACTCCATTTTGTTGGGCTATGGTAAGTTCTTCTTTCATTTTTTTTTTTTCAATTTTTTTGTTCTGAATTTTGGATCAATTCGTGAAGATATTGGAGTTATGAGTGGAGCAGTGCTTTACATCGAAGAGAATTTCAAAATCTCATCGACCCAAGTGGAAATCCTTGTGGGATCGTTAAACGTACTCTCTCTCATCGGCACACTCGCCGCCGGCCGGACCTCCGATTCGATCGGCCGGCGATACACAACATTTCTCGCATCCACGACGTTTCTGATCGGCGCGTTATTAATGGGTCTCGCCCCATCTTACCCTCTCCTCCTCGCGGGGCGAATGATCGCCGGCGTCGGCGTCGGTTACGCCCTCATGGTCGCCCCCGTCTACACGGCGGAGCTATCTCCGGCCACCGCCCGCGGATTCCTCAGTTCACTCCCGGAAATCTTCATCACTTTCGGGATCCTACTCGGCTACATCATGAACTACGCCCTCTCCGGTCTTCCGCCGCACATAAACTGGAGAATCATGCTCGGAATCGCCGGAATACCCGCGATCGGCGTCGGATTAGGTGTTTTAGCAATGCCGGAATCTCCTCGTTGGTTAGTAATGAAGGGAAAAACAGAACAAGCCAGGACAGTCTTGGCCAAAATCTCCACAAACGAAACCGAAGCAGAGGAGAGACTGAACTCAATCACAGCCACCGCCGCCGCCGCCGGCGACTGGAACGGAAAAGGAGTATGGAAGGAACTATTCATAAACCCGACAAAACCAATCCGGCGAATGCTAATCGCCGCCATCGGAATCAACTTCTTCATGCAAGCCTCGGGAAACGACGCCGTAATGTACTACGCGCCGGAGCTCTTCCGCGCCGCCGGAATCCACCGGAAACGCCACCTGTTCGGCGTGAACGTCGTAATGGGCGTAACAAAAACCAGCTTCGTCCTCTTCTCGGCCCTGTACCTAGACCGGTTCGGGAGGCGACCGCTTCTACTAACCGGTTCGACCGGGATGGCGGTCGCGCTGGCCTTATTGGGCCTGGGCTCGAAATTCATGGGGACGGGAAGCAACAGGCCGACGTGGGCCGTGGGGTTGAGCGTCGTGGCATTATGCGGTGACGTGGCGATGTTTTCGATAGGGATGGGGCCGGTGACGTGGGTGTACACGTCGGAGATATTTCCGAACAGAATAAGAGCGCAGGCGTCCAGCGTGGCGATAGCAGTGAACAGGCTGGTGAGTGGAGTGGTGGCAATGACATTTCTGAGTGTCACAAAATTGATAAGTTTTGGAGGTATGTTTCTGGTGCTATCTGGAATTATGGCAGTGGCTTCCATTTTCTTTTATTTCTGTTTGCCAGAAACTAAAGGAAAAAGCTTGGAGGAAATGGAAGCTTTGTTTCAAGATAAACTCAATAATGATGATAATAATAATAATAATAATAATAAGTTGTAAGTTTAGAGGATTGGATTTTGGTTATTTATGTTGGTTTGGAAGTATATGTGAAATGGAAAGGAAATAAGTAGTTTTATTTTGATGATTTTATATTAATGGGTTTTATGATTATAGTTTAATGATTTGAAGATGAACCAACAAGCATAGAACTCTACTAGTATCTAGTATAATCTAATAATTATGAAATTATAGTATTGGAAATTATTTAATTTTTAATTTATTAATTTATCTTCTCTATTCTGTAATTCATTATTTCAATAATCACCCTTCATTTTAGTAACCACTCGACCCATTTTCCATTTTTTTAGCTTTTATTTTTATCCATTAAATCTCTTAGTGGTAGTGATTTATCGATAGACTATTCATAACAAAAATAAAATCACATCATTTACAGAACTTTTCTCTTTATTTTCTTCATTAGTTGTTGGTTCTTATGTTTATTCTTCTTTTAAGAATAAATTACCACAACATTTGAGTTAGAAAGAGTGAAGATCAAGAAGAACCAAAAACTCCGTAGTCAATGTATTTGATGTTCTTTTGCTCGTGTTGAGGACCTGCAGTTGAGGTGATCATTGATCTTCATTTTGTTACAAAAAATAATGGCGAAAAGTATGTTAATTTATTAATTACGTTTCCGTTTAAGATGCATGTGATTTTAATCAATCACATTTATTTTTGTGTTAAAAATATGTAATATATAGGTTCAAATTTTTCTTTGCTTGTTGTATAAATAAAAAAAAATGATGTAAAAATAAGTTTTTTTGTAAATTTAATCTCGAAGAACGTGTGGCACTGATCAGACGAGAGGGCATGCGAGAGTACACTTCACCTGTTGCGATGGCGCTGAAGGAAGACTGTACAATGAGTTGGATTTGATTTGTTTTTTTGTTTAAAGGCTGATTTGTTTTGTTTTTTAAAAAGTTCAATTTTATAATTTCATGCATGCCTTCTTTTTTTTCAGATATAAAAAGCATAAAGGAATTAAGAAATAGGGTGTTCTCCCACATAGGGGATAGTATCCCGAATAAGCTCTAACTGAAAATCCTGTAAACAAAGAGTTGGAACCTCTTCGATCCACAATGCATGCCTTCTTAAACTATACGCTGTTTAAAGTTGTTTTTTTTTTCTCTCTTTTTTAATATCTTTGATGTTTCAATCCATTTATGCCCATCTCAAACGATTGTTATGAAAACTATTCCATTTGTTCATTTTATTTATATGGTGTTTACTTAATTTTTTTTTTAAAAGAGTGTTTGTTAGCTCCTTTAGTTATATTTCAAACTTAATAAATTTATGTTAAGGACTTGACCCTTTTCATGATTAGTCATTACTAGTCCACCCTGCCTGGCTCTCTCTTCATAGGGCAGGCTTCGACCCCCATCAACTTCATTTTCTTCTGGTTAAATCATAAATTATATTCTCTTAATATTATATATATCTTTTTAGTCCACCGTTTGATCTATATATTTTATGAATTTTAAAATTAACACCTTTTTGGATAATAATCAAAATTTTATTTTTTAAATTTTAAGATCAAAATGAAAATGATAATTGAGTGAGGTTTTTTCTATTTTATGATATAGAGTTTCACCCCCAAAATTCATTGATAATTAAAGGAGAACTTAGATCTCTTATATAGTTATGAGGTGTCCACTATTTTTAATGTGAGATCCTTAACATACTACCTCAAAATGATGATTCTTTCGATTTCACCAATTTTGAATTGAATCTCAATTTTTATTTTTTATTCGACAAAATACCTATTTAACTTTATAGGCTCTGCTTCTCAAAAAAAAAAAACTTTATAGACTCAGATATCATGATAGAGTAAAGAAATGCATAATGGAAGCCAATCTATAGAGAGAAATTATATTAAGGAAGATAATAGTAGTGTTTGCCCTAACAAAACTTAACTTACACTTCACATTCTTTTTATGAAATTTGTGTTTTTGCTCACTTGTGGTGCAATTATCCTATATTGATAATGTGAGGATTCTTCAACACATTTATAAGGGATATGAATTACTCCCTTCATGACCAATTGATTTTGAGGTGAAATCTCATATTTTCTAATAAAACTCATCCATCCCTCTCAGATGAGGAAATTAAAATCCAAAAAACAAAATGGATTATGAAATAAACTAATAACGATTAAAAACTAGAGAAAAAAAGAGCCTAAAAATGGGGAAAGAAGAAGAATAGTGAAGAAAAAAAGTGGGTTAGGAAATCGTATATTTTGTTGTTGGGATGAAGCAAACATATATGAAGTTGGAAAAGCAGAATCATTAAGTACTGTAAACTGTCCGTTAGCTGTTTGTTTTGAAATTGTAAAAATTAATTAATTAATAATTAAAAGGCTAATTAATCTATGCAGTGATTTATATGTTTTTTCTCTCCTTGGAACCTTCTTTCATTTTTCAGATGCTCTCTCTCTCATTCTTCAATGTGCATTGGACCTTGAAAATAGCTTACCTCTCTACTTTTACCAATATTTACTCATATTCTCCTCACGGTTTTACAATTTTTATTTACTTTTTTTAAAAAAGAAAAGGTAGTTTTAGAATGCTATAACTTTCTTTTAAATGATTGATACTTTTAGAAGAAAAATAAATCAGGTTTTGGAAATAGCAACTATGTATATATAGTATGTGTTTAGGATATGGTGCAAAACATCAATAATTCCAACATCAATTGCTATAACTTTCTTTATATATATATATATATGTATTTTTATTTTTTTTTAAGTTTACGTCAACTTATGCAAATATATTCTCACCATGTATATTGTTTTACTCTCCCACATTTGAAAGTAAATTTTTTTTTATAAAAATGACCAAATATTCAATAAAAAAAAAATAGTGGGCTTCGAAGCCTAAACGGAAAATTTGGGGTTATGAAAATATCAAAATTTTGAAAATTTATATAAAATTATTTTTTAGATAATAGTTATTATAGATTGAACTTATGACATTTTTATTATTTATGACACTTTTAACTATTTGATCACTCCATAATCATTAATTTATTCTTAACTTATTAAGTTATATTTAGAATTAGTTAAGTGAATTTGACTTGCGCGGTTTGGGAGCTAAGATTTGTAAATAGTGACTATAATTTACAAGCAAAAACAACTATTTAATTTATAGATACATTTTCCTTGAAAATTTTAGAAATGATCAAGAATATGATGGTTTTTTATTTATTTTTTGAAAATTAAGAGTCAATTTTTGGTCTAGATTTCAACAAAACAAGGAGACAATTATATGGGACAAAAGTTTTGAGATTGAAATGGAAAAAACAAAACGGGTATTTTCTTAATAATTTAGCTTATGGAAAATGATAAACGAGTTGAAAAACAGTGGCTTTTTTCGCTTTTCATTCTGAAAAATCACAGGTTTCAATGTTTTTGTTGTTTGATTTTGCTGAGTATCCTTGTCTCAACCTTCCTGTTTTTATCCTTCTAAAAAGTTCTTTGAATACCTGAAAATTAGTACACACACAAGTTTCTTAGCAAAATCAAGTAATATATATATATATACATATATATCACTGCAACCACCACTGTTCTCTCACTTCAAATTTAATTATAATTTTGACTTGAATACATTCATTAATACATTCAATAAAGACATATACTAAATGCCTTTTCACCATTATTTTTAAGAAAATGATTAATATGATGATTAAAGAATATTACAGTTTTTCTACGTGGAATTTGTTTTTTTTTTTAGTTCATGATTTTATGTGAAAATGCACTAAAGTTCACTAATTCAAATTTGAATTTGAAATATATAATATCTAATCTAGTAGAAAATGTTGTAGTCGAGCCTTGCGCCTCCTTTTCTTTTTAGTGAGTTTAAACAAACTTATTTTGATTCTCAACTTAATTTCAAAGTTATATTAATCCTTCTCATAGCTTTTTGCATTACATTTAACATACAAATTTTAGACCATATATTTTAAATCTAAACTAGATTCAATGCTGAAAAGACAAATGTAGCTTCTTCTTTTTTTGTACAAAAGACAAACGTAGTTTCATATATAGAATAAAATGCATAGTAAATAAGTTAAAAAGATATTGTTGTTAGTTCGTACGACCATACTCATTGTCCTAACAATAGAAAACATAAAGTCATGCAATGGTCACATCAAATCTCTCAACTTAAAAAAATAGTTGCTAACCTTGAAAAATATGAGAGTGAGAAGAAAATTCACTAATCCCCCTTAATTTTTTTTATTGTATATGTGTTTCAATTTTTTTTTATTCTATTGAATGTTAGATCTATGTATTTTCAAAATTTTATCTATTAATTTCGGGTAAGATATTCACATGTCTCCCAAATTTCGAGTGAGGGTATTGCTATACATGCATGAGTAAGATTTATGTTGATATTTGATCTAAAAATTCGAAACCAATAAAAAAAAGTTTAGTAGGATCTAATTCGAGATGTTATTTCTTAAATAACATCATCTTTAAAGAGCATGATAAAATACTTACTTTATGTCCCACATTAAAAAGATAAAAAAAAAAATTCAACCATATATCAACTACCTTTTTTACTATCAATTCATTTTGAATCCTAACCTTAAATTATCTAAATTATCTTAAGAAATTCATATTTTTCTAATAAGTCCAGAACTTTTAAGAGATAAGAAACCGGGAAATTAGAGCACGTATCCATTGTTATCTCAAGTAAAAAAGGTTTCAAATCATTTTATAAAGATTTAATTTCGTGTATGATAAACTTTTGTTGACTTTTTATTAGTTAGATTTTTATGTGTCATATAGTCTTTGTTATTTGAAAATAAAACAAAAATATATGATAAATTAATATGTCATATTTTGTCTTTAAAGGGAGCTCAATAGTTGAAACTACGGACTTTAAAGAATGCTTCATTGAAAGATTCATAATTCGAGACTACTAAGAACCACTTAAATTAGAATACTTTCTATGTTAAGAATGTCACATTGATAAGGTGAGAATACCTCTTAATGCTTAAATTATAGGTGGACTACTCCTCTAATTTCCAATTAATTTTGAGATAGATGTCCACACTATCCAATATGGTATCAGAATCAATTAAGCCAAAATGGGTATTTGGTCCAATGAAAATAAAATTGAGATTCGATTCAAGATTGGTAACTCAAAATAGGCACCATCTTGAAGGAGCATGTTGAGAATCTCACATTGATAAGGTGAAGATATCTCATAGTATTTAAATGTAGGTGAACTACTCCTCTTATTGTCAATTTGTTTTCAGATGAATATTCACACTATCTAACATTATGAAGTATCTCAATTCCACAATTTACAGACGAAATAGTGGTATTCTAGATATACTGAAGGAAGCTTCGATTTCTCATATTTAAAAAAAAGTCATACAAAATAGGAAAAAAAACATTTCTCAAAAAAAAAAAAAAAAAAGGAAAAAAACATAACTTAAAACTCTCGAACCCTAATTTAATCCAAGTAATTTATATTAGACTAAATTATTAAAATAAAATATCTATAAATTATTATTATTTGTTCGTATAATACTTTTTGACTTTTTATGTATTTGACCAAAGGCAATGTTTGAACTAATAGTCAAAAGAGTGTTGCATTTCAAAAAATTAAGAGCTGATTATTTCATTTCTATTATTATTTTTTATTTTTTAACATTATAGGGTCCATTGAAATATTTTATCTCATTAGTCCAATAATCACCAATAATTGGAAAAAATGGGCAATTTTTTAACATGGTTGAAATGTCAATGCTACTTTTTAAAGTCATGAAAGTTTAGATGTTTGAAGTTCCCATAAACTTTGTATTGAAGCCTTTTTATTTTCCAGGTGGAATTTATTATAAATTTTTAATAAAATTTCAGACGTGTTTGTGTAGTTTAAATAAGCACTCACCAGTTTTGGTTTTGTCATGCATTTCCTATTCCTTCACACTCTGCAAATTTCTTCTTCTCTCTCCAATGGAACCTCGCTTCAAGCTCCGCCTCTCCCGCATCTTCCATTCCTCTTTCGCCTCTTGCCGTTCCCGGAATCTCTCCGATATCATCCACAAATCCGGCCTCCTTCCGCCGCCCGTCGACCCCACCTTCCGCAAAATCCAACCCCATGATTCGCCGGAATCCGCCCCAACCAGCGATTTCCTTCTTCCCCATCGCAAAATCCCCCCCTCTGCAATTCCCGGTGGCCGGACCTTCCCTCCGCCGTCTCCGATGTTTCCCTTCAAACCCTTATCGGAGAATGTGACCGAGGAGAAGACGGCGACCAAGAAGAAGAAAAAACAGAGGAAACAGAGAAAGAAGGAGATTCCATTCTCTCCGTTCCGTTCGTCGGCGGCGGTGGAGTTGAAATTCGGCGGTACGTGGTGGTACAGCAGCGAAGACGACGACGACGACGAAACGGACACGCTTTTCTCTTCGAAATCGCGTTCTTCTGATTCGTCGGCGTCTCGCCGGAGAAGAGGAGGTCGGTGCCGGAGCTCTGAAATGGGGGTGTTGCCGTTGACGGGGAAAGTGAAGGATAGCGTTGCGGTGGTGAAGAAATCGAGCGATCCATATAATGATTTCAGAACGTCAATGGTGGAGATGATTGTCGAGAAACAGATTTTTTCCGGCGAGGATCTTGAGCAGCTTTTGCAGTGTTTTCTGTCATTGAATTCTCGGCATCACCATAATGTGATTCTTGAGGTTTTCACTGAGATTTGGGAGACTCTGTTTTCTGATTGGGGATCTTGATCAACAAGAAATCTCTAATTTGTTTACTTTATGTTTGTAAGGTACAAAAAAAAAAAACCAGTCATTAGTAAATTAATTAAGCCTAACTTCTATTGCTTATTAACCTAATTATCATGCTCTTTCTCCCCCCTTGTGTTTACTTTCCATTTGGAATTCATGATTGAAGAAAAAAAGTCATTTCTCTTTTGGGGTTTGCATTAATTAATCTGGGTCTCTTTCAAATCATTTAGGGATGTGTTATTAATGAATGAAAATGAGAGCCAAGGACTAAGGATAAAGAAAGGCTAAAATGAAATTTGTCAATATGAATCATTTTTGGAAATTTATTGGCAAAATGGGTTTAATATTTTAAAACTAAATGTCAAAATGGGCTGTCAAGGTAAATTAACTCCCCTTTATTATTAATGACATGTAGTATTTGTTTGATTTTGCCACTTGGATATAAGCTATTTCAAAAATGTTATCAAAGAGGATAAATTGTTCTAAGACATTTAATGCGTGATATCTCTTCTAAAGATGCCACAAGATAATTCGATAATTAGTTTTAAATTAGAACTAAAAGCCTATACTTGACAAACTCCCCAAATTTAAAGGATCACTCTCAATTATCATTTCAAATATTTTAATTGAGAAATTTGAATTTACATCTTTTTTTGTCGTTGAACACACATTTATGCAGCTGAGTAAAATTAAGACCATGTAAGTTTTGATTATGAGACGGAGATTATAGCCGACGCAACTTTTGAAAAATGAAAATTATGGAGGGAAGAATAACAAGATAGAGACTTTGAAAACAGGCCTTTTGAAATTGGAACTACATAACACATACACAAACTTTAGACTTGTCAAAATGAAAAGGTTGAAAGATGGAAAAGCCAATAGCTAAAACAAAATTAAAAAGACATAAAGTTGTACAGGTTTTTCTGAATTGCACACAAAGTATTATATTTTGAATATATCTCTCCAACTATCATTTGCCACAAAAAGAATAGAAAATAGAAAAAAGGTCAATCAAGAAAGAACAGCACCCTATTGAAAACTGTGTCCAATTTTGTTTTCTTCTCTTCACAAAAACCATTCATGGTGCTTGCCAGAATCATGTATATTGCTAAACTATCAATATTGATTTTATATTTTTTTTATTAATAATTCTGCATGTAAATAGATCCGTGGGGATCTTGGTTTCAAAATATAAAAGAACAAGGATAAAGACAAACCTAATATCACATCAAACTATGTAATAGAATAATAATAAATATAATATATTTGTATGTTTGGCTTGATAATTAGTTGTGAGTTGTGAATTATATATAGTTTGGGCTAATTGGATAAGAATAGAGCCAAAGATCAAACACTAAAAAAAATTAAAATTTTGTGCAATTTGCCATAGTTTTAGAAGACAGAACCTAATCATGTTTTTGGTTTTGGATATAAATTATTTGGAACCCCATTTAAAGTGAGTAGTCAAGAAGATCCACACACACACAAGGGTTTGTTTTTGTATAGCCAACAAACAGTCACAAGAGACATTGAACACTCAACCAAAGCCTAAGTCAGAACATGATTGATTTGATTTGTTTAATATTAGTAGATAATTATTGTTATAAAAAGTTTATTTAATTTCTCCTATCTTTAACCGGATTGTGAAAAAGCGTGTGAATCCTAAGATATTAAAATATAATTTGTAATTTTGTATTCATTAGATCCTCTCTAGAGGGTTGGATGAGATTTTGGACGAGGTGTTATTTTGAATAATTAAAAAATTTAAGTTTTTATATAAACTTATTTGGATATAGATTTTTTTATAGAGAAATTGCAACTAAAAACTAGTTAAAATGTGTCTTTTGTGTAGATAGACTAGAAATAATAATTTATTTGGATTTAAATGAAAAGTTATTTTGAGTAG
Organism: Sicyos edulis; assembly: GCA_036507275.1. NCBI lineage: Eukaryota > Viridiplantae > Streptophyta > Magnoliopsida > Cucurbitales > Cucurbitaceae > Sicyos > Sicyos edulis. Next base: position 5,748,236 of record CM071853.1, read on the forward strand.
TTAAAAATGAATGATAAAAAAATGAACAGTTAAAATGAGCTCATTTAAGTAGTTGGAAATGAATGATTGAAAATGAGTAGTTAAAAAAGAGTAGTTATTTTGAGTGATTAGAAATAAACGATTAAAAATGAGGAGATATTTTGAATAATTATAATAATTAGTTTAGATGAGATTTTTTTGAAGAATAATTTTTTTTTTTAACATTTTGAAGAATAATTAGTAGATGGTGAGGGTAAATTTTGTGTGAGTTGACAAATTACAAACACTCCTTCCAAGAAAAAAAATCGAAAATTTGATTGTATATGTTTGATAGATCAATTAGATATAAAATTGATTTTTTTTCTTTTGAGTAGAAATTGGGAGAGATGGACAAATTCTGAAGATCAAACTTGATGTTGAACTTGTCTACGGCCAAACAATGAAACCATTCTATAAATATAAAAAATTGATTCTTATGTACTTCAAACTTTCCATTTTTTTTTTCCTTATAGATTTGTGATTGAAAAAAAAAAAGCCTATCAGGTCAATAACAAATGATTTCTAAGCTCTAGGAGAAGACATATGGAATAAAATTTACAATATATTTGGTTAGGATAGAAAAAGCTTTCTCAAATCCCATATTCCAACCCTTCCTCCAGATAATATTTTCAAACAAAGTATTCTTATAACACATCTTTAAAAATAAAAAATTCCTTACCACTCATCTTACAAACAAAACAACTTTATTTAAACATGATTTTCGTATCATTATTCATTCAATCACGACATCCAAAAAGACTCTATTTTTCTCCATCCACTCCTCTTCTCTTCTCCTATCCAGGGGATTCAAGTTGACCTAAGATTATAATTCAACATTTTCATAGCAAAAAAGGCTAAAGAATATTTGGAAAGTAGGTAGCCAGAAATGGGACATAAGTTGCAAATGAGAATACACAAAAGGGTAGATGTGGAAAGAAAAGGGTGATCACATGTGGTAGTGACCTTGTAGCCAGTAAAATTTTAGGTTAGTTGGTTACTTAAAAAGGGGGGTAAAAATGAAGACTAATTAATGGGAATTGGGAAAAAGAGAGAATAGGGGCAAAATGGTAGCAGAATTTGAAGAGGGTTAATAATAGTAGTAGGGATAGCATGGAAACTGAAAGGTCAATATCAAGAGAAAAGGCAGAAGGTCAAAGACAAAGAGTGGGTTACAAAGGAATTGGGTATTTTGGCTTTATTTCACACCTCAAACAAATTAATTCAAACTGCCCGACAGTTATCCATAAACACAAGTACAAACACACATTCATTTCATTTTTATCTTTCAAAATTGGAATTTAATTCAAAATAAAAAGATGCCAAATAATAGATTAACTCATTTTCCAATTTGTGTTTAGGCAGAGTTTTTAAAATGAAAGGTAGTAGGTATGGTTTGGTGAAAGATAAAATATTTGTTGAATTCAAGACTTACACGTGAATACTTAAAAGAGTCTCTTTAAATTTAGAGAGAATAGATTTAATTTACGATGACTTACGTATTCATAAGTTATTTTTTTACAAATTTTTTTAGTATCCAAATATTGTAAAGTCTGATGATATATTCTTTGACATTAGTCGAGGCGTGTGCAAACTAACTCGAATAATCATAAATATTAAAGAAAAGAAAAGAGATCGGAATAATCACAGATAATAAGTTTTTTTGGTAGAAAATCCTAATTTGAATTGAAGAGTTATGATTGGTTATGCACTCTCTTTTGAATTGGAAAGTTATGAGTGGCCAAAGCCGAAATAATATTAAACCCAGGACCATAGGGTAAAATTTACTGTTTGTTTAGGATAGAAAAAAATATTTCTCCCAATCCCATATTCAAATCTCATTTTATCCACGCCTCCAAACAACTTTATACAAATGAAGTTTTTCTATAATAATCACTCTTCAAAACAACCTTGTCTAAACATGTTTTCCTCTAATTTCTCCAACGGATAATCTTATTCAATTAAAGTTTTTTTTTTTTTTTTACAGCTACTCATTCAAACACCGCATTTACTTGACTTTTTTTTTTTTTTTTTTTTTTTCATTTTCACTCAACTTTCCTAAAAGCAAACATGCCCTAGAGGGTCAAACAGAGTTTAAGAAAGTTTAATTTTTTTAAAAAAAACATGAAAGCTTTATTAAAAAGTGTATCTTGGAACTGCTATATCAAAACAAACAAATTCTCACCAATCCTCTATGAAAACACACTCATAATTATTAAAGAAAGGCTAAAGAAAGGGGGAAGCAGTGGTGGGGAATGTGTTGGGAGATGGTGTCCATTGGGCTTGGGCTGTTGTATTTTATAGGTTAATGAGCTGTGTGTTGTGCTTCTGCTTGTTCTGAATCTGTACCTAAAACTGAAGGATTCCATGTCTATATGATGGGCTATTTATTATTATTATTACAAGGGGTACCCTTTTGGGGATCATATGAAACAAAAATATAAAACACATTATTGATGAATCATCATCAATATCTATGTGTCAGCCCTTCATTAATAACTCTGTTTCTTCTTTTTCATTCCTGTTTTTGGCTTCCACCCACTACCCCCCCATTCATTTATCCTCCCCTCTTTTCCTTTTCTGCTATTTTCAATTTTGGATGTAATGCTGTGTTTGTTTCCCTTTTTGTTTTCTGATAATCACCCAACAAACCAGAAACAAAAATAATAATGCAGATCATCTTTAAAATGTCACTAAAATTTTTAATTAGTCTGTAAAATATTTTTTAAAATAAATGATGAAAATTGTCATGGCACTAAATGTATAAAACTTTGAAGATATATGAGATGTGTTAACAGAGAAAAAGGTCATCTTTACATAGCATTGTCTTTTCCATTCATATGAAATATAATGGAAATAATGATCGTATTTTAATGAAAAACTATTTAAATGTGTATTCTAAAAATAAATTTAAAAAAAAAAAAAATTCGGGTTTGATAATCCTTTATTTTTTTAATTTAAGTTTGTTTTTACTCTGTTTTTTTTTTTTTGTTAAACAACCTCTTAAAAACAAAATTTAGAAGATATTTTTTACTTTTTAAATTTTAATTTGGTTTAAAAAAATATAAGTCAAATATAAGAAAACTCAAAAGTTAAAAGAGTAAGTTTAATAACCATTTGATTTTTTGAAATTTAATTATACAACTACCTTACTATATATATATATATTTTACTTAGAATATCTACATCTCACCCATATTTATAGAAACTATACCAAAATTTAGAAGAAGAAAAAAAATAGTTTCCAAAAGTTTGTTTTTGAATGTTGGTTAGCATTCACATATTTTTTAAGGAAATATGAATATTGTAGGAAAGGTAGAACACATCATAAGAAATTTGAGTAAGAATATGTTTAAATTTCAAAAATCAAATGATTATGAAATGGGGCCTAAGGGAGTTTTTGAGTTCAATTTTTAAAAATGAACAAAAACAAAAAACAAATGGTTTGGTTTTTTGTTTTTAAAATTTAAACTTATTGCTTCTATTTTTCTTTTCTTTTTTTTGAAAAGTTATTTTGGTGATATTGGTTCGTTTTTTTCGGTCAAATCAAGAATCGAACTGATTCAATCATTTTATAACTGAACCAATGTCCAATAAAGACAAAAGTATTGATTCGATTTTCCTTTATTTTTAGACCAAAGTGAGAACGGATCTAATTCAATTAATTTGATAAAAAGAGGAGCTGAACCAATATCCAATAAAAGACAAAATCATTGAATCAATTTTCTTCGATTTGGTTTCTACACGATTTAATTATTTTTTTATTATTTTAATTTTTATTTTCTTTTGCCCTTATTGAATGTTGTTTTCCTAAAAAATTCTGAATTTTATATTTAAATTAAAAAAAAATAGTCATTTATCAATAAAAAGTTAAACTAATAGATAAAAAGAAAAATAAAGTAAATAAATCAATATTATTTGGTTCGGTTTTTATAGGTTTTTACACACAGAAACTAAATCAATCAAATAACTTTCGCTTTTCTTCAAATAAAAATCGATATGTCTAATATTATATGAAAAATGAAAACGAATCCAATGGATCAATATGGTTTGGTTCGATTTTATCGGTTTTCAATTTTTATTATCACCCTTAATTCCTTCCAATTCTCTTCAAGGGAGTTCATATTTTCTTGAAGAAGTATGTGAATCTTCACTACATTAAAAAACAAGAACAAGCTGAAAGGTACGTTTTTAAATTTCTAAATTTTAATTTAATTTTTACCAATATAAATATGTTGTAAAAAAAAAAAATAGCAAAATAACGATCAAAATGAGTCAAAATAATTATGAAACAAACCTAAACTGGGATTGAAGTTTTTGAAAATTTGGTTTGAGGAAGTGTAAGATTGGTTGAACTTGAAATCCTTGAAAGGAATGGGTCATTGGTGAAGGCATAAGTAAGTATATATCCCAATGGGTGAAGAGAAAAAAGATAAAAGGAAAAAAGGGGAGTGTTTGGTTATGTGGATTGGGGAGTTGTGGGGTTCACAAGTCTGTGTCTCCCCAATCACTATTCCACTTACATTCCTACTTTTTGGCCCACACTAATTGCAGCCCTTGACCCTATCTCTCTAGCCCTGCTCTGCCCCAATTGTTTCACTATATGGGTACCTTTTTCCAACAAAATTCTTCTATGCTTAATAACTTCAAATAAATGAACTAAATAAAACTTCAAATAAATTGCAAAACTCAATAGATAATGGGGCTGCTTGGCCATGTAGGAAGGTAAGGTAAGAGAAAACAAGGGTAGAAATTGGGTATTTAATGAGTAGGAAATGATATAACAAAAAAGAGTGTAATGTGCGGAGTTCAAAAAAAAAAAGAAAAGTATTTGGCACTTACAAAAAAAATAAAATAAATAGAACAATCCAATATTGAAGTAAATTGATCGTTTAAATTACCAAACAAAGTAACAAAAAATCCAATATTGAAGTAAAAGAATAAAAATATTCCCAAGGGTCAGCCCAGTGGTTGAGGCTAAGGATTTCAAGACATGCTTCTTTGAGAAATTCCTCGTTCAAGATCGGTAGAAAGCACTTGGACGGACTAGTGGTGCTCCGAGTCTGGAGGAGCGAAGCTCTGATTTCCTGATTTTTTTTAAAAAAGGTAAAAAAATAAAAATAATTCAATTCAATTATATTATATAGGGTGGGGAATCAAATCTCTAACTTTAATATCGTTAGTATAAGATGTTAGTTGAATTAGATTCATTTTGACTTTATAAATAATGGTATCTTATTAATATTAAGTATATGCATAAATGTATATTTTAAAATTATAAATAATTACAATGTCGTTAAAAGAGACTAGTTGAAAAGAAACGTACATATAAATAAGATAAAAAATATATATATATATATATATATATATATATTGAAAATAAGATAATATATAAATTCGTTGAGTTTAAGTATTAATTTTGAGTATTGTGTGGAATGGTGTGTGAGTTTCACCCCGATGGATGACATTTAAAATTTAGTTTCAACCATGTTTTTAACCAGGACTTAAACTTACTTTTGGGCTGATATTAAAAAAAAGAAAAGAAAATAATAACTTTTGGGCTGAGATAATTTATCCAGGTGGGCCAAACAATGAGAGGGAATACAGGCCACCAAACACCCCCAAAGTCATAAAAATGTGGTCTTAAACCAACGTTCTTTCTTATAATTTACTAAAACAATATGGGCAATATATATAAATATATGCTCAAAAGAGTATTTCCAAACATACTTTCTTTTTAATACAATATATATAAGAAAATAATACACCAAATAAATATCTTGAAATGCTTGGATTGAAGAGACTTTATATACAATGATTTTTTATTTTAATAAAATAGCATATATAGAATTCAATTTCATATAAGTTGGACAAAAGCCATACACGTAGATTTAATGCTTCAAAGCATTAACTAACATCATTCATGTGCGAAATACACTAGGGAATACAACTATACTAGGAATGTGCCAGGGAAAATCGAAACATGCGTATTTCTGCCTGAAACCTAGAACTTTATAAAAGTATACTTTTAAAATTCAAGCTTTCGTTCAACTGTGCCACTCTTCAAGGTCAGTTGTATCATTGCATTTTATGGGCTGATATTTATTGTTACCTTGTGAGTTTATGACGAGAAGAAAACTTAGTTCTATATAATCAATTCTTTTATTTTTATTTTAATTCAACGAGTATCTGAACCAATTTACATGTATTTTGATTATTCTTATAAAACATACAATTTAACCAGCCTACAAGATTTGGTTGTCAAAGAAGTTTGAAGAAAATTAATTTTTAGTTAAATTGTCTCAATAGATTGAACAAGTTTTTAGCTTACTAAAATTATGTTGACCATTAGGTTTTTTTTTTTTTTTTTTTTTTCTTCTTTCTTTTAGGACTCTTTCAATGAAAAATGCAAGTTCAATGTAATGTTTTCAACAAGTTTAGAGCATTAATTTGTTTCTTCTTGAATAGTTTAAGTTTGGGGGTGTTCAGTGATGAGCACAGTTGCAAAGCTTCACAAATAGCTAGATCTTCTATCCAATTAATTTGACATAAGTTAGATGTGCATTTGAAAAAAATGTAGCTACTTCAGAGACTAAATGTTTTCGAGTAAATTCGTTCTCACGAAAATGAGAGAAGTAATTAGTTTTGATGGGAGGGTCTTCAACTATCTTGAAAATTCTATTAACTTGAGTCTCGTTTGATAACTATTTCATATTTTATTTTTTATTTTTGAAATTTAAACTTACAATAATTTTATTTTTATATAATTTTTCTTAATTAGATATCTATCTTTCACCTATATTTGTAAAAACCAAACCAAAATAAAACAATTAAAAAATAACTTCCAAAAGTTTGTTTTTATTTTTAAAAGTTGGTTAGCATTGACATATTTTATTAAAGAAAGATGGATATATTTGTAGTAAGGGTGGAACACATTGTAAGAAATTTAAGTTATAATAGACTTAAATTTTAAAAACCAAATAGTTTTCAAACCGGACGATTAACAAAAGTTTCTCTCCCTCTTTTTTTTTTCATTCAAAAAAGAAAGAAAATACAATAGTAAACAAAAATTTGGTGAAAGAATAATGAAAGAAATGCACTTTGTACAATACATCGATAAAAACTTGCAAACTTTTGGCATTATAAAAAAAGTTTTTTTTTTCAACAAAAGCCGTAATCCAATAGCTTGACTATGAGTTCATGTGTTCAAATAAAAAAAAGGAAATTATAATTAAATTTTGTAATACAGTTTATGATTAACTTTTTTTTTAGTACATATTGGGAGGGGGGACAAATATTAATTTTCAGGCACGAACCTGTGAGACTAGGATTGAATTGGTTTACAACCAAACAATAAAATCATTTCACACCCATTCCGTAGTTTATAATTAACTTCTATTAGATTACTTTGCAAATCAGTAAATTTAATTTTTATGACAAAGAAATTTTTCAAAAAGAAAGGATTTGTTTTTCATTTTAATTAAATTGCTAAATTATATTAAAGAAAAAGTGGTGGGTGGTTTAATTTATTACACTAAAATTATAATTTATTTTATTTTATTTCTCAATTAAAGAACGATATTTAGGGTTGAAATATGAAAATGATTGTAATGTTGTAGGATTGAGCAGCAAAAAGAGAGGTGAGAAACTATTGAAGAGTTGAAAAAAATATTATTGAAAGATAGAAGAAGATGAATACTACATTGTGCCACATACAATACAACCAACCTTAAACACTAACTATATATATGGACTGTAACACTCTAACAAGGATACATAATGTTAATCATTAAACTAAATTCACTTTAATTATAATCTATTAATTATTCGTAATTATTTGTAAATAACATATTTTGTAAATTTGAATCTTGATACAGAGATCAAGTAGCCTAAAATAGGTTTTGTATTCTTTTGTCTGGCTAGATTTTAACCTTTCCTATTGTTTGAGTTAAACAAATGTTTTAATAAAATCCGCAAGGACATATATACATATATGTTTTGCTGATTTATTTTTATCTTAAGCATTAAGTTTTTTTTTTTTTGAAATAACTAGAACATAATAAAGAAGATTTTTTCAATAATAATTTTAAAAAAAAATTCCTTTTTGTTAAAATTAAAAATAAAATTAAAAGCGAATATAACATAAACCGATTCAAATTGGTAATTTCAATGAAGTCCACAAAGATGATTATTTAAAGTGAAATTGATGAGTTGAATTAAGTTAAAAAAATTAAAAAAAAACAATTAAAATTGATTGAAAATGAATTAAAAATAAGAAAATTGTGTTGGATAGTCCAATTTCATAAACTAATTACAGATCTAAATAAATTTAATTTTTTTGTAAGTCAAATATATGATATAATTAATACTTATTGTACGATTATAATTTAAGGTATTAATATACAGTATGATTATGATCGTGTAATTTAACCTACTCTTAAAAAAACCTTTAAAAATATGATGGTAGATAACTTTATAATAATATATACAACAATTTTCTAATAATGTGTGTGTATATATAGAGAGAGAGTGTGGAAATGCAATTTTATTGCGTGATTAACGGGAATTGTTTTGTTTGTTCCAAATCCCAAAGCAATGCACACAAAAATTAGTTTCCAAAGTCTCAACTTGCTTTCACACTTTATTAGGAATCATGATTCAAACTTGTAAATTTCAACTTAGTGCCATTTGAGATGGCATCATATCAAATTATGACAAAAAAAAAAAAAAAAATCACTACAAATTTAAGGTTATAATTACACGCACGTATATGTATGATATATAACTGCCCACTATTGAAAAATGTTTCAATCTATTATTTTTTTTTCATAATAAAATATAAGTGAAATAAAGTACGATCTTATATTTATGATTATTAGTGTTAGTGTTGATTTATTTATATTATTGTCATATTCCTAATGTAAAGCACATTCCATTTCTAGGATTAATATAAATATGACTTTCTTTTTACCGTATTGTTCCCTCTTTACAACTCGCCCGTGGATGAACTATGTACATTTCTTAATTACAATTGACATATAGTGAGTATATATGATAGGTATTGATATTTTATTAGATGAAAAATGTATGTGATATTGAGTAGAATTCAATAGTTTAATTAAGAAATAGCATATACTAAAACACATTTAAGTGTTGTGATTTGAATTTAGATCCATAATTTGTAATCACATAACAAACAAAACGACTTTAAAGTCTGATTTTTAAATTTACAACGAAAAAAGTAGAAAAAAAAGGTCTCATTTATAATGTTCCCCGCTCCTTTGCACTTCATAAAAAGGCTAAATACACCAACCAGCTTTAGAGACACAGAAACAAACCTTTTCCCTTTATGGATTTCTTCAAATTAGGCAACCAACTAACAAAAGAGTACACAAAAATTACTAAATGAATGAGAGTTCTAATAAGATACTATATAACCGAGTAACTATAAAATTACGAATTCGAATCTCCATACTCTCGATTTTTGTTGTTGAATAGAAAAAAAATACACAATCAATTAAAACAAAGCATGTGATCGTATCATGAAAATAATTTTTTTTTTTTTTTAAATGATGATGCTCGAAGAAAAACATAAATTTTATACTTCAATTTGTTTCAACCTAAACTCTTAATATCGTCCCCTCAAATTATTAAGAAGTGTGGCACGATTATTCTCAAACTTAAGTATTTCAAAAAAAAAAAAAAAAAAAAATCTCAAACTTAACATTGCAATTTTCCTCTCGAATAAGTCTAAGTTTGAAGAATCATTAACAGTACTATCATATATATATATTCAATGAATTATAAAACATATAGATGATAAAATTGAAAGAATTGAAAAAAAAAATCACTTACTACACTTCTTTTTTTTCATTGATTTTGATCAAAGCTATTTATTTTTAATATTTATCAAACTAAAATTTGTGCCGCATATGATATTATTGAAATTAAAACTTCCCAGAGATTTTTGCTTTTCATTTTGTTAAAATTAGGGGAAACATACATTATAGGAAAAAATTAAAAATGCTCATTGGAATTGTACTAAAAATTAAAAATGCCCATTGGAATTAAAATATAAATAATTTGTTGTAGGTAGCAAAATCTAGCTTTATCTCGAAAAGGTGGAACATCTTCCAATTTTAGTTTTGCTAAGAATATTTCATGCATAACAAAAAATTTCAATTTTCATTTTTTTTAATCAATTTCACTTAATTGTTTTCAATTAATTTAACTTGATTAATACCATAAATTTTAAAAGTCATTGATTTATTCTCTGAAATTTATAAATGAGTGAAATGTCCGTTCCCATTTTATGTTATACTTAAATTTCTTCTACAATTTTGTCAACCATAAAAGTTATTTTATTTTTTATTATTCATAAAGAAATCTTAAATATAATTTGATTAGCCAAACTAAAATAATAATTCAATTTATATAAATATGTGCGTGTGACCAATAGATCATATGAGTTTGAATCTACCTTCTAATTCATGTTTTGAAAAAAAAGAATAGTCTAGTTTAATAAAATAGAAATTGTATGCCGTGTTTCACAACTATTTTGTTTTTGATTTTTTGTTTATGAAATTTAAGATTACAACAACTACCTTACTATACTTTTTTTTATTTGGATGTCCATATCTTACCTATATTTTAATAAAAAAAACCAAATTTTTTTTAAAAAAAGTAGCTTCCAAAAGTTTGTTTTTGTTTTTGAAATTTAGTTAGTATTCATCTACTTTGTTAAAGAAATATGTATACATCGTAGGAAAGATGGAACACATGCTAGAAAATTTGAGTAGAAATAAGGTTAAATTTCATAAACCAAAAACAAAAAAGTAAATGATTATCAAACCGGGCCCTAATTAAAAATTAATGGATGGAAAAAATTTGAATTTTATTTTAAAATAAAAAAGAAAAATGTAATCCATTGCGGTGGGCTCTCTCCGACTTTATTTTCCCTATGATGAAATCTTCAAAGATTACATAAATGCCAACTCTTAACTCCTTCATATTTATTAGTCTTCTTCTGCCAAAATCAAACAAATTACCAAAAAATAAAAAAATAAAAACCAATGTTGCTACGAGCCTCCATTTCTACTACCAAAAAATTCTTCCAAAAAACCTTATCTAACTTCAAATCTTTCTTCTCCAACAGCTACCACAGGCTGCCGAAGGCGGCGGCGCCGCCCTTCGCCGCCGGCCCAAAAATGGATAAAGACTCAACCTTTCGTTTCAATTCATCCCAAAAAGAGGTGCAGAATGGAAGCTTTACGAAGGACAATGGCAATAATCCAGTTCAATTTTCGAAGACGATCGACGAGACCGATACGAGAAGAGTCGAAGAATATCGACAAAGCATCAAAATTGGAGCGACCCATCAAAGGAAAACGCAAGAAAATTGCGAATCGAGTTCAAAGAGTACAACGTTGTACGAGTACGATGAGAGGAGAATGTGTTTGGTTGTCAAGAAAATTAAAGAGTTGCAAAAATTAGACGCCAGAAATGTGGATCATGCTTTGGATATTGAAGAGGTTATTCATTACTACTCTCGTCTCACTTGTCCAACATATCTTGAAATTGTTGAAAAATTCTTCATGGATATTTTTGCCGAATTTTGTTCTAGTTCAACTTTTCAACAGAATTGCCCCGTGAAACCCATTGGGCTGAAATGAAAATTATTTTGTTTTAGGATCGAAAATGGAGAATTCAAACTTATGACCTCTCAATTATTGGTTGTACACTCATGTTACTGAGTTCTCTTGCGCAATCGTCAATGGGGTTACTCCATATATTTCTTTGTTTACTTTTTTCGTTTGTTGTAATGGAAATTTCATTCTGTGTTTATGATTCATCTTGGTTCATAAATTTTGTGTAACTTAATTTAATTTGAATCGTCTATGATCGAATAATGCATCGTTGAATGCTTGAGTTTTGACTGTCGTTTTCGCTTTAAATGAGTACAAAAAAGTATTATATATATTTTGGGATTTTGGAAATCAAGGTGGAGGTCGGCACCTAATCTTGATAGTGAAAGGATGCTTTACTTTTCAAAGAAAGGAGCCAAACCTTGGATTCTAAGTAATGTTTTAGACAATAATTTCTTGTTAAAAAAGAAGCTATTAAAGGTACATGTATTTCGATATAAGAGTGTTTAGTAACGAGGAGATAGATGTAGTCAAATTTTAAAATATTCATATTCATAATCATTAATAGGTTTTAACATTGTATTATATATTGAAAATACATGACAATACTTATTATTATTATTATTTTGAGAAGTATGACAATACTTATTAATACTCGTAATTATAGTTGAAGTAGTTATATTTATAATTAATTTTTTAATTTGACTAAACTTTTAAGTTTTCCTCAATAATGAAGTGTTTTAATTTTTTGATTCGATTATGTGAATAAGGTATAGTGAAGATTATCCGAATCATAATGAAAATAAAAAAGAATAGTTATTTTCTCTCAAGAAATAATAATGGATTCTAATTAAAAGTTGACCAACAGGATTTTAATGGATTCGAATCCGATGAGAAATTAGAAAAAGAGAATAAAAAGGAACGTGAAATGGTATTATAGTGTCTCGAAAAGGAACTTTATAGGTAAAAAATGAGAAGAAAAGTATTTAAAAAATGGATTAATTGGGGAATTTAGGACGAGCTGAATCGACCAAATCTTGAATCAATCATTTCAACAACAAAGGATTACAATTGGGCTGGGCCTCTTGGGTGTTAGTTTCGATCCATTGTGAGGTCCAATATTGTCGGCCCATATTTCTATCATCAATTATGAACTTATAGAAATTTCCTTTTTATTTTTTATTATTTTTTTTAGTACATATTGGGGGAGGGGGACAAATACCGATTCTCGGGATCGAACCTGTGATGCTGGTGTTGAACTGGTTTACAACCAAACAATGAAATCATTGCATCAGTGACTCATTCGGTCCGTTTTATTCAACTATACGTAGAGGTAGAAATATCGTCACGATGGTTAAGAGGCTAGAGGTAGCGTTTGTATATTGCCCAATTGGGTCAATTTTACTTTTCCTTAATTTTATTTGTACTTTTTTAGGGTTAGAAAACAAACAAAATAAATTATCTCAAAGTAAAGTACATAAGTTAGACTTCAAATTATAGGTAGATATCACCTAAATTATTCTCATAAAAATATATCATAGCGTCTCAACACCATGCCATGCAAATTTTGTACACTTTTTTTGAAGCGTCTTAATGCTACATTGGGTGTTTATTTGAATCGATTAATGTAGCATCGTTTAATATGTTACCTCAACCTCGAACTTAGCCTACTAAGGGGTGATTTTATTGGTAGAAGTTTTATGTTTTTGAATTTCTATGCTTCTTTATAATTTTAAGTTTAAAACTCGCGAGTGAATTTTGTTATAAAAGAAATTTGGGTAAAAAAAATGTTCAACACTATCCAAGTTCTAAAAAGCTAAAGCCCAAAAAGAACATTTAAAGAACTAGACTCAAATTATGATCAGGTCCAAAAAAACATCGACAAGTGAAGTTCCCTCTTAAATATGTAACTAAAATGTTACACATTAATATGAATGTTAATTCGAGAACATCAGTTCCATTAAAATAAAACTATTTATACTATGGTGCAAGCAAGTAGGAATGATAACTTATTTTGGGCTACAATTCAACTCTCTTCAAAACTTTCTCTACTTTCTCCAAAATACCGACTTGAGTGATGGAATATTGATGTTCAAACACCACATTTTCACTCGTTTTCTCTCTTGCAGATCATTCCATGTCACTGCTAAATACACATTTATATTCCGTATAAACCAACTTAATAGTAAAACCTCTCTCATTAGCCCCATAGGTTTTTGAGCTATATGATAAGATGTGGGTACGATTCTAAATATTCGATAAACTATTAAGTCAAATGACTGTCAACAAATGAGAGGTTCTAATTTCTCAATCATAAAAAATAAACCATTTTAAATGTAGGGGTTAAAAGATATTTCACAACACACCCAACAAAAGGGAAAAAGAAACCTAAAAAAAAGGTAGACAAGTTGGGGGAAATAGTCAAAGATAGGCTCCAAAAATACAACATGTTGGGGGGAATTGGATATGAATGAGTATAGTTGTGTTTTAAAACAACAACGTTAGAGTCCCAAAAGATGCCTTCAAATATACCCACAAAGATTCCCACCAGATTGGGAAGAACAGCCACCCCAAAAGCCACCATACACTTGCAATCCTCTCTTTAGCAACAGTGTTATTGTGCAATTTTTTTTATGATCATCATATTCTTCTCTTACATTTCTTCAATTGAAGAAAAAAAATTAAAAAAAGCAACTCCCTTTTACCATCTTTCTGTCTGATCTTCTGCACACATTAATGATTTCAAAGCAAAAAAAAAAGGTTACAAAATGGTGTTGTGCAAAAGGAAAGTGTGGGGTTATTTGAAATTTGATTGCATTCTCTGAGCAAAGATTCTTCTGGGCATTGAAATGACAACATTCTTGACCAAATTTCACACCTATCCAAACAAGGGCCGCTCCTCCTCTCTGAGGAATAAGACATGTCCATCCCTTTTTTCATCTGCCCACTTGCAAGAAACTAAATATTAAAAAACTATTGGAGTGATCGAGTCGTCGAGAAAACATTGAAAAATTAAGAGGCGATGAGTTCAATTCATGATAGCCGCCTGCCTAAGAATTAATTTCATCCAAATATTATATAGTCAGGTGGTATGTCCCGTGATAATAGTCGAGATGCATGTAAACTAGTCCGGACATAGTCACAAGTGTATATAATAAAAAGACTAATTATTGAAAGAGTACTTTTCCTTAACTTGTTTTAATGATGAGTGTGAACCATCCCCATTTCATTTTCAAGTGAGAGAGAAAGATGGAGATTTTTATTTGTGTTGGCCAAAAGAGAAAGTGAAGGATCAAAGAGTATAAGTAAATGATATAATTTTGGAGTAATGGATGAGAGAATGATTGAAGAGAGAAAACAAGTTGCAATTTTTTTAAAAAATTAGTGGTATGTCTTTTTCTGGGTCTCAGGAGAAATGTAAAGGAAAAGTTAGTATGAGAGTATAATGTGATAAATATATATAGGTTAGTGTGTAATGTAATGGTTGTGAAGGATTTGTCATCTTTCATTCTCACACGCCTGAAAGTGTTGCCCTTTTCACCTTCTTCATATATATATATATAATATAAAGTTATGGAAATTAACACCCACATGATATCATTCCCCATTCACATCCAATTCCCCTTTCTAAGGTTAACAAAATAACACACCCACCACATTTCCTTCAAAAATATGTTCCATTTCAAAAATATTTAAAAATATTGTGAGGCATTCAATGGAGGGGTCTTCAATATTTTTTTCAAAATCCTTTTTTATTCTTTAAACTCTATGTATACCACACTCATTAATAACACTTGAATCTAGAGACAAAATTGTTGAACAAATGCAAAATATCAAGTAAGCAGGATGAAGAAGAAGAGCAATGAGAAGATCTTGGTTGAGAGCTTAGTAATTATGTATACCACTCATAACAGTTTTTAACTATAGTGAGTTTAGTAATTAGGTTAGTTTTAACCTAATTGTTGAGAGCTTTGTATATTATACTAGTATATAAAGCATCTTATGTGATTTTGGAGAATTTGAGAGAGCACTATCTTCTTCCTCATTTAACCTACCTTTATGATCTTGGTTGAGATAATTATAAATTAGAATCAATCTCTGAATTCCGATAGTGGATGTAGGGTTAGTTCCCAAACCACTTAAATCGTGTGTTTCCTCTTCTCCATTCCTTCTTCATCTCTATATGTATTTTTTCATTTTGTATTCTAATTTGAACTTTGGTTTTGACAAATAACTTCAACAAAAAATCTATTTATCCTCCCAGAAAAATGAACAAAAGAAGTTGATTGAAAAGCTAGCTCGATCAATCTGTCTCTTGGGAACCAATTATTTATTTAAGTTTCTAAACCATGGATTCAAGAGTTTGGCCAACAAACAACATATGTATACTAAAAAAAATATCTATCGCCAAGATTGCGGTAGTTGAAGGTTTAAGTTTTGAAAGTATACAAGACTCATGACTTGTAACATTAATTTGTAGATCGAGTATCTCCATTCCCTCCGTGTCTTTCCATAAAATAAATAAATAAATAAATAACAACTAAACGTGAATAATTTGAATTGTTGTTAGACACTAACAACCCCATTTGACAACTATTTGATTTTTGTAATTGAAATCTACAACAACTACTTTACCATATGCTTCTTCTTACTTAGATATTTATATCTTACCTATATTGGTAGAAACCAAACCAAAATTCAGAAAAAAAAATGTTACTTCCAAAAATAAAAAACCAAATGATCATAAAACGGAGCATAAAAAACCCAAATACATATTTAAATTGATTTTGATAAGTTTATCTCTCAGACATTTGATACATTATGTTGAGACAGGCACAATGATTGGCTGTATAATATGGTTAGATTCAAATCTTAAAATTGATCCTACCTTACATAAACGTAGGATACAAAAGTAATTTGTGTGGTGAGTAGTGGTGGGGAATACAAATAAAAGAATGGTGCAGTTTCGTACAAAGGTAGGGGGGGGAATAGAATTGAATGAGGGGTGTGGGCGTGAAAATAAGACCAATAGCCTCCTTCAACTTATGGCCAAATGGTCCACTGTGAAAAATATACTACACCAAATATCATTTAATACAAAAACACACACACACATATATATATATAATAATATAAGAACAACAAGAATAAAGAGGACCACTTTCAAAATTAATTAAACCCCGCAGAGAACAGGTGGGAGAGAATATTAATAGTGCCAAAATTGAAATATTCTCTAGTTTTAATTTGGTCGCTATATTTCAAATTAATTTGAACTATTTTATTTTTTATATTTTAATAATATTTATGTTTAATCTTTTAAGTTAATAAGATGGTTAGTTACTTTAGTTAACTAAAATAATAATTAAATTAATTTTAAATATAAATATATTTTTGAAATAATTATTTTAGTTTTTATGTGAATTTAATTTTTTTTAAATAATAAATATAAAAGTATTTAAAAAAAATACACACATACACTTTAAAGAGAATGATTTGGGTGCAGCTGCACCCCACCACATGCAACTCTTTTTGAGTCACAAGAAAAAAAAAATCTTATAAATAAAAGAAAGAAAATTTGTGGCCTTTACAGTGTCACGCCAACAACTACATTTTTGGGGTGAGCTGGATCTTTCTCAATTTTTTTAAAAGTGAGTATTATTAAAACTAGTATTTAATTTTAAAATTTAGGAATCAAAACTACCTCCCAAATTTAGGGACTAAAAAATTAATTTTCCATATAATAATCATATAATGGTCTACTAATTAAAAGTGTAATTAAGTAATTAATAGATAATGATAAATTGAATACACGGTGGTTGTCTATCTAAAAAATAAACTAATTTTTTTACATATAAATATGGTAGAATCAGCTCGTTTATCTTAGGAGAATAATTAAAATACTTTTAAATGTACCAAAATACCTATAAATATTAAAAAGAGAAAGATTTGTGTGAAGTCGAAGCTGCACCAAAACACATGTCATCGCTTTAAGAATTACAAAATTTTTTTCTTTACAAGAGATTATTTTTGTGGCCGGCATGTTGGTGGATGCAGTTTGAGCTCCACCCAAATCTTTCTATTAAAAATATATGTATATGGAATGGTCCAAAATAGAAGAGGAGCATGTGCTCCATGTGTAAACACAGGCTGCATGGGGCTGGTGATGACATGTAATGTGCAGCCTCTCACGTGCCACCTGGTCCATATAAACTATGTCACACTTTAACCCACAACTCAAAACCTTCTCTCTTTCACTGTGTGTGTGTGTGCTTCTTCTTTGTCAAGGTCAATGCATCTCATAATGTCTTTTTTATACAATTCCTTTTGGTTCATTTCCAACCAGCACACAATTTCCATTTGGATTACAATACTATATACTTTCATGGGATATTATTATAATGTATATGTTTGTAGCAATTTTGATTTTGGATAAGAATTCATTGCTATTCTCTCCCATGGATAATGACTTGGATAAGATCAAAGCTCTAGAGTTCTCATAACAAACAAAGTAATTAAGAATATTTCAATGAGTAGGTTTGGACTTGGCAAAACTGCTAACATGATGCCACCAAAATTCCATATTAGTTAGATAAGAGTTTACATCAAAAGACTAAACACTTCAAAGAGATCTCCAGATGATAGGGGAAAAAAGTTTTAACATTTTTTTGACTTAAATAATTGTAGAAGTAGAACGGTTAAATGATCAAATATTTATTGGAATTAGTACAATATATAATTGTCAAAACCATCATGCCCAACTTAGTGGTTAGAAAAACAATAAAAATATTAAAATATTGCAAGTTCAATCGATGACGACTACATATCTAGTTAAAAATTAGTTTCATACTAATTTTCTTAATATCACGCATTTGAGTCATCTAAAGATATCATCAAGATTTTGTGTACTATAACTGAATTCCTTTTAGTAAAACATGAGATGCTTGTTTGCCATATTTAAAGAGGATTTAGATCGATGATTTATTAATTCCTTAAAAAACAATTTTTTGCAACTACTTAAAATAATTCTTTATTTTTATTACTCAAAATTACTCTTCTTTTTTAACTATTCATTTCTAATAATTCATTTATAACTACTTAAAAAATAACTTCTCATTTTTAACCACTTATTCTAATCATTAATTTTTCACTCCTCAAAATAATTCATTTTTATTCATTATTTTTTTAACTAATCATTTTAAATCCATGTTTAAACAAGTAATCGTTTTTAACTCCTCTTCATAAAAATATCTCAATCTCAATTCAAACTCCTCATCCAAACGTAAGTTCATAGAAGTTCACAAAAAAAAGTTTGAAAAAAACATAGGTCGTGCTACTGCTTACACTGTATATTTATTGATGTCATTTGGTACGCATGACAATTTGTAGAGGAATGAATTCCAATCAAAATGGGTTGGCTGAAAATGATTTTAAGAAATTAAGGTCCCATAACAATTTTATTATTCTTTTTTTGTTTATGAAATTTAAGTCTACGACAACTACCTTACTATATATTTTTTCTTATTTGGATATCTATATCTTACCGATATTTTAATAAATAAAATCAAAATTTAGAAACAAAAAAATTAGTTTCCAAAAGCTTGTTTTTGTTTTTTAAATTTAGTTAGTATTCACCTACTTTCTTAAGGAAAGATGGAGCACATGGTAAGAAATTGAAGTAGAAATAAGCTTAAATTTCATAAACCAAAAACAAAAAACCAAATGATATCGATTATCAAATGGAGCATAAAATATTACATGTGATTCTGTTCATTGGGAATGTTTTTTCAAGACAAATCCAAATGCTTTCAACAAAGTTTAAAACATGTTGTTTAAAATTTAACGAATACTCTTAACCGGTGGCTGCTTCGTAAACAAATCTCCACTTAACTACCTCACATGACATGTCTAAATAAATATTCTTATGTCGAGACTGTGTATCTAATTAAGATTTCGAATTTTTGTCTTTGCAAAACAAAACTAAAATCACATGGTTTTATATGCATAAAAGATGACTTCGATACTAATCTAATCCAGAAATAATTGCATTCTGTTCAATTTAATTTGACACGTCAGCTCATTCATTGAAGAATTTATGCACTGGAAAAAAATAGTGTGCGAACAAATTCATTGTTTCTTCAGAAATAGAAAAGCTTTCGACAACAAAGGTTGTTGGTATAATTATTACCCAATCATGCTTCAATGTTAACCTGTGTTCAGAAATAATTGTTACCCAAATTTGAAATGTGGGACCCACTATTTAAAGGATCTAAACATGCTTAACATATAAGAATGAAATAAACTATATGCCAACAAACCAAAATTGCCTTAAGCACATTTTTTTTTAAAATTTAGTGTCTCGCACGATTTCGATTATTGTCGCACAACATACTGTTTACATTATAACATTGAAAATTTTTGTATGAAACTAATTTTTAGAGATAGGTGATCACTATGCATTGAATCTGTCACTTCTTAATTTTACATGACTCTTTTGACCACTAAGTCAACTCCATGATGGTTCTCAAGTTAAGCACGTCTAATTTTGTTCTTTTTATGCAATTGAGTCACTCAAAATAAATATGCATCTTATTAGCATATATAGTCACAATCTCTTCTATCAAACCTTTCTTAACCATGTATTGTATATCTTTGAGTATTCCTTAGACTCAGATGTGTACTTTCAGTTCATTGATGTACACATGCCTACCTGCTTCCACTTTTATTCATCCTCGAACCCTATCTTACTCTAAAAAGATTTATGTTTATAATATCATTGGTATGTCCCAAACTTAAAATCGAGATTTCAAAAATTCTGAGCTTGGAGCGTTACAACCTAGAATTACAATGAGAGAGTATTATTTTTTTTAATTACCGAGGATTTTTATTTTTTACACAAATTTAGCCAAAGATAACAAGAGAAAGGGGGAGTCGGTAGGGAAGTTGAAAGGAGAATTGATGAAAGGTCCTCCAAGATTGGTAATATATGGGATCTTTGTTGGACCAAATACAATTATTTGTAGGGTACCCATTTGCTGGTCCCTAATGGGATTTTCCAACTCAAAACCCTTTGATCCTTTTGATGTTGATATTCTCCCTCTCTCTCTAAGTTACAAATGAAAGTATTATTAATATGAAGCCAATAAAAGATTCACATTTGTGTTCTTATCAACTCCATTCGGTCGGAATAAACCCCACCAACACACCACCAAATCTCTTCCCAAACCCTAACACACACATTCCCTTCCTATGGCAAATATTATGTCATTTTCATCCCCACACCCTAACTCTCCATTCTCATAATCCCTTATTCATCACTTAAGACGCGGCGTCTCTATCCCATCGTTAAATACATCAGTGTCGTCGAGTCGAAAGAATTCATCAAAAGTTTGAATTTTTATCTCCACATTGATTAGATCACCAAAATTGGCACAATCGAAGCATTGAAACGCTCTAGAAAACGAAAGTGGTCCGAGTTAGTGATGAGGATGGGAAAAGGGCAAGTGATAAGGCTCAAGAAAAGGGTACAACATTTAATGTGCAAGTCATGTTAGTAAAACTATACAACATTTTCAAAGCTAATCTTTGAGAAAATGGAGAGACCTACACATTTGAGGGGCCCTTTGCTGACTGGCATGCAATTTTTTTTTTCCTCTTTCTTTTGTATACCCTTTTCATTATCTTGTTGCTTTCAACAAAATAAGGTCACTACGGATGTGTATATACATATATATATATATACATACATACATATATATATATATATATATGGTCCCCGGTATATATCTTAGTTCATATTGATTAATCTCTCTATCCTTCCATTTAGTGCCCAATAATGTGTTTGATAATAATGCACATTTATGGGGTTGTTCTACCATCACTTTAGATTTATTCAAAATTCTAAGCATCTCCCCAACCTTTAATAATAACATAAAATGAAATATGACAATCAGGGTGATCATTCAATACAAGTCTATTTAATAATAAAGAAAGAGAATATAAAAAGATCATTTTTAAGATATTTTTAAATTTAAACGTAAAGATAGATACAAATTACAAAGATTTGATTATACATGAAAGTCGAAACTCATAACAATAAGTAAACTAATGAGAAATATTTCTACATATCATACAAACTCTATGAGTACAAGATTTATCATCGATCCCATCCATATTTATCTATAAAATTTATTATGCTGAATCGAATCAAATTAAATTACAATATATCCCCCTAAGTCCCGGCTAACACAAATATATAAATATTCATATTATAAAGTATAAATATCTCAACTAGCTGGCTAGTGCTCTCATTTGGTGCGTGATGATTTCATTGCTCAGTGGAAATTCAGTTCAACACCAAAATCACACGTTCCATCTTGGAAATTAGTATTTGGCTCCATTTATTTGAGAGCAATAGTACGTTTTGTGATCTTCTCCCCTAATTTGTACTAAAAAAAACTAGCCAGCTATGTGCTTGCTTTTGCACAACATTCTTTTTTCTACTACTCAAACCTTGAATCTAACAAAGAAACATAAACCATTTTTTTCCCTTGTCTTGAAAGATAACTTGCAACTTTTTTTTCAAAAACTGCCTGCCTTAGTTGTTTTTTTTTTTTTTTTTGAGCTACAACCCCACAGTGTGAGAAAAGCAAGAATGAAAGTGCAGCACTTTTGTGTGTTTATAAGCTGAAAAGAGGTAACTTTAATGGTGGGTTTGGACTTGTGATTGAGGCAATACAGAATAGTGAGTGAAAGGCATTAAAGATATTGAATTATGAGCTTTGCAAAGAAGATCAATATCTTCTGATACTCTTCTGGCATCCATTGAAGCTCCAAGTAGCCCTCTCTTTGTGAACCCAACTGCATATAATCCACTTTCTCCTTTCCATCCATTTGGAAATTCCTTCTTTGGCATCCCATCTTTCTCACTAAACATATTTCTTTCCTGAAAATTAAATATATCATAACCCTTTTAGTTACAATTATGTATGTCCATAATCATCATATTTTATCTTATTAATTAGCTTGATTTCTTTACCAACCATGTAAGCAAAAATACTAAATTAATGTTCGTGAATGGTATGTTTCTGTTATCTTTTTCTAAAAAAGATGAATGCAAAATCAAAAAGATACTATATTATAAGTTTGTGTAGCTACAAACTTAAATGCAAACTTGAGTGTAACTTAACTGATATAAAGTATATATTATTGACTAAGAGAAGTGAAAGTTTGAATCTCCCTATCTATTAAATTGTTGAACTAGAAAAAACTAGCAATTATTTTTTGGGGAATAGTATTGACTATATGATTTTTTTTTTTTTTTTTTGGTACTAGAAATTTAGCCTCTCTCTAAACACTATGACCACTGTTCCATTGCTTTAAATTGACAATCTTTCTAGCTTGTTCTAGGTTTCAATTAGTATGCATACATTTTTACTCTTTTAATCAAATATGCTTTCCAAAAACAAACTATAATTACTTTTTTGGGAAAAAGATATGAATACCTTGAAAATAAGTATGCAAGGATCAAATAGAAAGTCACAAAAAAAAAAGCTTCCCAAAAGAAAACTACAGTACTCAATTTGTGGTTAAGGCTCAATATTTACCTCAAATTTTCAATTAAAGTCGATGGATAAGATATCTTTTAATGAGTTGACATAAATATATTTTGCAGATGAATTAACAAGACCAGTGAAATTAAGTGAAAAGTACAAAAAAATGGAATTGGATATGCACCTTTAGCCAAGAAGGCACATTACTTTTATAACCAGTGGCCAAAACAACAGCATCAAAGTTCTCAACACTGCCGTCGACGAACTCCGCAGCACGACGACTAAGTCTCGTCACTTCTCGACGGACCTAGCAACCAAACGAAAATCACGTCAATACATTTAAAAAGCCACTGCCTTTTTGTAGAGGAAACAAGGAGAGAATAATCATTGAAAAATATTTGAACAAAAGATACCTTAATTTTGCCGGTTTTGATTTTTGCAAAAGTGCCAACATCTAAAACAGGCGTTTTTCCAGACAAATTCTTGAGCTGTAAAGGGCCAAGTTTAGGGCGATTGAGCCCCAATCTAGCTGTGTCTCCAAGTACTAAACGTGAAAGAAGAAGAAGAAATTGATCCACTAAACGCATGGGAAAAAATCTGAGCAACCACATGGACAATCCAAAAGTTGATCTTCCCATTATCTCATGGGGTAAAATGTGCACCTACAAAAAAAATTAAATAATAATATCAAAAAGTCTTCCATTAATGAATAAATAGAAAATAATACACAAACCCCATTTTCTCTTTTTCATTACAGAGATCAATAGAATTCCTTAATAATTAATAAGTTACCAGTTCAATCTCATCATTTCTAATGAATTTAAGTCATCCCATTTTATATTCTTTGTTATAACAATAGTAAATCTAAGCATACGTAGTTCAATTTAGAACTCATTCATTTGCTTACCGAATTACGAACGACAAGATGCGGAGACGCGTCGAAGTTACAAAGATCTAAACAAATTTCCATACCAGAATTCCCACATCCAATAACCAAAACTTTCTTCCCACGAAACTCCTCACCCGATTTGTAAGAACAAGTATGAACAACGGGACCCTCAAAATCCAACAACCCATCAATCCGAGGAACAAATTCCTCAGCATTCTCACCCGTAGCCACAACTAACCATTTGCAAAAATACTCAAGAAAAACCCCATCTTTAACTCCAACAGCCCTAACCCTCCAAACCCGACACCGCTCGTCCCACTCGGCATTCGTGACGGCGGTGTTGAACACGGGCTTCAACTCAAAGCGATCCGCATAGGCGTTCAAGTAGGACAAGAATTGTTGGTTTGTAGGGTAAGTGGGGAAATGGGAAGGGAAAGGCATGAGTGGAAGCTCACAAAATTGCTTTGGAAGATGCAAACGGAGACGGTCGTAGGTTTTGAAGTTCCATAAAGAAGCTATGCATTGGGCTCGTTCGAGGATGAAACTTTGAATGCCTTTTTGCTTTAGACATGCGGCCGTGGCTAGCCCCGATGGCCCGGCGCCGACGATGAGTGGCCCTTCGACCCAAATTTGTCGAACCGGGGGCCGGTCGCCACCGTAGAGAGGATCGTGGAGTCTTTTGCCTTCTAACTCTTTCCAATAATCGTCCATTTCAAAGAAAGAAACGGTTTAGAGAAAGTTGGAGTTCGTTCGTTGCGGTTAGTTTTTGTTTTGGGCTCAACTTTTTATGGTTTGAAGAAAGAAAGGTTGGATTTTTGATATCTGGGGATTTGAGTAAATAAGGGTTTTTGTTTTATGATAAAGAGGAGAATTGTGTAAGGGCTAACTATTCGGTAGGCTTCAACTTGATGATATATGGAGCTTGGTCAGTGGCAAACTTGTAATTTTAAATGATGTGTAGCGTTGAATGTTTTTCTCTTTTCTTTTCAAGCCCAATAAATGTAGAACTTGACCGCCTATGGAAAAGTATAAAACATTGGAAATAAATGTTGTAATTAAGAAATTATTTTAGATTCCATAGAATATTATTAGGTATTCTTTAGAATTTGTTATGATATTTTTAGTATATTATATAAGATTTATTAAAAGATCTTTTGAAATTTAATATTTAATGTTCCGTATATTTAAGAAAAGTTAATAAAAAAAAGGTTTTTGCCTTTTTCATGGTATGTGAGACTTTGACTACTCAAAATTTATCTGTTTTCTCATATGTGGATGTTGGAGTTTTGTAGGTAAAAGAGAGAAACCATGATTAGGTTGTGATAAACTATTTATAATTACTATTAATCGGTAACATAGATTTAATGGTGAGATTTGATATTTTGATCGTTAACATATTCATTTGAATTATACTGATTTTGGCACTAAATTCATGTTATCTAGGGTTATTCATCCAATAAAAATAAAATTGAGAGTCATACAAGATTGGTAGATCAAAAGAGACATCATCTTGAAAAAATATGTTGAAGATCTCAAATTAAAAATGTGAGAAGACATGCTAACATTCATAAGATAGGTGGATCACTCACTCCTATTATTACTATTAGCTCTTGGCTCAAATCTCATGTTATCTAATATTTTCATATTTTGTTGGTCATCTGGCCTTAAAAGTAGCGTGAGTGTTTGCTTAACTACACATAAAAATATGTATAGACGTTGGGAAAACAAACAAAATGTTGTAGAATCTCACATTGGATATATTATGTTATGCCTTGAACGCATTAATGCCCTGCGATTAGCAGTCGAGGGTCATTCCGCGTTGCAGCCCGCATTTCGCATTCGTTAACCACACTCGTAGAGCATCCTGTTTTTAGCACCACATTCTGTAATAGGGTTTAATGAGAGTGCCTATATAAACTCGAATTAAACCCTAGCCATAAAATGACATAATCTTTGTATCTATAAATTTCCGTCTTTCTCAATACAATTGCTTCTCTCCTCTGCCGGTGGACTAGTTAACACTACGTTAGTGAACACGTAAACTTCTGTGTTGTTTTCTTCTTCTTCTCTCACGTTTATTGTTATCTGTTACTTTATTCTTCGTTTTATCGATTGTTGATTTTCGTTTTCATAACATGATAAATAAAGGGTAAATCTTGTGTTTATAAGGGAAGGCCAACATCTCTATTGATATATGAGACCTGAGAGATGTCCAAGAACAAAGTCATGAGGCTTATACTCAAAGTCGACAATATTATACAAATGTGGAGATCAAGGTAGGTTTCTCGTCCCTTAACAAGTGGTATCAAAGATGTGTTCCTGACTTAGCCATATCAGAAGAACCTCGAGTATGAAACAAAGATTTGTAAGTCTTAATATGGTTTGTGAAATAGTGAGAATGAAAAAAATCCATTGTTGAGATGCTTGTGCTTCTGAATGTGCTCGTGATCGAGCATTTGTGAATTCCATCATGGTTGTCTGGGGTAGTTGTTGTGCATCAAACATAAATCAAGTGGATATGAGGTTGAGTTTTACGGTTCGTTGAAGTATAATTGTTTAACCTTTCATGTTTTCCATCATTAATAAAATATATTTTCCACACAAAAAATACATAAAAAGTCAACAAAAATAATAACCCAAATAGTATGAGGTGTCTCTCATTACCATGTGTGGTTGAAACTAAAAAAAAACATAAAATATATAGGGAGAGAGAAAACAAATAATTTTTTCACTCATTTTCATAGTTCTCAAATACACTTGCAATGCCACATAGGGAGAAGAAAAACAACATAGTTTGTGGTTAGATGGGACAAAAGTGTATATATAAATAGTTTGGCATAAGCATTGGAGAATCCTACAAACAACATAGAAAATAAACATATATAGTGGAGGTAGGGATGACAAGATTGGTCAACTAATGTCCAAATATGCCTAGTTCAGTGTTTAGTGAGGTCTTAGAAAGGACCCATGCTTTAATTTTGAAGGAGAATCTCCTTGTACAATAAAAATAAACAGACCCACTTAATGCTATTCCACTGTTAGTTTAATTATAGTCTGATTTTTATTACTTTCTCAAGATACTAATCATGATGCTTTCTTGGACTTAATCCCCCTACATGTTGGAATGTAGTGATCCAGAATTGTACACAGATCCTACAAAACAAAATGAAATCTTTATTACAATTAAGAATCATTTACTTGTTTTTTATTCAACATCAATAATAGTGTAAAAGTGATGAATTGTTCCTCTTATTAGTACACCTATACTATGACATAAATGACAATTTAAATACATAAATTTGTAATTTTATGACTTAGCTATCATATTGATATATTAGTTTTTTACGACACGCCATTTAATTAATAAAAGTGGGTAAGAAATATACAATAAATCAATCTTTCTTATACATTTTGTAGATTTGGATCGAATAAGCTAGATTTCTTGCAACATAGGACTTCAAGCAAAATAATGTCCTCTCATAATGTTTTAGGGGTGTTTAATTACTCACTCCATTAAAGATTCTAGTATTGAGCTCTAACCAAGCACACTAAAGAATGGCCCCAAAATGTTATAATTGATAACATGCCTTACATTTGTAGTTAAATGAGGATACTAGTTGATATTTGTGTTAAAACTTCTTATGTACTTTGATATAATATATAATGCATAGATGGAAGTTAAAGCACTTCCAATAGAGCACAAACTTGTGTTGTACTCCCAATCCCCGTCCAATTATAAGTAAGTTCACCCCCTTGCTATTGCTATTAGTCTATCTTGTTAATAACCATGAGCTTATATTATAGATTCGAATAAAAAAAATTGCTTTGGTGTGGACGATGGTGGCTCAACTTCAATATCATATTTGATAATATAGAAGTTTGATCTCAAAACTAATTAGAAATGATGAGAGTAGCTCACATATCTCATAAAAATAAAAATAAAATCTTTCTTTTTTTATATGGGACAAAATGAGCTTTCTCTAACAATAATATTCATCCATCTAAAATACCTTCTTATGAATTTTTTAGTGGATGTTCAATTGATGCCTAAATCTAAGACACAAAGAATGTATCTAGTTTGTATATAGTTTCAACCATAGTTTTTTTTAACCTGAGTAAGATCAAGTATAGGCTTGACTTTTTTGTTAACTCGTCTCTTTTTTAAGTTGTTAAAAAATATATCATTGAAGCATGAATTTAATTACGTAGATTCTTTCTGAGCTAAATTTATACATCACATCAACATGGTGTTAAGTTATACTACAAAATCGGTTGAGTTATATGAAAATTTAAATAATTAAATACTCGTTTGAAAATTAATAACGATAGATTTGATTAAAAACAAAGTTTGATAGATGGTTTAATTCAAATCTAAATAAGGGATTGGGTTAACTCCAACCCCTTCCACTCTTTCACCAACCAAAAAAACAAACCCAACATAAGAGGGTGTTTGATTGGATGTTTTGAAGAAGGAAAATGTTAGTGAGTCAACTATACATAAATTCCAAGTACAATCACATTGAAATGTCTGCTTAAATTGCCTTTCATCCAAGATTCAACACCCTCCTTTGTGGGTTTTGTGATCATTTCAATCTGACAATTCATCTAGCATATTCCAATTCCCATTTTGGGTATGGAGTATAATTCTTCAAAAAACTATTTTCTAGATTTTTTTATAAAAAAATTGTGTTCAACAAGAATTTGATAGAAGATTCAAAATCATCCCTTTTTAATTATGAGTATATACTTGGAATTTTTTTTTTAATTCAAAAATAATAAATTTTAGTTAAATTGAACTTTAGACTATGATTTTATGCCCCAAAATTTAAGACTCGGATTTTTATAAATAAATGTGTTATAGGTGAGTCTAATAAGATTTGAGAATAAATAGTAATTAAGATTAATATATTTTAAAAAATAAGTAGTGATTAAAATTAATATATTTAAGCGAATGTAAGCATAGTTCAATTGATATAGTAAATAACACTAAAAAGTATGTGATTCGAGATCATTATAGTAGAAAAAAGTTATGAACAAATAAAGTTGATGAGATTCTAGTTGAAGCTAAAGTGAGCTTGATATCTGACCTGAACTAATTAAGTCTAGAACTTTTAATCACTAAGGATTCAGTTGATCGTAAAACTAATTTTTTAAGTCCCCCGGCATATTTGTTTGCTGGGATATTGAAGGGTTAGATTAAGTTAGTATTTAATGAATTAATGTAAGTTTATTGTGCTTTAGGTTAAATTAGAGGTTCTTATATAATAGAACAAAGGGTTGTAGGAGTGTCTGACAGTAAAACCTCTCCTCTCTATTGATGTCCTCTCCAAATTCTGCAATTCTCAGCATTCTATCATGAATGAACAATAAATTTCTTGCAAGAGAATTTCTATACAAAAAATATAGTTTTCTTCTTCTTCTTTTTTTGAAATAAAAAAATATAGTTAATTAAAAGGATGAACTTGATTTTAAAATATATATAGACCAAAAAAAAAACTAAATGATGATTTTTTTTTAATATTAAACCTAATTTAGGAGAAATCAAAATTTCTGAACTTTTTGATAAAAATAATAGTTCAACTTGACATAAATATGTGTTTCAATTTCTCATTCTTAATTATAAGAACTCAAAAGAAATTGCTATAAACTCCAAACAAACCACCATCACCAAAATAATTTATAGAAATCTACGAAATACATTGATAGAAAACTGATCTTTTTTTTTTCACTTTCTCAATCTTCGACATTCGATTGCTAAAAACATGCACTTTTTTTTTGTTAGAATTTTTTATACGTACAATTAATTTTTATTTTTATTTATCATCCATGCAATTACCGATTAATTAACTCCGCAAACGTGATTGAAGGAATTGTGAGACGTTCGGTTGATTGATTGTAATTTAACTTTAGGGTTTTGTCTCTTATTTTATTTAAAGTAATATTACTATCTTTTTTGAGATTGTGGTCCCCTCTCAAATTTGTAAATAATATTAAAATAAAACCCTCCCCAAATTTGAGAAAAGTCTCTGTGGTTGACGGGGACTGGGCCAGGAAAACTTATAGCAAACAATTGGGCCTTCTCTGAGATGTGGCCCATTTCACGTTTTCTGTGTGGATTGTCTTGTTTTCTCTCTCTTTTTCTTAAGATTTTTTTTTTTGTTTACGAGATTCGTACATTTAAAGTATGTTGGGAGGATGGGAGATGGTAATAATTGTGGAGAAAATGAGAATTAGGGAGTGAATAGGAGAAGAATAATTATAGGGAAAATGATTAATTGTATTTGAGGTCAAGAAAATGATTAATTGTATTTGCGCATGATAAGAGTGAAAAATAGTAATGTGATATATAAAAAGTTATTTAAGGAGAATGAAAAATGTGATTTTTGAAAAACTTGATGGAAAGAAGATACAAATATGCTTTTTTTTAAACGTGATGAAAGAGAATTACAAATATCGATTTCATGGATAAAATTCATGACCGTGGGGTGGAAATAGATTAACACCAAAATAGATAAGCAGTCGTGTCACCAACCCATTAAATATACCTTTATATAAAATAATTATTTATCAATCTACATTTATTTATATATATATTTGAAAAGTTATACTTTAACGTGTTGGCCATCAAGCTACAATCCCGTTTAATGAAAAGTTATACGTTTCAATACTTATATAATAATAATGATGTAATATATTTAATAGTTGATTTCATAAACCGTATTTATGTATTAATAATAGTATAATAGTGACATTAATTATAAATATGCAACATATATTATTTGTACTAATTTTCTTCCGTATTGTTTCATAACTTTATATGTATTAATACTAATTTTAATGCGATATTATTATTTATAGACGTTTAGTATACTAAATACTTAGTATGTATTATGTTAATAATATATTCATTATACATTAGTAAATATTTTAAGTTCAATAGTTAATATGGTATTAATATTTATGTCCAAGGGTTAAATGATACTTAAGAAAATATTAATTAATTAATGGTAGATTTGTAATTAATTTTATAAAATAGCTTATCCATTCCGATTTCTCTTTTTTTTTTTATTCATTGTTATTATTCAGGTACTCTTTTCTTTCTTTTCAGGTACTCTTTTCAAATCCCATAAATAACATTTTTGCTATTTATTGAGTTGTCATTTTCATAAATGACCTAAGTTGGACATTGATTTTTTTGGCAAATTAAAAAGTGAATCAAACGGTGTAAAAAACTCATCAAACATTTCTTAAACTTTACGGATAATTGAGATAGGCAATAAAAGAACGAACATATGATTTTATATATTTATTAGTGGGAAAATTGATGAAATCGGCGTGGTTGATTCTAAACCATACGTCAAATTAAGATTACAATAATATTAAATTATAAAGTATAGTTCACATTGGCCATTTCGTGGTCAGCTACTGTCCTAGAGTTCTTATGCGACAGCTATCCCTCCTTTTGCTTTCTTAAATATATTTTATTGTATTCTATGACTTTATTTTTTGTTTGTTTTTATTTTTGTTTTTCCAGGTGAATTCAACTATTTCAAGAACGTGGTTGGTTTTTCACTTTATCGGGTGTTTGTTTTAAGAGGAGATGAGATGAGGTGAGGTGTTGGAAGTCCAACATCTTATTTGGCCCAAAATGTCCTTCACCTCATCTCATCTTCTTTTTCTTTTTTTAAATTAAAAAATTTTCATCTTTTTATTTATATATATTTATTTATTTACTTATTTTATAATAGTATTATTATTTTAATATATCAATATATAATTATAATAATTATACTATTATTATATCAAATGTTTATTTAAATATATTTGAATTTTAAAAATTAAAATAATTAGATATATATTATCTCTTAATATATGACGTTAAATTTTCATATTTTTATTTATTTTTTAATCTTCTTTAATGACAAAAAAAAATTATAGAATTTCAATTTTTAGAGATAGACTATAAATATCATATTTAAAAATTAATAATTCAAAGTTATGTGTTTATTTTTAATATTAACAATAAATATATCAATTTATTATTAAAATAAAAATTAAATTTAAATCATTTATACACATTGAATTTTTATTCGTAGTTTACAATAGATTTAAAAGTATGAACTTATTTTTAATAAACTTAAAAATATTAAACTTATTTTGTTCGTTAAAAAAATGAGATTCACATTTTATACTCTTGTATTCAGCGTTGCACTTTGAAATAATAATAAGAGTGGATATATTTTTTTTGAAAGGATAAATTAATTTAAATAATTTTGAGAGTCTTGATTCTATATATAAAAAACAACTATAAATTTCAAGACTTCTATAAGTCATAGGAATTTAGATCTATTCTACCTAATAAAAAAACGATAAATTCCAAAATTTGAGGGATATTTTATTATGTAATAATTATTATCAAAATGTGATCGAGTTCTCTTTTAACTACAAAAAAAACAATAAATAAAAAATTCTAGGATGTCTATGGTTCCCTAGAAGCATCAATGACTAATAAGATAACTATATTTAATTTATTATTACCTATTGATTAGTGTATTTTTATTAACAATTCTTTGACTTTCGGTAAAATATGAATATGAATGTATAAAAGGTATAAGAAAATAATTTTTTTTAAATAAAATAAAAATTGCTATCAAGATTTTATAATGACTAGTTTAACCAAATGATTTTATTTTTATTTTTTAATAAATAGAATCTTGGTATTTTTAATTTTTTTATTATTTAAGTCTAACAAATCTTTTAAAAAAAAGTTATTAACGATGTACAAATATTTTAGATTAGTCAAACTTTATTTCGGTGGTGTGAATTTTTTTTTCTCATAATTTTTTTAATAAACAATATTTAAGTACGAAAGATTAGAGACTTTTAACCTCATGGTTATTATGTCGTACATAATATCATTGAAACTATGTTTTTTTAATAAAAACATTAAAATAATTAATGACGTTTAATATTAAATTTATATTACTTACATTTTATTTATGATGGTAGTTATATTTACATACTTATTATATTAATAGTTAAATATTTGAGAATAATTATTTTTAAAAAAATAAAAAGAACAATTTTTATTGTTAAAAAAAAATATAAGAACAATTTTATTTTTTTTAAATCTTAACATTTCATCTTCTCTCCCTCCACCCGAAACAAAGTTTTTCTGTCATCTCATCTCACCTCAAATAAGGTTTTCTACTATCAATATCTTATCTTATCCCATCTCATCTCATCTCACCTACACTCAAACACTCTCGATATAGTTTGGATTTGTTACTGTCAAAAAAAATATATGGGAGAATGTGTTTTTGAGTCAGAGTGACCAGTCAAGTGTGTGGTGTATCTAATCTTTTCTTTTTTCTTTTTTCTTTTTTTTGGTATTTTACTTCTTTTTAATAATGAGATAAGTGTATGGTTAAATAGCACAAAATATATATCTTTCAAAACAAACCACTTCAAAGGTGTACTTATTATATATGACTATAATTTAAAAAGAAAAAAAAATTCTTTGAATTATGAGGTTTCTTAAACTAGCAATGGTTTAAAGGTGTATTGTTAAAAGTGAGTGGGATATTAAATTATTTTGATTTTAAAATCTTTTGAATATTGTTTTGTGAAATGAAATGTATATAAAGATTTTATCTAAACAACATTTTTTTTCTAATATATGGATGTAAAATGAAACTAGTATAGTTCAATTGGTTACTTACTAATGTTAAATTCAAGTATTCGTTTCTTTTTTTTCTTTTTTTTTGTAATTGGGGAAAAGCATATAAGATGATAATCGAAATTCGATTTTCAAGATTAAACGTGTGACATGAAATAGTGTTTCAAAGGAAAAGAAATGTATGATGAGATAACCAATACATCATCAACTTATTCGATAAAATTAAAGTATATTATAGTCAAACATTTAGTTTTAGATTTAAGGAAAAAGTACAGGTCTGTATATTTTGGGAAATTTTTATATTTGATCTTTATGTTTCAAAAATAATATTTTTCACATTTCAATCATGACAAATTTTTATTCTTCAACTAATAGAACCCTTAATCATATAACAATATGTTAATTATAATGTGATTTGGAAAAAAAACATTAATTATCATGAAGGTTAGATTAATTTTAAATTTCAATAAATTGATTACGAAATTATTTTAATCATTATATAAATTTATTTTTAAAATAAAATAAGTAAAAAAAAAAATCAATCAACACATATAATTAAATTTTCATTTAACATTATATAAATTTTACCTAAAATTTATAAACTTAAAAACTACCTTCCCGCCTATACGAAATTGGTCTTATATTTTTTTCTCAAAAAAAAAAAATGGTCTTATATTTCAAAATTCAACATTTTTTTCATTATAATTTAACATTAATTTTTAAGATAACAAAATTGTTAGAAACATATAATAATATTGACTAAAATAAGTATTATATTAATTTAAAATTTAATTTTTTTACATGTGACATTGATGTTGAACTAGTTTACCACCAAACAATGAAATTGCTACCACTGACAAATTCAATTAAAATTTAGGCTTCATTTGATAATCATTTCGTTTTTTGTTTATAGTTTTTTTTTTTTTCATGATTTTTTGTTTTAAAAAATAAAAACGGTGTATATCATATCATATCATATTATTTAAAGTGTGGCTTAGGAGGAAAATCATTTTTTTGATGATTTTACCCCTTAAGTCATACCTTAAATTACAAACATGCCATTATTGGAATATATAAAAAAAAAATGCAAATAATGTAGAAGATATTTACAATATCCTTTAGATTTTCATTCGTGAAAAATAATATATTTTTATCAAATCTCATTGATTTTATGACTAACCTAAAACATAAGACATTTCAACTATCAAATAAAGATATTTACAATATCATTTAAATTTTCATCATCTTTTATAGAGTAGAAAATAAAATATTTTTACCAAATCTCAAAAATTTTATTTGACATTTTATATTCTAATTAAAATAATAAATTAAATTTTTAATTCTATAAATAGTTCTCTACATTTTGTTTACAAGAACACTTTCTCCTTACCTGGATTTAGTTTGTTTGTTTGTTTTTTTTTGTTTTATAATAAGTTAATTATCTTATTTTTGTTGGATTATTTACCTAACTTTTATCTTCTTTTTTTTTTTGTTGGAATAATTTTTGTAGACATTTTTTTTCATAATCGTTGCCTTTGATTTGGAGATCTAGAAAAAAAGTGTGAAAAATGATAAAATTATTATATGAGGTTAGTGTATGAATGAATTCTTCAGTTTCAAAAGTTGGGTAACAATTTCCTACTATATACTATATTTCTCTATGTTTTGTGTCACAAACATATTTGAAATTTCTATTTGCTTGAGGTTACCTTTCTTGTTTTCTTTTTGTTTTATAATACAAAATTTAGTTATCTTATTTTTGTTGGACTATTTACCTTAACTTTCATATAACTTTTCTTTTGTTGCAATAATTTTTGTAGGAATATTTTGTTGTTTTTGTTGACTTGGAGATGTGGAATTTTTTTTTATACTAATAAATATATTTACTTTGTTTATATTTATAATTATAATAATGATATAACTCTTATAAATTTTATAATTAAAAAATAATTTGTCTATTAATAGATAAATTGAGAAAAGCTAAACAACATCGATTTTTAAAAATTAGAAATAAAATTTAATTTTAATGTGATAAATTTTATTAAGTTTTTTTAAAAATAATAACAGCTATTATGTTTTAAGCTCAAAATAAAATATTAACATTTTTTTAACATAAATGTGCATATTAATAAATTTAACTGACATGAAAAAATTGTTATAAAATTTAATATTATATTAAAATTATTATTTGACGATTTAAATTTAGTGCAGAAATGCAAAAAATAATTTATAATTATAAATATATATATATAATTTATTATTTAAAACATTATCACGTGCCGTGTTAAAATTCTAGTTTGATAAGTGTTTTTTGTTTTCAATTATCGCATTTTGTTTGGATTTTTTTAGTTTTTTTATCATTTATTCTGTAACGGCCCAACTCATAACTAGCTAAGATTTTGTCCGTTTTGACCTATTGGCCTCACGATTTGTTTTTGCCTATGGAGAAAACGCGGGAAGGTATCAACGTCCTTTATAAGAAGTGTTTCGTTCTTCGTTCTCCTTACCAACCAATGTGGGTTCCCGTATGGGTTTCATGTTCTTTTCATACTTTCTAAAAAACAAAAACAAAAACTTGTTTTTAAAACTACTCATTTTAGTTTTTAGACTTCCTATGATATTTTAAAAATTTTAAAAACAAAAACCAAAATTAGTTATCAAATAAATCTATTTTTAAAAAAGTAAAAACAAAAGTAAAAGAAAAACGAAATGGTTATCAAGCGTAATCTTAATTATTGATAAGTAATCATTCTAATTTTCACATAAATTTAATTATAAAACAAAATAAGTATAAGAGTAAACCAAAAGACATGCCTAACTGAGTATCATGAAAATATAATGTATAAAAGATTTAATTTTAAAATATAAACGGAAGAATTAATAACGTAACTTTGTCTTGAAAAACGACATTAGATAACATTGATTTTTTTTTTTTTTTTTTTTGAAAATAGATAACATTGAATTGAAGCATATAAATATTGTAAAATAGGAAAATGAGGCATATGATTTGAGATGGTTTGTTTATTGGGCGATAAGAAAGGACACGTGGTGGGACCGTTCAGGTGACATGGAGGTTTCACCATCACCACGACACCTCAATCTGCCCATTTGGCAAAACGAATCCAACCGCCTGCCTATTCACGCTCCTACACGTGGGCTACCCTACTCCCTACCCTCCACGTTGGCACATGGTCCCATACTCATATCCATGCACCTGTCCGCACACGAGTCCGGTGGACCCCACTTTTTCTCAGTCCCAGTTGGCCCTTTCCATTATTTAAAAGTGGGTCCGGATTGAAATAAAAAAGCGGGTCCTGCTTTTCACGAGTCCTCCTGTGTAATTTTGACACGTGTCACCCGAAGCGCAATTTATGAAACTTGCCTTCGATTTTGATGATTGCTACCTCTCGGCTTTCTAAATTCCAGTTCACCCATTTTTTAATCATATTTTCTATATAATTAAATTATAAATTTTTATAAGTATTTAGTCTTGATTAAAAAAAAAAAATACAACTCTGCATTTCAACATCTGACTCTCTTCACTCAAACCTCTCATTTTAATTTTTTCTTCCAAATAATTTTATTTAAAGAATCTTTCTAAAACATTTTTACAAACCTACTTTGGAAAGGTTTTTTTGTAGCATCTCTTACAAGTGATCTAGTCTTTCCTACAAATAATTTTATTAAAACAATATTTTTTTTTTATATAACTACAAACACTGCACTCAAACTACTAAATTCTTTTACTTCCGCTTATTTTTCTCAAAACCAAACATGCCCTCTTTTAGTTTTAAAAAATATTTATTAATGTTTTATGTACAAAAAATATTTAATGAATGTTTGAAGTTTCAAAATTATATGGATTAAGTTCATATTGATTTGCCAAAAGAAGTAAAGTTCCATGAAGTCATATTTGACTTTTTTTTTTTTTTTAATTCTTGACATCCATTTTTTTTAAAAAAAATCGTGAGGTTATTTGTTACAAAAAAAAAAAAAAGAAGAGTACTTCATTCTACCATAATCTTTCAATCTTATATTAGGTAAACTCTAACTATTTGATAATAATAACAAAGTAAAAGATTTTCATGAATTGAATCAAAATAATCCCTTAGATCACATAACTTTATCTTATATCAAACCAACCCATAAAAACGTAGAATTAAAAGGTGAAATCAATGATAAAGAATTTTTATTTGACATCAAAATGATGTAGGACCAAACAATATATTAAGAGAACATGAAGTTCTACCTCAAAATCAGATGGTGTCCATACATTTCAAAATTAATTGACAATGAGGAGAATAATTCATATCTCTTTTATATTGATAACGAACTCTTTACTTTTTCAATATGGAACAATTGTGAAATCTTAACACAATGTGCTTGTGTGAAATCTTAACACAATGTGCTTGTGACAATAGTTAAAATGGGTATAAATTGGCCCAAATAATTACACAGATAAAAAAATGTCCGTACACAATGACAAATTTATTACTTTAGTAGAGAAATATTACATTGTATTAAGTATTATTTATGCTGTTTTCAACTACAAAATTGCAATTCTTATGAATTTATTTTATGTTCACCCTAAGATCTTTTAGACCCAAACTATAAGTCCACTAAATAATTTTAACTATTTTATTATACTCATTTTAAAGATCAAAAACTTTGTTTTAAAGAATGATTAAAGACCTTTTAGTTAGAGAGTTATGGGTATCTCTTCTATTTTTCTATTTTCATTTTTTTTTATAGTTTTGAAGAAGATAATCTAAGTTTTTTTTTTCTTTTTGCTTTTTTGAATACAAATTGGGGAAAGAAGGATTACAAATATTAATTATAGATATCAAACTCGACTGTGGAATGAAAATAGATTAACACCAAACCAGATAATCAATCGCACTACCTTGATAGATAATATAAAATTTTATCTAAAAATTAATCGGTAATGTATTCAACAAAATTGTATACAAAATAAGATTCACAATATTCCTCAATAATTAGTTGCTAAACCTATAATAAAGGCACCTTTAATGTTTTTAATTAGTTTCAACTTTTTTTAACAAGGGTAATAACGCCGTTTCTAAGGTTTTAAATTTCAACTTGAGTTCAATTAATTAATTTTAATTTCTCCAATTTACCTTTATCGTATTAAAAATAATCAGTCAAACAATTTCATTCAAAATATACTAATTTTGTTAGGAAAAGTTGATAATATTGTTTGATAATCATTTTATTTTTTATTTTTTAAAATAAAACTTACTACAACTACATTAATCTATAACAATTTTATTTTAATATTTATATTTTACTTGTAAATTTTAAAACTAAATTAATGTTTGAAAAAAAAAAATACTTTAAGAAACTTATTTTGATTTTTTAAAATTTAATCAAAAGATTCAAATAAATAAGTAAAATGGAGTGAAAAACAAATTTAAATTTCAAAAATTATTTTTTTTAACAACATCACCTGATACTGGGGGACTAATTTTTTGGTCATAAGAATTGATGCGACTGAACTAGAATTTTGCCAACAAAAAATCAAATAGTTATTAAAGAAGTTTGATATTATTAGGTTGAGTAATATTTAAGTTATGTCCGGGCATGACATAAAAAATAATGCTTACCTAAGTGATATAATATGAGTCACATTTTATTTTATTTTAATGCTCATATTAAACCACCTATGTAGGTATTTTTCATTAGGTCATCCCCAAACATTACTATAATATTTGTCTTATTAGTTTCTTATCGAACTACGACAGTAAAAATGTTGCTTTACATATCAAACACACAATAAACCAATAATAATAATAAAAAATCCATCCACAATATATTTAAGATTGTTTTCACTAAGCGGCCATTTGCTTTCTAGTAATCTGGATAACCGAAATCTTTGGAAATCTAGAATCATAGATACCTAGAATAACAGATGTCCGACATTCTTAGATAATCATGTTTGTTTTGTAGGAATAATTTCATGGATATCTGAAAAACAGTTATGAAAATGTTTTAAATGCGCCCCTCATAACTTAATTTACGCACTAATTTATATAATTAAAATTTATATAACATATATATTTTTTATAAATCTAAATATTATATTTTAAAATAAATTTGTTTAATAAAAAAAAACTAAAATAAATTCATTAGTTGAATAAGCAAGAAAAATTGCTAAATATAAAAAAGTAGACAATTATATTTGACAAATATAAATAAAATTAATTATGTATGGTTAGTTGTTAATACATACATAATCTTTTTTTTTCTTTGCATACGGAGTTGGCACTAGCATTAGAGTTTGGGTTTTTTTTAGATCTATATTTAAACAAGTTTTGACTTTAACTCTTCTTAAAAAACTACATTCAAATAAATTTTTTACTATAACTTTCAATTTTCACTTGAAAATAAAACTTCAAATTGAATTCTCATCAAAATCTCATCCATATGTCTTCGGTCTTTGATACCATCTTTTAAGAAAACAACAACAATAATAATTATTATTATTTTAAACCCTTTTCTAATTTTATTTTCTACTTTCTATTTTTACAAGCTTTTTTAACAGCTTGTTTAATGTTTTTATAAATAACTTGAAATGGAGTAGTAGGTTTTAACATCCTCCAAAAAAAAATAGAGTAATACGTTTTAACCATCGTTATTCTTTTTTAGTTAATAAAATAGTTATGGTCTACTAGCTAACTTTGAAAAAGACAAGAAAAAAATGTTTTCACTCAATAAACTGATTTTAGTTACTTTAATTTTTTATTTAATTTGTATGTATTTATGGTCTACGACCTAAATTTTCAAAAGACAAGAAAAAATATTTACACTCAATAAATTAATTTTAGTTACTTTATTAAATAGAGGAAATGAATTGGCCAATCCAAAATTGTAAATTAGTCTTCAAAATTTCTCCAAATAGAATTCAATCGGAACTATATATATAAAAAATAAAAGTTATTCTAAAAAATATATATAAAAAAAAAATAAAAGTCATGGGTAAGAGAAACCTAAAATAAAAAAAAATGTCTTGATATAGATCTTGACAAAATTTCTCAAAACTATATTACTTTTGTTACGATGAAAATTATATTTATATCGGATTTAATTTGAGGAGTTATATTGAAGAGTTAAAAATCGAGAGTTGTAACAAAAAAAATATTTAGATGTAGTGTTTGTGTAGTTGAATTAGAATAGATTTAAAATGAATAATCAATTTTAGTAGTTAAAAAAAATGATTAAAAATAAATGGTTAAAAATGAATTATTTTTTTAAAAAAATTTGCCTACACATGGATGTGTAGGTAGACTCGACTTATTAACTATATGTCACCATTTTAAACCACACAAATTACTTTTTTTCCTTTTTGTTTATATACATAAAAATGTGTGATTCAAACACATGGTTAATAAGTTGGGTCTACAGATACATGTGCACGCAATATAATAATTATTTTGCGGAATAATTTATATTAAAAATAATAATTATTTTAAAAATAAAAATTGAGGAATAATTTATAACAATTGGTTTGAACATAGATTTTGGAAGAGTGATTAATAAATTCTAAAACTAAATCCTACCTAAACCGCCATAACTTTAACTACACTGTAAGCCATTTTGATCTTTCTAAGACTATGACTTAAAACACTCTATCACAAAATCGAATCAAATCATTTCTAAAGAAAAAGAAAAAGAAATCATATCAATTTTAGATTTTCCTATTATTGCATTTTTATAAATCGTAGTATTATTCTGATTGACCTTCGATATATATTTTCTAAATAAAAAAAATCAAATTTAAGAGAAAAAAGAAACTGAATAACTATTTTTCTAAATGGGGTAAGAAAAAGGGGCATAACTAACATAGCCTCAAATACATTTCTATACTTGCCTATTTATTATTGCTATTTCAAATAGAATTGAAGATCCAAATTCAAGAATATCTAATAAATATCTTTTATATATATATATATATATATAGACATGAGAAGTGTTTATATCTACAAATTAATATCACAAGTGAATCTCGAACATAATATCTTGAGAAGAACACACCTTTAAAACCCAATTTTCAATTATTGAGTCATCTATTCGAGATGATATCTTAACCTTATTACTTATAAATGTACATTTACTCGCGAGGCCGATTCTCCAGATCCGTCCCTTATTAGGGCAGAGACAATAATGTATTCCACCATTCCTCAATTTTTTTTAATTTTTTTTTAAAAAGTATTTTTATATCATTTAATTATTTTACTTTTAATAAATATTTTTTAGTACAATTGTATATTTAATGAACATTTTTTTCTTAAAAATATAATTAAAATTTATAAATATTAAAAAAAATAATTATTATTTAAGATCATAATTAAAAAAAAAAATTGAAGGGAAAAATTTCTGATACAGAATTCGATTTCTACAAAAAAAAAAATTGTGAATCTCGTGCAAATGGAGAATGATTTTGCTAGCGGGAAAAGCCATTTCCCAGCCTGCATAAGACATCTCTAATATTACTAATAAACTCTTCAATTTTAATTTCATGGAATTGGTTGCAAGTCTATTTTAATTTTTTCTAAAATTCTGGTATTTGAAAAAATTCCAAAATTTTATTTACTAGGCATAACTTAGGTTGGTAAGTGGAAGTTTAGAATAAATCTGAAAAAAAAATCCAAAATGATTTGTTTTTTTTAGTATAATCCAAATTGAATTGAAGTCTATGAACAAAACTTTTCTTAAATATCTTTTTTTTAGTTCCACTTCTATTATATCCTAAAAACAAGCTTTATCCATTTTATATTAGAAAATGTGAGGCAGATTTCAAAAAAAAAAGAAGTGTTTATTTTTATTTTAGATTTTTTTTAGTACATTTTTTTTAATATATATATATATCATTAAAAAAACTAATTATTAAATCAGTTCAATCTTAAAAATAAAAGAAAACAATAACCAAAGAAGCTTTTTTTTTCCTTCAAGTTTTAAGACATGTAGGGTGAAAATATACATTGTTATATCTAAGTTCTGATTTTCCAAAATTAAATTGGAGAGTTACATATGTATGTAATATATTATGTATAAAGAAGAAATGAAGGTAGAAGGGAGTTATTAATAAAAGAA
Source organism: Sicyos edulis (assembly GCA_036507275.1). Lineage (NCBI taxonomy): Eukaryota > Viridiplantae > Streptophyta > Magnoliopsida > Cucurbitales > Cucurbitaceae > Sicyos > Sicyos edulis. Next base: position 5,791,124 of record CM071853.1, read on the forward strand.
AAGAAAAAGAAAAGAAAAGAGAAGATAAAATGCGAGAGGAAGGAAATTATGTGAATAAAATCTGAAAAAAAAGTAATAAACTAAAAGCCACACCCGAACAGAGAAAACGGATAAGGCGGTGCCGGACTACTCTCCTCCTCCGCCGCCGCCGCCCCCATCATTTCCGTCAAATACTTCAACTCTCCGACACTACTGCTTCTACTCAAATCCATCGCCGCCGCCAACGCCACCGCCGGAATCCCAAACCCACCCATCTCCGGCGACGAGAAATTAGTCCGGCGGCCGGCGTCCTCGTCGATTTCCTCCGCCGACGTGGCGGAGGGCGAGGAAGACCCATCAGAAACCATCAACCGGCGCTTCTTGTCCCCCATTTCGGGTCGGGTCAGCATCATCCGGGGCAGGATTTCAGGATCCTCCACAACTTTGTGAAGAAACGCCATCATTTGCTGTGGGCGTTTCTCCGTAGTTTCGAGACGTTTCTTCATCCCTTCAATTTCACCTTCCAAATCCTTATGCTCTTTCCTCAGCCTCGAAATCTCACTCAACAATTCCTCATCCCCAATCTCCCCTTGCATCCCCTGTAAATTCGTACTCTGTTTTTTTCTAACGATGTTTCTGAGTAAATGGTACTGACCACGAAGAAACCACTCGTTTGCGAATTCCCATCGATCCGGATCCACCTTCTTAAACCCCTGTTCAAAAAACCACAAATCAAAACGAAACCCATTTTAAAAAAACCCAAAATCGGAGGAATTGGAAGTGACATACGTAGGTATTGAGCTGGCGGATGAAGCTGGAGAAATTATTGTGCTTGAAGTAAACCGGCAAAAGAGATTGGGAGAAATCGAGCGGGCGGTCGACGACGAAGCTGTTGCCGGCGGAGCCCCATGTTATGAAGGAATCCGTAACGGGATCGTTGACCATATGGTACGTTTTGAACACGAAAGGGGCGATTCCGTCATTCGTAGAGTTGTTGTTGTTGTTGGCGTCCATGGAAGTAATTACAAAAATGGTGAATGAAAATATGTGCTCTGTTTTTTGTGTGTGTATTTATTAATATATATTTGGGAAGATGAGGTAGCACTGTAAGTGAACAATGGACGCGCGTAGTGTAGCGGGAGGGGGTTACGTGGCAGTGTTGGGGTGGGACCCACTTGAGTGTGGGTTTGTTCGTTTATTGGCCAACGCCGTGATGTGTAGGTACATTATATTTTGTTTTATAAAGATATTTTGCCACTAAGAAAAATCGACCCCACGCGCACACACACACACTGTTTGTATATTTCATGTACCATAATTTAGGTCGCCACGAACACTTCCCTATATATCCCTCAAATTATCCAACATATTTTAATATTAAATATTTGTTTACAAAGAAATCGTGTAAAAAAGTTTCATCACTCAAATTAAACCAATTTAGAATTGGCAGTTTATTTTTTATAATTTTCAAGATTATAACCATCATGAATGATTCACTTAGTTAAGTAGGTTGTTGAGGTGCATAAAGTAATGAGTGCATAAAGTAATGAGTACAATTCATGGTGATCACTTACTTAAGAATTAATTTCTTACTAGTTTTCTTAGCATTCAAATGTTGTAAGGTCAGACGGTATTCCCCGTGACATTAGTTGAGGTACGCAGAAGCTGACCCCGATAGTCATAATATCAAAATATATATATATATATATATATTCTATATTATTCACCGCAATTTATACATATCTTAACTATTGGCTCGAGATAAACTATATGATATTATAATATTTAAATATTAAAAAATTAAAAAAATTTATTGAAAAATAATTAATAAATAAATAGGTTGAATTTAATATCTTTTAGTTTCTCACTACTACTAGATTACTCTATAAGAATTTGGTCACATGGCCAATTCGAGGTATTCAAGCATAAAGTTAGATAGGTAAAGATAAAGTTTAGAGTAATACCGTCATGACACGTATTGAGTAGATTTAAGCTTGGCTTTGTATATGAGTTTGAACTTCCAACTATCTCTCTAGGTTTCTTTTTAAAAACAATACAAGTGTGATTAACACTAATTGAAATCAAGTACACTTAGGTATAAAAGTATAAGTGACTTAATGATCTAGTAATTTCATTAGATAGTAATCTAATTCAATACTACGCTCATGGATTTGATCTTAGAAATTGATATTTAACTCTTAGTTAATATGTTTATAAAAAAAACGAACAAACTGTATTGGCACAAGATCTTGACGGTAGGTTAACACTTCTATTTGATTATTATTATTTTTTTGTTCAACTACAATTAGGAGAGAAGATTCAAGTTGATAATTTATTGATCATGAAAATATATTAATGTTGTTGAACTATTACTTTTGTTGACACTCTTTATCATTTACACATCATTAATAATCATATGCATCTAAATGGCATCCTACACACTAACATTGGGAGAGAATTTATAACTAATTAGACATGGGGGAAAATCATTGCTCTTTTTATTAAGTACGTATTTGAGAAAAGAAAAGGACAAGAATCATGAAGAAATGAGAAATAGGAAAAGAATATGGAAGAGAATGATTATGAAGCAAATCATTATTTATGTTTGACACTAATTATTTACCATGGAAGTGAAAAGAAGAATGGTTATGAAAAAAATAAACCAATAAATATATGATGAAAATGAAAAATAGTTATAGAAGAATAAAAGATTATTATGACAAAAATAAAAAAATAGTTAAAATTAGAATAAAAATGTAATTTTTGAAAAATAAAATAAGAGGAGAGTAATTATATGTTGCTTGAACAACCAAAATCATATTTCTTTCACATTTTCCTGATACCACATCACCCAAGTAAAGGGATATAAATATTTAAGATAATTATCCATTGTAATTGTACTTTTCTTTTGTTGGTAAATAAGTTAGCTTCGAATTAAGTGGATATATTTGGTCATTTGAGAGGAAAATGTCGAAATGTATACTCTTTTCCGTCGGTAAATAAGACATTAAATTGAAAAATACTCCAATATCACAATAAAATAAATAGGTTTCAAAAAATGAAAAAATAATAATAATAACAAAATATGCAAAAGTACCTGCTATCTTTTCAAAAGTTAAAAAGCGATATTTTTATTTTAAAAGCAAAAAAAGGGGAATTTTTTTTCTCACGTTTGTTGGGTTAAAAAGGAAAGAAAAATAAAACAATAAATGCACGCGCCGCAGAGAAGGCGCGTGGGTTAGGCGCTACAAAATAAAATGCGAGTAAATAGAGAAAAGAAAAGAAAAGAAAACATAGTTTTAAAAAATAAAATAAAATAAGAAAACAGTGGCTTGGGCTTAGATTCCGATATGAGGGCAGACCTACACGTGCGTGGGCGCTGAGTGGATTTATGAATGCGTGGTGGATTGGCTTATTGACACGTGTGGGGCCGTATTTAGAAAATAAGAATTAAAAAGGGGGCATTTTGCAAAGTGGTGTTTTGAGCTGGGGAGCAGGTTTATTTGCTCCAATACTCTGCTTGGCTGTTTCCATTTATGAAGGATCCTATTTATCCTTTGTCGCCTTCCTTCCTCCTTTTCACTGTCCTTTTTTAAATTTTCTTTTACCTTTCTATAATTTTTGTTTTGTTTTAATTGAAAAAATTATTTAGATTATGTATCCGCTAATTTTCAACTACTTTAATATGAGCTACATATTATTTTACTTTTTAGTTTAAAATCAAATAAAATACAACTTATATCGAGCCATATATATAGGATATAGATATAATCCAAATATTTCATAAAAAAACTCAAACCTTATATATATAAATCATATCATACTACTTGGCTTAAGAAGAAAATCATTTTTGGACGATTTTACTCTTAACTCATAATCTAAATTACAAACATGCCATTTATTAGAATATAAAAAAAAATGCAAATAATGTAGAAGATATTTACAATATCATTTAGATTTTCATCAGAAGAAGATAAAATATTTTTGTCAAATCTCATATATTTTATGACTAAGCTAGAAGATAAGGGATTTCGACAATCAAATGAAGATATTTACAATATCATTTAAATTTTAATCATCTTTATAAAGTAGAAAATAAGATATTTTACCAAATCTCATAAATTTTATTTGACATTTTATATTGATCTAATTAAAATAATAAATTGAATTTTTCAATCCTATAAATAGTTCTCTACATTTTGTTTACAAAAACACCTTCTTTTTGCTTAGATTTACTTTTTTTTGTTTGTTTTTTTTTATAATAAGTTATCTTATTTTTATTAGATTATTTACTTTAACTTTCATCTAATTTTTCTTTTGTTGCAATAATTTTCGTAGGAATTTTGCATAATTGTTGCCTTTGACTTGGACATCTGGAAAAAAAGTGTGAAGAATTTTAAGATTATTCTCTGAGGTTAAAGTGCATGAATGAATTCTTTCAAACGTTGGGTAATAATTTTCTACTATATATTTATATAGTTCTCTATATTTTATTTACAAACACATTTGAAACTTTCTTTTGCTTGAGATTACCTTTCTTGGTTTTTTTTTTGTTTTTTTGTTTTATAATACAAAATTTAGTTATCTTATTTTTATTGATTATTTACCTTAACTTTCATCTAACTTTTCTTTTGTTGCAATAATTTTTGTAGGGATAATTTGTTGCTTAATTGTTGACTTGGAGACGTAGAATTTTTTTTTTAAGAATGATAAAATTATCATTTGAACTTAAAGGTAAGTTCATAGATTTATACTAATAAATATATTTAGCTTATTTATATTTATAATTATAATAATTATATAACTCTTATAAATTTTATAACGTAAGAGTAATTGGTGAATTAATAGATAAATTGAGAAAAAACTAAAGAACATCAATTTTTAAAAATTAGAGATAAAATTTAATTATCTCAAAGTTAATTGAACAAGAAATGGATTTATTTGTAACTCGGGTTCAAATTAAACGAAGCTCAAATACCATTTAAGCCCCAGTCTAATGATTAGGCCCAATATCGCCAAGCCTAAAGGCCCAGGAAGCACATAAGGCCCAAGCCCACGAGCCCAAGAAATCTCTATAAATAGAGAGCTCCCTTCATTTGCAAAGGGGACTGGAAAAAAAAGAGAGACAAGCATTCAACCAGAGAAAATTTAGAACATCCTGCCTTTCAAATCCAGGATTCTGAAAGAGATTCAGCTCGCAAGCCCGACAAACATCTTCAAAGTTCATTCCTAAAGAAAGAATTAGAGGATAAATATTAGAAATTGTAACACACGCATAAATTAATAAAAATTCAAGTTCATTTTACAGTGTCTTGCTCTTATATTTTGGAGCGAAATTTCGTGTGAACACACACTTTACTTTTTATTTTATTTTTTAGACCTTCAAGATTAATACTTTTTTTAATTCAATCATAATTAAAGGTAAAATATTCAAACTACGTTTTAATTATGAGAGTTTTCTCCAGTAATTATTATTCTCAGGTAAAAAAAAAATAGTACTTCAATAATATCATATATCAACATAATAATCAATTAGATAGGAATTCGTATACTAAATTTAAAAAGAAAAAACTATTTTTCCCGTTGACGATAAACTACTCTCGTGCCAAATTGTTACAATTACATTTTCAGAATTTTAAATTTAACCAATCAATTTCTTTCCATTTTAACCTTTAAATAGTACAAAATGCATAAACTACCTATAAATTATAAGAGTTATGATAAAATCTTGGAAATATAAGACCGTTAAATATCAAATTCAAATCCCTTGCATCATTACGTTGAAAAAATAAATTTGTTGAAATTTGTTAAATTTTTTGGCTAAACAATATCTTTCAAATAATGTAAAATAATCCACATAAATCATAAAATCAATGGCCAAAGAACAAATCAATTATATAAATTAAATAGAAAAGAAAAAGAATATCTATCAATTTTAAAAATTAAATAGAGAAGAAAAGAATAACACGTATTTTAAAGTGGTTCAATTAAATGTAATCCACTCCATTTTAATCCCTTTTATTGATGAATGATATACAAGTTTTTATTGATTTCCCACATCAATTCGTCTTAAAATTAATTCACCAGCAATTTTCTTTCTCTTGGCAATGCACATAACCTTCATTTTTATCCAATGTGCACAACCTTAGGGATACAACTCTCCCATACTAAATCAAACTCTCAGTCAAGAAACTCTCTCTAAAATAGGGCTTTCACTCTCTAGAGAAAATGTATGTAAAACAGCTTCTTGTCTATGTAGAAACTCTCTTTGTGTTGAGATAAAGTTACCAAAGCCCTGCAATATATTTATAAACACGTGAGTAAAATAGAAAATACAGAAGTCTATGATCGTTGTAAAAAATATCTTCTGGATTAATTAAAATAAATATAACACATTATTTTTTTTAGTTTGTGTTCTTAAATTAAAATTACAGTCCAACATTAATTTGAAAACTAATTTATTTAATGGTTGATATATGTTTTGTCGAGTACAAGATGAGGGAAGAGAACTACAAATGACTATAGTGTTTGAAGTAAATTACCACTCAACAAAAAAACCATCTAACCTTTAATTCATTTGGTATTGATATTATATTCTCAAGTCCCCGAAGGTTACAAAAATAGGTGGGTTAAACCATATTAATAGTCGTATAAATTAATGGTTTGATTCTAACAATATTTCTTGATTATAGGTCACATATAATTCGGAAATTTGTAAGATTTTAGGCGGAAGATTGATCTAGTTGAAAGCTCGAGGGGTAACTAATAAGAACTCCTTGGAATATGAATTTTCCTACTTTTCTAAGCTTTTGACTCTTCATTTATGATGGAAGAAGCTTAAATCTTCTAGCATAATGAACTTTAAGAAAATTTAAATCTTATATATATAGGAAAAAAATTTCTTTCTTTTTTTTTTTTGAAAAGATAGTAACTAAATATTAAATTATAGAAAATTTTCTAAACTTTCCTTTTTTTCAATATGATCTAATTTAGAAAAAAATATAATGTACTTGACCTGCATGATAGGCAAAGTGCAAGAAGTCTATGTCATATAATAATGGACTAAAGAACATTTATTTCTTGGATATAGGATTTTGTTTTATGTAAAAAATGGAGGAATTACTTATTAATCTTTAAATGTAGTTTCAATTTGGTTTCTATCATAAAAATCACATTTTTAATCTTATCATTTTAATACGTTTTAATTTGATTTTTTTTTTTGAGACAATAATTTGAATTAGTGAGATAACAAAATTGTGAATTACATAATACAATATTTATTAAGATAATAACTATATTAATTTTTTTCGAAAAAGATACAAATAGTATTAGAGGTATGACAGGAACATACAGAAGTTCGAGAATAACTATATTAATTTTAAATTTTAATATATTAATTAATTGATTATTTTAAGTTTGAGGATAATGATTTTATTAAAAAAAAAAAAAAGCCTAAAAGTGAACTTATAATAAAATTGAACATTATTAAAATATGTAGTAAAATCTTTAATTTAAAAAAATATAAGGATTGCATCCAATCCAATGGAAAAAATTGCAATGTTTACTTTCCTAAAAAATTAAAAGCAATCCTTGAAACTTTAAAAAACCTATTTTCTTGCTCAGTTAAAAGACTGAACAAATTTAGTTTTCTTGTTATTAATTGACATGTATTTTTTTATATAAAAAGTTGTGATGTTTATTTATTTATTTTTTATATAATAATATTGAGCGAATGGGATCCAAACATGTAACCTCATGATTACTAAGTTATACTACATATATGTAGAATTATGCTTGGTAGTTGTGATTTAATTGCACGTTCTTAATTGAAATTTATATTAAAAATAATGGCTTAAAAAATGAAAGGAAGCCAACAAAAACAATAATTCAAGCAAGATTATAGATTGAAATATCTGCCAAATTGGTTGCTTAGTTTTTCTTTTTCTTTTTTGACAGGATTGGTAGCTTAGTTTAATTGATATATATATATTGGAGCGAAATTAGTTTGTTAATTACAGTATTAGAAGCAGTTTATTTGTTAAAATTCTGTTTAAATATTTGTTATTTTCCCTTATGTGTATTTACCTAAAACCCCTTTGTAATTACCTTTACCTCACTTACTATTTAAACTAAGCCCCTGACCTAATAAATCTTATCTGAGAATTTTCCATTCATTCCCGTGTTATGGTATCAGAGCAATTCTCTTCCGCATCAAAATCCTCTTCTTCTTCCCGTTGATTTTTCTTCTTTCCCGTGCTCTAATGGCGGAACAAAGCTTTGCTATCCCTCCGCCAATAACGGAACAGAACCCCCTCAACGGAGATGAAACAACATCACTAGAGGCTCAATTCAATCCCTTTCTTATGCATCCTTCCTTCTCCTCCATCTCTGCTCTAGTCAATCAACCTCTCACTGGAGCAGACAACTACAACTTCTGGAAGCGTGCAATCTTAATCGCGCTCTCAGGAAGAAATAAGGAAGGATTCTTGACGGGTGAAATCGAGAAGCCTACGAACTCAAGGTCACTTTTGGCCTGGAAATGCAATAACGACGTTATTGCTTCTTGGATCTTGAACTCAGTATCCAAATCAATAGCAGCTAGCATCGTCTATACAGGATCCGTGAAGGAAATCTGGGACGAATTAAGTGAAAGATTCAAAGAGAGCAACGGTCCTCAAATCTTTTCCTTGCGCAAAGCTCTTGTCACCATTGTACAAGGTACGCAATCTGTCGAAAGTTATTTTACCCAGATGAAAACTATCTGGCAAGATCTTTATGCTCTTCGCCCTTCTGAAGTATGTACTTGTGGATCCATGAAACCCCTTCTTTCACATTTGGAATCCGAATATACAATCATCTTCCTCATGGGCTTAAACGACACATATGGAGCTGTTCGCACACAAATTCTTTTGATGGAACCTCTTCCATCAATCAACAAAGTGTTTTCTTTAGTTGTTCAAGAAGAACGTCAAAGAACTGCTGCTAATTCGTCACTCTCAAGTTGTGAATCAATGGTTCTTCTTGCTGACTCTTCAAAATCAGGCTCTCATAATCAAAGAAAGGAGCAAACACGACCTATTTGTTCTCATTGTGGAAAAAAGGGGCACACTGCAGAAAAAAGTTACAGGCTTCATGGCTTTCCTCCTGGCTTTAAATTTCGATCATCCTCTTCAAATCAGAGAAACGAATCCAAAGCCTACGAATCCAATCCAATAACTGCTACAAATATGACTGCAAATGTTAATTCGGTTGTGCAAATCCCTTCTACATCTACTGGATCATCTGCTAATTTCTTTTTAAGCCTGAACACAGAACAATGTTCTCACTTAATGAGACTTCTATCCTCACATTTGAACACTGCAAATGATACATCGGTAAATCACGTTGCAGGTATGTGCTCTAAACATTCATCTTAGAATTCTCCAAATAAATGGATTATTGATTCAGGAGCCTCTAGGCATATTAGCTTTAATCAAGATTTATTTTACAATTGGAGAAAAGTTTTTGACACAACTGTAGGATTACCTACTGGATTTCGAGTAAACATCGAATATATTGGAGATATTAAATGTCATAATGGTTTAATTCTTAAGGATGTCCTTTTTGTACCTAATTTTTCTTACAACTTGATATCTGTTAGTTGTCTCCTTCAAAATGATGGTATTTACTTGGAATTCTCTGGTGAATCTTGCATTATTCAGGACAAGAACCTTTCGAAGATGATTGGCAAGGCTGAATGCTTGAATGGACTATACATATTGTCTGACTCTATTACTACTGCAGTAGCTTGTTTTACTTCTGTTTCCACATGGCATAATAGGTTAGGTCACTTGTCAAATAGACGTCTTGAGTCAATGAAAAGTGTATTGAATTTTCATGATCATCCTTCCAAATTGTGTCATGTATGTCCTCTTGCAAAGCAAAGAAGGTTATCCTTCCCCTTTAATAATAATGTTTCTAAAAATTGTTTTGATCTCATTCATTGTGATATATGGGGTCCTTTCAAGATTGACACTTATGTCGGTTATAAATATTTTCTTACTCTAGTTGATGATTGTTCCCGATACACTTGGACATTTTTAATGCGTTCTAAGTCTGACGTTCTAACTATAGTCCCTAGATTTTTTAAACTAGTTAAGACTCAATTCAATAAAGAAATTAAACAATTTCGTTCAGACATGCCCCCGAACTTAAATTTCAAGAATCTTTTGCTTCCACTGGAACTATCCATCAATACTCTTGCCCATAAACCCCACAACAAAACTCCGTAGTTGAACGAAAACACCAACACTTATTAAATATAGCTAGGGCTCTTCTTTTCCAATCTAAAGTTCCTTTAACATTTTGGGGTGATTGTATTCTTACTGCTTCCTATCTTGCTAATCGAATTCCTATGCCGTTACTTTCAAATAAAACTCCTTTTTCTATCATGCACTCTAATGAAGTGGATTATTCTATGTTGAGATCTTTTGGTTGCTTATGCTTTCGCTCAACTATAAAAGCTCATAGAAACAAATTTGACCCTCGTGCCTCTGCGTGTGTGTTCATTGGTTACCCTGCTGCTGTTAAAGGTTACAAATTATATGATATTCAAAAGAAACAGATTTTCATCTCAAGGGATGTTATTTTTTTTGAAGAAACTTTTCCATTTCAAGATTCTTCTTCACAGGGCAATGCTTCGGATCTTGAACTCTTCTCAGAGGTCATTCTCCCAAGCTTTGCTCCAGATATCATTTCTAACTCTTTTATTTCTATTGAAAACACAGTCACTTCTCAAAATGAAGCTCCTTCTCCAAATGTGAACACTGAGGATTCTCCAACTCCATCTCATGATCAAAACTCCCCTGATTCAAGTGCAGACTATCCTTTGGAACCAACCTCCATTTCTCCTGAATCTACTCCAAATCCAACCATTGTTTTAAATGAGCCTTTGGTCTTTGGTGAGATTTCTGCTGAAATTGCAGATGCGAATATTACAACAACACCTAATATGAATGCAACATTACCTCATATGGCTGAAATACCTCCTTCAACCACAAATTCTTCTTTAGTCTCAATTCCTCTTGCTAAAGAAAGAAGATCTCAAAGAGTGGTAAGACCTCCTAGTTATTTGAAAGATTTTCACTGTCATTTAATAAATCATAATTCTCCAAATTCTTCAAGATCTCTGCCTCATGCTTTGGAAAAATATCTTCACTATGATGCCTTGTCTTCAAATTGTAAAAATTATGTTTTAAACATATCAACCACTTATGAACCGTCCTTTTATCACCAAGCCATGCAATTTCCTCAATGGCGAATGGCCATGGATGAAGAAATACATGCCATGGAAAAAACTAAAACCTGGTCTTTAGTTTCTTTACCTCATGGACATCATGCTATAGGTAGTAAGTGGGTTTATAGAATTAAATATAAGCCTGATGGCACAATCGATAGATACAAAGCACGCTTAGTTGCAAAAGGGTATAATCAACTAGAAGGCATATATTACTTTGACACTTTTTCTCCAGTTGCTAAAATTACCACCGTCAAGCTTGTTTTGTCTATAAGCATTTCTTATGGTTGGAGTTTGGTTCAAATGGACATAAATAATGCTTTTTTAAATGGGGAGCTTTTTGAACAAGTCTACATGAAGTTACCTCCTGGCTATTATACTTCTGAACAAAATAAGGATAAAAATCTTGTATGTAAATTGAATAAATCAATTTATGGGCTAAAACAGGCTAGTCGTCAATGGTTCACAAAGTTTTCTAGTGTTTTGCTTGCTAATGAATTTATACAATCTAAATCTGATTACTCTCTCTTTACCAAAGGGCAAGGTTCTTCCTTTATTATTTTATTAGTCTATGTGGATGACATTTTACTAACAGGTCCCAACTTGATAGAGATTGAGAAAGTCAAGGTTTACTTGAAAAATCACTTTATGTTAAAAGATTTGGGTCAAGCCAAATATTTTCTTGGATTGGAACTATTACGTTCTAAACAAGGTTTATACATCTCACAAAGAAAATATTGTCTCCAGTTATTAGAAGATCAAGGATTACTTGCATCTAAACCTGTTTCTCATCCTATAATGCCTAATCTAAGGCTAACAAAGGATTCAGGTTCAGTTTTAAGTTCAACAGATGCTTTGGAATATAGACGTATTATAGGTAGATTGCTATATTTGCAAATCTCGCGCCCAGACATCACCTTTGCTGTTCAAACGCTCAACCAATATGTCTCGCAGCCCTTTTCTGATCATATGAAGGCTGCTACTCATTTACTTAGGTACCTAAAAGGAACTTCAGGACAAGGGTTCTTATTAAAACCATCTATGAATTTTCAATTAAAAGCTTATGCAGATTCTGATTGGGGTGGCTGCTTAGATACACGAAGATCAGTCACCGGATTTTGCATTTTTCTTGGTGATTCTCTTGTTTCTTGGAAATCAAAGAAACAAGTAACAGTTTCGAAGTCCTCAGCCGAAGCCGAATACCGTGCTCTTGCAGCTGTTGCTAGTGAAGTTACTTGGATATCTCAAGTTTTATTAGATTTACACATTGTTTCTATCACTCCCACTCTTGTTTTTTGTGATAATCAGGCTTCAATATCTATTGCTTCAAATCCAACATTCCATGAGAGGACAAAGCACATTGAAATCGACTGCCATTTTATGAGAGAAAAGATTGATCGTGGTCTAATACGATTGCTGCCAATTCGGTCTTCTTTTCAGCTTGCAGACGTATTCACGAAAGCTTTATCATCACCTGTATTGAAGGCCTTTATGTTCAAGATGGGAGTCATTAATCTTCATCAACGCCCATCTTGAGGGGGGAGTATTGGAGCGAAATTAGTTTGTTAATTACAGTATTAGAAGCAATTTATTTGTTAAAATTCTGTTTAAATATTTGTTATTTTCCCTTATGTGTATTTACCTAAAACCCCTTTGTAATTACCTTTACCTCACTTACTATTTAAACTAAGCCCCTGACCTAATAAATCTTATCTGAGAATTTTCCATTCATTCCCGTGTTATATATATGTATGACCTAACAGATTTGCGGGTTCTAAAAAACGTTACAATTTAAATTTCTACTTTATTATATATATATATATATATATATATATATATATATATGTAAATTAATCTTTCCACTCTTATAGTGAGACAAATTTATTAATGACAAAACAAAAATGAATGCATAAATTTTGTAATCCACAAATCTAATCATGAAAAGAACAAACTAATTAAATTATGGAAGAAAAGGGGTTTAAATTAGGAAGTGGGGTTGATGCAAATTCTAGGAGATGCATAAAACCTCCCATCTTCTCTCTAATATTTTAGTCAAAGATAAAGCTAATCCTAAGCATGTGTTATTGGTTGGTATAGTGAATAGAGACAATCAACAAACAAAACAACAGATTAAAATGTTCTGCTTAAGGTCTAAGTTTGATGAACAACTCCAAGTCCATGATCATCAATTTACATAGTCCATAGTCAATATTGTAACCTTCCATTTTTTTTAGGAATAACTCCATAAACTTTCAAATTTTGAAATATCCATAAATTTGGCAGTCCCTTCATGGTGTTACACAATGAGTAAAAGCATAAAGTGGTTTGTTATAGGCTGTACATACAATCTAAACATTTCTAAACATATATGTATATTCAATTTGTATTGATTTAGAAAAAAGAAAATATTTATATACCCTATTATGAACTAACTCACCATTTAACCGATGGTAAATGGGTCATATCAAAAGCCAGTTGGCCGAAGGAAGATAGCTTCTCAGCTGTATAGCGTTGTAGAATTTGGAGAACTGCTCCATGGATTTATCTTCCTGCAATTGTGATGATAGCGTTAAGTTGACTCGTGGAGCTAGCCGTGTTCGCATGTCTATGAGTTTGGTAGCGTGTTTAGGCCATTTAGTTTACAACTTGTACGTACGGATCCACAAAATGTAAGAGTACCCACTGCATCTCTTGGCATGGTTTAGAGAGATCTCCTTCTTAGGTTCTTATTAGCTTTGGTCACAGCGTGGGTTCGACGAAGCTGGTGGTTTGATGAAGAGGGTAGTCCAGTTCCATCATGGAAAGTAGCATAATGCATGCTACAAAAGTTAAATGATGAATAGATTTCAGAATCCATGAAGAACCCAGATGAGCAGTTATGTGGGGTTGTTATTCATCTAGTCTTTGATGGCTCCAATGCAATACAGTTGGGTATCTGTCTTTTTCCTTTCAGTCGTTTGTGCCTTCCTAATTCTCTCTTCCCAGAACTTGATTGTTTTCAACATTACATGTCAAGACAGCATTTTAAAATTCATCGAGAAAGCGCCGTCAACGAAACAGCATCGTTTAGTACTGAGTGGGGAGAAAAGAAAGGAAAAATGGAGATTGTTGTTACTTCACCCACTTGTACTAGCGGTGTCTAACTGCAACACAAGGCCCTGATGATGACCTATTATTTATTTAAATCAATGGATTAATTCTGATCTGCATTGAAATGTACAACGGTGGGACTTTGTTTTCATTTCACAACATTGTGCTTCTTTCTATATCTCATCATTTTTCTACGATAAATTTCACCTTTACACATTCGAGCTCTTAGAAAGTTAAAAAACAAAACTTACTTTTTGAAAACAAAAAAACTAAAACCTCGTTTCATAACGGTTGTTTTCTATTTTTTGACATTAAAATTCAAATATTTTCTCAAAGAAATGTTGGAAATATTCATTTATTTATTTATTTTCTAAATATTAATTTTTAAATATTTTTCTATTTTAGTGTCCATAAACTTAGTAACCGCCTGAACAACCTACTACTCCACCTATTTGGAATCACTAAATAGCTGTTTGGATGCATTTTTATGGAGCAATTAGAAGAAGAGGTTAGATTAATAACTCCTTTGGATGTAATTGTTTATTGCTAGTTTGGATGTTGTTTTTTTATGGAGGGGTTGTAAGAGAGGTTTGTTATTCTTTTTAATGATATGATATTTATGATTTGTTGTTTCAATTTTAAATAATATCATTTTATTTATTTATTTGAACTTCAAAATTATTCTTTAATATGTTTGATATTTTCTTGGGTAATATCACTTTTTTTTGTTTTAATTTTTATTAATGAATTTATGTATTATTATTATTATTTTTTATGAGTTTACTTTTTGTACCAATAATTTTTATATATATATATGAATTTTATTTCTTAGTTAAAGAATTACCTATATTGTTAAAATACGATATCATGTGATGAGCACAATTAAAAATTAATACTATATAAGTAGATAAAAAATACTTAAATTAAAAATTTAAAAAAAAATTGAATTAATAATTTAAAATTTACGAAATATATTAGGTAAAATATAGTATTAGATGAAAAAGAATATGTATATATAATAAAAATATATTTTAAATAATTTAAAAATAAAATTGAAAAACAAAAGTGTACACACTATAATATAAAAAAATTGAAATTTTTGAAGAATTTTAATTTTTGGAAAACAAATGAAAACGGAATACTGTTAAAAAAAATAAAAACAAAAACAGAAATATCACCTTCTTTTTGTTTTTACTACATAAACATCACCTTCATTATTTATAGTTTTAATTTATATTATTAAATTTTTGTATTCTTATTTTTTGTGAGATTTAATTTATTTCATATTTTAAAAAATCACATGTAAATTATAAAAAAAAGTTAATTTTAAATGATGAAACTTATTTTTCCTCAAAAAAAAAATGATGAAACTTATTTTTAAAATATGATATTATGTAAGTGAGAATAATTTTCAATTAATTAATAGATCAATGATATTAAGTGAATGAAAAGAGATAAATACAATTTTTAAAGCAAAAGAAAATGAATTAGAAATTTACCATTAATTTTAAATTATGAAACATATTTTTTTAAAAATATGATATGATGTGAATGAAAATAATTTATCATTAACTAGTTTTGACTAAGAAATTTCGGCCAGTTACAAGCTACGTCACTATCTCAAATTTAATGACGAATTTAAATTAAATTTTGGGACAATATTTCTCAAAATTAATTTAAGCAAAAAATTGGTTTATTCTAAATTTGGTTCAAAATTAAACCAGACCAAGTCCATTTAGTGAACCAAACCACGAAATCTAAGCCCAAAAGGTAAGCCCAAGGGCCAGGCCCAAAAGTTTATCATGGCCCAAGCCCACGATTCATGAGAACTCTATAAATAGAGAAATTCTCTGGTGGAAAATTTTGAAACTTGAGAGAAATTCACGTTTCTTCATATCAAGAACATTCAGACATAACGAATAGAGGATCAAAATCATCTCAGAAATCAAGTTCAACTCCACGAAACTAAATTTCTCCGGAAATCTCGTGCGAACAACTAGTTTAAAATTACTATTATTAAGTAAATAAAAAAGATAGATAAAATGTTTAAGACAAAATATATTAATTTATAAAATAAAAAATATAATTACTTATGAAAAATAATTGATATTAGATGTAAGAAAAGAAAATATATATATATATATATATATATATTAGAAAATAAAATTAAAAACTCAAATTTTGGATAAGTAAAAACAAAAATGTTGAAAAAAATAATTTAAAACTAGAATGTTGGAGAAAAAAAAAACATTTAAAACAAAAAAAAAACTCAAAATTTAAAGAAAAAAAAATTAAAAACAAAGTTTGAAAAAAAAATCGTATTAAAAATATTAAAAAAAACTAAAAAAGAAAATAACAAGTAGTCGTCATATGGCGCATTGCAATTGCGCATGTGGCTACCTGCAAAACTCATTTAACTGCTCTTGAATCCACTCAATAAAATAAAAAAAAACAAGAAGGTGGGCAACAGCTTTACTCCAACCGCCTCATAAAAACCATAAACAAACAGTCCCTAATGTATTATCTTCATTTTGTAAATGGAAAAATTGCGTTTAATGGACGTCGTATGTCTACTCATCCTTTAAGAAAAAATACACTATTTGAGTTAGGAAGAGTGAGGGCATAGAAGAACCAAGAATTCCACGGCCGATCTGTTCGTTGTTGTGCTCGTGTCACAGTTTGAGATATACATTGACTTCATTGACTTCGTTTTCGGTTACCAAAAACAATAGCGGGAAGTACGCTAATTTATTAATTATGTTTTCGATGCAGGTAATTTTATTAATCACATTTAGATTTTGTGTTAGAAATTTCTAACAAGAAAAATTCAAAATAATTATAAGATTTTGTGTTAGAAATTTCGAACAAGAAAAATCCAAAATAATTATTAAAATAAAGTCTTAAAAAGTCAAATATAAACAAACACTCAAACTCTGTTCATCAAGATTTGCTGCATTTGAACTAAACATTGAAGTGTTCTACAAGCCAAGAGATGTTTTACAAAATGAAAGGGAAGAATGAACTCTAGAAAACCAATAATAAATTGATTGTGGAGTAAAAATGGACGCCCTTTCATTTACATATACATTTATCTATTATGTATTCACAATGTTAATAGACAAAAAAAAAAAAATAATAATAATAAATAAATAACTTCTCTCATAAAATAATGCTGCCCCTCAAGCTCCTCTGGAGTTGAAACTGTTCCGAAAACCTCCTTACTCATGTCAAATGTCACTATAATTGCACAACTTTCATAAATAATATTCGCTCACCAATAATATGTTCCTTCGCTATATATATGAAAGTAAGGTGCCCAAGATGCAAAATCACCACAAACTCAACTTTCAATTCCTCTCCACCTATCTATATCCAAGTACATCAAAACCCGAAGCCGTGACCCTAACTACTTTGGGAGTAATTGGATTTTGGGGTTGGAGGGAGGAGAATAAGGGGAAGGAATTTTATTTTTTTTGATACAGAAAGGAGGTTTTGAACCTGTAACCTCATGGTTATTAACAGCTCTACTCTTGTTGGCTGTTGTGATGCTTAATTAAATTCCCACATCGGGAATTTTGTTGCTTCCACCGCCCAAAACCAATATATATACACATATGGTGTTCACTATTATTTGCGCAGCAAGAATTTTAAGAATTTTATAATTCTTATTTCTAAATTCCTTTTATATTAATTTCTAATTACATTTAGAAATTAATTTTTGGTGAGTTCAAATATTTGGGTGTATTGGGATTTTGGTGAGTGTTTGAGTGTGCTCTTTTCTAATCCCGTTTGGAACTCTAGTAGAATATTCTTGCCGTCTTCGCCCGTGGATGTAGGCTTCGTCCGAACCACGTAAGATCTTTGAGTTATTGTTGCTTTTCTTTCTTTACTCAATTTATTTATTTTTAGCTATTGCCATAATTAGAATCTAGTTTATTTCCGCTGCATCGATATTAAGTGGTATATGTGAAGATCGAGTAATTTTATCTACAAGTGGTATCAGAGCTTGGTTGGTTTGTTTGAGCTTGATTTGTTATTATTGTTTCGTTTGGTTGTGATAATTTTGATATGACAACTGTGAAACATCATATACCGCTTTTGGATCGAAATACTAGATTTTCATTATGGCAAGCTAAAATGCAGGCAGTTCTTGTCCAAATGAATTTAGAAGAAGCTTTATTGGGAATTTCTATAATGCCGGCTTCTTTGACTCAAGAAGAAAAGAAAAGCAAGGATCGTAAGGGTCTTAGTTTAATACATCTGCATTTGTCTAATGAAATTTTGCAAGATGTTTTGTAAAAGAAAAGTGCTGCTGGTTTGTGATTAAGGTTAGAACAGATTTGCATGACAAAAACTTTAACTACAAGATTGCATTTGAAACAGCGTTTATTTTCTTATCATATGGATGAAGGATCATCCTTAAATGACCATTTAGTTGGTTTTAAAGAAATTGCGTCACATTTAGAATCTATGGAGATTAGTTATGATGATGAAGATTTGACCTTGATTTTGTTGTGTTCTCTATCTCCCTGGTATGCAAATTTTAGAGATACGATTTTATATAGTTGTGATACTCTCACTTTGAATGAAGTTATGATAGTTTGTTTAATAAAGAAAAAATTAAACATATCACTGGTAGAGCTGAGAGTTCTACAGAGGGGTTAGTAATTCGGGGGACAACACACGAGAAGAAAAATGATGGCGATCAGAGAAATCGATCAAAATCTAAAAATAAAACTTGAAATTATTGCAATAAAAAAGGTCATGTTATTTCTGAATGCTACAAATTACAGAATAAGAATCAGAGAACCTCTGCATTTCAAAAGGGTAAGCAACCTGAAAGCACCGGTTAGGCTGATGTTGTTGAAGATGCTGATAGTGATGGTGATCTCCTAGTTGCTTCTGATGACAAGTTAAAATCTGATGATTGGATTATTGATTCAGGATGTTCATTTCATATGTGTCCCAATAGGGACTGGTTTTCAACATATGATTCAACTTCTAACGGCTCAATATTGATGGGAAATAATGCATCATGTAAGATAGTTGGTATTGGAACAATCAGAATCAAGATGTTTGATGGTGTTGTCAGAACACTTTCTAATGTGAGATACATTCTTGATTTGAAGAGAAATTTAATCTCTTTAAGTACTCTTACTACACGAGGGTACAAGTTCACTAGTGAAGGTGGAGCTTTGAAAGTCAGTAAAGGCAGTTTGACAGTTTTGAAAGGAAAGAAAACTTCTGCCAATCTATATGCATTATAATGTTCTACAGTTCTGTGTGATGTAGCAGTTTCCACACCTTCGTTGTCTGATATGAGGACTAAATCTCTTTCCCTAAACAAATTCAAGCATTGCTTGAGTTTGGTTAGTGTTTGCAATTTTTGAACAATTTAAAGTTGGCGAAGACAATTGAAGTTTTTATTTGATGTTTGGATCATTAAACAATCAAGGTGGAGACTTGTTGTGATGCTTAATTAAATTCCCACATCGGGAATTTTGTTGCTTCCACCGCCCAAAACCAATATATATACACATATAGTGTTCACTATTATTTGCACAGCAAGAATTTTAAGAATTTTATAATTCTTATTTCTAAATTTCTTTTATATTAATTTCTAATTGCATTTAGAAATTAATTTTTGGTGAGTTCAAATATTTGGGTGTATTGGGATTTTGGTGAGTGTTTGAGTGTGTTCTTTTGTAATCCCTTGAAATATTCTTGCCGTCTTCGCTCGTGGATGTAGGCTTCGTCCGAACCACGTAAGATCTTTGTGTTATTGTTGCTTTTCTTTCTTTACTCCATTTATTTATTTTTAGCTATTGCCATAATTAGAATCTAGTTAATTTCTGCATCGATATTAAGTGGTATATGTGAAGATCTAATTTTATCTACATTGGATAAGGGGAAGGAGTTGAGAACTCACAACCCCTTATTTGTTTTTAGTACATCCCAACTCTTCTTCCAACATGCCATCAATTCTTTTATCTAATTCTATGAAATGTCATTTACTTTTTAATTCTCAACGATATAATATAAAAAGAAAATATATTAAAATTATAAATTTGGTACAAATATCCCATGATTTCCATAAAAAAAAAAATAATAAATAAACATCCCCCTCAATTAACACCAATCTCCAAACAATTATGTCCCTCCAAAACATCAATCTCCAACCAACAAACAAGCATACATTCAAATTACTCAACTTCCTCTTCTACCTCCTCTTCCTCTCATCCGTTTGAAATCATCGGCTGTGGGAGTTGGCAAAACTCACTAGTCGTTGGATTACAAAGGAAAATACATCTACATAGATCGAAGAGACAGAGTAATCTATGAGAATGACCGCAGATTTTGAAATAAAGGAAATTTTGATCGAATGGCAAGTGGACATAGATAAAAGACTAAAATCGATCGAGGGAGAAGGAAATAGATTATACATTCGTGTTGAGAAGAAGGTGATTGTGTCGTCCACGAGAATTAAAATTTTTGGATGACCCGAATAGAATCTCGATCATCAAATCTTCACGCAAATTCTCACGTTTTTCGTTTAGGGTTTCTGATTCAAATAACAAGAAACCAATTAAACAGACAAGAGAAAGAGAGAAGGCAAGTATTCTGTGTGGCTAAGACTAGAGTATATTACATTTTGGGTTCATGATTTACGCCTGTGATCTAATGTGTTATCGCCCACGTGGCTAATTAAGTCTCAAAATATCTAAAAAAAAACTCAAAAGATGCTCGATTTTTTTTCAATGCTTGGATTTTTAATACTCATTAGATTCTAGTTCAGAACTATAAATATTTTAATAATTCAGTATCAAATTTAAAAAGAAGTTCACCATCATCATATTAATTTGAAGATTCTTTCATCCTAAAGAAAGAACAAGATATTAATGTCAAAAAAAAAAAAAAAAAACAAGTTATTACCTGAAAGATTAAAGAATCGACCCATTCCTCTATATTTTGCCTTTATGTATTTCTTGGATATAGAAAAATTAAAAACAGCCCTTGAAATATATATTTATGTATTTTTTTAAAAAAAATGATCAAAATTTTTAAGGGCACGTTCTTAATTGAAATTTCTATAAAAAATGGTATTAATGACCGAAAACAACGGAGGATATAATTATACGTGATTAAGATATCACGAAATTGAATCACCATTTCAATTGTTGTTTAACAGAAAAAAGAAAAGAAAAAAAAAGTATTTTTAATAATAAAAAAAATCTTACTGTTAACTTAACCGAAAAGTAATTACTAATTAGGAACACAATCTTTTAAATCTGCCAAAGTGGTTAATCCTTCCTTGATATATATCTTATATTGCAGGTGGTTCTAAAATAAAGTCAAATTTTAAATCCCTTCTAAATATTATTATGTGCTAAAAACTCAGATCAGAGACAATTATCAAACAAAACAACGGATTAAAACGTTTTGCTTAAGGTTAAGTTTGATGAACAACTACAAAGACAGTCAATTTTCATAGTCCGTGTGAATATTGTAATCTTCAAGTTTTTTTTTTTTTTTCGGAAACTAAGAAATTGAAACTTAGCTCCACTATACTTGGAATAACACGTTCAGTTTTAAGTCAGCCTCCAGGAGATATGAAAAAAATGGACACATGAAAAATGTCTTCAAATTAATGTCAGACGTGAATCTCGAATTTGAAACCAAATGATCGAATTCAATGAAGCAAAGCAACTCGATTGATAATGGATTAAGCTATGAGACCTTGTTATAAGGTTTAAAAGATAAAAGAAAAGTTTGAAGCAAAGTGAAGCTACTTTCCCATAATAATATAGTCTCAAAAAAAAAAAAAAAACCTTTCCCATAATATATAAAGTAAATTAAAATATAAAGTAATAACTTTTCAAATGGCAGAGGAAAAGCTTTCATAAGCCCCAATAAATAGGGGTGATAATGAAAACCGAAAACCGACAAAATCGAACCAAATTAAATTAATATATTGGATTGGTTCGAATTTTTTACATAATATTGAATATATTGGTTTTTATTTAGAGAAAATTGAAAATTATTGGATTAGATTAGTTTCTATTTGTAAAAACCAATAAAAATATGATCGAACCAATATTGATTTTTTGTAAGTGACTAATTATTTTTGTTTAATTTAATTAAAAATTATTAGATTTTTTTAAGGAAAACAACATTAAAATAAGTAAAATAGAAAAAAAAAAGAATTAAACACTAGGAACCGAATTGGAGAAAATCAAGCCATTAAATCCTTTATCGGACATTGGTTCGGTCCTCTTTTTGTCAAATCAATCGGATCAGATCAGTTATCAGTTTGGCCTAAAAATTAAGGAAAATCGAACTAATGGTTTTGTCTTTTGTTGTTGGATCGGTTTCTCTTTTTATCAAATTGATTTGATCGATTCGGTTATCGATTTGACCTAAAATCGAAGAAAACCAAATCAATATTAGTAGGGCATGTAGGGGAGGAAAAGTCCATATTGGTTTGATCTTCCTCTACTATTAGGAGGAAATTAATATTATATATTGGAAATCTAAACACTCATATATATAAAAAATAACATTTATCAGTGAACTGACGGATGGGGAATAATTACAAGAAAGTGGAAATATACTTAATTAGTACTAGAATCCCTTCTTTCCTCCTTCGAGTACATCAAATTATTGACAAAGAAAGTAGCTTGAAACACATTAATAGATTAAAAAAAAAAAAAAAAAACTTTATACCTAATGAGCACTAAAATTTCTTCATTCCTCCTTTGACCGACATCAAACTGTTGACAAAGAAAGTAGCTTGAAACATAAATGGATGTCCTTTTGTTGGAAGCGGATGGTAAACATGAGTCTTAATATTGCACAAAAACACTGTTCCATGCTTAGTTTCTACTAGAAGTTCATCACAGCTCACAAACAACAATGGCTGCTTAATTTGAATAATAAAATCATTAATTGTGAATAGCTTTGACCATGAAAAGCCCAGAGATTCATCTTTGTTCATTTTCCAAACGTCTAATGTGTACACATCATAACTAATGATAAGAATAGGTCCATTCAAAACCCCATAGCTTCTTTGCTCCTTAACCTCATCCGGTACTATAATACGATAGAAAACTTCCTCGCTCATATCAAATGTAAGTAAATCATTCGCCCACCAGTAATATGTTCCTTCGCTATACATGTCGAGGTAAGGAGGCAGTGAACCATAATCACAAACAGGAATTTCAATTTCTCTCCATCTATCTTTGCTCAAATCGTAAATCGCAACTCGTGAAATAGGATTTACAAACGAACCTTAATCGGAGCAGAGACTCCAGCGGGATCATACATAGAATCTCCAACATTACAACATCTTCAGGCAAGTTTGCAAGAGCCGCCATTAGAGACTTGTGAATTCTTCTTTAAGGGTTTCTAATTCATATGAGCAGAAACCAGCGATTTTTTATAAAAAAAACTTCTATAGAAATAAATACAAATAGTATAAAAAATCGAAAGATATTTGGAAACAATAAATGGTATTAAAAATTATATAATTTTTTAATTCTTTTTATGGAAACTTGCAAAAACAATGGAATATTTGATTTTATAGAAAATTAGTATATTTCTTAAAATACTTATACATATAATTTAATGAAACTTAGGATATGGGATACACTAAAATTAGCAATTTAGCAACCTATATTACAGTATATTATTGGCTTAGAAAATTACATAAGTGGTTGTTCATTTCGTAGTAATCGAGGATTCTCATAAAATGAACATTTGGATTACCACGTTTATTTAGCAACAATCATAAATATTTTGGGCATCCTAGTATGCCCATTTGAGAGGCCCCTGCAACTTGAGTTTTTAGAAAGAATAGTTCACTTTGTACTAAAAAAAATAATAAAATAATACGTTCTTTCTTAGTACACTAGAATTTTAGCACGACATTGAACGTGATAATTTCTTAAATAATAAATTATATATATAATTATAAATTGTTTCTTACATTTTTAAGTTAAATTTAAATTATCAAATAATAATTTCAATATAATATTGAATTTTATAACCATTTTTCACGTTAGTTAAATTTATTAAAATTCACATTTATGTTAAAAAGTAGTTAATTATTTATTTTGAGTTTAAAAAATAATAGGTGTTATTATTTAAAAAAACTTAATAAAATTTATTGAATTAAAATTAAATTTTATCTCAGATTTTAAAAAATCGATGCTCTTTAATTTTTTTTTTCAATTTTTCAATTTATCTATTAATAGACTAAATATTCTTGAATTATAAAATTTATAAGGTTTATATCATTATTATAATTCAAATATAAATAAGCTAAATATATTTATTAGTATAAACTTAGCTTTAATCTCAAATGATAATTTTATCGTTTTCAAAAAAAAAAATTCTCACATCTCCAAGTCAACAATTAAGCAACAAAAGATTCCTACAAAAATTATTGCAACAAAAGAAAAGTTAGATGAAAATTAAGGTAAATAATCTAACAAAAATAAGATAACAAAATTTTTTATTATAAAAAAAAACAACGAAAGTAACCCAAAGCAAAAAGAAAGTTTCAAATGTGTTTGTAAACAAAATATAGAGAACTATATATATACTAGAATTTTTTAACGTGCCTTGCACGTGATATTTTTTTCTCGTGGTATGTGAAATTATATTTTTATTTATTAAAATACTTATAAATAATAATATATATTTTAATATAAATTATAATATTTATGCTAAAATTTTACTTTTGTACCCAATTTTTTTTTTCATTCGTTTATCATTTTAATTTAATCTAATCATCATCTCGATCTTTTCATTTACATAGACGTAAATCATCTTTTCAAATTTCTAACTCTTTTAAAATACTATAACACTAATTAATTAATTGAAATATATCATGTATCTTTACTATTAATTGTAATATTTGAAAAAATTGATTTTAATAGCTCAAATTTATTATTTTATATATATTTATTTGTTATCAAACATTTCATTTGATGTGAAAGTATGTAAAATAAAATACAATTAACTTTAAAAAAAACACAATCTAAAATTTCAAAAATCCTATTTGTTTTATTATTTCACCTTATATTATATAAGTAATAAAAAATAAAGAAAACATTGAAAAAGAAAAGATAAAATCTGTCTCTTCTCATTCTTTCTATCATCGCTAATAGAACGAATTTTGATGAAATATCAATTTTTAAATATTAATTTAACACAAATTGAGTAAATAAAATAATAATATTATATTTTTATTTTAAAATCTATAAAGCTATAATAATATTATTCCCTATGAAAATGATATGGCGTATAGATTTATATTTAAAATTAAAAAATATATATATATATATAATTAATTAATTAATTAATTCGTAAAATTGATCAATTTTAAATAGGTACATATGTCAAAATATGAGTAGTACTCTAATGACATCACATATCAAAGAATAACCAACAAATTACATATTCAAGCCATATTTATTATAATAACAAAAAAATAATAATTATAAAAAATTATCTTTCACTAATTTGAAGAACGTTATAAACATTTCTTCAAAATTTTAAATACTCCATAAATTTTTTAAAAAATTATAAATTAGTGTTGAACCATAAAATAAATAAGAGAAAGAAAATATAATAAAAATAAAAATAAAGGAAGAAGAAGAGAACGAATTAAATACTGATTGAAAAAAATGTTACCTTCGATGACAACGGCTCTCGCGTGCACCAATGCTTAAGATTTTAATGATTTTAATAATTTGAAAAAAAATAATGACATATTTGTAGATATATAATATGGCTTAAGGGCAAAATCGTCCAAAAATGATTTTCTCCTTAAGCCACACTTTAAGGTAGTATGATATAGTAGGAAATCATTGTTACCAAACTTTTGAAATTGAAGAATTCATGCACTAACCTCAGATAATAATCTTATAATTCTTCAAACATTTTTTCCAGATCTCCAAGTACTTTTTTGAAAAGCAACAATTATACAAAAAACAAATTCCTACAAAAATTATTGCAGAAAAATTAGATGAAAGTTAAGGTAAATAATCTAACATAACTTATTATAAAACAAAAAAAAAAAAGAAAAATAAATCCAAGCAAAGTGTTCTTATAAACAAAATGTAGACAACTATTTATAGGATTGGAAAATTTAATTTATTATTTTAATTATAATATAAAATGTCAAATAAAATCTATGAGATTTGGTAAAAATATCTTATTTTCTACATGAAAACTTAAATGATATTGTAAATATCTTCATTTGATTGTTGCAATCTCTTATCTTCTGACTTAGTCATAAAATTTATGAGATTTAATAAAAATATCTTATCTTCTACGGATGAAAATCTAAATGATATTGTAAATATCTTCTACGTTATTTGATTTTTTTTTATATTCCAATAAATGACATTTTTGTAATTTAGGGTATGACTTAAGGGGTAAAATCGTCTAAAAATGATTTTCCCCTTAAGCCACACTTTAATGGTAGTATGATGATTATTATGCATGTATTAACAACTAACCATATATATATAATTTTATTTATATTTGTCAAATATAATTGTCTACTTTTTTATATTTAGCGAATTTTATTGCTTATTCAACTAATGAATTTATTTTAGTTTTTTTATTAAATAAATTTATTTTAAAATATAATATTTAAATTAATAAAAAATATGTTATATAAATTTTAATTATATAAATTAATGTGTAAATTAAGTTATGAGGACATTTAAGACATTTAAAACAAACATGACTATCTAAGAATATCGGACATCTGTGATTCCGGGTATCTATGATTCCGGATATTCAAGAATTCCGATCATCTAGATTACCAAAAAGTAAACGGCCCCAAAAGGTAATCGTAGGTGGAAAAAGGAAATGGTAGATGAGATTGATGACCGACCAAGAGAATTACTATGTATCTTTTTTTTTGCCTTGCCCATGTCTAGGACGGACCTTGAGGGGAGCATACCCTCAAAACCCAAGTCTTCAAACATTGTGTCACTCCTTGGCGACAATTTTATTTTATCTATACAAATGTATTTATACATAGAAACTCAATTTAATATTCAAACTATAAAAAAAAAAAAAAAAACCAGGGACCTTGAGGCGAGCATACTCTCAAAGCCTAAGACTTTTGCATGTATATTACAAAAGAATTAAAATATTCCATGAATAGCACAATAATGAAAATATTTTCACACATAGCAAAAAATATAAATTGATAGACTTTCATATTGATATATCCTATCAATAGAGGCCGATAGAATCAATTACTAATAAATAAAGTATATTGATAGCCTTCATTAGATTCTATCAATAAGAGCGGATAGAATCAATTACCGATAAAATTCATAGACTTTCATCACTAGAGAATGATAAAATCTATCAAAATCTTCGATAAAAAAAATAAATAGATATTTTTTTTAAAAAATAGGCATAATTTACTATAAACGAATTATTTTAAAAATGTTTCTATAATTGTAAACTAGGCTAAAAAAATACTATGCAGTGCAAATTCCCTATATATTAAGTGTGGAAGGTTATAGAATCCAACTTGAACATAGAAGGTGTTTGGTTGAGAGATTAGTTTGAGGAATTATTTTAAAGAGGTGTTTGGATGACAAGTTGTGGATGGTTTAGTAGAAGAATTACAATAAGAGTTTGTTTGGATGTGTTTATTTTTAGAGGATTTATAATAAAAACTCATTTAGATGTTTGTAGTGGAGTTGTAGGAGAGTTTTGTTATTTATGAATGATTTGACATTTATGAGTTTTTTTAATTAAACAAAAATCTTTTAATTGCTTATTATTTAAAATCTCAAATATTATATTTAGTTTCATAACTTTTTTTACTAATATTATTTAATTTGGTATTCAGCATAATATTTTTTTATGATATAAATTTTATTTTAAATAATCACATAAAAAGTTTACAAATTAACTAGTTTGATGTTTTTAAAATATTATGTGATGGACAATAAATTTCAATTAATTAACTCAAATTTAATGATATTAAGTATACAAAAAATTCTAATAGAAATGTTAAAAAAATGATTAGGAACTGAGAAATTTCGGCCAATCAGAAATTGCCACGTCATTTGCAAATAAATGACAAAGTTTAATTACATTTTTTGGGTCAATTACAAATTTATAATCACCCAAAGTTACTTGAACCCGAAGTTAAGTCATTTGTAACTCGGTTTAAATTAAACCAAGTCCAAATGCCATTTAGACCCAAGTCTAATGGTTAGACCCAATATAGCCAAGTACAAAGACCTATGAGACCAAAGCCCAATGGACTGCTAAAAAGGTCCAAGAGCTCATGAGGCCCAAGCCCACGATGCTAAGAATTCTCTATAAATAGAGAGTTCCCCCTCATTTGAGGGGTGCTAGAGACCAAAGACAGAAGAAAAAGAAAGGTATTCAAGCTAAATATTCAGAGAGAAATCGGAACATCTTGCATTCAGAACACTCAACTTCAACAAATGAAGATTCAATCATCCCCATCTAAGAATAAATTTATAAGCTCTCATATAAACATCAAAGATTGTAAATTTACAAACTCTCAGATCAACATATTCAAATTCTACATTCCTAGAGAAAGATTCAAAAGATAAACATCAGAGATTGTAACACAAACACAAATATATAAAAATTCAAATTCATTTTACACTTTTCTTGCTCTCATATTTTACAGCGAAATCTCGTGTGACAATGTCACACATAGTGGGACCATATCTACCTCTCATCTCATTCTCTCACAAAAGTAAAGAAATTACATTTGAAAATGCTGCATCAAAGTCTGCTGCTATTTCAAAAATTTCAATGACATCAGGAATACCCACATCAAAGGTTCTTGTTTCCCAAGTTTATGATGGACCAATTATCCATAGCCGTTTGAAGTTCCTTGAGATTTCATCTAATGTAAATATTTCCAATATACTTGCTCACCATTAGGCAATGTTCCTTCGCTATACATCTGGAAGTAAGGTGGCAGAGCGAACCATAATCACAAACATGAATTTCAATTTCTCTCCATCTATCTTTGCTCAAATCGTAAATCTCAACTCGTGAAATATGATTTACAAACAAACCTTAATCGGAGTAGAGACACCAGCGGGATCATACATAGAATCTCGAACATTCAATCTTCAAACAAATTTGCAAGAGTCGCCATTAGAGACTTGTAAATTCTTCTTTAAGGGTTTCTAATTCATATGAGAAGAAATAAATAAAACCAAAACAAATATATTTAATTGCCAATTAAAATTTTAATATATTGTTTAGTACAATTAAAATTTTAATTTAACCAAAGGTTTAACTTACTAATGCTGGATTATATGCGGGTGGAAGGCTCTTTAGAAGAAAGGAAACAATGGATGAATAGTGTATTAAAAAAAAAACAATGGATGAATAGTTCTTTTTCTAATAAGGAATATCGTTTTATACTACATTGATTCTAATTTAAGTATCTAAAATCTATTCTAAAAAAAAAAATCTAAAATCTATTTTCATTTTATTTTAAATTTTAAATTATATTCAATAGGAATTTGGAGGGTATAACAAATTTTTTACCCCAATTTATAATTATACCAGCTTTTTAAAAAATAATTTGTTTATAGAAAATTCTGCCTATTTTTTAAAAAAATATTTATTTATTTTTTTATCAAGACTTCGATAGAATCTAATGAAGTCTATCAACTTACTTTATTTATTAGTAATTGGTTCTATCACCTCCTATGGATAGAATCTATCGATATGAAAGTGTATAAATTTACAATTTTTGTTATGTGTGCAAATATTTTCGTTATTATTTTATTCATGAAATATTTTAATCCTTTTGTAATATATATTCATAAGCCCCTATTCGATACCATAAATATTTAATTTAAAAACTCTTTGTATCTCTATTCAAGCCTTTAATTAAGTCTATTACAATATTTTATCTCTTTTTTTTTTGAAATCATACTATATTTCATCTTTTAATTTGAATCTTATTAAAAAAAACAGATTTTATGTATCTTATACAATAAATATTTATTAAATTACACTTCAAATTATCATCGACCAAAATTAGTCTAAGAAGTTTAATTGCAGTAATCCCTTTTGGGTTCTTAATTGTATATAAAGGATTCTTGCCCTGTGTCAATCACTTTTTTTTTCTTACCATATATTGCATGGTTAATTCAATTTTTAATCTTAAAGTCGTCAGTTCAAAATGTGTAATTTTGATTGTGTTGAATTTTGTTTGGTTATTGTCGGTCAATTTACTCAAAAATAAATATTCCATTTGAAAATAAATAGTAATTATATTACAATATTATATAATAAAATTATTAAAAAAAGAATTGGGTGAAGATTTGGAATCCATGTTTGTAAGCTTAATTTTCAAAAATTAAAACTAAATGATAATAAATTACCTAAGGTGGTGTAATTTTGGAAACAATAAATGGTATATAAAATTATATAATTTTTTATTTTTTTATATGGAAACTTGCAAAAACAATGGAATATTTGATTTTATAGAAAATTAGTATATTTCTTAAAATATTTATACATATATTTTAATGAAACTTAGGATATGGATACATTAAAATTAGCAATTTAACAACCTTGATTACAATATATTATTGGCTTAGAAAATTACATAAGAGCATTACTATCTATTAAATCGATAATTAACAGAGTAAAAACTCTGTTTTATTTTATCTATACACAGAAACTAAATCTAAACTAAAATTTAAAAAAAAGTATAACTATTTATATCATATCATACTTGTGGCTTAGGGAAAAATCATTTTTGGACGATTTTATTCCTTGAGTCGTACTCTAAATTACAAATATGTCATTTATTGGAATATAAAAAAAAATAGAAATAACGTATAAAATATTTACAATATCATTAGATTTTCATATGTAGAAGATAAGATATTTTTATCAAATCTCATAAATTTTATGGAAGATAGGAGATTTTAACAATCAAATGAAGATATTTACCAATTGATTTAAATTTTCATCATCTTTATAACGTAGAAAATAAGATATTTTTACTAAATCTCATAGATTTTATCTGACATTTTATATTCTAATTAAAATAATAAATTGAATTTTTCAATTCTATAAATAGTTATCTACATTTTGTTTACAAGAAACTGTTTACTTGGATTTACTTTTCTTCATTTTTTTTTGTTTTTTGTTTTATAATAAGTTATCTTATTTTTGTTGGATTATTTACCTTAACTTTCATCTAATTTTTCTTTTGTTCCAATACTTTTTGTGGGATCTTTTTTTGCATAATTGTTGTCTTTCAAAAAAACACTTGAGATCTGGAAAAAAAAGTTTGAAGAACGATAAGATTATCCTCTGAGGTTAAAGTGCATGAATTCTTCAATTTCAAAAGTTTGGTAACAACGGTTTCCTACTATTACTAAAAGTGCATGAATTCTTCAGTTTCAAAAGTTTGGTAACAATGGTTTCCTACTATTACTATATATATAGTTATGTATATTTTGTTTACAAACACATTTGAAAATTTCTCTTTCCTTGGAGTTACCTTTCTTGGTTTCTTTTTGTTTTTTTCTTTCCTTGGAGTTACCTTTCTTGGTTTCTTTTTGTTTTTTTGTTTTATAATAAAAAATTTAGTTACCTTATTTTGGATATTTTGTTGCTTAATTGTTGACTTGGAGATGTGGATTTTTTTGTTTAAGAATGATAAAATTATCATTTGAGGTTAAAGGTAAGTTATGGATGTATACTAATAAATATATTTAGCCTATTTATATTTATATTTATAATTATGATATAACTTTTATAAATTTTATAATTCAAGAGTAATTGGTCTATTAATAGATAAAATGAAAAAACTAAAGAGCATCGATTTTTAAAAATCAGAGATAAAATTTAATTTTAATGCGATAAATTGTATTAAGTTTTTTTTTAATAATAACACCTATTATTTTTTAAGCTCAAAATAAAATATTAACTGTGAATTTTAATAAATTTAACTAAGATGAAAAATGGTTATAAAATTCAATATTAAATTGAAATTATTATTTGATGATTTAAATTTAGTGCAAAAATAGGAAACAATTTATAATTATGCACTCAATTGACATATTTTATTAAACATATATATATAATTTATTATTTAAAAAATTATCACATGCAACGTCGTGTTAAAATTCTAGTATGTTAAGTGTGAGAGGTTATAGAATCCAACTTGAACGTAGGAGGTGTTTGGTTGAGAGATTATTTTGAGGAATTATTTTAAAGTGTTGTTTGGATTAGGGGTGAACATGGGTTGGGTTGGGTTGGGTTGGGTTGAAGAAGGTTTTTAACCCAACCCAAATTTTCGGGCTAGTCACTTTTCCAACCCAACCCAACTCTATATTTTTGGGTTGGATTGGGTTGGGTTATCGGGTTTATAAAAAAATTGCAAATATAGAGATGTTTTTATCAAATTAATTATTCATACCCTATACATAAACAAAATATAATCTCTAATCATTATCATATCAAGTTAATAAAATGAATATAAATATTAAATATGCAAAATATTCAATCAAAAGTCACTTACTAAAAGTCCTACTATCATGGTTCATATAAATATAGAAGATCTCAACTATTAACATAAAACAAATAGATCATTAAAACAACAAAACTAGATGACATAATTCGTGTAAGAGCTTGATTATTAGCTTTTTTATTTATTTATTTAATAGGGTTGATTGTTGTTTCCTTTATTATATGTTGCCTTAATGATATGCTTGGTTAAAATAGAAATTCTTATTTTCACTTGTTTAATTTGGGGTAAATGTTTAGGGTTTGTGTGTTCCTTTTAGAACCTTTCCGAAAATAGGGTCTTTATTTGTATTTAAATATATGTTTTTTGGTCTCTTTCAACTCTAAAAGAAATAAATCCCAGCCGTCAAACCCTTCCTTTTTTCCCTTGAGATTCACGCACAACACCTCCACTCAACCCTTCCCTTGCAGATCGCGACACCTGCACCTCACATTCGGGGGACACGTGGCGTTCATCCGGCCGTCGTTGTGTCTCATCACCGCCGCGTGTCCCGCAGCTGGCCAGTGTCTTCCCTACACGTCCCAGCTGAGTTCCAAGCCGCCCAGCTCCCCTCCTCGCTGAGTTCCAAGCCGTCGAGACCCGCGGCTTCGACCCAGCCTTCCTCGTGTGTTTTCCGCCGTGCAGCTCACCGTTCCTCCCACGCTGCCTGCCGTCAATCCCCTAATAAGATCTACAGTCGCTAGCGTCGCCATTCAGTAGACGAGCCGAGCCTTTCACCACATTTTGGGTAAGTTCAAGCTCCGTCCTTAAACTCCAGCAAAATACAAATACTGAAGAACACAATAATTGTTCTGTGTTTTCCATTATTTGGTAGATGTATATATACAAAATATTTGTAACAAAAATAGAAAATATTGCAACTAGTAGTTACAATAGAATGCAAATGACTTTCCTAAATTAAACAAACTTCTCAACAAATAGATTATTCAAAGAATAACCAAAATAACCAATACAACCAAAATTTATGGGCTAATACCCCCCCTCAAGTTGAGGCATGAAGATTCGAAATACCCAACTTGACAAGAAGGGATTGAAACTGCTGACGTCCCAATGCTTTGGTGAGAATATCAGCAAGCTGAGAAGTGGTGTGAACATACAAAGGTGCAATAGTACCGCGTAGTATCTCATCACGTATAAAATGACAGTCGATCTCGATATGTTTAGTACGCTCATGAAAAACAGGATTATTAGCAATATGTAAAGCAGCTTGACTATCACAATGTAAAGGAACATGCTCTCTCTGCTGAACACCAAGATTGTGAAGCAAAATTTTCAACCATAAGATTTCACAAGTAGCAGAAGCCATAGCACGATATTCTGCCTCAGCAGAAGAACGAGAAACCGTTGCTTGTTTCTTGGTTTTCCAAGAGATGGGAGAACCCCCAAGGAAAACAAAGTATGCAGTAAGGGAACGCCGACTCATAGGGCAACTTGCCCAATCTACATCACAATAAACTTGTAAGGTCAATGGTGAATCAACACGAAGTAAAATACCTTGGCCAGGACTACACTTCAAGTAACGGACAACCCGCAAAGCAGCCTCCCATTGAGATTGAGTTGGACGTTGCATAAACTGAGCCAAAATGTGAACAGAGTAACATAGCTCAAGAGGTGTGATGGTAAGATAAATTAATCGCCCCACGAGTCGTCTATATCGTGTAGGATCCGTCATGAGGGGATCTAAAGCAAGACCTAAACGATGATTCTCTTCCATTGGAACGCTAGCTGGTTTAGAGCCAAGAAGGCTCGTCTTTGTCAAGATGTCGAGAGCATATTTGCGCTGACAAAGAAAAATTCCACTGGAATTTCGAGCCACCTCGATGCCAAGAAAATATTTCAACTTGCCCAAATATTTCATGTGAAAACAATCATTGATATAGGCTTTAAAATCTGCGATGACAACACTGTTATTACCAGCAATAACAAGGTCGTCCACGTACACAAGGACATTTAAAACATTATCATTCTTACGATACACAAATAAAGAGTGATCAGAAGAAGTAGCAGAAAATCCATATGTACGCAAAGCAGCGGCTAATTTTGCATACCAACAGCGAGGAGCTTGTCTCAAACCATACAAGGATTTGCGTAGTCTACAAACTTTCTTACCTAAACCATTACTAAAGCCTGGAGGCAAACACATATAAACTTCTTCATCTAAGTCACCATGAAGAAAGGCATTGTGTACATCCATCTGATGTAACTCTCATTTATGAGTTGCAGCGACAGTAAGAAAAGTGCGAACAGTAACCATTTTCACAGTGGGTGCAAAAGTTTCAACAAAATCAATACCCTCTCTCTGATGATTTCCAAAAGCAACTAACCTTGCTTTATATATTTCAATGGTGTTATTAGTCTCTCAACTTGTTTCTGCACAAAAATTAAACACACAATTCACTGACTATGAATGTGTTGTACATGACCGTATCCTGAAGACGACGATTGGTATGGGTAAGCTGATCGATGGGCTTTATTACTTGAAAATGGGGGAACCAATTCATGTTAATGTCATAACAGAGACAGAGACCGTGGAACTGTGGCACAAACGACTAGGGCACGCATCCCTACAAGCTTTGGAGCTTTTACCTCAAGTTAGTAGAATAAGAATAACCAAAATAACCAATACAGCCAAAATTTATGGGCTAATAGTCCTAGTTCTTTCTTCACCATCCCTTGCTTACAAGCCCCTCTTCGACTGTTTCCCTTTGTTTCTCCATGGATTCCGGTGAGTTTGCAACTTTAAAAAAACCCTCTCTTTTTCGCAGATTGTCGAGGCTGGGAGCTCCATTTGAAAATATAGGACCAGATCCGTGACCTAGAGACCGAGACCTTCAAAACAAGGTATGATTCGCCCTGTTTTGCAGCCACGCGCTGTCGTGCTCTAGCGAGGCCTTCTAGACAGTTTCTCCCCCTCGTTACCACGATCCTAGTCCTCTTTGTGGCTTGTTTTTCGTGTCTTTAACGAACTCTCAGCATGGTTTTTATGTTTAGGTGACCTGGGTTTCAATCTAGCTAGTGAAGTTTGTTTTGGAGTTCGGTCGAGCCGTCGGAGAGGTAAAGGGTTTCACTATGAGCTGGGTGTGGCCATTTCATAGCAAGTAGTGGCATGACTAGGGTGCTCTGAACTATGGCACAATAAAAAAAATATGCATGTTTGATGTTTTGAAATCTTATGTACTTGTTGTTCTATTGCGTAAGGCACGATAGGGATAGTTCTTATCTAGATTCCTCTTATGCGTGGTTATGATCTTAACTTTAATGTTGAATTCTGGAATGACTGTGGAACATGTATCTAGTGTTGCTTGCATTACTTTTAAATCCCGAATCATGTTGTATTCTTGTGTTAGTTTAGGAACTTGTGTGTTCTTCTTTAACTTCATTTCTCGTTTCGGTTTCACTTGTGCGGAATATTTGTGCCATGTTTACTTTACTTGCTTTCCATTGTGTACGTGAAAAGGAGGGCGGGGCATGACTTGCCTGACCTTGACACCTACGACAACACCAAGTACGTTGGAAAGAGGGCAGTCATGACCTGCCTGACCCCGACATCTATTGGAAGAGGTCACTAGGACAGATGACGGCGTGAAGGAATGCCTGTGGGTGCGCCTATTTTCCCGAGGTTTTTGGATTCTGTGTGGTTAGTCCCTCACTCGTGGCACTTCCCTGACGAGATCAGGTGATCTTTGTACGATATTCTTGCATGCCCTTGCCGACGCGAACTAAGCATTGTCGTCTTGCCCGAGGTTCAGGGATGCTATGTGTTCCCCTCCCTCGTGGCAGGGTCGCTGATAGTGGTCTGGCTACCTCAAAACATTCGTGTATGTCTCCATAGACACGGTATGAGACGTGTCCCGACCCGAGGCTCAAAGAACCTGTGTGTTACTCTCACTCGCAGTCATTTCCTGATAAAGGTCAGAACACTTATTGGAATTCACTCATGCCCTTGTTTGTCGCGGTACGATTACCGTTGACTTAGGCGTTCGATTAGTGGATTGACCCTATTTTTTGGTTGATATTGTGCTCTTAGCTCGACAGAGCTGGAGATGGTCATGGGACCCGTTGCATTATTTTGTTTAGAGATTTTCAATTTATTCCTTCTGCATTAACAATTAGGGGCATGATAAGTCTTACATATTTAATCGAGCTTGTATGTTTTGAATCTTGGGTACCCTATGATTCTTTTTATCAGATTTAATGTTTTATTAAAAAAAACATCATTTGATTTGAAGAGATTTTGGTTTTATACATGTTAAGTGTCAGACATCGCTTTCATGCATTTAGAGTTAAGGACTTAGATTTATACCCTTATTTGGATCAGGTCTTACATACCTAATCTTCACATGAAAATTAAGTGATATGCGTCAACGTCAAAATATCTCTTAAATTATCGATGGGGTCCACAAAAATAATAGAAACCAATCATGCTTGAAAAGTTTTCTAAATTTGTCCAAGCCTTTACCAAAAAAAACACACTTGAACAAGCTGAAAGAACCTTATACTTTAATAAGAACTAAAATCTAGTCATTCCTCTTATACCAAACTCTTGACAAAGAAAGAAGTACGAAACTTTAATGGATGTCCCTTTTACAACTTTAAGTGTTGAGTTTTAATATTGTACATAATCACTACTCCTTTAAAAAGAAATGATTAAAAATGAATGGTTAAAAATAAGTTATTTTGATTGATTTGAAAGGAATGATTAAAAATAAGTTGTTAGAGTGTCTAAAAAAAAAATTGTTAGAAATGATTGAGTAGTTATAAATGAATGATTAGAAATGAGAGTTATTTTTAAAAATAAAAATGAGAAGGAGTTAATAAAAGCTCGTTTGGATATAGGTTTTGAAGAAGAATTGATAACCCCTAATATTAACTCATACTTAAAATCAAAACTCACAAACAACAATGCCTTCTTAATTTCAAAAACAATATTATTAATATTTCAATAGCTTTGACCATGAAAACCCCAGATTCATGATCTTTATTGATTTCCCAATTGTGTAATGTATCTACATCATATTTATAGGTAAGAATAGATCCATTCAAAACTTCTCTTCTTGCAATATTGCCCTGGACTTCCTTTGGTATCAAATTTCTTCCAAAACTTCCTCACTCATGTCAAATGTCAGTATATGAATTTGGAATTTTCATAACATCCCCCAAATTTCTGATCAAAATAACTCAAAATTTATAATCACTCAACAATTCTACATTCAAACACATAATAAAGAACAGATTTACGTGAGGTAATGTGTTATCGTCCCCGTGGCTTATTGTGTGCTGCTTAAACAATTCCCACATCAGGAATTGTTTTGATTCCACCGCCCAAATTACATATATATATATATGCATATGCATATTTTCATTTTTAACATAAAAAATCACACAGCAAAATTATATAAGAATTTTATAATTCTTATTTCTAAATTCTTTTTATATTAATTTCTAATTGCATTTAGAAATTAATTTTTGTGAGTTCAAATCTTTGGGTGTATTGGGATTTTGGTGAGTGCTTGAGTGTGCTCTTTTGTAATCTCGTTTGGAACTCTAGTGGAATATTTTTGCCGTCTTTGCCCGTGGATGTAGGCTTCGTCCGAACCACGTAAGATCTTTGTGTTATTATTGCTTTTCTTTCTTTACTCCATTTATTTATTTATTTTAGCTATTGCCATAATTAGAATCAAGTTTATTTCCGCTGCATCGATATTAAGTGGTATATGTGAAGATCGAGTAATTTTATCTACAAGTGGTATCAGAGCTTGGTTGGTTTGTTTGAGCTTGATTTGTTATTATTGTTTCGTTTGGTTGTGATAATTTTGATATGACAACTGTGAAACATCATATACCGCTTTTGGATCGAAATACTAGATTTTCATTATGGCAAGCTAAAATGCGGGCAGTTCTTGTCCAAATGGATTTAGAAGAAGCTTTATTGGGAATTT
The DNA here is from genome assembly GCA_036507275.1 of Sicyos edulis. Lineage (NCBI taxonomy): Eukaryota > Viridiplantae > Streptophyta > Magnoliopsida > Cucurbitales > Cucurbitaceae > Sicyos > Sicyos edulis. The sequence continues at coordinate 5,829,999 of CM071853.1, forward strand.
CTAAAATGTCGGCTTCTTTGTCTCAAGAAGAAAAGAAAAGCAAAGATCGTAAGGCTCTTAGTCTAATACATCTGCATCTGTCTAATGAAATTTTGCAAGATGTTTTGAAAGAGAAAAATGCTGCTGGTTTATGGTTAAGGTTAGAACAAATTTGCATGACAAAAACTTTAACCACAAAATTGCATTTGAAGCAGCGTTTATTTTCTTATCATATGGATGAGGGATCATCCTTAGATAACCATTTAGTTGGTTTTAAAGAAATTGCCTCTGATTTAGAATCTATGGAGATTAGTTACGATGATGAAGATTTGGCCTTAATTTTGTTGTGTTCTCTCTGCCTCCCTCGTATGCAAATTTTAGAGATACGATTTTATATAGTCATGATACTCTCACTTTGAATGAAGTTTATGATAGTCTGTTTAATAAAAGAAAAATTAAACATATTATTGGTGGAGTGAGAGTTCTGAGAGGGGTTAGTAGTTCGAGGAGAACACGTGAGAAGAAAAATGATGGTAATTAGAGGAATCGATCAAAATCGAGAAATAAAAATAAAACCTGCAATTATTGCAAGAAGAAAGACCATGTCATTTCTGAATGCTACAAATTACAAAATAAAAATCAGAGAACCTCTACATTTCAAAAACCTGAAAGCTCCGGTCAGGCTGATATTGTTGAAGATGTTGATAATGATGGTGATCTCCTAGTTGCTTCTGATGACAAATTAAAATCTGATGATTGGATTCTTGATTCGGGATGTTCATTTCATATGTGTCCCAATAGGGACTGGTTTTCAACATATGAATCAACGTCAAAAGGCACCGTATTGATGGGAAATAATAGTTCCTGTAAGATAGATGGTATTGGAACAATCAGAATCAAGATGTTTGATGGTGTTTTCAGAACACTTTCTGATGTGAGACACATTCCTGATTTAAAGAGAAACTTAATCTCTTTAAGTACTCTTACTACACGAGGGTACAAGTTCACTGGTGAAGGTGGAGCTATCAAGGTTAGTAAAGGCAGTTTGACAATCATGAAAGGACAGAAAACTTCTGCCAATCTTTATGCATTACAAGGTTCTACTGTTATGGGTGATGTAGCAGTTTCTACACCTTCGTTATCTGATATTGATATTACTCGGCTTTGGCATATGCGTCTAGGGCATATGAGTGAAAATGGATTGGTCGAGTTAAGTAAAAGAGGACTTCTTGATGGACATAAAATTACTGATATTGAATTTTGTGAGCATTGTGTTTTTGGAAAGCAAAAACGTGTCAAATTCTCGAAGAAGGGTATTCACAATACAAAAGGAACACTTGATTATATACACACGATCTTTGGGGTCCGGCTAAAGTACCTTCTAAAAGTGGTACATTTTATATGCTAAGCATTATTGATGACTTTTCTAGGAAAGTTTGGGTGTTTTTTCTGAAGCGGTAAGAGTGATGTGTTTTCTACGTTTAAGGATTGGAAGACCATGATTGAGAAAGCAGACAGGCGTCGAGATAAAATATCTTCGTCTGAGATAATGGTTTGGAATTTTGTTCGGTGAGTTCAATTCATTTAGCAAGACACAAGGAATTGTTAGACATTTAATGATTCGTCATACTCAAGAGTGAGAATGGAGTAGCGAGAGCGGATGAATCAGACTTTGATTAGTAAGGTACGTTGCTTGTTATCAAATGCAAGCTTACCTAAATCATTTTGGGCTGAAGCTGCTGCTTTAGCATGTCATATTATCAATCGTTCTCCTCATATTTCTCTCGAGAAAAGACACCACAAGAAGTGTGGTGCGGTAGTCCACCAATTATTGATTTAAAGATATTCGGTTGTCCCGCTTATGCTCACGTGAATGATGGTAAACTTGAACCAAGATCTTTGAAATGTATTTTTATTGGTTACAAGCCTGGAGTTAAGGGATATAAGTTATGGTGTCCCGAGACTAAAAAGGTAGTTATTAGTAGAGATGTGATATTTGATGAATCTTTCATGTTTGGTGGACAGTCTTCTAAAATGCAGTCTTCAGATAAAATTCAGCAGAGTTCGCATGTGCAGGTGGAGTTTGGGTTAAAATCATCTTGTAGTCCTAATCAAGATGGTGCTTCTACTTCTGGTACTTTTTCATCAGGCGCTTCTTCTGAGATTCCTCATGATGGTGATACTACTTCACCTTTGAAAGCACCTACGCAATCTTTTATTGCTAAAGATAGGCCAAGAAGAGAAATTAAACCTCCACAGAGATATGCGGAAGCTGATTTAGTTGCTTATGCTTTAAATGTTGCTGAAGACGTTGATTCAAGTGAGGAACCGTCTACATTCTGGAGGTCGTAAATTGCAACAACTCTGATAAGTGGATAATTCAATGGAAGAAGAAATTGAATCTCTACATAAGAATGATACATGGGATCTTGTGAAGCTTCCTCAGAATAAGAAAGTCGTTCGTTGCAAATGGGTTTTTAAACAAAAGGAAGGTGTTCTTGGACTTGAGAAAGCCAGATATAAAGCAAGATTGGTTGCTAAAGGCTTTAGTCAAATCCCTGATGTTGATTATACTGATGTATTTTCTCCTGTTGTTAAACATTGCTCTATTCGTGCTTTGCTTGGCGTTGTAGCTATTCATGATCTTGAACTTGAGCAGTTAGATGTAAAAACTACATTTTTACATGGAGAACTTGATGAAGATATTTATATGCATCAGCCAGAGGGTTTTGTTGTTTCAGGAAAGGAAGACTATGTTTGTTTATTGAAGAAGTCTCTGTATGGCTTGAAACAGTCACCAAGACAATGGTACAAGAAATTTGATTCTTTTATGACTACACATGATTTCAAGAGAAGTAGTTATGATAGCTGTGTTTACTTCAAGAAAAATCATGATGGGTCATTTGTGTATCTTCTCTTATATGTTGATGATATGTTGATTGCTGCTAACAATATAAAAGAAATTAATCAAGTCAAAATAGAGCTCAGTGAAGAGTTTGATATGAAAGACTTGGGTGCGGCAAAAGAAAATTCAGGTATGGAAATTGTCGAGAGACAGGAAAGCGAGAAAACTTTATTTAAGTCAAAAGGGGTATATACAGAAAGTTCTGTCCAGATTCAATATGCATCATGCCAAGCCAGTTAGTACTCCTGTAAGGGACCGACCCGAATGGGGCACTAAATGGGCCCTTACCCCAATGCATGTAATCAAAGTAAAGGATATTTAAAACAAACATGATTTGATTCCAATTAAAACAAAACATTCAAAATAACTCCTTTAAAAACTAGACTTTTTCCTGAAAACTCCGTCCCCCTGTTTCCAAGCACTGTTCGGGATAAATACATTTCCAAAGTTTACTACGATCGAGATTTACTAAAAGCCATTCAAAAACTGTTCGGATACAACATCTTTGGAATCCACAAATATTTACAAACATCCTAGGGCTTTCGTGCTGGCTACATGCATTCAGGGGAAAACAAAAACACACGAGTCATAATACAAAAATCGAGTTGGAAGACTGGGCCTCATGATCACGGCTCCTCCTTGGGCATCCGGTCGCGCACCACGATTACACTGTGGAAAACCACATAATAAGGGTGAGTAACGAATTACTCGGTAAGAATCCCCAACCGGGGTACAATCACGATAAACATGGTCATCTCGATGAGCGTATGCAAGCTATGAATATAACACGAGAATAGAGCACATAGCTTAGCCCACACTTGGGCCTCGGATGCCAACTTCGGTGGCTTAGTCGGAATCAAATCATCACTGATCCAATACATAAGTCGCCTATACGAGAAACAAGTCCGGCCACGGCTTCATCGTCGACGAAAGGTACATCGGCTCAAGATCGAGGAGCTCTCCGATCGTATTTGTAATGGCGTAAACATGCACCGCGTGCTCTGCGAACCATGAAGTGCCGGGTCTAGAGGCAAGCTGCCCATGTCCGATCCACCACGCCTAACTAAATCTTTGGATCGGTGTCAGCGACATAGGGTGTGAGACACGGACACTTAAACTATGTCGGCTGAACCACCTTTTTGAGGCTAAGGGAGCGGGTCGTGGTAGGCTTACACCGAGAAGCCGCCCTTACCTTAACAGTGGCAATCGGGGGCTACTACGAACACGCCGCGAGGGCGTGCCGACTATCGAGGACAAGGCAATGCCAAGTCATCATCCCGACGGTTGGGGCATTTAACGATCGCCACCCTCACCCAAGATTGCGGGGCCTACCCGCTCGGGTTAGCAAATCCCTCACGGGGTCCAGGGGCGGAATGACTTGCTCGGCGTCCCCGCCATGGATGCAAGGTACTTTATGCATCGCCCGGATGATGCTATCTACACCGCAACTCTAACACCGCTTACGAGCAAGCAAAGAAACAATTCCATAAAATCCAATACGTGCTCAATAAGAATACAACGAGCCTAGCATGATACTACGAAGCGAGGAACAGATACGAGCATGCGAGAAAGGAACAACCTAGCATGGATTAACATGAGAATTAACCAAGAAATCATGCTAACAGAATTTGATTGAAGCACCTAGCTACACATGTTAATAATCACAAACAAGCAATCATTCAACAATCACATATAATATCGCAGGTCCACACAACCGGTAAGAAATCCTTACCTTGGTAGGGGACGGTTTGGCACGAAATCTAAGTCGCGAACAATCTCGATCTAGCTACAGGAACCTATCAATCGTAACAAAAATCACACAATAGGCCTAAATATAATAAAATAAACGAGGCTCGGCTCGGGAGAAACTCACGAGGCTCGACGAACGCGAAGAACGGGCCGATTGCGAGCGAACGGCAAAGCGAGGGCTCGATGGCGTGGCTGGGGCGCAGAAATGGGCAAAGCCAGGCGTCTGGCGGGCGCCACCCAGAAGCCTTGGACGCGCATGGATGGCGCTGGCTTCTTTGCGCGGCGCTGCAGGGCGAAGGGCGCAGGCGGCGAGGCGGCTCGGTGCGAGGGACGGCGACACGGGCGGCGAGAGCGCTTGGCGTGGCTCGATGGCGAGGGCACGCGACAAGCGTCTCTGGCGCCGCGCTGCGGCGGCGGGCGAAGGCGGCGAAGCGAGCGCAAAGCAGGCGAACACGAAGCGCTGGCGCGACGGAGGAGAACGAGCTCGGTCGAGCAATCGGAGAGGATTCGGACGGGCGATTTATGGTTGGTCGAACTCCTCTACTCGGTGCACAAAACCCATACCGCGAATCACCTCGAATCGGTAGGAAATAGCGAGATCCCAAAGCAGGGAAAAAAATGGAAGAAGAAGAAGAAGAAGAAGAACTTACCATTTGCGACGGATTGGCTTCGGATTTGGGAGGAAACTCGGTCGCATTGGAGTGGAGAAGGAAGAAATCGCGAAGACGAAGCTCGGTCGGTCGAGGAAGAATCGCGAAGGAGAAATGGGGAAGAAGAAGAAGAAGCTCGGCCTTTAAATCAAAGGAAGGAGGAACACGCTTATATAAAAGATCGCGCGATTAAGATAACAAACACGCGCGCGATGGCTCATTGGTTGTGCCCTCCGCCTAGCATGCGACACTACAGCTCGATTCTGCTCGACGCGCCTTATTTAATTCCCTATTTATTTTTGCTCCTTCCCAAGCCCAAACGCCTTCACCAAAAATCCCGATCCTATTCAAATTGACTCGCAATTAATCCGGCAATTTTAAATTTCAAAATCTACCCCGACCCAAAATTACCAAAATGCCCTGGGCCTCCGGGAAGGCGGGATGAATTTTCCGGGCCGTTACAATACTCCCCTTACAAGACTTTTCGTCCTCGAAAGTCACTTACGACTCGAGCGGCTCGGGATCTTCGCAATCTCATCTCATCCTCCCGTTCCCAGTGGCTTCCTCTAAACTCGACTTCTCCACGGAACCTTTACCGGTTTGATTTCACGATTCACGCGGTGTCTTTGTCTCAAAGGCAAGAATTCCCACCGGCTTTTCCTCGAAGCTCAAATCCTCATTCATTTGCAAAGGCTCAAAATCCACAATGTGCGGCGGGTCCGAAACGCATCTTGCCTCAACATCGATACATGAAATACGTACGTGCTGGCGACAATGACGGAGGCAAGGCTAATCGATAAGCAACGACCGATCCTCTCCGGGATTTCAAGCGGACCAACAAAAGCGGGGCTCGGCTTCCCACGCTTGCCAAACCTCAAAACTCCTCGCATTGGTGCGACCTTCGAGAATACATCTTGACCAACCTCAAACTCCAAATCCCGACGTCGAACATCGGCATAACTCTTACATGCGCTGCGGGTTTGTCAACATACGGGCTCTAATCTTACGCGCGGCATCATTGGTCAATTGCGGCAACTTCGGGACCCAAAACGCGCCTATCACCAACCTCTTCCCGAACCACGGGAGATCGGCAGCGCTTGCCATACAAAGCCTCGAATGGAGCCATCCCAGAATCGTCGACCGATAAGCGTTGTTATATGCAAACTCCATCGAATCTGAGATCTGGTCCCAGCTGCCAGAAATCCAACACACACAAGCCCTCAACATATCTTGAGAATCTGGTTCACCTCACCGATCGACCATCGATGCGAGGTGAAAAAGTCATCTTTCAAGCCGCACTCGGTGCCTAAACCATACGGGCGCTTTCGAAGCGAGAAGTGAACCTCGAATCACGGTCGGATACAATCTTCACGGGCACACCGTGATAGCGAACAATCTGTTCCAAAAGCAATTGCGCCCTTTGTTCCGCGGTATAAGTGTCTCTACAGGGAATGAAGTCGCGCGCTCTTAGTCAATCGATCGACTATCACCCAAATCTGAGAGAACCTCTCTGAGTCCTCGGCAAGCCGGAAATAAAGTCCATGGAGATCTCTTCCCATTTCCCTTTGGGTACACTCGGTGTTTTGCAACAAGCCATTGGTCTGCTGCTGGGTGCCTTCACTGGCGACAAGTGAGACATCGACCGACAAACTCCGCCACATCTCTTTTCATACCCATCCACCGGAATGTCTCGCTTAAGATCTCGATACATCTTGGTACCCCGGGTGCCAAGTATGTGAGAAGCGTGGGCCTCTCGAGAGCAACTCGCTCGCGCAAACTGCAACATCCGGAACACACATCCGGCCTCGACGTCACCCCTTTATGCGGTGAATATACAAAATCAAAGTCGCGTCAACAAGCGACTCACGTCAACCAACCTCTTAAGTGCGAGTGGTCACTCGGTGACTATCAATAATCCATTTGCCTAATCGATGGTCGGGATCCGTGAGCTACTCGGTAGTAACCTCACCCAGCCAATCGCAATCTCGGCCATTTCGAACTCTCTGCGCAATCTGGGGTGGAACTCAACGATACAAAGAGCGGACGTCTTTCTACTTAATGCATCGGCCACAACGTTGGCTTTACCCGGATGGTACAGAATCTCGCAATCATAATCTTTCACTAGCTCTAACCATCTCCTCTCGCCTCATGTTCAACTCTTTTGGGTAAGCAGATACTTGAGGCTCTCGTGATCGGTAAACATGCGAATCCGCTCACCGTATAGATAATGCCTCCAAATCTTGATTGCAAACACCCGCTTTTGCCAACTCCATATCATGAGTCGGATAGTTACGCTCATATGGCTTGGTGACGGGAAGCATAAGCAATGACCTTCCGTCTTTGCATCAACACACAACCCAACCCGAACTTGGAAGCATCGCTATAAACCACGAAACCACTGTCCCTCTAATTTCCCGGATCGCCAACAGGGTGAAGTCAGCTGCGCGCTTGAGCACAGCAAAGCTCTCATCACACCTACCGAGTCCCAAACAAACTCGACACCCTTCCTCGTCGGACGAGTGAGGGCGAGGCTATGGCGGAAAAATCCTTAACAAACCGAGCGGTAGTAGCTTTCGCCAAACCTAGGAAGGCTGCGTATCTCAGTAGCAAGTCGGCTGGCCCACGAACTCACGGCCTCAATCTTTGCGGGATCCACGGCTATACCATCTCTCGAGACTATATGACCTAAGAAGGCCACTTGTTCCAACGGAACTCACATTTGGAAAATTTCGCATAAAGTGGTTTTTTCCTCAAGGTCATCAACACTTTCCTCAAATGCTCTGCATGATCCTTTCTCGGTCCTTGAATAGATCGAATATCGTCAATGAACACAATGATGAAGTTGTCCCAAAAATGCTTTGAACACCCTATCCATCATGTCCATGAACGCTCTTTGGTGCATTCGTCAATCCAAACGACATGACCCCAAACTCGTAGTGCCCATATCTAGACACGAGCATTTGTCTTAGGAATGTCGGCGTCCCTAATCCGCAAATGGTGATACGGATCTCAAATCTATCTTGGAGAACACGGAAGCTCCTCGAAGTCGATCGAACAAATCATCGATCTGAGGCAAGCGAATATTTATTCTTCACGATCACCTTATTAAGCTCACGATAGTCAATGCATAGGCGCATCGAACCATCCTTTTTCTTCACAAACAACACCTGGCGCTCCCCACGGGGACACACTCGGACGGATGAATCCTCGATCTAACATCTCCTGCGGTGAACCTTGATTCCTTTAGCTCGGTGGCGCCATACGATCACGGAGCCTTCGAGATAGGGAGGGTCCACGGCTCGAGCTCAATTGTGAAGTCAACTCTCTCTTGGGGCAACCCGGTAATTCCTCGAGGGAACACGTCGGCAAACTCCGCGCAACCCGGCACTTGATCAGCGATCGGTGAGGATGGCTCTCTCCGGACAATTTGGCTAGGTAGCCCCAAGCTCCATGAGCTAGCAAGCGGCGGGCTTTCACGGTGACACCATCGGCGGGCAAACTCCACCCTGAACTCCACGAAACTTGAAGCTGGGCCGACCCGGCGGCCTGAACACTACTTCCTTCCGGTGGCAGTCAATCAATGCGTGGTTAGCGGCTAACCACTCCATACCAAGGATCACATCGAAACCACTCATGGGTAGAACTATGAGCGTAGCCACCAAAGAACTCTCGGATATCTCGATCCGGCCATCCTTAATCTTATCTTTAGCTAACATATTAACTCCGGAAGGAGTAGCAATGAGATAATTCAAAACCTAGAGGCTCTAATCTCAACTTAGCATGCTCGGCCAAACAAAAGCAGATACAAATGAGTGCGTAGGGCAGTCAAACAAGACAAATGCACAATGATCCAAAACAAGAAGCGTACCTGCCACTGCGGCATCCGCACGCTCGGCCTCCTGACGGTTCGTAGCGAACACCCGGCCCTGCTGCTGCTGCACAGGCTGAACTGCCATAGCTGGCTGATCGCAGAAACGGATCGTATGACCCTCTCTTCCACATCTGAAACACCGCCTGGGCCCGGTCTGACAAGCTCCAAAGTGGACTCTTCCACAAGTGGCGCGGTAGGGGAACACGCCTCGGACCGCCCGTGAGGTGGTGAGGCTGGCCGGCATCTCTACGCCGATCCGGACTCGAGGCGCCTTAGCGGCGCTGGCGCCCCTCGAACTCAAACCTCCTCTTACGCCCCACTACGGTGGGGGACGGGGGCGCGGCCGAGCGACGCCGATCCGCTCGGCAGGATATTTCCCATTGTAAATAGTGGCACCAACCGCTTTAGCATAAGTGATAGGGGTGGGGCTCGACATCTCGAGACACACCACTGCCTCGGACAGAAATGAACTTTCGAATTTTCAACTCGGGTCGCTATCAAGCTGAGCAAAATAGCCATACTCAGAAAACTTCCTTTCGTATTCCTCAATAGAATCAGAACCTGCTGCAGATTTCGGAAAAGCGCTACCATCTTCTCTTGAGCCTCATCGCTAATATATTTGACCACGAACTCAGACTTAAAGAACTCCCGGTGGCGGTGGAGACCCGGTGGTCTCTCACTCAAGGTGGACTCCCACCACCATCTAGCTACGCCCCTAACGCATGGGTCGCACACCTCGGCCTCTGCACATCGGGGCACACCATAATTAAGAAGGTGTACTCCAAATGGGCAATCCATCAATTTGGCGATAAAGCGTCACTGTGGCGTCAAACTTATCGGGGTTCCACTTTACGAAGTCCTTCAACCATTTACCAAGTTCGCCGGCACCTACGCCACTTACGCCTCAAAGGCTGCTGGCTCTGCGGGCTGGGGTCTTCTTTGCGCGCCTGTTGAAACAAAGCGGGTCAATTGCTCGATCCGAGCTCGGGACTCTTTCCCGTTGTCTTTGCCAATAAAGCACGGTCTCGCCTCTGGCCACTCAACAGTCAACCACCATAGACCTCATGGAATTAGCAAATTTCGCTCCGGGAGCGATCTCACGGCGCCACGATCGCCTCAATGCCTACTCGGCCTCAGCCGGGAGCTACGAGGCGGAATGCTATCCGTCTCGGCTTGGGACGATGTCCTGCGGTGTCGATCCGATCCCGACACCTCGGCCTCTTCTCGGGCGTCCTCTTCCGTGGCGGGTAAGCGGCATCTTTGGCGATCTACACCCAAACCAATAACGAGTCGAGAACATGCTCGTCTCCGCTCCACAATACTACACAAGGCATACACTAGATGGCGGTATTGTAAATTCTTAACCCTTTTTAAACAACAAAAAGTAAACTTAGGCGTACTGATGGTGTTGAGTGCTAGTGATCATGGGAAAGCGACCTACAACAACGAGTCATACTACGGAATTTATGACTCGTGCTCTCGATACCAAGCGTATGAGGGACCGGCCGAATGGGGCACTAAATGGGCCCCTTACCCCAATGCATGCAATCAAAGTAAAGGATATTTAAAACAAACATGATTTGGATTCCAATTAAAACAAAACATTCAAAATAACCCCTTTAAAAACTAGACTTTTTCCCTGAAAACATCCCCTGTTTCCAAGCACTGTTCGGGATAAATAAATTTCAAAGTTTACTACGATCAGAGATTTACTAAAAGCCATTCAAAACTGTTCGGATACAACACATGCTGGAATCCACAAATATTTACAAACATCCTAGGGCTTCGTGCGTGCTACATGCATTCAGGGGAAAACAAAAACACACGAGAGTCATAATACAAAAATCGAGTTGGAAGACTGGGCCTCATGATCACGGCTCCTCCTTGGGCATCCGTCGCGCACCACGATTACTGTGGAAAACCACATAATAAGGGTGAGTAACGAATTACTCAAGTAAGAATCCCCAACCAGGGGTACAATACGATAAACATGGTCATCTCGATGAGCATATGCAAGCTATGAATATAACACGAGAATAGAGCACATAGCTTAGCCCACACTTGGGCCTCGGATGCCAACTCGGTGGCTTAGTCAGGAATCAAATCATCACGATCCAATACATAAAATTACGCCTATACGAGAAACAAGTCCCGGCCTCGGCACATCTCTCGTCGACGAAAGGTACAGCGGCTCAAGATCCCGAGGAGCTCTCCGGTCGTGTTGTAATGAGCGTAAACATGCACCGCGTGCTCTGCTGCGAACCATGGGGTGCGGGTGCCCAGAGGCAAGCCGCCCATGTCCGATCCACCACGCCCTAACTAAATCTTTGGATCGGTGTCAGCGACATAGGGGTGAGAGACTGGACACTTAAACTATGTCACTGAACCACCGCTTTGAGGCTAAGGAGGCGGGTCGTGGTAGGCACACCGAGAAGCCGCCCTTACCTTAACAGTGGCAATCGGGGGCTCTGGCCGAACACGCGAGGGCGTGCCGACTATCTCGAGGACAAGGCAATGCCAAGTCATCATCCCGACGGTTGGGGCATTTAACGATGCCGCCACCTCACCCAAGATTGCGGGGCCTACCGCTCGGGTTAGCAAATCCCTCACGCGGGTCCAGGGCGGAATGACTTGCTCGGCGTCCCCGCCATGGATGCAAGGTACTTTATGCATCGGGCCCGGATGATGCTATCTACACCGCAACTCTAACACCATACTGAGCAAAGCAACAAACAATTCCATAAAATCCAATACGTGCTCAATAAGAATACAACGAGCCTAGCATGATACTACGAAGCAAGAGAGCAGATCACGAGCATGCGAGAAAGGAACAACCTAGCATGGATTAACATGAGAATTAACCAAGAAATCATGCTAGCAGGAATTCAGATTGAAGCACCTAGCTACACATGTTAATAATCACAAACAAGCAATCATTCAACAATCACATATAATATCGCGAGGTCCACACAACCCGGTGAAGAAATCCTTACCTTGGTCGGGGACGGTTTGGCACGAAATCCTAAGTCGCGAACAATCTCGATCTAGCTACAGGGAACCTATCAATCGTAACAAAAATCACACAATAGGCCTAAATATAATAAAATAAACGAGGCTCGGCTGGGAGAAACTCACGAGGCTCGGCGAACGCACGAACGGGCGATTGCATGAGAACGGCAAGCAACGGGGCTCGGCGGGCGCGCTGGGCGCAGAATGGGCGAGCTGGCGCGTTTGGCGCGCGCCTGGCCTGGCGCGCGCGCGCGGATGGATAAGCGCTTCTGCTTGTAGCGTCGCGAGGCGAAGCAGGGTGGCCGCGCGAGACGGCTTCAGCATGAGGGCGGCGACAATTTGGCGAGCGCTTGGCGTGGCTCGATGGCGAGGGCGCGCGACAAGCGTCTGGCGCTCACGCGCGGCGGCGAAGCGGCGAAGTGAGCGAAGCTTGCCCACAGGCGAATACGGCCCGCGCGACGGAGGAGAAACGAGCTCGAATTCGAGCAATCGGAGAGGATTCGGACAGGCGATTTATGGTTGGTCGAACTCCTCTACTCGGTACCTGCACAAAACCCATCTGCGAATCACCTCGAATCGGTAGGAAATAGCGGATCCCAAGCAGGGGAAAAAATGGGAAGAAGAAGAAGAAGAAGAACTTACCGGTGCACGAGGATTGGCTTCGGATTTGGGAGGGGAACTTCGGTCGCATTGGAGTGGAGAAGGAAGAAATCGCGAAGACGAAGCTCGGTCGGTCGAGGAAGAATCGCGAAGGAGAAATGGGGGAAGAAGAAGAAGAAGCTCGGCCTTTAAATCAAAGGAAGGAGGAACACGCTTATATAAAAGATCGCGCGATTAAGATAACAAACACGCGCGATGGCTCATTTGTTGTGCCCTCCGCTAGCATGCGACACGGCCTACTGGCTCGATTCTGCTCGACGCGCTATTTAATTCCCTATTTATTTTTGCTCCTTCCCAAGCCCAAACGCCTTCACCAAAAATCCCGATCCTATTCAAATTGACTCGCAATTAATCCGGCAATTTTAAATTTCAAAATCGGCCCGACCCAAAATTACCAAAATGCCCCTGGGCCTCCCGGGAAGGCCGGGATGAATTTTCCGGGCCGTTACAACTCCGTTAGCCTCGCATTTTAAACTCTCGTCTGTTTTATCTCCACAGTCAGATGATGAGGTTGATTATATGTCTCGAGTTCCTTATTCAAAGTGCGATTGGTTCTCGATGTATGCAATGGTTTGTACCAAATCTGATTTATCCTATGCGATTAAGTCTTTGTCGGTGAGGTATTTGTGCAATCCGGGTAAAGAACAACGGAAAGCAGTTCAATGGATACTAAGATATCTACGAGGTACAATTGATGTTGGTTTGCACTTTGGGAGAACCAGAGATGGAGTCATTGGTTATGTGGATTCTGATTATGCGTGAGATCTTGATAAAAGAAGATCTCTTACTGGATATTTATTTACAGTTGCTAGTTCTGCTATTAGTTGGAAAGCTACTTTGCAGAATCTGATTGCTTTGTCCACAGTAAGAGCCGTGAGTATATGGCTATCGAGGCTTGTAAAGAAGCTATATGGTTGAGGGGATTTGTTTGGTGAACTTAGTAAAGACTTACAGATTCTCTGAGTCTTTTGTGGCCGATCGAGTGCTATCTTCCTTACAAAAGATCAGATGTTTCATGAGAAGAAAAAACACATTGATATTTGATACCATTTTGTACGTGAGGTCATTGCTCGTGGTGATATTGTTGTGAACAAGATTAGTACCAACGACAATCCAGCTGATATGATGACTAAATCTCTTCCACTAAACAAATTCAAGCATTGCTTGAATTTGGTTGGTGTTTGCAATTTCTAAACAATTTAAAGTTGGCGAAGACGACTGAAGTTTTTATTTGATGTTTGAATCATTAAGCATCAAGGTGGAGATTTATTGTGTGCTGCTTAAACAATTCCCACATCAGGAATTATTTTGATTCCACCGCCCAAATTACATATATATATGCATATGCATATTTTCATTTTTAACATCAAAAATCACACAGCAAAATTATATAAGAATTTTATAATTCTTATTTCTAAATTCCTTTTATATTAATTTCTAATTGCATTTAGAAATTAATTTTTGTGAGTTCAAATCTTTGGGTGTGTTGGGATTTTGGTGAGTGCTTGAGTGTGCTCTTTTGTAATCCCGTTTGGAACTCTAGTGGAATATTTTTGCCATCTTTGCCCGTGGATGTAGGCTTCGTCCGAACCACGTAAGATCTTTGTGTTATTATTGCTTTTCTTTCTTTACTCCATTTATTTATTTATTTTAGCTATTGCCATAATTAGAATCTAGTTTATTTCCACTGCATCGATATTAAGTGGTATATGTGAAGATCGAGTAATTTTATCTACAAGCTAATTAAATCCCAAAAGTTGCTCGATATATTTTTGTTAACTTGAACAAAAAATAATTACTAATTGAAAACAATGGTGAAAAACACTACACCCAACCATTGTCATTATTCACAACACCTAACACTCAAACAACTCCATTTACTACTACAACAGAAGTCAACAAAGAGCAGCAGACAAGTACAGCTTCATTAGATAGAAAACAAGTGGATACACATTTTGTAAGTAATGAACAGCGCAAATAGGTACAATTAATATAAAGAAAATAGAAACATAAACAATCAACACAAAGGACGAATGTCAGAGCAAAATAAAGTGTTTAATCCTTGATTGATATATGTCTCATATTTCTAAAATAAAGTCGAATTTCGAATCCCTTTTAAATATTATCATGTGCTAAAAATACTTTAAAATCTTATAGTGAGACAAATTTATTGATGAGCAAAAACAAAAATGGAGCCTCCATCTTCTTGTGATATTTTAGTTAAAAAGATAGAGAGCTAATCCTAAAAGTGAAGCTGATTGATTTCATTGCTATTGCTTATTGGTTGGCTTACTGATTAGAGACAATCAACAAACAAAACAGCATATTATAACGTTTTGCTTAAGGTTACTTTCGATGAACAACTCCAAAGACAATCAATTTGCACAGTCCATAGCCAATATTGTAAATGTAAGGACCCAACTAAAATGACAAATTTAGAAAGGACTTTACCAACATGCATGACAAAATAGCTTAACAAAATAAGATCTTATAATTCAAACATGCTTTCGATTGAACAAAAGTTCTTTAGGTAAAGAGTATACTTCAGTACCGGGCCAAGATAAGTTTAAAACATAAACAAGATGCTTTATTAAATGAGTTCATGCGAAATTTGAAATGACAAAAAAAAAACATAATGGACACATGTCCCCCATGATCACTTAGAATTGCTCAGCCACCACGATAAGATCCTTGACCTGAAGGAGAAATATTAATATGGGTGAGTAATAATCCTACCTAGATTACAAAAATGCATACATCAGCTCAATATTAGACAAATAACTGCATTCATTATCTACTTCTAGCTTGCGTTCACCAGCTCCAAACTAGGAAACTCTGAGTTCAACAATTTTGGGAAAACACAACTGGCCCCACTTATTTAGGTACTTGACTGGTCCAAGTAATTAACATAAGGAACTCATCTGGTCCACGTAGTTATATAGAAGCTCTACAAGTCAATATTGTAACTTTCTAGCTTTTTATAAATAACTAACTTCCAAAACTTATTCACATTTTTCCTTGAACATGTGATCGGATCTAGTTGATTAGATTTGAATGGGGTCTTAGGAAGGATTGAATTCGACGGAGCAGACCAAGGCAACTCGACTGGTAGGAACTTAAACTACAAAACCTCATTTATGAGGTTTAAGAGAAAAAAGAAAAGTACTAAGCAAAGCCGAAGCTACTTTCTATATATAGAGTAATAACAAAGAGCCGACCAGGGTTTCACTACTTCAACTAGTTTAATTAAAAAGTCCCAATTGAAAGCGTGAAGCCATCAATGAGCAGAGTGAAGGAAAAAAATCTCTATTGGGTTTGATCATCCGCTACGAAGAGGAAGTTATTAATATTACGTTGGAAACCATTTTAACTATCAGACAAATACACCACAAAGGAAACAACAAGACAGTTGTCACAACAAGTCAACAACATTTAAAACATTTAAAAGTAACTGCCATGACCAAAACTAAAAAAACATAATAATAATTAAAAAATTTAAAGTTCGTGAATTCAATCTATAATAGTCACATATTTAGAAATTAACTTCTCACAAATTTTCTTCACAATCAAAAGTTGTAAGATCATATTTGCGCACAACTTAGTTGAGACATCTCAACATTAGCTGTGAACATGCTTTTATTATATATACACCTATATTGATAACAGTCTGCTAGGTTGGGAACGATAACATGCAAGATTTTGGGTAGAAAAACAACCTAAAAAAACTATATACTAATCAGCACTAAAATTGACTCATACCTCCTTTGACGGACACCAAACTCTTGAGAAAGAAAGTAGCTTGGAACTTGAATGGATGTCCTATTATTGGAAGCCGCTGGAAATCATGAGTCTTCATATTGAACAGAATCACTCGACCGTGCTTAGTTTCGACTAGAAGTTTATCATAGCTAACAAACAACAAAGACTCCATAATTTCAATATGAAGACCATTAATTGTGAATAGCTTTGAGCATGAATATCCCCATCCATCTTTGTTAATTTTCCAAATGTGTAATATTTCTTTATCATAATTACCGATAAGAACAGACCCATTCAAAACTCCATAGCTTCTCTCCCCGTGATGCTGCTGCTTAATCTCCTGCGGTACTAAAATACGGTCGAAAACCTCTTCGCTGAGGTCAAATATGAGTATCATTTCTGTGCTTTCAGAAATATCCGCCAACCAGTAATACTTCCCTTCACTATACATTTGGAAGTATGGCGTCCAAGATACATATGCAGAAAAAAGACATTGGATTTCTCTCCATCTATCTTTGCTTAATTCATATATTTCTACCCTACGAAAATGAACATATTTATATCCATAATAATCTACCATCCTAATTACTTTGAAATCCTTAGATTTCGGATCGTATCCAAATCCGACCGCGTTTGGGTCCACACTGTCATCGACTGCATTTGTGGGGAGAAAAATGGACGGAGGGAGTTTGCGCAACTCCTTGGTGGTCGGATTACAAAGGAAAACACTAAACTTATCCGAGAGACATACTAAGCCGTGAGAATGGCCACAGATTAAGAAATCAGTAAAATCTAATGGCAAGTTCACGTCGACAAAAGAGTCAAATCTATTCAATCTGAAGATCGAGAAAACATTTTGCATTTGTTCATTACTACGCTTCAAAAGAAGGTGATCCTGTTGAGGTAAATGCGAGAGATGTTTTCTTACGAAGTGAGGATCGCTGATTAGGGCGTACCAAGATTTGCAAACGTACTTGAATTTGAGCAAAGACTCTGCCGGCAGCATTGACAGAATTTCGATCATCAAATCTCTTGAGCAATTTCCAAGAATCGCCGCCATTACAGTGTTGCGAAGTTCTAGGGTTTCTGATTCGGACACGATTTAACAAATCAGGCCGAAATGAAAAATGTAAAGAGAAATGAAAATTATTGGGTGCGGCTAATCGCATCGTTGTTTAACTGGTTCGAATTTTAAATACTTGATTTTTTATTCATTTATAATTAAAAACTAAATTTAAACTTATGACTATAATATGGATCCTTATGCCGTGAACGGGCTCATGAAGGGAAGCAGAAAAATAACTATGATTTTTGGTTTCAAAAAAATAAATAAAAGAAAACTACTTTCATTTTGATTTAAATATCTAAAATCTGTTTTTTTTTCATATTTATTTTTAAATTCAAATCTTATTCAAATAAAATAAGGGTACTTTTTAGGAATAAGCCAAATTGAAAAAATATATGCAATACTAGACAAAAAAAAAAAATTTAGCAATCATAGTCATAGATATTAATAATTATACGATTAATAGATAATACTATATTAAAACGCAATATACTAATAATACAAAATATTATATTAATAATAAAATAATATTGCATAATCATTATTAATAATATATTCTTTTTTTTTTTACTAAGTATGCAAATATTTTCAAATTTGATTAAATTTATAATTATTTTGTCATAATAGGTTTTCCATTACAATTTTTCATAAAATAAATATTATAAAAGAAATTTAAATCCATATTCAAGCATTTAATTAATTTATTGCAACATCTTTATATTTTAAGTTGTTTTTTTCTTAAACTGTTTTTGCATCTTGTACCCTAAATATTGTAGATTCCAAATTTAGTAGGAATGTGAACTTGTATTATGAAGATATAAGGGAGTGGTGATTATCCACAAAAATTAGGTAATCTTAAGGTTAAGTAAGAAAAGTGTGATTTTCTAGTAGCATACATTTCACGTTCTTTTGAAGTCTTTTTTATAACCTTCTTGAATTGTAATGTTCGACTTTTTAAAATAGTAATGTTTGTATTAGTGCTGTCTAAGTCATCCATTACTAGTGGTGGTTACAAATCTTTGAGTAATTTAGAGATCATTTAGGTCTCGTTTGATAATGTTTTTCATTTTTTGTTTATAAAATTTAAGCCTACAACAACTATCTTACTATATACATTTTTCCTTATTTGGATATCTACATCTTACCTATATTTTAATAAACAAAACCAAAATTTAAAAACAAAAAAAAGTAGCTTCCAAAAGCTTGTTTTTGTTTTTGAAATTTGGTTGGTATTTACTTACTTTCTTACGGAAATATGGATACATTATAGAAAAGATGGAATACATGGTAGGAAATTTGAATAGAAATAAGTTTAAATTTCATAAACAAAAAACAAATAACCAAATGGTTATCAAAATGGGGTCTTAATAATTATTTGATTTTTTGTTTTTAGTTTTTGAAATTTAAGTCAACAACGTACCTTACTATCTATTTTTTCTTATTTTAGATATCTACACTCATTTATATTTGTAGAAATCAAAATCAAAACTGAAAAACAAAAAAAAGCAACTTCCAAAAGTATGTTTTTGTTTTTTAAAATTGGTTATCATTCACCTACATTCTTATAATTTGATTTTCTTCAACTATATTACAAGTCAAAGACTGTTGCATTGTTGAGATTTGAGAAAAGTGTGAATATTATTATGAAGCCCAAGGCTATTTAAAGAGTGTGTACAAGCCAAATAACAACTAAAACAGCCCTACACATAAACTAACTGATTAACAACAATATAAGATGAAGCTGAGATAAAGAATTAGAAAAGGAAAGCACAGCACAGAGATGGAGGACTTTCAACACGTCCATTGAGGGAAGAGTTTGCTGCGAAGATACATAAGACTATTTGTTGTTAAGGGTTTTGTAAGGAGGTCAGCTGGTTGCTCTTCAGAGGTGATTAATTGAAGACGAAGGTCTCGGTTTGCCACTTTTTCTCTAACGAAATGACAATCCAGCTCGACATGCTTGGTCCGGCCATGGAAAACGGGGTTGCGAGCAAGCTGTATTGTGGACTGATTATCACAGAATAGATGCGGTGCAGTTAGTAAAGTGATGTGCAGTTCTTTGAAAACGTCCCGATATTTCAGCAGTAGCAGCTGCCATTGATCTGTATTCTGCTTCAGTTGAACTACGTGAGACAGTTGGCTGCTTCATTATGTTTGAAGTGTAGAGAAGCATGAATAGATTATCTTATGTACCTGAAAATGCGTTTGACAGCAGGCGATGTGAGTTATCGGGGGAGTTCATAAATTGTGAAACCTTACCGACAGCATATGCAATGTCTGGACGTGTAAATGTGAGGTAATGCAGTGCTCCCTCCATCTGTCTGCATGCTGTTGCATCTTCTAGGACAACACTTTTCAGAGGTTGACAAGAAATGTTGAGATGACATGGGTGTTGTGCATGGTTTGCATTTGCTAATTCCAAACCTAGTAAGAACACCATTTGCATATTTTGTTTGACATACATGAATTCCACCTTGTTTGGTTTTAACTTCCAAACCAAGAAAGTAGGAAAGAGAGCCAAGATATCAGTCATATTAAATTGTAATTTTAAATTAGAGTATTGATAGTTGGAAGAGAAATTTCTTGGCTACAACTGTTACTACTTGGAGGAATAGATATTGGTGAATTATCTGACTGAACTAAGGTTGAACTAGTAGGAATATGAGGTTCTGGAATAGAAGTTGGAGTGGATTCAGCAAGGCGAGTTTACAGGTAACATGAATCATGAGAAGAATCATTTTTAAATAAGCCTGCATAAGGAAAAACAGAAGGAATTACAAAAGGAGGTGATGAAGTTGATGTTTTGAGAGTGTCATTTGAATTATGAAAATAAAAGGAGTTCTCATCAAAGGTCACATTTCTATTTATGTAGAATTTTCCACTTATAGGTTCAAAACACAAGAATCCTTTGTATTCATTTGGATATCCTAAGAAAATGCAGGACAGTGTTTTTGGTTGCATTTGTTGTCATTATAGGGTCTTAGAAGTGGATAACAAGTGCAACCAAAGACACGAATATTAGAATAGTCAGACTTGATAGAATATAAAGCTTCAAAAGGGGACTTATTTCCTATAACAAGAGAAGGTAACCTATTTATCAGAAAAATAGCAGTGGAAAAAATAAATGGCCAAAAGCAAATAGGCACATGAGATTTGGACATAAGAGATAAAGATGTGGCAACAATATGTCGATGCTTACGTTCAGCTAAACCATTTTGTTCAGGGGTATAAGGGCATCATTTTTGGTGACTAATACCTTTTTCTTTAAAGAAGGTTTGAAGATTGTTATTCAAGAATTCACCTCCCCCATCACTTCTAAAAGTCTTTACCTTATAAGGAATATGATTTTCTATATAGGTGATAAAATATTTCAATATAGAGGGAACATCATATTTATTTGCTATAGGAAACATCAAGTAATTGATTTTAAGTTTTGCTTCCAATCGCATAGGATAGGATAGAGCCGTTTGTGTGAGAGTGGGTCCGATTAGTGTCATAATGGCTTGATCTCATGCAAACCATAAATTGTACTCTGGATTTATGGCATCAGAAGATCCTTCTTTCATCAACTTCTTTCGTCCATAAATTGTACAGATTAGAGAAAAGTGTGAATATTATTATGAAGCCCAAGGCTATTTAAAGAGTGTGTACAAGCCAATAGCAACTAAAACAGACCTACATATAAACTAACTGATTAACAACAATATAAGATGAAGCTGAGATAAACAATTAGAAAAAGGAAAGCACAGCACAGAGATGGAGGACTTTCAACAAAGAAGACATTCGAAATTTATTTAGAAAGCGCCGATAACGAAGCAACATTATGCCAGGTACTGATTGGGGGAGAAAAGAAATGAAAAGGAGAGATTGTTGTTAATTCACCCTTCATCCTTGCAAACAAAGAAAAATGAAGCCCCACTTCTACTAGAAAACTGTATTGACTGCATAATCGCAAAGCAAAGCCTTGAAGATGGTCTATTATTTATTTAGTTCAAGGGACTCCGATCTGTGTATTGAAATGGATCTATTCTTGTCTATAATTATGATGTAGATACACTACACACATTTGGGAAATCAACAAAGATCATGAATCTGGGGATTTTCATGGTTAAAGCTATTGACAATTAATGATATGGCTTTTGAAATTGAGAAACCATGGTTGTTTGTGAGTTTTGATGAACTTCTAAAAGAAACTAATGAAGGAGTAGAGATTCTGTGCAATATTATAACTCTACAACTTTCAAATGGAGAATTTGATTATTCATTTTTAACCACTCATGTCTAATCAAGTAACTGATGCAAAAATTACAATATATGATTGGCTTAGCAAATTACAAGAAAGGAAATTGCAGGTGGGAATGGAAAGGGTACATGAGATTGATGACCATTAGCATTACTACCATCACAATGAGATCAATGGCTACTTTGATATTGACGTTTAAAATCAAACAACCTTTAAAAAATGTTGAGTTTTAATCCCAGGCATTTAAATAATTCTAAATTTTAGTCCTTAAGATTAAAAAAAAAGTTAGTTACATGTTTTCTCCAATAGATATAAGCATTGTGAGGTGCTTAGTGGTTGTGAGTCTATTGCATATTTGCAATACCCAAAGATTTGATTGTCACTAATTTCTAGTTAATGTAACTGGAGTCTTCATTAAATGTCGAAGGGTTTAAACTCTAGCAGTGATATTAAGCTCTCGCATGGTTTAGATCTACACTCGTCTTACTTCCTAGTTTAATTTCATATGGTCATTTTTAATAGATTCTCTCAACAAACCTCGTGGTTCCCTTTTTTGTACTTGAGACGAAGCCAAGGCGTGTGACGAGAAACGCTAAAGGAAGGCACATATTTAGCATAGACGATGCTAACTCTGGAGGTTGAAGTACTCATTTGACAGTTGTGTAAGTTCATTGCATTATCAAATTATGGCAACTGTTTTTAACTCGTGGAACTAGCCGTGTATGCATTGTCTATGAATTCAACAGTTGGTTCTGGTGTTTAGGCCATTTAGTTCACTAAACTTGCAGGTATGGATCCACAAAATATGGTCTTAGAAAGCTTCAATCATCTCTTATAAAAGCGTGCAGGCAATCCAATGTAGGAGTACACGCGGCGTCTCCTGGCATGGTTTTGACAGATCTTCTTCTTAGGTGAATCAATTTCCTTCTTATCCTCATTTCTCCGTGTGTAGATAAATTGTTAGAAAAATATTGCTTTACTTTAAATGTATACGGTCTTTCCCCTTGTCCAATATATTTCTGAGCTTTTGTTATACTTGGTAGATATACATTTTATTTTGGATAAACATTACCTGATGGAACATTTCTTACTAAATTTTTGCTTTCTTACTAAAGTTTTGTTTGTGAAATATGTGGCTTGCATATAATTGTTCAAACATGAGAAATAAATAGATGTTCAATATCATTTGTGAGCTCCAAAAGTGGCTAAAGCACAAGTTCCTTGGATGCAAGTTGTGAAAGGAACATGAAAAGCCATCAACTACTTGACTCCTCCAAGAATCTTATAAGCTCTAGTTACAGCTTGGCTACAACGAGGTTGGTGGTTCAATGGAGTTGTTATTCATTCTAGCCTTTAATATACTGCAGGGGGAAGGCTCTGTATGGAGCCGAGGCAGACACAATCCTTAATTGGGCTGAAAATCACCCTCGTTTCTCCTTTACTGATGCAATGTAAATAGACAACGCTTGTGTTTGTCTTCTCCATTTTGGTCGTTTGTGCCTTCATAATTCTCTCAACCGCAAACACCACTCTTCCTAGAATTTGATTTTCTCCAACTACATTTACAAGTCAAGACAACATCATTAACAAAGTAGTATTGTCAGGTACAGATTGGGGAGAAAATAAAGGGAAAATGGAAAATTTTGTTTGTATACACTCCATCCTTGAACACAGTGAAAAACCAACCCCCACTTTTACTAGCAAATTGTATTGGCTACTTAACCGTAACACAAAGCCCTGAAGATGTTTATTTAGTTCAATGGACTCTCAACTGTATTGAAATTTACTGTGTAAGAAGTCCACAAGAATTTGAGAAAAGTTTGTGCCTTTTTTTTATTGAGCGCGCGATGGGACTTTGTTTTCATTTTCGAACATTGTGCTTTTTTTATCTCATAAATTTTCTACAACAAATAAAAAAATTAAGGCACCGAATGGGTGAGTAGCGCAATAGTTTCATTGTTTGGTAGATAATATTTGTTCTATAGGCAGTACAACTGTGTGTATAAATATATCGCTGCGTATCCAAATCAATGTGCACCTTGACTAATCGCTCACAAACAACTATCTAATTCTAATATATTTGGCTGGCGGAAAATAAGTAGGATATTAAATCTGAAATTGATAGCGACTATAGATTGAACTCATTTCCTCATGATTATCCAATGCTCTTTAGACCATGTTTATATATTGATAACTAACAAAAAATTTAGGAAGACTATAAAAACAAGTCATTCTTGGATCTCAAAATGCAATTTCAAATTATTGGGAAAACCTAGAAGGGTAATATAACAACAGATCCTACACAAAATCATCATCCCCAAAGTGCAGGACAAACAACTAATAGTTACAACACAACACAATGCTATGAACCGAATAGCTTAAAATCCCACTTCACTCAAAAACCCATATATCCGATAATCATTACAAAAACCCTTCTAAAATTAAATGAACACAAAATCAAAATAAACTGTTCACGACAAACAATTTAGTTCAAAAGTTTCACTTACTCTGATAATCAAAATAAACCTACTAAGATTTGATCGTTACTAATTTCTTAAAGTTAATGCAACTGGAGTCTTACATGAATTTGAATGTCGAAGGTTTTAAACTCTAGCACTGAAACTAGGCTCTCACTTTGTGTATGCGTGGAGGGCATTGTTTAGAAATACACTCAACTTACTTCCTGGTTTATTTTCATAGTGTGGTTATTTAATAGATTCTCTCAACAAACCTCGTTGGTTCCCTTCATTGTACTCGAGAAGCCATGCGCGTAATGAGAAATCAGGTTAAAGGAGAGAACATGTTTAACATTGGCTCTAGAGGTTCAGTACTTCTTTGATGACTTTGTAAGTTCATTCCATGCTCAAATTCTGGCAACTACTTTTAACTCGCGGTTGGTTTTGATGTTTAGGCCGTTTAGTTTACTGAACTTGCAGGTATGGATCAATAAAATGTGGTCTTAAATAGCTTAAATCATCTCTTTTAAAAGAGTGCATGCGGTCCAATGTAGGAGTACACATTTGTGAAACAGATGTTCAATATCATTTGCGTTCCTCGGATGCGGATTGTGAGAGGAACGAGAAAAGCCATCAACTACTTGACTCCTCCAAGAATGTTTTTAGCTTTGGTCAAATCTTGCTGCGATGAGGTCGATGGTTCGATGAACTGGTTCGTTCAGTTACATCATAAACAGTAGCATAACACATGCTTTCAAATATTAAATAATTAATATAATTAAAAAAATCCATCAAGAACTGAGATGAGCAATTATGTGGGGTTGTTATTCATCTAGTCTTTAATATGCTGCAAGGGTAAGGCTCTGTATGCAATCGAGGCAAAAGGAATCTGTAATTGGGCCGAAAACCGAACTCATTTCTACTCTACCGATGCAATGGAGATGTACATAGAGAACACTTGGGTGTGTGTCTTCTCCCTTTCGGTCGTTTGTTCCTTCATAATTCTTTTTACCACAAACCACTACTCTTCCTCGAACTTGATTTTCTTCAACAACATTACGAGTCAAGACGGGATTCAACGTTGTTAAGGAAGCAACATTGTTAGGTACTGATTGGGGAGAAAAGAAAGTTGTTGGTTCATCCTCCATCCAACCCCAACTTCTACTAGGAAATTGTATTGACTGTCTAACTGCAACACAAAGCACTTAACTGTACTGTGTCAAAAAGTACTTTAACTGTATCCTCCATCCTATTATTTCTTTATTTCAATGGACTTTAACTGTACTGTGTCAAAAAGTACTTACCATTCCAACCAGATAAGCCTCGTAGTTGGGAACACAATCACTCCTCAAAGGTCTCTACTGGCAGCTTCAATCAAACCCAAATCCATAGTCCCCTATCTTCACTATTCCTATCCTATACGTTCTTGGATGAACACCTCCAATAGTAGCCTTCATTTTCATAAACATGGATATGAGAATCATCCCCAAGAATTACCTTAGGCCCCTAATCTCGCAATGAACAAAAACGCTTATGAGATTCCCCATAGTCCCCGAAGGCGCAGAAATAGAGCCGATTCCTTCCCTTTGAACTGATATGCTAATCTTCACATTTGGTGAATTTTTTTATGTTTTTTATGGCCACCATTTGCAGTGATTTTCTGGTTTGAGAAAAGATGCAACTCCTTCATCAACATTAGCAGCATTGTAATAACCCCTTTTGTTGAGCCTTATTTAAAATAAAAGGTTAAGAAATGACATTTTTGCATTTAATTTGATAAGGATGGGCAAATTGGTCTAACTATTTCCCCAGCTTAGGACCATGCTCTTTGAAATATCAGCATCAACTACTATGTGATTAGACACAATCACACAGAACAAAACTGCTATACAAAAAGATTGAAACCTTGCCATTTCAACTAGTTCTTATCTGTTTTGATTTCTGCCATCAACAAGTTTGTGATTGCTTTATATAGCTTGCCTTTCCTTGTTCATTCCTTAGACATTGATTTTTCTAATCTTTAATTTGCAGAAGTCAGAGGTATAATCATATATGAATTACAGCTTTGCAATTTTAAGAATTGTGAAGTTGAAAAGGCCTCTTGTTGACATGTTTGTTTTTTTAAAAAAATACTATTTTTATTTTATAATTGGTAATTACAGCCTAGCTTGTCTACATACTCGGGGGCACTCACATCTATTTCAAGGCTCAAATTTGAGAGATAACAATTGATTTTAAACTCGTAAGTTTTGAATCTAAAATTTCTAAGAGAACATATTTTGGAGATTCTAATGTTCTAATACTCTACCAACTAGGTCGCTCTTTTGAGAGGTTTATTGTTGACATTATAGAAATTGGTTTCTTTTTTTTTTTTAATATATAATTTATTGAATAGATAGACATCTGGAGCAACAATGTGCCTGCATGTTTTGATGGTCTACCATTTGTAAATTATAATTTGTTGGTTCGATGAAATGATGTAGAAAGACGTTTCGATGGTTTACCATTGAACGTTAGTTAATTTCAGATATGGGAAGAGATTTATACAACAAATATGCTTGAGACCATCAAATGAAAGTCTAACTTATCAAATTGATTGACCTAAAACTTGTCTGTTAATCAATTTAGTAAGTTCTACAAACAACTAATTTAAATTTCAAATGAATCATACTTTTTTATATATATATATATATATATATATATATATATATATATATATATATATATCAATTTGGCTTTGCCAAAGTGGTTAATCCTTCAGTGATATAATCTCATATTGCAGGTTGTTCTAAAATAAAGTCAAATTTTAAATCTCTTCTAAATATATTATTATGTGTTAGCACTCTTTCAACTCTTATAATGAAACAAATTCATTTATGAGCAAAACAAAAATGGAACCTCCAATCTTCTTGTGATATTTTTTCTCAAAGATAGAGAGCCACTCCTAAAAAATTGAAGCAAAGCAAAACTACTTTCCATAATATAAAGTAATAACTTTTCAAATGGTAGAGGAGAAGCTCTCCATGATCATAAGCCCCAATTGCAGCCATCAATGGGCATGGTAGTGCAGGAAAAGTCCGTCTTTGTTTGATCATCCGCTACGAATAGGTGTTAAAATGTTGTAGGATCATATATTATGTCCAATAAACATAAATAAGTCGTGTGTAACTAGGTCCAAACACTCATATATATATATATAATAACATGTATTAATGAACTTGTTTTTATTATATATCCACCCATGGCCATAATGGGGAATAATTACAAGGAAAGTGTAAGATTTTGCATAGAAAAACAACTTAAGAAAAACTATATACTTAATTAGCACTAAAATCTCTTCATTCCTCCTTTGACGGACATCAAACTCTTGACAAAGAAAGTAGCTTGAAACATTAATGGATGTCCTTTTACTGGAAGCGGTTCGAAGTGACGAGCCTTGATATTGCACAAATACACTAGCCCATGCTTAGTTTCTACCAGAAGTTCATCAAAGCTCACAAACAACAATGGCTGCTTAATTTCAATAACAAAATATCTAATTGCGAATAGCTTTGACCATGAAAACCCCATAGATTCATCTTTGTTCATTTTCCAAACGTCTAATGTGTGTACATCATAACTAATGATAAGACCACTCAAAACCCCATAGCTTCTTCGCTCCTTAACCTCATCCGGTACTAAAATACTGTAGAAAACCTCCTCGCTCATGTCAAATGTGAGTAAATCATTCGCCCGCCAGTAAAATGATCCTTCGCTACACATTTGGAAGCAAGGTCGCAGAGATGCATAATCACAAATAGGAATTTCAATTCCTCTCCATCTATCTTTGCTCAAATCGTAAATCTCAACTCGTGAATAATGTCTATCTTCAGATCCATAAAAATCCACAACCCTAACTACTTTGAAATCGTTAGATTTCAGATCGTATCCAAATCTGACCGTGTGTGGGTCCAAAGCATAATCGTCAGGATCTTCAGTGAGGAGATGAATAGATGGCGGGAGTTTGCGAATCTCCCGAGTGATTGGATTACAAAGGAAAATCGCAAACATAGTTGAGAGACAAAGTACTCCGTGAGAATGGCCGCAGAATATAAAATTCTCATCCAATGACAAATGGACATCATCATAATCAAATCGATTTTGAATTTTGAAGATGGAGAATATAGTTTCCATTTGTTGAGTGTTTTGTGATTTCGGACACTCATCGACACACGACGCTGAAGAAGAACATGTTCGTGTTGAGGAAAATTAGAGAGATGTTTTCTTGTGAATCCGGGATTGCAGATTAGAGCGTACCATGATTTACAAACGAATCTTAATAGGAACAAAGACTCCAGCGAGATCCTAGATAGAATCTCGATCATTAGATCTTCGGGCAAATTTGCCAGAGCCGCCATTACAGAGTTGTGAAGTCCTTCAATAAATAAAACCGAAACAAAAAGACAAAGTTTGCATTATAAAGAATTACCTTGTACCACTATGGTTGTCCATCTATCAAAAAAATTAAACTAAAAACAACCAAAACTTAGACACATAGTTGGAAGGCTAAAGTTGCATTTCAAACACTTTCTAAATCCATTCTTTTAGTTTAGTTCAATTGTAAATTATATGAATTTAACTATTTTTCTAATTACTCCAATAGTAACCTAAAACAAAGCAGCAAGAAAGCTCGCTATATTCGTTGGATCTTCCAAGTCTAAAATCGAGGCAGAAAGACGTCCATAACCATTAAAATCAAAACAGCATATAAAAGTTGGAAAATAAAGCAAAAACCTCAACGCCATTCACAGAAGAAATACACCCAATCGAAAAGCAATAAACATAGAGAAAACGAAGTGGGATCAAATCGAAACGTACCGAAGCTAATCACGAGACAAAGGTTCGATCTTGAGGGTCTTTCAGCAGAGACAAAGGTTCAATCTTGAGGGTCTTTTAGCAGAGGCAAAGGTTCAATCTTGAGGGTCTTTTGCAGAGACAAAGGTTCAATCTTGAGAGTCTTTTTGCAGAGGCAAAGGTTATGGTGAGGTGAGAAGTTGATAACTAAGGGCGATGGTCAAATCGAAGAGAACCAAAAGCTGTATGTCGATAAAATTGAAGAATCAAACGCTAGGGTTTTATTAGGTATAAATATAAATATAATATTTTCTCTCTTTCTTTTTTTTTTTTTAATTTTAGCGCTAACCCGAGAACCGAACCGAAAATTCGGTTCTCCTTAACCCCAACTCGAAAAAAAACCTTCCACGTTTCTCTCGGCGATATCGACGACTACATTTCGGTCAGTTCCTTATTGTTCATCTTTCCGTTGGTTTTAGTTTTTTCTGATTCCTTTGTGTGTTGTCTTGTTGTATTAATGCTCAATGAGTGATAGTACAAGAGAAATTTTGAACGATATATCTGAACTACTTTTTTTTCAATTGTCTGTTTGGAAGAGATTTTGGATAAAGCTTAGTTTGATGAATTATTTTGAATTGTTAGAAATTGAAATTTTTATAATAATTCGCTAATGTAAATTTTTAAGGGATTTTGCATGTATATTAAAAAAAACAAAATAATTCCATGTATAGCACAATTCTCAAACTTATTTAGTTGGGACACAAAAACAATTGAACTCTATACTGATAGAAGTCTGATCATGATAGAATAGGAATTTTGGGCAAAATGTGTTGAGAATGAATTATTTTAAAAAATGTACTACAATTATAATGAAGAGCAAAAAATATGTTATCGAAGACAAATTCCCAAATTTTTATGGACTAGTTATAGCAAAACTCATTGACATGTGTTTTCTTTTTTTAGATAAGTTAGAAATAATAACTTGTCTCAAATGAGAAGTTATTTTGAATAGGTGAAAGTGAATAATTAGAAATAAGTCGTTAAAAATAAATTATTTTGATTAGTTAAAAATAAATGATTAGAAATTAATTTCATTATAAATGAGTAGTTATGTTGAGCAGTTCAAAATGAATAGTTGTTTTAAGTAGTTATAATACCTTGTTTGGATGTGATTTTTCGAGCCGTAATTAGTAAATGCTCGATCTAAATCCTCTTTAAATTTGACAAACAAATGATTTATTCGAACTACTTTTTTTGTTTGCTGGATCAATTGTCTTCTTCTTTGAGCTGAAACTTACACTGCAGCTAAAAAAAGGAAGGAAAAGAAATGTATATTTCTTTATGTACTAATATCATGTGTCCAGCTGAATAATTTATTTCTTCAAAATATCCAATTGTGTTTCGTTTGAAGTGTATGCTGGCTGTGAAGGGTCTACTAACAATAGTCGAGGTGCGTGGAAAATAGGCGGAAAAGAAAACCTAGTCTACATAATAAAACTCCACATTGCAAACCAGAATTATGCTATTTGAGGAACATCAAACCTTGACAAAGGAAGTAGCTTGGAAGTAGAATGGATGTCCTTCGATTGGAAGCTGTTTGAAGTGTCGAGTCTTCATATGGTATGGGAAACTTATACTAAAATTTCATCATAGCTAACAAACAATAATGATTGTATAATTTCAACAACAAGATCATTGATTGTGATTAGCTCTGACCATCAAAGCTCCTTGGATTCATCTTTGTTCAATTTCCAAATATGTAATATGTCTGTATCATAATTAATGACCACAATACCTCCATTCGAGCACAGATTCTGTGATCCATTTCTTAATAAGTGCTCCAAGTCTTGGGTGTTCATTTTGGAGATATTATTTACTCTCATTCGGGTATGTTCTTACTACGACTTGGGAGATTAATTAAATTAAAAATTCCATCAAAAACCTAGATGAGCAATTATATGGGGTTGTTATTCATCTACTTTCTCTAATATATTGTTGGTTGTTTGTCAGTTTTGATGAACTTCTAAAAGAAGCTAATGAAAGAGTAGTGATTCTGTGCAATATTAAAACTCAACACTTCAAACAACTTTCAAATAGAAAATTCATTTAATCACTCATGTCTAATCAAGTAATTGATGCAAAAATTACAATATATGATTGGCTTAGCAAATTACATGAAAGGTAATGTAATTGCAGGTGGGAATGGAAAGGGTACATGAGACTTTTAAAAGTTGAGTGACCAAAACAGAACAAAAATGATAGTTCAAAGACTAAAATTGGACTTTTGAAAGTTCATGGACCAAAATAGTTCAAGGGACCAAAATGGTATTTTACTCGTAAATGATTCTAATATATTTGGCAAGTGAAAAACAAGCATATTATTGAGTATCCAGATCAATGTAGCACCTTGACTAATCGCTCACTAGACTAACTATTTGATTCTAATATATTTGGCAGGCAAAAACAAGTAAGATATTGAATCTGAAATTGGTGATCATTATGGATTGAACTCATTCTCTCGTGATTATCCAAGGCTCTTTAGACCGTGTTTATATATTGATAACTAACAACAAATTTAGGAAGATTGAAGACAATAAAAAAGAGTCATTCTTGGATCTTCCAATGCAGCTTCAAATTATTGAGAAAAATCAGAAGGGGTGATCACAACAGATCCTACATTCATCATGCCCAGAACAAGCAACTAACAGTTGCAATTCAACACAATACTATGACCGGAAAGGCATAAAACCCCACTTTACTTATAAACCCATATATCCAATAATCATAACAAAAACACTCTAAAATTTAATGAACACAAAATCAAAATAAACTGTTCACGACGAACAATCAGTTCAAATTTTCTCACTTACTTCTGATAAACCAAACTGGCAATGAAATATAAAAAATGAAGAAAGGTAAGCAAAGAGCAGCCATGATTGATCAAGTCCAAATATAGTTAAGCATCCCACACTTGCCAAATTTTAGCATATAAAAAAGTTAAAAGCAAGAACGTCCAAATATAGTTCAACAATGTGTGATCTACTCATCTAAAAAATCAAGAGATCCAAGATGAACAATTTGGGTGCAGCTAACTTGCCAAATAAAAAACGAAGGTTTTTTTTAGTTTTAACTTTAATTTACATGACTCGAATATTGAACAAGGGAGTAGAAGATTTACTACTTTGATTTTAATTTAAATATCTAAAATATATTTTTCATATGTATATTTAAATTTAAATCTTTATTCAAGCAATTCAATTAATTTGTTTCAATATTTTTATCTTTTAAGTTGATTCTTTTATTAACTATTTTATGTATTCGCCAAAAAGAGTAGTAATTTTATAGGCATTTTTACAAATTCACAATTTTACTCTAATATTTTAATAATTCTCATTTTTAATCTTTGTATGTTTTTAATTTACTTATATATTTAAAAATAAAATTCATGTGAAAATTCAAAATAACCACTTTAGTTGATTCTATAGGTGGTCTTCAAACGGTTCGAGAATTTTTGAAAAAAAGATCAACAACATAATACATTTATGTTGACCACTTCGTTTTTTGTTTCCTTATATTTTCTTTCAATATACTTCTATCTCTTTTGTTCCTTGTAATTTTTCATAAGTCCGTTGTTATTATATTATAAAGTTATTGATTTATTTCATACCTTAAACCACTTTTAAATATGTAAGATGAAGACATTTTAAAAGTCACGTTTATTCATATATTTTTCTCTATTGACTTTGGCTAAAATTTTATTGAATACCATTGGTTTGTAATTAACATAATTTGATTGAATTTTATCACTATTTTATAATTAAGGACGTGACAATCATATTGGTGAAAATTGCTAAGTTTTATATCGATTATTTATAACTAAAACCCTACTCATTTTTGCAATTTAAATAATAAGTATAGATAAGTACATGTCGCCATGGATATCAACAAAATTTCCAACACGAAGGCCCATATTCATCGGCCCAAATAAATGATCCATTTAAGTCGGTTCCAAAGGAGAGAGATATCCAAGATAAGTATATGATATCCAGAGAAACAAACAGAAGGTGAGCAGGTGGAGTCGAGACAGAGAGCAATCTTTTTGGCATGGAACGATGGAGCAAGTATTCGCATCATTCGCAATCGTCTAGAACTCGCCGTTCTTACAACGAAGCCTCGAAATCGCAAAAATCTCTGTGAGATTCATCGGAAAAGTGATGAAAAACGGAGAAGATGATTGAAAATTGATTTCGAAGAACCGAGTTATTCTGTTCATCGCTCAGGTTGTCAGAGTTGGCGCTGGAATTGCCGGTGAGGATGTTACCAATGGTTTCCTCATTACGACCTTCCATTTCTTCGTTTAGGTTTGCAGGCGCTTCTCGTTTCGCCCATTCTCTCGCTTCTTATACCCCTGCTCGAAGGCTGGCTTCATTTCATCATTGTTTTGGTGCGGATTTTGTTATATTTATTGTGCCCTAATTTTGATCGCTATTTTTTGTGTTCATCAATGTGTTGCTGTTTGTTTTTTTTTTCTTTTCTTAATGTGTTATTGTGAATTTAAGGCAGTAATTGGTTGGTTTTGGATCTTTGCATTTGGTTGTGTTCTGTTCTGTTAGAGCTTTCATATCACATTCACTGCTAGATTTATTGCTATTTAGCACGATGTTTTCTTTTCTTTTATGTTATTGTGGGTATTTTCACTGTCACTAAAGCTAAAGGCTAAACTGAAATAGAAAAATAAAGAAACAAAAACACTCTGATAAACTCGGACAGATTTTTTTGTGCACATAGCATAATTTATGCATGGTTTTCTGGTTTGCAATGTGGAGTTTTATGCAGACTAGGTGTTTTTTTATCGGTGACTGTCTAGGCCAGCTTATGCGCACCTCGACTAATGTCACGGGAAATACAGTCCACTAATGTCATGGGAATTAATTTTTAGATTTTAGATTGGTGATTACAATGAGTGTTTTCTGTTTTCTTATTCAAAGCATTTTTTTTTATTTGAAGCCTTTTGGTTGGACGTTTTTTAGTTTGCTATTTGTACTTGCTAACTTCGATTCCTTATTTGTTATGACAGACATGAAATTTTATGTTAGTCTAGTCATAATTATCTCGGGATAATGATTTTAAGTTGTTATATAGCTGTTCCACAGGTCCAATTCTCTGGTCTAAACTCCACAAAGCTTTTTCAAAAGGAGCATAATAACACCATGAGGGTGGCTGTAAACGCATATGCAACACATGCTAGCACAACTGCCAGTCCTGAAAATATTCTTGAGTGGGTTAAAAAGGATAATAGGAGATTGCTTCATGTTGTCTATCGTGTTGGGGATTTGGAGAGGACCATAAAGTACGTATGATTCCAATAGACTAAAAGCTTATTACTACATCTCTTTTTATTTCCCTGTCTTTCTTAGACAGCTAAAATTCAAAATGTATTTTACTGCAGATTTTACACCGAGTGCCTGGGGATGAAGCTGCTGCGAAAACGTGACATACCAGAGGAGAGATATACAAATGCCTTTCTTGGATACGGTCCAGAAGATGCTCACTTTGTAATTGAACTCACTTACAGTAAGTTGTAGTATATAATTTTAAATTATAAACCTTGTAGTAGTCTAGACCGATAACTTAAGTCAATATTTATACCCCCATTGAATTGCTTTATTTTGTTTGACTGCTGATCACAGATTATGGAGTTGACAAGTATGATATTGGAACTGGATTCGGCCATTTTGGTATTGCAGTTGAAGATGTAAGTCTATGCTTCATTTTTTTTCCAATGTTATATACTTATCTTTAGTTCTTCAATGCTATACACTTGAATTCACATTTATGTTAAATATATTTACTCTTATGTCAACAGTTCTCTTTTACTTGTGCTTTTAGTCCCTTGCTATTCCAGACCATTTTTTAGTTACCAGCTTTTATCATGGTTTCTTATTCCCACTTTCTACCACTAGGTTTCCAGGACTGTGGATCTCATAAAGGCCAAGGGTGGAAAGGTTACCAGAGAACCTGGTCCCGTTAAAGGTGGCAGTACGGTGATTGCATTTATTGAAGACCCAGATGGTTATAAATTTGAACTTTTGGAAAGGGGGTCTACTCCTGAGCCTTTATGTCAAGTAATGCTTCGTGTAGGTGATCTTGATCGATCCATAAATTTTTATGAGAAGGTGAGATTCATTTCATTGCTGTACTAGACTGTCAAAATGTTTCTCTTTTTTGTCCCCAAGGGGTGTCGCGGTGGTCAAAGGCTTGGGCTTAAAGTCACACGTTCGAGACTCACCTGTGACATTAATTTGTAGACACCTCCCGTGTCTCCATTCCTTTGATGTCTCCCGGTGCTTAACCTTGGGACAGGCGTGGTTACGCAAAAAGCTCCAATTTCCTATTTCCTGCTTTCCAAAAAGAGATGTTCCTCTTTTTCTTTTCTCATAGTTAGTTTAATTTTGTTTGATTGTTTTTCATTTTCAATATCTTTATCTGACACTGTTTCCAAATCATGTGCATTGTATGTAAGGCTTTTGGTATGGAAGTTCTTCGCAAACGAGATAATCCAGAGTACAAGGTAATATGGTATTTCTGTTGGATTTATTTTACTACAATTTCTATGATGGTTTTCTAATTTTGGATGACTTTGCAATCTCTTACGTCACTTAAGTTTGTTCACACGTACACACTTGCATTGCTGATACTTTGATATGTATTCCATATTATACTTGTATTGTATATCAAGTATCAACTAACTTCTCTTGGGATGTTGATTTGTACATGTAACTTGCAGTACACGATAGCAATGATGGGATATGGCCCTGAAGATAAAAATGCTGTACTGGAGTTGACTTACAACTATGGAGTTACTGACTATGAAAAAGGGAATGGTTATGCTCAGGTTTAACATTTACATCTGTTTTCCTTTTATTTTTGCGATAGGAATTAGGATACATGGGTGCCTATTGCCCATGTATGGCAATATTTGTAATCTGGTTGAACAATGTTTGGATGTAATGATTTCTTTCCTCTTAACAGATTGCAATAGGCACAGATGACGTCTATAAAACTGCAGAAGCAGTAAAACTTTATGGAGGGAAGGTCACCCGAGCACCTGGGCCGTTACCCGGTATCAACACCAAAATTACTGCATGCTTGGATCCTGATGGGTGGAAGACGGTATGACTTGTAGAACTTTGCATGAAATCTCTCAACTGTTTTTTCGCTTAACATCTATAGAGCTGATTAAGATTAGTATGGATCCAGATTCCTTGTTATGGTTCCATTGACTTTCACTGTGCACATGAGCTTTATGAACTTGGTAAAAGATGCTCCAACTCAGTAATATTCACTATTTGGATACTGTGCACATGAGCTTCATAGCTACATTGTTTCAAACCAATCTAGTTATGCATGTTCAGTTCGTATTTACTGTGCTGCATGTTTTTTATATTTCTTATTTAGACTCATCTCCAAGAAAAGTCTCATGAAAACCTTCTGAACATAATTCTTGTGTCTTCTATACGAAGGATGTACCTGAAAATCTGAGTTGTCAAATTCGCATGAACATGCTAAGAAAACAGTCATTCTATCATTTTGTCACTGGATTTCATTCTAAATAACAGAATTTTTTTCTTCGCTCCCGAATACGGCAATTTATCTTTTTTTTTTTTTTTTATAAAAAACCGAGATCTTGAGGTAATAAATGCTTCTACCATCTAGATTGTTTATTTGTAATAAGAATAGAATGTATCCTACAGGTCTGTTGGTGGTTATCATGCTGATATTGATCACCACATCCAAGATCTCACACACGAAAATGAATAATCTATCAGTTGTCTGTTCATTTTCCCTATCAATCTGGTTATACAGTTTAACCATTATGGAGTGGCCTGATCTAGTGGTTACGAGGGTCTCTTAAGTAACTAAGAGTTTATGACTTCAATTCATGATAGTCATATGCTTAGAAATTAATTTCCTACGGTTCCTTTGACATCTAAATGTTGTAGGGTTAGACGGTATGTTCTGTGACAATAGTCGAGGCGCAAGTTAGCTTAGACAGTCACGAATATAAAAAAAAATCTAGGATTAGATGCCATTTTTCACTATTGGGATTAGATGACAGTCACGAATAGTTATGGACTTCTTATTTGTTCTCTTATCATCTGCAGGTTTTTGTAGATAACATTGATTTTCTCAAGGAGTTTGAGTAAGTGAGAGAATCGTGGGATTAATGCCTGGTGGATGAGATTTAATCTCAGCTTGAAAATAATTCTTTATGCGTCTTTGAGCTGATTGAATATAGAAATCTTGTCTGTATATGTCATGATGTCTTGATAGTTCTCTTTTAGGTTTGCATAATGTTTGTCTATCACATTTTTAGGCTTTCATAGAAAAAACTTGCAGTTCAATGTAATTTTGACAAGCCGATCCGTGGCACAAATTTTTTGACACCAACTTAAGATCATTCGTACTATTATGTTTCAGAATTGAGTGTAAGTGCCATTTGGATATATCTTGCTTGGCTTCGCACTGCAGTTATCTTGACTTTTGAGTGATTCGGGGACGCCGGAAAAATGGAGATCCCGAACGAGATCTAACAAAATTTGGGTTAGGAAAAGCTGATAAGAGGGGAGATCTATCAAACTGCAAAGAGAGGAGAAGTCATAAGAAAGAAAGGAAACTGATAGCTTTTTTTTTTTTTTTTTTTTTAATTTTAAGAAAAATATGGGATTGGACGATTCAAAGCAACAGACCTAACATCAAAATGGCATTTAATTATTGCTCGTGTTGGTAGTATAGTTTTTATTTGAATATAATACGGTGTACATAATTTTAGAATGCTATATATTAGAGCAACTAAACTCAATTTATATATTTTGAATTTGATTGGGTTATATTTTTAAGTTGTTTTAATTTCATTTTTTCTTCTTATTATTCAATTCATAATTTGCGCCCACACACAAAAACACTAAGACTAAAAAAAAACACAAAAAAATGCTTGGTACTAAAACTTAAGGCATCTATCTTTATTTGAAAAATTGTGATGTCCAATTTTATAAAATAATTGTAGATCTAGGAAAATTAGGGTATAATTAATATTTATTATACGGTATAATTTAGGATATTAATATAATATTTTGTATTATTAATACAATATTATATGTTATTAATATAATAACACATAATGTTGTATTAATATAAGATTGTATATTAATATAATATTATGTATTAATTATACCGTATAATTTGTGTATGATATGATTATGATTGTTTTTTTTTTTTGCCTTAGTATTGAAAATATTTTTTTCAATTTGGCCTACTCCTAGAAATACCCTTTTTTATTTTTGCATGTTTCATACTAATATGCTAATAATTTATCTTATTAATTAATCACACACATACGTATAATATTATTCATTTCTTGGGTTAGAATGAACAAGGAAAAAATTGACCAACTCAAAAATAAATTTAATATAATGAAAATTAATAATAATAATTCATATCAGCCAAATAAAATTTTAACTCAACCTTATCCTTACGATTTATGTTCAGTAGTCGCTCAGAGTGTCATTTTTTTTTTTGTACATTCTTAATTATAATATTTCAATATCAAACACTTTGCGTATGTATGACATTTTAATGCAAAATGTATAGTTGTTGTGTGTCTTTTAGTTTTTCTTTTTCTTCAAATATTAAATTCATATCAGAATTTAAATAATTATTTATCATATATTAAAATTTAGAGGT
The DNA here is from genome assembly GCA_036507275.1 of Sicyos edulis. NCBI lineage: Eukaryota > Viridiplantae > Streptophyta > Magnoliopsida > Cucurbitales > Cucurbitaceae > Sicyos > Sicyos edulis. The sequence goes on from CM071853.1 coordinate 5,868,923, forward strand.
TTTTTTTATGAGTCGACCAATATAGAAAATATTTACAAATTAATTTAAGTTCGTACAAAAATATTAGTAAATCTAAATTTCATTAATGAAATTCATGATTCTTTTAATTATTCATTTGCAACAATATCCTCAACATTATGTATTTGAAATTTCTAATTGCAAACAAAAAAGAAAAATTTTGAATTAAATGCACATAATTACTTGAGAATTTACCATCAGCAGCACATTCTACCTCTTGTATTATATTTGTAGCATAATTTTAAAAATAATTCATCTATAGCATATTTATTTCTATCACTCACCTAGTGATAGAACTCAATTTAGATTTCTATCACCGATAGAAAACTTAAGGAGTGATAGAATGAGTCTATCATTGATTGAATTCTATCACTAGTAGAACTCAACAAGTGATAGAAGTCAATTTGAATTTTCTGCTACAAATGAAATTATTTTAGATTTTGTGTTATAGATGGAAATATTTTGCCTTTTTTTGTTATACATGCAAAATCCCCTAATTACTTCATTCCCTAAAACTCTCAAATATCACAAGGTATAAACGATACAGTGTGGAAAATTTATATGGTCGACAACAATATTAATCTTATAATGTACATTTTCATATATCGTAAAGATACTAGTTTAGAGTACAATGTGATGATCATTAAGTAATAATGAAAATGTATGTTACTTTTTTTTTAGATTACATGAAATAGATGTTACTGTTACGCAATATTTTGGGACTCAGAGAAGTCGTGCTTTTTTTATTTATATAACTATGTCCATATATATATACAAGGAGAATGATGCAAATCCTAACAACTCACTAAATATAGAATAATATTAAGAATGATGCAAATCCTAACAACTCACTAAATATAGAATAATACTAAAAATGATGCAAATCCTAACAACTCACTAAATATAGAATAATACTAACACTCTCCCTCAAGCTGGAGCAAAGATATCTATCATGCCCAGCTTGCTACAAAGATAATGTATTCTTGTTCCATTAAGTGCCTTCGTGAAGATATCTCTCAACTGTTCTCCGGTCTTTACATAACTTGTAGAGATTAACCCTCGATGTATCTTTTCTCGAATGAAATGGCAGTCCACTTCGATGTGTTTAGTTCTCTCATGAAACACTGGATTCGATGCTATGTGAATAGCTGCTTGGTTATCACACCATAATCTAGCGGGTATAACATTTTCTATCCCAAGTTCAGTCAACGATTTGAGCAACCACACTATCTCACATGTGGCTTGAGCCATAGCCGGTATTCGACTCCACACTTGAACGGGAAGCGACATCTGCATTTCTTGCTCTTCCAAGACACCAAGTTCCCTCCCACAAATACACAATATCCGAAGTAGATCTCATGTCCTCTTTTGACCCCGCCTAATCAAACATCCGAATAACATTCCACCCTCATATGACCATGACTCTCATACACTATTCCTCGACCAGGAGCAGATTTCAAGTAACTCAGTATCTGTTCCACAGCCACCCAATGATCCACAGTAGGAGATGACATATATTGACTTACTACACTTACAGAGTATGCTATATCCAGCCTCATAATAGTCAGATAATTTAATTTTCCAACCATTCTTTTGTATCGTTCAGGATCTTTAAAAGGTTCTCCTTCTTTGACAAGTTGTACGTTTGATATCATCAGAGTACTACAAGGTTTCACCCCCAACTTTCCGGCTTCAGATAACAGGTCAAGGACATACTTTCGTTGGGACAAAAAGATACCTTTCTTGTTTCGCATCACCTCGATACCTAAAAAATATTTGAGAGTTCCCAGATCTTTAGTATGAAACTCGTTGTGAAGGAATTCTTTCAGCAAAACTATACCGGTTGTGTCATCGCCAGTGATTATAATATCATCAACATATACCACCAACAAAAGAATGTTATTATTGAATCTCATGTAAAACACCGAGTGGTCAGACGAACTCTTCTTCAATCCAAACTTTTCAAGGGCTTGACTAAATTTCCCAAACCACGCTCTCGGACTCTGTTTAAGACCATATAAGGATTTACGAAGCCGACAAACCTTGTCATTCTCCCCCTGAGCAACAAACCCAAGTGGTTGCTCAAGATACACTTCTTCTTGAAGATCGCCATGAAGGAACGCATTCTTAATATTGAGCTGGTGTAACTGCCATTCTCGAGAAGCTGCCATTGAGATAAACAATCGAATCGACGTCATCTTGGCCACAGGTGAAAAAGTATCACAATAATCGATGCCATATGACTGAGCATAGCCCTTGGCCACGAGACGAGCTTTCAAACGAGCCACGGACCCATCCGAGTTAACTTTAACTGCAAATACCCACTTACACCCAATTACATTATTACCTGCAGGACTAGCCACTAGCTCCCAAGTGTCATTAGCATCTAAAGCAGTCATTTCTTCAATCATTGCCTGGCGCCAACCAGAATGAGACAAGACTTCATGAGTATTCTTAGGAATAGGTACAGAATCAAGAGATGTAAGGAGAGAGTATGTGGAAGGCAACAAATGAGAGTAAGAAACATAAGAAGAAATGGGATAAGTACATGAACGCTTACCTTTGCGAAGGGCAATAGGCAGGTCTAGGTCACTAGCCGCTGCTTTGCGGTTCGGATGATGAAACATTTTTTACGATGGAGGACATGAGTCGCATTTATTATTGTACCCGTCTGGAATAAACTTGAGTAATCGGAGGACAAGACGAAGGAGGCTCCGTTGGAGGCAAACTAGGAGTCGGGAAGGAAACAACTTCGTAGATGAACAAGTTATCATCTTCCAGACACGAAGTGGACAACACTGGAGTGAAAGGTACATTCTCAAAGAACTGAACATCTGATGACACAAGATATCGATTCGAGCTTGGACAATAACACTGATAACCCTTCTGAACACGAGAATAACCTAGGAAGATACATTTCACGATTTTGGGTCTAACTTTGTGCGATGAAGGTTTATATCACGAACAAAACAAGTGCAACCAAAAATCTTGGGTGCAATTGGGAACTGTTCCTTTGTAGGAAACAAGACATGAAACGGAGTTTTACCACTGAGTACGGAAGAAGGCATTCTATTGATAAAAAAACAAGTTGTAGATACCGCATCTACCCAAAAGTGTTTTGGAACATTCATTTGAAACGACAATGCCCTTGCAGTTTCAAGTAAATGTCGATTCTTCCGTTCTGCTACTCCATTTTGAGATGAAGTATTAGCACAAGACGACTGATGAAGGATTCTTTTGTCACGTAAGTAAGGTCCGAGGAGATTAGAGAAGTATTCTCCCCCATTATCAGTGCGTAAAATCTTAATAGAAGTTTTAAACTAATTTCGAATTTCAGCATTGAATGTACAAAAAATTGAAAACAACTCAGAACGATTTTTCATTAGATAAACCCACGTCAGACAGGAAAAATCATCCACAAAGGTTACAAAATACCGAAATCCTGTTTTAGATGTTACATGACTCGGACCCCAAACGTCGGAATGAACCAAATCAAAGAAAGCATCAGCTCTTTTATGAACCCTAGGACTCGAACTAAGACGATGAAATTTAGCAAATTGACAAGACTCACAATCTAAAGATGACAAAGTACTGAAAGCTAGATAAAGGTTCTTCAAAACTGACAAGGACGGATGACCTAACCGACAATGAATGTCAAACAAAGACTCAGTGCTCGAACATGCAACCTCATTCCCTGGTTGTTGATCGAGTATGTAGAGACCGTCAGACTCATATCCTCTACCAATAATCCTCTTCGTCATATGATCCTGAAACAAGCAGTAGCCAGGAAAGAAAGACACAAAGCAATTTAGATCATGGGTAAGTTTGCTAATTGAGATAAGATTAAATGCAAGATTTTGTAGACCTAATACTGAAGATAAAGACATTGTGGGCGTAACATTTATCGGACTAGACCCTTGAACCGAAGATGATGACCCATCTGCCAAGGTGACAGCTAGAAACTGGGCTGGGGATAATGGATTTACAAACAAATTACGGTTACCTGTCATATGTGATGTAGCCCCAAAGTCGATGCCCCATTTCAGAGAGGAGGTAAGGAGGCATCGATTTTTATTACCTGCCTCAGCAAATGTTGTAGTAGGAGGCATCGAGGAAGATGACTGTGACACTTGGAGGCTAGCAAACCCATCCGCGGAAGCATGAACTGAACGTTCAGGGGCATCGGATGACACAACATGGGCTGTTTGAAATTTTTTATTATAATACTGTAGATTCCTACAATCCCTTTTCATGTGCCCTGGTTTCTGACAATAATAGCATACCATAACACCTTTCGAATCTGGTCGTCTGCTATCTCCACCATGCTCTTGTCGCCGATCATAATTGATTTTAGGTGCGTAAGAACTCACACCTTTCCCAGAACGCGAATCTTGTCTCCCTACAAGTGCACTGTTAGGCTGTGATCCTAACAGGTCTTGAGGATGACCCTCAATACGAAGAAGCCTCATGTAAACCTCATCTAAACTAGGCACCTCAGTCCTAGAGAGAATTTGTGACCTTGCCATTTCAAACTTAGGACCTAAACCCTGTAGAAAACTAATAACACCCATCTTCTCTCTCTGACTCTGTTGAACTTTTATATCTGCCTCAAAAGGCATAAGAGCCGTGAGCTCGGCACTGTTCCTCTTGTGCTGCATATAGTACGCCGTTATTGATTGTCCCTTTCGATCAACATGAAGTAGGATGTGCAAACATCATATATTATTGTCACCTGCTCCTTTCCAGAATATAAGAACTCCATAAATTTCATCAATTCCTTGACGCTATTACAATGAGTCACCAGGGCGACCACATCATCTTCTATTGAGTTTTGAATATGATTATATAGTCGAGCATCATCTCTAAGCCATATTCTTTTCTCTGACTCATCCGCTGGTGCATCATCCTTAATATGACTCTCCATCTCCATGCTCAGAAGATGAAACCGAATTGTTTTATTCCAATCGCGATAATTGAGGTCATTCAACTTACGCTTCGTGATTTCCGACTAGTGAGAAATAACACTCGTGTGCTTAGAATCAGCCATATATTCTTCCAAGCGTAAAACACCAATCTAAAATCTGGAAATCAGAGAATCAACGTCGAATTAAACAAAACACAGCAGGAAATTACCAAAAAAAAATGCTCTAAACCTCAATCCCGAGACCAAATATCGCGGAAAACCAAAAACAAACCACACAGACACGAAGAGAGGCTTGTCGCGCTCAAAGCCTAGGAAAAATCTCGTCGGAAAACCCCTCCACGCGCTCTCACGCGCCTCCGTTTGCGGCGGCGATCTGGAACTTCCGGCGGCGCGTGTGAGGTCCCTGTTTGTCGTGCGGCGGCAATCTTCTAGATGCAGGTAGATCGGCTGGCGGGCTTTCGAATGACGGTGGCAGTGACAACCAACTCCAGCAAGGCGTGGCGGCGGCAACGGTTCTGACAGATTCCGGCGGTCCTGACGCAGTTTCTGAAGGCTATCTCGAACAGCAAGAGTACTATTCGAATACCCCGAGAAGCACACACCCAAACCCTAAAATTCAATATTTTAAAACCCTAAACATGGCTCTAATACCATGTTACACAATATTTTGGGACTCAGAGAAGTCGTGCTTTTTTATTGATATAACTATGTCCATATATATATACAAGGAGAATGATGCAAATCCTAACAACTCACTAAATATAGAATAATACTAAGAATGATGCAAATCCTAACAACTCACTAAATATAGAATAATACTAACAGTTACTTGATTATACTGTCTGTTTTACTAATATATTACTACACAAAATGAAACATTATATGGTTGACAACACCGTTAATGGTTTTATGGAATGAGTATATGTAAATAATACTGTATAAAAATGGAGTAAGAAAGATGAATTTGCTATTACTAAAATGCATAGAAATTATAATATTTGCTATTACTAAAATGCATAGAAATTATAATATGTGATATTGAATGGGATTGAGGAAATGCAAGAAAATATACCATAGTGTATCATTTGAGCCATATGAGAATAGGAAATTGGTAGACATACAGTAAAGGAAGATGAAACACACAAGTCTGAAGAAAAACATGAATATACTGTGGATGAAAATTGCACAAAATAGGTCGTCGAAATTCTAAATGGAAATCACGAACAGTGTTATGACTCTTTTGAGCTTGCCAGAATGTATGGAGGAGAAATGAATCGTTTGGAGGTCGGCGATTTGGAGAAGAAACGTAAATAATAGGATGATTTAGAAATGGAATCCAAATAATGAGGTGAGAGATTTTGCAATATGAAATTGATTAAACAAAAGGCTATTTTAAATTGTGAGATTTTGTTAAATATGAAAAGTTTGACTATGGAATAATTGAGAGGAGGGCAAAATGATACTAATAAAAAATGGAAATTCAGATTTTAATGAATAAAATTAAAAATGCAAAATAAAAGTTGGTTACCTAATTTTGTAAATATTTTTTAAAAATGATATATGAAATACAATTACCTTTAGAAAGATTATTCGGGACCAAAATAGAATTTACTTGATAATTCATGGATCAAAATGGTATTTTACTTTTTTTTTTTTTTTTTGATGTTATAGAAAAAAATGTTTTAAAAAATAAAAATGTTATAGAAAAAAAATGTTTTATTTTGAAATACGGAGATTATATTGAACTTAAACGAAATCTGGGACTGAAAAAAAAAGGACAAAAGAAGACCTATATACGCGCCGCCCACGGCTGTGCGGCGAAAAATAGGAAGAACATTAGAAGAGATGGTAAAGGAAGCTGGTTAGCGTCGGAGATATATTGGTTGATCTGCCACAGCTCTCCCGCCGGTAAATTATTTCCGATCAGCAACGAAGTTACGACTGAATTAGCAGCGATTTAAGAAGATGAAAGAGGAGCCGGAGAAAAAGGAAGAACAAATCAAACAAAATCCTAAAAAACACAAGAAAGAGGCCTTTCCCTACGGAAATTACCGAGGTTACTATGGTTATCGGGTAAGTTGTTGCTACCCTTTTGGGTTTTGCGCCAATTGACATTTGAATTCATTTTTGTTAGTAGTGTAAAACCTAATTTGTTTTGTTGTTTTGTGCTGCAGTTAGGTCAAATTTTGGTAGAAGATCCTCGGTTAAAGGTTTTGAAGAAAGAATGGTTTGAAGGCAAGGATTGTCTGGATATTGGTTGCAACAGTGGGATGGTTACCATTCAAATAGGTATCAATATTATTTTCATTTAAACAAATGCTTTAGGGAGATATGGGTAGTTCAGTCTGAGGAGAAGTTTTTGTATGCCTTTCTTTTATGAATTTTTTACTCATTTTATCTAAGGGTAAGGAAGGAAGGGTTCAGTTTGAAGAGAAGTTTTCATGCATATTGCAGCTAGAACAGTAAAATTCTACCTCCTACTTGTTTTCATTTTAGCCATGGAGAACTTTAGACTGCTTTTTGTGTGCATCTCAGTAGAAGTGAGCTCTGTTTTGAGTCCCCAAGAGTGGCGCAGTCTTTGAAGACTTGGGCTTTGAGGGTATGCTCTCCTTAAAGTCTAGGGTTCGAGACTAACCTGTGACATTAATCCTTCAGTGTCTGGCCCATTTTTTTTAAAAAAAGTGAGCTCTGTTATGTGTGTTGCAGCTTTTTTTTTATTATTCATTGAAGAATATAGAATTGGTTACCTAGAACTGCAGTTCATTACTTATGTGAATTATTTTTTTTACAGCTATAAAGTTCAATTGCCGGAGAATACTTGGCCTTGATATTGATCCTGGTAAGATTTATACTTCTAGCTTGGTAACTCCCACGCAGATCCACTTTATATTTTCTCAGTGTATGTGGAGGTGGTTCTTTTTTCTTTTTCTTTTTTTTATAGGAAATTAAAACATATCATTGATAGAATGAATATTACAGCCTATCGAAAAACAGGAAAGAAAGCACAAAAGAGTCCAAATTTTCTAAATATCAACGCAAAGGATTTTTATAAGTAAATCTAAGGATGTTGTTATCCAAAATCTAAGGATGTATATGGAGTCAAGAATAGAGCTTGATCCCAGTCTTTGAGAAGATGCCTTGTAAGTCTTTATCAATATCTATTTTAGGTAGTGTTTTAAAAAGTTCAAGGCGGACTAAGGTGTAACAACCTACTGAGGTTTAGGTGCAAGGAGCAAAAAGAAGTGGTGGCTTTTTTGTGAGGTTTGAGAACATTTAGATTTAGTTAGAGTGGAAATATTAAAAATATTTACTCTTAAAATTATCAATAAGAATTAGACTCGTTGAATTGGAATGTGCATTATCCATATAGGGGATCTTTCAATGGAGAAGATCCGCAGACCTAAGACGAAGAGAAAGGTCTATCTATTTTATTTAGTTATTTAGTTAAACCAATGATTCGTTATGCTAACTAATAGCAACAACCATTTCATCCAGCATGCGTATTTTTTATTTTCCAATGGATTTACATCTTTCATTAATCAAAGTTTTTTGATGAATGTTATTTTTTAGTTAATAAAGATCAAGAAAACCCTTTTTAGTTAGTAAAACTTATTTTTTTAATAGTTAATTATACGAAAGTGCACGCTTTTTACTCAATCTCGGACTCTCGCATATTCAAGGCAAGGTGCTAGACCTAAATGGGCCTTTTAAAACAATGATTTTACTTTTTAGGCACTCACGAATTAATCATGTGAAACATAGCCTGAGATGGTTGGATGCTGATTTATTGTTAGACTTATTAGGGAGCATTGATTGGAAAGGAATGGAAGGATTTTATAAAAAACAAAAAGTAGAAATTGGAAGAAGTCTATTGATAAGGCTATGAATGACTAATTAGAAGAATAGAAGTACACTATCTCATGAAATTTAGATCTCAATAGTCTTTGTATGTTTAAGTTCCTGATTTAAGTTATGTATTTATCGTGTTATCTCATTGTAAAAGAATGGCTCAAAACTTGGCCCAAAACCTTGTAACACTTTCATCTGATCAATGAAAATGTTTTCATTTCCTATAAAAAAAAAAGTCGTAGTAGTATGCTCTATCCCGATCTTCTATGGGCTACAATTATGAACTGTACCACCCTTGTATCTTTTAATTTGATCTTACTGGAAGCCTCTTAGTTACTATGTCATCATTATGGGCGGGACCTCCGTTCCCCTTCATATTGATAGAAATAGAATCAAAGCTGATGACCTGTAATTGTTTTATTCATTGAACAAGGAAACTTCTTGAGTCCTAACTCAGAAGATTATTCTCATTGTTGCACACAGTGCATGCTAGCTATAAACTCTCTAGTTGCCTGGCCAAGTTTGGGCTTTAGATCACATTGTTTTGTTTGGAGCTTTCATTGTTCTTTGAGTTTCATAGATCATAGTGACTTCATCAATATGAAATCTATCTTTCACTTAGTTATTTTAGTGTAAAACAGATCTTAAAAGTGAAAGCTTGTTTGTAAATCAAGGTGCTTAAGCCAGAGTTTATATCCCAATCTTTCTATATAAATAGTTCTTTATTTCTAACCTGAATTTTCTCTGTATGCAAGATCGAGTTGACGATGCTTACTGGAATCTTAGAAAGGCTGTGAGATTGGGCGTTCCACCTGATAATGGTTTAGAGCAAGCTGCTTCTGCAGCTTTGAAGATAGACAAAGATCTTCCAAGCATTGTCTCTTTTGAAAGCCAAAATTTTATATTCTATCACCATCCATCTGGGAAGCATTATGATACCATTCTTTGGCAAGTTAATCTTTTTTTATCTTTTGTGATTCACTTTAATGCTATTTGTTTCTTGACCCTTGATGCATTCCCCTTCTGACGTTACTAAGTATGCATGTATTTTGTACTGCAGTTTGAGTGTAACAAAGTGGATCCATCTAAACTGGGGAGATGATGGATTAATCAAATTGTTTTCCAAGATTTGGAAACTGCTTCGCCCGGTACTTACTGAAGTTTGATCGTTTGTATGCTCGTGTTTACTTTTATATTTGATTAAGAACCTTCTCAACGTTGCATTCATTCTGAAAATGTAGGGTGGTATTTTCGTTTTAGAGCCTCAACCTTGGAAGTCTTATGAAACCAACTATAGTGTTTCCGAGGTAAAAGATTCTGTGCATTGTCGAGATTGTTAATCACCAATCACTTTTAGTCCAATTTTGAGTTCTCTTCTTGCTTCTTCTATCATATTCCCTTATATTTCAGCTGATCTTTTGACTGCAGACAACTAAAACGAACTTCAGGACAATAAAGATCCTTCCGGTCAAGTTCCAAGAGATACTCCTAGACAAGGTATTTTTATGATTTATTTCGCTTAGCGTTACACTGCTGCATCACTTCACTAATTATTTGGACAAAATGCCACTCCAGATTGGGTTCCGAACAGTCGAAGACCTAACCCCTGGCTTGTTGAACTACAGAGAAGGATTCAACAGACCAATATTTGTTTTCCAGAAGTGATATAATCTTGACATCGGAACCAAATTGTATATTATAGCAGTAGCTGGTCTTTTTTATTTTATTCACAATATATGGGAGAGGGGAGATTCGAATCTATACATGATGCTACTAGAGCTATGATCCTTTTGGCTGGTCTTTAGAAGTAGTTGATTACAAAAAGCCTTTTTTTTTTGTTTAAAGTATCAAATATTATACATCCCAGACATTGTAAAAAGTGGATGTTTTTGAAGGGTGCAGTCTGCAGTCTGCAGTGGGGTCACTTTGCTTATGCATAGTTTGGAAGGCGTGTAAGCTTTTGTTTTTATTTATTTATTTATTATGTTGCCAAGGGAACTTGTAGAAAACTAAATTAATTCTAGTTTTTTACTTACATAATCATCCTTGTATTCTTGTCCATGTACTGTTCTTTTTATCATTTTCAACCATATCTATGTTTAAACCTCTCTATGTCCTTGAAAAGAAAAGATGGGTCAGATCTATTTAGAATAGGTGACAGTTGATGACGTGGATGCTTAATAGCTCTGCCGTTTGTTTGACATAGGATTTAGTTTTAGAATTTAATAACTTTTTATCAAAAACTTATGCTTAATTGTTTGACATATTTAGGTAGGATTTAGTTTTAGGATTTATTAACTTTTCATAAAAAAAAACTTATATTTACGTGAGTTTTTATTAATTCCTTCTCATTTTTTCTTTTAAAAATTATTCTCGTTTTTAACCATTCATTTTTAATTATTCATTTATAACTACTTAATCATTTCTAAATATTCATTTTTTAATCATTTATTTCAAATTAATTAAAATATTTCATTTTTAATCATTTCTTTTTTAACTATATCCAAATTGGTTTTTGACTACAATTTTCACTTTTTAACTATTTAACACAACTTCTCAATATAACTTTTTAAGTTAAATCCTACCTAAATATGTCAAACAAATAACCCTTAGAAGAAAGTTGTTTTAATCTTTTTTTAGAATGTTACCCTAAATTTAAAGTTAGTTTTGATTGGCAATTCTTTGTTTGATCAGAAGTCATCTCTGCCTCTAATTATATTTGAACTAAAAAAATTTGGTATTAAACATTTTAATCTCCTCACATTGTTGTTGGTTCTTAGCTAGAATTTGAAAGTGGAATATTTTTGTGTTAAAAAATATAAATATTGACAAAAAATTTGTTGGCAAAATTTATCCGAACTTTTTTTCTTAGATCATAAATATAAATAATCTTACCAAACATATTTTTCTTAGATCATAAATCATTTTATTGATATATGAAATTAAAAAAGAAAAAGTGAGAACTCAAAGGAAAGATTACAAAAGACCATTTCTACTAGAGATGAAGGTACTAAAGTCTAAAACTAAAAAAACATGGAATTTTTCAAGTAAAAGTTGCATATATGAAAAAGAAGAGTTTCTTTTTTCTTTTTCTTTTTTTAACTATGAAAAAGGTAGTTACATTAAATAAATCTTGTTAGCAAACATTTTTTGTTACATTTAAAACCTTTTATATATATATATATTAAAGATTTTGTTGGTCACAAGTCACACATTTTTTTAGTATAAATTGGGGGAGGAGACCAACAACCTACGACATCAAATAATATAACCAACATGTCAATGATCGATTAGATGGTTACCGTAACACGTAATTCAACTAATTGGTAAATAATTGACACATAGATGATTAATTATTTCTTTAAAATATTGACTAACTAAAAAATAATAAAAGATTTTTTTTTACTATAGCTTCACGTTTTGAGAATAAAAATAGACATATGTATCCTCAGAATTCACACAAAATGTTGATCTCATTCAAAAAAAAAAAAATCAAACAAATGATTCTCCTCCCCTTTTCAAAAAAAAAAAAAAAACAGAATTCGAATTTTGCGAAGTAATTGTGATTTCCCAGGCAACGCATGATCGGAGAAAATGGTTGCCATCGGTCTAGTCTAAGCGACGCCTCAATATCGGTCGCCGTTTGGGAATGCCCCTTGGCGGGTACGCTCTAATTGCTTTGCATTAGCTAGTTCTACTTTGTGAATTAGAGGACTTAGATTTTGAGGTTAATTCGTAAATGATTTGCGCATCATTCTTTTCTTCGGGTTTTTCCTGCGATTTAAGTCTCTAATCAACTGAGCTAGGGTGGACTTGGTTGTGAGATTTGGATTCTGTGTGGGAGACAAATATGTAGATGTACTATAATTTCTTACATGGGTTGGCTAATAGTTAAAGAGGGCCTTCGAGATCCAAGGAGTTACAAATTCAATTCATACGGGTCATCTATTTAATAAATCATTTAGTACGGCTTTTATTGTCATCTAAATATTAAAGGATCGGGCAGTATGCCCCTAAGAATAGTGAAGATGTACCTAAACACTCGCGTATATTAACAAAAAAGAGTCCACCCTATAGATGACTTGAGTATTTCATTGAAATTATGCCTATAGATGAGAGTTCGATGGAAAGTGATGTAGTTGAATGCTTTTGAGGATGAATCCGATTCTATCCTGACTGTTGTGTTTTTTTTTTTTGAAAACTGGGAAATCGGAGCTCCACTCCCCTATACCCGAGGCACCACTGGTCCGTCCCTAAACTGTGGCACCAGGATACTTCGAAGGGTATTCTAGTTTAAGTGCTTTCCAGCGATCTCGAACCAAGGATCTCTCAAGAAAGCATGCTTTGAAGTAGGGGTGATTTCGGTTCGGGTTTTGTCAGTTTTGTACCAAACCGACAACCGAACCAATATCTTCGGTTTTCAAAAAATGGATCCGATCCAATGTCCAATTTTTTTTAATATATCAAACACAATATTTCTCATATAAAAACAACATTCTCATAAACAACTATTTTTTTAAAGGTTAAAAGTATTTTTAACTTATTTAAAATTATTTAAGGATATTTTTTACTTAAAATAGGAACGAATTAAAGAAATATTAATGGAAAGAAGATGGCTTTATATGAATTATTGACAATATATATATTTCGGTTTGGATCGGTTTTTTAAAACGAAAACCGGAACTGATCCAACATTTTTTATTTTTTCAAATTACAAACCGATATGTCCAATTTTGAGCTAAAAAACCAATCCGATCCATTGGATTGGTTCGGTTTTTCGGTTTTTTGGTTTTATGTTGCACCCCTACTTTGAAGTCCTTAGCCTCAACCGTTGGGCTGTCCCTTGGGGACGACTGCTGTGTTTATTAGGAGCAGAAATGGATCTTAGTTAATGATACTGATAGGGTTAGACGTTTTCAGGAGCACAGATGGGTGCAAATTGACCATTGGTTGTTTTGAATTGTTTCACAAGCTACTCTTCAAGATAGCTTTTGACAAATTCTAAATCATAGTCCATAGATAGTTCACTTTGTAGTTATTTCTCTTCCTAACATACTAGGAGCATAATTTCTTTCTTAAACTTGATTTGCTTTGATCTCAGTTTCGAATACCCTTCAGCTAGCTTAAAAAGAAGCATTTGTTTCTTTCTCCAAGGGTCCTTTTTCAACAACAAATCTTTCTGACAAGTACAATGTGAACCCCTTTCTATTTCTAACTATAGGAAAATGTGAATTATCAAATAGTGCTTTTCCTATATTGACTTATTTGCATGACTTTTTTACTTCATCCTAAGGCCAAATACATTTTTGCAGTTGTACTTTGTTGCGTTCCTCTGATAAAGACTTACATAGATAAAATAAAGCAAATGGGAAGAAAGTTTTATATGAAACATTATAAATCATTTGTAACCATACGAAACGGGTATATATATTGGAATTTCTATTAAGGAATTGTGTATCAATTTGTAGAATAGAATATATGGTAGAATATTTCTCTTAATTGCATTCCTTATGGATTCTATTCCATTTTGATTGTATTCCATATTTGTAATATTTCCATATATGTAAGAGGTCTTTCTCCTATATAAGAAGACCTAGAATGCACATATTGAATATAGCAATATACATTATTTGCTCTCAAAACTTAGATGGTATCAGAGCCAACATCTCTAATTTATTCTTAAATCCTAGCCGCCACCCCTCATTGCAACCGGAACCCTTGCCACTACAGTTAAACGGTGCAACCTACTTCCGGTCTTTGCTTGTACGTGGGTGCAATCTACTAGAATTTGTGTGGAGTTCTCACCATTCTTTGAGCTGGAATTTTTTTTTTCGAACCAACTTGAGTTGGATCGTTGAAACTACAGATCGTGGATAATTCATTTTTTGGTTGTGGTTTCTGTAACGACCCAGGTTTTCATCCCGGTCTTCCAGGTATGTCCTAAGGGTATTTTGGTAATTTGGTTGGGTCGTTTCTGTCTTTTTCAGCTGTTAATATTCTTGGTTGGTCAAATGTAGGGTTTGGTTGCTTTCTGGATGAGTTTGGGTATGGAGAGATGCAAAAATAAAATTCAAGATTAATAGTGCATCTGTTGGGATTCGAGCCCAGGTGGCTAGGGAGTCAGTGGTGTGGTCTTGCCAGTTGGGCCACCGGTTGTTTTTGTTGCTCATTCCGCGGTATACCTTGGTTTGCCTTGGTTTTTGGGATTTAGGGAGTTTGATTAAAAGAGAAAAGAAAATAGGTTTTGCATCATTTGCTTCCCAAATCCCCATTGCCGCCCACCATCTTCCCTCAAGCCTCTTGCCGTGCATTCTTCTCCCGAGAGCTCCATCGTTCGTCGTCCCGGGTAAGCGTCCTCGATCTCTCTTTCTCTCTTCCGTTTTGATGTCGTTCTTGCTGGCCAAGAGAAGAGAATTGAGTTTTGTGTTTGATGCAGCCAGCCGAGCAGACCAGCAGCGTCGATCGCCCAAAGACGTCGCGCCCTGGCCGATCGCGACCAGCCTTTCGCTGCGCGCCCAGCGGACCGGATCGCATCACGCAAAGAAGATCGTCGCCCGACTGCGGCGCCCATCGCCCAACACCGTGTCGCAGCAGCCTCATCGCGTCGCGCCTCCTACCCGTCGCTTGATCCCGTCCGCGCGCAGCAGCAGTCTGTTTGCCCGCGCGCCCAGCCGTCGCATCTGCACGCCGGCGCCATCGCCCGTTCGCGCCCAGCCCAACGCCCTGTCGCATCTGCACTCCGCTAAGTAGCGCCAAGCAGCGCCGTGGTAACGTCCGTCGGCCTTGCTGGGCAGCCCGCCGCGCCAAGACGCCAAGGCAGCGCCCAGCGCCCGTCGCGGCGTCCGTCGGCTCGTCGCGCACCCTTGGCGTGCCAAAGACGCCAAAGAAGCGCTTAGCGCCCGTGCAGCCTGTCCGTCCGCGCGCCAGCCCCGTGCCTTGTGATTTGCTCCCGAATCGAGCCCTGTTTGTATTATTATTTAAGGCCTATAGGTTGTGATAATTGTTGTTGTTTGTTAGGTTCGCGATAGCTAGCTCGGGTTCGATTGCAGCATAGGATCTTTGTGTGTTGTTGCTTTCCGACCAAGGTAAAGATTTCTTACCGGAGTTGTGTGGGCCCTGCGATAGATTCTATGATTGTTGTTTGTATTCTTGTTTATGTTTATAAGCATGTTAGTGGATAGGTACTCTGTTATGAATTCCGACTAGCATGATTCTCGTGTTGTTCTCATGTTAGTTCCATTGTAACGACCCGACCCGAAAGGGGTTCTAAAATAGGTCGTTACCTCAATGCATGCATACAAATCTACAGAAAATTTGCAAAGTGGTGTTCGGATTCTAAGTAAAAACTAAAACATAAAACATCCATTTAAAAATCAACATCATTTCCTGAAACCTGTCCCTGTTTCCAAGCACCTGTTCCAAGACAAATACATTTACAAAACTTACTCTGATGAGAGATTTATTTAAAACATACAAGCTTTACAATAGTGCTAGAATCCGGAAATACATTCAGAAAACACCCTAGGGCTCCGTGCCCAACTACATGCATTCAGAGGACATTTAAATCATAACATAAACATAAGACTCAGAGTTGAACAACGGGTTTCCATGATCACAGCTCCTTCTCCAGCCATCCTGTCTCGCACCATGGTTACCTGTGGAAAAACCACAAAAATAAGGGTGAGTAACGAATTACTCAAGAAGAATCCCCAACCGGGTACAATACGATATAATCGGTCATCTAGTACCAAAGCATGCAAGCAAATGACTACCAACACGGATCATAGCTCAACGAGCTCATAAGAAAGATCTGGAATCATCGGAAGTCTCCTACTTAGGCCTAAGGATTGGATACACTGACCAATCCTGGGACATCACCGAGGTATCTATCACTCGGGGGGAATACACTGATCCCAAGAATGTCCTCAAGGGCCTCCTTGCCCTTGCACTAATCTGGACTTACGGGAGAGTACCAAGTCCGGCTCTAACGGAAGGAATGGTGTACTCACGACATTAGCCCGGGAGCTCTCGAACAGCAACTAACGCGTGTGCGCAAGACATCGCATCTTCTTTGAAACCAGCGTAAAATGCGGGGCCTAAGGGCAAACACGCGGGCAGTGCACGCATGCCTAAGACTCGGAGGCGGTGTCGCGATCACGATGAGCGCGAGGCCCTGGCGCTCATCATGCGGCATGATCCACCGACACGAAGCTAAGAATCGGCGAGGCGAGCTTACACCGATGGCGGGGTTCCGCTCTAGCGAGCTACAAACTAGGCTTATGCGAAGTGGGTAGCTAATTCCCACAACCCGCGGGTCGGGGAAGCAAGATACGTTATCTGCGCACACTTTACTCCCGATCGGTGGGGACAAAGTACGTTATGTCCGCTCAGCCTCTGGATGATGACAAACCCTACAACTCTATCTAAGAGTACAGAGTAAAATCAATGATTCCTGGCTAGCAAACAATGACCGACATCGAACACATTACCTAGCATGATACTACGAGCTTAGCGGGAATCATAAGCATCTTTGTGAACAAACCTAGCATGGCACTAACATGTAAAATCAGCAAACATGCTAGCAAGAAATCAATCAAACTGATCTATCTCTAACATGCTCATAACAGTCAGCAAACATACAAGGCATATCATGAAAAATATCGCAGGGCCCACACAACTCCGGTAAGAAATCCTTACCTAGTCGGAAGGCAACAACACACAATAAAATTAAGTTGCGATCGAACCCGAGCAACCTATATCGAGCCAAACAAACACATCAATAATCATAAAAATAGGCCTAAATACAATAAAATAAACAGGGCTCGGCTCGGGAGCAACTCACGAGGCGCGGCTGACACACGAACAAGCCATTTTGCACGAGCTAAGCGGTGAAGAAGTGGGTCGGGCGGGCGCTACTGGGGCGCATGAGGCTCGTTAGGCGTGGCGCGGCTTTCGCACGAGAGGACGGCGCTGACGGCGCGAAGCGACACGACGCGACGGCTCGGCACTGGGCGACACGGCGCGGATGAGACCTGGCGACACTGTGCGAGGCTAGGGCGAGCTAGGCGACGCGGGGCTCAAGCGGCGCGTGGGGTGGGCGGCGACAGAACGCGGCGACGCTTCGGTGGGGGCTTAGGTGACTGGGCGACGCGACTGGCAGGCGGCGAGCGTGCGGTGGGTGGGTCGAGCTGGGGTGGGCTGGGTTGTGAGAGGATGGGCGACCAAGGGGCTCGGGCTAGGTGGGGGCTCGAGGAGAGAGAGAGAGAGAGAGAGAGAGAGAGAGAGAGAGAGAGAGAGAGAGAGAGAAAGAGAGAAAATGGATTTTGGAAAAAAAAAAAAGAAAATGGGAAATAAAAGGTAAATGGGAAAAAAAGGGGAAAATGGGATTTTTATCTCATTTTCCATCCTTATCCATTTTAAAACCTAAAAAATCCTTAAAATCCCATTTCCCGGCTTCCTCCTTCGAAACCCGACAGAAGCAATCTTTTCCAACAAATAACACTCACTTAAATCCAACTCTCAAACCAACAATAAGGGCCCGGGCTCGAATCCCAAAGGAAGCACACAACCAACCATCACTTTGCCAAAGCCCAAACCACAACCGAGCATCCAACCGACTAGCCCAAACACCTCGGGACTCGCAGCCACCAACAAACAAGCCTCGAAAAAGGCAGGAGCTACCTCGAAGCCCTGAAAACCACAAATCCTGCCCGGGGAGCCAAAAGACCAAAAATACCCCCAAGGGTCCAAACCGCTCTAATGACTCAACCACACAACTGAATCTTGACCCGAAGGCATCTCGAAAACTGGAATAGGAAACTGGGCTGTTACATCCATGCTAGGTTGTTCTGTTCTGGCATGCTCGTTATCTGTTCTTGCCTCGTAGTATCATGCTAGGTTCATTGTTTCTGCTGAACACGTATTGGATTGTTAGCTGTTATATCTGTTTATAGTTTAGAATTCTGATAGGTAGCATCATCCGGGCGAGGATGCATAACGTAACTTGCATCCGCAAGCGGCGGGGCGTGCGAGGCAATACTCGTCCACGATCCGTCGTTAGGGTTTAGCTAACCCTAACGGCGGCCCAAATGCAATCTTGGGTGAGGGTGGCGGATCGTTAAATGCCCCAATGGTGCGGGAATGACGAAGCATTGCCTTGTCCCGTGAGTCGACCACGACCCTCGTGTGTGCAAGAGAGCCCTTGATTGCCACCTGATAGGGCAAGGACTGGTTCCTAGTGTAAGCCTACCACGGCAGGTTTCTTAGCCTCAGGTGCGGTGGTACAGGTTGACATAGTCATAGTGTCCTGGTCTCACACCACTATGTTCAGTGACACCGATCCAGAGATTTGTTAGACATGTGTACTGGACCAGGGAAGCATGCCCTAGACCCAACACCTCCCTGGTTTGCAGCAGCATGCGGTGCGCGCACACGCTCATTACAGCGCCGACTGGAGAGCTCCTCGGGATCTTGAGTTAAGTGCACCTTTCGTATCGACAGTAGTAGGAAAGTTGAGGCCGAGATTAGTTTCTCGTATAGTATCAAAACGCGTTGTAGTTTTCCAGAGTAAGATCATAAGATGGCATCCGTGGTATATGTATGGATTAAAGTGATGTGCTCTCTTCTGTGTTTATATTCATAGCTTGCATACATTCTGCTAGATGACCAGTTATATTGTATTGTACCCCGGTTGGGGATTCTTACTGAGTGATTCGTTACTCACCCTTATTTTGTGGTTTTCCACAGGTAACCAGGGCGCGAGACAGGATGGCTGAAGAAGGAGCTGCTGATCATGGAAACCAGCTGTTTTGAAAACTCTGAGTTTATGTTTTTATGTTTTTATTGTCCTCTGAATGCATGTAGTGGGCAGGGAGCCCTTAGGATGTTTTCTGATCATTTTTCTGGATTCTGGCACTATTGTAAACTGTTTGGGTTTTCTTGAATGATTTGACTAAATCTCTTATCAAAGTAAGTTTTAAATTGTATTTAGCTTGGAACAGGTGCTTGGAAACAGGGATAGGTTCCAGGACATTTTATGTTCGTTTTTTAATGGATGTTTACCTATTTTTAGTTTTATTCAGAATCTGGAAAGTGATCTTGCATATTATTTGTTAAGTTTTTAAGCATGCATTGAGGTAAAGGCCTAGTTTAGGACCTCTTTCGGGTTGGGTCTTTACAGTTTCCATTTCCTGAGGTTTGCTCATTTTATGTATGTTTCCTTCCCTTTCCTGAGGAGAATTTATTTTTCTTTTTCCTGTGGAAATTTTCTCCAATAACTAAAACCAGCTTTGGGTATAATTTCTTTAAAATAGTGGGCTTCATCCTTCAGTGGGTTAATTTTAATTCAGAATTTCTTGGACTCTTGTAATTGTGGTTGAAGATTGATTTCTATTATGTTTAGGTTCAATCACCTTTGGCTTATAGAAATTAGAAGTTTCTTAAGCTCATTAGATGAGGAGAAAGATTATGGATATCAATCATCTCTCTTAAACTCAATAATTCTTCTCCATGGATTATAGATTCTGGAGCTTCCGATCATATGACAAGTATCTTTCATCTATTTCATTCATACACTCCTTTATATTATAATGAGAAAATTCGAATTGCAGATGGAAGTATTTCTTCCATTGCAGGTAAATGAACTATCAAATTGACTGAAAAAATATCATTACAGTCTGTCCTCCATGTTTCGAAATTGGCCTGCAATCTTTTATCTGTCAGTAAGCTTTCTAGAGATTCTAATTGTCGAGGCATATTCTTTGAGTCTCACTGTATTTTCCAAGATCTAGAATCAGAGAGGATGATTGGAAGTGCTAGAATGTTTGATGGTCTCTACTACTTTGATGAAGGTTCTTTTAACAATAAAATAACTCAATGTCTTAGTAGCACTAGTTCTCTCCCTGGTAAAGAACAAATCATGTTGTGGAATCGTAGGTTAGGACATCCTAATTTTTCCTATCTCAAGCATGCATTTTCAAATTTATTTAAAGGAATCAATTGCTTCTCATTTGATTGCGAAAGTTGCATATTAGCAAAAAACCATCGTTCCACATATTTGCCAAAACCTTACAAAGTTTCTAAACCTTTTTATCTAATACATAGTGATGTTTGGGGTGCTTCTAAAATTAGAACTCATAGTGGAAAACGATGGTTTTTTACTTTCATTGACGACCATACTCGTCTTTCTTGGGTTTATTTAATGGAAAAAAATATGTGGTCAAAGATATTTTTAAAATCTTTTATACTATGATTGAAACTCAATTTCAAACCAAAATTTGCATTTTACATTCTGATAATGGAACAGAGTATTTTAATGAATTCTTGGGTAATTTTATAAAAGAAAAAGGTATTATTCATTAGTCCACATGTCGAGATACTCCGCAACAGAATGGGATTGCTGAAAGAAAAAAATAGGCATTTATTTCAAGTTGCTCGTGCTATAATGTTCTCCATGCATGTTCCAAAATATTTATGGGGTGAAGCAATTCTTACGGCTACTTATCTCATAAATAGAATGCCTAGTAAGATCTTGAATTTTAAAACTCTCATTGATATACTCACAACATCTCGCATATACTCTGATTTACCTCTCAAAGTTTTTGGGTGTACTACTTATGTTCACATTCCTAGTCATTTTCGCCCAAAATTTGATCATAGAGCTGTTAAATGTATTTTCTTGGGTTATTCTTCTAACAAAAAAGGTTACAAATGTTTTGATCCTAAAAAAAAAAAAAATATATTTGTTAGCATGGATGTGTCTTTTCTTAAAAGTCAACCTTATTTTACCGAGAGCTCTCTTTAGGGGGAGCAACCAATATTAGAAGAGAATTTTTGGGATATTTCAAATCCACTCCCTAGTCTTGTGTGTCCTATTGTTACTAGTCCTTCGATGCAAAGTGTTGAAACTTCTCAGTCATGGGAGAAATACTACAAAATGATCCTATTGATTTAGTTCCTGAGTTACAGTTTTATACTCCAAGAAAATTCAATCAGAAGAACCAAGAACATATAGTTGATCCTGCACAACTACAATCTGAGACTCTGATGAATGAAATTGAAATACTTGGTAATCCTTCTAGTCCTCCTATTTTGTCAATTGATTATCCTTCTACTTCTTCAACTATTCAAAATACTTTGTCTATTATATCCGATCTTGACGTTCCCATATCCATTATGAAAGGTATTATAAGTAGTACAAAGTATCCTATTGCAAACTACATGTCATATCAAAACTTGTCAAATAATCATAGAGCTTTCACATCTAGGATCAATGATTTATTTGTTCCAAGGAATATACATAAGGCATTAGAAGATAAAAATTGGAAAGTAGCAGTTATGGAAGAGATGAATGCTTTAAAACAAAATGGGACTTGGGAAATTGTGAAATTGCCCAGAGATAAGAAGCCAGTGGGTTGTAAATGGGTGTTCACTATTAAATGTAATGCAGATGGAAGTGTTGAGAGATATAAGGCTAGACTGGTAGCTAAAGGTTTTACCCAGACATATGGGATTGACTACCAGGAAACGTTTGCTCTTGTTGCTAAAATTAACTCTATCAGAGTTTTTCTATCACTTGCAGCCAATTTAGATTGGCCACTTTACCAACTTGACGTGAAAAATGCTTTTCTAAATGGCAATCTTGAGGAGGAGGTTTATATGAATTTGCCACCAGGTTTTGAGAAAGAACTAGGGTATAGTAGAATTTGAAAATTGAAGAAATCTCTATATGGTCTTAAAAAGTCTCTGAGAGCTTGGTTTGAGCGGTTTGGAAAAGTTGTGTCTAGCTATGAATTTATTCAGAGTCAAGCGGATCATACTATATTTTATAAACATTTTGAGAATAATAAAATCTCAATCTTGATTGTCTATGTAGATGATATTATACTCACAGGTGATGATGAAATTAGTCTAGCTGATCTGAAAAAAAATGTTGTGAGTGAGTTTCAAATCAAAGACCTAGGGCAGTTGAAATACTTTTTGGGAATGGAGTTTGCAAGATCGAAGAAGGGCATATTTGTTAATCAGAGAAAATATGTTTTTGACTTACTTGAAGAAACAGGATTACTTGGATGCAAGGTTGCTGAAACTCCTAGTGAACAAAATTTAAAGTTGCAAGTAGCAAAGACAGAAGAAATAAAAGATAGAGAACGATACCAGAGACTTGTTGGAAGATTAATTTATCTGTCTCATACACGTTCTGATATTTCATATGCCGTAAGTATGGTAAGTCAATATATGCATGCACCTGGACCAACTCATTTTGAAGCTGCTTATAGAATTTTGAGGTACCTAAAAGGGACCCCTGGAAAAGGCATCTTATTTAAAAAGCAAAATCAACAGAATAACTTTCAAGTAGAGGTTTATACTGATGCAGATTGGGCAGGAAGTACACTAGATAGAAGATCCACATCTGGTTATTGCGCCTTTATTGGAGGAAACCTTGTTACTTGGAGAAGTAAAAAACAAAATGTGGTAGCCAGGAGTAGTGCTGAAGCAGAGTTTAGAGCGTTAGCTCATGGAATTTGTGAACGTATATGGCTAAAGCGAATACTCGAAGAATTGAAGATTTCTTTGAAGACACCTATACGTGTTTATTGTGACAATAAAGCTGCAATCTCTATTTCTCATTGTCCAGTTCTACATGATAGAACAAAACATATCGAGATTGATAAGCATTTTATCAAGGAAAAGATTGATGCTGGCACAATATGCATTCCTTATCTTCCTACGTCAGAGCAAACTGCTGATATATTAACTAAATGACTTTCAAAGAGGCAATTAGATGGATTGATTGACAAGCTGGCGATGGAAGATATCTTTAAACTAGCTTGAGGGGGAGTGTTGGAATTTCTATTAAGGAATTATGTATCAATTGTAGAATAGAATATTTGGTAGAATATTTCTCTTAATTGCATTCCTTATGGATTCTATTCCATTTTGATTGTATTCCATATTTGTAATATTTCCATATATGTAAGAGGTCTTTCTCCTATATAAGAAGACCTAGAATGCACATATTGACTATAGCAATATACATTATTTGCTCTCAAAACTTAGATTAGTTTTGAGATGGATGTCCACACTATTTCACATGGTATCAGAGCCTATTAAACCCAAACGGGTATTCGGTCCAATAAAAATGAAATTGAGATCCGATTCAAGATTGGTGAGCCCAAAAGAGGCACCATTTTGAGAGGGCATGTTGAGAATCTCACATTGATAAGGAGAGGATATCTCTAAGTGTTTAAAAGGTAGGTGGACTACTCATCTCATCACCAATTAGTTTTGAGATGGATGTCGACACTATTTCACAATATATATATCTATATATCAAACCCATAAGAATGCTATGGCCTCACAAACAGAAGCCGAACAAGAAAAGGAGAAACGTTCTCTCAAAGAAGAAAACAACATTTTTTATACATAACTGAGTTTGATATCGTTATTGTTTGTAGTATGCAGTTATGAACACTGAATTAGTGTTAGAACTGTGGTCTATAACATTATGGTGGTATTTGTCCATTAAACCGTATAGTGTCTTTGCAGTAATCATAGATCATGTAGTTCGCCCGGATTTCATTAAGCTTGGCCAACTTAGGAGAACTTAGCTGTGCATAAACTGGATAGAAGTCCACTAGTTCACTAGGGACTTGGCGGCGCATTGGCTAATGCTGACTGCTCCGTTCTAGTAACAAGCTCTTGGCCGAAATTGGCGCAAGCCAGCGGCGAATGGTGCGTTAACCCAGTTTGTTTTCACACGACCCCCTTGTGTTGCCCAATCATCGGCATTCCACAAACTGGTATATACCCTCATACCTTGCCTGTTAGGGAAACCTATCTTTTGCTTTTCGTAGTTACGGAAAACTCTAATTGGAGTACCACCTGCAATCATCCATATCACATCATGTTCTTAATCTTTCTTATTTGTTATTTCTTCTCTCACACAAAGTGACAGCTTATTATCCTGGTTAGTTTTATTGAAAATTGTTGGGTAAAATTTAAGTTTAGTGTTTATGGTTCGAAGAAAGTTTAGAATTTAGTCCTTGTGGTTTAAAAAACTAGAGTTTAGTCCCTATGGGTCGAAGAAGTATAGAATTTAGTTCCTATGTTTTGATAAAACTTAAAAAATAGCTTTTGCCATTTTTAATCGCTAGCGAATTAATTATTTGAAAGTTAGTTATTTATGTGTCAATGATGAAATTGTGAGTTAAATGACTGATATTGACTGATATTACAAAAAAAAAAAAAAAACTTCCATGTGTTTAATATGCTAGCAATTACGTACAATAAGGACTAGATTTTAGATTTTATAAAACTATATATGAGGACTAAATTCTAATTTTAAACCATAGAGACTAAATTTAACTTTCTTCAAACCATTAGGACTAAATTCTAACTTTCTTTTAAATCATAGGGACTAAACTCTAGTTTTTGAAACCATGAAGACTCAATTCTAACTTTTTTCGAACCATAGGACTAAACTTATATTTTACCCTAAATTGTTTCTTCCTCCTATTTTCATTTTCCTACTGCCTTGGATGCATGGTGGTAATGGGAACTGAAAATTTCATCTTAGTGATGTTATTTGGATAAGAGATAAGTCTCTGGGAGATAAAATCACTTTTTACCCCAAACTTACCAAGTTTCACCCTAAACTTTCTATTTCATCAGATTGAACCTTAAACTTAGACAGGGTGTTGCAATTTTTTACTCTATATTTAACACAATTTTTTCTCTATAGTCGTTTTTTCCTGAAACTTTGAATAATGCACATGCTTTATAATTCATTGAACACATATGAGATAATTTTTTTTCAACGATGTTTTCAAAACGAAAACTTAGTAAAGAGTTAAATATCCATGAACCAAGGGGTAGATCATGGTATATGAGTGATGATAACTATCTTCATGGATATGAGATATTTTGGATGAAACCAAGAACAAAGCCATGAGGGTGTATGCCCAAAATGGACAATATCATACCAATCTAGAGATTCAAGTAATGTTGTCATCCATCAAAATTTTTGAAGTTTAAGATTAAGATTGCTTAAATGAAATTAAAAGTTTATGGTAAAAAATGATATTTTTTCCTTAAAACTAGGATGAAATAAGGCGGAAAATAGTGTTCTTCTATTGTTGCTTAAAATTTCGTCCAGTATATTAATTCTCACTTACACAACAACATTGGGATTCCAGATGGTGTAGTTCTGGAAATCAGCAGTTGGGTCAAACCACACTCTAAACTGCTGTTCTCTGTTTCCAACACCCTGAGAGAATATGTTTGTATGAATGGTATAAGGCTGTCCTGTAACATTCCCCAAGAACTCATAGTCTATCTCATCATGAGCTCTGCCTGTAGAAGATAGCTGCAAAAAAGATTCAAAGATGAAGAATTAGAACCAGAAACTTGCATATTATTTCTTTCCTAACTTTGTAGAAATGTCAAATGATGTAACATAATGTAGATTGATGTGTATTCAGGATTGAATCATACATAGTATGCCATTACAGTTCCTGCAGAATCCCCCGGAACGAGCTTGACGAGAGCTTCAAAGCTTCCGAATAAGAAACTTCTCTTCGACTTCGCTCCCGAACCTGCAACAACAAAATCATTCTTGCTGGCAATGTATCCTGATATTCAAAGCTGAAGTTTGAAAACTTGTAATGAAAGAAAACAGGAAATGAGATTTTACTTGAACTTTTGTCCAAAACAAGCTGAAGGCTATCCCCTACTATTTTGGACTGACTGTTTCCCCAGCTTAGGACCATGCTCTTTGAAATATCAGCATCAACTAAAATGTGATTAGACACAATCACACAGACCAAAACTGCTATAGAAAAGGTTGAAACCTTGCCATTTCAATTCTCTTATCTGTTTTGATTTCTGCCATCAACAAGTTTGTGATTGCTTTATATAGCTTGCCTTTCCTTGTTCATTGCTTAGACATTGATTTTTCTAGTCTTTAATTTGCAGAAGTCAGAGGTATAATCATATATGAATTACAGCTTTGCAAATTTAAGAATTGTGAAGTTGAAAAGGTCTCTTGTTGACGTGATTTAAAAAATATATATTTTTATAACAGGAATAAGAGGTTCGTCCGTTATATACCCGAGAGCACCCGCACTCGTTTCAAGATTGAGATACGGGAGACAACAAGAAATTTTATAATTAAAGCTTATTCGTGGGTTTCAAACATGTAATAATCAAAGAGGCATACCTTAGAGACTCTCAAACCTCTACCAACAAGGTTGTCCCTTCGGGACGTCTCTTGTTGACATGATAGAAATTAGTTTTTTTTTTTTTTAAATAATTATATATTTTATTACACAGATAGACATCTGGAGCAACAATGTGCCTGCATGTTTTGATGGTCTGCTATTTGTAAATTATAATTTGTTGGTTCAAATGTGATAGAATCTACCACGATATATTATTAAACTACGATAATCTCTCGAGAGGATCTCTCAAAGAGCCAAAGTACAATGACGACAATTCAATAGCTGATTAACAAAGACCTATCATCCCCTATTTATAACCCTAAACCCTAATTAAATAAAATACTAATAATAGGCCCAAGCCCAATACGATTAAAATAGCAATTAACTAATAAATAATAAATACTAATATTCCTAAAATGCCTAGGGCGGATCGTATCAATACTTCCCCCCCCCCCCCAAGAGCCACCTTGTCCTCAAGGTGTTCCATCTCCGATGCCATCTTTTACTGATCCCGTCTTACGGCAAAAATCATCACATCAAAGCATCCCGGCACTCGTGGCGCATCCCGAACGACCACACATCCAAGTTCGGAGCTCCTTCTTCCGACAACGATGTCACGGGAAAAATTGTTCATCGCGGTGGAAGCATAACCTTTTGTCCTTCCTAGCTCGAATTTCGGCTTGTGAGTTTTTTACAAGGCGTCGGGTGAAGCGGTTGTAGTCTGTGGGACAAAATCTCTGCGTGCTTCCAGTTCGATACAATCGTTCTGTTTTAGCCTTGGATCATTGCGGACGTATTCCCTCGTTTTGGGTAGCCTGAAAAGCAAAATCATCCTCAATCACTTGGGCCATAAACATTTTCTCTTCAATGCCCACTGGTCGTAGTTTACGCATCGCGCTCCGTATCTCTTCTTTCAGTCCACTTTCCCACTTCCCCTCCAATGCACTCATACTGATATCGCGCATTCCCTTAGCAAAGCGCTCAAAGCTCCGGCGATATTCCTTCACCGTTCCTATTTGCTTCAAACTCATGAAGTTGGCATACTTATTGGCATGGGCCACCGGTTGGAAATGCTCCAACAACCCATCTTTGAATTCGTTCCACGAACGAAAAGGAGCACGGTCCTCCTCATACTGTAGCCACTCAAATGCCTCCCCTTCTAAACATAACCCTGTTGCCTCAACCCCTTCATATTCAGTCAACTTGTTTACTAGGAAAT
The DNA here is from genome assembly GCA_036507275.1 of Sicyos edulis. NCBI lineage: Eukaryota > Viridiplantae > Streptophyta > Magnoliopsida > Cucurbitales > Cucurbitaceae > Sicyos > Sicyos edulis. The sequence goes on from CM071853.1 coordinate 5,897,151, forward strand.
AACGCTCGACTCGACTCAACCATCCTACCGGATCCTCGTCAGCAAGACCCTTGAAAACCGGCATCTCCAATTTCCTGAATCTCCTGTCACATCCTAGTCTTTCCCTTCCTCCTACTCTCTGAATTCCCCGTTCAAATCTTTCTTCTCCTCCCCACCCGAAATCTTGTCCCCTATTTCGGACATTGTCATTCCACCCCCTATCGTTCCAACCGTCATGCGCCAACGACCTATCATAGCCCATGCGCAACCTCCTCTCTTCCAGAACCCTGTTTTCTCTCCCCATGACCCTTGGATCTCCCCTTTGGCCGAACTCCGGTCCCGGTAAATCGTCAACCCAATTTCGACCTCGATCGTTCCAACCGTCATGCGCTATCGGTCTGTCAATCCCAAAGCGCACTCTCCTCTCTCCTGACAACCCATTTCCTCCCCAGTCATGTCGAGGTTCTCCTCGTCGACCAAATTCCGTGCAAGTATTCCTGTCAGAATTCCCTCGAAACTCTGTCCTTCGGTCCAACCCAACTAGCCCAACCCGTCCCGGTTCGACCAGCCCACCCCAATCCGGCCCGCCTGCACCCAAGCCACACCCCTCGCCCCCCGACCTTACTCCCGCATCACGCCCTCCTGCGAGCCCGCCTCTGCCCACGCCCAGCCCGACACTCACCCCGCCTCCTCCGCGACGCGACGCGGCCCAACACCCTGGGCCGCGCTCGCCCACGCCCACGCCCGAGTCGCCAGCACCCTCACCCCAGCCCACATGGCCCGCGCTCGAACTCGCGCCCGCACCCCAGCCTGCGCCACCCGCACCCTCGCCTCCCCCCCAGCCCGCGCGCCCTCCGAGCCCAGCTCCGCACGGCCCAACACCCCAGTCGCGCTCGCCCACCCCCACTCTGCTCGAACTCGCGCCCGCACCCCAGCCCGCGCGTGCCATCCTCTGTTTTTCCCCGTCCCCTTCTGCGCACACGACCGAGCTCCAGCCCACGCCGCCCCTGCTCCTGGTCGGCACGGTCCCCTCGTCGCCGTCCTCCTCTGCCGCCGCTGCAGCCCTAACCAACTCCGGCCCGACGACGTTTCCTTCTCCTTGGTTTTCTTGGTTTGATTCAATAATCAGCAGCCCCGGAATGCGTTCTAACAACATCTGAATATTCCGATTTATTTGTTCGATTTGTGAGTTAAATTTCGCATCTTGTTGTTCGAACTTCGAGTCAATCTTTTGCCCTAATCGTTCTTCCAATGAGTCTAGCCTTGCTTCTGTCTCCCGTTGTTTCTTGGACAATTCAGCCGAGCTTTCTTCCCAACCTTGCATCCTTGTTTCCATCTTAGTCGAGACCATTCCCGGATCGGTAAACGGCTGTGATACCAAAATGATAGAATCTACCACGATATATTATTAAACTACGATAGTCTCTCAAGAGGATCTCTCAAAGAGCCAAAGTACAATGACGACAATTCAATAGCTGATTAACAAAGACCTATCATCCCCTATTTATAACCCTAAACCCTAATTAAATAAAAGACTAATAATAAGCCCAAGCCCAATACAATTAAAATAGCAATTAACTAATAAATCATAAATACTAATATTCCTAAAATGCCAAGGGCGGATCGTATCAAAATGATGTGGTGAAAGACGTGTGGGCCCCCCGATCTAATATGGGCTTGAAGCGAAACGCTAAGGAGGTATGAACTATGGTATTACTATGGATTCTCAATTTTTTGAATCCATCGATCAAATATTGATATTTACAAATATGTCCACAAATCAAGTTTTTTGTTTTTTTAAAATTATATATATATAATTTTATAACCAAGTTTTGTTGCTTCCTATATAAATTAAAAATCTTAGCTGGTGATTGGATTTTGGAGTTGAAAAGAGGGGAGAAAGTGAAAGAGGAAGAGGAAGTTGAGTGATATAGAGATATGAAGTTGTAGTTTGGATATTGATGTTTTAGAGATGAAATGTTGCAAAAAATATTCATTTTATATTATTTTTTTAATGTAAGCATATTTATATTAATTAATTAATGTAATATATTATATGATTGAAAATTAAAGAAAATTTGATGTGATATTTGATAAGATTAGATAAAATATATTTTATATTATATTATTGAAAATTAAAAAAAGGTTTGATGTGATATTTAAAAGATTAAATAAAGGATTTGATATAACATTAGATAAGAGGTTGAGGAAGAAATGATGGAGGTTGATGTTTTAAAAACAAACATGGAGTTTGGGAAATTTCAACTCCTTCCTCTCCTCTCCTCAACACCAAATCCCAAACACTCTAGTTAGTATTTATTTTTTATATGAGTAATCAACTTATGATACTTTTATGTTCAATTAAAAGTTATTATTATTATTTTGAAGAAAATAAGTTAATACTTGAATATTCGTCAGCGAAAATATTACTCAACTGGCTTAAAATAATTGATACCCAATCCTCAAGTTTTCCATTATATTCATGGAGATGTTGAAATATCAGTCCTCGTTCTCATGTTGGGTTATCAAATCTTCATTTCCAAGGGGATTATGAATTCATAGACCATATTGAACTTTCGTTAATGCAGATATGGGAAGAGATTTATAGTATACAACAAATAAGCTTGAGACCATCAAATGAAAGTCTAACTTGTAAAATTGATGGACCGAAGACTTCTATACTGATCAATTTAATAAGTTCTACAAACAACCATTTTAAATTATATATAAAAAACAAAACAATTTGGCTCTGCCAATTGAATTGTTGCAAGGGAAAAAAATTCATTCCATATTTTATTTGTTGCAAATGTATTCAATCTATCAAAATATCAAACAAACATTCTTGGAGGAGTTCAATTGTCTTCATTCCCACATCCAAATGAATATTTAAAGAAAGAATATTGAGTTAATTAATCAAGAAAGGTGGTTTATTGGTCTAATGCAATTTATGTCAAGGCTTGCCAGCTATTGAGGTGATGTTTAATTGTATATTATAGGTTAACTCTCAATTATACACTTATGTCGTTTGAGTTATGGCTGAACGTAGTCATATTCTTAATTCAATTTAAATATATTTTTATATACCTTATGAATAAAAAATAGTTATAATTTGGATTATGCATTTTGATTTAGTGTCTAGATTAGTTTGTGCAAGCATATCGACTATTTTCATGAAACATACTATCTAATACTACAATATTTTGATGCAAAAGAAATTGATTATAAATAATTAATTTTTAAGTAGGTATTCACCATGAATTAAATTCACAATCTTTTAGTTTCTTATTGTTCTTTCGATTACTAGACTATTCATGATGACTTGAATGGTATCATGTTAAATAAATTTGGAGAAAATATCATGATTTGGACTATATAGTCAATAATTAATGCAATTAAAAATTATTTTGAGGGAATGAATTCAAATCATATAATGATTTATCTAGCATTTAATATTGTACTAATTTTGTTGACAATAACATATAATAGAGTCAGACTTTCCAGTAAAAATAGTTAATATTCACACAATCTAATCTAGATATTTGTTTATAAAATTAAAAAAGAAATATACTATATGGCAATCGTGTGGTGATTGATAAATGGATTGAACATTTGGATAATGTAACCTACAAGAGCCAGAGTGATATTACCCTTTTTACGTATAATTCTTGCTGATGTAGTGTATATAAGAAAGAGAAGAATTTGGATGCCGTCCTAGTTGCACTCTCATCATGATGTCATCCATGTGGAGCTATACATATTTTTTTTTCTTTTTTTTTTTTTTTATAATAAATATAAAAAGAAAGAAATATGATATATGAGTGACATCATGATGGGTTGTAGCTTGGTTTGCACCAAAATTCTTCTCTATCAAAAAAACAATCTCCACAAATTACTAAACTTAGACATTTATAGAAAGCATTAATTGAGAAATCGATTCTCTTATGCTTGATAAAGTTTATACTATTTCTTCTTTTCTAATTTTACTATCATCACCCCCACAAGAATCTTAAGCCAATTACTTTCAAATTGGAACTATACATAGTAATTTCTTTTTCACTTAGTTAATATATATCCTTCCCCCATACAAAATCATAAAGATCAGATGAATGTTCATTTTATGGTATATACGTTTGAATAGAATGATACGAGTTTCAGTCTAAACATAACACAATTGGTTAAAGCATATGTCATGATCAAAAGAAAATGAGAAGTTCGAATCTCTAAGTCGAAGTTGTTCTACATACAAAAAAAAGAACAACACAAAAAAAAAAAGGTTTTGTATGTTGCTCTAAGAGTCTTATACAGAATGGATCACAACCAAACATTAAGAAAAGGAAATGAAGAAATTTATAAATTTGCTTGAACTTAATGAATAAACTTTTAACAATTCTAAACTGTAATAATGTCATTTTTTATGCTTCTAGAAACATATGTTCATGAAAATATTAGTCTATGCACAAATATATACAACAAAACAATCTCATAAGAGATAGGAAAGGGAAAAGAAAAGTATATATAACAAATGGCTATATGAGCCCATTAGTTCATTAAAACAAGGAAAAGAGAGTAAATTAATTCCATTGAAAAAGAAAGGGTTTGGGAATTTGGATGAGAAGAAAGTGAACAAAAGGAATGGTCTCTTGACTTACATCAATTGAGAGATATGATTCCATTTCCATTGAAAAATCATGTGTATGAAAAGTCCACATTGCCCTTCTTTTTAGATTATTGAGAGTCTAAGCTCCAAGTCCAGTTCTTGGCTCTCACATGCTTCTGAATTTTGAGACATATTTCCATTGATCTCTTGCCTTCTGCTCCTCCTATTTTGTGTCCACTGCACAAAACAATCACATATTTCACTATCATAACTAAAATCCATTCAATATATGGATGTCCATGTCCATCCTTTTCACAAAACAAATTATGTGTCTTTAATCTTTATGCTAACTCAAGATTTTCATTATAATGTGCATATCAAGAAGGGTTATCTCTATTCACGAATAAAGATAGAATTTCATCCCAAAACGAATGCATAACCAAAGAACTAATTCATATTTATAAAGATGGTGCAATTTTCTCATCTTTTCAAATGTGGAATCTTCAACAAGTTTTCTTAAGATGTCTCTTTAGAAGATGTCTCTTTAGATTTACTTTTTAATCTTTTTTTTTTTTACCTAATGCTCATTTGAGTTTTATGAGCTCACATATATTATATTGGATAAATATGATGCTGTCTATTTCAAAATTAATTAATAATGAGATGAGTAGTCTATCTATAATGAGCATATCAAGAAAGTTTATCTCCATGATTGTCTTGGCCAACTTTTGCGCCCCTGGACTAATTTCACGGAATATATAGTCTTACCCTACAACCTTTCAATGCCAAAGACAAGGAAATCTGTTGGAAATTAATTTCTAGGTAGGTGGTCATCTTATTTAGAGTAGTCTATATATATTGATTGACATCATGAATTCTCATCGTCTTTCTAATGTTGGATCAATTAAACCTCTAGTATATATATATATTTTTTTATTTCAGTCTCTAAATTCTCATTTTTTTCGTTTTTTTTTTTTTTGGTTTCTTGTTTCCTCCTTATTAGTCAAACTTAAAGCCAATGAAAGTTTGAAACAGTAACAGTAAAATCTAACCTGTTTAATTTTATCTATAATGCAATATATCTAGAGTATTAATGTTATAAATTTTGAACTTATAAACTTTGAACTTAGAAATGAACCAAAATAACCAGAATAGATTATGTTACCTCTGCTTGTGGATTTTGAGAATAGCTTGTCATGTTTGGCTGTGCAAAATGTTGGTTCTCTAAGATGCCGACATTGCTTGGATCCCATCTGTTTACCAATTAAACAATCAAATATCTTTAAATTCAAATTTCCACAAATATGGTTTATTTATGTTAAGTAAAAACTACATCTTAATTAAAAATATAATTAAGTACATGGTGTATATTAAAAATGTATAGTACATACCTTGCTGCTGTGCTATGCTGAGAATCACCACCATCTCTGAGGTTTCTTCTTTCATATTCTCCAAAGCCCATCTGTATTACCATCACAAAATTGTCTCTTAAGATTAATGAAATTTTTTGTCGAAACTAATTACAAAATACAAATTAATCTCTAAAAGCTACTTATTTGCCATCACTAGAAGACACTTATCAAGTAATTATGCGAAAATAATTAAAAAATTTATTTCTTAAAAAGAGTTGTTATAAGTTTCTTAAGTTTCATTAACCGTTTTATACTCTTGTGGGTTTTGGGTCAACTTACGTGCAGCCTAATCTTTATCGAGAGAATCACTTAACATACTTTAACAGCATCAATCTTAAAGAAAAAAAATGAAAATAGCTTGAAGAGCCCATTTTTGTCCGACATTCATGTGATTTCTCCTTTATTTGTGGGAGCTGCTAAAATCTATTTAGAGAAATTTTGCTGATTTGATTTCTAAATAGTCCAAATTCGAAAAGGCATTTTTGCTCTAGGGTTTGCCCTAACAATACTACACAAGAAATTTATACATAAAATCATTCTTCAAATCAAACAAATCCATATTTTTTCTTCTTAACCCCAATTAATTTCAAGTAAACAACTCAATTTTAACATTCCCAAACTAACTAAAATTATTTGATAACTCTACTAAACAAGAAACCCCATACTTCAAACTTACCATAATATTGGATGGAAATCCATAGGAGGGAGAGGAAGAAGTCGAAGTTGGTACCGACGAATATCCCGTCTGCACTCTTGCAACCTCCTGATCCTACAACATCAAAAAAAAAAAAAAAAAAAACTTTACAAAAATGTTTAAAAAAAAAGTCAACTTAAACATAATTCAACAGTATCGTTCGAAATCGAAAAAGGAAGAGATAGAAAGCGAGAGTTACATTATTAAAAGTGTAAGAAGTGGGATGAAAAGCGGCAGAAGCAATTTCACCATGCAATCTGATCTTCTCAAGCTGAGCAACTCCAAGTCCTCTCTGTGGCTGCCTTGGTTGCTTCTCAGAACCTCCCTTCTTCCCTCTTCTCGACGACGGTGACGACGACGACGACGATCCAAAACTTGGTTCCCCAAAATAACCACTCCCCATTAAAACACGCACAAAAGCTCAAACTAAAACAAAATTAAAGAGCTTTTTCCTAAGAGAAAAAATCACCTAAAATCCCAAAAACTTATTACAAAAAAAGAGAAGCTAAACTAAGAGATCTGAAAACTTTGAACCCTTTAAAGCAGATTTTGAAAGAACAAAAAAAAATAAAAATAAAAAGGAAAATAAAAACGAATGATGCATAGCTGGATGAGATTGCGTTAAGATTTTCAGTGCATTAATAATGTGGTTTAGCTTATAATAATATTATACGAACTGGGAACTTCCATAATCTCATTTCTTTTTTTTTTAATTTCATTTTTCTTTTCCATTTTATTACGCATTTTCCGACTTTCTTGACTACAACTTGAAAGCGATTGTCTTAGATTTTTTTCCTTTTTTATTCCTTTAAACTTTCCACATCTCTTTATTAAACGACACGTCGTTCTATTCTAGGTTTTTTTATTTTATCTTAATGTATGGTCATGTTTCTTGCTTTGAAATATTATTTTATTGCTCTTTATTTTTCCCATGTGCCACATCATCCTACCAAACATATATTTTGAGCATAATAATTACTTATATTCCCCTAATTGTACTATTTTTTCCCGTTTATGGATCTTCTTTCTGTTCTCTTTTTAATCTTTGTTTGATGTTCATAGATATGAGCATGATAGTGTTTCGATTCTTTTAAATTCCCATTTTTTTATTTTCAAAATTAATCACTAATATATTTAACATTTGAATTGGGGTGGAAATTTGAATTTCGTATATCTAAGTTGTTAAGTCATATGCCACATATTAATTGAGTTTAATTCTTGTTGATAAATTAAACTCTAATAATTAACTAATTGATATTTTTTAATTCAACTATATTTAAAAATGGAAGTTTCAAATCTATAACTAATTGATTATTAAGTCGAACAAAATGTTAGTGGACTTCTACTCCTTTTGACATTAATTGCATATGTTGAAATCAAATGATTAATGACTTCTTTTAGTACAAATGATTAATGACTTCTTTTAGTACAAATGATTAATGACTTAGTTTTAATGTCACTAATGACATTAATCAAATAGTTCGTTTTAAAAATTTTCTTTTTGTCTATTACACTTAAAGTAATATATGTCAAAATGTTACATTTACTCTAATGACTTAGCAAAAGGCATTCTAAAAGCTAAGACCTTAGTGTAAATGCAACATTTTAAAATTTATAGACTAAATGAAATTTTTTACTCAATTATGGACCAAAAAGGTATTTTCCCTTTTAAAACACTATTGAACATAAATTTTTAGTTAAGCCACCTTTGAGGGACATGCCTATTTGAAATTAAGCTAATTATTACTCTTTTAACTTTCCATTAAACTCTTTTTTTTTTTAGTACAAGTTGTGGATTACAAATATCGATTCCAGTAATCTCTTTAATCCTATATTCGTTCCCAAGTATTTTCAAATTTTTCATGATGAATATTTTCCCCCTTTTTATCCCAAGTATTCTATACTTAATGTGTACATGCAATAGTTTTATTCACTAATCACATGATTAGATAACCAAATTTGAATTCAGTAATGTACTCAAATAACTTTTAAATAAATTGAAGTTCTCAAATTGATAGTATATAATACTAATATTAAAAAAATTAATACATAACTTAGATAAAATATGGAATAGTTTAATTTATACAAAACATGAAACTTTTAAGATGGATTAATAAAATTAAATTAGTCCTATACTTTTCTGCCTTTAACTTATTTATTTTAATGCCTTTATTTTCGTCAACATTCTTATTAATTAATTAATCAAACAGATCTAGGATTCAATTTAACTGATAATTATTGGTAATTATAGATTATAAAATATTTGTAGAGACACGCTCAATCTTCTCATTTTATTATAACCTGCAAAACAAATCATACACTTATAAAATAATTATCAATAGCACAATTAGTGATCAAATATTTTTTTTTTTCATAAAATGATTTAGCTCTTTTTTTACCTATTTATTTCGGCAAAAAGAAAAAAGGGAGAAAAAGAAAAAGAAAAAGAGAAAAGAATCAAATTGTCTTTAAACATTTCATTTTATATTTTGTGTCTTGGGTTTATAACTAATCCTCTTACCCTCAGTTTCTTACCTAATCAACATTTTAAATTTTTTAGTTGACCAAACGTACTCGACAACTCTTCTAGTTTATTTTCAATACTGTAATCAATTTCCTGAAAAGTTGAAATAAGAAAAGTTATATACATTTGGATGAATCTACTTTTGGTCGAAATAAAACCAAAATGTTCTTTGCAACAAGTTCAAAAAGGACCAAAAATAGATCATGAAAAGTTTTAAGTTCATTTTGGTCTCAAATATTTTAAAATTCCCGCCTCTATAATTTTAGTAATAAGTTTAAGTTATATTTACACCAATTCAATGAAACTTACTATGCATTAATATTAAGTTTTTTTTTTAATTAAAAGTACATTAATCGAAATTCAACATTGAAAGTTAGGAGGATCAATCACAATAAGTCAAATCTACGGTACCTAAATTAAGGGGAATTTTTGGACACTTCATTTTCACAAGAAAGTGGGTACACTTCTCATCCCTATTTTGAAATCATTTAATAAAGGTAAGTACATGACTTATATGAGTTGGTTTAGTTTTCATAATTTTTCAAAACTCAACTATTGAAGTGTTCGAAATTTTTTAGCCGATCTTTTGCATTGAATTCTTCTAATCTCAAATATAAGAAGATCAAACTGTTGATCTTTCTAAAAAAAAATTAAATTTTGATTCTTCTTATAATAATAGATTTTGATGGGAGTTTGTGAATTAAAATCTTCTTAATTAGTGAGTTCCTTGATATTTGTTATATTTGCTCCCAAATAGTTAAGGGTGGGTTTGTATATTTTTCTATTATTATTGACGAAATGAATTTTTATTAAAAAAAATAATAATAATTGAAACTTTGAAAGTAAACAACTTAAATAGAATAAATCTCATAATATAATATTTTAGGTCTATTTCAATTGTATAAGGCAGAAAATCCGGGTCCTAAGTTACACGTTTTTATTTCCATTTCCATTTTGTGAAGAATTAAAAAATAATAATAATAAAAAGAAAAAAAAAGTTACTTAAGTGAAATGCACCAAAAGATGATCCAGCTGTAAGGGGTGTTCTTAATGATGAGGGAACCAAATGGTGAATTAGATGACAAAGATCCTACAAATCTGATTTTGCAGCCCCCGAGAGATTGTCTTTGTTCATAATCAAATAATAATAATACATGATAAAAAAAAAATTATTCTAAAACAAAATTGGACAGAGAAAGAGAATAATTTGCTTTTTATAAGAAATGATGGGTTCATTATGAAATATGAATAAAAATAAAAATCCTTATTTTGAAAGTTACATCATAAGTTTTGTACATGCCAAGAGTAAGCTTGTCTACCCTATGATAAATTTTTAAGAATATCAAATTGAAAATTATGAGGCAAAAATGTGAACTTTTGAACCAATGAGTGAAATTAGTATGATGCTTTTAAGAGGTTCATCTACAAATAAAAAAGTGGCAATGAGAGGGATCGTATGGAGATTGTTCGATCTCTTCGGATATCTTTTTATTGTAGGATTTTCGACGAAAAGATCATGAAAATATAAGTGAAAATAAACTATTGATATAGATGATTTTTAGGTGAAATCAAAAGCAAAATTTAAAGTTCAATAACATAGGTAGTAGAAATTTAATCTTTGACTTTTTAGTCGGTAATATTATGTTTCAGATTTAATAAATGAATTTACATAGATAAAATTGAATATGAACATAAACCACCACTATAGTTTTGTTACAAAAATAGTGAATTGTGAGAGTACAATAATAAAATCTAGTGGTCAAAAGAATTTTCAACAACTAATTAAGAGATGATGAATTCTATTTATGGTAATTATCTACCTAAAAATTAATTTTTCATAAATTTTTTTGACATTTAAATGTTGTAGATTAGACAGTATATTTCGTGATATTGATCAAAATATGCTCAAGTTGGTCACGACAATCACCAATATTAATATTAATATTAATATTAATATTATTATATAATTTAGGAGGAAGCAAATCCAAGAGATTGAGGTATGGTTGTGGGTTGAGTGGATCATAAATACATATAAATGGGGATAGTTGTTTTGTGTGTTGGAAAGTTAAAAAAAGATTTTGGGTTTTCAAAAGCTGAACATGTGATTTCGAGCTTCATCAACAAAAAGTTAAATCCATCTACCTAATCCTTATAAACTATGTCATTTTTATTTTTTGTAGGCCATATAGGTTTGAACCTCCAACTTTTTGTCCAAAATATTTATCTAATCATTAAACTATACTAATATGAGTATGTATTATTGATTGTTTAATTCATTTTTATAAAAACTTTTTAAAGAAAATTAATTTTTCTTATTAAATAAGCATAATTGTAATTCTAAACTTATAATCAAATGCATTCAATTTTTAAAAAAAATAGTAATGCACTAAAATTTAAATAACGATATATAAATATGCTTATTTTCTAATGAAAAATATAAGTAAATATAATTCACATATCATGATCTCTTTAAAAAAAATCACATATCTTGATACATTAAATTTAGTTATTTTTTTTTAATTGAAAGGATAGTTTATCTCAAAAAAAATAAACTATCCCGATCTTAGAAGGATGTATAATTTAAACTCAAATATTGTTAAAAAAAAAAAAAAAAAAAAAAATCTCAATCAATGTTGTAACATATCATAGGTTTTTTTAACAACATTTATAGATATGAGTTTTGAACTTGTAATCTATTGATTACTAAATCGTACAAGATATCACTAGAGCTCAATCAATATCGTTATATGCATAATTGATCTCTCTATTAAACATACAAGTGTAATGAGTATACTTTTTACAAAAATGAGATTATGTATAGCACATAGAATATTAGTTATAAGAAAGGTTAACATTAGTTCTTAGATAATTATATATGGCTTGATGTCCATCAATCCCATCTCTTCATAAACCGTATAATATAACGTTCTCAAATGCCTTATGTATCTATGATTAAGCTTCTTTTTTTTTTAAAGCTTAGCCCATACATTTATGGATAATTTATAACTTATTTATTATTTGGAATTTTTGTTCGATTACATCACAGCGAGTCAAACGACCTAAAGGAAAACTTTGAAGAAAAACATATCATAGTTAATATTCTAAATTTTGTAACTCTCTACCAATTATTTTAAGAATAAATATCATATACGAAAATTGTGGCCACGTGTCCCATTTCATAATACAAAGAATATTGAGTGAAGAATAAAGAAAGAGAGAAAACGAAATTTGTTTGAAGGATGATCATCCAAGAAAGAGGGAAAATAAAATGATATACATTTGTTAAAAAAATAAAAAATATAACGTGTGGGGGAAATGATTTAAATAACCAAAAATAGTTGTTGATAAAGTAAAGAAGAGAAAAAGGGATCATGTGGATACGATTTGATGATCATATAGGAAGAAATTAAAATTTTATATAATAAGGAAAATAAAAGAAAGGGAAAGACATAGAGAAGTGGAGGGATATCACTCTAGATTTGGAGGCACATGCATACATTTACAACATCTTCATATCAATATAAATCCCTTGGGAATAGTTGTTCTTTTATCCTATTTCAAACCCCATAACATTATTTTTCTATTCTCCAAACAAACCCATCCTTCTTTAATATAAATAATAATAAATTCATAATTTTTTTTTTTATTCCTAACTAGTTTATATAGACTATTGTCATGAAACAACTGTCTTAATCTTATATTTGATTCTTAAAAATCGTCGACCTATTGTTTTTTTTTTTCCTTATAGTGTGTTTAAGTAGGGGAATACAATAATTTGAACCGATAATCTCTTAATTATATTCTCTATAACTTTTTTTAATCATTAAAGGTATAGGTTTGAATTTGTTAGAAAAGAGCTAAGTAGAGATGAGTGCAGGTTAGAGTAATTTAATTACTCATTTAGGAGTTGGCGTAGAATCCTAACTAGGAGTGTTCAAACAACCCGAAACCTGAACAACCCGAACCAACCCAACCCAAATTGACGGGTTGGGTTGGGTTGGGTTCAAAATCATGAAATATTTATGGGTTCGGTTGGGTTAAGGGTTGACCTAAAATTAACCCAACCCAATCCGACCAACCCGAGATTGTTATTTAGTTTTAAAATATATATATTTTTACTATAACATAATTCTATATGCGTATATATTTTTTTATTTAATTATTATTGTTAGACTTTTTATTTTCCATAATCTTTAATATTTTTTCAAATCTTTATAATTTATATATCATGATAAATATATAGTTAAATTATGTAAAACTCTTTGTTGGTTTTAATTATATATTTGTTTTATAGAAGTCGAATTATGTTATCTATTTTTGTTGTTTTAATTAATTATTTGTTTTATGTTTTATAATTGGAATCTTCTATATGAACTATGATTGTATATTTATATTCATTTCATTACTTTAATTGAATATTATATTTTTGTTTATAAACATGATGTATGACTAATTTGATAAAAAAATATTTATAATTATGATTTATTATTGAACCCGATGACCCAACCCAACCCAACCTGAAAATATAAGGGTTGGGTTGGAAAAATGACCAACCTAAAATTTTGGATTAGGTTGAATTCTCAAACCCAACCCAACCCAACCCATGTTCACCTCTAATCCTAACATGCCCTTCCAAGATAGTGTTTCTTTTAGACTCACCAATCTTAAATTGGATCTTAATTTTATTTTTATTGGACCGTACACTCGTCTAGACTTAATGAACTCTTATACACTACTAGAAAAAGCACATTCCATGACTATAATTTATAGTCATAAACATCTTTCATGACTAAAATCAAGAGTCATTGTATCCGCTGTCACGGAAGGTTCAACTATGACACTATAATAAAAGTGTCATGGTAGAATCAATTATGACATTATATTATAGTCATAGATGAATCATTAATGACACATATACAGAGTCATTGATGAAGTAATAACGATAATTTACAAGTGTCATCATAGAACGAGTTATGACATTTTATTATAGTCACGATTGATCCATTAATTACACATATATATAGTCATGATTGAACCATTTATAACATTATATTTTATTCATGGTTGAACCATTAATGCCACATATATATAGTCATTGAAGGAATATTAACGACATGTTAATATTGTCATTATAGCTTATATATTGACACTTTTTTGTAATCATCAATTTATGTAATATAACTATTTATTTATGTCAATTTATTAGTTTTCATGACACTTTTTATGCCTATTTACAACATGTTTTGTTTGTGTCTTTACCTGTCAAGAAAGATTTATAATATGCATCCCACAAATCTTATTCAACAAATATTATTTCATATATGACTAAATAATTTGTACATTATGCTTGAACAATAAAAAAATCAATATCAATAAACTTCTAATTCTTGAAATGTCTACAAGGAGTTTGAAAACTAGAAAGTTTACAATATAACAAAGAAGCATGGTCTGCTATCCCTTGGGCAAAGTATACGTGGATTGACAATTTGCACGATAACTGTAGATGCAAGCGATTCCTCACTTTGAACAAAATACCTGCATATTGTATTGATAAAGCTTTGAATTAGAAGTTGCACAAGAGAATATAAATACTCATAATATATTTATCATTCATATCAAATAGCAATTGTTCATTTATTCCAAAAACTAAACTTAAAGGAAATAAAAAGGAGGAAATGTGACAAGAAAAAAAAACATCATCACAAAAGAAATATAAACATCAAGCAACAAACATCAATTATGAAGGGAGCAAATTTAAATTAAAACGAGAAAAAAACATCACATGGAGTAAACAAAATCAAATAGGTTTTGGTGATCAACCACGTGCAGATGGATGAACTTCTTATCTAAAATGGCTGCAGAGTACCAAGGGAAACAAGAACATGACAACTAACACTACTTCTAGTGAACAATTTCCTAGTTAAATTAGGTTCCTGATAGAACAAACATCAATCCATTAGCAAAGCTAAAATTTGAATAGTTAACAAGAACTCTTGATACCATTTTCCTTCAGTTAATGACCAATGAATTCTAACAACAACAAATAAAATGAAACCCAGTTGCTGCTTTTTTTTTTCCTTTTTCTATAGATGTGGATTGAATAAAAACAATCCCAAATAAAAAACTTCTTCTAAATTTTTGCTGACCAGAAAAAAAAAAGAATTAGAAAATTTGACACTCTTTATTTTCCTTTGCCAATTAAGAGAAAAATCTAACTAGAGTAAATTTTCTTTAGGCTATCATTACAAATCCTTGAGTTAAACTTTTCTTTTTATTTGTTATTACTTTTTTTTTTTTGGTAGTCTTCTTTATGTCCACTGTCATATAATAAGGCAACAATTTTGTAACTTCTTTAAAAAAAAAAAAAAAAAAAAGACAAAGATAGAATCCATATATATTTCATATAGGAAAAATGAGAAAGTGCAACAAATACAAAGGAAGTGATGAACTTTTTTATGTAATTAAAAAGAGAGTAGAAAAATAAAAGCTAACATTATTGAAGTCATAATTCAAAGCACGATTCATATTTTAAAATATGAGAATTAATTAAAGAAGCAATTTTGATCCATTTAGACAACAACAAGATTGAAGAGGTGGAGGAAAACATTTTTTCAGCAAAGATCAATTGCAATTTTTTTTAATTAATTTAACTATTAGGGCAACCGATCAATACGTGCAATAAGTTCTGAATGAAACAACAATAATCCATTTATCTATGATGTAAAATATCTTTACATGAATTTCTTAAAAAAAAACAAGAATCTCATCTATTAGAAACTCAATTCATCAAATAAAAGTGTTAAAAAAAACTAACCTGAAAATTAAAGGTACCAGAAATTAGGGGTGCAAGGAAAATGGAAGTTTGAAGTTGTTGCCGGCGTTCTGGTCTAGACGAAAGGTAGCGGCAGTCGATGAAATTTCAGCGTGTGTTTGTGAAGAAGAAGGGTGAGGGTTTCAGGAATGCGATCTCAAAGTTCTTCACGCGAGAGGTAGGTTTAATTAGAATGTGCTGTGTTTTTTTTTAAATTTTTTTTAAAGCTTTTCGTACTATTTAATTATATGGTACAAAAAAATATTTATAAAATCGCAACATTCCAAGCTCGAACCCAGAACCTTTGTGATGACATTTTATTTATGACTCTAAAATATAATCATAAATAATCTAAAATAGGTATTTTAGGACTCCTCCGTGTTTTACATCATTAATGACTTTTTTATTTTTCTCAAATTTTGCTTAAAAGATGTGTCATGGAATCCCACTTTTCTAGTAGTGATATCATATTAGATATGGTGTTAATATTTATCTCAAAATTAATTGGTGATAAAAAAAAAAAAAAAAAAAAAAGAGTCCATGTACCTTATACATTGGTATAAACTATTCACTCTTTCCAATATTGAATTCTAATGCTTCTAAGTCTTTGTACATAGAAAATGGAGGAAAACTTTCGGTTAAAATAAAAATGACCAAAATTATTTGGAAACATATCTTATATGTAGGTTTTTTAAAAAAAAAATGTACATATAGATCTACTGAATCTTAACTATTTATATTTTTAATCTGGTATTAAAATTAAGGATGGGACCACTTAATTAAACCTTGGAAACAACAGAGAAACAGAGGATTTAGATCCATCTTCATGTGGAGGAAAAATCATTAAAATTCAACTATTGGCTATTTTTTAATTACTCATACAATTGGCTTCAAGATTTGAAGATTTTGATGTAATGGATCTTTTTTTGTGTCCCAATTATTCTTAGAAACACAACTAAACAAATGACAGCTCTTCCCTTCTGTACATTTATTTTCCATTACAAATACAAGTGTAAATTCATACCTTTATAAGGATTTTTCAATCTAATCATTTCTTAAATTTAAAATTAAATTTATAAATACTATTTTAACGTGTAATTTTTTTTTATTTTATCATCAAGTACTTTAAAAAGTCAATAAAAAATTAGAAAACTAGAAAAATAATAGCTTCTAAAATCACCTTCAGTTATTATAGAACTAAAAAAAAATAAATCTAAAGTTAACATTTTCAACAAAAAAAATGTTAAGAAATGTGAAAATTGATGGGGCAAATTTTTTTTTTTTTTTGGAGATTACAACAATTAAGGGGTGGGGAAGACTTTAACATAAGACCTCTAAGTTATTAAGTGTATATTAATGCCGCTTGAACTACTCTTCTATTGTCATGGGGCGAAATTGTCAAAAGAGCAAACTTAGATTTTTAGAAAACTAACAATACAATAGTTGTGGAATGTACCCAAGAATTTATTATCTTTATTTGATAATAAATTATAAATTAGAAAGGAAAAAAAAAAATTAAACCTACAACTAACAAGAATAACACTGGCCGTTTGCCTTTTAAGCTAATTAGCAGCTGGAATCTTAACTTTAAGCTAATAATTATTTTAAGAGAGTAAGCATTAATTAAATGGCTCGATAATCATACATGATTAAGAGTTGATTCAGCATTTATTTAAAAAAACTTGATTAGATATGCTTTTGATTATGTTTATAATAGAGAGATAGGGGCTGGCTTCAACATGCAGGATCCGATTCCAATGACTTTTAGAGATTAGCTAATTAATTCTTCTTCGCCTAATTTAAATATTACAACATGAAATTTTGTATATGTGAAACTTCTCTGCTTGGGGTCTTCAAATAAATATTTAATTCTCCCACCTTTCTATTTTATATTTCTTTTTTTTTTCTTTCCCTTAATAAATTCCATGTAGTAACATTAATTATTATGATTATTTGTTACAAACTCTTCTATAATATGTATTTATATGCATTCATTAAGAACACTTTTTTAGCATTAAAAATAAATAAATAATAAGAGTACTTTTTTATTCTATAGAATTCTTGTTTCTAAAATATGAGAATATAGGAGAAAGGGGAAACAATGATTTCATTTTAATTGGGGAAACTTTGGAGAGTAGTCAAAATCATAAAACAATTACAAATATGGTAACTTTTAAAAACTTAAAAATTATAACCATTAATATTAATATTGTATTAATAATATATAATACTATATTACTAATACTTAATACTGTATGCATGAATATTTATAATACAATATTAAAGTGTATTAATAATTATAGATAGAAATATTTAAAAATTTGCCTATCTTTATAATTATTTTATGAGAATAGCCTATTTATTACAATTTTCCTTTTATTTTATTTTTTTTCTATTTCATAGGTTGTTAATTAGCATATAGAAAATAGAATTAGAGTTCCAAAATTCAATCCCACTCATACTCATATTCACGTCATATTCCTATGATAATAAATCCTAAACAATATCAATGATAATCTTCCTTTTTCGTTATCGATCCCAATCCCATATTATTTAAGTAAGTATATTAATTTTTTTTATTATCTATATATATTTATTTTTTTTAAAAAATTAATTCAACGATATTTTGGAAAGAGATCCGACCTCCATGATTGATGTCCGCATTCTTTTGACAATATAAGTAAGAAGAAAGTTTACTCAAAAAAAAAAAAAAAGTAAGAAGAAAGTAATATAAAATATTTGAAATTATAAAATATTTTATTAAACTCACAAGCCTAAACTAATACTTGTTATATTAAGAAATTTATATCACATAGTATGGAATTATACTTCAAAATAAATTAGTAATAAATGAAGTAATTCATATATTGTATAAACCTGTTTGAAAATCATTCCTCTTTCAATGTGGGACTTTTAGTATTAGACTTTAATTTAGATAATGTTAAATTTAGTATATTAATGTTACCCAGTGTTTATGTTTGTCTTAATTGTAATACTCCCTTGGCGGATAAATTTAGTTTATATAATGAAAACCGAAATTGAATTGGGCTTTGAAAGGTGGGTTGTAGTTCTTCTTACAAAAGATCCAATCTTGCAATCCAGGCCGCCATTAATGGACCTCTCGAGCCGTAACGAAATAAGAGCAAGAACATTCATTTACGCGCAAGAAAAATCAATCAACAATTTCATGAGATAAGAATTTAATGCCCCACCTTTCATTTCCATCTCGCCTCTTATCACTGATTTACAAATTTTGTTTTTTATGTTCCTCAGTTTTTCCAACATTCTAAACTGACAATTTCTGTTCTGTGTTGAGTTTTCTAATTGTTATGAGGTACAAAATTCTGCCCTGTTCTCCAATGGGTCACTGCCCTTTCTCCTTGTTCTTTCTCTTTCAGGGGTTTTCTCAATTCAATTTTGTTTTGTACTTGAATTATCAATTTAGCTTAGCTGCTTTCTTATTCTTATTTGATTGCATATTTGTGTTGTTTCTGGTTTTTTGGTTATGATAGTTGAGTTGGTCGGATACCCTGAATTGGTGTTGGGAAATTTGTGTTCCAGTGCTTGTGGATGTTTCTGTTGGGGATTGTTGAGCTGTTTGATTCTTGAACGACTGCATTGTTTATCAGTTCCTGAATATTTGTAGTTTATGAGTCCAATTAAGGTTTACAATGCACTTGTTCAAGTTATGATAATCATTTTGTTCTTGTTTTTTGAATTTTAAGCTTGTATTTACTAAAATTCTATTCATCTTCTCTTAATAAATGATGTGAATCTTAACTAAATTTCACAGAGCAAAACAAAGAATTCGAGCTTTCAAATTTTGGTTTGGTTTTTAAGAACATAAGTAAAATGTGGATATTAATGAAAAACCATAGGTTTAAATTTCAAAAATCAAATATTTATCAAACGGGGTTTTTAATGTTCGATTTCTGTTGGACAGCCACGAGGATAATTATGTTGGATAAACTTTAAAGAGCTTTTTAATCAGCCAATGCACACAGCTGATTTCAGAGAAATTTCTGGAAATTTCTTCTTTTCTTGGTGCAATCATTTTTTAATGTTGAATATGGTTTAGCTTAGATGTTGAGTATTTATAAATGTTAAAATGGCTCTTTCAATTTTTATCTGATTTACATCCAGGTGTTGAATATGTCTGAATAAAAAGCTATGCTCCCTTTTATGGTTATGCAATTATGGAGAATTGTTCTGTATAAATTTTTCTGCTGTTAATGTTTGTTGCAGGTGGAGCAAGGGATGAAGAACTAACAGCGAGAAAGGGGACCTTCTCCCTATAACTGGAGCCTTTTCTGCTGCATATACATTAACTCTCTTGACTCAATACGATGTCGGCGATAAGTCCATCTTCTATCAGCAATGTTTCACTTGTTCCGATTGCCTCGCGTACAGGAACGAGCTATAGTTCAACAAGATTCAGCTTTTCTAGAAGAGCCACTAAACATACACTTCATAGCCAACGATTTGTTTTGCCTCTATCAACTTCTGTTAGGCTGTTTCCAAATTGCAGTAAAAACTTATTTTGTATTCATGGCAATAGAATCCCAATATTATCTGCTTCAGGAACTGATGTGGCAGTGGAGGAGTCAGATTCACTTGTTTCTGATCAAGAATCAAGTCAAAGCTCAGAACTTTCATCTGGTGCAGTCACAACAAATGTAAAAGATCCTGTTAAGTCCGATGCCGGCACTGCTGCTACTGCACAGTCCAAACGTTTGAGACCTGTGAGGAAGAGCGAGATGCCAGCCATAAATAACGAGGAACTTATTCCTGGTGCAACTTTTACTGGGAAAGTAAGATCAATCCAACCATTTGGTGCCTTTGTTGATTTTGGAGCATTTACTGATGGCCTAGTACATGTATCAATGTTGAGTGATAGCTTTGTTAAGGATGTTACCAGTGTTGTTTCTGTTGGACAAGAGGTGAAAGTAAGATTGATTGAAGCAAACGCAGAGACTCGACGAATTTCTCTCTCAATGCGCGAAAACGATGAAAGGAAGGAATCTCGTGCTAGCAATGATAAGCCTGGGCCCGGTAGAAAGAGCTCTCCAAGAACAAGAGGACCAAAGAAGGATGAGGAGAAGAAGAGCTCAAAGTTTGTCAAGGGGCAAGATTTACATGGAACAGTGAAAAATATTACGAGGTCAGGTGCCTTCATATCTCTTCCCGAGGGAGAGGAAGGATTCCTCCCTAGTTCCGAGGAAACCTTCGAAGGATTCGGAAATCTTATGGGAGGCTCTACATTAGAAATCGGCCAAGAGGTTGATGTTAGAGTGTTGCAGTTTGCAAGAGGGCGGTTAACTTTGACCATGAAAAAAGATGAAGACAAGCAAACATCAGACTCTCAGCTCAATCAAGGTAAAGTTTATGCTGCAACAAACCCCTTCTTGTTAGCTTTTCGTAAGAACAAAGATATTGCTACATTTGTAGATGAGAGGGAAAATGTAGAGGAAGCAGATAACAAATCTTTGGTACAGAAGGTTACAGAAATAGTAGAAGGAATAGTTGATGTAGATCAAACAGTAGCAAATGATTTCACCAAAGTGATAGATGAGGAAGTAAGTGATAGTTCTGTAGTCAATGAAGCGGTTAAAGTTGATGAGCCTGCAAGTTCAGCTGATTCATCTGTTGGGACTCAAGATGAACCGGAAGGCATATTATCTACTTCAGAAGACATTGCTGTGAATGGAAGTTCTGAAACAAAGCCTTCTGGTGACAACCAATTAGCAATAGAGCAAGCGGCTGATAAGTTTGAAGTGTTAGATGACTCTTCTGATGTTTCGGTCAGTCGAGAAGCAGAGGAAAGTTCTGAAGTAAAGCCTTCAGAAAACGAGCAATCCGAAAATGTCCAGGTGGTCGAGGCTGCTCAATCTATCGATGGGGCTGAGGCGGATGAGAAAGTACTACCCGCCCCAGATGATGAAGCCAACAATTTAGTGTCTTTAGAAAGTCCAGTTAGTGAAGAGGTTGTGTACAGTGTTGTTACAGACAAAGAAAGTGAGCAAGGACAAAAAGATTTGGAAAATGAAATTGTTGTTGCTTCTCCATCTGAGAAAGAAGAAGATAAACCAGAATCTGATTCAAGCGGTAGCATCACGAGCTTAGGTATAATTCTTGAAACATGTAACTAGAACATTTTAGAGGCCGGTATGGCTAAATTTGTTTGGACAAATTTTCCTTATCCTATTGCTAGAGTTTTTCATTGGCTAAGATGAGACATGAGGGGCATATTTGGAAATGATAATCTATGTTTGCAATAACACTAAATAATTCATTCAATATTGAATTATCATTGACAAGTAGTTGTTGATGCCCTTTATATTTTCTTATGTATATGGCTAGTTGTATACGGTAAGCAATCTGAGCTATTAACTAGATCAAAATGATTAATGTCTCAAGTTGTTTTAATTCGACATCAAAGGTTCGAACGTTTATACTGTAACGAAGCATTCACTTTTTTAAGACATTGAATGATGGTAGCTGTATGAAATTCTAATCATTCTGAGAGATTCAATTTTATTTCTGTAGGTCAATCTAGTGAAGAAGTTGCTGAGAGTCCAGTTGATATCCAGGCACCAGCTGAAAGCCCCGAAGTTCTCTCTACATCAGTTATAGAAGAAAAGATAGAAGCTGATCCTGAAAACCGTGCTGATCCTCCGCAAGAAGTTTCGACGAAAGGTTGTTATGTTTCATTTAGATGTTTTTTATTGTAATTTTTGCATGTCCAGTTTATTTGAAATTCATCACTTGGCATCTTATGGAAAAACTATTTGGTCCATTTTGGTAGAGTTGTCATCGTAAGATAATCGCTAATATCTGTAATTCAGAACTGAAAGGGGTGCATATAATTCACTAATCTTGTAGACATGGTGCGATTTATTCATTTTACATACAATACACATGCTACGTTAAACTTACGATTCACTTGCTTTTTTCTCTTTAACAAAACAAGCTGCATTTCTAGTAAAAGGATTTTTATTCTAAAACTAGAATGGTTCTAGACATGTGTTAAGCTCATTTGATGCAAAAAAACTTGCATTAGTACAGTCATAAGAACCCAATGAAATAAGGATTGTATGATTTTAAGTTTCAATCTAAGAATAATTGGTAATGCTATTGAATATTTCACCACTTGATCTGTTTAGATGGATTTACTTGATATTCACCTGCAAATAGCTTCTCATTTAAATTCTCAGAATTTCTCATGTGTTGCAGCTGTGATATCACCAGCTTTGGTAAAGCAGCTGCGCGACGAAACAGGAGCGGGCATGATGGATTGCAAAAAAGCTCTGGCAGAGAGTGGAGGTGACATTGCTAAAGCTCAGGAGTTCCTCAGAAAGAAAGGTTTAGCAAGTGCAGAAAAGAAAGCTAGCAGAGCCACAGCTGAAGGAAGAATAGGGTCTTATATTCATGATGGTAGGATCGGAGTCCTAATCGAAGTGAACTGTGAAACCGATTTCGTCTCAAGAGGAGATATCTTCAAGGAGTTGGTTGATGATTTAGCCATGCAAGTTGCTGCATGCCCTCAAGTACATTATGTGGTGACTGAAGATGTGCCGGAAGAGATCGTGAACAAAGAAAGAGAGGTCGAAATGCAGAAGGAAGATCTTTTATCTAAACCTGAGCAGATGAGGTCAAGAATTGTCGAAGGGCGAATAGGGAAGAGACTCAAGGAGTTGGCATTGCTTGAACAACCATATATCAAGAATGATAAGGTGGTGCTAAAGGACTGGGTGAAACAAACTATTGCAACCATCGGAGAAAACATCAAGGTTAAGAGATTTGTGAGATATAATCTTGGAGAAGGCTTGGAGAAGAAAAGCCAAGATTTTGCTGCTGAGGTAGCAGCACAGACAGCCGCTAAACTTGTTGCAACTACAGCAGTAAAAGAGGAGAAGCCGGGTGTAGAGGAAGCGAATGAAACTGTTCCCAAGTAAGCGTACGATATCGTTTGCTATGAGCTCTTCAACATTTCATTTGTGTAACTATCGTTTTATTTTCATTTTTGTTCTAGTGATGCTAATGTGAACGGTGTGTTTCAGGCCTGCAGCTGTTGCCGTCCCCGCAGCCCTTGTTAAAAAACTTCGAGAAGAGACGGGAGCGGGAATGATGGATTGTAAGAAAGCCCTCTCTGAAACTGGTGGGGATCTAGAAAAGGCACAAGAGTATCTAAGAAAGAAAGGCCTCTCGAGCGCCGATAAGAAATCTAGTCGTCTAGCAGCGGAAGGAAGGATTGGATCCTACATTCATGACTCTCGAATCGGTGTTCTAATTGAAGTGAACTGTGAAACTGACTTCGTGGGGAGAAACGAACGATTCAAAGAGTTAGTTGATGACCTTGCGATGCAGGTCGTGGCGTGTCCAGAGGTGCAATATGTGTCAATAGAGGACATTCCAGAAAGCATTGTCAAAAAGGAAAGAGATATTGAGTTACAGAGGGAAGACCTTCAGAATAAACCAGAGAACATCAGGGAGAAAATAGTAGATGGGAGGATTTCCAAGAGGCTTGGAGAACTTGCTCTTTTAGAACAGCCTTTCATTAAGGATGATAGTATTTTGATCAAGGATTTGGTAAAGCAAACTGTTGCTTCTCTTGGTGAGAACATAAAAGTCCGTAGATTTGTTCGTTTCACCATTGGCGAAACGGTTGCAGATGCGAACGAGAAGACTGAAGCATGAATGAAGAAAATCAGTATACCGGCCTCTGGAGCGAAGCTGACATGGAGCCATGGTTGTAGAAGTACAGAAGAATATAAAGCCGAGGTAAATCTATTTTTATGGTTAGAAACTTGAATGTTCATTTTCCTCTCTTTTTTTGGTAGTGAAGTGTTGAGTTTACTGAGAAGCTACTTTGTAGCATTTTGTTCTGATAGATGATAAAAGCTTCATTCATATTATTCTATGTATTTTGACTAATTGATACTAATTGATGTTAATCTGTTGAGGCATTTCCGAATGATCAAAATCATTAATTTCATATCAAATGAATTGTTTAAATCTTAGTGATAATTTGCCTGGCCTAGGGCGGGTATAGTTACCCCGTTTCAAAAACAAAACTTGTAAAACTGACTATTTAAAAATTCAAATATAATTGTGTAATTTAATCATTATTAAGAGTGTTTTTCTTCAAATATAATTGAATTACTTAATCACCAATCCGCCATGGAAATTACACTACTAATCGCCACTAGAAATAACTAGGCATTCAAGAATTATATTAATCAGTAGTTGACCATAAATGAATTAATCATAATGTCAGCAAGTGCTAATATTTTCATGATTAAAAAAATTGTATAGAAAAGTCGATAAAGAAGTCTAATAATAATTGGACAAAAAATTATCGGTAATTTTTTAAGAAAACAACATGATCACTCGTGCAATTGTTAAAATCAGATGCCATTTTTCTTAAAACAAGGTTCAAAATTATTAGGAAAAAGAAACATTAAACCCATGTTCCAGTTTCCAAATTTCACCACATCCTATCACATTTACCAGACCAGGGGTCATGAGTTTAAACACTCCACCCCAATTGTTGTTAAATTAAAAAAACATAGCAATAAAATAAAAGCCAAGGCACATCTTCCTACTTTTATGGTTAAAATTAGAATATAAAAATGAAATTGACACAAGGGCAAAATTACTGCATAATTTAACTCTTTTGTGAAGTTTGAAGTTGAACTGACAGAGGTAGAAACCAGGAGGCAACAGGTAGAATATGAAGAGTGAGGATACAATTGCCATAGATAACAAACCATTTACAATACAAAGTAAAGTGTAGCAACCAACAACCAAAGTAAAATCACAAAGAGGGGGAGAGGCAAACTAAGAAACTGCAAATCGTCCTATCGAAAATCGTCTTTGCTCACAAATAAGTTGTCTCGAAACATCTCCCCAATAGTTAGAACTCGGGCACAAAGGAGAACAATATTCACTCTCAATCGATCTTAACTTCCTACACGGCGATGTCATCTTCGAACATCATTTGCTCTAACGTGCATGATCAATGCATCGATATAGCAAACATGAATGTGTTTGCTAGTTATGATTTTTGCATTTCTCCATGGCCCTTGGAGCTGCAAGAGAAAGAAAGAGAGAAAATACCAATCTTATACAAATGGGATCATCAGAGGAAAAAGAAATTTCCATTTTTATTCTGATGCTATCAATATAAGATATTGATCAATCCATATCACGAATTAGCATCCTTGTAATGGCATGGCCAAGCATCAGATTATGAAAAGATCCGATCATAATGGAAATTAAACTAATATGTTTTTATTAGTTGATCTTTTTATTTTGGGGGTGGGGTCAAACTTCATGAAAATGAAAGATGCTAAGTAATTCTGAAAGGCTTTTGAAGTGGAGAGATAATGATGGTAACTAAGAGAGCACTGAACGAAGGCCCATATTCTCAATGCTTATAATCATGGAGACGAGATCCCACTATAACTTGTCTGATTTAAATTTCATATCAATGAACAACAAAATTAAGAAATTAATAAAGTTCATAGCATAGCATACCTAACCCAATAGCCTCTGAACTCTTCATGATCCTCATCCTTGTGCAAGATTCAGTGAACATCCTACATTGTACAAGATAAAGATGAAGTCTTCTTTTAGCAATTATTAAAAGATTGAAACAATAAGATTTTCTAGAATGTAAGAGGTGAACAAATTAGTCAAAACATTCCTCTGATAACACAAGACAAGATAGAGAACAAAAGCATAGAAATTTTGCAAGAAAAGTCTGGATGAAGTAAAGAAAATTAACTGCAGTGACGTTGGTGTCTTTCTTATTCTCCATATTGGTCAGAATTAAAAGAACAAATTTCTTCAAGATCACAAGTTAAAAAAGGTTGTAAGACTTTCAGAACAGCTACTTGTAATGTGATTTCTCAAATAGTGGTACCAAAGTAAGATTTCAAACCCTTAAAATTGGATTAATGCATTCCAGTTTGAAGTCAGTTAAAAACTGTAGCTGCAACCACTTTAATGTAACACGAATGAGTAAATAATGAACTTACTCCCATGGAACATCACCAACAAGCATCCAATCGCCATCTTTATCTTCATAGGTGAGTACATATTCAGAGCCATGGAGCAGATCCATCAATCGCTTCTCATTTAACGCATCCTGGTTTGGAACTCCGTTGGAGCCACAATGACCTTATGAAGGGATCCATAGCAAAGAAAAAGTCACTTTTAATTGAAGTATTCCTTACTACAAAATCTACACTTTTTTTTTTATCAAACTACAAAATCTACACTTGAGAGTAACTGACCAACATAAACTAATTCCCAAACAGATGTCTGTGTAGGACTTTCAAGTAGGTCTCTAGTTTTAGTTAGAGAAAAGAATTAAACATGCAAAGCCTAAAAAATCAGCAACAGTTATCAACTTATACGAGTGACTTGGTCATGATACAATTATAGGCCCATTCGAGACATGCCCGTGAAGCCAAGAACTCCATGACCTTGACCGCAAACTTTATTTCATCAATTGTTGATCTTAGAGACATGAAGGATTTTCCTAATTCGTCTTACTCAAAGAATTCTTCACATGAATTCCCAAGAATCCAAATCTAAAACATCCCCATTCCTGGAAGTCCTTGGGGGTTGGGATTCAGCCAAGATCTTTAGGACTAGCCATTAAGAGCATACCGATTGTGAAGCTGCTGAACATTTTCTCCAGGGCTGATGATAGGTCCACATAGCTTCCATAGGTTTTCAGATCAACCTTCCTGAGGTATGGTGCGCCATCCATACTTACCTTGACATAGATGCAACCTGATCCCAACTTGTCGTCTGCATCATCTGTACTTTTAGGAGGCTGTGTTGCCATCGAATTCTTACGAAAAGAGCGAATGGGTGGCCATCCTACAACTTGTGCCCTGTAACAGACATGAAAAGGGACTTGAGATTCGAAGGAAATAGCGACTACATTAGAATCATGAAATCCAACACAAAAAAACGCTATCATGGTGGGATAAGTTAAAGAGGTTTTCATGTAAACATATCAAAACTCTAAAAAAAAAAAAATCAGCCACGTTAAACAGCTTGACATAAATCTGTTCAATTATACTCTCATGAGTCATGAAGTCTAAACTGGTGGATTGAAAGGCAAGAGAGAAGAGAACTCCTGAAGAAGCTTACGATTTCCCATCGAGCAGAACCAAAAGAGTTATATGCACTACGCAGAGTTCTATTTTTTAACAGAACAAGCAGCCCAAAATTTATTTAACAGGACTACAACTACATAATGGAACTCACAGCCCAAAATTCCCATTCAAGTAGAAGAAGCTAAAAAGAACTTTTAACAGAACAAGCAGGGAGAGAAATCAACAAGCAGAGTCTAGTCAAAAGGGAAAATCAAAGAGGGAAAAAGAAAAGGAAGAGAAGACAAACTTGGCTGCAGGGGCAGAAAGCGGAGGCTTAGCCGAAGGAGAAACACCCTCTTTAGCACCACAAACAGCCGAAACAGGAGGTTTAGTTCCATTCTCAATAACCCCTCTCGGAGAAAACAGGCCCCCATTTTTTATGGAATCAGCCTCAGAGCCAGCAGAGGCAGGCAGAACCCACCTCGCAGAAGCTCTATCAATGGCAACAGAGAAACCCCTCTTGGCCCCGGAAACAGAGCTCTTAAGAGGGTACCCATTATTGTCCTCGAGCCCATCGTCCCTCACCGGCGACTCCAAACCAGGCAGACCCAACCTCAGCTCCGTGGCCTTAAGGTTCAACCCAGCATTGTTTCGTCTGTCATTGGACTTTTCAGAGCCTTCCTGGGAAGGAACAGACTCCTCTGTTAAGCCTATATAATCATGTTCTAACGGTATTGACATCAGAAAAAACTCAAGAGAAACACACAACAAGCATGAGAAAAACCACAGCAACAAAAGAAGAAGAAGAAACACAGTAAGGAAACAAAAGCTCGTTCAACTTTCAAGAATGGGTCAAAACCCTGTTCGTTGCTCAACTACTGTGAACATGTGAGGAAGAGAAAATGAAGGGAAAAACAAAAGGTAAGACAGGATTAAATAAAGAAGCAAACAGAGAGGAGCAGAAGCATCGTAAAGAGAAAAACACAGAATTGTTTGGTTAATTAACAAAAAAATACATATATAAATATCTGCTACATTTGAGGATATGTTATTGATAATATATTATATAATTCATTTTACCTTTTTGTGGGCAACCACCCCGACAAGTCAAAGAGAGTCTCCGTCCAGCTTTCCCCAGAAGCCATTTGTTGTTTAATCAAAAAAGAAAGAAATTCTTAGGCTGCGCTAACCTGCGCCGAGCGACAGCATTAGACAGTGAGAATTGAAAGCAGCGCATCACGGGAATGCGGAAAAGGATGGGACGAGGCAGGCAAGAACTGGACGAGCAAAAACAATTGAAATGAAAATCTTCAATTCCCTGGTAGGGCTTTTGATTAGGCGAAAGAAAACGAGAAGCCGTGGAAAGTGAGCGGAATTTTGAGAAAGCTGACATGAACAGAGAAGACATATAAAATACAAACCCTAAATCGCAGAGCATCCTTCTGAATCTGAATCTGAATCTGAAATTTCATCCCTGAAACGAAACAGAAAAAAGAAGAATTGAAAGAAACCACAAGAATTAGAGGTGGGGTTAGGGTTTAGAACTCACCTCTGTAAACCTAAATGGATCTTCTTCTTCTTCTTCTTCTTCCTTGTTTTGCTATTTCAGAATTGCTTCTGATCTTACACCTTTGAGCGCCAATAATTAACCGTTTCTCACTCTGCATTTCTTCCATTTTATTATCCACTATTTTCTTAATTTTATATCATTTTTTCTCTTACATATTATTTTGTGTAATTTTCGGTGTTAAGATTTTTTTTTTTTTTTTTTTTCTTTACACATCATGTTGTTATTGTCTCCAACTCTTACCTGATAATTAATTTGAATTTGTAGCCTAAAAGTAGCATAATTATAAATTTATAATGATAGGAGATCATGTACTCAAAAAATAAATAATGATATGAGATCATAAATTTATTTTAAGAATTAGATTTAAATTAATTTCATCGTACTTATATATATAAGATCATAGATCATAAATTTATTTTGAAATCATATTTAAATTAATTCAGGCATGTATATATGATTAAAAAAAATAAGAAAAAATAAGAAAAAATATATTCAAAATATGGAAGGCTGAGATTAATTTTATTTACGAAAATAACAAGAAATGACCAGATTTGGAGAGGTCATTACTGCTCTAAAAGTAGAAGGAGGTAAACAATTCCATTAACTTGATTTTTGCAAGAAATTAAAATGAAATCAAACTACGACTATATCTATTTTACCATATGTTTACCTAGTTCATTTTTCCATCATCTATGTCACTACAGATTATTAATTATCAATTAGAATATATATTCTTGAGTTTTTCTGTTTTTTTTGTCAATATTTTTCTTATAGTCTACTTTTATACACAAAATATAAAATTAGATCCAGGTTGCTTTTGTTGCTTTTGAAATTAACTCAGATCAATAAAATTAATTGTTTATTATATTTTGAAAGAAACTTTGTAACGATGTTGAGATTGGACAAACTAATGGCATATCACATCAACCGTTTTTTTTTTTTTTAGTAGGAGAAGGGGGACAAATATCGATTCTCGGGTTCGAATCCCTGAGGCTGGTGTTGAACTGATTTACAACCGAACACTGAAACCATTACGTCACTGACTCATTCAATTTTTGTCTAGAATGTTGATATTAGAGGTTAAATTTACATTTAAAAAAATAATAATAACTCACGGAGATCCAAATTGTGTAATTTTAAATGCAGATAACTTACAAACTGCCAAATTTATGATTTAATTAATAAAAAAAAAACAAGTGGGTCAATGAAAATGTTTGTAATTTGAAGAAGTGTGAGGTAGTGGATGGCCTGAATTTTGAGAATATACTTCTGTTGAGATTTTTATTCGAAATTCAGCCTAAAAACCTCCTACTCCTATCATAAAAATATATATAATTTAATAAATAGAGAAAACACATATTTTTTTTAGAAAAAACCTACGAGATTGATGAATACAAAAAATATTTGCAAAAATGATTACTTTTTTAAAAAAGTATAGTAATATATAATATTGTATTAATAATATAAAATATTATATTAATAATAAGTATTTGTAATATAATATTAAAACGTATTAATAAATATGCATTCAAATATTTAAAATTTGGTTACGCTTATAATTATTTAATTAGTAGAAATACTTCAATATATCACTAAGAACATTAGTTCACTTGCATTAGCATACCCATAATTAGAAGGTCACATTGATTTGATTCCTTGACCTACAATTTGTTGTAATCTAAAAAAAAAACACACATCCAATACCCGTTAACATTTTTTATAAAAGAGAAAACACAATTAAGAGAGTGGAATGTAAAAAAATCTATCTTTCTCTTTGGGTGCAATGAGTTGTTCTTTCACGATGAGAATCACCGGTGCATCTAATTATTGGTGGAATTTTGCATCTATAACAAAACAAATCAAAATATTTTTATCTATAACACAAAATCAAAATTAATTCATTTGTAATAGAGAATTCAAATTAAGTTCTATCACTAATTGAATTCTATCATGATAAATTCATTTTATCATTAGTTCAATTTTCTATAGTGATAGAAATAAATATATTATAAATTAATTATTTTAAAAATTGAACCGCAAATATAATACAATAGAATGTGCGACCAATGTAAATTCTCATTATTTTTCCCCATACCAGATCTTATTGTCTTTTTTCACGATATTATTTATTAATTATCTTTTAATATAAGATAAATAATATACTATGTTATGTTTATTTTATATTCGGAGGAGAAAATAAAAGGGAAAATAGAAAGAGAGAGAGAAGCGCGGTTGTTTAAAAATAAAGAGAAAAAGGGGAGGAAAGGGAATCTAACGGGACGGGATTGTCCCTTTCCAAAAAAAAAAACTAACGCGGAATGGATGGGTTGGTGGGAGACAAAACGGCGTTATGTTCTGAAGTGAACGGCACTCACTAAACCACCACAATCCCCGTTATCATACGCAGTACGCACACCTTTTTTCTTTTTTTAGTTTTTTTATACAACAACATAGAATTCAAACTTATGACAAGGTTATTAGATTGAAAATTTGAACCTTAACTTTTGATCCCTCGGTAAATAATAATATCGATATGAACAAGTTAGTAAGTATGGTGTGTATATTTATTACTATATGAACTCTATATTTTTTATTAATAGAGAGAGAAATATAAGATGAAATGATTGATTTGACATGATCATAGATAATTTTAAAAATAAATTTTTTAAAAAATGAAAAAGACGTAGCTCATAAGTGGATCGATAGATACATACCATACTCACCAACAAGTTAGTAAGTTATATTTCTAAAAAAAACAAATTAGTAAGTTCTATTCAATATCATATCATAATATATAAATAAATTACGGGAAAAAACTTTTGTTTTGTTTTTGGGTGATTAGAACAAAGTTTGTATCTATCTCAAAAAATATAAATAAATAAATATAAACAAAACAAAGTTTGCATAATTAAGTGAGTACACTCTATTCAAGATTAATTGTTTTCTCATATATAGAAGTTATCATTGTTCTAAAATAAATGAGAGTCAAATATTAATTCTTGGAATTAAATTTGTGACCATGGTGATAAATTGGTTTACTATCAAAAAAATGAAACCAACTCGTTACTCATCCATTCGATGCTACTTTCTTTGAATTAATCCTTCATATATTATTGGTTTAACTTTAAGTGTCGATCATTTGAAAATTTAAAATTGTGTATATATAGGTCATCACACTTTTAATTTAATAAATTTTGAAATTTTAAATTTTAGAGTGGTTAGAATTAAAAAAAGAATCTAATATACTTATAAATATTCAATTTATGTCAAATAAGTATTTCTGTATATATAATGTCTAATAAATTTATAGTAAATGTTTGAAGTTTTAATAATGTTTATTCAAATTATAATTGAGTGAGTTATCGTAGCTCACTCAATATTTGTGACTCTAGTAATAAGAATAATGAATAGTTATAATTTGAGTTATCATTATTAATCTCAAATTTATTTTAAAATTTTTTAAGATCTAATAACTATTATTGTAAACTCATTAATTCATCTTTTATCAAATCTTTCCCATATATAATTATACGTATTTTAAACAAAGATAATGTTACACAATAGTTACGTGCACAAAAACAAAGACAATAATAATTCATGTAACAATTACCTACGCTTCAAACATAAACATCAACAATTCACTAACAATCATAACTCATCAATAACAAATACCCAACAACAATAATTAGGAATCCACCAACCATCTAAAAAATGTAAACCTATTTTATTTTAGAACCCTACATCATTATTTATTATTATTACTCCTTTTATTATTAAAGTAATTCAAATTTATATAGAAAAGGGGAGAGATGGGGAAAGGAGGGGAGGGCCCACAAACTCAAAGCTATGGGGTCCCACGTGTGAAGAGTGGGCCCAGTAAGGCAGATTAAGTAGTAGTGTGATAGTGTCTTGTCATGGAGCAGTGTTTAAATGGCCATCAAAATGCATAGACTGGTTGGTGGGCCATCTATTTTGTATCCCCCTTTATTTTTCCTTTTTCTATTATTAAACATTTCCACTTCTTGAAAAAAAAAACCATACAATTTATTAAAAATTAATAGAAACCTTACGACCTAATCCTTCTAATCAAAGTCTAGTGAGAATAGGTTAGATGTGTGCAAATTTATATAGATATTAAGAAATATCAATCAAACAAAAGTTAAAATAAGAAAATTTAAAAAAAAATTAAAAAACCACCACAAATTAGCACCTTGATCTAAATCCATAACGCAGGTCAAGATCAACAAAAAAAGAGAAAAATAATTGATCAAAGAAATTTTAAGATCATTGTAACAAATACACTCTATCATAGAAGTTTTCTTTGTCGCGGTTCGAAATTTAGTCTCGATAACCTACACTGATAGAAAATTCTCCTTCGATCATTATGTTGGAGTAGACTCATCGGGGTAACCAATGTCGACGGAGTAACCTATTTCGACGGAAGCAAATTCTCCCTTTGAAAAAAGAAAGTAGCCTAGATAAAAATTATTATCTTGGATAAAAGATAAATTTGCACGTATTTTGAAATAATTTTAAACATATTTTTTTTTCTTAACACAAATTGAGAAAAGAGATCACAAATCTTATATAAAAAGTATCACTTCTGAGAGAAAATGTAATTTTGTTGATCAATCACACGAACAGTACTGATAAAAGATAGTGGCTGTCCATTTCTTTAACGTAAAGAGGTATAGCTAAGGGGACAAGATGAATCTTCAAATTATATTTCACAATCCACTTGTCAAAGAAACAAGAAGAGGAATTAGAACCCCTAGAACTTGATAACTCCTCCAAACAGAACTTTAATGATTGTTTATAAACAAAGTTAAAGTCATACATACCTAAGTTTATATCTTAATTACAGATGTAATTTAATTACTATATGGTTCTAATTTAAATATCATTGTCACACCTTCTCAAAAAAAAAAATCATTGTCACACTCTATGCAGTTTGATCAGGTGGGGGTGTGTGGTGGATGGAGCCCCTTTTTTAAAAATTTCCTTCTCCATTCAAAGATGCTTAATTGAGATCATGAGAATATATCAAGCATAATCACATGTTTATGACCTTAATTATATCTAATTTTTGGTCATTTTATATCTAGGGTAGGTGGGAGTTTATTTTTAATTAGGAGAAAAAAAAAATAAGGGGAGAGAAAAAGGGTCCTATTGTCTAACTAATCACCATATTTAATTCTAAATTCTGCAACTGTGTAATTAATCAAAAGTAATTTAATCATTCACGTATAATGATAATATTCCGAATATTAAAAAAACAATAATCATTTTAAAATTATTCAAATGAAAAATTGGGGTACTCGATTTCCATGGTCCATCATTATTAACATTGTCTACCCTTTTATATCAATTTAATTAATGATTGAAATTTTAAATTTTTTTAGATTAAAACCTTAGAAATTTTCAAATTATGTAAAATATGAAATATGAGAGTCTAATGTCTATTTTATTTTCAAATTATAACTACTATGCCTTACTTAAAAGGGTGGGTGAAAAAGATAAAATAAACTTCTTTATCGATAATTGATATGTATTCTCGATCAAGAGATTGTATATTTGAATCTTCATTGACAAAAGTGTAAATGTATACAATTTTACTTAAAACCTAGTAATAAACAAATTACTTAAGAGAACAAGTATTCGCCTACTTAGTTAAGACACATATTCTCATTAGGACATATGTTCTTATTCAAGAGGTTAAAAGTTAGAATTCAACTCACATATTGAATTCAAAAATTTTACTTAATACCATCATTTACCTTTTCATACTAATAATTATTCTCTAGGTAAAAGGAGATGTTAAAATGCATACATAAATACGAGTTTTTTCAAAAGTAGACTAAACTAAGTACTAATTGATATGTATTATCAACTTAAAAATAGTAGGAATAAATTGTCTAACCCTCAAATATTGGTGTCGTACTAAAAAACATGAGTTTTAACATATTCTACAAACATGAAACAATCATAACTTATTACCTTATCTTTTTGGTTTATTCATAGAGAAGAGATGTAAAGAAGATGACAACTTGTAAAGAAAAAGTTAGAAAGGTTGAGTTTATTGATTGAAAGGAAAAGAAGTTGAATGTGGGGAAGCTTACAAACTAAAAAGGAAAAAGGAAAAAGGAAAAAAAAGTAATAACTGTGATTGGCTCAGTGTGTGTGTCTTTGGTTTGTACAGTATTATGGGAGTACTTGCCCACTAGCATTAGAGTGTTGAGTGGAACCACATTTGAGTTCATGAATTATTGTTGCTCTATCTTCCTTTACCACCACCAGTCCTTCAAAAACTTTTCACCTTCATCCATAAGTCAACATAAAATCCTTTCTCTCAATTTAGTTTCTATAATTTTGCTAAACAAATGACAACATTGACCCTATTCAAATTTTTATAGGCTACGCAAGAGTATCAATCTATGAGTTTGAGTATTGTAGTTGAACTAAAATATAAGATTTATTCTTAACTATGAATGATTATATTCTTTTCAATTTATGGAGCATATTTGATGTAGAAACTTTATAAATGAACGTTTAAAGAAAACATGACATATAAACATGTATATGTATATATGGTGGGGTCGTATCGCTTTATACTAATACCAAACTTTGAAATTTAAGAATTTAGAGCACTGCTCACCAAATGTAAAACTTTTAGTTTCAATCCAGTCTAATTTATAATTTCATTAAACATTTTCGGATTAAAACTTGTGACATTTAGAGAAAATAGGTTATATAAGAAAATTGTTAGACAATCGCGGACAACATTGATGGCGTTGGTGTGTAAAATGAAACATCATCAATGTTTGTTGTCATTTTCTTTAACTTACCGCTTACACCAATCCTTCAAATCTAAAAACTTCAATCCTTATGATCATTAAAATAAAACGTTTAATTTCAATTTCATTCCTATAAATTTCACCAAATCTCTCGTGTCATGTTTTATCATCACCAAAACAACCTAATTTTTACATCTAATTTGACAATAAACTTCCAAAAAAACATGTCAATTAAAAAAGTTGTTAGACGAAATATAAAAGAGAGGAAAATGAAATTTATAATAAATTGTTTGTGATGTCGTGCCAATATATAACAATATTGGTTTAGAGAAACAGTTCTTTCAACTAACTCTTGTAGGTTTTAAAATTGTTTGTGATGTCGTGAAATTTTGTCATAGCATGCATATGACGTCTTTACTTGTTTTTATTCTATTTAATAACCATACACTTCATCGAATGGGTTAGTAGCGCAATAATTTTATTATTTGGTTGTAAATCAGTTCAACACTAGAATCACAGGTTTAATTCCGTGAATCGGTACTTGTTCTCCTCCCCAATATATGTACTTAAAAAAAATTATATGTTTTTGTTTTTATTTATATGTCACTCAAAAACGGCACTGCACATTTAAACACTTGAAACAGAAGCAAGTGTATTTTTGTTGGAACTTGAAAGTTTTTTCCTTTGATAATTTAATCTTTTTGTTTATAAATATAATTCTATTTTGGAGACGATTTTTTTTTTTTTGGACTTCAACCATAATTAATGGTGGAGCATTTAAATGGAATCCATGCCACTAGATTATTGATTGAATACTCTAATTACTGTTGCTCTCTTTTACTTTTTAAAACTATGCAAGTTTCTTTTGGCTAAAGATTCTCTTTTTCAAGTGTTCTTAAATATTTTCTTGTTATAATATATTTGAAAGGATTATTTGTTATATATATTTTTAAAAAATTAATAATTTTTTAGACAAGAAAAATATTTAATCATATTAAACCTACTATAGGAATGAGTTTGGTATAATTTATAAGGGGTGTTTGTTTGCCATATTTTGGTGAATTTAAAATGAGCATTCCTTAAAAAACTATATTCAAATAAATTTTTGTAACTACTCAAAATAGTTTTTCATTTTTATTGCTCAAATTAAATACTCCACATTTTAAGCACTTATTTTTAATCATTCATTTATAACTATTCAAAATAAATATTTAATATTAACCACCCATTTTTAATCATTAATTTTTAACTTTTTAAAATAAATCATTTTTAATAACTCATTTCTAATCATTATTTTTTGAACTACTCATTTTAAATATACATGCAAACAATCAATTGTTTTTAATTTCTTTACAAACAAAATAACATCCAAACAAATTATTGATTTATTTAACTATTCAAAATAACTCAGAAAAGTATTTTTTGAGAAAATTGAAAAAGAAGCCGTCCTCAAAATTCTACTTAGTTAAGGATTGTTTTAAATATTATAAAAAT
This sequence comes from Sicyos edulis, assembly GCA_036507275.1. Taxonomy (NCBI): domain Eukaryota; kingdom Viridiplantae; phylum Streptophyta; class Magnoliopsida; order Cucurbitales; family Cucurbitaceae; genus Sicyos; species Sicyos edulis. The sequence goes on from CM071853.1 coordinate 5,935,142, forward strand.
AATATAAAGTAGAGTACTTTTGAGAGGAGCGTTGTTTTTATGATGTGTTTCTTCTAAAAATATTTGGTTAGAATGTTAATATATAATTTTATTGAAATTTATTGACCAAATTAAAATATATCTAAATTGTTTTTTTTTTTTCATTATACATTGCGGTTGAATTGTATTTTGGGGGATCGCATATGAGGATTACTGCCAGCTTTGTTAGGTGGGAGAGAAATAATGTCCATAACAATGGGGATAAAAATACAAATACTTATGATTGTAAAATTATTGGGAAAATATTCTATTCATCATGAAAAAAAAAATCCAGGGAATATAAGATACGTTGTATTCAAAATATTTTTAGATAACTATTTATTTAAGAGAAAGAATGGCTTTATTTTTAGACAGTATAATCCTCATTTTATCCTTTGTTATTATTATTGTTATTATTTTGAAATAACTTTGCAATTATCTATTTAAAGAGACATTAAATAAGAAAAGACTGAATTATCAAAAAAAGAAAAGAAAAGGAAAGTTAGTAGGTGCTAGTGCCAATTAAACATCAAAATGTGGCAATAAGTTAGGCTTCTGAGTGCGACAACTGACAATCGGATGGTGACATTCCTTATCTCAATTTTTTTTTTTTCAATTGGAAGGCCAATAAGAATAATAGCTATGACTAAGGCAGATTTAGATTTCAAATATGAGTTTGAATGGATCCAATGGTTATAAAAATAACAAATATTTGTCTCCTTATAAATATGAAAGTAAATTTTGTTTAATATATTACGGCATTCTAATCCAAGAACAATAACAAAATCGAGACAAATCTAAAATAAATAAAGAAGGAATGAAGAAGGGATAACACACCAAATATAAGTGGTTTGAACTATGCCTACTCCATGTGAATCGATCGAGCTTGATCGAGTTCACTCATAGTGTCATTGTCATAAATTTATACAAAAAGCTTTTAATGGTGGCTATGATTCATAATTCTCTCTCAAAGGAAGAAGATAACCTAACGAAGGTTTATATACTGGCACCTAAATACACAACTCTTAGTTAACTAACTCCCAATATTAATCTAAATTACATTTAACTCACCACTAAATGAGCTAATTATGTGTAATTTACTTAATAACAATCACAAATTTTTAGTTGAATAATATTAAAAAGATAAAAGGCCAAATGACACATATAACTAAGGAGAGCTTATGTCTCTATTCACACACACGGGACAAGTATTTATATATAAAAATTGTATAATTTAGTTTCAATGATCATTTTTTTAAAAATTCAAGCCTACAACAATTAGTTCACTATGGAGGTGTTTGTGGTAAGGTGTTGAAATGAGAAGAATGGAAAAGAGATGATTATCGGTGTTTGGGAACATTTAAAATTATTTTTCTCATAATCACATTTCTTCAAAATCACTTTTTTATCCTTCTTTCAACAACTTTTTATTCCCTCCATAACTATTTTTCATTCTTATCATATATATATTTTTTTCATAATCATTGGATTTACCCCAAACATAAATAATCATCTCTCCCTAATCATTAATGTCATCCCAAACATAAATAATCATTTTTAACTCTTGTCTAAAAAAAAAAAATTCTTTTAACTCAAAAAAAAGAAAATCTTCTTTGTATTCTCTCCCTAATTTTCATTCCCTCTATAATAATTTTTATTCCCCTTCCTATATGATTTATCTTACTTGGATTTCTATCTTATCTATGTTTTTAAAATTCAAACTAGTTTCTTAAAAAATGAAAAAAAAAAATCAAACTAGAATTTGTATACATTTTTTTTAAAAAAATAATTCTTTTTTTTTTATTTTAGTTTTTTAGATTTAATTAATATTCAGATATTTCACAAATAGTCATTCTATATATTAGCCTTTCTTTACAAAATTTTAGAAAATTTTTATCTTGTTCTTTCTTATATAAAATAATTATTTAACTAAAATAAGTAAAAATAATAATTTCAAATACATTCTAGGAATAATTTTAAGCTTTTATTAAATAAGATATAAATTAAATTTGATATTTTAAAATAAAAAGACAAAAAAGATAAATAATGTACACAAACCAAAATGGTAACCAAATCCTTTTCTCTCAAGAAAAGGTTACATTTATTTTTTTGTATTATGACTCATGTAACACTCGAATATGATTTAAAGTTTAAACATTTTAATTAATTATTAACAGATTTTAGATATCAACAAGTTCAATGAAAAGTATATATATATATAATGACTATGAACATAGATTTGAATTCTCCAAACTAACAAAAATAGATTTTAGGTTTGATTTTTTTTTTCTTTTTTAGATCGTTGTTTATTGTTACTATTATTTTATTCAATTGCATGAGACTATAAATAAATAAATAAATATATATATATATATACTCTATGCAACTTGTTTATAGAAGGTATCCCAACTAATTAAACGCTCCTCAAGTTGGCTTCAATTGTTTATTTTTATTTTATTTTATTTTTTGCTGAAGGCTTCAATTTTTTATTTGTGTCATAATATTCTTACCAAATTTTATATGCCTTTTTTCTGTCTAATTTTTTTTATATGCCTTTTTATAAAGCATGATCTTTAAAATAGACAAGAGGGTATGATTCTTTTTTTTTTTCGTTAAAAACAGTATATATTGAACGATATTAAAAAGAAAAGGAATTAAACTATATAAATGGAACAAGCTTAGGTGTGTGATTGTCTAAAAAAATGGTATTGAATGAGTACATCTCATAAATTAATTATAAATATAGAAAAATTAAAAAAAAAAAAAAAAAAAAAAAATATATATATTTATTAAACGTTTCAATATTATATTATAGATATTCAATAGTAATAATATCAATCAATAATAAGTTTTACTGTTAAAAAAACAAATAATATTATGAGGAAGTATACGATTATATTTGATAATATTTTTGTAAAAAATGATTGTATGAATAATTATTTTGTAGATTTATCTAATATTGTAAGTTAAAAAGAAAAAAGGTTTAAGAGTGTGACTTATTTACATTTGGGCCTACAGCTGAAAGGGAAATGGGCCACGAATGAAACACGTAAGGGCTTTTATGCACATATTAAAGTACACTACACAAGTATCATATTCAATTCGGAGTCACATTCTTTAATAATAATAATAAAAACAAGAAGATGAAGGAAAACCATATAGATCATCTATTTTCTACAAAGTATTCGAGAAAATGTCTAAATTTAAAAATATTATTGTTTAATTTCTAATTTAAGGTAGTAGAGATAAAACATTTGTACCATTTATGTCCTACTCACTTATACATATTATACGAATTAAAATCAATAATTTATCATACTATTTTAGGAATAAGTTCTATTCCACCATTTTACAAATCCTACAAAATTGAATAAAAAAATTTACCCCACTAATTTAGGATGTTGTTTCGCCCTCACAGATATGCAACCATTTTTTTTCCACTTTTCGTCTCTATCGAATTGGAAATCTATGTCCAAACCCTAAAGATTTTGAAACCTCCATCCGCTATTGGAAAAAATAATTCCCAATTTTATTTTTCATCTTTTTTCACATTTTTTATTGACCAATTCCCAAGTGTGCACATAATCCCCATTTCATTTTGGTCTCTTAAGTTTCAAATGTCTAATTTTGGTCCCTCAACTTTTTTGTTTGTCCAATTTTAGTCCCCCAACTTTGGTGTTGTCCAATTTTAGTCCTTCAACTTTCAAATGTTCAATTTTGGTCCCTAGACTATAAAAAAAAATTAAAAAATGATCCTTCTAATAAAATGAATTTTTTCTCACCCTTAAACTATTCTCTTTCCCCATCTTTCATCCTTTCTCTTTCTAAAATTTTTATCTCTTAAATCCACATTTCTAGTCCTCTTTCGTTTTTGTATTTTTCTCTTATTCTCTTCAATCCATCCCATCAAATTGTTTAACATGAGACAAGTTGTTTTAAATAATCATTTTCCTATTTGTCACTTTTTATTTTTAAAATTCATAGTGTTGGTTTTATTATTCACATTGTGAAGGCCCATCAAATAAGGCCCATTAGGTCTAAGTGTTTTAAAGTGCATTTTGTCACTTTGGTTGTGAACACAAGAAAAGGAGAGCTGGAAAATCAGTAGCCAGAGAGAAAAAGTAAATAGAGAGGAAAAGAGGTGTCTGGCCAACTTCGGTATTCTGGCGTTTTCGACTGATTGCACCGTTGGATCCAGCTAAAATTTGGACAGCGTGTTCTTGACACAAGGGTCTTTAATCTGAACCGTGGAGATCGGGTTCGTAGCTTTCTACAACTAGATTCTAGTGATGATTTGGTTCCACATTTTTGTGAGATCTTTCTATTTATCTCTCTTGATTTGTGTTGTTTGTTGCCAAGATAGTTTATCTTGAGTTGTTATGTATTGTATACCTCTAGTTGTAACTAGAGAGAACTTGTTGTAGCCCATTATCGATTATAGTAGAGACTTGACTTCGGTCCGTGGTTTTTTACTCCTTGCCTTGAAGAGGTTTTTACACGTTAAAAATCGTTGTGTTGTGCTTGATATTTCTACCATACTATATGTTTGCTGATTTTTCACTAGGAACACAAGAGAGGGAATAATTGATCCTATTAGACTAGTGTTTATTACCAACAAGTGGTATCAGAGCTTCGTGGTTGAGTTTATTTAGAGGCCTTGTGTTAAATATGGAAATGAGTCATAGTGGTGGTAGAATTTTTCTTTTGAATGGATCAAATTATCAAGTGTGGAAAAGAAAAATGGAAGATATTTTATATGTCAATGATTTATATCTTCCCGTATTTTCACTAGAGAAGCTGGATGATAAAACCGATTTAGAATGGGAAATATTCCATAGGAAAGTATGTGGCATGATTAGACTTTGGGTCGAAGAGAATATTCTAAATCATATTGGGCATGTGGAATAAGCTTGAGTCTTTGTATGCCCCGAAAACTGGTAATAGTAAATTGTATTTGATTAAGCAAATGATGGCATTGAAGTATCAAGAAGGAACGTCTATGTTAGATCACTTGAATACATTCCAAGGTATTATTAAAATCAGTTAGCTGGAATGAGTATCAAGTTTGATGAAGAGATACATGGGTTATGGCTTCTTGGTTCGTTACCAGATTCATGGGAGACTTTTAGAACTTCTTTGTAAAACTCAGCCCCAAATGGTGTACTAAGTATGGACTTGGTAAAAAGCAGTGTATGTAACGAAGAGATGAGAAGAAAGTCACAAGGTTCTTCTTCACAGTCTAATGTTTTTATTACTAAAAGAAAGGGGAGGAGTACGATCAAAGGTCCGAAAAATAGAGACAGAAGCAAGAGCAAGAATGGCCGATTTTCTAATGTTGAATGTTTTCATTGTGGCTTGAAAGGCCATATAAAGAAACATTGCAAAAAACTAAAGAGAGAAAATAGAGCTGATAAAGGTAAAGAAAAAGCGACTGATGATGATCATGCAGACAGAATAAATGTAGCCACCGAAGAATTCTTTGTATTATTTTATGGTGATAGTGTTAACCTTGCTACAGAGCAGAGCAGTTGGGTGATTGATAGTGGTGCCTCAATTCATGCTACATCTAGGAAGGAATTTTTCACATCCTACACATCTGGTGATTATGGTAATGTTAAGATGGGTAATGATGGATTAGCAAAAGCAGTTGGCATAGCATTTGGAGACCAAGAATGGTAATATCTTGATTTTGAAAAATGTGAAACACATCCCTAATAACCGCATGAACTTAATCTCCACAGGAAAGCTAGACGATGAAGGTTTCTATAATACCTTATGTAATGGTACATGAAAGCTTACTAAAGGCTCAATGGTGGTAGCAAAGGGGGAGAAGTGTTCTTCATTGTACTTTATGCAGGCAAAGACTACTGATTGTGATATCAATGCAAAGTGGGATGATGAAGCAGTGTTGAGCTTTGGCATATAAGACTCAGTCATATCAGCGAAAAGGGTTTAATGATTCTAGCAAAGAAAAATCATCTTTCTGGGTAAATAATGTGTCCTTGAAGAGATGTGAGCATTGTTTAGTGGGAAAGCAAACAAGAGTTTCTTTTAATGCATCCCAACCTTCAAGAAGACCAGAAGTACTTGACATAGTATATTCTGATGTGTGTGGTTCGATGAAAACAAAAACACTTGGAGGTGCGTCCTACTTTGTGACGTTTATAGATGATCATTCTCGGAAAACATGGGTTTATACCTTGAAGACTAAAGATCAGGTGTTGCAAGTGTTTAAACAGTTTAATGCCCTTGTTGAAAGAGAAACTGGTAAAACGTTGAAGTGCATCAGGACCGATAATGGAGGAGAGTACATTGGACCTTTTGATGAGTAGTGCAGAAATTATGGTATCAGACATCAAAAGACGCCTCCTAAGACTCCACAGCTAAATGGGTTGGTTGAGAGAATGAACATGACATTGGTGGAAAGAGTGAGATGTTTGCTTTCACATTCACAGTTAGCCAAAATGTTTTGCGGTGAAGCATTGAATACAGTTGTACATGTTCTGAATCTCACGCCATGTTTTCCTTTGGGAAATGAAGTCCCTAATAGAATTTGGTCAAAAAAAGACATATCGTACAGTCATCTTCGTGTCTTTGGTTGTAAAGCTTTCGTTCATGTTCCTAAAGATAAGAGATCGAAACTTGATGCAAAGACAAGACCATGTGTGTTCCTTGGCTATGGTCGAGATGAGTTTAGCTACAGGTTGTATGATCCAGTGAAGAGAAAACTTATTAGAAGTCGAGATGTTGTTTTTGTTGAAGACCAAACTTTACAAGACATTGATAGAACTGATGAAACTGAGTCAAAAAATGGTGATGATCTGATTGATTTAGATATAGTTCCTTTGGCACAACTTTCTACACAGATTGAGAATGAAATACAGAACGATCAGTTTGATAATTCAGATGAGGTAGAAGGTCATGAACAAGTTGAGGTAGATGATGATATTGAGTAACAGTTGTCAGAAACTGAAGTTCCTATAGATGTTCCACTCAGAAGGTTTGTCAGAGATCGCCGTCTGTCAACAAGATATTCTGCTAATGAATATGTGTTATTGACTGATGGGGGAGAATTTGAGAGTTATGAAGAGGCTATAGAAGATGAGCATAAAAGAGAGTAGATTGATGCTATGAAAGATGAGATGAAATCTTTACATGAGAACCACACTTTTGAGCTTATTAAATTGCCTAAAGGGAAAACCGCACTGAAAAATAAGTGGGTTTATCGAGTGAAACAAGAAGAAAGCACCTCAAAACCGTGTTATAAAGCGAGATTAGTTGTCAAAGGGTTTAGTCAGAAAAATGGCATTGACTTTGATGAGATTTTTGCTCTAGTTGTTAAGATGTCTTCGATTCATGTTGTTATGTGTTTGGCTGCTAGCCTTGACTTTGAAGTTTAGCAGATGGATGTTAAGACTGCATTTCTTCATGGAGACCTAGATAAAGAAATCTATATGGAACAACCTGAGGGTTTTGAAGAGAAAGGAAAAAAGAAACTTGTGTGCAAGTTGAAGAAAAGCCTTTACGGGTTGAAATAGGCATCGAGACAATGGTACAAGAAGTTTGAGTCAGTTATAGGGGAGCAAAGCTACAAAAAGACTACTTCTGACCATTGTGTTTTCACACAAAAATTTTATAATGATGATTTTGTGATATTATTGTTGCATGTTAATGACATTTTGATTGTTGGTAGGAATGTTTCTAAAATTGACAGGCTGAAGAAGCAGTTGAGAAAATCCTTTTCCATGAAGGATTTGGGGCCAGGAAAGAAGATTCTTGGAATTCGAATTGTTCGAGATAAAGCATCCAAGAAGTTGTTTATGTCACAAGAGAAATACATGGAGAAAATGCTTGAAAGATTCAACATGGATAAAGCTAAAGTTGTTAGCTCCCCTCTCTCTAGTCATTTCAAATTGAGCAGCAAACAGAGTCCTTCTAATGGTAAAAAGAAGGAAGAAATGAGGAAAGTCCCATATGCTTCAGCTGTTGGGAGTTTGATGTATGCCATGGTGAGTACTAGATCTGATATTGCTCATGTTGTTGGAGTTGTTAGTTGATTTATGTCCAATCCAGGAAAACAACATTGGGAGGCAGTCAAATGCATCACGAGATATTTGAGAGGCACTTCTAGTTTGAAGCTCACATTTGGAAGTGGAAAGCCCTTACTTATAGGCTATACTGATTCAGATATGGCAGGAGATTTAGATAATCAACGATCTACTTTAGGTTATTTGATGACGTTAGTAGGTGGTGCAGTGTCTTGGCAATCAAGACTACAGAAGTGCATTGCATTTTCAAATACAGAAGCAGAATATATAGCAGCAGCAGAAGCGTGCTAAAAGATGTTATGGATGAAGCAGTTTATACAGGAGTTTGGCTTGAAGCAACAACGGTATGTGATATTCTGTGATAACCAGAGTGCTATTCATCTTGGTAAGAACTCTACATCTCATTAAAGAACTAAATATATTGATGCGAGGTATCACTGGATGCGAGATGCATTGAATGATGGTTTGTTTGAGCTTGAGAAGATGCATATTGATTATAATGGATCATATATGTTGACTAAGAATCTACCAAGAGATAAGCTTCAGTTTTGTCGTTCCGCTGCGGGAATGGAAAGTTCCTCCACACAGTGAATATGGGGAAATTTGTTGGGTTCTTATTCACATTGTGAAGACCCATCAAATAAGGTCCATTAGGGCTAAGTGTTTTAAAGTGCATTTTGTCACTTTGATTGTGAACACACAAGAAAAGAAGAGCTGGAAAATCAGCAGCCAGAGAGAGAAACAACTTAGAGAGAGAAAGTAAATAAAGAGGAAAAGAGGTTCCTGGCCAGCTTCGGTATTCTGGCGTTTTCGAGCGATTTCACCGTTGGATCGAGCTGAAATTTGGAAATCATCTTTTTGACACATAGTTCTTCAATCTGAACGGTGGAGATCGGGTTCAAAGCTTTCTATGACCAGATTCCAATGGCGATTATGTTCCACATTTTTGTGAGATCTTTCTATTTATCTCTCTTGATTTGTGTAGTTTGTTGCCAAGATAGTTTATCTTGAGTTGTTATGTGTTGCCAAGATAACAATCTTGAGTTGTTATGTGTTGTATACCTCTAGTTGTAACTAGAGAGAACTTGTTGTAGCCCATTATCGATTATAGTGGAGACTTGACTTTGGTCCGTGGTTTTTTACTCCTCACCTTGATGAGGTTTTTCCACGTTAAAAATCGTTGTGTTGTGCTTGATATTTCAACCATACTATATGCTTGCTAATTTTTCATTAGGAACACAAGAGAGGGAATAATTGATCCTATTAGAATAGTGTTTATTCCCAACACATAGTCTACCATAGAACCAAGTAGAAAAAGAAAGAGAATGAGAGGAAAAAGTAATTGATTGAAAAGAGGTAAAACTTCTAGAGAGAGAAATGATGAAAAATGAAAGAGAGAAAAAATAATTTAGGAGTGAGAAAAAGTTTGTTTGACTAAAATGACTATTTTTAACTTTCTTGATAGTGTGGGGACAAAAAATGAACAAACAACAAAGTTGAGGGACTAAAATTGGATAAACCTTAAAGTTGAGGGACCAAATTTGAACATTTGAAAGTCGTGCGACCAAAATTGGACAAACAGTAAAGTCGATGGATCAAAATTGAACATTTGAAAGTTTAGGGACTAAAGTGAAACGAATCTCAAAGTCGTGGGACCAAACTGGTGTTTTAACTATATATATATATATATAATTTAAGTCATGATTTAACCTAATTTATATTTTATTTTATGTTTCTCTAATTTTATTTTTTAAAATATTTGAGATGAAGAAGTAGATAAAGCCTTAGATGGATGAAATTTGATTTTTATTCTATTTTATGGTTAAGAACATAGAGGAAAAGAGGGGAAAGAAACGAGCAATGAAACAGAGAAATATGAGTTTAGTGAGATAGGAGAGAATGCTTCTTTTAATGAAAAATTAATGGCTTATGAATGTGAGAGACAAAAATGGAACCAAAAATTAAGATTGAAAGTTTAAAATTGAACATTTGAAAGTAGACAAATAAAAGCGGAATAAAAATCATAGTCAAATGATTAAAACTTGGACCGGAAGGGTCGGTGCGATTAATTATCTGGTTTGGTGTTAATCAATTTCTATTAGGTTCGATATCTGTAATCTGTATTTGTAAATAAAAAAAACTAAAATTTGGAATGTAAAAATCTAAAAACTAAAATATAACCAAGATGGACCGGAGTAGTATTTAAAAAAAAAACAGAGTAAAAGAAAAAAAAAGGGACAACTAGGAAAATATCTAAATTTTGGATAAATATTTAGAGAATGTCTACAATATCTTGCAGCTTAAATAAATGTCTTTTTTTAAATTTGAAAAAGTAATTATTAATTTGTAAATAAGAAATAGACAATTATACCCCTTTACTTAATTTTTGTTTTTTTATTTATAAAAATATCATTTAAAATCTCTTTTTCTCTGTAACAACCTTGAGAAAAATCTTAATAACATTCTTAAAAAGTTTTTAACCAAAAAAATAGAATTTTTAAATTTATTTTCCAAAGATAAAAAAGAAAGTTTATTGTTAATTATTTGAAATTATTTTTCGAAAGATTTGAGATGAGCATTTAATCTTCATAATAGTATATATGGTCCACGTGAATGAATTCTTTAATATTGAAACAAGGAACAAATATAAAAATATAATGTGAATTCACTTGCAAATCATCTCTTGTATATGGTATACGGACGTTGGATGCGAAAAATGCATGCTTAACATAATTCTTTGGTGTTGTAAATGTATGATATACATAGATTTATTTATGTATACTCATCCCTCATCTTTTGTTCCTGGCTATATACCATGTGTACCAAACTAGAGATTTCAACTGCTTGTGCATATTTTGTTCCTGGTTTATATACCATGTGTACCAAAACGTACTGTCATGATTTCATCTAGAACGCATCCGTTTGTCTTTTGTTCCTGCTTATATACCATGTGTACCAAAACATATTGTCATGATTTCAGCCATAACGTACCAGTTTGTCTTTTGTTCCTGGTTATATACCATGTGTACCAAAACATACTCTCATGATTTCAACCGCTTTTGCATCTTTTGTTCCTGGTTATATACCATGTGTACCAAAACGTACTGTTATGATTTCAGCCAGAGCGCATCAGTTTGTGCACACACCGTTTACTAACCCCGCACTTCTCTATCTTCTGTTATCGTCATCCTTATATTTGTAACGAGAAAGGCTAGACACTCAGGCTTGTATCCAGTTGGCGACCTGGAGTGAATTTGGATCAAAATTGGGATATTGTGGATCCGATGTCAACAAATTTTGTGGTGTAATTTGAATATACATTCACGTCGTCCAAACTCCGTTAAAAGCAATTGTAATTGGCGTTGTTTTTATTGATGGGAAATCCATGAAAATCAAACAAAAACTTGTGAATACCTCCACTCAATGGATGGGAGATCCAATAAGACTCATGACAATCGTATCCCCAATCTCCAAAAATCAAAATCATGAACAAAGTGTGAGTGGGAGTGAGAACAATCGAAGAATGTGACAAATGTTAGAGACAATAAGTTGTAAAATGAATAAAAGGATAATTTGCATTGTCATGGAGAAGATTATCAAAGACGATTTGACAATTCCTTAATGTTAAATAAAAAAGATTTGACAAAGATATTAAATAAATTAAATAAAAAATTGAAAGATATTAAAAATGAGTTAGTTGTATGGAGATATTCTCTCCCAGATTTGAGGAGTGTTAGTCTTGATAAAAAGAACGTTTAATTATGTTTTGTAATTAATAAATATGTTTAAATTAAAAAGAAACTAAAACCAAGGGTATTTTAGAAATATTTTAATTATCTATCTGACTGATTTTTAATTTAGATATTCATTTAAAGCCTTAAAAAGTTTAGATATTTTTTAATTATTTTTTAAAAAGTAGTCATTTACTACTATTTCCAAAAAAAAAACATTATTAATTAGATCATTTTTTTTTTCTAAATAAAGCGTGTTATGGATTAATGATGAGATATGGGCCTGCCGGCCCATAAGTCCATGGCAAAATTTAGCCGAATTAAGTTTGCTTTGTATCAATTTTTTAAAATTTTTGTTATCATTATTATTATTAGGTTAAAATACCATTTTGGCCCCTCAACTTTGGGTTTTGTTCCATTTTGGTCCCTAGACTTTCAAATGTTCATTTTTAGTCCCTTGACTTTGTAGTTTGTTCAATTTTGATCCCTTGACTTTGCTGTTTGTCCAATTTTGGTCCCTCAACTTTCAAATGTCCAAATTTAGTCCGTAGACTATAAAAAAGTTAAAAAATGGTCCTTTCGTCAAATAAATTTTTTTCTCACTCCTAAATTATTTTCTCTCTCTTCCAACTTTCATAATTTCTCCTTCTAAAAGTTTTATCTCTCTTAAATCCACCTCTCTAATTTTTTTTTTTCTCTTATTCTCTCCTCAATCCATCTCATCAAATTATTTAACATGAGATAATTTTTCTAAATAATAATTTTCCTACTTTGATTTGTCACTTCTTGTTTTCTAAAATTCATAGTCTACCATGGAACAAAAAAGAAAAAGAAAGAAAATAAAGAAGAAAAAAAGAAAAGAAAAGAGGGAAAGAGAGGTGGATTGAATAGAGGTAAAATTTCTAGAGAGAGAAATTATGAAAGATGAAAGAGAGAGAAAATAATTTAGGAGTGATAAAAAATTCATTTGACCAAAGGACAATTTTTGAACTTTTTTTATAGTCTAAGGACCAAATTTGAAAACATTTGAAAGTTGAGGGACCAAAATTGGACAAATAGCAAAGTTGAGGGACCAAAATTTGACATTTGAAAGTTGAGCGACAAAAATTGAACAAACAACAAAGTTGAGGGACTAAAATGGAACAAACCTCAAAGTCGAGGGACCAAAATAGTATTTTAACCTTATTATTATTTAGTTCACTTGTTCTCAGTACAATTAAAAAATGTCTAAAATTAAAAAACTAATTAAGAGAATATCTAATTTTTTGAATCCTTTAAATTTTGGGGCTTTTACATATATATTACAAAAAGGATAAAAATATTCCACTACTACCACAATAATAAAAATATTCACACACATAGCAAAAAATGGAAACGGGTCTATTAAAAAGACTAAAATGCCCATAATGTGGTTCAGCTGCTTTACTTGAATTGGGCCTCTTTTAATTTTAAACATTGGGCTTTTCATTTTCTCTATCAATAGTAAATCGATAGACTTCTATCACTAGAGATTGATAATTCTATCAATAGGAGTTCATAGAATCAATTACTCATAAATAAGCATTTTGAAAAGTAACTAAAACTTTTGAATGAGAAGTTGATTCAATCAATATGAAAGTAATAGACTTCTATCAATAATAAATTGATAGATTTTCATCACTAGACAATGATAGATTCTAGGGGCAACTAGCAAATGTCTAGATTTTAGATAAATAATAAGAGAATGTCTACAATATCTTGGAGTTTAAATAAATGTCTTTTTCTAAATTTGAAAAATTAATTATTAATTTGTAAGTAAGAAATGGACAATTATACCCTTCTACTTAATTGTTGTTTTTTTTTATAAAAATATCATTTGAAATCTCTTTTTCTCTGTAACAACCTTGAGAAAAATCTTAATAGCATTCTTAAACAAATCTTTAACCAAAAGATGGAAATTTTAAATTTATTTTCGAAAGATAAAAAAGAAAGTATATTGTTAATTATTTGAAATTATTTTTCGAAAGATTTGAGATGAACATTTAATCTCCATAACAGTATACATGGTCCACGTGAATGAATTCTTTAATATTGAAACAAGTAACAAATATAAAAATATAACGTGAATTCACCTGCAAATCATCTCTTGCATATGGATGTTCGATGCGGAAAATGTATGCTTAGCATAATTCTTTGGTGTTGTAGGTGTATGCTACTACATATATTTATCTACATATATTCATCCATGCATTTGCATCCTTTGTTCCTGGTTATATACCATGTGTACCAAAACATACTGTCATGATTTCAACCGCTTTTGCATCTTTTGTTCCTGGTTATATACCATGTGTACCAAAACATACTGTCATGGTTTCAGCCAGAATGCATCAATTTGTCTTTTGTTTCTTGTTATATACCATGTGTACCAAAACACATACGGTCATGATTTCAACTGCTTTTGCATCTTTTGTTCCTAGTTATATAACATGTGTACCAAAACATACTGTCATGATTTCAGTCAGACTCCGTTAAAAATAATTGTAATCGACATCGCTTTTATTGATGGAGAAATCTATGAAAATCAAACAAAAACTTGTGAATACTTGACTCATGAAATATATTGGGTGCGCAATTGTATCCCCAATCTCCAAAAATCAAAATCATTAGCAAAAAGTGTGAGTGGAAAAGTGAGAGTGGGAGTGAGAACGATGGAAGAATGTGACAAATGTTGGATACAATGAGTTGTAAAATGAATAAAAGGATAATTTGGGTTTAGAGAAGAAGATCAAAGACGATTTGACAATTCATTGCTGTGAAACCAAAGATATCCTCTGTTTAAATAAAAAAACGATGTGACAAAGATATTAAATAAATTAAATCAAAAAAATTGAAAGATATTAAGAACAAATACGTGAGTTAGTTGTATGGAGATATTCTCTCCTAGATTTCAGGGTGTTAGTCTTGAAAATACGTTTAATTAAGTTTTGTAATTAATAAATATGTTTAAAAAGAAAATAAAATCAAGGGCATTATGGAGATATTTTAATTATCTATCATCATTGATTTCTAATTTAGATACTCATTTAAAGTCATAAAAGTTTAGATACTTTTTTAATTATTTTTTAAAAAGTAGTCATTTACTACTCTTTCCCTAGATTCTATCAATAGAAGCCGATCGAATCCGTTACTGATAAATAAGCATTTTGAAAAGTAACTAAAACCTTTGAATGTGAAGTTGATTCAATCAATAGTAAATTGATAAACTTCTATCCGTGGTAAATTGATAAACTTCTATCACTAGAGAATGATAGATTATATCAAAGTCATCGATAAAAAAAGGTAGAATAGGGATTTTTTTTTAAAAAAAATAGGCTGAATTTGTAATAAACGAATTGTTTTTAAAAAGTTGCTATAATTGTAAACTGGGGTTAAAAAGTTGCTTCACACCCCAAATTCTCTAAAATTTATATCAAAAAATATATTTTTTTAATTAAAATGATTAATTATTGAAAGAATTTTAACCAGTATACCCTTCACCTTCTTATTCAATTTCTTTTAAAAAAATTAATAATAAATATCGATTTTGTAACAACCCATGAAAATATCCTAAGACATTTTAACTATTATAATTCAATATTTAGTTGAATATTTTTAAAAAGAAAAAGATGTTGAATGTTACTATTTTAAAATTTTAAATTTTAAGCTGATTGTGTACACGATACATGCTCTTACATAATCGTATGTACAATTAAAAAAAAATTATGAGAATTGTGATGATGAATGCATATATAGTTTTAAAAAGATGAATTGAATGTGGGGGTACACACCTAATAAGGTCACACATTCGAGATAATTGTTAGATAGGTAACTGAATACTGTTAAACCCTTCAGAAGTTGCTTTAAAAAAACAAAAACTCCTGAGAAATTGAAAGGTAAAAAATTGAAGAGTAACATAAAAACAAGTAACATATAAGGTACTACACACCATGAAATAACAGGTAACATATTAAGTATTACATGATATATAATGAAATATGTGACATTATTAAGTATATTTCAATACCTACCTACAATATATTAGGTACTACATGGATACCTAGAATTTTTTCAATTAAGTCGATGATAAACTTTGTAAAGGAACACGTACAAATCCTCAAGTCTACCCCTCATCAGTTGAGATACACATTGATTCTACATATCTTCTTATAATTTGAATACACATTCCTCTCGTGACATAGATTTCACGACGAATGTAGGTTTGACCTTGAGAATACTATGACTGTAGCTTTAGTTCTCATGTGACCACTCATTTTGTTTGATTGAGTCCTTCACTTCATTATCATGTGTGTTAACGTCGATGATCTACTGAATTGTGGATGTATCAGTATTTTTCTCTATTTTTTCCGTTTCGTTCTTCCTTCAACGACTACCTACTCGAATGTGGGTGTGATTCGTTTTTTCATATTTAAATTTCCTGAATTTATAAGGTAAAAAATTAATCTTATATTCGGGGTTTGTTTAAAAAATGGGAAAAAAGAGAATATATATATACACATATATATATACTTTATGTTTATATCCCCAAGATCAAGGGATGAGGGTGTGTTGTGATAACAAAAATAGAGTTTTATGATTGGTATAATTGAGATAAAATTATTATCTCTCTTTTTTCAAATTCGATTTAGACACAAATTTAAAGAATAAAAAAACACGATATTCATTTGATTAGTTTCAATTGTTTAGACCATTACTATCATTTTCCGTTTTCTTTTTAAAACACCAACCCATTTTTGTATATAGTGTTAAATATATTGAAAAAAAATACAAACACCTTGAAGTTTTTGTTTTTAAACAAACACCTTGAAGTTTTAATTTAATCGATGTCCCTCCTTGAAGTTTTATAAATTACTGCAATTAACCAACTATTTAGATTTTAAAGATTTTCACCAGCGTAGAAAAGGGTAAATCTATTAAAAAAAAAAAAATCTTAAAAAGAAACCAAGACCAAAGAATGAATGAGAGGATGAATAAATAGTAGTACAAAAAATTAAGTTTCATCTCTTTTTTTTTTTAGTACATAGTGGGGAAGGGGACCAACAAACGCTACATAGATGGCACAACTACTTTCAAATAATTGAGAGTCAAATACCGATTTCTGGGCTCAAACTCGTGACCGTGGAGATGAAATAGATTAACACCATACAAGATAACGCATCACTGACCCTCGGTATTAAGTTTCATCTCTAAATATGAAAAAATCATTTATATTTAAATATCGATTTGATTTTAGATGCCCAATAGTCTCAATTCAGTCCAATAAATCATTCTTATATTAAATTTCCAATAATGAAACAAAATTACAATGTAACTTAATTAAATTCATATACTAAAAATATATCAATTTGGGATCTTTGCCAATATTACTAAATATACATGTTATTTTTCTATATGTTTGTAAGATACAACCAAAAGAAATACAAATCGATAGATAACTCATAATTTGAGACATAATATATTTGAAATTAAGTTTTGTGTGTGTGTTTTTTTATAATTATTTTAGGAATCTTTTCATTTTTTTTATATTTGTAATTAGGGTTAACCACAAGTCCATACAAAGTGGGCTAATAAAGTCAACCACTTTGATAAGGGTCAAATGGAGTTCAATTGGACAATGACATTTTAGAGACTTGGCTCAGTGTGAATGAGAAAGATTGGATCTGGTTAAGTCAAAAGGTAATTTTCATAATGTTGAAACAAAAGAACAAGAAGATCTTTGTAAAAGTTATTGCGTAAATAACAGAAGGGGTTCATATTGACGTATTTGCGCAATGTGAATGTACCGAATAATATTTGTAAGAATGTCAATTAACTTAGAATCATTGTGATCAGACATGTTTGACATTGCAACACGTTTATGTATATTCAGTATTTGTTTTAAGAATTTTTTGTGATCGTTTCATTCTAATTGAAAAATAACGCATATCTCTTTTTTATATTGTTTGATCAATCATGAGATCTTAATATATTTTTCAAGATGGTGTCTCTTTTGGGCTCACTAATTTTGAATTCAATTTCAATTTCATTTTTAATGGACTGATGTCTGTTTGGGTTTTATGAGCTCTAATATCATATTAGATAATATGAGATTTCACCTCAAAACCAATAAAAAATGAAAAGAGTAACTTATAATCTCCACTCTTTTCAATGTGTAATCCTTGACACGTCACATAATTTTATATCTTAGATTGGAAAGTTAGAGTCGTCCAATAAATATTCTTTTGATTTGTCGAAAGAAGTAATCGGTGGCATCATATTTGATATGTTAATTAATTTGTTCCGAGTTCCAGTCCAAAATATAGTTAAATTAAAAAGAAAAAAAACATTTTTTGACTTAAAATTAACTCCCATATATATCTAAAAGCATCGACACTCTTTTCAACCCTTGAACTCTAAGAGATAATAAAAGATTTTACAGTTAAATTAATTATTCATGATATAATCATTTAAAGGACATACTTTAAAGACTCAAAGATTTTACCAACTAATTTGCACCTTGGAGACACTAAATTAAAGAAAATAATAAATTTGGGATAAAATATTTACTCTTTTCCTAAATTTAATTACCACTCCCTAAATCATTTTTAGTGTGTGTTTAATCAAATCATTAGTTATGAAAGGACGTATCATCAAACATATACTAACCATATATGCATCAATCTCACTGATTAATAATGCATATACAAATTTTGATTCAAACATAATTAATTTTTATGAATATAACACTCAATCCCAACTACCAAACATTGGTCTTAAAGGTCAACCGTATTTCAAAAACTCCCACATATAACTATAATCTATACTATTGATTTCATCATTATAAAAAATAACCAATATGAGCACATTAATTTAATGTACGATTCCTCTTTTTATCATTTTTAAATCAAGTCCCACATGACTACTTTATTGAAAAATTTTATCCATTGGTAATGATTAAATGGAGACCCTAAACTTTTCTAGCTTTTATAATATTTAATCTAATGAATTTACCAAACACCCCTTTGACTATTGGACTCACTCAACTCACAACTTGCTTCAAGCAAAAGTACAAGCAAATAACACTAAAGTAAGTCCTATACATGATCTCTAATTTTTTATAAAAAAAATATTAAAAGAAAAAATTATATTGGAAAAGAGAGTTGTATTTTGGTGTCGTGAGGATGACGTAATAATGAAGTAATAGGAAAATTCTTTTGAAAAAAATAAAAATAGTGAATTGAAAAACAAATTGTAAAAAATAAGAAGATGAATAATTAAGGAAATGAGGGTTAAAATAAAAAAAACTTACTATATTAGTCAAATTTTATAAAATAATTACGATTATGATCACTAAAAAAATTAGTAAATATAGTCAGACATTAATATGTATGGTACTTTTTTATAATACTGATGTTAATAAATATGGTAATATATAATGTGGATATTTATAATATAATATTAAAATATAATAATTATTAGAAATACAAATACTTTAATTTTTACCTATATCTATAATTACTTTATGAAAATGTCAATAACGTAATTAGTTATCTGGTTTGATATTAATTCATTTTAACTTCACGACTATATTCAATTCCTGGAATCGGTATTTGTAATCCCCTTTCTTCAACTTGTACTAAAAAATATATATATTATTTTATGAAAAAAGTAAATATAGAAATTGAAGAAGAAAGTAGAGGAAGATGTCAAGGGTCGGTGTGCATTGGTTTTTGGGTGTGGAAAAGAAGGGAGAGGGCATGAGTAGTGGGCCCACATCTTGGGCCCACTCCCACTTTAGCGGGTAGTACAGTCCAAAACCTTTTGGGCCCTTTTCACGCGTGGGGGAGCCCACGTTCAAAATCTTATTTAAAATATATATATATAATAATTAGTAATGATATATTTTTATATATTTATGGAAAAAGTTACTTTTTTAGTCCAAAAATTTGGAATCTAAATTTTATTGGGTCATTCTATTTTAATAAAAATTCCTAGTTCTTTAATAAAGGAAATTTACAAGATTAATTACATTTATAAAATAATTACAAAATGATCACTTTTAATATATATATATATATAAGTACACAGAAAAGTATATTTTAATCTCTAGACGATGGGTTACTATAAAAATATAAATTTTAAGTGTTATTTTTATTTAGTTTTTATATTTTAAAATAAAAAAAAATTCATTAAATATTTCAATAATACTCAATTTTAATAAAAACAAAAGTTGTCAATTACATAATGAAATATGGAGTAAACCGATGACTATATTATTTTAAATTTTTATATATCGATAAATGGATTAAATGTATTATTAATATAGTATTATATATTATTATAAATACACTATCATATATTACTAATACAATATTATTTTTGGTTTTCAAAAAAAAAATACAATATTATTTTTATTAATACTTTTTATTTTTTGACGGGTATTTTTATTAATACTTACAACTATAGGTGTTACTTTTTTTTTTAAATAACAATATTGATAATTATTTTATGCATTTAACCAATTTTTGAAATTTCGTTAAATAGAAGACAAAGGTTGTTAGTATTGAAACTCATGGCGACATAGACGGTCGCGGCAGCTTGGGCCCATAAATCCGGCTCGCCTTTTAAAAAACATTTTTAAAAAAATAGTTTTGTTTTTTTGTTGTTTGAAAAGAAAAAAAAAAAAAAAATTTATAGTTTATTTGTTCACTTCGTGTTTATTTTAATTGTTCTTTTTTTAATCCACTTCTTGATTATTGTTCCACTCAAAATTGAACTCTTAAATTTAAATTATATGTATGAATTGTCGGTGATTGATACACGTTTTAATCTTGTTTTAGTTTTTGTTTTGAACTTTTTAGGAGCACGTTTGAACTCTTACACTACTTTAGTTTAAAATTTTATTTTGAGTCTGGATTTTTTTAGTTAAAAAATGTGGAAGTAGAAAATATAGCATTTGAATTAGAAAAGGTTATTTGTAATTTTATGGAACATACTTTCTTGCGATTGTCTCACGTTAAAAAGATATAAATTCTTAAACACCTTTATAAAAAATATTCATTGCTAATTAGTTTTGAGATGCAATTTCATATTATCTAATATAATATCAGAGCTCCACGTGGATCATTAGTTATCCAAATTCTAATCCAATTCAAAATGTTTAGAATTTTAAAGTGGGTGTGCATACTGCCAACACGAATATTTCGGTCTACAAATTAGGATCTAATTTAAAATAACATTTTTAATAAGGTCGTCATTTTGAGATGACATGTTAGAGATACTCACTTTATAACAATTATTTAAAATTGAAAATATGAAATTTTTTTAACATCTTTACAAGAGATATAAAGTTAGATGGAATTTCATATCAACTAACAACATGCTTAAAAAAAGAGATAAATTTATGCATTGAATTAGGTTCAAATTGATTATTTTTTTTACAAGATGTTCAAATCGATAATTTTGGTTACTGGTGTTAATTAATTATTTAACATATTGATGACATAACTACATGGCTTTCAACATAGGTATGTTTTAGAGTGTTGTTGATTTAAGAGATGTTTTTTTTTTTTGAAATAATTAAGAGAAGTTTTTCAATAAATATATTACTGAAATAATAATAATAATAATATCATGAAAGTTGTAAACACAAATTGACAGATATAAATATAAATTTTGTTACAATAGTCCATTTACAAAATAAAATAGATGGAGATATGCCTTTGATTTTATTATCTCTTTTTCGGGGTTGCACGTGATAATTTTTTAAATAATAAATTATATATATATATATATATTTATATTTATATTTATAAATTGTTTCCTACATTTTTGTACTAAATTTAAATCATCAAATAATAATTTCAATATAATATTGAAATTTATAACTATTTTTTCACGTTAATTAAATTTATTAAAATTTACATTTATGTTAAAAAACAGTTAATATTTTATTTTGAACTTAAAAAATAATAGATATTATTATTTTAAAAAAAACTTAATAAAATTTATGACATTAAAATTTAATTTTCTCTCTCATTTTTAAAAATCGATACTCTTTAGTTTTTTCTCAATTTATCTATTAATAGAGCAATTACTATTGAATTATAAAATTTATAAGAGTTATATCATTATTATAATTATAAATATAAATAAGTTAAATATCTTTATTAGTTTATATTTATGAATTTACCTTTAACCTCAAATGATAATTTTATCATTCTTAAAAAAAGAATCCACATCTCCAAGTCTGAACAATTGAGCAACAAAAGATCTCAACAAAAGAAAGGTTAGATGAACAAAAATAAGATAACTAAATTTTTTACTATTAAACAAAAAGAAACCAAGAAAGGTAACCCAAGCAAAAGAAAGTTTTAAATGTATTAGTAAATAAAATATAGATAACTATATAAGTAATAGTAGAAAATCATTGTCACCAAACTTTTGAAAACATTTTTTTCTCAAGATCTTCAAGTCATTTTTTTGGAAGGCAACAATTATGCAAAAAAGATCCTACAAACTAAAATTTAAGTAAATAATCTAACAAAAATTAGATAAATTCTTATAAAACAAAAAACAAAAAAGAAAAGAAAAGAAAAGTAAGTTCACGCAAGCAGAAACGATTTTTTTAAACAAAATGTAGAGAATTATTTATAGGATTGAAAAATTAAATTTATTATTTTAATTATAGTATAAAATGTCAAATAAAATCTATGAGATTTGATAAAGATATATTATTTTCTACTTTATAAACATGATGAAAATTTAAATGATATTGAAAATATTTTCATTTGATTGTTAAAATCTCTTATCTTCTAACTTAGTCATAAAATCTATGAGATTTGATAAAAATATTTTATGTTATGAAAATCTAAATGATATTGTAAATATTTTCTACATTCACTACAAGAAAAAGGGTCTTTGCCGACGGCAAATAACGTCGCCTAAGACCAAAAAACCGTTGCATAAGGCTTATGCGACGGTAAAAAAATCGTCACCCAAAACGTCGGCAAAACCGCGTTGGAAGAGCCTTAGCCGACGTTTTTGCGACACCGTCGTCAATTCGGACTTTGTACGACGGTGTTCTAAAACGTCGGTCATTATATTCTTTGGCGACGGTCTAAAAAACGTCGGCTAAGGTATTTTGACCGACGTTTTTTATACCGTCGCCTAAGAATATAATGACCGACGTTTTATTAAAACGTCGGATAAGGGTATATTTTGGTTTTTTTATATATATAATTTTATTTGTCTTTTTTTTGTGTGCGCATATGATATTACTATTCAACCAGAAAACAAGTTAAAGGTAAACTAAATCACATCTAATAGAAATTGCGAAATTTATAATACAACCTCTTATAACAAAATACAAAGTAGCACAATACAAAGTTTTTAAAAAAGTACCACAATACAAAGTTCTTAAAAAAGTAGCACAATACAAAAAGTTCTTAAAAAAAGGTTCAATCCAGACACTGTGTCTCCTTTTCCTAAACCAAAGTCCGTACGTCATCTGAAAAAATGAAATGAACCATGAGTTAGCTAATAAAAATTAAAGGAAATTATACTCATATAAAAGAAAATTTGAATTTTCGGCAGCATAACAGCACCCGTATGACTAACAAAAAATAAATTACACCTGTTTTAACCATGAAAATCATATAGTCTACATTATTATGGCTACCTTTGCTGCAGGGTAGCCATAGTTGACATAAAATATGCATAAATGTAGAGATTTAATTAATTACCTAAGTGTAACATCACGTTCTTGCTTTCTTGAATGACTCCATCATCTCTCGAAGCTGGTTCATGCCTTCGCGAGTTTCTTCTAATCTCTATCATTTGTTCATATACAAAAATTAAACATACATTAGTATCAAGATAAAATTTGAATGAATCAAGCAAAATCAACACACTTACATAAGCTTCCTCAGAGTTCTTGTCGACCCATCCAGTCTGTTCCTTGAAGTGTGTTAATAGAGTTAGGGATTTGGAGGTTTGAGTGCTAATAGATGATCGGTTCAATCCATGGTGGTCACTTATCAAGGAATTAATTTTCTTCCAATTTGCTTCACATCCAAATTTTGTAAGGTGATGCTTCGAGGCGGGGCTGGCCCAGACATTCACAGAAATAAAATAAAAAAATTGTATATATATAAAATCATGATGTTGAAGTCTAATCACCACCGGTCTAATTCCTCAAGCAAGAAGCTCTCATCTCCAAAAACATGAAAGAAATAAAGAATTCCACGAAGAAAGACAATGTAAACCCCAATAAGATAAATTGAACCGACCAAAAAGAAAAAAGAGGGAGGAAAAGAAAACCCTTGTTTTAGTCACAACCACAGCCTAGTCCTCAGTATTTGAACTCATTCCCCATTGAAGGAAAAAATTAGAGTTTCCACCAGAACCAAAACACTTGCACGAATCTAGTTATTATTATGGTTGACCGTTTTAGCTATTTTTCGAAAAAACAAGTATCACTACTTTTCCAATTAACTTTTAGCTAAAAGTCATACAAAACTCACACCGACCGTTTTTAAACTTGAAGAGAAAATTAGCAATTTTAATCTAGTTATTATTATGTTGTATCGATTTACTTCTCAATACCATCTCAAAAAATAAAAAATAAAAAATAATTTGTAATGTATTTACAAAAACCGAGAGATTCTTTAATGAAAAATCCAATTAGACTTAAATAAATAAAAAAGTGGTATATTATCTCATATTCAATATTAAATAAATGAGTCATTAGCCAATGAGAACAATATTTCAGTGTACACCTAATGATTATGAGGTTTTGGGTTTGAATCTCTCCACTCCTCAACTGTTATACTCTCAAAGAAAAGAAAAAAAATAGATGAATCATTACAATACTATCTACTAAAAGAATTTTCATCGCTGATTTTTTAATAGTTTCTACCACTCGTCAACT
Organism: Sicyos edulis; assembly: GCA_036507275.1. Classification (NCBI taxonomy): domain Eukaryota; kingdom Viridiplantae; phylum Streptophyta; class Magnoliopsida; order Cucurbitales; family Cucurbitaceae; genus Sicyos; species Sicyos edulis. Next base: position 5,959,885 of record CM071853.1, read on the forward strand.
AAGTTAAGAACTCTAAAAAAACTACTTTTTTGACATACAACAATTCACAACTGTAAACTAGTTTACAAAATTTGACTCTATCGTGCTTTCAAAAAAAAAAAAATTTATAGTTTAATCAAAGAAAGATTCAATAAATTTAGGGATTTGAAGATTTACCTAGAGTTAGGGATTTGGAAGTGAGCGAGAGAGAAGACGAACGGCGGCAGCGGATGAATGGAGGCGCGCGGCGGACCCCTTGGCGACGGTGGAGAAACGACGGACGGGAGGCAGCAGATTGAGAAAAGAGGGAGAGAGTGAAAGAAAAAAGGAAAAGAAAAGAGGAGAAGAAGAAAAGAAAAGAGGAACTCGAATTTTACTCAGAACCTTAGGCGACGTTTTTAAAACGTCGGTTAAGATTATTTTATACGACGTTTTTTAAAAACGTCGGCTATTATTTTAAAATAAAAGAGGAAAAATGAATTTTAGGAGGGAAAATAAAAACTTAGCCGACGTTTCCATAAAACGTCGGCTAAGAATATGTTTAGCCGACGTTTTTTTAAAACCGTCGCTTAAAATAAAGTTTAACCGACGATTTTTTAAAATCGTCGCTTAAAATAAAGTTTAACCGACGTTTATAAAGCCGTCGGTTAAACCACTATTAACCGACGTTTCTTAGGCGACGATAAAAAAACGTCGGCTAACCCCTTTTTTCTTGTAGTGATTATTTACATTTAAAACATTTTCTACATTTTTTTTATAATCCAATAAATGACATGTTTGTAATTTAGAAATGACTTAAGGGGTAAAATCGTTTAAAAATGATTTTCCTCTTAAACCACACTTTAAAGTAGTATGATATGATATGATGTATATAAGGATGTTGAGTTTATTCTCATGATTTGGCTACAAATGTAAAACTAGAGAATCTATACTTTCAAGTTACGATACTTTGAATATATTCTACTTGAGAGAAAGAGAATGATAACTTATTAACTTGTGCAATAAACTTCTTTTATTAATTGAGATTAGTATAGTTTAGGAGAGAATATTGGCTTCAATAAAATATTCAAGGGAATAATGGAAGTTTGATGAAAATAAAATAAAGAGTTAAATACTATTTAAAATAAGGCCACTTTGGCTCTTTCTTTATATATATATTTTCAATCATAAGTTTAGCATGACAATATGCTTACTAATTTTTTACAAAATATTCATAATTTTTTATTGAAGAATATTAGTGTATAAATTGACATAATTTTTGTTCACAAACGATTAGTTTTTAGAAGAGCATCGAGAGTCTTCAGTGGCACATTGTTGTCTTATTTGGTATTAATTTATTTCAACTCGACAGTCACGAGTTCTTATATTATTTGAGAGTATTTGTGCTATCTATGTAAGGACAAAAAATGGAACAAACCTCAAAGTTCATGAATAAAGATGGTATTTTATCCGTTTTTTATAAATCTAATTAAATTTTGAAAAAATTACATTATTTTACTTGGAATCTAGTTTAGATTTGGCATTTGTGTTTCAAAATTGAACATTTCATACTTCAATAATATTTACTTTGAATCTAATTTTTATAGGAAATTAATTCTAAGGTAGGTGATTACATGGATTGAACTTATCATCTTAAGAGTTTCAATGCCTTCTACTTAAACTGTTCCATGGAGCTAAGGTCCAAAATATGGAAGAAACTGGTGTCTTCACAACTCTACCACCCAGTCAATTCTGTTCCACTTAATCCCTATTTCATAGCCACATATTTTTCGTACTCCATAATGGTTAATTATAAATTGCAATTTTAAATTACTCTAATAATTATTCTCACTAACGATTTTGTATTTCTAAAAAAAACTAACAATTTTGTTATTTTATGGACTAAAAGTAAGCATTATTAAAATATCATGAAAAAAAAGTTTAATTTCAAAATATATGGACTAGATCCCAAACCTAATTAAGGACTAAAAGTGTACTTTCCCTAAAATTTTTATTATATTATTTATATATTTTTTAAATTCAATTTTTTTGTTTTATTTTAATTTAATTTATTTTTCTAGTAAAATCTTAGTTTAATTTCTAATTATATATGTTTTAACCTTTTTAATTAAATAACATTTAAGAAAATAGAGATAAGAACCTATAACTTTTTTTTTGTTACAAGTTACATGGATTTCAGTACAACTATATTATTCTAGGCTAAACTTAAATATAATTTATAATGTTTTCAAAATAAATATTTTTTAATTCTATTTAATAAAGGGTTTTTTTTATATATAAATGATTTGTAGTAGAAAATATAGTAAAAATGAATTAAAATAAGGGGCACATGGGGGAAAAGTACACACGTGTGAGGGTAGCTTAAGAGGTCATGTGCGGTTTCTTGTCTTCTTATGGTTTGGAGTTAACCAAACCCATAAAGTTCTGTTGGCTGAAGGTGGCTGTCACTCACGTGATACCCCACGTGACCCTTATTTTCCCCTCAATTTTCTTCCTCTTTTTTCTCCATACATCTCTTTTTAATTCCATATAATATGATTATCACTTTTTTTTAAAACATATGATTATCACTTTTGCCTTTATCCACTTCAAATTTTGCATATTTTTCATTACACTATAAAGTATTGCAAATTTTACCTTAACCATTTTAAGTGGTGTCATCTAAAATATTGGAATTTTTATTTCGGTAGACTTTCATTTAACCAATAGTTGGAAAAAATATATATAGTATTCCTATATGTGTTTAGTAAATTATAAAACAGCCAATAAAAATAGTAACTCGACATCAATATATACTTCTTCTTTTTTTAAATTACAACAATTGGAGGTGAGAAAGAGTCAAACCTAAGACCTCAAAGTCATTAAGTGTACAACAATGTCGTTTGAGCTACTGCTCTATTGGCGACATCAATATATACCTAACAATTAAGAAGTCATGATTTTGAATTCACTCATCTCTAATTATTATAATTAAAAATAATAATTATTATAAAACATAAAAATCGTTAAATGCCCTTTTAAATATTAAATTCGTGGAAATTAATTTTTAAATAGGTGGCTACCATGGATTGAACTCATCACCTTAAATATTTTAAGACTATCATTAACGAATTGAGTAACTTCATGTTTTTCATTTTATTTTTTTATGAATATTGATTTTATTTTTTATTTTTTTTGAAACATTGTGAATATTGATAAACATGGTAAAAGCTCAAAACAATCTTTATCTACTCTAACAACCTTCATTTTAAAACCACATTCATTTAATGGTTTCTTAATTTGAAACTCTGATATTTTATTAATTTCAACTTTCACACGTTTTTCTTTTGAAGTTTAAAATTCAATTGAAAAAATAATGCATTATTCCTCAGCCTAATAAATAACTAAAAGATTATAAATTTTCTTCCATGATATTATTGAATTAAAAAGTACTCTGCATGATTTGTGTTTATAGATTAATTATTATGGGATTTGGGGGTTAGAGAAAAATAAAAGATATTATGTGATATTAATTTAGATCTAAACTTCAAGTTCCAAACCATAGCTATCTATTTTTACCCTTTAATTTACCTTAACAGCTTATTTAGTTTTTTTTTTTTTTTTTTTTTTTGGAGTACAACAGCTTATTTAGTTTCATTGTCCAATCTATGTGTCAATAACTCATAAAACTACGTCCGTGCAATAACAATTTAATTTTTTAATTTTTATTTATTTAAGAACTATTATTTCTTTGCTCATTTATTTATATTACTCATCATTTATATATATAGTGCAAACAATCAACCCACCTATTTCATAATTTTTAAAGATATTTAAAATGTCCAAATTCGACACTTTTCATCGGGTTACATTAATCAAGAGATTATGAATTTAAATTTTCATCTCTCAATTATTGTAATCTAAAAAAAATAATAGGTTAATAATAATTTGATTATCATTTTAAAAATAAACTTAGTTTCTTTTGAATTCGGCTACAAATGGTTTTCAGTCTCTTACAAAAACATTTGATTTCTGAACTAATTTTCTTTTTTTTAACTACTTGTTTTTAGTTTTCAAAACATTTTATTAGATTTATTTTTAAAGAAATACTAGAAATTTTGTTAATATAATTTTTTTTTGAGACTGTAATTAATATTTATTAGCTTTTACAAGAAAACTAATTAGTAGCAAAAAAGAATAATAATGCAGTATCAATATATTTTTATTTTTATAACTCCATAATAATCTATCTTTTTTGTTTTGACAAGTAGAATACTCTATTCTTTAATTGTAGTTGAATTAAAAAAATATATCGTATAACTATGGTTGTGCAAGTAATTATGTGTGGCATTATTAAAAAAAATGATTCGACAGATTTACCAATCATTCCAAAACTTATAAATACAAATCATGATTTGTGTATTTTTAATAACCACATATGAGATAAAATGAGTCGGTAACACACTTAATTATCTTGTTCGGTGTTAGTTCATTTATATTATTTAAATTTTACCTTAATAATATCAAATCAAATATAGAAACACTTTTTCTATACTCTGACATTTATGATCATTCAAAATTTTTCGTACCACAATCTTATTGTGCACACTCGGAAAAGTATAATTTTGTTTAAAAATAAAACTATTTTTATTAAAAATCTTCAACTTATTCTACATTAAAAATGTAAATTACCCTGCTCATTACTAATTTTGTAGTATAAGGATCCAACCTTAACAACTATACTTTGAATTTAATTTAAAATTAGCATATAAAAAAATCATCTTAAAGAGACGTGTTTGGATGATCTAATAGCCTCCCACATCAAATCCCTTTCTTTAAGTCAACTTGCAAAACCTATCTAATTAAAGCCTATGGTACAAAAAATTTTTTTTGCAAGTAATGGGTTTATATATGGACCAAAAAGTTAGCCAATTTATATAAGCTAAGTTACAAATGTGGAATTTTAATTGTCATCTTGTGAATAAAAGAACAAAGCTTGCAGAAAATAAGTATGTAGTGTACATGCTGTGGCGAATTGAGTATAGAGAAATTGTTAAAAAAAAAAAAAAAATTGTGACACATTATTGCCACTATTTGGAATGTGAACCCCCCCTTTTTTTCTATAATTTATTTTTTTTTTCCTATTTGTGCTAGAATGCCAAACTCTCCTATAAGATGCAATGATTAATGCATATTTAAACCCCCCGTTTTTTTAAAATTGGCTATATATGTGTTAATATTTTGATATACTTTCTCAATTAAATTCATGAAATGATGCCATGGCATTTAAAAATTAAAATTTTGCTATACATTTTGAGACTACTTTTAAAATATCAAATATGTACATCTATGTGGAATAGTTATGAAATCTTCTAAACCATCGATGCACTATATTTATTTATTTATTTTGAGATTATAATAATTGGAGTATGGAGGAAAGAACCTAAAACTTTTAAGTCATTAAGTGTACATTGATGTCAGTTGAACTACTCCTATATTGGCAGATGCACCTTATTTTTTAATAGTTCAATTATAAAAAATTTAAATTTGATGAGCTCCTAAGATTCTCTAAAAGAGTGCGAGAGTGAGAATAGTATAATGAAATAATTCAGACGTATTGTACGATCTTCCCTCTTAGAAACAAATCAAATAAAGTTGGTAGCATTAGTTAGATTGGGGCTGAAAAAAGCTCGACCTGAAATCTAAATTCTAGTTCGAATCCTCAATGTGAAGAGTTACAAATAAGTACGAGAAGATACAAAGTAGTAACATAATCTTTATCATCAAAATAAAATGGAACTATATTTATAAGGAAAGAAAGGTTAAATTATAACTTTAACTCTCAAAATTTTACCTTTGCGTCTAATGAAATCTCTAAACATTTAATTTTGTGTTTGATTAAAAAATGTCTAATAGGTATCTAAACTAATTACAATTTTATGTAAAATAAGTACTTGAAATATTATAAAATTTGTATCTTTCTCCAAAAAAAAAAGGAAATATTATAAAATTTTAGAATTAACTTGTATGTGATTTTAAAAATTGAATGGTAGCTAATAGGTAAGTTTTTTTTTTTTTTTTAATATCGAATAGGTCAGTTATCTATCAAATACAATATCAAAATTTCAGCACCTTATAAAACATAAAATTTAAAATTTACAGATCCAGCATAAATTAAATAGTAAAATACACAAACAATTCTAAAATTTTAGAGACCTATTAATCATATTTTCACAATGAGAGATAAAAAGATATAGATGAAAAAGTTAAAACTAATTTGATATACATTTCAATTTTAGTTTTTGAAAAATAAGCTCTTATTTTCCTTCCATTTGTCTACCTCTTTCGATTTCACAAATCTTAAACCGAATCATGGACTATCTGATACCACCTTTAAAGTATGGTGTTTGTAACAAAACAAACATTAAGGCTGCCCTAAAATAACTCTCAACAACTTGTTACCATTATATTTCTAGGATGAGGAAAACTCGAACCTAAGACCTCTAAATCATTAGGTGTACATTGATGCCACTTGAGCTACTAACGATTAATTGCAACACTTAACAAATTTTAGGGGTGGTAATTGGCTCAAATTAGAAGTTTATGAGGTTAATTATTACAATCAACATATTTTAGGTGTGGTTTGTGTATTTTTGCCTATATTAAATAATGTGTGTATTCATTTCACAATCAATAATAATAATAATAATAATAATAAAAAGTAAGTTCATCTATTTTTATAAATGTTGGAATAACTTTTAACTTTTGTAATGTAAAACAATATAGGATCTTTAACCCATCCTTTTAAAGAAAAGATTTAAATTTTTAATCAAATTCCAAAAATAATTATTAATTTTTTAAATAAAAAATGTTGTTTTTATTTAGTATTGAGTATAAGGTGGATAAAAACGATAAAATGTATTAAAAAAGTATTATTTATAAATTTAGTTTTCGAAGAAATAATAAGTCGTATGGTAAAATAGAGCTTAGTATTGGTTTTTTTCATCTCTTTTTTTTCCTCTCTCTCTATATATATGCGTGCACGCAAAGAGAAAACACAACGTGTGGGATTATGTCGTCTCCAAAGCAAAGCACATATGGATATATAGGTGATTTAATTTCCCATAAATAATACTTTTAAAAAATCCCATAAATAATTGTCCCCTTATACCAACAATAACATCATATGATTTCTGCCCTTGGATTTTCAATCAACCCTTTGCTGTATTTTAGAGAAATATCGGATCCATTTTATTTGATTTTCAATTTTTAACCCAACCAAACTTCGTTCTCAAAAGAAAAAAAAAAACCAAAACCAAAAAAAATTTCAATTATTTTATTTTGTTTTTTTTTTAAAATACCATTATACTTTCAACTTTTATTTTTTAAAAAACATTATATACCTTTCCATATTCGCCTTTTTCCAATTTCTTCTTCTCAAAAGTTATATCCATTTTTTTATCCCCTCTTAAAATATATAAATATTATTGTTCTGGTGCTTAATTTTAGACTTCCATCCAACCGAGATTAATTGTTACCACATGTCATTGGTCTATCGTTTTATTAAATATTGAATTTGTTCGATTAAGTTTTCAAAACCATTTGTTATGTAAGTAACTAAACTTTCTTAAATTTCAGAAAGTTTTCAAAACCATTGGTCTAAATTTAAGAAAGTTTAATTACTTACATACTAGATTTTAAAGTTCATCCAATGCTGTCTACTTCACTAACCCTTTTAATAAGTGATATATAAACTTTTAAATGCCTTCTCACATCAATTAGTCTCAAAATCAATTGACCAGCAATTTATTTTCTCTTAGCAACTCTTAATAGCTATTCATTCTCAGGCGAACTCTCCCGTGCTTATTACAAATATGGCGGCCTTAAAATAGGTTTTATATGTTAAAATTGTTTACACGAATAGAGCAGGGTCGCAGCTAAAGAGAGATTGAAAATTACAATAGTAATGAATAGGAAGAAGAGGAAGAACGACACAATGATTTTACGTGGAAAACCCCTAAACAAATTAGGGTAAAAACCACGGGCAAGGATAGAAGAACTTTATTACAAAAATAGGAGTTACAACCTTCTCTCTACAAAGAAACAACAAGCTTTCTTACAAGGAGAAAACACTCTCTATTTTTATCTCACAACCTCACTTTAGATGTGGGAAGTCTTGGGATGATTTGGGATGGTTTGCCAACAAATGACATAACCTATTTATAGCCTCCATAAACTTGGGCTCCAAGTATGATCCAATGGTCCACATTTTGCCTTGGTAATCAAGTCAAATAAATGGCTAGGATTTTGCCACAACTTGGATTTGGATAAGGATGTCTAGATATTTCTTGGCAAGTTGAAGTTCTAGATTTTTCTTTGACCATCTAGGATAAATGATAAAATCTAGAGTTTTCTTTTGGCTATAACTTCTAGATTTTTCTTTGGACCTAAATTCTCTTTTGTTGGGCCATAATATTTAACAATCTCCCACTTGGAGATTTGATTGATCCATCAATAAATCTCCACACCGTTCTTTCTTCCTTGCCATCTCCATGTTGCTTATGTTTACGCTAGGCCATTCGCGGATCGACACCAATCAAACTTGTCACCATTGATCGCCTTGGTCGGATAATCTGCCAGTTTTCTTTTGTATGAATTTTTTTCGCATATCCATCGTTCCTTCTTCCACTTTCTCACGAACAAAGTGGTACCGCACTCGAATATGTTTTGACTTGGAATGGAAAGTGGATTCCTTGCAAGGTACAAGGCACTGATTGTCACAAAGCAGAGAAATATTCTTACGTTTCGTGCCGAGTTCATCCATTAACATTTTTAACCATACCGCCTCTTTACTAGCTTGTGTAGCCGCAACATACTACGCTTCGTTGTCGAGGTAGCCACAATCGATGCAGATTTTGAAACCCACTTACGACTCGCGCTAGCAAGAGTGAACACATATCCAAAGTGGTGGATTTGCTTTTATCAAAATCACCGCATAACTGAGTCAACATATCCTCGACAATAAAGTCCGATCCTCCATAACATAATGCAACATCTATCGATCCTTTAATGTATCTAAGGATCCTTTTACAAACATTCCAATGCTCTCGACGAGGATTCGCCATGTACCGACTAACTACTCCCAATCGCATGTGCAATGTCCGTCCGTACAAATCATGGCAAACATTAAACTTCCCATCATTGATGCATATGGTACTCGAGACATCTCCATCCTCTCCGCTTCAACGCTAGGGCACATACTAGAGGATAATTTGAAATTAATGAAAGAGGGGTAGAAATTGGCTTCACAGTCTTCCATGTTGAAGCGTCGTAAGACTTTCCTTAAATAGTTTCTCCGAGATAGCCAAATCTTTCTATTATTTCTGTCTCTGAATTTGCATCCCCGAATCTTGTTTGTTGGCCCCAAGTCCTTCATTTCAAACTCCCTAGCCAATCGAGCCTTCAATTCTTTAATACGATCTTTGTTGGGGCTCTGCTACCAACATGTCGTCAACATACAACAAACAAGATAATGAAATCTTTTTCACTAAACCTCTTGAAATATGCACAAGGGTGCATTAAGTCTGTTGTATTCAAGGCTCATGATGAAGGAATCAAATCTCTTGTACCAACATCTCGGCGCTGTTTGAGACCATACAGAGATTTGTTCAACTGCAAACCAAGTTCTCTTTTCCTTGTTCTTCAAAACCTTCAGGTTGGAGCATATAGATTTCTTCTTCAAGATCACCATGGAGAAATGCGGTTTTACATCTAATCGCTCCGGATGTAAATCAAATGTAGCACACATTGCTAAGACTATTCTAACAAAGTAGTAAGTCGAACTCCATGGAGAAAAGATTTCATTGAAGTCGATACCTTCTTTACGAGCATATCCTTTTACCACCAATCTTGCACGATACCGCTCCACTTGATCATCATTGTTGCGCTTGATCTTATATACCCATTTGTTACCAATGGGCTTTCTTCCCCCGTGGTAGCGTTACAAGTTCCCAAGTCTTGTTCTTATGAAGAGCTTCCATTTCTTCATGCATAGTTGTCATCCACCGAGCAAAGATCTCGAACTAGTCATTGCCTCTTGGAATGTTAATGGCTCTCCATCCTCGGTTAGAAGACAATATGCAATGTTACTCTCCATAATATAATCGATCGCCAAGCGGGTGGTTTTGTCGTTCGGATAGAACGGCGAGTCTCTCTTGTGACTCAACCGGATCTTGTATCTCGTGTGTTGGTTCAAACTTTCGAGAAGTCATCTTCATATTCTTTCTCCACATGTCTTTGTTGTAGTCTCCGAGCTTTCATTGACAGTGCTATCATTTGTTATCTGTTTCTTATCTTCCATGAAGATCACATCCTGTGATGATAACCTTGTGGGAAGTGGGATCCCACAGCGATACCCCTTCACACCATCAGTACCTAAGAATAAAAACATTTCTCGGATTTTGGATCCGGTTTTGTAGTTTCTTGGGTATTGTACATCACGCATAATGGACTTCCAAATATATGGAGGTTTGAATAATCAACAAAGCTTACTAGTCCATCTCTGCATTGGCGTCTTCAACTCAATTGCGGTTGATGGAGCACGATTCACTACATAACAAAGCGGTATTGATCGCCGCTTCGCGAGAATGATTTGTCCAAGCTCTGCAGCTCCTAACATTGCTCTTGTTCTCTCTAACAAGGTTCTATTCATCCGCTCCGCCACTCCATTTTCCGAGGAGATGTAGGCGATGAGTGAATCGTCTTTTAATGCCTTGTTGATTACTGACTCGCAAACTCATTGCTTGTATATTCTCCTCCATTATCCGTCCGCAAGCACTTGATCTTCTTTTCTCGATTGTAGTTCAACTTGCGCTTTGAATACTTTGAAGACCGAACACACATCCGCTTTCTTCTTGATTGGATACACCCAACACCTTCCGGAGTAGTCGTCGATAAAGGACACAAAGTACCTTGCTCCTCCCAAGGATGTAACTGGTGCTTGCCATACATCAGAATGAACCAATTCTAGAATATTTTTGCTTCTAGAATTTGATGTGCTGAACTTTAATCTGTGTTGCTTACTTGTAACATAATGCTCACACAAAGGTAGAGACACCTTAGAGAGCCCGGGGAGTAGATTTTGCTCTGCAAGAACTTTAATTCCTTGCTCTGACATGTGTCCAAGTCTCTGATGCCACATCATTGAAAGTTGTTCACTTGAACTACTTGAGGCAACCGACGCCTCTCCCTCTTGCAAAGTCTCCCCCATCAGCATGTACAAGTTGTTGTCAACTTTTTCTCCCTTCATAAGTACCAGCGCTCCTCGAATCACTTTCATGACTCCTTTCTCCACCACAAACTTTGCAATCAAGGTCATCAAAGTCGACCTAATGAAAGCAAGTTCTTTTTAGGCCTTCTACATGTCGCACATGTTGAATTGTGCGAAACGAAGATTATCATGGAACTTCAACTTGATAGTTCCAATACCGACAATCTTCAAGGCGTGATCATTGCAGCTGAGCACGGACCCTCCTGAGATAGGTTCATAATGATGAAACCATTCTCGGCGTGAGGTCATGTGATAAGTCGCTCCTGAGTCGATGAACCATACATCGCCCAAACTCTTTCCGCCTTTGATAGTTTGTTTTGCTTCACAAGATAAAACATCACCTTCATTTGAGGTGCTTGCTACATTTCCTTGAGGATTGGAATCCTTTTTGTTTAGATTCCAACAATCCTTCTTCATATGTCCTTTCTTGCCACAATGGTAGCACTTCATGCTCTTCTTACTTCTTGATTTTGACCTTCCTTGATTTTGGCTCCCATTGAAGCCACGTTCCATTGATCTCCCTCTTGTCACCACCAGAGCCTCTATTTGTTGTGAGCTGGCCAACTTGTCTTCTCTGTTCTTGCGCCGATTTTCTTCTTCAAGGACAGCAGCTCCAATATCATCAAAGTTTAGGCGATCAATCGAGAATATTATTTGTCGGGTTGATGACAAGTTGATCATATGAATCGGGAAGACTTTGAAGTAGAATTTCAAACGTTCATTTGAATCTATTTTATAACCCAACGATGTGAGTTGAGAAAATAGAGTATTCAATGTGCTCATGTGCTCCGTCATTGAAGTAGATTCTGACATTCGAAGAGTATACAGTTTCCTCTTAAGGAAAATCTTGGTGTGAAGTGACTTGGCCTCAAATGCGGCTTGGTGAGATGTTCCCAAATCTCGGTCAGCAGATTTTTTCTCCTCTATGCTTGATAAAAGCGTGCATCTGCTAATGCTAGATGTAAATTTGCAATAGCATTCCCGTCCATCTCATTCCACTTATTATCATCCGTGATGTCCGTCGCCTCTTACTCGATGGCTGCAAGACAATTATCTTTTCTCAAGATAGCCTTCATCTTCATCTTCCACAACGAGAAATTGGTCCCGTTGAACTTCTCAATCTCGAACCTTGCCGCCATTGCTTCTACCACGAACGAAGAAACAATCCACAACCCACGTGCACTGTCAACAAAGGTGAAAGTATCTAACTTATTTTTCGATGTGGAGGATCCACTTTTAGTGGCAACCACACAGAGCATACGATAAGTAGATAGTTACACCAAGAAACTAGGCTCGATACCACTTGTTAAAATTGTTTACACGAATAGAGCAGGTCGCAAACTAAAGAGAGATTGAAAATTACAATAGTAATGAATAGGAAGAAGAGGAAGAACGACACAATGATTTTACGTGGAAAACCCCTAAACAAATTAGGGTAAAAACCACGGGCAAGGATAGAAGAACTTTATTACAAAAATAGGAGTTACAACCTTCTCTCTACAAAGAAACAACAAGCTTTCTTACAAGGAGAAAACACTCTCTATTTTTATCTCACAACCTCACTTTAGATGTGGGAAGTCTTGGGATGATTTGGGATGGTTTGCCAACAAATGACATAACCTATTTATAGCCTCCATAAACTTGGGCTCCAAGTATGATCCAATGGTCCACATTTTGCCTTGGTAATCAAGTCAAATAAATGGCTAGGATTTTGCCACAACTTGGATTTGGATAAGGATGTCTAGATATTTCTTGGCAAGTTGAAGTTCTAGATTTTTCTTTGACCATCTAGGATAAATGATAAAATCTAGAGTTTTCTTTTGGCTATAACTTCTAGATTTTTCTTTGGACCTAAATTCTCTTTTGTTGGGCCATAATATTTAACATTATAAACCTATTTTGCATTTTTCTCACAAATACATTTAAGGTGGACTCACCCATACACGGGAAAAGAAATAGAGACACCTATATTCTTGGTCAAAAATATGATTAATTAAAACAAATATAATATTTTTTTTTTTTGAAACACAACAAATACAATAATTTGTCAAAATATAAAAGTTATATATATTATATATATAACATCCCAATGATTTTCTTTTTAAGTGATTTTTTTTAAGCAAGGAAAAAAGTGATCTTGGGTGTAAGTTCGTTCTCATAACATTACAATAGATTAATGTGTCGACGGGTATAACCAAACTCTAGCTTTTCACCTAAAATGAGGGAAAAATGAAAACTTGCAGGGGAAAAGCTACCTTAAAATAACAATAATTAAAATTCACCAAATAAAAATATTTGAGAATGAAAGCTAAATTTTCACTTTTACACTTTACTAAATCTCCACATAGTTCCAATACGTTAGTTCTATGGTTAAAAATGTGAATCTCTAACCCTAGTTATAGCTTTGGTAAAAAATAAAAAATTACAAACAAACAAGAGAAATAAACTAACTATAGCTTCGAGCATAAAAAATATAAAAAGTTTAGACCCTACTTTCCAAAAAAAAAAAAATGTCTCGACCACTTTTGATATTATTGTAAATTGTAAAAATAATAAAAGGCTAAAAATTATGTAGGGTTGTAGGTTTACCCTAGAGGCTGCAGCAATATGGAATTGATACTATAAAAATATTTGCGATTAAAAAATGCTATATTGGGATCATAAATTATGGAGAATAATGGAGCAATTCAAGGAGAATTTAAATTCTTTTAATACTTTAATTCATTTATAAAAAATAACAATCTAGGGCATGTGATGGTTGGAATCCGATGATTCACCACGACAGCATCAAACAAAATTTTACACATTCTTTGATGGCTCGAATAATATTCGTGTTCAATAAAACGACATGTCGGGCGCCTCAAAAACGTCTTGGTTCCATTTTTTTTTTAATTTAAAATTAGGACACTGTGGAAACATGCGTGCTGGTAGTAATTTCATTGAATTTCGTTCGTGTCGGATATTTCAAATTATTTTATTTTTATTATGATTGAATTTTGGTGTTCCTGTAACAGGAAAAAATAACCATGAATTTATGGATCCTTCATGTTGGTCGGTGGTCGTGTTCTATTTATTAAAAAATCGTATAAAAAATTCCTCAAAATAAGAAGATATTATGTTCTATGGCCTGTATTAATTTATTGCGTTTTTTTTAATAAATAAAAGCAATGATAGAGAACACGCGAAGTAATATAAGAAGATTTTCACATTCATCAATACGAAGGAAAAAAAAATCTGAGTGATAAAAAATAAAATTGTTGGGAGAAAAATACTAAAATTGTATGGAATTATTCTTTTTTATATATAAAAAAAAGACTATACGTCATTTGTCAACCTTTTTTTAGGTAAAAAAGAGAGTATAATTTCAGTAATATAATATACAGACTAGTAACGAAAAAATTATAAATTTAAATTAACCTTCAACCATTATTTGTAGGTCAATGGTTATCGAACCATAGCCATATTTAATAGTTCAATGGTTAAATAACACATCGGTTGATTTATTTTTTTACAAAAATAGTTTAATGGTTAAATAAATCATGGTTAACCTAACTAAATCTCTATATTGGTATGAATATGATATTTTTAATTTTGGGCATAAGCCCTCACAACTTTATTCTTGGATATCACAACTTTGTTCTTGAATATTTTTCAAAATTCTCATTCTAATGGATATGTTTACCGTTTTTTATAAACTCATGATGAACGCTTTACTAAACCAATATTATGGAAATACCATCACTTTGTTTGCATTCTCAACACACAAAAAAAACTTTTTTAACTAATGATTTCATTGTTTAGAATTGTATTCCACTTAATGGAAACTTCATGTCAATAAAAATATGGTTTAATTAACCTCACGAATAACTTCTTTTTTAAAAAATTTAATAATATTTTTGATTAAATTGTGTAATCAATTAGTTATCTAGTGATATATATCGATTGAGTCAATGATGCAATGATTTCATTGTTTGGTCGTTAACCAGTTCAACACCAGCGTCACAGATTCGAGTTCGAGAATCGATATTTGTCCCATTCTCTAATATGTATTCAAAAAAAAATTACACCTTTTATATATACTAGAACTTTGGAACGTGCCTTGTACGTGAGATTTTTTCTGGCATGTGAAATTATATTTTTATTTATTAAAATACTTATAAATAATATATATATATAAATTTTAAATGAGTAAGCAAAATATTTATTATCTGCTTTATTTAAAAAATCTCATACAACGTAGTACAAGATAAAAGTGAAATAAAAAAAATATACATATCATAATTTTTTTAAAAAATTATGAAATAAATTAAACTTCTTTAAGAAATAAGTTTTCGTCACGCTAAAATCTTACTTTGTAAGCAATTTTTTTTTCATTCATTTATTATTTTAGTTTAATCTATGAACATCGAAGCCATCTTTTAAAAAAAAAACCCTCGAAACCATCACCTCTCTAAAATCTTAAAAATCATATTTATGCTTTCTTATTTCATCTTATATTTTATAAATAATAAAAAAATAAAGAAAATATTGAATTTTTTTTTAAAAAAAAACTCATAAAATCTATTATCTACCTCTTATACGAATTTTGATGAAACATAAATTTTTTAAATATTAATTTAAAACATAATATTATATTATATCTATTGTTCTCTACAATAATAATAATGGTGTATAGATTTATATTTAAATTTAAAAAATATATAATTAGTAAAATTGATAAAATTTAAGTAGCTTCGTATGTCAAAATATGAGTACTACTTCAATGACATCACGTATCACAGAATAAGCAACAAATTACATGTTAAGTCATATTTATTATAATAACAAATAATAATAATAATAATAATAATAATAATAATAATAATAATAATAATATGAAAAAAAATAATAATTATAAAAAATTATCTTTCATTAATGGAAGAATGTGATAAACACTTCTTCAAAATTTTAAATACTCCATAAATTTAAAATAAAATTATAAATTAAAGTTGAAGAATAAAATAAATAGAATTACACAAAGAAAACATAATAAAAATAAAAATAAATGAAGAAGAAGAAGAAGAAGAAGAAAATGTTCTGTACAATGAATTATTAGTAATTTGAATTTTGAAGAACAATAAATTTGTGGTATTTATAGAAAAAGTTGGAACCCAAGATCTTCATTAAATTTGAAAAAAAAAACTCAATATCTTCATTTGATTTTATACTTATTTAGTTTGAAGATACTAAATTTTAATAATTAATAATAATAATCATTCTCAAATTTTTTTTTTTTAATAATAATCATACTATCTTAAAGTGTGGCTTAAGAGGAAAATCATTTTTGGACGATTTTACCCTTAAGCCACACCATAGATTACAAACATGTCATAATCTTCTATTCTAATATATAAAAAAATGCAAATATATTTATAACATTATTTAGATTATTTAGATATTTAGATTTTCATCATCTAAAAGATAATATATTTTTAGAAAATCTCATAAATTAAGTTAGAATATAAGAGAATCTGTGTAATATTCTTTATCTTTATCTTTACTACTTAACTATCTTAAAGTGTGGCTTAAGAGGAAAATCATTTTTGGACGATTTTACCCTTAAGCCACACCATAAATTACAAACATGTCATAATCTTCTATTCTAATATATAAAAAAAATGCAAATATATTTATAACATTATTTAGATTATTTAGATATTTAGATTTTCATCATCTAAACGATAATATATTTTTAGCAAATCTCATAAATTAAGTTAGAATATAAGAGAATCTGTGTAATATTCTTTATCTTTATCTTTATCTTTACTACTTAAAATGTGACTTATTATTATTAATAATTATTAAAATTTAGTATCTTCAAACTAAATAAGTATAAAATCAAATGAAGATATTTAGTTTTTTTTTCAAATTTAAAGAGATCTTGGGTTCTAACTTTTTCTATAAATACCACAAATTTATTGTTCTTCCAAATTCAAATTACTAATAATTCTTTTGATGTTGCACAGATGTACAGATTTTGTTCGGGTTGGAAGTCTTAGCATTGGTACACTAAGTTGTGTTCGTGGGAGCGGTTGTCGTCGAAGGTAAAAAACAATTTTTTCAATCTGTATTTAATTCGTTGTATAGAACATTTTCTTCTTCATCATTTATTTTTATTTTTATTATGTTTTCTTTGTGTAATTCTATTTATTTTATGTTTCAACTTTAATTTATAATTTTCTTTTAAATTTATGGAGTATTTAAAATTTTGAAGAAGTTCACATTCTTCCATTAATGAAAGGTAATTTTTTATAATTATTATTTTTCATATTATTATTATTATTATTTGTTATTATAATAAATATGACTTAACTTGTAATTTGTTGCTTATTCTGAGTGATACGTGACTTCATTGAAGTACTACTCATATTTTGACATACGAAACTACTTAAATTTTATCAATTTTACTAATTATATATTTTTTAAATTTAAATATAAATCTATACACCATTATTATCGTAGAGAACAATAGATTTAATATAATATTATGTTTTAAATTAATATTTAAAAAACTTATGTTTCATCAAAATTCGTAGAAGAGGTAGATAATAGATTTTATGAGTTTTTAATCTTTTTTTCAATATTTTCTTTATTTTTTATTATTTATAAAATATAAGATGAAATAAGATAGCACAAATATGATTTTTAAGATTTTAGAAAGGTGATGGTTTCGAGGTTTTTTTTTTTTAAAGATGGCTTCGATGTTTGTAGATTAAAATAAAATAATAAATGAATGGAAACAAAAATTGTGTACAAAGTAAGATTTTAGCATGACGAAAACTTATTTCTTAAATAAGTTTAATTTGTTTCATAATTTTCTTTTAAAATTATGATATGTATATTTTTTTTATTTCACTTTTATCTTGAACTACGTTGTATGAAATTTTAAAATAAAGTAGATAATAAATATTTTACTTACTCATTTAAAATTTATATATTATATATATATATATTATTTATAAGTATTTTAAAAAATAAAAATATAATATCACATGCCGCCAGAAAAAATCTCGCGTGCAAGGCACGTTCCAAAGTTCTAGTAATAATAAGTCACATTTTAAGTGGTAAAGATAAAGATAAAGATAAAGAATATTACGAAGATTCTCTTATCTTCTAACTTAATTTATGAGATTTGCTAAAAATATATTATCTAGATAATGAAAATCTAAATATCTAAATAATATTATAAATATATTTGCATTTTTTTTATATTTGAATGGAAGATTATGACATGTTTGTAATTTAGGGTGTGGCTTAAGTATAAAATCGTCCAAAAATGATTTTCCTCTCCAGCCACGCTTTAAGTAGTATGATATGATATATAACGTTTCAAACTCTCTAAAATGGAACGACCAATGTAAATTATTAATAAAATATTTTAGAAATAAAATTCAAACCCGAACCTAGAATATTAATTAATATCTAACAAGTTTCTCAAGCAACCAAACATGTCAGGAAAATATATTGTGGAGATGCAAATAAATCAATCGAAAAAAGCTAAACATTTAAGACTTATAATCAATTTGATTTTTTGTTTTTAATTTTTGAAAATTAAATCTAGAACTATTATTTTAACCAATAATTTTCTCATTTTATCATTTGGATTTTACGTATGATTTTAAAAATCAAGCCAAAATTGTAAAACTAAAAATGGACTCCAAAACTTATTTGATATATTGGAATTTGATGAAGAGATGCATTACTACAATTTCGGTCTTCTATGACAAATTTTAATTGTTGTAATTGACTTATTATGACTATTGGGTTTAAATTTTTTAAAAATTAAATAAAAATAAAATTTAAATTCAAATGGTTATAATAAAACAGAAACGGTTTTTAGTTATTGAAATGGGAATTGGAGATAGAAAGGGAGAGAGAATATTGAGGGAGTGAAGACAAGGAGGAGAATGTTAGTTCTTTTGTTTGTGTTTATGGTCGGACATAGGAGAGAGCCAAAGGGAAAAAGAATAATATTGGAAAATTAGGGAGGGACTTATAAATGTAAATAGAAGAAAGCTGGAGGAGAAGGATGCAATAAACTAAAAGACAGGGCGCCTCCGACAAAGATTTTGGAGGTACGGACAAAACACTGCCCACTGCCCCACACACCACTCCTTAAACTACTCTAACCGACCTTGTGCACTCCCTATTCTACTCCATTCGACGTCGTTTTTGTTTCTCTTTATTTATTATTATTATTATTATTATTATTATTTTAATATCTAGGATTTTACACTTTCTTTGTTTCTCCTTTCATACTGTGTAAGCATGAGAATATCTGTAATTTTAACTTAACATTCAAATGTGTTTCTTAGAAAGGAAAATTTTTTATTGAAGAATTCTCTAATTCATTGTAATAATATGAATTGAGTTTATTGTCAATACATTTTTTTACGAGGTAACTATAATGTGTTTATAGGTCAAACATTGTATTCCTTTTCTTTTTTGAAATCAACATTACATTCATTTCAATGGAACATCTTATTTTGGATTCATTGTTGATTTAGCATAATTCAACATGTTTTCATTGTAGCAAATTTTAAGTTCAAGTCTTGAATTGTTAATGTAATCTAATTTATCTCAACTTATCAAATTATGCTTTTGAGTTGGTTAGTAATTCAACCATAATTCTAAAAGATGTTCTTTTACAATCTTTTTGTTGTTATCTCTCGTTTTCCAATGTCATATATATTAGAAAACAACAATTATTTGTGGTAGTTGGGTTGATTCCACATTGTAACTATTAATAGCTTTATTTGAAGGTTTTTTTTTAATTATTAAATCTTTTAATTTGGTGACATATGTGTAGTAGGATTTCTTTTTCAATTTGGTTGGCAGTATTATTGTATATCTTCAAGATGTTTTGAATGAGTTTGCTTTTTTGATAAAATTTTGAATGAGTTAGATGGATGAGAATGGTCAGATGAATTTACATTTACTAGCTTTTGTCATCAGTAATATATTCTTAAAAAAAGATATTACCATTGATCCCCTAGTCCCAAAAATTAACAAAAAAAAATTTGAAATATTATGATTACTTTTAAAAATTATATATGTGTGTATGAATGTAAGTATGTACAACATACAAGTTAATGCGCTAAATGCCAAAATGAACATATTTCAACTGACATTTTGAATATATTAAGAAGTACCAGATTTGTAGTTGAGGTTCTCAAACTCGTTGCCATACTAAAGAAATAGTTGCTATTCAACCAAAAATAAAATAAAATAAAAATAGTAGCCCATAAAGATTTGGGAAATTGAAATCAACCCACTCTCTAGAAATTGACATTCATCTTGAAAACTGTAGTCAATTTGATCCTCTCTTTCTTTTTTCACAACCTCCATGCTCCACAAATTTCAATCAAAATATCAAATCAATTACTATTTTTTGAATAATATCAAATTACTAACTTGTAATCTTATGCTTTTTCATCGATAATAATGAATCAAATCTCTAACTCTAAATGAAATAGCAATTGGGGAGATATTCTCGCGATAATATGCTGGCTAGCTAGCATACATATATTTTCAATACAAGACAAATGTAACCATGATTATGAAGTCATGTTATTTAAAGTAACTGCCAAACATTCCCTATGATGACAACCTTAGGGTTAATTTAAAAGCTATGCTTACATATTTCGGCACGACTTTCAAACTAATTATCATGGTGTATCCAAAGGTAAGACAAATAATAAAGTAAATTTAATAATTTTCAATATCATAGATCTCAATTTTGATCAGCTAATTATTACTAATTGGGAAGTTTTCTTTTTCATACTCATCCTTAAAAAAGAACATTAAAAATAAAAAGATTATAAATTCAATTCATAATAGTTATCTATCCCGAGAATTTGGTTTTTTTTACTCCAAATACTGTAGGATTGAGTAAAAATAGTCGAAGTGTGTATGTTGGACTGGACACACTCATAGATATCAAGCAAAAAAAATGTCACTAATTTATCTCTAGTGTGGGTTTCTTAATTCCAAAATAAATTAAAAAGAGGCATCTTTTTTGTGTAAATAATGAAATTTGATGCATACATGATAGCATCTAGGAAAAGTTGGGAGACTAAATGTGGAATTGATATGACAAAAAAATGTAAGGTGAAGAATGATGGGATTCTTGTATACTCAAAGTCAGTCTACAAAAATCCATATTTTTGGTTTTTCTAAATTTTATGGGAATTGTTAACAGTACCTTTCTTCCCCCACCCAGCTTTGAGAAAAAGTAAAGCAGAAGAAAAAGTAAAGGAAAAAAACATAAAAGACAGGTTAAAAAAAATAAGAGAAAAAGCAAAACAATAAAGAAAGAAGGGAAAGAGAGAGAAAGACAGAATATAAAGATAAAGTTTCTCTCTCAAACTCTATGATTATATTATTCAAATTCTCTCTTAAAAAAATGACTTGATCTTACCCTACTTATACTTGGGTAGGAGCAAAATTCAGAATTTCCTTTGCTAATTAGCTTTGTTTTGCTCCCCCTCCATTTTTTTTTTCAAAAGAAGATCAAGCTGTGAAGAACAAGAAGAAAAAGAAGAAAAAGATTGGGCTTTTTTTTGGTAGCATGAATAGAGGGGTTTTGCAAAGCTCAGTTATGCAACAAATGATGGGTTCAGAAAACCCTAGCTGGTGGAATATGATGAATAGTGGCACCATTAGAACAACAACCACTCAACAATCTTCTCATAATTTCTTATCTCCTAATAATAATAATAATTCTCCCAATTTTCTTTTCCCTCATTCTTCTCTTCCTTTTCCTTCTAATTTGTACCATGATATTGCTCAAGATCAGCTTCCAGAATCTTGGAGCCAACTTCTCTTGTAAATTTCTCTCTAACCCTACTTTAATTTCCTCTTTTATTCTTTTTTATGATTTGATTTGAAATTTGTTTTTTTAGGGGTGGTTTGGTTGGTGATGATGATCAAAAGGGTTGTATGGGAATGTTTCAAGCCAAGAAATTGGAGGATTGGGAAGAAGAGATTTTGAATAGTAATAATAATAGCAACACTCAACACCAACAACAAGTTGATGTAAAGAAGGGAAACTCAGCTCAGGCAACCTATGTGTATGGACACAGTGGCGGTGGCGCCGGCGGTGGCAACGAGTATCAATCGATGGCTCCAAAACAAAATTGGTCTCCTATGATACCAGCTTCTTCTCCTCAATCATGTGTCACAAGTTTCAGTAGTAATATGTTGGATTTTTCAAACAATAACAACTCTCCTCCTGATTCTCAACCTAGACATCCTCCACCTGATCGTTCCTCCGAGGTTAGTACAAAAAAATGCATCTTTTTATGCTTTCTGTTGAATTATGTTAAATCACCGATCAATCCATCTTTCAATAGTTAAAAAAAAAAAAAAAAAAAAAAAAAAACCCCTTCTTATTATCCTCTTCTTCATCTAAAAAAAAGTTGAAACTTTCTATCACCAAGATTTATGTCCTAAACATTAGTTTGAGGGTTTTGGAAGAGAACCCTTCTGTTGGTTTGATCTGATTTTTGTCGTAAATTGATAATCTCGTGCATGAAATTTCTCGACCTCTTCCGGTGGAACCAATCGTATGATCATACTAATTGTCAATCTGAATACAACTTAATTAGTTAAAAATTAGTGTTATCCTTTTTACTTTTGCAAAAGAAGTGATAATAATTCCCCTAAATTAGCGGGATTTTCGATCTCCTTTTTACTTTATTTTTTTTATATATTTTTTTTTATTTGGGGTTTGATTTTTCAACTCATTGATAATGATTTGAAAACCAAGGTATAAGGCTACAAAATTATGAATCTTAATTGATTATTTTTCTTTTGGTTTGTGCTTGTGAAGTGTAACAGCAATGCAACTGGTGGGGCAGTGAAGAAGGCAAGGGTTCAATCCACTTCAAACCAAACCACTTTCAAGGTAAATAAAAGAAAACAAAAGATTGGAACAAACTACAAACCAAACCACATGGAAATAAAAACCAAACAACACACAAACATCTCTTGTTGTGATGATATAATTGTCGTTCTTGCTTGTCTATTTCTCCTCTTCCTCTGATTCTTAATTCTCTTTGTGGGGTTATTTTCATCCAAAAATAATCCCAAAAATAGGAAAAGAAACAAATTAAATTAAATTTATTACAGTTTTTCATTTATTCCTTCTTTTTAATTCACTACAAAATTAGGGTAGATTATTGATGCTTCTTTTTACTGTAAAAAAATAACCCAGGTGAGGAAGGAAAAATTAGGTGACAGAATTACCGCTCTCCACCAGATTGTTTCTCCATTTGGGAAGGTAAAATCTCCACAGTAATTTCTCTCATAAGTACCATAAAACCCCACCACTCAAAATAGTGCTAACTTTTTTTTTAGATATAGAATGGTGCTAATTAATTACCTTAATATAACAACTATTTGGGAAAGTTAATTTAACTAGGTGTTAGTTGTCACGTATTATTGATTAAGAGAATATAAATTTGAATTCCTCAATCCTAAAATATGGATGTTGAACTAAACGAGTAATTGATTCACTTTTGATGATTTGAATTCGAACTTATAAATTATACATATGTGTGGCACCATTAACGTCATATATATTTATTTTATAAGTTAAAATATTAATAAAAATAAATTATTTGTGCTGCATCAAATAATGTCCCTAAGAAGATTTACTTTTTCTAAATTCTTGTTAGGCACTATTTATCTTTTAATCTTTCACCAAAATAGTTAGTTAATTTCCCAATTAAAAAGAAAGAGATGGAGAAAGAGAATAACTTTTTTAATATAACAAACAACAACCACCAAATGGAAACATGTTTTCCTTTCTCTCACCCACTTTTTCTTTCACTTTTTGGTTCGGTAAGTTCTTGAGAATTAGCTGTGTGTTGTTCAACTTAAGGATCCAGAAAAGCCTGATCATTTTTTTGTGTTTGGTACTAAGAAAAAGAACCATAGATGTATACATATAAATCTATATAATATATAGTTTTAATCATATGTTATTTCATATGATTACTTATTTAGGGTAGAAAAAACTTCTCTCAGATCTATATTCTAACATTTTATTTCAATCCTTCATTTCAACCTCTTCATTAAACAACTTTATCCAAACGAAACTTTTTTTACAATCTCTTCTCAACTGAACATTTTTTCCTATATCTCTTACTCTACACAACTTTAACTAAATAAGTTATTCCTCTAACATTTCCTACAACTAATCTTGTTCAAACAAGATTTTTCTCTTATTTTTCTTGTAAAACGAACTTTATTCAAATAAAATTTTATTTATAGTCAATTCTTTTAATTACAACTTCTCAGGGTGTTGTTTGCCATATCTAAGAAGGATTTAGATGAAGAAATTACTAATTCTTCTTTGAAAACTTACATCCAAACGAGTTTTTTTCAAGTATTCTTTTTTACTTTTAAAAATAATATCTCACATTTAATCATTTATTTCTAATAATTCATTTATAAGTATTCAATCATTTTTAACCACTCATTTCAAATAACTCATTTATTACTCAAAATAATTATTTATGTAAACTCTAACTTTTTTAGACAAAAATCACATCCAAATAAGTTTTTTGGTTATAACTCTTTTAACTTTTAAGGATTTAAAATAATTTCTTATATAAGAACTAAATCCTCCAAAACCAAACATGTCGAAGGAGAATATTCAGTTGATGACAAATTATTTTGAATGAAAAAAAGAATTTGGATGGTTGTGGCGTGAAGCTGAGGTTGTGTTTTTAATTGGTACAGACTGACACAGCTTCAGTTTTGTTAGAAGCTATTGGATACATTAGATTCCTTCAGAGTCAAATTGAGGTGATGTTTCTTCTTCCTTTTTCTTTCTTTTTTCTTTCTTTTTTCCCCCTCAAACTACCATGCATTCAAACCCCCCTTTTTCACACTCACTTCCCATATTTTCATCTCTAATCAATATTCTTTTATTTTTTTAAAGACCCAAAAAAAGAAAAAAAAAATAGAATTATATTTTTAAAAATTCTAACTTTTATCTGTTTTTTCTATTGGTCTTTCGTTTTTGCATTGGATTCAGGCCCTTAGTTTACCCTACTTGGGAAATACTTCGGGAAGTACAAGGCAGCAGCAACAACAACATTCTGTAAGCAAAAAGATAATTTGTTCTCTATGTATTTTGGATAATGTACATTTGATTTTTATAAATAAAACTAAGATATGTTGGAATTTAATTTTGATTAAAACTAGTCAACTTTAACTAAAACATCTTTCCAAAAAAAAAAAACTTCAATATAAGAAAGGAATAAAATGAAAGCCAAAATGAGTAGTACTTTGATTATATGATCTATCAACTTGTTTGTTACTGGTTCAAGTTTCATTTGTTATTAAATCTTTAAAAATAAAAGATACAAAGTGAAGGTACTTCAAAATTTATAGAGAAAAAATTATAATAGAGTAATTTTTTAAGAAAAATAAACATGAAATTAATCAAAGGAACTAGGGTTTGTTGATTTTTAATCAAATTTTTAAGAACCACTAAAATTGGAAATTTAAGGCCCCATTTGATGACTATTAGATTTTTTATTTTTGGTTTTTGAAATTTAATAAGTCTATTCTTACCCAAATTTTCTACAATGTGTTTTACCTTTCTTACAATGTATCAATCTTCTCCATATATGAATGCTAACCAACTTTCAAAAACAAAAACAAACTCTTGGAAGTTACTTTTTTTGTTTCTAAATAGTTTAGTTTCTACAAGTATAGATAAGATGTAGACATCCAAGCGAGAAAAATATATGGTAAGGTAGTTGTTGTGAGCTTAAATTTCAAAAATAAAAAACAAAAAACCAAATAGTTATCAAACGGGACCTAAATGATCCAAAATATATAAAACTATCTTTTGATCCATTTTAATTTTAGCATATAAAAGTAAGCTTTTATTTATTTATTATTATTATTTTTTTATAGGTTCAAGGGGAAAGAAATTGTGTGATTCCTGAGGACCCTGGCCAGGTGAGCTTTCTTGATAAGATCTCTAGATTAAAGAAGTTTAATATAATTTCATTTATTTATTTCAAAAGGCTAAACTATGACTACTACTACTTTTTTGTTTTTCTTTCTTTCTAGCCAATTTTGATCGTACATTATTCTTAATTTCTTAAGGAATAAAGTGCTACCTTTATTGACTTAAATGATCAGTAGGAATAAAATTTTGGGAAAAAAAATTGTGGGGAATTTTTATGTCTGTTTTATGAACCTCCAATGACTAAAAAGTTTTAATATAAGTATATAGATTCTGAGAAAGCTATTTCTTAATGAATAAAGTTTCTTAAAAACAACAATGTTATCAGCTTTATTGAATTCAAAAAGATCATTCCAATAAATTAATTTCCAAAGAAAAAAATGGGAAATCATCTCAATTTGAAATTTTTGGCTTATGGGTTTTAAAAAAATTTCGCTAAATTATTTTTGTTTTAATACAATAGGGGGTTGACGAACTAAACCATAAGCCTTGTCTCGTGGTTTCTAAGACATTCAGGATATCAGTTGACCTAAAAATTATAAATTTAGCCCAAAAACTTTGAGTTATTCGAGAAATCCCCTTATTTAACGTGGCGAATGGTTTACACCATTTGATGCTTTGGAGAGAAACTACAAAATTATTTCGAATTTGGATGTGATTGATATTATGAGACATGAAAATAAGAAAATCTACATCAACCAACGGTAATTAAAAGACATTTTTTTCTAAAATTTTCCATAATAGACATGTCCATCTAATTTTAAATTTTATCTAATAATGCTCCTAAACTTTTATTGTTACATCTATATAGAATTACGTCACTTAATTCAATTAATTTATATAGTTTTGAGTCCAATAAATAAAGAAGAATTGAAAAGCAGATGATATATTTGGTTTATGAAACTTGTTTTTATAGGATGAAGAGTCAAAGAATGATCTAAGGAGTAGAGGGTTATGTCTGGTTCCAGTGTCCTGCACCCTGCAAGTTGGGAGTGACAATGGAGCAGATTACTGGGCTCCCGCGTTCGGGGGCGGTTTCCGGTAGACGCGACCGTGGAAGAATTAGGGCATGCAGTTGCAGCAAACCCCCAAGAAAGAGATGGAGAAAGCTACATTATGAAACTGATATAACATCATGAGCAGTCAATCTGCTAAACAAAACCAAAGGCTGATTGCTCATGATGCTATGCAAACATACTCCAACCAAAAAAAATTATAATAGAAGTATGCTGTAGCAGAATGCTTTCAAAATCTAATCTTTTCTTAGAAATATTGTGGTTTTTATTAATCTTAGTTTATAATTATAGTGATATTTATTATTGTTATTATTATTTGATGTTTTAACACTCTCTACTTCCCTATGCATTTTTACTATGTAAATGTAGTGTCAGGGAATGTAAGATTTGATCATTTTCTTAAATGGCAGCTATTTATCAAATATATATTTATAGTATTGAAATTTGGGTTTTATTTTGTTGAGCTTTTAACAATTCTTCACTTTGACACACACATATAATATATTAAAATAGAGTGTATGACCATCTTAAATTTAAAGTTGTTGATAACTTAATATGAAAACACTTTTGGTTATTTCGGGATTTCAATATAAATTTGATGAAAACCTTATTCAAATGCCAAAAATGAAGAAAAAGTAAGAGTAAATGAACATATTAAAATAAAATATCTAAAATTCTCAATATATATTATATTATATTATATATATATATATATTAATTTTGACATATTAATCCAAGTGGACATATGAAATGAATACTATTCAAATCTAAGAAAAATTTGGGTAGCAATAGCTTTGATGTTTCCTTTGTAGAATGGAAATAAATGCAGTCGTATTCAAAGCTATAGAACCTTTGATATTTTTGTATAACACAAAATCATTTTAAAAAAAGTGTTCTAAAAAGTCATTAAAATAGGCATAGAAGAGTCGAATTCAAATTTTAGAGATGCATATTATTTACCTTACTTCATTCAACATAATTCATTTATTTAATAGGAAATGGAATATTTTATTGTAACTTTCTCTTCATAACCAAACAACCATATTTAAGGTCGAGACTAATTATATTCAAACTTTTTTTTAAATTCAAATTGAGGAGGAAGACTACGAATAGATGTATTATTGCATTCAAATATAAAGATCAAATACTATTTCTTAGAATTGAATCTGTGATTTTTGAGTTAATTTTAATTAAAACTAAGCAATCAAGTCAATACGTCACCAATTATTACACATAGAGAGTTATTTTTTAGGTATAGTTGAGTACAAATTGGGGGTTCTAAAAAAGTACAAATTGGTTTCCAAAATCAAACCCGTGGCTACAGTATTGAACTCTAATATAACTAACACACCACTAACCCTTTCAGTATTTTTAAAATAGGGAATTTGCGCTGTATAACAACTTTTTTACTCCAGTTTACAATTATAGCACATTTTTAAAAATAATTCTTTTATAGCAAATTCTGCCATTTTAAAAAAAAAAAAATTATTTACCTTTTTTATAGAAGACTTTCATAGAATCTATCATTCTCTAGTGATGAATATCTATCAATTTTATCAGTGATTGATTCTATCGGTTCTTATTGATAGACTCTTGATAGAATATGATGAAAGTCTATCAATTTACTTTATTTATTAGTAATTGATTCTATCACCCTTTATCTATAAAATTTATCAATATTGAAAAATCTTTAAATTTTTCTGTTCATAGTTTAATCTATGTCATTTTAAAAATTTACAACTGATCTATAGTATTTTTTTTAAAAAAAACAAAATCGTCTAAAAAACTACAAAAAATTAAATTAAATTAAGGAATCCTACTAAATATAAAATTCGATTGCATATATATATACTAGACAGATTTTTTTTTTCAAAATCGAATATATCAAGAATTTATTAGAGATAAAATAATAATAATAATAAAAAAGACATATTAGATACATTTCAAAACTTCCTAAACTTATTAATCATAGACTAAGTAATATTAAAAAAAATATTAAAATTCACAAAATAGTTATAAATGTATGAATTATTTATCTTTATAATTATAAATACTCATTAATATCAATATTATAAAAAAAGTATAATCATACTCATTAAAATTAATAAATAATATTTGTTAAATTCTTTTAGAATAATCATATTTATAATTATTTTCTAGATTTGACTAGTGGTTTAAGTTTCTCTACAAAAAAAAATAAATAAAAATTTTGGTTTATGAGATGCCATTTTAGCATGACTTGGGCTTTAAGCACAAGTTCCTTTAAGGTCTGTTTCAGTGTGGCCCAGTTAACCCTTTGGAATTGACCAGCCAGAGACCTCCAAGTATGAAAAATCAAAAGAGATAATGAAGACATCTTCTTCTTTTTTTCTTCTTCTTTATTTATTGCCTTTTGGATTACACCTCTCTTTTTCATTTGAAATAAGCATAAATAAAACTAGAAAACTAAATTGGAAAAGACAGAAAATTGGTAAAATAATTGACAGGATTGTTTTATATAATTTGTACTCAGTACACAAACACAAATACAAACCACCACTCTGCCTTTGGCCCTTTTGTGTTAGCAGCTTTGGTACTTCACCCAACACAAAAGTAGACCCTTTACAAAAGCAACCTGTCCTTCCACAACTCGGTCTCCCTATTCTGTCCACCTTGATACCTATTTTTAGCTTTTTTTAATAAAAAAATATAGGAGGATATTTAGTATTTAAAATTATACTAACTTGCACAAAAAAAAGTTTGATTTTTGTAGCTTTCCGGCTAGTTTACGTGCACCTCTGCTATTGTTAAGTAACATATTGACCCTACAGTATTTGGATGTCAAGGAAACCTAGGTAGGTGACCACCATGGATTAAACTCATAACATATTAGTTCATCAATGAACTTGATCATTAGGTCACTTCATTATGGTTCTAATTTGCAAATTTAGTTTCTAACCTTTAAGAATTTGAGCATATCTCTGTAAACAATATCAGTTGAGTTGAGCTATTGTCGATCCATAAGGTTATATTTTTACATTAATAATATTGGTTGAGTTGAGCTCTTGTTGTTGGCTTAAAATTAATTTATCAAATATATGAATTAAGAAATATCTCGAGTCAGATTAGTTAGTTGGCGCGACAATAGCTTACCAAGACAGGTCTAAAAGGATGATCAACCACATTGGGACTGAGTCACTACCGAGACTCATACGAGAGGCATCAGTAGAGAATTTTATGCAATGGAAGAAAGCCTGACGGAACAATGTCATGTGGATGTAGAAAGCCTACAGGTCATGAACTTCTTTTTCGAGAAAAAAAATGATGGAAGGATCTCGAAAATAACTATCGGCTAACAGTGAGAGAAGTTTAGAACCCTATTTGACTAATAATAGAATAATAGAACCCAAGTCCTTACTGCACCCAAGTCCTTACTGCACCCAAAAGCTCACCTTGGCCGAAGATGGCCCCTTGTGGTTCCTTTTATTTGGTGAATTAACACATCATCTTGTATTAACCCATTTGGTGAGTTTAATGAACTTGGGTTAGTTTTGAGGTTAAGTTAATTAACCATGTGGGGTGTGTGATTATGTTATTATATAAAACACTTTTTATGTCTCCTTCATCCTTTGAGAGAAACCCTAGTCACCAAAGTTGAGAGATCTTGGAATTCATTATGTTATTAAATAAAACACTTTTTATGTCTCCTTCATCCTTTGAGAGAAACCCTAGTCACCAAATTTGAGAGATCTTGGAATTCATTTCAATGGCAATTATGAGTGAGTGATCAAGATTGATCATCTCACATTCTGAACAGTGAAGTAGGCTAGTCGGAACCACTTTACATCGCACTGTTAGTTTTCTTCTCCTCCTTCTTTACTTTTGGTTAATTTCATCTCTATTAGTTTTGTTTGATCTTGGATTTGGATTAGATCTATCTTTTGATTTAATTTAGAGTATAAATCTAGCATTTTCGCACTGCAATTTGGTACGGAGCTTGTGTTCAAACTTTTACTGGGTAATTTTTTATTTAACTTCAATTTTGTTCGTCCTCTGCTGTGTTTTTTTCTTCTATCGTCTTCATCACAATTTGCACATTGAAATCGACTGTTGAACACAACTCTTACGTGGGAAACACCAACACTTCTTATTATGACCACTTTAGAAGAGAATACAAGACAAGTGTGTAGGACACACACTATAAAATCACACTAGGACTCTTACAAGACACTTTGTGGTACTTTACAACATTTGCTTTTTCTTGGATACAAAATATGGTGGGGTGGAGGTGTATTTATAGTGTGAGCTAGACAATGTGGACCACACCTTTGTCTAGAGTACTCCTAAAAATATCTAGATATTTCCCCCCACATTTCTCTAGAGAGTTCCTAAGAAACACATCTAATTCAACACATCTATGTTATATCTTGCACTTTCTAGAACATTCTTTAAATGTCCATGTAAATCTAAAATTCTAAACACTTCTACAATTTACCAAGAAGCTTCTAGATAATGGACTTCTCTTCTAAGTGGGCTAAACTCCATTGAGCTAGTGATGAACATTTAACATCGACCTACAATTTTGACGATATCTTGAGGTTTTTGTGTTAATTATGAAAATCAGTGAAGAATTTTTTTGTAATTTCGGTTTCAATCGATCAATTCCTCATTGCTGTTGACGCTCCTTCAAGCCGATTTTGAGTTTCGATTTACAAATTGAAATTGTGTTTGAGTACTATGTTTTTGGGTACACAACTGTGTCGCTGTCCCCCTTCTCGGGTTCATTTAGAAATTGATTTTTAGAACTCAATTAAAAGCTGATTGGAATTCAAATTGGTGAAGTTGCACATTTGGAGTTTAGTGCAAATTATTTTGATTGGACACTTCATGTGACAAGTGGTCAATATTGGAAATTTATTTTTTCTTTTGAACAATTCAATTTCAATGTTATCGCAAATTTGGAATTGACTTCTATGGTGGCAGTAACATGCTATGCAATTAAGGTCCCGTTTGATAACGATTTTATTTTTTGTTTTTGAAATTTTAGTCTACAACAACTATTATACCATATGTTTTCTTCTACATAGATGTATACATCTTACCTAAGCTTGTAGACACCAAATCAAAACTTGGAAACAAAAAATAGTAGTTTCCAAAAGTTTGTTTTTGTTTTTGAAATTTAGTTAGGATTCATATACTTTCTTAAGGAAAATTAGATACATTGTAGGAAATATGGAACACGTAGTAGGGTATATGAGTAAAAATAAGCTTAAATTTAAAAAACCAAAAACAAAAAACCAAATGGATATCAAACGGGACCTAAGCTGTGAGTTTTGATATTGCAACTTGCAAATTAATGGGAAAATTTGGTATGAAATTTCAATTTTGAAATAGTTTGAATTTATTAACTTGTTGAAATTCCAAATTAGCTTGCATCTCATCTCATTATTTGGTAACTTTTAAGCTGATGCATAAGATTTTATGCCCTTTTCTATGATATCATGCTGCTATTATGATGTCTATTATATGATTTAGTCCAAATTGGTTTTAAATCTATAGACTGTTTGGCTAGAATTTTTGAATTGTCGTTCCCACCCTGATGTTTGAGCTTGTTAAACTTGAGTTGTTTGAAGATTTTAGCTGAAATTTGAATTTTGAAATATTGGCCGAGTTAATTGAAATACTGAGACTGATATTATGGTAGCTGCTTTGTAAATTGCTTGGGTACTTGTTTTGGTTGGACTTATCGTTTGTACTGTTTTCAATTTAGGGCTTGCTGAATTTTCTGTGTGTTTCACTATTCTCCCAAAAATTTGATAATCTATATAAGATGTCTGCTAGATTTGAGTTAGACAAATTTGATGGGCCAGGGGACTTCAGCTAGTGGAAAAAGAAAATGAAAGCCCTTTTACTCCAACAGAAAATTGCAAAAGCCTTAGATAATCTTCCTAAGTGGCATGCTACCATGACAAATGATGAGAAATTAGAGTCATGTGAGTTAGCCTACAACACCATCATCCTTCATTTATCTGACAATGTCTTGAGAAGAGTTAGCAACATAGATGATGTAGCCTCTTTATGGTCCAAACTCGAAGAATCCTACATGTCTAAATCTTTATCTAATAATATTTATTTGAAGGAGATGCTATTTGGATTTAGGATGGATCATTTAGAGGAAAACATTGACGTGCTCAACAAAATTTGTGGTGACTTGGCCAGTTGTGGGTAGAAGCTCGATTCTGAGAATCAAGCTATCATTCTTCGCAATTTGTTACCCAAAAATTTCAAAGAGCAGTCATTAAGTACGACAGAGATACTTTGACCATGGACATTATTTTGAATTTTTTTGAGATCTAGGGATTTAGAGATGAAAATTGAAAAGAAGGATTCTGAGGCATTGTTTGCTAAGATTAAGTCTTCAAAAATGCCAAGGCAGTTCGTCAAGTAAATCGAGCTCTAATTCTACAAAGGGGAAACAACTATTAGAGCAGAAGAAATTTACTTGCAATTACTGTAGGGAAGAAGGTCATATGAAGTATGATTGTTTCATTCTGAAGAGGAAAGGTAAGTTACCTATTAGGATAGTTGATGATTAAGCTAACTTCCTCGAGAATTACGATTCGGGTGAGGTGCTCTTAGCTAAAAATTTTAAAATTTTGGACCCTTCTGATAATTTGTGGATCATGGATTCTGGTTGTTCTTTTGAGCATAATTTTGAAAATTTGGAATTTCTTAAAAATGACAAGATTTTTTTGGCTAATAACCTTCAAATTGTGATTAAGGGAATAGGTTCTGTTCGGTTTAGCATGGATCACAGTTCCGTCAAGTTGCTAACATATGTAAAATTTGTTCCAAGTCTTCAGTGAAACTTTATCTCATTAGGTACTTTGGATGCTGCTGGTTTTGACTACTCGTCTCGTAATGGCCTACTTCATGTGAGTAAGAATTAGAAAATTAAGTTGTTTGGAAAGCTGTCTAATGGTTTATACGTCTAGCAAGGGAAAGCTTTTCAGAAGTAAATTGTGCTATTGATAAGCAGTTCAGTTCTGATTGATGTAGTATCTGATAAGTTTGAAACTCCATTTGAAAATTTGAAAGATTCTTCACCAAAAGTAAATTGTGCTATTGATAAGCAGTTCAGTTCTGATTTTGAGTTTTCTGACAAATATTTGTTTGTTGATTCTCCTTATGCATATGAAAATCTGTTTGTTGAGCCTTCATTGCTTGTTAGTGACATTGCACGTTCAAATCCTATCTTAGTTACTCTTGAACCCGAGGCTGTTCCTGTTGGTTTATATTGCAACACTCAGTTGTTGGATAAGAAGTTGGCTTGTTTGTTGGATTTTTCATGTAGGATGTTTGTGGTGAGGCCTGGAATTTTTTTTCTCATTGTCTGCTTTTGCTAGTTTGTGATTAAATCCGATATAGAGGGTATTGTGTACTCTCGTTCTGATGCAAATTTGGTTGCTTTTAGTTACATACATGAAGAGGGGATAGATGTTCTTTCACCGTTTGTGTTATTGTATGTATCCTCATTGTTGGCCTTTGATTGCATTTATCAGTGTTGGTTGCAGTGTTTTGAGTAGTTTGTCTCTTTCATGATTGTCTACACATTTGCATGAATCTATTTTGATTATGGCTTTGCAAGAGATCGTTTTTCTCATTATGCTTTTAGCGAGACTTCTAGTGCAAGTTGCATCATCTGCTTTTTGGCCATTTGTAGATGATTTTTTTTTTTTTTGCATCTCGTTGCTTTGTTATAGAGTTTGCGGATCTCTTGACTTGTTGTCGTTTGAAGATTTCTTGGTTTGTGAGTTTGATCTGGAAGAGGTTTGTTTCTGTTCGTTTGGA
The DNA here is from genome assembly GCA_036507275.1 of Sicyos edulis. Classification (NCBI taxonomy): domain Eukaryota; kingdom Viridiplantae; phylum Streptophyta; class Magnoliopsida; order Cucurbitales; family Cucurbitaceae; genus Sicyos; species Sicyos edulis. The sequence continues at coordinate 5,995,049 of CM071853.1, forward strand.
GTATTTATTTGTGCTTCTGTTTCTTGCCATTCTGATAGCATAGTTTGTTAGTTTGTTCAGCAGTTCAGATTTTTTATTCGAACTATTTTTATTTGAGGGTCATTATGATTCTGAATGCATTTGTTTTTTAAGAGTCAGTTTATACTAGTTTAGTTGACTCTGATTTTTGCTGCTAATGTCGTTATGAAAGTGTATTTTCTCATCTGCTTTTAATTCCATGTTACTTGGCAACTTTTGTTTTATGATTTGTCTATTTTCAAAGATGTTCTTTTGAGATCAGGTTCAAATTGTTGTTGGTGGATTTAGTTCACCGTCCTGCTAAAGTTCTAAATTTTGAGGTCTTGAAGACCGTTCTGATTTGCTCGTGCCGAGCAAAGCTCTAATCCAATTTTTCCTGGACTTTTGGAATTTTTATGTCTTTTATGATATGTACTTCAAGAGGGTATTTTATTATTTGGTGCATTACACATCATCTTGTATTAACCCATTTGATGAATTTAATGATCTTTGGTTAGTTTTGGGGTTAAGTTAATCAACCATGTGGGGTGTGTGATTGTGCTATTATATAAAGCACCTTTTGGATCTCCTTCATCCTTTGAGAGAAACCCTAACCACCAAATTTGAGAGCTCTTGGAATTCATTTCAATGGCAATTATGAGTGAGTGATCAAAATTGATCATCTCACACTCTTAACAGTGGACTAGGCTAGTCCGAACCACTTTACATCGGTGTGTTAGTTTTCTTCTCTTCATGTATTAATTTTGTTTTATCTTAGATTTGGATTAGATCTATCATTTGGTTTGATTTAGAGTATAGATCTTATATTTTTGCACTATAGTTTTGAAGGGGATTGGGGCGTCAGAAACTCTGACTCATCTTCCCTACGAAGAGAGAATTTTTATTTTTAAATTTTTTTTTATAGAGAATAGTTATAAAAAAAGGTTTAGAAAGTTGAATAAAATATAAGTTAGGTGTTTATTAGATTGATTAATAAAATATATTACACGTGGAAGAAATATCCAATAGAATTGAAGTAAATCATTTTTGGTAGAATTTTTTCAAAAAAAATAACATTTGGTAGCGTAGTTTGGCCAATTGAAATGGTCAATTATCTTAAATTGATTGAAAGAGCAAACCAGACTCTTATTAAATACTTTAGTAATATCGAAACAGTTAGTGGTACAATGATTTCATTATTTAATTGTAAATCAATTTAACATCAACGTCACAGATTTGATCTCGAGAATTGATATTTGTTTCCGCTCTCGTGATACATACTAAAAAAATTAAATACTTAGCAATTAAAATATTAAAACATCAATGTAAAATAGCTTCAGTTTTTTTTGTTGACAACATCCGTGGTAGAGGTTCAATTTGTTGGCATCTTGGTCAAAGAGTACACGTTTTATGCTAATGAACTATATTCATGTTAACCATAGGGACATAATTTGATTTCAGATTTAAATCATAGTTTTTTTGCAAAAATATGGTTAAATTATAAGAGAGCAATTTTGTGATATTTTGACATTACTTATATTTTGAACTCACTTATGTAGTTCAAATTGAGCCACAATTGGCTCATTTTATTTTTCTTTAATTTTGTTTATTTACAGAATAATCAAATGTGGCACAAATTGAATTATAAAAGTGAATTTTCAAAATATAGGTAATGTCAAGAACTGTTCTCAAATTATAATTATGATCTTTAAATCCTTTCGCTTGAAATTATTAACAGCATAAGCTATTTATAACTTCATTCTTTTTATCACCATAAAAATAAATACTCTAAAAAAAATTGTTGAAAAAAAATATAATTAACGAACGTTGGATCTTCCATCTCTTAAATGAGCTTCAAATTTAGTGGTTAAAATATGATTTGTTTTTTTTGGTATCCAACATTTTCCCTTCATAATCTCTCCAAAAAAAAACTGACATTAATGATTATTAAAAGCCCCTTGTTGAAGTCAGTTGCCATGAATTCCTTGTTCTGCACATAAAAATTAAACAACTTGAACCACACTCCATATTTTCAAGTTTTTCAATCCTAGAGGACTCTCCAACGGTCAAAGCCTCCAGTAGCACAGCCGAAACAGCGATGGTTTCAACGGGATCGAGCACGACCCCCATCGTTATCTTTCCAACTCGGGTCCTAGGTGGGGTTCTTGACTAAACCATATTTTTATCCACATGTTGATATATACTACTTTTCAACTTTCAAGAGGCTGCTTCCAAATCCAAAGGCTCTTAGACCTCCTCAACCTTCATGCTTCATCTCATTAATAACTTCCTAATTATTCTTGACTTTTTCTATTCTACAATTTCAAAACCACAAGGCACATGCCAATGAATTCTAACATTTCATTGACTTTGGTAACAATTATATAAACATACACCCCCTCATTATCTTCCAATTACATTGATCATAAGTTTTTAAAACCAAGTCCCTTTGAGTTTGGAAAGGATAAACATGGAGAGACATTTGATATTGGTGTTTTTGAGTGTGATTGTAATTACAATGGAGATTAGCCTCATGACTCATGCAGCTGTTCCTATGAGTGTTTTGAAAAAGATTCAAGAAGTAAACAAGAATGGCCCATATTTGGGCATAGTGGTGCCTAATGCCTTTGAATTGAACCCTCTTGTTCCATCTCCAATTTTTGTGGCTGACCATGATCTTCCATATATCGATTTTTCAGGTCTGTGAATCGTCGTGTATGTGTTCGTGAAAGGAAGAGAGCAAGGTCGGTATTTGTCGTTCTAATGGAATATTTTTTGTTATTGATTTTATAGGTCGACGGTTTCGATTTGGACATATCGAAGGCAAGAAGGTTATAATTGTAATGACGGGACTAAGCATGGTATGATTTGCATAGATTGTTATAGTATGTTCAAATTTTTGTTTAATAAACTTGAAAAGTGATAATAAGCCAAATTGAGTTCGATAACTATTTTGTTTTTCAATTTTGTATTATCTTTATAATATGTTTCGATTTTTTTTTTATTTTATATTTTTGAAATCTATGTTTACAATCAGTACTTATCTTATGTTTCTTTTTTTTCTTTTTCTTTTTTTTGTAATTTTTAAAAATGAAACCAAAATTTAGTTCGTTTAGAATTTGGTTATAATTTATAAAAAATTTCAACGGAAAATGAAACTTTTTTTATAGAATTTGAATGAAAATAAATGTAAAATGAAAAAATGAAAAACAAAAAATGGTTATCCAATTGGTTCTTAAAATCATGATTTAGATTTTCATCTCTCTAAAAAGCACATGTTTTTTTTCAAAAACAATGAACTTCATTTTCAATTTGAAAAGTTAAGTAAAAAGAAAAAAAGAAAAGAAAAAGAATTACCTTGATTAATGGGGGCTATGAAGTAATCTTCCATGTATGAATATAGCTTAATGCAGGAACAACCACACAACTGCTTCTAACTCTGTTTAGAGTCAAAGGTGTTCTTCACTATGGAATAGCAGGCAATGCAGATCCTCAACTTGAAATTGGAGATGTTACAATTCCTCAATATTGGGCTCATACAGGCCTCTGGAACTGGCAGGTAAAAACATTTCGCTTTCGATCCTTATACACCTTCGACTTCATTTTCTCATCTATTCAAATTGTGAGCAGCGCTTCGGAGACGGACCGGACGACGAACTTGCTCTGGAATCCAATGGCGATTACACGAGAGAAATCGGTTTTCTGAAATTTTCGAACTTCAATACTTTTGAGACAAAGAATGAGACATCAGTAGACAACCTTTTGAACAATGTTTGGTATCAACCAGAAGAGATCTTCCCTGTGGATGGAACTCCTGAAATCAGACAGCATGTCTTTTGGGTTCCTGTTAACAAACATTACTTTTCAACAGCCAAGAAACTTGAGGTACATGTTTTCCACTAAACAAAGGAACTTAGGGGTCTTTGGCCCGTTTAAGGGTGGATTCGGTTAAGTTATACTAACTCAATCTGTGTTTGAGCCACTAATTATAGTAATTGATTTGTTAGCTCATAATTTTCCATCTCAACTATAACAACCTCCAACCTCGTTATAATAACTATATGTTATTATGTCACATATTATAATAACTTGTATCTCAAACACTGGTAATCACAACTTTTATTATAATAATATGCATCTTAAACGCAGATTATTGTAAACCATCATGGTGTGGTCAAGAGGGTCTTAAGTATCTAAGGGGCGATTAATTCAATTTAAAATGACCACCTATTTGGAAATTAATTTCCTACTGATTTTTTTGAAATCCAAATGTTATAAGGTTAGACGGTATATCTTGTGAAAATAGTCGAGGTGTGCATAAACTGATTAGGACAATCACGGATATCAGTAAAAAAATATGTAGATCATTAGAACCTCCCTTATCATAATAATCTATCATTTATAATAAACCAGTAATCGTCCTAAAGGCACCCTGGTAGGTAAAAATAGTGCTTATAACCTATCATTTCAAAAAAAACAAAAACAAATAGTTATCACATATGAATGTCATGTTTAATTAAGAAACATTTGTTTACATGATTGGTAGGGATTGAAACTGGAAGGGTGTGTGAATTCAACATCTTGCCTACCAAGAACACCAATTGCAGTTAGAGTGCAAAGAGGGGTGAGTGCCAATGTGTTTGTTGACAACAAAGCTTACAGAGAGTTCCTGCACTCAACATTCAATGTCACAGCCGTTGACATGGAAACTGCAGCTGTGGCACTCGTCTGTCTTCAGCAAAACATGCCCTTCATCGCAATTCGAGCGCTATCCGACTTGGCCGGCGGCGGCTCTGCTTTGTCCAATGAGGCAGCCACCTTCACTCGATTGGCATCACAAAATGCAGTCACTGCTCTTGTTAAGTTCATCACTTTACTGTAATGAATCAGATCCTACCTGTTTTTGCAATAAGTTGTTGATTATTGACATAATACTCAACATCATGTTTGTATGCATTTACCTTGGTTTGTTTTATTTTATTTTCTTTTTCTTTTTTGCTATATTGAACGTCTAAGCGTTGTCTTGTGGAATGTTTGACTAGTGAATGGTTATGAAACGAAACCTAAAATTATAATTACAATTGGTTAGTTTTTTTTTTTATAGTTCAACTATAAGATTGTTTATTTATTTATTTATATTAGTTAGATCTAGAGTATTGAAATAATTAAACAACATAACTTTTTGAATTAATAGGTAATCAACATTTACCTCGTAAATTATGATTCTCAAGAACAGAGAAGCAGAGCAAGTAGCTCCAGCCACATCAAACATTTTTTCATGACTAAGTCTGAATCCCCATTTTTTTTTTCATGATCGGAGAATTTAGAGTTTCGTCCTCTATATTGGAGGGCAACCACATCTGATCAGTCAATTTAGACAACATAGGATATGGAGACGAAAATTTAAATCAAAATACAAGTGTCTATCAAGCACGAATCTCGTTCTATCAAACTTGTGATCTCGTTGTTGAACTAAAGTTTACCAAATAATAAAACCATCAAGCCACATCCTTTCCGGTTATACTTTGTAAGTTTTTCTTGAATGAATTAAGCTACTAATGATAAACTTTAATGGCGGGTTCTCCTCCCCAACTTTAATGGTAAGATTCCCTTCCAAAATTATTCTCAATCCTTTTTATTTTGCTACTTCTAATCAAATAAAATAGATTAGTTTAAAAAAGTTGAATAGTGAATTAAAAAATGTAACCAGTTAAAATTGGTAAGTGGCACGTTAGTTTTTTTTTTCTTTTTTCTTTAAGAGATACATTAATTATCTTAATAGATGTTAATCCAAATTATATACTATTATAGTCACGAGAAATTATTTTTGAAAGATATTTTTATTTTTTAAAAAAATATATATCATAAAATAAATAACAATTTCATAGTTAAAAAAGGTTAAATTTTCTATCTCTTTAATTAGTATAAAATTTTAATTTACTCTCAGTATATGTATATTTATTTTATTTAACTATTATGGTTACACTTTTTTCTCAATTTAATCTTTATAATCTATACATCATGATAAAAATATATACAAAAATTAGATCATTTATCATTATTTTTTTTATAGAAATCTAACGATGTAATCTATTTTTTATTGTTTTAATTATCTATTTGTTTTATATTATATAGTTTCTAAATGAACTTGATCACGGGGTTGTTTGGATGAGGGTGATGCAACCCAATCCAATCTAAAAAAATTTGAAAACTTTTTTCAACACAATAGCCCAAGTTCATTCTAAGGGGTGTTTGGGATTTGGTATTGAGGAGAAGAGAGGAAGGAGAAATTACAACCTTATGTTTGTTTTAGGACATCATCCTCTCTCCAACTTCTTCTCAACTTCTCCTCTAATATCACATCAAACATTTTATTTAATCTTTTACACGTCACATCAAACATTTTTTTTTAATTTTTAAGTGTATAATATAATATAAAATATCTTTTATCTAATCTTATCAAATGTCACATGAAAATTTCTCTAATTTTCAACCACACAATATAAAATAAAATATATTATATTTACCTATCAATCCAAAATCTACGATCATTACATTATAAAAAATTAATATAAAATAAATAGTTTCACAACATCTTCCTTCCAAAACATCACTCTCTAAGGGCATGTTTGGCTACGACAGGAAGGGAAAGGAAGGGATGAGATGGGAAGGGAAGTGAGATTAAATTGTTGTTTGGTGAGAAAGGGAAAAAAGTTGAGTGATATTAAATTTGTGTTTGGTGAAAAGGGAAGGGATGAAATGTGAAAATAAATTAGTGTTTGGTGAGAAGGGAAAAAGAAGATTACTTCTGGATTTTTGAAGTTATTGCCTGTTCGTAGTCAATCTCAACTTGCTGATATTTTCACGAAGGCACTGTCAGTCCCTTCTTTCTATTCTATATGTTCCAAGTTTGGACTTTCTAATCTATATCCTCCACCTTGAGGGGAAACTATTAGATACTATACTATATTTGTACAAATTAGTTTATTAAGTTCTATATTTGTTACGATCTTTTCTATTATTAGATCTTTTCTAATAATAGATTTACTTTGTATTCTAACCATCTATATATTTATATTCCCCTACGGAGGAGATGAAATTGACACATTATCATTTTTCCATTTATTAAATTATTAAATATTTATACTCAACCACCTCCTCTTCCATTCTCAAGCAAATCAAACCATACCTAAAATTAAACATAAAATTTGAAGCATCTCCACTTGTGCAGAGCAAAGCAAACAAATTTCAATTCAATTAAGCTCCCATCTTTATAAACCAGAGCAAAGATTGAACCTCTGCAACCCAAAGCAAAACAGAGCAATTCCAATTCAATTCCACATCCGCCGTCACTAACTCTCCCACTCATAAAAAAACATTTAAACTAGGATTCTTTTGGGTCAAATTAAGAACCCCATTGGAAGAGTTGTATCAAATCGTCCTCTAACCTTTTTTTTTTTATACAAGTTCAATTCGATTTAACATTCCCTTATCATTTCTTCTGTTTCATTCTGAGATTTTTGTGATTTTTAATTCTTTTGGCCGATGATTAAATATTTTTAATTGACAAGCATATGTCTGAATTCATGCCTGTTGACATCTCTAATATTCTCTATGAGCCCATTTTTATAGCGTTTTGTTGATTCTGCCTTTTTAAACTCGGTTGGATAACTAAGTCTGTGATGAACAAACTTGGTATTTCCCTTACAAACCAACCCTTGTAAGCAAATCACTTTTCTATAGGGATATATGATTTTTAAAGAATTAAATAAAAAAAAAGACAATTGAATATCAGAAACTCAATAATTAATGTCTACCTTCCAACTTTTCAAAGGTAGATAGTGTCTAAAATTGCTTGTACATGAATAAATAAATCACCTCAATTTCAGCCTCTATTGAACACTTTCAATTCAAAGAAGATCATTTACAAATCTAACCATAGAAATACTCTTCCATCATATAAATTCACTAAAAAGTCATATAGGTTCTAGAGCAAAAAGATTTTATAGAAATGTTGTTTAGTTCAATACTTTATTGGAAATAGAAGATATTGGTTTGGTTGTTAGTTTTGTACATAATTAATTAAAAAAACCCATGATTTCACCTGTGGACATTACAAAGTAGCATTCTCCTTTAGCTTATAGGTCCATTTTCTGTAGGAGGAGATCATCTTGGTGGAATTCAACTCAATATTGTCATTGCCATAAAACGAGACTCAAATTGATTGAAAAAGCTGTGAAGTTCTAATTACATCGCTAAAAGTTCTCTTTGGAAGCCGCCAACCTGAAAAAATGAGTAAAGTTGCCACGAGAAATACAAATCCTAGTCTTAATCGATACTTACACTCCTTGAAGAGGTGGATCACTTGACACCCTTTTTCTTGCACAACCATAAGTGATCTTGTGTGGAAGCTGTTAGTGTTTGTTGGGGGATGCAAACAAATATCTTACATCGGTTAGATGAGGGAAAAATCATGAGTATATAAGTGTGACAATTATCTCCATCGATATGATTTTGAGAGATGTCCAAAAATAAAGTCATGAGAGTCTAGGCTCTCAAAGTGGACAATACCATATCAATGTGGAGATTTGGGTAGAGTTGTCATCATTTTCATTGCTAAGGATGTGACTGTGATTGTTGATGCTATTTTGACAAGAATTAAAAAAGAGGTACTCTCCGTTGTTTGAACTATATTGATTTGAGTCGTGGTTCCGATCGACATGTATCTTCTTATTTGGATTTAAGAATTTTTCCATTAAATTCAAGTACGTGGGTTGTGTTTGGAAGATATTTATGAAATGTGGATGGGTTATTATAATCTAATTCATGTTCTTCGAACTACCAATTATAATAATGGGTGACTTAGACCTAAACTTGGTTATTTAACATAATCTTGGTTATTATAGTCTAATCCATGCCCCCATTACCTCTTCCTAGTCGTAACAAGTATTCTTCAGCTAGGATCCCTTGAGAGTATGTTGATTGAGCATGTTTGCGATTCTTTTTGTCTTTACCCTCGAAGCTTGTTTGGGTATTCTTTTATTGGATTTACTATTTTATAAACTTGTTATTTATGAATTGTTCTATTCTAAAGAGGTTTTGTTTTAATTATTCATGTCCAGATTGTGTTTTTGTAATCTTTGTTCACGATTCTTAAAGGTCATTTTTAATCTTCTAATCGCAGCTCATACTCAAGACCATTTTTCTCAAATTTTCCCCTTTGGATACTGAGATTGTAATCAGTTAAAATAATAATTGATATTAACAAGAAGAGCACCCAACCCACAAGTTCTTTTATGTTTGTCCTTTGCAAAATGACAAGGAAACCCCATTGTTTGAATCTACATAAACAAAAAAAAAGTTCAAAACACACAAGAACTTCATAGAAGAATTGAAAACACAATCGTTGGAGAAGCTTTCTCTATGGAAGATTCCGGCAATAATACAACTCCTAAGGACTTTGTATGTCCAATCACTTGCAACATTTTTTATGATCCAGTAACTATAGAAACAGGTCAAACTTATGAGAGAAATGCAATTCAAGAATGGCTTGATAGAGGGAATTCAACCTGCCCAATAACTGGACAGAAGCTGCAAAATACCCAACTTCCCAAAACCAATTATGTCCTCAAAAGGCTCATTGCAAGTTGGCTTGAGGAAAATCCCACTTTTGTATCAGAAAAACCATTTGGTTTGACTTCACCTGTTAATGTCATAAACAGAACCATGGAGGTGAGGCAAGCAATTACCAATCTCTATTTATCTGAAGTTCTTGATGATGCAGAAGCTGCTGTGCTTTGTGTAGAGAGGTTTTGGTTGGAAGAGAATGTTGAAATGAAGATTCAGTATATGTTATTGAAGCCTCCTGTAATTAATGGACTTGTTGAGATTCTTGTCAATTCTGTCAATCTCCATGTTTTGAGAGCCTCAATCTTTCTCCTATCCGAGTTGGGATTCAAGGATGCTGCTGTCATTCAAATGCTTACGCGGGTCGAGTCCGATGTGGACTGTATTTTGACACTTTTCAAAAGTGGTTTGATGGAGGCTGTTGTGTTGATATATCAGTTTGGACTTTCGGTCCAGCATCTGCAAGAGATGGACCTTGCCGGGTTTCTTTTGAATGTTGTTAAGAAGAAAGGAGATGATGTGAATGATAAGATGCGGTTGAGCCAAAAATCTGCTGCAGTGATTTTACTTAGAAAGATTTTGGGAAGGAGTAAAGAAGGGTCTTTGATTGCTGTTGCTGTGCTTGCTGAAAATGCAATTGACAGTATTTTGGGTAGTTTAAAAGCCAAACAGGTAGAGGAGAGGATTGCTGCAGTTGGGATCTTGCTAAGATGCATTCAAGAAGATGGGAAGTGTAGAAATATCATAGCTGATGAAGCTCATGCTCACTTAGCTTCAATTTTGGGAAGTTTCATGGAAGTGAGTAATGAAGAACAATTCGAGATCGTTATGTTTCTCTCCGATTTAGTTAAGTTAAACAGGTTTGTTGTACTGGTTATTGTCCTTATCTTTGTTTTCTCATCGATGTCTTATAGGTAAATCCAAGAGATTTAGAGATGTAGTTGTAATTGTAATTGTGAAATTTATCATCTTTCTCTTAGGAGAACTTTCAACCAACAAATTCTTCAAAGCATAAGGGATGGAGGTGGATGTAGTACCATGCACTCTCTTTTGATATATTTACAGACTGCCCATAAAGATCAATCTCCTGTAGTGGCTGGTCTTTTGCTGCAACTTGATATCTTGGTATGAGCATCTCATTTTTCTTTTTTGGTTAGATACATAAAACTTTCAATTCTTTTTTAAGTATTGTTCAATGAGATAGTTTGTTTTTCATGGTCAACAAGAGCAGAGTTCTTGTGGCATCTTGTGTAACTTAGTAACCATGTAGTTACATGTTCGAATCTCACTTTCCTCAAATGTTGTTGAACAAAAAAAAACTAAGTGCTATGTCCTTTCTAATAGAGGTGGATCTACAATGAAAAGTACACCATAACAGTCTGATCACAACCCAAATGGAACACAGAGAAAGTACCACAAAACTCTACAATGAACACTCCCTTCTCCCTTACCCTCAGAAGCACAGGGCCACATGGATATGACTCGACACAGAAATGGTGACACCATTTTCTAAAATTCTAGGATGTTTTTATTAAAATATACATTTTTTAAAAATAATACAAGAAGAAAGTATAAAGTGGATAGGTTAATGCATTAATATACTACAAATGAGTTATGCATTTTGCTCTCAAAATTTATTATTCTTGCACTGAAGTGTGATACGTATTTAACAAATGTTGGATCCGTATTGACATCATACAACTAAGGTCTAACCCTAGATATAGCTAATGTGCAAAAAAGTGGCTTGTGTGTGTCCGACGAATGTTGGCATTTCCACACATAAGGACTCAATTCTCTGTGCTTGATGCTTCTCCCATGCCTGCTTAGTACATTATTGCTTCACTGGTTTATAGGTTGAACCACGAAAGATGAGTATCTATCGTGAAGAGGCAATGGATGTTCTTTTTTCATGTCTTGGCGATTCTGACTTTCCAACCGCACAAATTTCAGCAGCTGAGACGATTATGTCTTTACAAGGGAGGTTTAGTACATCTGGAAGACCCTTAGCTAGGTATGTTCTTCTTGAGCGCGTTGGATTTATGATAGGTCGTATGAAACTCAAACCAAGAGGAAATAATAGCAATGCTCCTGGACAAGTTAAACTTACAACAGTGAGTTTCTATAATTATTTTTGGATATCATCTAAATCTTGGATCATTTGGCTTAAATATACCTCTTTTGTTCTTTTAATTCTGCACAGAAGGAAGAAGAGAGGGCAAATGATGAATGGGAAAGAAAGATGGCATTTGTACTTATGAGCCATGACTTTGGCTTGGTGTTTGAACCATTGGCAAAAGGCTTAAAGAGCAAATATGCAGCATTATTTTCAGCATGCTTTGTCTTGGCCACATGGCTTTGTCATATGCTCCGAGTTCTTCCCGACACGGGGATTCTAGAAGCTGCTCGGGTTTGCTTGCTTGACCACTTCATATCGATTTTCACAACAACAACAGATATTGAAGAGAAGGCGCTTGGCTTGTTAGCAATGAACAGTTTCGTACACGAACCAGGTGTGTAGAACCTTTAGAAACAAGAACAAAGGTACCAATATGAATGTCATATTGTCTGTCATCACAGATTCGGTTGATTATCGAAATGTTTACGAACTGATAGTTATTTGCCATATAAATTACAGAAGGAATGCAATGCCTACGTTCCAACATGAAAAGTATCAATAGTGGTCTCAAAGAACTTAGGAGATCAACACCATTGGCCTTTGAAATGCTGAAAGTTCTATGTGAGGGAGAAGAGTCGAGTACGGTGAGTAGTTGCACCGATTGATATCATTTAGCCGGGAAGAGATTTCATATCCTTTCTCTGATGTAGGAACTATGGAATCATCAAGAGTTGTTTCAAGTAGATTGCAGTAAAAATGGAGAAGTGCTATCAATTGTTTATTTCAAAGACAAAACCATCTCTGGCCATTCAGATGGAACAATCAAGGTATCCTTTACCAGTAGTTCTTAGTTTTATTCTTGACAATTCTTAATTGATCCGTTGAATGCTTATAAAATTACTATTGCAATGATATATCCATACTGTGACATTTGCATTGTATGTATATTCATAAAAAGGAAGCAAACTTTCACAGATTTTTCCAACGCTTATAGTACGCTCTCATAAAACCTTATTACAACATATGACCCAAAACACATAAAAGCTCATATGAAAACATATAAAATGTCAATCAAACTGTTGAGATCCCAGCTCGCTGACTAGGAAATAAGACCCCAACAATGTAATCGTGTTCATAGGCATCCCAACGGATATTATTGTATTTCTTGAGGATTTGATCATCTTTAAATTCAAGGAACTAGTTGAACCAAAGTTTTAGGTGTTCATGAATCAAGATGCTTTCTTATTGATGGCTTTTTTTTTCTTTTCTTTTGGTAATTGGTGCTATCTGGTTCTGGTGTGTTTGCTTGGCTTAAAGGTCTGGTCTGTTAGAGGAACTAATATTCATCTCCTACAAGAAACTCAAGAGCACTCTAAGGGAGTCACCAGTCTAGCAATTACAGAATCTGATGACAAACTATACAGTGGCTCTTTAGACAAGACCATTAAGGTGCTTAATCATCAATTCGTTGCTCTCACACGTATCAAACTTCGCATTCAAAACCGCTTTTATTTACGAGCAGGTATGGTCTTTAGACAGTGATAAAATCCAATGTATACAAGTCCATGACGTGAAGGATCAAATTCATAATTTAGTCGTTTCAAAAACCGTTGCGTGCTTTGTTCCGCATGGAGCTGGTATTAGGGTATCACACCATATACTTAATTTCATTTTCTGCATTTAGATCAGAAGTTTGTCACTGGCTCACTGCTTAGAAATATTTTAGGTTTATTCTTGGGGTGGGGAATCAAAGTTACTAAACTCAAGCAAACATGTCAAGTGTTTGGATCTTGTGCATGGAAAACTATATTGTGGATGCCATGATGGTAGCATCCAGGTACCCTTCTTTCTGATCCACTGCTTCTATGTATAGTGTCTTTTGTTTCTTGATAACACAATATGATTCCATGGTCGATTAGGAGGTCGATTTGGCTACGGAAACCTTAAGTAACATACACAGTGGTTCTAGAAAACTATTGGGAAAGGCTCCTTCAGTTCAGGCACTTCAAATTTACGACGAACAATTGTTTTCGGCTTGCACTACTTTAGATGGATCAGCTGTGAAGGTACACATGCTTTCAATTATAGTTTTTTTCTTTTTAATTATTTTCAATTTTATTTATGGCTTATGTTTTTATTTATTAATTGTTTAAGTTTCATTTTACAAGATAACTTAACTCCATGTAAGTTTTATCTTTTAATTTGTTTTAAGTTTCTATTTTTTAATTTTTAAGTTATAGAAATTAAATAGGCTCCATATTTTGTACCTATAAAAGGGTGAACTTCCATGAGAAGTTTGTATCACCAATTTCCTCATTTCTAATAGAAACATATTCACATTTGTTTCACTCTCACATTTTCTCTCTTTGTTCAACAAACATTGAGACTTTTATGTGACTTTTGCTTCCGCAATACTCACTTCATATTCCATTTTTTTCCCAACAGTGGTATCAAAGCCTTAGATTTAAAGGTCTGTGATTTTATTTGAGAGTGAAAATTTTATTTTTTGTATTTGAATATGTCTTCAAATTTTGGTGTCACCTCTCCTCCACATTTTAATGGTGAAAATTACCAATTTTGGGTTGTTAAAATGCAATCCTATCTCAAAGCACTCGGCCTTTGGGAATGTGTTTCTACTGATGTTGATCCTCAACCATTAGGAGAAAATTCAACGTTGAATCAGATCAGATTACATGAAGAGGAGAAATTGAAGAAGCCCAAAGCACTATCTGTGATTCATGCTGCTTTATCAGATCCTATATTTGCTAGGATTATTGATTGTAAAACAGCAAAAGAAGCATGGGAAAAATTGCAAGGGGAATTTGAAGGCAGTGCAAGGGTGAAGGCTGTCAAATTATTGACTCTCAAAAGAGAGTTTGAAATGCTAAAAATGAAGGATTCAGATTCTGTAAGGGACTACACAACAAAAGTGATGACTATTGTAAACCAGATAAGACTTGCTGGTGAAACTTTTGCTGATCAAAGAGTTGTGGAAAAAATAATGGTCAGTGTTCCGAACAAATTTGAATCAAAGATCTCAGCTATAGAGGAGTCTTCAGATTTGACTACTATTACCATAGCTGAGTTAATTAGCAAATTGCAAGCCCAAGAGCAAAGGGACACAATTCGTAATGAGGAGCATCTTGAGGGTGCATTTCATGCTAAGACTAAAGGCAAGAAATCTTTTGCAGAAAATGATAGACAAACAACCAAAGTACAAGAGAGCAAGGGAAAAGGAGGAGTTTCAAATAAAGGTAAATTTCCTTCTTGTCGTTATTGCAAAAAAACCAATCATGATGAGAAAAAATGTTGGTATAAAAACAAGCAAACCTATCATTGTGATTTCTGCAACAAGAATGGTCATACAGATAAATTTTGTTATGCCAAGAAAAATCAAGCTCAAGATCCTCATGAACAAGCAAATTGTGCCGACAATAAAGAAGAAACAAATTTTTTGTTTATGACTTCCCATATTGATGACAAAGAGTCAACCTCCTGGCTTATTGACAGTGGATGTACCATGCACATGGCTAAAGATATCAATATTTTTAGCCAAGTTGATAGATCTATAAAGTCTAAGATCATACTTGGACATGGCGAGACGGTACTATCTAAAGGTAAAGGTACTGTCATTATGCATACTAAGCAAGGTGAAAAGAAAATATCCAATGTTTTATATGTTCCGAGATTATCTCAAAACTTGCTTAGTATTGCTCGATTGTTGCATAACAAGTTTTCTGTGGTTTTCAAGGACCAAGTTTGTGTTATTTATGACCAGCAAGGAGTAGAAATTGCAAGGGTCGCCATGGTTGGAAATGCTTTCCTTTTAAATGGTGAATCTTTATGTCACCATGCACTAAATGCCAAAGTAGAAGAAAGCAAAAAGTGGCATCATCGTTTTGGCCACTACAACAACAAGGCCTTGAAAAATTTTCATTCTTCTAAAATGGTTGATGACTTTTCAAATTTTACATCATTTGACCAAGTTTGTGAAAGTTGTCAAGAAGGGAAGATGCACAGACTACCTTTTCCAACAGATGGTAGTTTTAGAGCCAAAGACAAACTTGAATTGGTGCACAGTGATGTTTGCGGTCCCATGCACAATACATATATTGGGAACAATAAATAATTTATTTTATTTATTGATGATTTTACCAGGATGACATGGGTATATTTTTTTATTGAAAAAGCTCAAGTTTTTTAGATTAAAACTCAAAGTGGTTGTAAGCTTAAAACTTTGAGAACCGATAACGAGAAGGATTATACTTCCAAGCAATTTGATAGGTTTTGTGAAGACTTGGGAATCAAACATCAATTATCTATTACCTATACACCACAACAGAATGGTGTATCAGAAAGGAAAAACAGAACCGTGATGGAGATGGCAAGATGTCTTCTCTTTGGAAAAAATTACCAAAGATATTTGGGGCGGAAAAGTGAAATCTTTATTATTTACTTGCTCAATAGACTACCTACAAAAGGGCGGTTGAGGCAAGACTCTTACAAAGCTTAGTCGGAGTAAAAACCTTCCGTTAAAAACTTAAAGATTTTTGGATCTATATGTTACTCTTTTGTTCCTTCTATTAAGAGATCAAAACTTGATGAGAAGGCAACTAAAGGAGTATTTGTTGGCTATGCCACTGATTCAAAAGGGTATAGAATTTTTTATTTGGATGGTGAAAAGATAATCTTGAGTCATGATGTCATCGTTGATGAGGATTCTTATTGGGATTTTGAGAAGCAAACTATTGTGAGAGACTTATCCACCAATTTTGAAGTCTTAGAACAAAATGAATCTTCTTTTGATTCAATTGATTCTAATGATCAAAATCCTCTCTCAAATGATGATGCCCATGTTGATTCAACAGGTGATGACCCAAATTATAAGGTGAGATCACTTGCTGATGTATATGAAAGTTGTAATCTTGTTATTGTTGAACCAAATACTTATTATGAAGCTTCACGATCTGCTGAATGGATTGTTGCTATGAAAGAAGAATTGGAGATTATCCATAAAAATAATACGTGGGAGCTTGTAGATCAACCTCAAGGAAAAAACGTCTTGGGTGTGAAATGGGTATTCAGAGTGAAGTATAATTCTGATGGTTCAATCAACAAATATAAAGCAAGGTTAGTGGTTAAAGGTTATGCACAACAACCTGGAATTGATTATGGAGATACATTTGCTCCAGTTGCACGACACGACACAATACGATTGATTATTGCTTTAGCTGCACACTTGGGATGGAAAATATTTCATCTAGATGTCAAGTCAGCATTTTTGAATGGCGATCTTGAGGAGGAGATTTATGTGAACCAACCAGAAGGGTTCATGGATAAAGGCCAAGAAGACAAAGTATACCGTCTGAACAAAGCTCTCTATGGATTGAAGCAGGCACCTCGTGCTTGGTATAGTAAGATTGATTCTTACTTGCTTTTTCAAGGCTTCCAAAGGAGTATGAGTAAAACTACTCTTTATGTTAAGGTTGGTGACAACTCTAAACAACTCATACTTTCTCTTTTATGTTGATGATATGCTAGTGACCGGAAATGATTATCAAATGCTACAAGATTTTAAAGTTGAGATGGAAAAAATGTTTGAGATGTCAGATCTTGGTTATATGCATTATTTTCTTGGTATAGAAATTCATCAAGAAGATGATGGAATTTTTATTGCTCAAAGAAAGTATGCTCAAGGAATTTTGAAGAAATTTAAGATGGAAAAATGTAAGGTTGCCTCAATTCCTTTAGATATAAACTTGAAAGTCTCAAAAAATGATGGTGAGAAACTTTCTAATCCTACAAACTATAGAAGTTTAGTAGGAAGCCTCTTGTATTTGACAACATCTAGGCCAGACTTAATGTTTGTTGCAAGTTTACTCTCAAGATATATGAATTCACCTAGTGAAACTCATTTTGGTATTGCCAAAAGAGTCCTTAGATATTTAAAAGGCACTCTTGATTTTGGAATTTGGTTCAAATTTATCGGTGACTTGGAATTGACTGGATATTCTGATAGTGATTGGGCTGGTTGTGATGATGATTCCAAAAGTACTTCCAGTTATGTTTTTTCTCTTGGTACCGGAATTTTTTCTTGGAATTCAAGAAAACAAGAAGTTGTAGCTCAATCTACTGCAGAAGCTGAATATATTTCAGCAACATCAGCTGCAAATCAAACAATATGGCTTCGCAAACTGCTTAGTGATTTGAGATTTGAACCTGACAAGCCTACAAATTTATTTTGTGATAACAAGTTAGCTATTGCTATTGCATCAAATCCAGTACAACATGGTAGAACGAAACACATCAAAGTTAAATTCCATTTATTGAGGGAAGCAGAGAAAGAAGGCGACATTAAACTTATTTTTTGCAGTTCTGAAGAACAACTTGCCGATATTCTCACGAAAGCTCTACCGCATAGGAAATTTGTGTTTCTACGCCAAAAGTTGGGTGTCACAAAGAAAAACCTCAAGGAGGAGTATTAAAGCTTATGAGTTTTTTCTTTTTAATTATTTTCAATTTTATTTATGGCTTATGTTTTTTTTATTAATTGTTTAAGTTTCATTTTACAAGATAACTTAACTCCATGTAAGTTTTATCTTTTAATTTGTTTTAAGTTTCTATTTTTTAATTTTTAAGTTATAGAAATTAAATAGGCTCCATATTTTGTACCTATAAAAGGGTGAACTTCCATGAGAAGTTTGTATCACCAATTTCCTCATTTCTAATAGAAACATATTCACATTTGTTTCACTCTCACATTTTCTCTCTTTGTTCAACAAAAACATTGAGACTTTTATGTGACTTTTGCTTCCGCAATATTCACTTCATATTCCATTTTTTCCCAACAATTCTGACGATACGAGTTTTTTTGTTCCATGAAGATTTGGAATACTTCAAACAACAATGTGATTGCATCATTGTCAACTCCAATGGATGTAAGAAGCATGATTGTTAGCTCAGATCTAATTTATGTAGGAACCAGAGGAGTGGTTGAAATGTGGAGCAGGGAAAAATACAACAAAATAGACACACTTCAAACTGGTAGAAACTGTAAGGTTGCTTGTATGGCTCTCAGTGAAAGGGAGGATGTTCTTGTCATTGGAACATCTGATGGTCGGATTCAGGTTAGATTGTTTCTTCAATTTCGAACATCTGTTGGCTTAAGATTTCGAGCCTGTTGGAAATGACTTTTCGAGTGCTTAAAACTACTTTTTTTTTTACTCTTCAAATATATTTTTTTGGGAGGTGTTTCGGGGACAGATGATGAATATGGTTATGGAGAGAATGATCCTCTTACTCATATTTAGACCATCGAGAATCACTCCTCCCATATTTTCCTTTCTCCGTAGCAGCTTTTTATTCTTTCCATACTCATATTTTATTCTCTCCGTAATAATTTTCTTCACCCTAAACAAACATAAGTAAATAGTTTTATAATCGTTCTCTTCACTCCAAATAGAGTTAATTATTCTTCTTGATAATCATCATTCCTGACATTATTGTCGTAATTTTCATCCTTTTTATATTCATTCTCATTCTTTTTGTCCCAAATATCCATAAAGTATGTTATTCCAAAACTAATCCCTTCCAACTTTCTAATCCTTCATTTAATCATGAAACATAAGAGTACCTAAGTTTTAAAATGCTACCTAATATCAGCATTTTGTTTTCTCACAGGCTTGGGGACTGTGACAGAGAGGGGGTGGTCAACGATCAAAAGTTCAACCAACATAAATGTGTGTTCTTTGACCTAAAAGTTATAAGTCAAAAGCATTGAAAAGTTTCTTACTATGAACATTGTAATCCCACGGTCTTGATACTACTGCCCCCAAGTAATATCAGAGTATTTATTTACTTTTTTATTTTGATTGGATTAATATTTTTTTTATGATATAATTGGAAAATATTTTATCAGCCTTCTTCAAATATTTCAGAAAAAAAGGAAAAGTATCAATTTCTTTCTCATTTGAGAACATGTAGATTAGCATGTAGATTAGATGGCCTTCAGGAAACTGACTTTACACTAGACATATAAGAACATAGGGGCGTAGACAGTCACGGATATAAAAAAAAGTCATGACAAATTTTTTTAAGCAAAAAATAATTAAACTCAATAGCAATGATTGAACTAATTTGTTTCAAAAAAATAATAATAGTAATAGTAATTGAACTAATTCATCTACCGATTAGTTGTGACATTTCTCGCCCTTCTTAGATGAGACTCCTCTCGTCATGACTCTCTTTCTTAATTTCTCTTTTGGTTTTTTTTTCCTCTCTCCATATATACATATATATTAAATGTTGTATGAAATAAAGCCCCTAATTGTATAGTACATAAATTGCAAGCGAGAATTTCGTTTTTTTTTAATGCAAAAGTTGACATACTTCTAGTTCAAGTTGTCATGACAAATTCTCTTTAAAAAATCTACATTATGATCTATTTAAGTTTAAACTAAATGGTTACAAATTTAAAAGCATATAATTCAAATCTAAAGAAATAAAAATAAAACTACAAACATGAGCAGTTGCTCAAAGACATTGTATGACTCAAAAAACCAAAAACGAAACTAACATTTGTGTGAAATTTTACTCTATGTTTGTTTAGGGTAGAAAAGTCTTTCTCTAACCCATTGTTTCAAGACTTTTACCAAATCTTTTTAAAATAAATTTTTCCTATAATAATTTAGTGTTTTTTTTTAATAAAACCTTCATTAATCAACGTAACAAACGAACACACCACAAACGGGTACTTCCCCACATAACGGCATTGGTCCCAAACCACAGGCTAGAAGGTGGCCATCCAAAAAAAAGAAACTTAAAGATATAGATCAACCTCATCAATGATAAATCTGCTCGAAACAAAGTCTTACTTAGCTTGAACTCAAAGAATTCCAGCATGAAAGAGCACTTAACCTTCATCAACACATCAATGGTTGATTTTCTAAGAACTTTGGGGGATAACCCTGAGAGCATATAGTCTATTGAGGTACGAGACCCCACCAAAGTTAAGGAGGGAAAGATTGATCTAACACAGGACCAACCCTTACCACGAATCGACCAAACTAGTAGCTGACTAAGAAGACCTTTATCTACAAGTTCCATTATGGAACGAACTAGCACCAAGAACATACCCCTAGACCAAATAAACAAAAGCAGATTGCAGAACATCCAAAAAAGAAAGACAAAGTAATACATTTGTGCAATCTTCCTAGTACAAAACCAGGTAAAACTCTCAAGAATTAAGACTTTTGGGAGATGGATATAAGGTGAATCGGGGGAGAAAAGCAAGAACCAGACCCATAATCTCATCGGTTCAAATAAACCAGCCGGTTCAAGTGAGCCAATGTAATCTAGACCAAACCAAACCAGATTAAATGAACTGGTTTGATTATTGGGCCGGTCAAAGTATCTTGAATTTAACCCACCAGCTGGCAATGTATGTAAACAAGCTGTCACCTCCTCGAGCCCAACAATTGCCAGATGTCCCATCTCTGCCTCTGACTCATCGACATGCTTTCTGCTCCAAAGGACGTGTTTTCTACACTTTTGAGTCCGACCGTCGCTTCCATCTCCGACGAACTCCATCTTCTCCGACCACAACATTTGGAAGTCTCGTCTTGCTTTTCGCTTCTTCTCCTTTGTAAAGCCTCATAACCAAATCAAGAACACTAAGCCACTAATAAATTTTTGGTGAGATTTCAATTTTTGTGGCTCTGAAGTGTAGCCCATAGTCATCTTCCCACGATCGAATGGTGTCCTTTGGCATTCCAACCCCTTGCCTCTTCTTTTCTTCCTTCTTCCTCCAACTCTTTTCTTCTTCTCGCCCTCCCCAAGTTTACCTCTTATTCTGTATTTCTGCATCTTACCATTGAAGGCTCCTTTAAAGAAACAAATCTTCTTTAACCCAAGCGCAGAACGAACCTCTAGCCAATTAACAAACCCCTCTGCACGGGCACTGTGACGACCCGACCCGAATGGGTTCTAAATAGGCCGTTACCTCAATGCATGCATACAAATCTACATAAAATTTGCAAGATGGTGTTCGGATTCTAAGTAAAAACTAAAACATAAAACATCCATTTAATTTCCTGAAACCTGTCCCTGTTTCCAAGCACATGTTCCAAGACAAATACATTTACAAAGCTTACTCTGATCAGAGATTTATTTAAAACATACAATCTTTACAACAATGCTAGAATCCGGAAATACATTCAGAAAACACCCTAGGGCTCCGTGCCCAACTACATGCATTCAGAGAACATTTAAATCATAAACATAAAACTCAAAGTTTAACAACGGGTTTTCCATGATCACAGCTCCTCCTCCAGCCATCATGTCTCGCACCATGGATACCTGTGGAAAAACCACAGAAATAAGGGTGAGTAACGAATTACTCAGTAAGAATCCCCAACCGGGGTACAATACGATAAAATCAGTCATCTAGTACCAAAGCATGCAAGCAAACAGCTACCAACACAGATCATGGCTCAACGAGCTCATAAAACAAGATCTGGAGTCATCGGAAGTCTCTTACTTCCGGCCTAACTGGGATTGGATACACTGACCAATCCTGGACATCACCGAGGTATCTGTCACTCGGGGGGGAATACACTGATCCCAAGAATGTCCTCAAGGGCCTCCTTGCCCTTGCCACTAATCTGGACTTACGGGAGAGTACCAAGTCGCTCTAACGGAAGGAATGGTGTACTCACGACATTAGCCCGGGAGCTCTCCGAACTCGCAACTAACGCTGGCGTGTGCGCGACACCACGCATGCTCCTCTGCAACCGGCGTAAATGCGGGGCCTAAGGGCAAACTACGC
The DNA here is from genome assembly GCA_036507275.1 of Sicyos edulis. Lineage (NCBI taxonomy): Eukaryota > Viridiplantae > Streptophyta > Magnoliopsida > Cucurbitales > Cucurbitaceae > Sicyos > Sicyos edulis. The sequence goes on from CM071853.1 coordinate 6,017,614, forward strand.
GGGCAGTGCACATGCTTATGACTCGGAAGCGGTGTCGCGATCACGCGAGCGCGAGGCCCTCTGGCGCTCATCTGTGCAGCATGATCCACCGACCTGAAGCTAAGAACCGGCTAGGGCAGGCTTACACTAATGGCAGGGTTCCGCTCTAGCAGGCTACAAACTAGGCTATGCCGAAGTGGGTAGCTAATTCCACAACCGGCGGGTCGGGGGGTAGCAAGATACGTTATGCTTCGCACACTTTACTCCCGACCGAGCTCATCGGGGACAAAGCACGTTATGTCCTCTCAGCCTCTGGATGATGACAAACCCTACAACTCTATCTAAGAGTACAGAGCAAAAGAAATGATTCACGGCTAGCAAGCAAAGACCGACATCAATCACACTACCTAGCATGATACTACGAGCTTAAGCGGGAATCACAAGCATCTTTGTGAGAACAAACCTAGCATGGCACTAACATGTAATATCAAGCAAACATGCTAGCAGAAAACAATCAAAGCTGCTCTATTATTATCATGTTCATAACAGTCAGCAAACAAGCAAGGCATAATCATGAAAATATCGCAGAGCCCACACAACTCGTAAGAAATCCTTACAGTGGAAGGCAACAACACACAACAATAAAATAATCTGCGATCGAACCCGATCAACCTATATCGAGCCAAACAAACACATCAATAATCATAAAATAGCCCTAAATACACTAAAATAAAACAGGCTCGGCTCGGGAGCAACTCACGAGGCGCGGCTGACACGCGAACGAGCCGGCCAGACGGGCTAGGCGACCAAAGGGGGCCGGGCGCGGGGCGCCGCAGGGCGCGCAGGGGCGCTGGCTCAGCGCGCTAGGGCGCGCTGGCGCTGGCGCGAGCGCAGCGTGGATAAAGGGCTGGGCGACGCTGGCGCGCGCGCGCTTGCTCGGCGACGGCGGCAGCGCGCAGCGCGCGAGCGCGACGGGGCGGGGAAGCGCGATCGAGCTGGGCTCGGCACAGGGCGACGCGGCTCGAGGTTGGGCGACTCGAGCTCGGACGGACACGAGCTGGGCGAGCTCGGGCTGGCGACGCGACGGCCTGGGCGAGCTCGGGCGACACGAGTGGGGAGGGCGCGCGACGCCGGCGGCCGGCGAGGGCGAGCGGCGGCGGGCGAAGCTGGCTCGGGCGAGCGGGCGAGCAGGGGCTCGGGCTGGCTGGGCTTGGGCGAGCCAAGGGGCTGCTCGGGCAAGGGGGCTCGGGGAGAGAGAGAGAGAGAGAGAGAAAAGAGAAAAAAATGAATTTTGGGAAAAAGAAAAGAAAAAAGAGAAATAAAAAGGAAAAAAGGGATTTTATCCATTTAAATCCAACCTTATCCACTAAAAACCTCAAAATCCCATTTCCCGGCTTCCTCCTCCGAGACCCGACCGAAGCAATCTTTTCCAATCAATAAAACTCACTTAAATCCAACTCTCAAAGCAACACTAAGGGCTCGGGCTCGAATCCCAAAGGAAACACCCAACAACCAACACTTTACCAAAGCCCAAACCACAACCGAGCATCCAACCGACTAGCCCAAACACCTCGGGACTCGCAGCCACCAACAAAAAAGCCTCGACAAAGGCAGGAGCTACCTCGAAGCCCAGAAAACCACAAATCCTGCCCGGGGAGCCAAAAGACCAAAATACCCCCAGGGGTCAAAACCGCTCTAATGACCCAACCAACAACCGAATCTTGACCCGAAGGCACCTCGAAAACTGGAATAGGAAACTGGGCTGTTACAGGCACTCTTCTTCTCCCCCACACAGCCCCACCTGGGGTCCTTTACTCCTGCTCGCCACCGAGCCCAAAACTTGCCCTCTCCCAACTCTCCAACGAGAACAGAGAATGGCCCAAAAACGCACATAGATGTGCCCACAAACGCTCGCCGGCCGATCTCCGGGGAGATCTTCCCTTAGCCCATTGAGAGAGTGTCTCTCTCTAGAAGTTAGAGAGAGAGAGAGAGAGACAATCTCATCTTTAACTTCGCGAGTTTAGTTTTATTCCCATAATAATTTAGTGTTGGTAAAATATTTGTTAAGCATAAAAACCTGCAAAAACTTTAAGAAAAGTAAATTGAAGTCCTCTTTTTGAAAAAGACAAAGAGGAAGACCAATTCAAGAGAACCGCTCCTCCAGAAGTCGTCAAGACCCAAAGAGAGATAGAAGGACCCGACCCTCAAAAGGTCGTCTTAAGGAGGAGACTGACCCTCTAAAGGGTCGGCCCGAACAAAAGCCAATCGCTCGGGTGTTGGCCAAAGAGGACTCCGACCATCTTTGGGGGTTGGTCTTAGTCGTTTCAACTCCTCAAAAATTGTTACGCTTCAAGTCATTCCAATAGTGACAAATAGAATAAATAGGCACATGTGTAACAGTAGGAAGTTACGAGCTCATTTAACTCTGTCTTAATGACAAAAATGTTATAACTGATTTCGTCATTTATTAGCATCATAATGCACCATACTAAATGCTCCTATGGCATTTACTAGTCCTATATAATGATCAAAAGTCCGACAAGCTAATCCTAAGCATTCTAAGCTAAACTACTCTCAAACTCTATATACTTTAGATATTTTCCACCAACTTTTGACTTAAGCATCGGAGGTCATGTGGCTCACACCACACCTAAGTTTTTGTGTTATCACCCTTATCCAAACACTCAACCAACTACTAACTAATTTAATTTTTTTTAGTACATATTAGGGGAGGAAGACAAATATCAATTCTCAAACGTGTGACACTGGTGTTGAACTGTCACTAAATTATTTATTAATTTACGAACAACTACTTTACAATTCATGTGAATAGTTACCAACTTTTGAAACTATATAAATAAAATAATAATAATAAATAATAAATAATTGAAACTACCTTCCATAAAAAAGTTGTCACCTTTTGTAACCGTTTTCAAATTCCTAATTTATCCGCCACAATGACATAGGGTGTTTGCCTGTTGAATAATAGATTCAAATGAGTTTCCGAAATGTACTCAAAAAAAAAAATGAGTTTCCGAAATTATTATTTTATATTTTTAACTCTTCATTTCTAAATCTTTAAAATAATTTATTTTTGTTTAGTACTAAAATAAATTATTTTTAATTATTTACTTTTAATCACTATATTTTAACTATTTAAAATAATTGTTTGTTTTAAATTTATATTCTAACTAACTATTACTTCTGATGCAGTAGAACAAATATCATATCCAAATAAAAGATTTTTTTTATTAACATTCTCAAATTTTAATTGGTTAAAATAACTCATAAAATTAATTTATCATTTAAAATCTCATCCAAATGCCTCTGTGGAGGCTACAAATTATTTTGCAAAAGATTAATCAAAATAAGAAAATTTACCATCAACACATTGACAAAATTTTTAAAATAATTCATTTATAATATATTTATTTTTATAACTCAACTAGTGATAAAACTCAATTTAGATTTCTATCACTGATAGAAAACTCAAATAGAATGAGTTTATCATTGATTGAATTCTATCACTAATAAAACTCAACAACTTAAACGAATCAATTTGAATTTTCTGCTCCAAATGAATTATTTTTTATTTTTTTAGTTAGAAATATTTTGCAATTTGTTTTTTGTTATAGATCGCCATCAAATAATTTATATATTAAATACAATAAAAATGGAAAATTTGAAGTAATTACAATGTATCCCTATATTAAACGTTACATGCAGCGGATTCAATCCGGCATCAAATAGAGTTTAACAAAACCCTTAAAACTCCGCCCATTTTCTGGATCTTTACATCAATAAGTAAACGCCCTCACAGTTCTTCGTTCTCACCGGCGATTCTTCCAAATCGAAACCAAAATGGCTCCGATCGCCGTTGGAGATTCGTTGCCGGACGGGGCTGTGGCTTTCTTCGACGATCAGGATCAGCTTCAGCAAGCTTCCGTCCACTCCCTTGCCGCCGGCAAGAAGGTCGTTCTCTTTGGAGTTCCCGGTGCCTTCACTCCCACTTGCAGGTGAAACCCCTCTCCGATCTGAGAGCTTCTTTAAAACTTTGATTTCTGTTTGTGTTCTTGATTCATGTTTCTAGGTTTTGGCTAATTTGTGTAACGTTTATGAAGTGTAACTTCTTGTTTGGTTTCAGTATGAAGCATGTGCCGGGATTTATTGAGAATGCTGCAGATCTTAAGGCGAAGGGCGTTGATGATATTCTGCTAATTAGTGGTATACATCTCGATTTCACTTTCTATTACGGCTGTTTTGGCTGCTGTAATGCGCATGATATAAAACGTCACTGATTGAGTGTGATATCGATTTATCTCATGTTATTTCAATGTTGGTTCATGTCATGCTATTTTGGAAATTGCCAATTTGCCACAGATCTAGAGTTACGAAAGTTTGTGTTCAATTTATGGAGATGGGTTGAGAGCTTGGCCTTGCGGGTGTTCTCTCTTGAGATCCCGGGTTTTTGAGGCCCACAGTTTCTCAGGCTACCCTCAAATTTCGCCTTTGTTTCCTATGTTATGTTATCTCTCGGTGTCTGACCTAGGGACGGTTGTGATTGCCCCGCTTTTAGAGAAGCGGAACTCCAAGTTCCTTTGTTGAAAATTCTTTTCCCATGCAGAACAATAGTATTTCAAATGAAGAATATTTTAAAGAAATTCTCGAGCCTACTTTCCTCAAGCAAGATTATTACTAAGATCTAATGATTTGAAGACTAAAGAAAAGATAATATGAAGTTTGGATCAGACTTCGTATTCATTGCCTAGACATCTCATTTAAACAATTTATAGGTGTTTTTAGGAGAGATTGAACTCACATTCAATTATCATTCGTTCTCAAGTGAATATCTCTTTCCTGATTTTATGTAATTGACTAGTTTCTTATCCAAACAAAAGATTGAAATTGACCAGTTTTCTTCGTATTGACTTGGCACGTATATGCAAATGTTGGCCTTTCGTGAATGGTTAAGCCAAAACTAACAAAATAATAATATATTTAGTCAATGTATGTAAATATCATAGTTTTAAAAGGTTGATTTGACTTTTGAGTACTTAAAACAAACTATTTTTTCTATGTTTCTTTGGCTTTCTTTAAGCATCTTGGTCACTTTAGTCAAATATTGTAGTAAATATACTCCGAAGTTTCATATTTTACTGCAATTGGTAGATAATTATGGTTGTTTCTGTTGGATGCAGTCAATGACCCCTTCGTGATGAAGGCCTGGTCCAAGACCTACCCTGAGAACAAAGATGTCAAGTTCCTCGCTGATGGCTCTGCAGCATATACACATGCTCTTGGCCTGGAGCTCGATCTTTCCGAGAAAGGACTCGGCGTTCGATCCAAGCGGTTTGCACTCTTAGTTGATGACCTCAAGGTCAAAGTTGCAAACATTGAAGCCGGTGGAGAATTTACCGTCTCCAGTGCTGAGGAAATCCTCAAGGCTCTTTGATTCCATAATCTTGTGAACGTTTGCACCACAGGTCATGGCCTTCCATGTTTTATCCATGTAGTCTCTAGCATATGAATCGGGCAGAGCCCATGTCGACCTTATATCGAACTGTTTGTGATTTAGTGTTAGATGGGCTCCCCTTCCTATGAATAATGAAAGATCATGTGCTATTGCTAGTTACAGTTTGGTTTTTATACAGTTAAAGAGGTCTTTTATACAACTCTAGCCAGTTTTTTTTAATTAATTAAACTGATTTGTGAGTTGAATTTGGGTTAGTGTGAGGGTGATGTTGGCCTGTTTCCAGGAAACTGTGTTGAAAAAGTTGAACATTCGGATCCTTTTGACTTGGAGAAGGCTCTCTATTTTAGTTAACCAAAAGTGTATCGGCAGCTTTTGCGTTCAGGCCCAGCTCACTCTCTTTCTAGGGCTCTGCATAAGATATTCCGCCTTGGAATGTGTATCAAATTTGTGGATGGAGACTTTACCTTTGATCAAATGAGTTTTTTAACAGGGATTTTACATGTATAGCCAATTAAAAAAATAAAAAATAATTAGGTGTGTGTCAGAAAATGTGGGTAAAATGACTGAAATGTTTTGATCAGTTTTTAGCAGACCTTCAATAATTTTTTAGTTAATATTTACTTTTTTTTTAACTAGTATTTTCAACATATGTATAGTCTCTAGATTACAACTTTTGATTTTTTTTTATACAGTAATATTGTAGAAGAGGAAATTTGAATCTATAATTTTATGTTTATTAGGTTGTACAAAATATCAATAACTGTAGGGGCCATAGGTAGGATTTAGTTTTAGGATTTGTCAACTCCTCATTCAAAAATTACATCTAAATGAATTTTTATTAATTCTTTCTCATTTTTACTTTTAAAAATAACTCTCATTTCTAATTAGAGGTGAACATGGGTTGGGTTGGGTTAGAGAGGTTTTCAACCCAATCCAAAATTTTGGATTGTTCATTTTTCCAACCCAACTCTTTTATTTTCGGGTTGGGTTGGGTTGTGTTGTGTCGGGTTCAATAATAAATTATAATTATAAATATTTTTAATCATATTAGTCATACATTATATATAAACAAAATATAATCTTCAATCAAAGTTACGAAATGAATATAAATATACAATCATGGTTTATATAGAAGATTTCAATTATAAAACATAAAACAAATAGATAACTAAAACAACAAAAATAGATGACATAATTCGATTTCTATAAAATAAATATATAATTAAATTAAAACCAACAAAGATGTTTTACATAATTTGACTAGATATTTATCATGATATATAAATTATAAAGATTTGAAAAAATATTAAAGATTATAGGAAATAAAAAGTCTAACAATAATAATTAAATAAAAAATATATAAACACATAATAATTATAGTAAAAATATATTTTTAAAAAATTAAATAATAATTTCGGGTGGGTCGGGTTGGGTTGGGTTAATTTTAGGTCAACTCTTAACCCAACCAACCCAAAAATATATTTAACTCAACTCATCCCACCAATTTGAGTTGGGTTGGTTCGGGTTGTTTGAACACCGCTATTTATAATCATTCATTTATAACTACTCAATCATTTCTAACTACTTATTTTTTATCATTCCTTTTAGATCAATCAGAATAATTCATTTTTAATAATTTTTCTTAACTACTAAAAATAATTACTCATTATAGATTTACATTCAAACAAGGTTTTGACTCTATTCCTCTACAAAAAAATTACATCCAAACGAGTTTTTGGTTACAAACTCTAAATTTTTAACTACTCAATATAACTCTTTAAACTAAATCCTACCTAAATATGTCAAACAAATACCCTGTTCTGTCATTCAATTTCTCACATAGAAAGTATATTTTAATCACTGGAAAATTCAAAATTCGCCTTTCAATTGAATCTAGTTTTCAAAATATTATTTAAAAATCACTTTTGAAACTTGAAATAAAATAAAGGTGGTTCTTTTAAGTACACTTTTTTACAATTGCTGCTAATAGTGCATGCACAGAAAGAAGCAAAAAAAAAAAAAACTCAATTGATGGTCATAAAAAATGTTCAAATTAAAGCCAAACAGAACGGGTGTTTTCAGTTTCAGCTCCAGATTTCAGGGCTCTTTAATTTGTTCAGGAAATTATAGAACGAAATAAACCATATAAATAATGGAGACTCACTTCTTTTGTGTTCATTTCACCTATTTCTTTCGATGGGTATTAAATATTGTGCACTTTATGTTGGAAGCCAGTAATTTCATTACTTTATTGCAGGTATATGCGCAGTTGGGTTGGGTTGAATTAGAACATTCAAATCCAATTCATAACTCATAAAATCTATAAAAAATAATTAAATAAAATGGTAGGATATCAAACTCGAATTCAAGTTATATATATTCTTAGTTCATGATGTCTATCCATATGTTAAAAAGTTATTTTGTTAATTCATCTTACATATATATACAAAATATTACTTTTTGTTTGGATTTGAGTTGGATTAAATCGAGTAAAAAAATTGATTAAGACCGATCTTTCTCTTGCACCCCTAGGGGTGTTTGTTTACTATATTTAAGGAGGATTTAACTTGAGAAGTTATTTTGAATAGTAAAAAATTAAAAGTTAAAACCAAAAACTCGATTGGGTGTGGTTTTTATGTAGATGAATTAGAGTCAAAACTTTGTTTTGATGTAGATTTAAATAAGTAGTTATTTTGAATAGTTAAAATTGAAATGATTAAAAATGAATCAGTTAAAAATAAGTTATTTTGATTGATTTGAAATGAATGATTAAAAATGAATAGTTAAAAATAATTGAATAGTTATAAATCAATTATGGTTAAAAATGATGAATTATTTTTTAAAGTAAAAAAGAAGAACAATCATTAAAAACTCATTCGAATATAAATTTTTCTGAATTTTTCTTAAATATATGGCAAACAAACACTCCAGTGAGGGGGTTTTTGTTTGACATATTTAGGTAGTTTTTCGATTAAGAAGTTATATTGATGAGTTAAAAATTGAGAGTTGTGTCAAAAACTCGCTTGGATGTAGTTTTTGTATAGAAGAGTTATAGTCAAAATATTGTTTGGATGAAAATTTTAAAATGAATAGTTATTTTTAGTAGTTAAAAAAGAAATGATTAAAAATGAGTGGTTAAAAATAAGTTATTTTGATTGATTTGAAAGGAATGATTAAAAATGAGTGGTTAGAAATGATTGAGTAATTATAAAGGATGGATTAAAAATGAATCGTTAGAAATGAGAGTTATGTTCAAAAGTAAAATTGAGAAAGAGTTGGTAAAAATTTGTTTGGATGTAAATTTTCGAGAAAAAATTAATAAATTTTAATCCTAACTCCTGGCTAAACCCGTCAAACAAACAGCCCGAGAGTAGTTATCATTCATTTGCATTTCAAAAAACAAAAATAAAAAATTAATCCATTTGGATTTGAAAATGGGTCAGTAAAGCAAGGTGATTCTTTGACCATAACCTTCTCCGTTTTCATTTCTCTCTCTCCTCAGGTTTTTTATACAACTGGCCCTTGAAACTTGGAGAATGGCTTCTGTGACTTACTCACCAAGATACCCATATTCTTTTTAAACCCTAATTTGAGCTTTTGGGGTTTTAGTATATTCCTCTGTTGGCTAAAAGATGAGTGTTTCAAGATTTGTCAAATGTGTCACTGTTGGAGATGGAGCTGTTGGGAAGACTTGTATGCTCCTCTGTTACACCAATAACAAGTTCCCCACTGTGAGTTTGTTCATACCCATCTTCCAAAATCACTCCTTTTCAAATCCCTTTCTTCCATTTGTGCCATTAATTTGCATTTGTTTTGTCTTTTGAAGGATTATATTCCTACAGTTTTTGACAACTTCAGTGCTAATGTGGCTGTGGATGGGAACATTGTCAGCTTGGGATTATGGGACACTGCTGGTAAACTAAATGTGTTTTCCTTTTTCTAGCTGTTTTGGTTTTAAATATGGATTTAATCCACTGGTTTTGAGTGAAATCTGGTTCTGTTTTGAAGGTCAAGAAGATTACAGTAGACTTAGGCCACTGAGTTATAGGGGGGCTGATGTTTTTGTTGTGGCTTTCTCGTTGATCAGTAGGGCGAGTTATGAGAATGTTCTTATGAAGGTAATGGTTGAAAAAGAACCCTTGTTTTTAGAGATGTCAACGGGGCATGACGGGGACACGGATGACTTTACCGTCCCAATCTCCCCACTTTTTTTAATCCCATCCCTGCGAAATTCGAAGTTAAATTTCTCGGGGATGGGGCAGGGATTCCCCACGGAGGATTTATTCCCCATTGAATTTTTAGCTCATTTTTTCAAATCTCCATTCAATCTCAACTTGTTTCATTCATTAAAGAGAGTTTTTTGTTCTGACTCTTATATTTCATGGATGAACTGAAGTTTAGCTTATGTTTTTAGTGGATGCCGGAACTTAGACGATTTGCTCCTTGTGTTCCTATTGTTCTTGTTGGGACAAAGTTGGGTAAGTAAACAACTTGAAACTGGTTTTGAAAGTGAGAGTTTCTTTGTCATCTGCTCTTTTGAAGCTGTGTACTGAGATAGGTTGATTTTCCTTAGATCTGCGTGACAATGGAACTTATTTTGGGGATCTAATGGGATCAAACACTATAACATATTCTCAGGTAACTTTTTTTTTTAATCCGAAATGACTGCTTTTTTCAACATTTGGTCCAATATAAAAGTTGTTCTATAGATTTTTTTCACCTGAGTTAAATCTTATTGCTCAGAAGAAACTATTTTATGCAGGGAGAAGAGCTTAGGAAACAAATTGGTGCTGCTGCTTACATTGAGTGTAGTTCTAAGTCTCAACAGGTAAGATTTTGTTCATGAACTTGGGATTTGAAAGACATTGTTGCCTCTTTATTTTGTTCATTCTTAATCAGGGGTGATTGTGTGAGATCCTCATTTACACATATAAGTTCTAGAAGGGGGCAAAATAGGTATTTGAGAGGGGCAAGTGTTTAGGTGTGTGTTTGGGCCCCCGTTTATGTAAACGGCTGAGTTGGTTATATTAACCCAACCGATGTTTGCCTCACCGTTTATTATAAATGGTGGTTACCTAAACCTGCGTGCCCGTTTATCTAAACCTAAGTACTCGTATATCTACACCTTACATATATTACTTTTTGTTACATAACCAGCCCCTCAAACACCGTTATATCATAATCTCTGTTATAATAACTTACCCTTCAAACACAATTTATAAAATAAGAGAATTTATCATCAGCAACACATTTTACCTTTTGTATTACATTTGTAGCACAATTTCTAAAATAATTTCATCTATGTCATATTAATTTCTATCAGTGATAAAACTCAACTAGTGATAGAACTCAATTTAAAATTCTATCACTAGTAGAAAATTCAAGCAGTGATAGAAGAAGTCTTTCATTGATTGAATTCTATCACTAATAGAATTGTGCTAGTGATAGAATTCAATTTGAATTTTTTGCTACAAATGAATTAGTTTTGATTTTATGCTATAGATGAAAATATTTTGTCTTTTTTTGTTATACATGCAAAATCCCCTTATAATAACCTACCGTTTATCATAACCTTCCGTCTATAATAACCAAATCGGTGCCCCAAACGCACCCTTAGTGTTGGTTACTCTGGTTTAGGGGAAAAGAGAGACATATAAATTAGTGGTACTGGTAGAAGGGAGTATGCATGTTTTTGCCTAAGGTTTTTGGAACTTAGAGAAAAGAGGTCATCGACACTCTCGAATGCAACATGTAGCTTGTCGTTATTTCTATTTCATTCGTGTGATCGTTCTTAATGTTATTGTCAAGAAATATCATCACTTTGTATTGAACAACTACCGATATCAGCACTCTGTATTAAAGAACTATCGATATCAAGGTGTTATTTCGAGGATTGTTACGTTGTTTGGATACAATTATTTATTTACTTTTTTTCTCTTTACTCATTTTTAGTCATCATTATATGCATAAAAATGAATAGTATCTCAGTTCTGAATTGTAATTTTGTTTAGAATGTCAAAGTTGTTTTTGACACTGCAATCAAGGTTGTTCTTCAACCACCAAGGAGAATAGAGATGACTAGGAACAGAAGGAACAGAAAGTCTGGTTGCTCAATTATGTAAGTGCATACATTCTTTCTTCTAACTTGACTTATAAGAAATGATTCCTAGGAGGTGGCCTATGATATTCTCAGTTGCATTAAAATGTATATGTTGCTTATGGTCTTATCTTACATGTATATGCAGAAGGTGCATTGTGTGTGGAGGCTGTGCTGTGTAAACCATGCTCGTGATCGGGACCGAAGCCAATCGTATTGCTAGTTCTTAATATGGCTGGTTTAACATTGTTTTGTACTAAGAAATAGGCGAGTGTTCAATGTGCTAGCTGACTGACCAAAGAAGTGAACAGAGTTGTATTCCTTTTTGTTGCGTTCACTGCAAATGCTGTATTTGAAATGATGTTTTGATTGCCTTTTATGGACTGCACAAATTCCTGTTGCTGATTTAAAAGTAGAGTAAGAAAACCAAAAATGTCAAACCCCGTCCCCAAGGGATGGTGACGCAGTGGTTGAAAATTTGGGCTTTGAAGGTACCTTCTCCTCAAGGTCTCGGATTCAAGACTCACCTGTGACATTAGCTATGCGTCTGGCCTAGAAACGGACGTGATTACCTTGTTTCAAAAAAATATGTCAAACACCTTGCCAAGTTATTCAAGAATAGGCTAACGAAAAATCAAGTTTAGCATTTCTCTGTATTACCACATTAGACAGACATGAAACATCAAGAAAAGTCTTTTAAGATAACAGCATCCTTTAATCATGCAATATGAATAAATATCGATTTCAGACTCGAACTCATGAACATGGAGTTGAAATGAATTAACACCAAACAAAGCAACCAACTGTGCCACTAACCTTTAGTTTTTGTACTCTTTCTTTTGGTTTCTAATGAATTTGTGTTTGAAAAAAACATATCATTACTTACCTAAAAATTAAAAAAAAAGAAGAAATATATGTATATATATATTAATATCGGTTACTGTATGGACCAATTTGTATGCAAATCTTATAATATTTGAATGTCAAGAAACTTATAGAAAAGACGAATGTTGTGTTAAATAGTTGCCCTATGAGTTATTAAAAAGAAATAGTTGACTTATGAAAATAGTAAAGATGTGCATAAATTGACCCAAATACTAAATTTTTTTACACTTTAAATAAACTAAGCTAGACATATTTCTCCAAGTTCATGGACCTTGACTAGTAGGAATAAGTGTTATATAATCATTTATCAGGTATTAAAAAAATGTTTTCTTGTTATTTTTTATTAAAGAAAGAGAGTAACGTGTCAAAAAAAGAAAGAAAGAGACTACTGTTTCTTTTTTTGAGACAAAAAGAGAGTATTGTTTAGTTTTAGAAATTTTTTTTTTTTTTTTTGAGAAGAAGAAATATATTTACTTAATATCATAATTTACCCTAAGACTTTATGATTATTGAATTAATTTGGAATAAAATTACATTCAAATGTATTAAGAACAAATTTTAAAATTTATTAGTTTAAAAATAATGAAGCTTTATTGATAATATAGGGACTAAAATTAAAAATTTATATTTTCATGAAAAAATAAACTAAAAGTAGAAATTTTGAACAAGAAGAAAAAAGAAATTTTAGAAATACCCTTTTACGGAATTTCACGGGCTGAAATTCTGGTAAACTAGAATTTAGGGTTTATGAATGAACTTGATTAAACGATTTATCGGCGTTCAGACTTTGAGATCGACCAGTTTCGTGGCTGCCGATCGAAGCAGGCAGAAGATTAGGGCAAACAAGGCGAAACAATGGGTTCTCGGGATAAAGACTCCACGACTCACCACCAGCCGTTGTTGAGCAGCCTCGTAGTACGGCTGTCGAATAGCGACGGAGGCGGTGGCGGAGTCGGCGGAGCCAGCGGCGGCCGCGTTGCTCGTGGAACCGATTATGAGGCCGGTGAGGTTCCTCGCGACCCACCTCCACAATATTATCGATTGGATCGATATTCGGCTGATTTGGGTTCGTTATTATCTAACTCTACAACTTCGTTTTTTGAACGGCTTTTATTTTTGGTTTTTGTTTTGTGTTTTCTGGAAAGTTTATCCCCGCGTTGAATTTAATCGCTTGCGTTGCGATTTTAGGTTGAATATATTTTGATAGGAAGCATATTTTCGATGAAAGAGTGAAAATGATAAAAATGGGGAGAACTGCCATCCCGAGTCAATGGAGAAAATAGAAAGTTCAGGCCCCCATTTGGTTTTTGGTTTTTGAAATTGGAGCTTATTTTTACTCATATTTTCTTCGATGCGCCCCATCTTTCTTACAATGTATCTAACTTTTCTTAAGAAAGTGTGTGAATTACAACCAATTTTTTTTTTTAAAAAAACAAACTTTTGGAAGCTATTTTGTTTTCCAATTTTTAGTTTGGTTTCTGCTGATATAGGTAAAATGTGGCTATCCATGTTTTTTAGAAAAAAACATAGGGTATGATGGTTGTTGTAGGCTTAAATTTAAAAAACTAAAAACAAGATGATATCAAACGAGACCTTAGTTCTTCAAAAGAGAACTTCAACTATAATTGGCTACATGACAATAATTTAGTCAGTCACTTCAATTGATTCAACAATGTTATCCAAAGCCTCACCTTTGTGGTTAAAGGTCCTTGCATTTTTTGTCTAGCCAAAATTGCTTAAAAGACTCCATTGGTGAATATTGGTACCTTAGATTTAATTTATTTGATTTACCAATTTATTTTGTAGAAGATAATGTAAAGATAACGCATATGGGTATTGTAAATTTATGTCACAACATGCTTAATGTTTCCCATTCCCTTATTTTCTTTGTCTAACAATTGTAGTCGACCCTGTAAATTAATCTCTGCCAAACCCGAATTTGTGAGTTCGACTTAATTTGTCGAGGGGCAATTTAGTTAGGTGAAGTGTGTTTTCATTTAATGGGAGACGGAATGCTTAGGTATGCTTCTAAAACAAATGAGGAAAAATTCTTACTCCCTCCCAAGATGAACTAGTGGTGTTTTTTGTTGTGAATGATCGTATGGATGCTCATGTTTTAGGTGGAATCCAATGAAGAATCATGCCAGGATAACTCCTCTGTATTCATACTATTGTACTTCCCTGGTCATTCTTGCTGCCTTATATATCACTTGAAAGGTTCTGCGGGGAACTTATGGGGCACCCTTGATTTGAAGTAATTGATAAGCAAATTTCTATCTACCATCGACGAGAGAGGATGAGTGTTTTCCATCTAGATAAATGCTATCTAAACATTTTGCTGAAAATAGTTGGTATATTATTGGAGTTAATGGGTTTCAACTTTCACCCTTAATTCCAACCAATTTCTCATGATGTTTAGTGAGTTCAATAATCATGTATTATGCATGCCAACCCTGCTATGAGAGACACTGTCAATGCTAATTCGATTTAGAAGCCAAACTTGAAGCTTTCTTCTTTTGAAACTTGCTGGAGAGAGTTTGTTGGTTCTTTTGATATTCAGATCAAATTTGACTGTTTTTCTTTAATCTCTAGCAAACTGTTTTGTAAGTTGTAACCTTATGTTACTTATCTTGTGCAAATTTAGTTCAATTTATTTTGAGTTTCAAATCATGCATGTAATTTGACACTTTGTTTTGATGCATCAAATTCGAAGTTAGAAATTAGAATGCATTGATAGCTAGGGTAAGCACAGCTGTTTTTGGTTTCATTTTGAAGTTACCGAAAGTTTTGTGATATTCTGGTGACAAATTAATTTTGTGACCTCTTCAATTCTGTTCTCTTAAGTCTTATCTTCTTTTTGCATGTTGAAAATGTGGATCTACTTCCTCCTGTCAAACTTTTGTTCTGGGAATAAAATTTTCTGTTCTCTTACAGCTGTGTTGCCGCCGGCAAGAACTTAGATCTTGAGGAGGGCATTGGATAAGTGCAGTCTCAGATCATGATTTTGGGAATTTCTCTTTTTTCCTTGTTAAGAACATTTAAATTTGGGGGTAAATTTTTGTGCAAGAAATCCTGGGTTGTTGAGTGGAGAGCTATCATATCATCCGTTGTCATCTTGGGTATGCGTATATCTATGGTGTTGGGCCTGTTTGGACTTTGGAGTAAGATGTGTTAAAACACCAATCATAACTGAACCATGGTGAGGTGAGGGTTTATCATAAGAAATACAAGGGGATCAAATAACAAGTCAAAGAAGTGTAGTTGCCCTGTCTGGTTGAGACTATTGGTATAAGATCTGAACGAACTTAAAGGTACGTTGACATTGGTTTACTGCTAGAAATAGAATTAACCGTTATGGGCTACCAGCTTCACTATGGTATTTGACTTATATGAAGTGAAGATGTCACTTTTGTGCTATGGGCGGACTTTTTCATTGTGTAGATTTCCATCCAAGGGATGAAATTATTCTTCATGGAATAGACACTGATTGGGCTGTTGTGGTCCATTGGATGATTAAGGGCCATCTGGTTTATGCGTAGCTGACTTTTTGATTTATTTGTCAGTTTCTTTAAGGGTTGATTTGGTGGAAAGTTGGGATCTTCACATTTCATTTTGCATCTCATCCCGCAAATTAGGGCTTCGTTTCAACTAAATATATGTTAGTGTAAATTGGTATAGCAATGGCAGCCCATTGCCCTAAGAGTTAGACTAACTTCACTTCTCCCATCCTTTCAACTCTTAAAAATCTTGTTGTGGGTTAATGACTGAAGGTAGCGTCGGTCATTTCAACTGGATGTGGTCAGTCCACTAGATTCTGCTGGAGATTATTCTTGCAGTATGCATGGAAATCCATTGGCATGTTCTGAAAGCCGTAGAGGAACTGTTGTGACCATGAAAGTATTCGGAGTTGATTTCTGAATTAATATAGAAGAGTAGGATGGATGCCATTGCTTAATCTGGTTTTTGGATGCTTCAATTTATGTGGGGTTTTCTTTTCTTTTCTGTGAGCTTTTCACCGTGGTCTTGCTGATCCTTCCAGATGTCATTCAACTGATGAATTCTGTATATTATTATGGGTTGGTAATGCTGTGTGCTTAATTGAGTTTTAGCTTGTTCGTGTTGTTCATTTTAAAATGGGCTATTGGTGGATGCCTTTCCTCATTGCTAGGACCTCAGTGACTGAGTTTTTTCTTCAAGATTTTGTGATTTTGGGCTCATTCTGGGTTGATGGAAAACTGGAAATATATTATTTATAGGCTATAGTGATTCAAAATATATATGGATGTGGGTCTTACATGTTCTAACACTGGACTTGGGGATAGCGAGACTTGTGCTCATTGCAAGTAGCCCATGGTTTTGCTTTCTTATTTTCTTCTGTGAAATTTCTCATGATATGGGTGGTAATGTATCAAACCTATACGGGCAGTTATCATCAGAACTCTTTCTTGCCTGCATCTTTACACATTCTCTCGCTTTGTTCAATGAGAGATGTCTCCAATGAATGAGAATGGTTGCCAATTTTTTTGGTTGGTTATTTTGCGGTTGTATCAAGGAAAATGTTTGGAAGATATGTGGATGGTGTACTTCGAATAATTTTTGCATACAACCTGTTACTTCTTTTTTATATTGTATAAATACACTACTTTCTTTATTTCAGGATATAGACTACATGCAGGTTCAGCTTCTCCAACACGTCGTCGGGATGATCACCGATATATTTCTGATTTTGATCATTCTGGTGGTCTCACTAGGGGTCGTGAATTTGGTGGTGGCAAGGATCTTGGTAGACGTCGAGATACTTCACCTCATTACAGTCGAAGAATGAGTGGTGGAAGGCCATTGGGGAGAGGTGTTGACGGTGCTAGATTTGCTCCTGGGCCAGATAGAGAACGTAGTAAAAATAATCCAAATGTGCGTCCTAGGGAGGGGGATTGGTATTGCTCAGATCCTTTGTAAGTACTAACCTAGCATCCCAGTTTGGTATATGTAACTATGGATTTACTTCCGTTATTTACAGATAAGCATTTGTTGATGATGACCATTCCATTACATTTTTTACCAAAAAAACCTATTCAATATTTAGTCATATGAACGAGAAATTTAACTGTTGTATGGAGTGGAGGAGGACCTCTTTATATCAATGTCTTTTGGTTCGATGAATTATTATGATTATTTTCAGACGGATTGATTTTATCACTTTATTATTATTATTGTCATTGTAAAACAGTTGAGGCAGCTTTTTTAAAAGTATATTTTTTCATGCATATTACATATATGGATTTCAAAAAAGAAAGAAAAAAGCATATTACTTTTTTTGTTGATTGGACTGAATGTAGAATGTAAAATGTAAATAGCTCGAGGGTGTGCATGCCAAATCTTGTGAGTGAATGATAATTTTTTATATTCCATTTTATTCCCCATTGGCATGTGATACTACGTCAGTGCGATGGTTTTTTATGCATAGCCTCGTGTACTTCATTACATTGCTTCAAGGTGTTTTTTCTTTTTCAAACCATTTGTGTTCTTATTCTTCTTCATTAGGTGTGACAACCTAAACTTTGCAAGACGAGACTTTTGTAACAACTGCAACAAACCTCGCACTGGAGCTGGTGGTAGTCCTCGAAGAGCCGGCTATCCTGGTGGAAGCCCTCGAAGGGCTGGCTATGCTGGTGGAAGCCCTCGAAGAGCCGGCTATGCTGGTGGAAGCCCTCGAAGAGCCGGCTATGCTGGTGGAAGTCCTCGCAGAGCCGGCTATGCTGGTGGAAGCCCTCGCAGAGCTGGCTATGCTGGTGGAAGCCCTCGGAGAGCAGGCTATGCTGGCCACTTATCCCTGCATTCTCCTCCTAGACGCTTGGCTGCCCATCCAATTGAACGTTCTCCTGGAAGGAGTCTTAATGGATATAGGTCACCTCCTCGTGCTTGGGCCAGGGATGGTCCTAGGGATATCGCAGCTGTCGATTTGGCACCTTCGAGGTATGAAAGCAGGTATTCTGATCACAACCTGAGGAGTGATAGGGTGGAATATCTAGAAGATAGCTTCAAAGGAAGATCCAAGTTTGACAGGCCAATTCCTACCGACTGGGCCCTTGAAGACCATGGAAGGGATGACTTCATTACCGAGAGGAAGGGGTTCGAAAGAAGGCCACCATCACCGCCACTGTCGTTGCTTCCTCAGCGTGGCCGTTGGGCGCATGACATTAGAGAGAGGAGTCGTTCCCCAATCAGAGGTCCAGTCCGGTCTCCTTTGAGAGTCTCGCTTCGGTCTCCATTAAGTGGCGGCCTTCCTCCAAAAGACTTCCGTAGAGATGTCTTTGTTGAAAGGGAGCGCGATGATAGGCGTGGCCTAGGACGAGAGCGCGACGGAGGTCCATTCTAGTGCTGAAAATTTAGTTTTCATGTGGCTTCCCTAGTAATTTTGGGTAGAGCAGAACCTTGTAATCTGTGTTTTAGAGCCTGGAAAGAGGATGTTAAGTAGAGAGCTGGCTTATTTTTGCCTGACTGGTTCAGTGTGTGGAAACCTGCTAAATGGGGTATTTACTCTGCCTCGCATGTTTTGTTTTGTGTTTCTTATTATTCTGTTTCATGGCAGCAGAAATAGTTAAATTAATGTTTGACATATATGTTCTGTAAACTTTGTCATCTTTCATCTTTGGTTTGTATACTCCTGGGCATTGGGCATTGGTTTTGAACCGGTTTATTATTATTATTATTATTTGAGTTTCAACAATGGTAGAGCGAGTATCTTAAAAAAAGAAAATGACAGTAAGATTGAATTTATGATCTTTTAATTTATACGCAACTATGGACATCATGGTTGAACATTTGAACTTTTACTTATGTTGGCGATTTTAAACTATTATCATCCTCCATCCTCACGTTAATTTTTAGCTATCAGATTTCTGCCTTTCTTTTGTTCTTTTTCTTACCGTGTATTGGGGAGTGTGTGGATCAAACCATCCATTTTTGGGATGATAATTAGTGTATTATCTATTGAATTGTACTTTAATTGGCCTTTTGGTTTTGGGTAATTTAAACTTTAACTTAGATTCGAACATATAACTTTATGAATATAAATTATCAATAGGCTAAATCCATTTTTTGTGGTAGATATTTTGACTTGTGAATTTTCTTTTGCAATGGTCAGGTCCGAGGAGGTGGTGGGTTTGGTTGATTTTCAGTGTATGAATACGTCTGTACACAAAATTTGACGATAATTTTAGCTGATAAAACAAATGTGAATTTCTAATGTACTATAATAATATGGATGATTTCTCAAAATAATAATAATAATATTATTATTATGGTGAAATAACACGAATGTTAACAAAAATAAAATAAAATTGCCAACTTAAATATAAATGCTGTAATGAGATATGTAAAGTATTTATTTATTTATATCCTTAAATGAAAATATCAGTCTAATTCTATGTTGGGAATAAACACTATTCTAATATGGATCAATTATTCCCTCTCTTATGTTCCTAATGAAAAATCAGCAAGCATATAGCATGGTAGAAATATCAAGCACAACACAACGATTTTAACTTGGAAAAATCTCCTCAAGGCGAGGAGTAAAAAACCACGGACCGAAGTCGAATCTCCACTATAATCGATAATGGGCTACAACAAGTTCTCTCTAGTTACAACTAGAGGTATACAACACATAACAACTCAAGATAAACTAATCTTGGCAACAAACAACACAAATCAAGAGAGATAAATAGAAAGATCTCACAAAAATGTGGAACCGAATCGCCACTGGAATCTGGCTGTAGAAACCTCCAAATCCGATCTCCACCGTTCAGATTGAAGACCCTCGTGTCAAGAACACGCTGTCTAAATTTCAGCTCGATCCAACGGTGCAATCAATCGGAAACGCCAAAATACCAAAGCTGGGCAGAAACCTCTTTTCCTCTCTATTTACTTTCTCTCTCTAGGTTGTTTCTCTCTCTGGCTGCTGATTTCCAGCTCTCCCTTTGTTGTGTTCTTGTGTATTCTCTCTACCAAAGTGACAAAATGCACTTTAAAACACTTAGCCCTAATGGGCTTTATTTGATGGGCCTTCACAATGTGAATAAAAACCCAACATTCTATATAATGTTATAGAATTTTCTGTTGCCCTAGAATTGGATATTAATTCTGACCGTCCATTCATTTGTTGTATTATGTAGTCTACTCAGCACGCCGTAATGAACTCTCGTCCATTTTACCTCCAAATCCAAGTCAACTACTTGAGCGGCTAGCGCCAAATTTATTTTTCCTTTTTTTAAAAAAAAATATATATTATTTTTTCAGTACCAAATTTTATTTAATTTCCTCCATTTTCATCGGATCCTTCAATCAAAACTTTACACGTGTCACTCATGACAATAATATTTTTAAACTGTACAAATGGTTTCGGTTCAAAAATTAATATCTTTGATTTTTCAAAAATTAAGATCAAACGGATGTTGATAAACAATAGAACTATTGGTTTGATTTTCGATTTTGATCTCAATTGGAATTTAGAAAAGAAAAAAAAAATCAGTTTTATTCAAGTTTTCAATTTGATTTTAAGAATTTTTACTTTACTGATTAAAAACAACATTTCAATGAATAACCTAATATTGATAATGCTTTTTCTTCATTTTTCACATTTCAAATATTAATATAATTTAATTTTTCTCTACTATGTTGATTCTTCCATTAAAAATTAAAACTAAATCAGTATATTTCAAATTTTTTAAAAATATGGTAGGTTTTCGATTTTTCCTTCCACGCCTAGCTGACGATACTTTAAGCTCGCAAGGGATAAGTATATCCGACGGTCCATATTTGAGTATTCTTTTCTTTATGAATTTGCACCGTCGGATCCGCTAGTTGAACATCCACCATGCGATGGATCTCATGAGAGCAATCGCACCGTTGAATAATTGGAAAAAATTGAAATTCAAAATCTCTCGAGGGAGAGAAACGAAGAACGTAAAGCCTTCTTGTTCATCTTCTTGTTCTGTCCATTCGTACTGTACACACAAAAAAAAATCATTATTGCAAAGCCCTAGGTTTCTCTTTCGCCGTTCCTTCCCGCCTTTGAATTCTCGAATTCTTGTGATTTTTCAGGTGCTGAAGCATGATCTCTAACCGCCGCTATTGGACTGAACATGTGGATTCGAGAAGATTCAGTTGATTTCTGGAGTTCGAATCGCCGGTACTGAATATGTGGATTCTGAAAGTCTTTTCGAAGAATTTTGTCTGATTCTATGCTGGGATTCGAATTTGGATGGGGGAAGTAGAGAACCGAGAGATGGAGGATTTGTCCCCGCCAAATGCTGAAACTGATACCGCGGTTTCTTCTGATGTTCCTGCGAAGAAGCTAGCTCGGCAGCTGGATTTTACGGGGCTGGGCGGTGCTGTCTTGCCGGGGAACCCTCATTTTCAGGCTCAGTCACCGGCCGTGGTGGTGGCGCAGAATCCGTCGCGACATTTGGTGGCTTTGCCCATCGGAACGCAATCGCCTCATCCGCTCAGGTCTGCTTGAGATCTCTTGCTCTCTTTTGTAAATTTGTTTCCATTTTTATAAGTGATCTATTTTAATAATTAATAATTTGGCTTTCTGGTGTGATGTTTGTCCAATTATGTCGTCCTGAGATCATTTATTTATTTTATAACTTCAAATTTTAAATTATAGACCCCTGATACGTGTTCACTCTAAAGTTAATTCGTTGTCAGTTGTTCTTCAGTTGCTTAGTAGTCAGTTTTATTATGTCAATTGTTTGTCACAATATATTTGGCTTCTTAGCTTGGTAGTTTTTGTCTCATTATGATAGGATAGGCAAAAAACTTCAACTAATAAAATCTTTATCTTCTGGCTGAAATTGATTCAGAATTAAACTTTTTTTTTAATTCAACAATATTTTGGGTGGGGGTTAAAACCTCTAACGTCTCGGTTATCATGTCATATCATGCCAGTCGAGCTCACCTCTTGATAGTAAATTGGTTTTGAATTAAATAGAATAGTCAGAACAAAAGGGGTTAGTTGTATTTGTTGTTTTTATCAGTGCAGGTGGAAAATTAAATTATTGTACACATTCTTTCACTTCATGTGCTTTATTGCTTTCGTGCATCATAAATTTTTCACAATGCTTATGATTCTTTCTAGGAGTTTCTATAAATATCTCCTACTATGATGGAAATATTTTTACCTTTCTGTATTTGCTTTTATTATTATTATTATTATTATTATTGTTTTTGTCCTTCTTTTCCCCTTTATGATTAGTATGGAATTTGACACTGTTTAACTATATTCTAGCTATGAACTTGACTTTAATGTGGATCAAGGCAACTAATCTCTCTTGATAGTGCCACTTTAATTTAAGTGTGTTCTTGAAGTTTATCACTAGTAATTTGAGTCCATTGCCTGCTCATGTTATTTACTTATGTGTGCTTCTAAGAATGTATGAGAATTTGGGATTACTTTAGTTTATTATTAATATGTGACCCCATTTTTGTTTATTCTTTTGACCAGAAAGCCAGATTCTCCAAAGTCAAGATCAAGGTCTGTTGAAACAAAAGATGCGACTCCAAAGAAACAAAAGCAGTGCAACTGCAAACACTCACGCTGCTTAAAGCTGTAAGCACATGATCTACATCGTTACTTCAATCATGATACGCTCACTAATTGGCATTACTCTATTATATAGAGTCTGTTCCACGGACTCCTTCAAATACCATAAGCAACTGGTCAAAATCTTGAATTATCTTCTTTAAATGGGTATTAGGATAATATTAGTGAAATACCTCAATAATACGGTTCTATTTTATCTTTCTCTATTATGAACTTTTTTGTATGAATATGCAAATATCCAATTGGTAGCCTTCAAATGTTCATTATACCTGAAACAAAACTAATGAACAGATACTGTGAGTGCTTTGCATCTGGAATATACTGTGATGGTTGCAATTGTTCAAATTGCCATAACAATGTTGAGAATGAAGCTTCTAGGAGAGAAGCAGTTGAAACTACTTTAGAACGTAATCCAAATGCATTCCGACCGAAAATTGCTAGCAGCCCACATGGAACACGGGAAAGCAGGGTATGTATGTCAGTCTGAGTCTGAGTGTAATGAATGCTTTTCATCACGATTACTTTGTAAGATATCTATATATATATAGCAGTATACCATATTAATGACGTCACGTTAATATCTAGAGGAGATGTTATTATCTGTCTTGTTCATTTGAGGAATTAAGCAAATTTCTGGTTCGGAGATGATCAGTTACCTAGTAGAATTTATAGCTATCAATAGAGGTTTCAAGCTTGTATTGTGTGATTAATTTATGTTACAATTACCTTTTTTGCAATATTTTGAGAATAATTTCAGAGAAAGCATGTGGCATTCATATTTTGTGTTAATTGATATAATTAAATTTACCTCAATCCACTAGCTTAAGCTTTTGGGTTGATCGGTGGTTTAACATTATTCAACATGGTATTAGAGCAGGATATCCAGATTTCGAGTTCTTGCCAAGTTGTCTTCTCCCCAATTAAAATTAAATTTCACTTGTAGGGTATTTCTCAAATTTCTAAGCCCACAAGTGAGGTGAAGTGTTCGTTGATATAATTAATTTACCCCAACCCCACTAGTTTAAGCTTTTGGGCTAATTGGTGGTAGTCTTAAGACTGTATCTCAAGGTCCACTCAATGACTTAGTCAATCAATATTCAAGTTATATAGTCCCCAAGGGGTGGCACAGTGGTTGAAGTCTTGGGCTTTGAAGGTATGCTCCCCCAAGGTCCCAGGTTCGAGATTCACCTGTGATATTACTCCTTCGATGTCTCCCGGTGATTGGCCTAGGGACGGGCGTGGTTACCCTTTATTCAAAAAAAAAAAATTCAAGTTATATGAGAAAGAGAACATCTTATATAGTTCCTACCCATTGTTTCTTATCCAAAATATATATATATATATATATATATATATATATAGTTCCTGCCCTAAGTAACTAAGGGATAAACAGTAACATAGGGTAAATAGGTCCTATCATATTTTGCAAGGGCCTAGAGTTGGTTCCTGTCATCTCTCCTTGTTGAAATTGAACATCTTTATCCTCATCATTTTTCACTTGAAATGTGAAGATGAAATTTGATATATCGCGAATATACGATATAGAGATTGACTATGTTTTATTTGAAACGAAATCAAATATTTTGAGCACCTGTAGGATGAGATTGGAGAGCTCGTAATGCTGGGAAAGCACAACAAAGGATGCCATTGCAAGAAATCAGGCTGCTTAAAGAAGTATTGTGAGTGCTTTCAGGCCAATATTCTCTGCTCTGAAAACTGCAAGTGTGTCGACTGTAAGAATTTTGAAGGAAGTGAAGAAAGACAAGCTCTTTTCCATGGCAACCATGCCAACAACATGGCTTATATTCAGCAGGCAGCCAATGCTGCAATAACTGGAGCTATTGGATCCTCTGGTTATGCGTGCCTTCCCACTTCAAAGAAAAGAAAAAGCCCAGAGCTTTGCTTTGGCCCTTCAGGGAAGGATCCCCCCCTCAACAGCGTAGCTCAATTTCATCAGGTTGTAACTCCAAAATTAAAATTTTGATTTCTGAGAAAAAAGGTTCTTTCTTAAGTGCTAACATCTTAATGTGGAAAAGTTGTGTGTATGTGAGTGTTACATTTTAGCAAGTCAGGGCTCATGATTTAGACACTAACATCATTTTTTGTGTTTATCAGACGAATAATATACTGTCTACTGGCACATCTACATCATCTCCCCTCCCTGTTGCTCATGTTGGCAGCCCTGCAGCTCCAGGGCCTTCAAAGTTCTCATTCAGGTATCAGTTGAATGGCTTTCAGAATTTGTAGTATTGCAGTTTAACCTGCTTGCTTATTGAACAGGTCCTTATTGGCAGACCTTATCCAGCCGAATGACTTGAAGGAACTTTGCTCAGTTTTAGTGGTGTTGGCAAGTGAAGCTGCCAAGAATTTAGAAGGTAATGTGTTATCAGAATTTTCATGGTATAGCAAGGATCTAAGATTTTGTCCACAAAGTTAGAGAGCTGTGTGCAATATGATTGGATCAGCTGACGTTGTGCATACTGGGCACAATTAGTGTATATGCCTACTTACATCAATAAGAAATTTTTTACTGTTTTCATTTGGCCCGAGTTCCTTTATGGCCAATGTGGCGTTGGGGATTAAAATTCAATCATTGGTATACGTATATCCACATAATATTCATGGTTTGGGTTGCTATTGGCTTTGTACTTAACCTTGCATTTCTCAATACAAGAAATGCATTAAATGCTTCTCCTCAAGTTCTTTCCTTGTACATATGGGTCAAGTGGGTCTCTAGGACAGAGGACTGTAAGGTATGGTTGCTATTTGTAAAGGAAGGCACATTTCTTTATCAAATATCTGCCATAAGAATATAACTGAAGAAAAGAAATTTACTCTTGGACCTCGTAGTCGTAAATTAGCTTTTGAGGTTAAGAAAACAAAGCAATGTTTCTCTTTTCTGAAAACACCTCAAGTTGATTAATCTTCGTTCTTTTTAGGATGTTAAGTTGAATGTTAATTTCATAATTTGTCTCTTTAAGAATCAGATAATGCTTGCATAGCAGAAAAAAGTGGCAACTGTTATCTTGATTTATTGCTGATTTTACTTTTAGTATACCCCAGAATCTTATTGAATAAGTATGACTTGAACTCTATTAACGACCCAAGAATACATGTCGAGACTTAAAAAGCACCATAAGTTTCATTTCTGATGATCATCCCTTCACAACTACCTGCAGAAGTTGTGCCAAGTTTACTAGATGTATGTTACTTATGAAATTATGCTGTAATTTTTTTAAAAAAAACTAGGTACCTAATCTGACTTTATTTTCTCTGAATCGACAATTTCCAGTGAAGCGGCAGTGTGGTGCATATTCTCTGGCATAATTTTTAAGATCTAACTAATTGCAACATATTTCAGGATTTTGGTTTATTTATCCTAATTTTAAACCTTAAAATGGTGTAGACCACTCAAATGAGAGTTCTTTATATATCTGTACAGATCACAGAATAGCTGAGAAGCAGATAAATGATCCACTACAAACTTCCCGTGCTTCATCAACTGGAGATAGGTCACAGCATCAGACGGCAGATGAGAAAGCTGCAGATAGTGAGCGTGGAAGTTTAAACCAACGTGATGGAATTGTACATGACAATTCCGATGGTTCGGACACAACAAGGGCAAGGTCAATGTCCCCTGGAACTTTAGCTTTGATGTGCGATGAACGAGATACAATGTTCATGGGAGCTGCTCCAGCCAATGGGTCAACCGGCCATGGTTGCAGCACATCACATGTGCCTGATAATTCTGTGTCAGAAGTCTACGTTGAGCAGGAACGGATTGTTTTGACAAAGTTTCGAGATTGTCTTAATAAACTCATCACTCTTGGAGAGATAAAAGGTAAGCTTGTGTCATTATGCTTGGTAAGTTGCTAATATAGCCGTGTAGAAGGCAAGAAACTGAAAGGAATTATTGAAATTGAACTGTATCTGCGGTAACATGCAGCATTTAAGGCTGCTTCTAATTTCTTGAAGAGCTACCTAGCATATTACCGAATCTGTCAGTAAAGCTTAGATGATCTCTAGATCGAAGATATATATCTTAACTATGCTCAATATGCTCTTGTTGCTTGAGTAGCTAGTTAGTTTCTTATGTCAGGTTCAATAGGATGCAAATAGTCCTTATAGTTTATGTTTATACCATTTGTTTCCAATAAATGAACTAACTATGCTCTTGAACATGGACATTGCAGAAACAAAATTGACTAAAAGCGAAGTTAGGAACGAAAATCACAGCAACAATTTCACCTCAAATGGTGGATGCCAACAGAGAAGCACCAGCAACGGGGTCGGGGTCGTGAAAAATGTGGCTCTCTCCACACCTAGATTATCGCCAGGTACCGCAGCTCGTGTTCCTAGTAATGATCCACCCCCCAAAATCCTACCCCTTCCTGAAAATGGAAAGAGTAAACCATAGAAAAAGCAGAGGAAAGCAACTGGCGTGTGTTGCTCTCCATCTCCTGTAGTTGTCGTTCATTCAGGATTTTGGTTCCTGAGACTGGTCTGTTCAAGTTAGTTGGTGGCCTCAGTTTAATATATATCTTATTAGTTTAGATACGATCATTAGAATTTGAAGCAAATTTTGAGTTCCAACCATAGATAGAGAGATCTTGTAATTGCTAATCATTGTAAGAGATAGATACATAGAGCAATAATTCATCCCATTTGATGACCAATGAAATAAAAGATTAGCATTGTTGTGCATTTTTGTTCATCATAGACAGTTCTAATATGAAGTATTTTGCTCTGTCCCTATAAAAAAATGGTTTGTAAGGGTTGGAGTTTGTATTGATGTTTATAATAGAGTTGTTTATACCCACTTGAAAGAGATTGTACCATTTGGTTGTAAATTATTTTTTTTAGGTAGGTCGCTAGATTAAACTCATAGTTTTTTTATTTTGTTCGCTAACTTGTGCGAAACTTGATTATTGTCACTAGATATAATGTTTGACCTATAACATTTATATGTTAAGAAAATTTATAAGAAATTAATTTATAGAAAATTAAACTAATCACTTCTTAGTGCTCAAAAGTCTTTTTAATCATTAAATTATTTCATGATGGTTGTTGAACTCATAATCTCATAGTTTCATCGCTCTTATTTTAGATCAATTCATGATTATTATTTTAACCTGTGAAAATTAAAGGATACAAGAAAATTGAACTAAATCCTACATAATGAATTGACACCCGATAATTTTAACCATCACCAGAGATCCACTAAAAACCACTTAATTTTAGTTTTAAAATACTATTTGTAAAAAGTTATTGTTAGTGAAGAAATTGAACTAAATCATACATAGTGAGTCGAAATAAATTTCCTGGCGATAATGGTTCCATATTGGTTCTACAACTTTGTTAAAACAAATCCAAACTGTACTAGTATGACAGAAATAAATACATAAAAATGATAATATATATAAGAGAATTTTGCATGTATAACAAAAAATAGTAAAATATTTTCATCTATAGCACAAAATCAAAATTAATTCATTTGTAGTAGAAAATTCAAATTGAGTTCTATTGACGATAAAATTCAATCAATGGTAGACTCATTCTATCACTGCTTGAGTTTTCTAGCAGTGATAGAAATCCAAATTAAGTTTGATAGAAATCAATGTGATATAGATGAATTATTATAAAAATTCTGCTGAAAATATAATAGAAGTGATAGAATGTGCTGCGATGGTAAATTCTATGTATATAATGTACATCGTATATACAATAATGATGAATTTGACATACATAAAAAAGGTACAACAAGCATACCGTAATTACAAAAAAAAACTTTTAAGTTAGATGACATTATTACTCTCAAATAATATAGAATCAATACTGATTTTCAAACTCAATATATACTTGTAAAATTGAAACACATTAACGCTAATTAAGATAACCAACTACACTATCCTCTCATTTGGCCATAATCTCTAAATCATAAACTTATATATGGGAGTATATAATAATAATAAGAGAAATTGTGGTGGATAGTCATTTTTAGAAAAATAATTACAAATCTAGTCATATTTAAAAGTATTTAGAAATCTATTTTTTGTTTTAAATTTAATTAATAATATTTTTCATTAATACCTAGTATACCCTTGTTCTCATCTTCTTTTTTCCCTTTATTCCGTCTACCACACTGTTACGCAGCCACTTCAGTGGATCTAGTTTTTTTTTTTTTTCAAGTCATATTTCATTGAGGGTTTGTGATGTCCACATGGTGAATTACTATTTTTAACTTATCTTTATTATATTTTCGCACAATTTCTTAAAAACATAAATTAAATACATTTAATCTATTTTTAAAAATTTCATGATTTACTATTTTTTTTTTTTTTACGAATTCTCGTTTTTACTTTATTCTTTTTTTTTTTCTATTTATTATTCAGTGAATGTTACTTTTCTTAGTTTGGAATGTCAAATTGTGTAAGATTGAGAATTTGTAATTAATGAACTATTTTAATAAAATAATTACAAATGTGGTCAAATTTGAAAATATTTGCATCTATAGTTATAAATACAATTCAATTTTGTATTATTAATACTTACTAATACAGTATTACATTATTAATATAGTATTATGTATCAGTAATACAATATGAACTATTATAACAAAATAATAACAAATATAGCCAAATTTGAAGATATTTGCACCTATAATTATGAATACGTTTCAAAATATTGTAGTATTAATACTCATTAATACAATATTATATATTATTAATATAGTATGAACTATCCTAACAAAATAATTACAAATGTAGTCAAATTTGAAAGTATTTGCATTTATAGTTATAAATACGGTTCATATTGTGTTATACTCACTAATACAATATTAATTTATTAATACATTATCATGTAATATTAATACAATATGAACTATTCTAACAAAATATTTACAAATGTAGTTAAATTTGAAAATATTTGCATCCATTGTTATAAATACGGTTAATACTCACTAATACAATATTAAATTATTAATACAATATCATGTATTATTAATACAGTACGGACTATTATAACAAAATATTTACAAATGTAGTCAAATTTGTTTCGGCAGCTTCTTGGTGTGCTAAGTTGACATTATTTAAGTATTATGATATATCTATTATTGCTCTTAATTGGAAGAACTTTATGTAAGATCTCTCTGTAAATATTTTGTCTCTTATGTTTCCTACATACTCCTTTAATAAAGTATCTACTTCCAAAAAAAGTCAAATTTGAAAATATTTGTATCTATTGTTATAAATACGGTTAATACTCAATAATATAGTATTAAATTATTAATATAGTATCATGTATTATTAATACAATATGAATTATTCTAACAAAATATTTACAAATGTGGTCAAATTTAAAAATATTTTCATGTATTGTCATAAATTCGGTTAATACTCACTAATACAATATTAAATTATTAATACAGTATGAACTATTCTAACAAAATATTTACAAATGTAGTCAAATTTGAAAATATTTGCATTTATAATTATATATACACCTCAATATTGTATTATTAATACTCATAATATTGTATAGTGTATTATTAATACAATAAGAAAAATTATAACAAAATAATTATATATACACAAGTACAAAATATATATAATATTAATAGATTTTATATATACCCGATCAATATTAGAAAAATAATAATACTCAAATATTCATATTTATTTATTAATACATTATTGAAAAATTTTAGATTTTTTTTGGAAAAATCAAACAAACTATTAATAATAAAGAAATCGTGTATATGAAATAAAATTATTATATATACATCTCCAATAATAGTAAATGTTTACCATGATACTTTTTAGTTAGGAGAGTAAAGTTGAGAGCCGTCCATAATTTAGAGAAATTGTTCTTAATTGAAATTGTGGTGCGTTTTCTATTTCAATAAATATTGACGAAGACATTTGTGTAATTTTCTAATAAAATTAATTTCCTTTTTTAAAAGAATTGATTACTTTTGCTAAATTTTGGAGAGGTGGACACGCGTGTAAATATTTTTTCTATTTAGTCTATTGCCGTTAAAAGCTCTTATAATAATTCTAATGATACAATAATATAAGTCCCGTTTGATAACCATTTTGTTTTTTGTTTTGTTTTTTTTATGAAATTTAAGCCTATTTATATTTAAATTTCCTGTGCTCCATATCTTTTACTATGTATCCATATTTTCTTAAGAAAGTATGAAAATACTAACAAAATTTTAAAAACATAAAAAAGTTTTTGGAAGGTACTTTTTTTTTGTTTACAAATTTTGGTTTGTTTATTAAAATATAGGTAAGATGTAAATATCCAAATAAAGAAAAAAATATAATAAAGTAGTTATTGTAGGCTTAGATTTCATAAACAAAAAACGAAAAAAAAAATAGTTATCAAACTACGTCATAGAGTTTTATTTAATCCTTTTAAAAGGCAGCTGTTATATTTCTTGGCTTAATCGGGTTCTTCATTATATCGAGAGTGAATCTTCAAATCCATACAAAAACAAACTTTTCCCCAGAAAAATAATATTAATAACAAAAATAAATAAATAAATATATTCAGAGAAACTTCGAATTATACTTTTACATAATAAATATGATTATACTTTTAAATAGAGATTATTTTATGCCACGTAGGCCATTATCTAAAATCATTGATGACTCGACCAACTTATCATCGTCTTCGAAAATGGAAAACCATATCAGCATCAGTGTTATGGTGCTTCAAACCCCCCACAAATGGCTTCTTCTTCTTCCTTCATTTCTCTACAGAAAAATCCCCATTTCTCCTCCAAATCTCTCTGTAAGTTCTCATCAACTCTCACTATCTTCGATTGCCCTTGTTTGTCTCGATTTCCCAGTTTTTCTCCTCCCAAACACACGCTTCGTTTAGTTAGTGTAGGATGTAGAGTTGCCGGAGAATTTTCAATTTCAACCACTAACAGAGACCATAAACCTTCGAAAATACCTTCGTCTTCGATTACCCATAAGCTTGGCCAAAATGGGTCTCGTCGATTAGGGTCTGGAAGCGAACCACTGGTTAATTTAGCGGTGGAGAGAGATGGGTACTTGCTTGAAAGGCGTAAAAATGATAGGAATGGCTCTGTTTCTGCTAATGGAGGGAAAATGGGTTCTGGGGTTTCTATGCACAAATCTAGGAGTGACAATGGTTCACTGAAAGTTTCTAATGGTGATAAGATCAAGAAGGGAAAGCGAAATCAGGTGGTGGAGGATAGGGAGGAATTGGATAAAGGGAGTAACGAAATCCCATTTAGAGCGAACTTGGATATGTGCTCGAAGACGGGGGATTTTATGGGGGCAATTGAGTTGTATGAATGGGCTCAAAGGGAAGGGATTAAGCTGGGGCAATATCATTATGCTGTTATTTTGTATCTTTGTTCCTCAGCAGCTTTAGGTGTTATTCAGCCAGCGAAAAGTGGTAACGGTAACCGAATTTTGAATTCTGTAACCTTGTCTAAGGTGGGTTCTTATGAAAATCAGATTACTCTGGATGAACAACAATCCTCCAAGACGAGTTCTGTTGAAAGTTGTGGAAAGACAGAGTCAAATGCCAAAGATGATATTAGTGACTTGGATAGGATGATTGACAATAAGGAAAGTGTAGTTCAATTTACAAATGGATCTATGGTTCCAAAAGCTTGGATTTTAGATGAGAAGCGCCATTCTAATATTTTGGTAGATGAGGATTTCAAAAAATATGCACTCGAGAGTGGATTGGAGGTATATGAGAATATGTGCGCAGAAAAGATCCCGATGAATGAAGCAACCTTGACGTCCATGGCCCGAATGGCAATGTCCATGGGTGATGGTGATATGGCCTTTGATATGGTGAAGCAGATGAAGCCATTGGGGCTTAATCCTAGATTGCGCTCTTATGGCCCTGCCCTTTCAGCTTTCTGCAATAATGGGGAAATAGACAAAGCATTTGCAGTTGAGAAGCACATGTTGGAGCATGGTGTCTATCCAGAAGAGCCTGAGTTAGTAACACTTTTAAGAGTAAGTATAAACACGAGTAATGCCGAGAAGGTGTATTATTTGTTACATAAACTAAGAACAAGTGTAAGACAAGTCTCACCCTCTACTGCAGATCTTATTATTACCTGGTTCACGAGCAAAGATGC
Source organism: Sicyos edulis (assembly GCA_036507275.1). Lineage (NCBI taxonomy): Eukaryota > Viridiplantae > Streptophyta > Magnoliopsida > Cucurbitales > Cucurbitaceae > Sicyos > Sicyos edulis. The sequence goes on from CM071853.1 coordinate 6,050,789, forward strand.
TACAAAAGTGGGAAAATTAAAACTGGATAAAAGGAAAATAAAGAAAGCAATAGAAAATGGTGGTGGAGGTTGGCATGGACTGGGATGGTTGGGAAGAGGAAAGTGGAGTGTTTCATATACAAATGTTGGAAAAGATGGCTTGTGTAAAGCCTGTGGGGAAAAACTGGCAACAATTGATCTTGACCCTATTGAAACTGAGAATTTTGCTGAATCTGTTGCAGCTATAGCCGCACAAAGAGAGAGAAATTCAAGCTTTCAGAAATTTCAAGTACGAGAAGTATTTTGTGTATTGTTATTCATAACTTTGAGGTTCTAAAAGGTATATTGAAGTGATTTTTCTTCTTGCAGAAATGGCTTGAGTATTATGGACCATTTGAAGCAGTGATAGATGCTGCTAATGTTGGCCTGTTCAGCCAGAGAAAATTTACTCCATCTAAAGTAAGTTAAACAGACAGTTCTGCTAATTTTTTCAACACTTATTTTTCTTTTGAGGAGTGATGAAATTCCTTGAATCAACTGTGTTGCTCTGTATAAACTCTTATCCCATTTACCTAGCTTTTGTATTTTTCACAATCTCCTAAATTATACGGTTTCTTCATCTGTTCGTGGAAGTTGCTAATACAATATTAATAAACTACGTAAATCTGTGTTTTGTCTCTTGTTCTTTATTCTTTGATTGTTATTTACGATATTTTTCATAACATGAAGTTTCATTTCTTGTTGTTTGCTTTAGGTCAATTTAATTGCCAACGGGATACGACAGAAGCTTCCTTCAAAGAAGTGGCCTCTCATTGTATTGCATAACAGGCGAATCACTGGACGAAAGATGGATGAAACTGTAAATAAAACATTGATTGAGAAGTGGAAAAATGCTGATGCATTATATGCAACGCCTACTGGATCAAATGATGATTGGTGAGAAATAAGCCTTCAAGTATGATACCAACTTACCTGTACTAACTACAACAATATACGCATCTTCCTACCTTAACTTTATATTTTGATTGATAACTTTTGAAACCTTCTCTTCCATAGTTGTGTGTTTAAAGCAGTTTTGAACTAACATATTCTTCAGGTACTGGTTGTATGCAGCAATCAAATTCAAGTGTTTAATGGTGACGAACGATGAGATGAGAGACCATACGTTCCAACTTCTTGGGAATGATTTCTTCCCTAGATGGAAAGAGAGGCATCAAGTGAGTAATACTCCTTCAAAAGAACTTCCTTAATAACAAGGCTTTTCTACGAACTTTATTTTCCATGCCTAATGCTTCCCATTTCCATATCCAAGTAAATAGCATTCAGAATTGTTTTCTATTTTTCCAAATCATTGGCACAAATTGTTTTAAATGATCCCTATTACAGATGTGTTTTTGGTTTCTTATTTACAGGTGCATTTTAGTTTCTCTACTACTGGTCCAGTATTTCACATGCCTCCACCCTGTTCTGTCGTAATACAGGTCGAAATCTACTACAATAACTTATAATTAATCATAGATTGCAAACGTACAAAAATGCCTCCATTTGACTAGTAATAGAAGAATTGTGAGGGCCTGTCTATACAATGCATATCTTTTGTCACAAGCTCAAGATTTAATATTTAATAATATATTTCATGTTAAAACTTGTTAACAGGAATCAGAGGAAGGCCATTGGCATGTGCCCCTTACATCAGAGCATAGTTATGAGGAAGATAGAAAATGGTTATGTATTACAAGAGGAAATTTAAAATCACATGTGACGAGTCAAGAATCTCTGCTCGAAATTGAAGGTAATCAATAATTCCATCAACCAGTAACTCATTGGAATACATTGAACTGGTTACGAAGCGTGCATGGTCAAATATTTTATGTTTTCTTTGAAGTCATGGGTTCAAAATCATGCTAAGCGTAATAGGAAAATAAGGTACCAAGTTTCTCTCTGTCAATTATTGGGGATCAAAGCAGTTTTTTTAAATCCGTGAGTTCTTGGCCAAACTTACGCGCACCTCAGCTATTATTACGAGACAAACTGTCTGCCTACAATATTTGGTCATCAAGGGAAACCCGTAGAAGGTGGTCACCATGGATTGAACCCATAACTTCTTAATTCATCAAGGTCTTCTTGATCCTCTTGACTACTAGGCCAACCTATGATGGGTGTGTTAAAATGGTATCAAAGTGGTTGTCACACATTAGATTAATTGGGTGTGTTAAAATCGGCATGGGACTGATAGAATCTACCACTTTTTATTAAACTACGATAAATCTCTCGAGAGAATCTCTCAAAGAGCCCAGAGTACAAAGACGATAATTCAATGGATGAATAACAAAGACCTAACCTCTCCTATTTATAATAACTCTAAACCCTAGCCTTTTACTTGTTCCCCAAGTAAACCCCAAAATAACCTAATTGAATAATAATCTCTAATAAGGCCCAAATGCCCAATACAATTGAAATAACAATTAATTAATCAATAATAAATACTAATACTAATATTCCTAAAAACTTCAAGGTCCGGATCGTATCAATACTTTCCCCCCCAAGAGCCACGTTGTCCTCAAGGTGTTCCATCTCCGATGCCACCTTCTGCAGCTCCATCTTCTGGCAAAAAGTCAGTCACCTCAACATCCTGGTAATCGTGCGCATCCCGAACGACCCACACATCCAAATTTTGAAGCTCTTTCTTCTGACAACGATGTCCTGGGATAAATCGTTCATCACAACGGAAGCATAACCCTTTATCCTTCCGTGCTCGAATTTCGGCTTTAGTGAGTTTTTTATAGGACGCCGGGTGAATGGTTGTAGTCCTGTGAGAAAGAGTCTCTGTGCTTCCAGTTCCCGAAACCATCGTTCCTGCTTTAGCCTTGACCGTTGCAGAAGTACTTCCCTCATTTTGGGTAGCCTGAAAAGCAAAATCATCCTCAATCACTTGGGCCATAAACATTTTCTCTTCGATGCCCACTGGCCGCAGTTTACGCATCGCGCTCTGTATCTCTTCTTTTAGTCCACTTTCCCACTTCCCCTCCAATGCACTCGCACTAATATCGCGCATTCCCTTAGCAAATCGCTCAAAACTCCGACGATATTCCTTCACCGTACCTATTTGCTTCAAACTCATGAAGTTGGCATACTTATTTGCCTGAGCTGCCGGTTGGAAACGCTCCAACAACCCATCTTTGAATTCGTTCCAGGAACGAAAAGGAGCACGATCCTCCTCATACTGAAGCCACTCCAATGCCTCCCCTTCTAAACATAACCCTGCTGCCTCAACCCCTTCATATTCAGTCAGCTTGTTTACCATGAAATAACGCTCGACCCGACTTAACCATCCCACCGGATCCTCGTCAGCAAGACCCTTGAAAACTGGCATCTCCAATTTCCTGAATCTCCTGTCATAACCCGGTCCCTCCCTTCCTCCTACTCTCTGACTTCCCCGTTCGAGTCTTCCTTCTCCTCCCCACCCGAAATCTCGTCCCCTATTTCGGACATTGTCATTCCACCCCCTATCGTTCCAACCGTCATGCGCCAACGACCTATCATAGCCCATGCGCAACCTCCTCTCCTCCAGAACCCTGTTTTCTCTCCCCACGACCCTTGGATCTCCCTTTTGGCCGAACTCCGGTCCCGATAAATCGTCAACCCAATTTCGGCCTCGATCATTCCAACCGTCATGCGCTATCGGTCTGTCGTAACCAATGCACACCCTTCTATCTTCTGGGAAACCGTTTCCCCTTCCGTCAAACCGTGGGTCCTCCCTTCGATCGATGTCCGGCCCTGGAAACCTTTCTCCGTCCCCAGGCCCTTGGAACCCATCTCTCTGGTCCAACCCGACTAGCTCGGACCCACCCGATCCAGTTAGCCCACCTCGACCCGGTCTCCCCGCGCCCCAGCCGCGCCCCTCGCCGCCCAGGCCGACACTCTGCTCACCCATGCGCGCCCGGCCGGCTGAGCCTCGCTCACGGCAAGATGCCACCACACCCCTCCCGAGCCTCGACCACCTCTGCCCAGCCCGACGCGCGCACCACGCCCATCCCCGTGCCAGCCCCCTTCGCCTACACCTTCGCCCAGCCCCATCCGGTCCCGCACCCACGCCCCAGCTAGTGTCGCCCCTTCCTGCACCCCAATCGGCCCCTCCCGAGCCCCTAGCCCCCGCGACCCGCGTCGTTGCCCCCGTGCCCTGCGACGTACCCCACGCTCCCGACCGAGCCCACCCCGCTCGCCCCAGCCCCCGCGCCGGCGTCCCCTTCGACCACCTCGGCAGCCCTAGCCGCCCCTGGCCCAACTGCTTCTCCTTGCCCTAGGGTTTCACTCGCGATTCTTTTTCCTTTGACCAACGGATTTGATTCGACGACCGGCAGTCCCGGAGTGCGTTCTAACAACATCTGGATGTTCCGATTCATCTGTTCGAGTTTCGATTCCAGTTTCGCATCTTGCTGTTCGAATTTCAAATCAATCTTTTTCCCTAATCGTTCTTCCAACGACTCTAACCGTGCCTCTGTTTCCCGTTGTTTCTTCGTTAATTCGGCTGAACTATCTTCCCAACTTTGCATCCTCGTTTCCATCTTAGTCGAGACCATTCCCGGATCGGTAAACGGCTCTATACCAAAATGATAGAATCTACCACACTTTTTATTAAACTACGATAAATCTCTCGAGAGAATCTCTCAAAGAGTCCAGAGTACAAAGACGATAATTCAATGAATGAATAACAAAGACCTAACCTCTCCTATTTATAATAACTCTAAACCCTAGCCTTTTACTTGTTCCCCAAGTAAACCCCAAAATAACCTAATTGAATAATAATCTCTAATAAGGCCCAAAAGCCCAATACAATTGAAATAATAATTAATTAATCAATAATAAATACTAATACTAATATTCCTAAAAACTCCAAGGTCCAGTTCGTATCAGGGACATTCATGGTTATTGTAAAACAATATGATCTAAAACAGTATTTATTATTATTGAGAGGCAACCTCTTTATATAAGAGTTACAATGGGCCTAGCGGGCCTAACGGGCCTAGATCTATTACACAGTACATTATATACAATCACACATTTAGACTCTAACACTCCCCTCAAAAGTGGAGCAAATATATCTATCATGCCTTGACTTGTTACAAAGATAGTCTATCAGAGCTCCATTCAATGCTTTGGTGAAGATATCACCCAACCTGTTCTCCGCTTCTTCACATAACTCGTCGAAACCAACCCTTGTTGTATCTTCTCTCGGATAAAGTGGCAATCTATTTCAATATGTTTAGTTCTCTCGTGGAATCTGGATTAGAGGCAATATGAATTGTCTGCTTGATTGTCACACCATAGTTTAGCAGTGTTGCGATTTTGATTCCAACTTCATTCGTGATTGAACCGACCATACTATCTCACACGTTCCTTGGGACATAGCTCTGTATTCGACTCAAAGACTAGAACGCGACACCACATTTTGCTTCTTACTCTTCCATGAAACCAAATTACCTCCCATAAACACACAGTATCCCGAGGTTGATCTCCTGTCTTCTTTAGAACCTGCCCAGTCAGCATCTGAAAAACATTCAATATCGGAATGTCCGTGGTTTCGGTACAAGACGCCCCTCCCAGGAGCAAACTTAAGATAACTCAGGATCATTCCACGACTCTCCAATGTTCAATCTGTAGGAGATGACATAAATCGACTCACGATACTCACGAATCACGAAATATCGGCCTCGTGGTCATCAAGTAGTTCAACTTCCCAACTAGCTTCTGTACCTTTCTGGATCAGAAAAAGCTTCACCGTCCTTGACGAACTGTTGGTTTGGCACCATCGGGGCCCTACACGGTTTTACACCTAATTTTCCTACTTCAGTTAGTAGGTCGAGAACATACTTTCGTTGAGACAAAAAGATCCCTTTCTTACTTCTCATGACCTCAATACCCAAGAAATATTTCAAATTTCCAAGATCTTTAGTCTTTGAAATGGCTATGAAGGAAAACCTTTAGTGAGGCCATCCACGAACTATCACTTCCAGTAATCACAATATAAATCGACATATACCACAAGTAACACAATCCCATGGTCGACCGACGGAAGAAGACAGAATGATCTGAAGAGCATTTCGCATTCCAAAGCTAAGCAAGAACTTTTGAACCTACCAAACCACGCTCGCGGGCTTTGTTTCAAGCCATACAGATTTACGAAGACGGCACACTTTGGCATTCTCCCCCTGAGCAACAAACCCAGGTGGTTGCTCCATATAGACCTCCTCAAGAAGATCACCATGCAAAAACACATTCTTAATATCCAACTGAAATAAAGGCCAATCATTCATTGCCGCAAGAGAAATAGACAGACGAACGGACGACATCTTGGCAACAGGAGAGAAGGTCTCACTGTAATCAATCCCATATGTCTGAGCATACCCCTTAGCAACCAAGCGTGCTTTGAGGCGAGCAACGGACCGTCGGGAATTCACTTTGACAAAGAAACACCCACTTACAACCAATCGTCTGTTTTCCTTCTGGACGAGCTACCAGTTCCCAAGTACCATTCGCATCCAACGCAGCCACCTCCTCTACCATCGCCTGGTGCCAACCTGAATGGGACAAGGCTTCACGAGTACTTTTAGGGACAGAGACAGAATCAAGGGAAGTCATAAAGGAAAACGAAGTAGGGGATAATTGATGGTATGACACATATGTGGAGATAGGATACGTGCAAGAACGTTTACCTTTGCGAAGAGCAATGGGCAAGTCTAGATCATTACTAGCTTGCAAGTCAGATGACGAAGAATCTGCCGGCATGGGACAAAGTGCGAGGGTCGCGCGTCACGGGTGTATACCGAGTAAGAGATGGACTAGGAGGAGGGGGGTCGGACCCATCGGACGAGGACACAACCTCATAAACCAACAAATCATCCTCCACAGCTGGGGGACTAACAACAGGATCAAACGGAGTATCCTAAAAAAAGGTAACATCAGAAGAGACGACATAACGACCCGTACTCGGGCAAAAACAACGATAACCCTTCTGGACGCGAGAATACCCGAGGAAGATACATTTCAAAGACTTAGGATCCAACTTGGTCCTTTGAGGACGAACATCGCGAACAAAGGGCGTACACCAAAACCTTCTGGGAAGGTGGAACATCTCCGTGGAGGATACAAAACACGGAATGGAATTTGATTACCCAAAATCGGCGACGGCATTCGATTAATGAGAAAGCAGTCAGAGACACAGCGTCAACCCAAAAATGTTTTGGAACATTCATACGAAATGACAGGCACGAAATGTTTCCGGCAAATGCTGTTCTTACGCTCGCCACACCGTTGCAGGATGGTGTGTCCGCACACGACGATTGATGAATAATACCCTTCTCACTAAGATAGGAACGAAGGGTGCCCGAAAAATATTCGCCCCCATTATCAGTGCGTAAAATTTGAATGGAAGCTTTAAATTGATTACGAATCTCAGCATTAAAGGTACAAAAGTGAGAAAACAATTCAGCACGATTTTTCATTAAATAGACCCAAGTAAATTGGGAAAAGTCATCAACAAACGTGACAAAATAGCGAAATCCCGTTTTAGACATAACAGGACTCGGACCCTAAACATCAGAGTGGACCAATTCAAAAGGAGCAGTTGCTCGTTTATTAACCCTAGGACTAGAACTCAATCGGTGAAACTTTGCAAACTGACATGACTCGCAATCGAGGGAAGACACTGTACTGAATTCGGGAAATAACTTCTTCAAAATAGACAAACAAGGATGACCCATCCGACAATGGACTTCAAAAGAGACGCAGAACCGCACATGCACATGCCTGGGTGGCTGCACGATCCGAGATATAGAGACCCCATTTGCATGCCCCTACCAATAATCTTCTTCGTCAAATGATCACGAAACAAGCAGAGTCGGGAAAGAAGGAAACAAAGCAATGTAAGTCACGAGCCAATTGACTAACCAGAAATCGGGTTATATGAAAACGTAAGGCGGACACAACACACGGAAGATAGCGACAAGGTAGGGGTTAGAGTAATAGACCCAGCTCCCTTTACGGGAGACAAGGATCCATCGGCTAAGGTAACCAGTAGGAAAAAAGCAGATGACAATGATGTAGAGAACAAGCTGTTCGTTACTGTCATATGAGCGATCGCCAGAGTCAATGACCCACTTTGTGGACGGCGAAAGAAGACAATGGTTGTTACTGTTTGACCGGGGTTGCGCAGCGGAAATGCCGAGGATGATAGGCGTGATGGAGTCGTGGGGAACTCTGAGCGCAACACACTCGTCAACAGTACTTTCTCACTGGACACAAGGTGGGCCTTCAAGCCTCCGATTGTCATATTGCAACTTCTCGCAATCTCTCTTTAAATGACCGGGTTTCGCAGAAGTAATGGCGAGTCATTCGAGTATCCGGACGTCGGTTGTCACTAGGAAGATCTCGACGTCGGTCATTCCTGTGTTTCGATGCGAGAAAAACTAACGTTCCTCCCACCACGAACCACACTCCTCCCAAGCAAGGCGCTATTCGATTGTTCAATTAAATAAATTACATTCGTTGCGGTGGCGAAACACATCATCCAAAGACGGTAGTTCGGTTCCCGACAGGATTTTGAGACCTCACATTCTCATACTCCGAACCCCACCACGCAAGAAAGCGATAACCCCATCTTTTCCCTCGGGTCTGGCTGGATCGCGATATCTCGTGACCGAACGGCATGAGAGAGATTTAACTCGGCACTATTACGCTTGTGCCTCGTGTAATAGGTCAACAATGGTTCACCATCCGTCGGCGTGGAAATAGGACGAGCAAACATCATACGTCCTTGTTACCGCTCCTTCCCGAGTCTGGGAATTCCACATACGTCATGAGTTCTTTCACCGTAGTGCAATGACTAATCAGATCGACAATATCATCATTCATTGAGTTAGTAATTTGATTATACAAGCGAGCATCAACGCGATCCCACTTCCTTCTTTCAACTTCGTCTTTAGGCGGATCGCTATCCATGTGTCCTTCTAGCTCATTACTCAGCAGGTGGTTTCGAATCGTTCGATGCCAATCGAGATAATTTGTCCCATTCAGTTTGCGTTTTGTGATCTCCATCATATGAGAAATCACACTTGTATGCTTGGTATCACTCATATTTCCCCGATTAGTGTCAACGGACAGCAGATAACTCAATTATTTCACAAATCAAACGAAATAAAATCTGGAAACAGTCCTAAAAACAGTCTCAAAACAGCCCTTCAAGCAGTGAAATTTTTAAAAAAAAACAGCTCCTTAAAACAGTAAAGCAAAACAAACCCGAGAGGTTTCCGAGCAATCCCACCGTTGGATCGAGTTGAAACCTGGACAGACTTAAACTACTCCTCGGGGCGAGCAAAACCCACCGAAAAAATTCTCGATCGGACCGTCGACGGCCCGGGCGACGGCACCGGCGATTTTCGGCTGGCGGAGGGTTCCGGCGGCGCGTGCGGCTTCGTTTTGGACCGAACGAAGTCGCGACTTCCACGACTGTGTAGATCGGTGGCTGGGCTGCGATTTCCCGGTGGCGGTGGCGGTCAACGGCGGTCAACGGCGGCGGTCAACCCGAAAAAAAAACCTAAAAAATTCTCAACCTAACTGTGCTGCTCTGATACCATGTAAAACAATATGATCCAAAACAGTATTTATTATTATTGAGAGGCAACCTCTTTATATAAGAGTTACAATGGGCCTAGCGGGCCTAACGGGCCTAGATCTATTATACAGTACATTATATACAATCACACATTTAGACTCTAACAGTTATAAAATAATTCTCCAATAACCTATGATGTTAACGTAGCTTTATTGTGGCACCTCATTTATACATGTAGATTTGACACTTGGTTTGTGCCATACCATTATTTCTGAATTATGTATATACCTCTCTTTCCATCTTAGCTATTTTTTGTTCATCTGATCAACACACCATTCATCATTGAACAGAACCACAGCCACTTCATCTCAGCAAGGGAAATTCGGAAACGCAATCAAAATTTGAAATCAAGAAACAACCCTCAAGCCAAGTCCGCAAGATGAATTCTTCACGTGAAAATTACACAAGTCTCAAACAAATATTTTCTGCCGCTGTGTTCTTGAACAAATGCGACTTACTATTAGAAATAGAGGCAGCAGAAAAGCTCGGTGGCTGCACCATAGACTTCCAAATATGAAAAGAGGGAAATCCTCCAATAGTTGGCTACCTTGCCAAATTTCCCTTTTTTTCTTTTGTGATCTCAGTGCTGTAATTGTAACTCTGATATTCTTCACCTAACATATCAATTAGTAGTGAAAAGAAAGGGGAAAAAAAGGTTGATCATAAGAAAAGTGGTCACGAGAATGTAATGCAAGTTTCAAAATTTTGGCATTCAGCAACAAAACCTATTCATAGAATAGTTTCTTGAAATGGTAAAAATTGTACATTTTGTTGATATTTGTGTAATGAAAGCTTTTGGTGGTTATTTACAATCTTCAAAAGAGAAAAAGGGTAGTAACGGTGTCAATCAGCCATTGGATTCAAATAGAAGTCACGGGCTGAAACAATTCCTGTCATTTTCTCTTTCTTTGTTTGATTCAGAGTACTGTCAGATTCTCTCCCTTCAATCGTTTTCGAGTTTTATCTGTTTCTTTTTATATCATTCCAAGTTTCATTTGAAAAGATGAATCACAGGCCTACAGTCATTAAATTTCCTCAGCTTAGGGACAAAAAAAATTACTTTCTCTTTACCTTTGTTGCCAAAGAAAACCAGGCATCCAAAACCATTTTACAACCGTTGAATCTTTTCAAATCTGTTCAGGTAAAAAGAGGAGAATGCTAAGCTCTATATCTTCTGGTGGTTTGAATGTAGAAGGGGAGGCTGAGGAATCTACTCGCTTTCAGAATGCTCTCCTGGTACATCTTGCCCCTTCAATCTTTAGCATTGTCTCTTTGCTGCAAAAAGAACCCCATTTTTTTCTAGTCAATTACTACTTGAACTTTTCTGGGTTTTTCCGTTTTGGAACAAATTCATACTCTCTGAAAGAAAAAAATTCTGAGGAAAGGTATAATATGCACCAACTTTACTTTTGATTTTTTTTGGGGAACGAATTCAAACTTTTGATGAAAAAGAAAATGAAGTAATGGCTGTAATATGAATGAACTTTGCTGGATTTTTTTGGAACGGATTAAAACTCTCTTCAGAAAAAATATCACGGAATGGCTATAGAATGCATGGACTTTTCTGGGTTTTTTGGAACTAAGTCAAACACTCTGCAGAAAAAAAATATTAGTCGTGCATGGTGAGAAATCCAACCACTGCCGTGTTATTTTATTTTTATTTTTTTAGTGATATAGTGCCGTGTTATCATTCAATCTCAGTTTGTAATATATTGGTTGAGCTCTTAGGTGCACTATAGAAATATCATTTTTTGGGAATTACCCTCAGTGGTTAAGTGGTGACGGTATATTTCTTCAAATTTGTAGAACTGATTTAGCACTTTAGAACCATCATGAGATCAAAGAGGGTGTTGGGGATCCAATCGATTATGTTGAAGTTTGAGTTTTTTCTTTAATTAATTTTCGGTTTTTATTTAAGGTTTAAGTTTCTTTATATTTAATATTGTTAAGTTTTTGTTTTAAGTTTCTTTTGATTTTATAACTCTATTGGAGTTATCTCTTTTAAGTTTTATTATGTTTTGTTTTTAAATGTTGTAAGTTATAGGTATTAATTAGCTTCAACTTTTATACCTATATAAGGATGAACAATCTTTGAGAAAGTTCGTAACACCAATAACATACTTTTTTGGTACTACAATTGTGAAACCACATTTGAGTACACATATCTTGTGATACAATTTTTGAACAACATTTGTGTATCACCAATTTCCTCATTTCTAATAGAAACATATTCACATTTGTTTCACTCTCACATTTTCTCTCTTTGTTCAACAAACATTGAGACTTTGATTTGACTTTTGCTTCCGCAATATTCATTTCATATTCCATTTTTTCCCAACAGTGGTATCAGAGCCTTAGATTTAAAGGCATGTGATTGTATTTGAAAGTGAAAATTTTATTTTTTGTATTTGAATGTCTTCAAATTTTGGTGTCACCTCTCCTCCACATTTTAGTGGTGAAAATGATAGAATCTACCACAAAATATTATTAAACTACGATAATCTCTCGAGAGAATCTCTCAAAGAGCCCAGAGTACAAAGACGACAATTCAATTCGATGATTGACAATGACCTAACAACTCCTATTTATAACCCAAAACCCTAATTTGACCTAATTAATAAAAGACTAATAATAGGCACAAGCCCAATACATTTAAAATAGCAATTAACTAATAATTAATAAATACTAATATTCCTAAAATGCCAAGGCCGGATCGTATCAATACTTTCCCCCCCAAGAGCCAACTTGTCCTCAAGGTGTTCCATCTCTGGTGCCATTTTTACAGCCCCGTCTTCTAGCAAAGAATTTGTCACATCAGCATCCTGGCACTCGTGCACATCCCGAACGACCCACACGTCCAAGTTTTGGAGCTCCTTCTTCTGACAACGATGTCCTGGGACAAATTGTTCATCGCAGCGGAAGCATAACCCTTTGTCCTTCCTAGGTCGAATTTCGGCTTCAGTGAGTTTTTTACAAGACGTCGGGTGAACAATTGTAGTCCTGTGGGACAAAATCTCTGCGGCTTCAGTTCCGATACAATCGTTCTCGCTTTAGCCTTGATCATTTGCGAAGTACTTCCCTCGTTTTGGGCAGCCTGAAAAGCAAAATCATCCTCAATCACTTGGGCCATAAACATTTTCTCTTCAATGCCCACTGGTCGTAGTTTACGCATCGCGCTCCGTATCTCCTATTTTAGTCCACTTTCCCACTTCCCCTCCAATGCACTCATACTGATATCGCGCATTCCCTTAGCAAAGCGCTCAAAGCTCCGACGATATTCCTTCACCGTTCCTATTTGCTTCAAACTCATGAAGTTGGCATACTTATTGGCCTGGGCCACCGGTTGGAAACGCTCCAACAACCCATCTTTGAATTCGTTCCAGGAACGAAAAGGGGCACGGTCCTCCTCATACTGAAGCCATTCCAATGCCTCCCCTTCTAAACATAACCCTGCTGCCTCAACTCCTTCATATTCAGTCAACTTGTTTACCAGGAAATATCGCTCGACCCGACTCAACCATCCTACTGGATCCTCATCAACAAGACCCTTGAAAATCGGCATCTCCAATTTTCTAAATCTCCTGTTACATCCCGGTCCCTCCCTTCCTCCGACTCTCTGACCTCCCCGTTCAAATCTTTCTTCTCCTCCCCACCTGAAATCTCGTCCCCTACTTCGGACATTGTCACTCCACCCACGATCATTCCAACCGTCATGCGCCAACGACCTATCAAAGCCCATGTGCAACCTTCTCTCCTCCAGAACCCTGTTTTTTCTCTCCACGACCCTTGGATCCCCTTTTTGGCGAACTCTGGTCCCTGTAAATCGTCAACCCAATTTTGGCCCCGATCGTTCCAACCGTCATGCGCTATCGGTCTGTCGAAACCAACGCGCACTCTCCTCTCCTCTGGAAACCTGTTTCCCCCCGGTCGTTCCTAGGTTCTTCTCGTCGACCAAAATCCAGCCCCGTGCAAGTGTCCCCGTCAAAATTCCCTTGAGATTCTGCCCTCCGGTCTAACCCGACTGGCCCAACCCGACCCGGTCCGACCAGCCCACCCCGACTTGGCCCGCCTGAGCCTCGGCCTGGACCACCCACGCCGCCCACTGCCAGCTCGCCCCAGCCCACGCCCCCCGCCCGCGCACCCTCGGAGCTCCACGCCAACGGGCCCATCCGCGCCCCTGCGCCCGTCCGCACTCGTCCGAGTCCCCGCGCCCGTTCCCGCTCGCCTCGCCCCCCCCCCTGTCGAGACCGCCGTCGCTTCCTGCGGCGCCGCTGCCTCCGCCAAACCCGCGCCAGCCGCTGCCGCCCCGCCTTCCGACCCTTCTGCTAAAGCGTCGATTAATAAACCCTTCCCTTTGTCCACTCGGAACGACTCCATCATCAACTCTAGATTCCAGTTGATGCTCTCGATTTTCAAATCTTTTGAATCCAACCTTTTTCCCAATCGTTCTTCCATCGCTTCCATCTTCGCATTAGTTCTTGTAACTTTCTTGCCAAGTCGGCCGTTCCTTCTTCACATTCTTGCATCCTGGATTCCATCTTAGTAGTAACCATTCCCGGATCGGAAAATGGCTCTGATACCAAAATGATAGAATTTACCACAAAATATTATTAAACTACGATAATCTCTCGAGAGAATCTCTCAAGGAGCCCAGAGTACAAAGACGACAATTCAATTCGATGATTGACAATGACCTAACAACTCCTATTTATAACCGAAAACCCTAATTTGACCTAATTAATAAAAGACTAATAATAGGTCCAAGCCCAATACATTTAAAATAGTAATTAACTAATAATTAATAAATACTAATATTCCTAAAATGCCAAGGCCAGATCGTATCAGAAAATTACCAATTTTGGGTTGTTAAAATGCAATCCTATCTCAAAGCCCTCGGCCTTTGGGAATGTGTTTCTACTGATGTTGATCCTCGACCATTAGGAGAAAATCCGACGTTGAATCATATCAGATTACATGAAGAGGAGAAATTGAAGAAGCCCAAAGCTCTATCTGTGATTCATGCTGCTTTATCAGATCCTATATTTGTTAGGATTATTGATTGTAAAACAGCAAAAGAAGCTTGGGATAAATTGCAAGGGGAATTTGAAGGCAGTGCAAGGGTGAAAGCTGTCAAATTATTGACTCTCAAAAGAGTGTTTGAATGCTAAAAATGAAGGATTCAGATTCTGTAAGGGACTACACAACAAAAGTGATGACTATTGTAAACCAGATAAGACTTGCTGGTGAAACTTTTACTGATCAAAGAGTTGTGGAAAAAATAATGGTCAGCCTTCCTAGCAAATTTGAGTCAAAGATCTCAGCAATAGAAGAGTCTTCAGATTTGACTACTCTTACCATATCTGAATTAATTAGCAAATTGCAAGTCCAGGAGCAAAGAGATACAATACGTAATGAGGAGCATGTTGAGGGAGCATTTCATGCCATGTTTAAAAGTAATAAACTTGTTGCAGAAGATGGTAGACAAATAACCAAAGGTCAAGAAAGCAAGGAGAAAGGAGGAGCATCAGAAAAAACAAAATTTCCTCCATGTCGCTTTTGTAAAAGAACCAACCATGATGAAAAAAATTGTTGGTTCAAGAACAAACGATTCTACCACTGTGATTATTGCAACAAGGATGGGCATACAGAGAAGTTTTGTTATGCCAAACAAAACCAAACACAAAACCTCCAACAACAAGCAAATTGTGGAGAAGACAATGAAGAAACAAACTTTTTATTTATGGCTTCTCATGTCAACCTCTTGGCTTATTGACAGTGGATGCACTACCCATATGGCTAAAGATATCAATCTTTTTAGCCAAATTGACAGATCTATACAGTCCAAGGTGATTCTTGGACATGGTGAGACAATACCAGCAGAAGGAAAAGGTACTGTCATAATGAATACCAAACAAGGTGAACATAAAATATCTAATATTTTATATGTTCCAAGATTATCTCAAAACTTGCTTAGTATTGCTCACTTGTTGCATAATAATTTTTCTGTGGCATTTAAAGATCAAGTTTGTGTCATTCATGACCCTCAAGGAGTAGAGATCGCAAGGGTCAAAATGGTTGATAATGCCTTCATTTTAAATGGTGACTCGCTAAGTCATCATGCACTAAATACCGAAGTAAAAGAAAAAAAAAGGTGGCATCATCATCTTGGTCACTACAATAACAAGGTTTTGAAATCCTTGAATTCTTCTAATAAAGTTGATGATTTTTCCAATTTTATCTCATTTGGTCAAATTTGTGAAAGTTGCCCAGAATGGAAGATGCATATATTACCTTTTTTAAAAGGTGGTAATTTTAGAGCCAATAACAAGCTTAAATTGGTTCACAATGATGTTTGTGGTTCCATTTGCAGCACATTTATTGGGAATAAATATTTTATTCCATTTATCGATTATTTTACCAAGATGACTTGGGAATATTTTTTGATCGAGAGAACTCAAGTTTATGGTATTTTCAAGAAACTTGTGAATCTAGTTGGCATTAAGAATGATTTTGATATGATCCAGGATCTAGATTATATCAAAAGATAAAAGAATAAAGATAAACCAAGTTTTGATAGGAACTTGGAACCTCCCTTCTCAAGAGAATCTCTTGAGCCCTTACAATAAATCACTCAATAACTCATTTAACAATTGGATGCCTAAACTCTAACCTAACCCACTCTATTTATAACAAAATACTAACTTATTCTCCAAGTAATGGCTAAATAGAGCCCTAGGCCCAATCGAGCCCTAGGCCCAATCGAGCCCTAGGCCCAACCTTATCAATACCCGCCCCTTTAAAGCACCTTGTCCTCAAGGTGGGCATAAACAAAAATAGATGGCGGCGGCAGCAGCAGCAGCGAGTCGGTGGTGGAGGCAGCAGTGACAGAGGTGGTGGTGATGACAGTGAGCGGCAACACGGTGGTGTGGTGGCGGCGGCGATGTCGGAGGTGGTGACGGTGGAGATGGCGCGGCGATGTTAGAAGTGGTGGCGGCGATGGTGGTGGCGGAGGTGGTGACGGCGGCGGCAGCAGCGCCGCAGGTGGGGTTGGTGATGGTGGCGGAGGTAGGGGCAGCGGCGGCAAAGAACGACGGTGGGGAAGGCGGAGGCGGCAACGGAGGAGGCGGTGGTGGCGGGTCAAAACCCTAGCCGTCATTGTTTTTTCCAACCTAATTTCCTCCCTAAAACATCGTTTTAGGTCATTGAAACTCTCCTTTAGGTCTTCTCTAATTTCTTTTTTTAGAGAAGCTACCTCTTCTCTGAGGTCTTTTTTCAAGTCCACCATCAAACTTTGCAACTTTTCTTGAATGAAACGAAGAACCTCTTGATCCATCTCTACAACCAAGAATCGAACGGCTCTGATACCAATTGATATGATCCAGGATCTAGATTATATCAAAAGATAAAAGAATAAAGATAAACCAAGTTTTGATAGGAACTTGGAACCTCCCTTCTCAAGAGAATCTCTTGAGCCCTTACAATAAATCACTCAATAACTCATTTAACAATTGGATGCCTAAACTCTAACCTAACCCACTCTATTTATAACAAAATACTAACTTATTCTCCAAGTAATGGCTAAATAGAGCCCTAGGCCCAATCGAGCCCTAGGCCCAACCTTATCAGATTTCAAGATCAAAGCCTTGGGAATGACAAGTGATTTGAATTTGATTGGATGTTCTGATATCAGTTAGACAGATATAATTGATGGTTTTAAATTAAATATTTCGACGTGTGTTTCTTCTTTTGGAATTTCAAGAAGACAAGAAGTTGTGGTTAAATTTACCGTTGAAGTTGGATATGTTGTTTTTGCACAAGTTGCAAATCAAGCAATATGGATTCATAAATTGCTTGATAATTTTGGATATGGACTAGAAGGACATACAAAAAGATTATGCGATAAGAAATTTGTTGATGTCTTTCATCCAATTCAACTTGGTAGACCAAAGTACATCAAGGTCAAAATTTTGTTTGTTGAAAGTCAAGAAAGAAAGAGAAAGAAGGCAAAATCAAACTTAATTTTTTGTTGTTATGAAGAGCAACTTGCTGACATTCTCACAAAAGATTTGTCATTGACCAAATTTATGTTTCAACCTTAGAAGTCCAACGTCACAAAGAAAAACCTCAAGGAGGAGTGTTGAAGTTTGAGTTTTTTCTTTAATTAATTTTCAGTTTTTATTTAAGGTTTAAGTTTCTTTATATTTAATATTGATTAAGTTTTTGTTTTAAGTTTCTTTTGATTTTATAACTCTATTGGAGTTATCTCTTTTAAGTTTTATTATGTTTTGTTTTTAAATGTTGTAAGTTATAGGTATTAATTAGCTTCAACTTTTATACCTATATAAGGATGAACAATCCTTGAGAAAGTTCGTAACACCAATAACATACTTTTTTGGTACTACAATTGTGAAACCACATTTGAGTACACATATCTTGTGATACAATTTTTGAACAACATTTGTGTATCATCAATTTCCTCATTTTTAATAGAAACATATTCACATTTGTTTCACTCTCACATTTTCTCTCTTTGTTCAACAAACATTGAGACTTTGATTTGACTTTTGCTTCCGCAATATTCATTTCATATTCCATTTTTTCCCAACAGATTATGGTTTCGATCAATGGTTGCTACCTTCATAGTAAATAATTTCTTCCAAATGATGTAGGGTCAACCAGTGTCCCTATATGAATAATCGAAGTGTGCATAAGCTGATCCAAACACTCAGGAATATTATAAAAAATAAAAAAAACTTTTGGAGACATAGTAATTGGAATAATTATCAGAATAGGTTCTGAATCGTGGGTTATATCTAATGATTAACATCACACCATTGTGTAATAGGTAAGAAAAAGATATGCATTCTTTTAATGATGGGATCTCCATCCCTATCCATCTTTTTTATTAATCGTTAGAGTTTCAGGAACTAAAAGGACTGCGTTCTCAGCTTCATCAAGCGGCAGACTACTGTGAATCAACGTTCTTGAGAACTAAAGAGAAGAATGAGTGAGTCTCTTTTTATGATACTATATTGAGGCAAATTTCTCAGTTTTAATATTTACTTTTAAAATGTTTATAGAACTGAAAATTTGGTAAAATAAGGCTTGTGTGTTTATTTTATTTTATTTTATTGAGAAAATAAGACTAGTGTATTTAAAACGATATTAATTAGGAGAAAGTGTGGGCAGGAAATGTAAGGAAGTGTGTAAAGATAGATATCATAAAGTATATTTGAAGGTAGATATCATAGGAGAAACTATAAACAAAAAAAGATAGTGAGCGAAAGTACATGTAAAGAATAATATATCATCTATGAAAGAAATTGTGTATTGTGAGAAATTGAAAATGAAGTGTTTAAAGGACTAAAAATACTTGGTGAAGTATCTATGAATTTCTTGCTGTACATATCACTTTTAAATTGTAGACGAAACATAAATATTCCATGTAAAAAAGTACTTTCGAACATTCCAAAAAATTTAACTATAAACCATCCTAAGTTGACCTACGGGTAGATAAGGGTCATGCATATAATATAGGGTTTAGAGAAAATGAGTTCAGTTCAAATGGTTGGATGTGCTTTCTTGGCAATCAAATAGAGTAGAGTCAGGCGGTTGTCGCATGTGTCGAGGAGCGCTTAATTTGAGATTAGAATTTGACTTCAGCTAAATACACTCATAACTTACCACAAGTGAAAATGATACCAATTTTCAACTGCAGAGTGGTGGGAAATACAAAAGAGTATTTATGCAGGGCCATGGTGACTGTGGTTGATCATCTTGGGAGTGTCACTTCTAAGTTAGAGAGCAGCATTTCTCAGACTAATGCCTTCAACGATGTCGAGCTTCGATTAAACTGCTTAAACCAAGTATGTATCCTCAAATCCATAATTACCCAGTACTCAATCAGAAATATCGCATGTTTCATTAAAAACCTTTGCTTTTTGGCAGAGGCTCCTCTCCTGTAAAGAATATGCTCAAAGGCTTGAACTATCCCGACTACGTTGGAGCGAAATCCTGCCGAGACATCATCCCCGCTACATCATGCCACGTGAGTGATTACGCTCTCACACGTCTTGTTTTTCATCTCATTTAATCATACCAACAATCTAAAGCCATTATTTTCAATGATTCCAGTAAGCAAACATGCTGAAAAATTAAATCGAAGTTCGAGGTACGCTTCGTCTTATATCAGCTCTTTTTTCTTTTTTCAATGATCAGTATATATTAAGTTTGTGTCTGTTGGCTTGATTTCAGTATCAACCAGTGGCGAGACTCGAATAATCTTCCCTTTGCAAATACTGTTGGTAACTGTAAGCTGGACATTTTTACTGAGAAGCCAATGCCAGTTCTGTTGTACAAATTCTACACTTATAATCTCTCTCCTTCTAAATCCTTGAGCCATAGATTCACTTCAAGCAAAGATGATAAGGAGAAAACATTAGATACTCTTCAAAAAGGTAAAGATTCTTAACGTTAAAAGTTCCATCACAAATCAAACTATACAAATGAGTACATAATTAGACCGCATTCAAGCATAGTTAGAACTTCGTTTTCTTCATTTGCTCGATCATGTTTCACATCTAGAACCATCATGAAGTGGCCTAGTGGTAAAAAAGTGTCTTGTAGATCTAAAAGATTGTAGATTCAATTCATAGTGGTCAACTACCTAGGAGTTAATTTCTTATGGATTTACTTGATATCCAAATATTGTAGGCCAGATGGTATATCTTGTGAAAATAGTCGAGAAGCGCGTAAGCTGACCCGTACAATCATAGATATATAATCTATTATTTAAAAAATGTTTCAGATCTAGGTGTTCTCAAGATGAGATTTTTACTAGAATCCTTAACAGTCATTAACTTGCTGGACTAAGAGTTTGAGATTTTTGTTTGAATGATATACCTTTTTTTTTTCATGGATTTATACAGCAATATTACCAGCTGGTGATGAATTTTCAGTGCGATCAAAAGATCCAAATTCTACATTTTATTTCCAGGTACATATCCCATGGTAACACTGAATGAATCTGTGAAGCTTTTGGAAATTGCCCTTTTGATTCTATTTTATTGTTTTGCTTTTGCTTTTTTGCAGGTTTCGCATCAGAAGCGTGCACGCCATAGAAGATCAAAATTTGGGAGTGGTATATTTTCCTTCATTAGAACTAAACAAATAGCTTAACAAAAAAAAATAAATAAATAAACACTCTGAGAATTCATTGTAATAACTCGTGGGAGGTGTTTGGATGAGCAGTTATTCTGATTAATTAGAAAATTGAGATTTTTGTAATAGTTCATTTGGATGTAGATTTTTATAGAATAGTTGTAGCAAAAAATTTATCTGGATGTGATTTTTTTTGGTTGAGGAGTTTAGAGACAATAACTTGTTTGGATATAGATTTGAAATGAGGAGTTATTTTGAATAGTTAAAAATGAATTATTAAAAATGAGTGGTTAGAAATGAGTTATTTTGCGTAGTTAGAAATAAATGATTAAAAATGAGTGGTTAGAAATGAAGAGTTATTTTGAGTAGTCAGAAATAAATAATTATAAATGAGTAGTTAAAAATGAGACGTTAGAAATGATAAGTTGTTTTTAATAGTTACAAAAATTCATTTGAAAGTCATTTTTTTAAGAGTACTTGATAAACATTCATGTTAAATCCTTCGTAAGGGGCAGCCTAATAGTTGAGGTTAGGGATTTCAAGACATACTTCCTTGAAGAAATTCCTGGTTCGAGGCCATTGGAAAGCGTTTAAACTGGAAAACCGTTCGAAGTATTCCGGTGTCACAATCTAAGGATGGGCCAGTGGTGTCTCGGGAATAGGGGAGCGAAGCTCCAATTCTCCGATTTTCAAAAAAAAAAAATCATGCTAAATCTTCTTTAAAATTGCAAACACCCCCTTGTGTGTTGTGCATGAATGCATTTTATAAAATATTTTCCCAGCCCTACGGGTTGACTGAAATATTAACACAATATCGAACACGTCGAGTATAAAAGAAAAGAAGTAAAGTTTGAATTCGAGACGTCGGTTTCTGATATTAAATTGAAAAATGTCACCGTATAAAATTGTAGATTATTATATATTATTGAATTTGGTAGGAAGCAAATTTATTCACAAGTCAACAAAATATGTATATATAATATGATTGGATAGGCTCTAAGGTATTGTATTTGTTACTTTATTCTGGATGAGCTCTAAATATCTTAGTATACGCAAACATTTAATAAATTTTAGTTGAAAATGAGAAGTCCTTTCTCCACTGTCCATATGGCATTTTTTAACCAACAAAGCTATCAATTGGGGGCATAAGTGACTAGTAATTTTACTTTAATTTTAAATTTTATTTGTATTCTCAAAGTCAGTTTAGCTATGTCATAATTGACATGTATGCTTTATCAAAAAGTAAATCTGTTGACTAAAAAAATTACTCTATTTTGGATGAAGATGGAATGGAATTCTATTTATATATATTGTAAATCAAGATCAGTTGTAACAGGATGTTCCATACATACTGTCTTCATTTAGTTTAGGGAGTTAAATCAAGCAAAACAGTCTGTAGTTTCTATATTGTGTAACAGAAAGTTAGTTGCAGGTTTGTTGCAACAACTTCTCTATATAAGGATCGGTAGGTAGAACGGTTTAGGAAGTTAAGAAGTAAGCATTTTTAGAGAAAATTCTAGATTTAAGATTGTAGTTTGAGAGTTCCAAGAAACCCATTTTGTGTTCTTGAGAAACTTCATAGTAAATACTATTTGAATCTTGCTCTTCACATTGGATTAGCCAGATTTTGGGTGAACCACTTACATTTTGTGTCAACTCTCTCAATCATTTCTCTATCTCTTTACTTTCCTGCACATTCTTGAGTGTTTCTCCTTGTTCTTCACCGAAAAGAGAGAAGAGAGAAAGACAGAAGAAAGAAGAAGAGATTTTCGATCATACCTTTGTACACGTTGTTGTTGCTCGTTATTGGTTCGATTCAATCTCGCATTTCCGCACGAGAGAAGCCAAGAAGAACGCCTCCTTTACGGTGGACTTCTTCAACATTCCGCAATTCTCAACACACACACACACACATTCTTCATTCAATCATACGTGGGAGTAAAAATCACACACACACACACATTCTTCATTCAATCATATGTGGGAGTAAAAAATTGAATATGTGATGTGATCTTTTAAGTTAAGGATTTTGTTTTTTTTTTGAGTTAAGGATAGATTACACACACACACACATTCTTCATTCAATCATATGTGGGAGTAAAAATTTGAATATGTGATGTGATCTTTTAAGTTAAGGATTTTTTTTTTTTTTTGAGTTAAGGATAGATTACACACACACACACATTCTTCATTCAATCATATGTGGGAGTAAAAATTTGAATATGTGATGTGATCTTTTAAGTTAAGGATTTTGTTTTTTTTTTTGAGTTAAGGATAGATTACACACACACACATATTCTTCATTCAATCATATGTGGGAGTAAAAATTTGAATATGTGATGTGATCTTTTAAGTTAAGGATTTTGTTTTTTTTTTTAGTTAAGGATAGATTACTCGAACTAATTAAATTAGGCTAAGATTTGCAATTCAATTATAAGCTTCAAAAGTTTAAATTTTTCATAATTTCAAATGGAAGATGATGTTTTGATTAAAAAGAAAAATATATTTGTATGAAATGATACAATGGCCATTTTGTTTCCACTAATAATATGATATTTATTTTTGGTTTTGTTCTAAGAAATAATAGACCTTTTTGTATCTTTCTCCATGTTGGGAATTTGACCTACTCCAACTTCCACAATTCCAAACTAAATGCTACTAAAACTATTCAAGCTAAGGTATGTGCATTCATTATCGCTATCAATTGATTTTAAAAAAAAAAGAAAAAGAAAAAGGGAAAAGTTCAATAGTAGGCCAAAATAGAAAACTAATTGCAAATCTGTCCAGGTTAAGATTAATTAGCAAAAGTAATTTTTGTTTTTAATTAAATAAATTTGTTTTAATAATAAAAGACAAAAGTACCCCTCCTTTATGTGCAAGAAAGAAACCAACGTCATCACCTTCTTCCCCAAATCTCTCCCATCGGTTCACTCTGCTTCTTCCCCAAATCTCTCCCATCCGTTCACTCTGCTTCTTTCCCAAATCTCTCACATCCATTCACTGGGAGCGAGAAATACGCCTGCCACATCATCGATTTCTTCACAATAGTTTTCAAGCAGACCCGCCGGATTTTTGTTAGAACTTCATTTGCGCCGCCGTCGAGCTTAACCCATTAGATTTTTGCCGAAACTCTATTTGCGTCGCCGTCGAGCTTAACCTATTGGTTTTTTAACGTAACTCCATTTGCGCCGCCGTCGATCTTAACCCGTTAGATTTTTGCCGGAACTCCATTTGCGTCGTCGTCAAGCTGAACCCATTGGGTTTTTGCTAGAACTCTATTTGCGCCGCCGTCATCTGCAACTCAAACCCTAAAATGAAGATGAAATTATTTACAAAAATACTTCAAGTTTTGTTTAAGTAATACAATATTAATGATTAATACAGTTTTAATGACAAATGAAGATGAAATTATTTACAAAAACACTTCAAGTTTTATTTACGGTATTAGTTTTGTTTAAGTAATACAGTTTTAATGATTAATACAATATCAATGATTAATACACTTTCAAATTATTGTATTTATTATTAGTAGTATTAATAATGAGGATTTAACATTAAATGTTCTCTAATAAAATGTTAATACAAGATTTATTAATACAGTATTTATTATCAATACATTATTTATTTATAAGTACAATATTTATTAATACATTATTTATTTAAATTTTTAAGTACGAAATTACGGTTTTGCAGTTTTCGTCTTCGACAGCTGCGATTTTCATAAAGAAAAAAGTGGCGAAAAAGTCGTCGAATCTCCACCATTTTGACTTGTCATCTTTGCAAACACATTTTCCGCGGCGATTGCTCATCATCTCAAACGATTATCTAGTGTTGTAGTGTTTGAATTGATTTGGATAAAGGCGAAAGAAATAGAGGCGAAGAACAACGTGACCGACGATGAATGGTGAGATGGAGTAGAAGGAAGACGCCGGAGAAGAACAAATCAAACAGAATAAAGAACAAATTTAAATCGCCGGAAATTGATGGAGAAGAAGAATTTCCGGCCAGAATTTGAAGGAAAGCGCCCAGAAGAAATCGCACAAAAAGGAAGGAGAAGCAGGTGTCGATCTAGAGAAGAAAAATAATAATATAATTAAATGAAGGGTAAAATGGTAACTTACAATTTATATATTTAAAATAGAAAATTAAAGGAAAAATATTCTTGCAAATAAGTTGGGATTTAAACACGCTTGCAAATATTTTTACAAAAGTGGACAGATGTTACAATTTCCCAAAGAAAAAAGGTAATGTTTTTAGCCCCATTTATTTTTATAGCTTTACAATATTACTCCATAAATAAAATGAAATGATAAATTCTTAGAAAAGGGTATCGTTGGGTGAAGGAGATACTAGAGATAAACAATAAGCTCCTGTTTGATAATCATTTTATTTTTTATTTTTTATTTTTTATTTTTAAAATTTAAGCCTACAACAATTACCTGTTTTTTCTTACTTGGATATCTACCTCTCACTCTATATTGGTAGAAACCAAACAAAAATTTGGAAAAAAAAAAAGCTTCCAAAACTTTATTTTTTGTTTTTAAAAGTTGTTATCATTCACCTACTTTCTTTCTTAAAGAAAGTTAGATAAATTGTAAGAAAGATGGAGCAAATTTGAGTAACCATAGGCTTAAATTTCAAAATTTAAGGCTCAAGTTTGATAACTATTTCGTTTTTTGTTTTTTGTTTTTGTTTTTACTTTTTTAAAAATGGGTTTGTTTAATAACCAATTTTGGTTTTTGTTTTTAAAATTTTAAAAATATTAAAGAAATTCTAAAAACTAAAAAAAAAAATAGCTTTTAAAAACAAGTTTTGTTTTTGTTTTTAAAAAAGTATGAAAAAAACAAGAATAAATAGTAAAAAACTAAGGCCCTATTTGATAATCATTTTGTTTTTCATTTTTTGTTTATGAAATCTAAGCTTACAACAACTACTTTACTATACTTTTTTCCTTATTTGGATATCTACATCTTACCTATATTTTAATAAACAAACCAAAATTTGTAAACAAAAAAAAAGTACCTTCCAAAAACTTGTTTATGTTTTTTTAAATTTGGTTAGTATTCTCCTACTTTCTTATGGAAAGATGGATACATTATAGGAAAGATGGAGCACATACTAGGAAAGTTGAATAGAAATAAACTTAAATTTCATAAACAAAAACCAAAAAATAAAAAACAAAATGATTATCAAATGGGTCTAAAAAATCTAAACAAAATGTGATATTTGAAAACAAAAGACAGTTATCAAACATGTTTTTTATTTTTCATTTTTAAAAACATACAACCAAAATGAGTTATCAAACATATATATAAAAGTGAAAAATAAAAAATAAACAATAAAATGGTTATCAAACATGACCTAAATAGTTATCAAACAAGAGTGAAGTAATTCAAAATTATAATAATCATCGAGCGACAATCATATTGTGACTATCTTATCAATTAACTAAAGTTTTATTAATTACCTCTTTTTAATCGAACAATTATCTCCCTCTTTAGTTTAAGGGTTAAGTCTATAAGGATAGGTCCGATTTGAACTTCAATTCTCTAATTTGGTTAAGATCTTGAATTGGACGACTTGCTTTTTGTGCAAGTCAAGCTCTATCATTGGTTCTTGTGGAGATAGTGTAATTAGTAGTCTCTTTGAGATTTTAGGTTGCATTAATGTTGCTAGTTAATGGAATTAGTTTACTTTTAAAAAAATGTTAAATTTAGTTCATGAACTTTTCTTATAAATATAAAACTTCCTCAATTTCTAATATTAGATTCTCAGCAATTTTACACATCTAAGACTTCTAGTGTATTATAGAAACTAAGTTCATAATTTATGTCTCGTTTTGATAATCACTTCGTTTTTTGTTTTTTGTTTCTAGTTATTCATTTTTTATTTTTAGTTTTTTTATTTTAAAAAATAAAAACGGTATATGTTTGATAAGTGATTTTAAGTTTATATTTTTAAAAATTAAAAACAAAAAAAAAAATGTTTGATAACAATTTTTTTGTTTTCAAACATCCCATTTTATCTTAATTTTTTAATTTTTTACTATTTGTTCTTGATTTTTTCATGCTTTTTTTGAAAATAAAGCAAAACTTATTTTTAAAAGCTATTTTCTTTTTAATTTTTAGAATTCCTTTAATATTTTAAAAACGTTTTTAAAATTTTGAAACTAAAAATCACAATTGGTTATCAAACAAACCTATTTTTAAAATATTAAAAACAGAAAACCAAAAACCAGTGCTAAAAACATGATGCTCTACGAGTGAAGTGGTTAGCGGATGTAGAATGCGAGCTGCAACAATGCGCTTGTGCATATAAATGCGTTCGCGCAATAGAATGCTAAACGCGTAAATGCATTTTTCGCAACAAGACATTGCCTCTGCACCCCATCCTCGACGACTAATTGCAGGGCATTAATGCATTCAAGACATAACACGACAGTTATCATACGGGGGTTTAATGTTTCTTTAACATAATAAAAATGATATTTGGAAGGCTCTTTTCTTTTCCAAAGTACGAACAATAATAAAAGATCTAGGCTGTGTTTTTTCATTATTAAAAAAGAGAAGGAAAAAAAAAAAGTAAACAATGACACATTAAATTAAGTACAAGGAGCCAGAATCATGGCCTGTTTTCTGGAAACGCAATGACTCGCTTAGGAAAGTCAACAAAATCGCCCAGAAGAATTAGTTGGGAAGGCATCACCTAATTATTTATTTCATAATATAAAAAGTGTAAAAAAGAAAAATAGGCTTTGAATAAAGTTTTTCAATTTTTTACCACATTTCCACTTCATAAGAGGAAACTTATTCAAATTGCAATATTACAACTCATCTCTCTGTCATTGCATTTAAATTTCTGTCTTCTGGGTTCTTATCAGGAAACATGTTTTTGCAAGATTCACATTAAATTAATCCATTTATATATCTTTCTGATTAAAACGCTGTTTTGAAGTTCAGAACTTTGAAAATCAAAGCTCCATCAAAAAAAATAAATAAATTGTGGGGGGTTTAGAGCCTCCGTTTAAATTTTAATTATAATAGTTAAATCCATAAATTATAATAATTAGTGGATTAGTTTATAATCTCTAATCCCAACTATAATAATTTTGCATTTATACTATCATAATAGTAAATGTGTTAGTTTATAACTTTTCATTCCAACTATAATAATTCTTCATTTATGTTATAATAATTAATAGAAAATTTTTCACAAAGTAACTATACATTTAACCAAATTATAATATATTTATATACATAATCATTAATACATTAATACTCATAAAAATACAAGTATGGTAAGAAAAGATGTAACAATATTCATTAATATTTATATTAAATATTAAATTTGCTAATTATTTTTTAAAGAACCATATTTATATTTATTTTCTAGATTTGATGCGTTGATCCTTTAATTAATAAGTTAAAATAATATTTTATTCCTTAAACTGTAAAATTTCTTATATTTAGGTGCCTAATATTTTAAAAGTTTACTCGATTTAACTTTAAAATTTGTTCGAACTTTTAAATTTCAATTTTAATACCTAAACTTAAAGGTTTATTACATTTCAATGTCTAAACTTTCTTAAAAGGTTTAAAATTGGTCCTTTAGAAAATTGTTTGTTTATTTTTTTATTTTTTTTAAAATATCATCTTCCTTTATAAATTTTTAAAATAGGTTGTTTTCCATTAATATTAACATGAGAGGCTAATTAAAAAAAGAGTACAAAAAATAATGAGATATTTGAAAGTCAATAATCAAAATGAAGTAAATTTACTGGGATTCAAATTGTAGTTCTCAAAATTATGAGATCAAAATGCTGATTTAACTAACAAACATTATAATTACTTGTACTTCCAAGCTTGTTTCTAATAAACCAAACTGTTGCCCCAAATGAACCTATATATTTGCATGGTTTTGTTGTTTTTTAAAAACGGCTGAAACCAAATGTGTCCCATTTATGACAACTACAATCTTTCAACGATTTTGCTGTCCCTGTTCAAAAATCTCCTTAATCATAAATTAAATATGAGCTCCAAATCTTGGACTCTCTAGAATCTTTCAATATCTTTCAAAATTTTGCTTATAATCTGCCACGAAGTCAAGGCACCGACTCCTCTGTTTCTTTTCTCTGTAGTGCTTCTGTAACGTCACATGGGTGCGCCAATTCTCTGCAAATTTTGTGTCTTTTTTCCCTTTGTTGCTTAGCTTTGCCCCTTTTTGGCCTTTTCTCTTCTGGGTTTGGTAAGTTTTCCCTGTTTTTCCCCTTTTTCTCTCTCAATTTTGCTCCTTTTTTGAGAAAAGGGTAATAAGGTAGCTGTGTGTTTAGATCAGTTGTTTTTGTATGTACTGATTATGTTGTTTGGTTTTTGAAAGTTTCAATCTTGTTTGGCCTTTTGTGATTGACCCTTTTGGTTTGTTTTCATTTGAAACACTGCCGTCCCTGCATTTGTTTTTGGAAGGATTCTTTAGTTTTTATGATAAAGGAAATGGTTTGGGGCTGAGGGGGATTTGAATTTGGGGAAAATGCCTTTGGAAAATGTTAAATCAGTGGTTTATAGGTCATTTATCACTTGTGAGGATCCAAAAGGAGTGGTTGATTGCAATACAATCAAGATATCCAAAGGGAATTCTCAGAAGCTGGAACAAAAGATTAAGACTCATAGGACAGGTAGAAATTCAAAGGGAGTCTTGGTGTCTAAGGGAGAAAAAGAGGAGCTGAGAGAGAGAATTCATGGCCAATCTTCTGTTCCAATCATGGAGGTCTGCCAAGATGCTGAGAAGTTGAACCAAATGGTTGATTCATGGTCTAAAGGGGTGAGATCTGACTGTAAATCCAAGGAGATTGCTGAGGATTTGTTGGAAGGGGCATCGAGTTTAAGAGAATCGTTGATCATGCTTGCTAAGTTGCAAGGAGCTTCGAACGAGTCGATTCGGAGATCGTCGTTTTATAGATATGGTTCTTCTAGAAATTGTGCTGATGAGGTTAAGAAGGTGATCAAAGATAGCCTGGTGAGGCGAGATGTGACTGCGCATGACGTTGCGGTCGGTCAGAAGTCTTGCTTTCGTGATATGAATTCCGAATCGGGGTCGGAGGATATTCCGTCTACTAGCTCCAGCCAGTCTTCAATGGTTAATGATAATGTCAACTGTTACCATGCTTCAACATCTGCTCAGAAGTGTTTGAAACGTAATAACCTGATTGCTAAGCTTATGGGGCTTGAAGAAATTTCATCAAGATCAGTGCAAACTACTCCAAAGAATGAGATTGAATTTAAAAAGGTCTCTAGTTACAAAACATCACTGTTTGCGATCGATACGATGCGGAATGCACTGAAGTCTAAATCTGTCATCAACAAGGAGGATCCTGAAAAGAAGACCTTGAGAGAAATACTTGAAAAAATGCCCTTCAAAAGGCATATGGGGAGTGATCCATATAAAGAGTTTAAGCTATGTTGTCCTGATCCCTACAATAATGGTTCCAAACAAAGGTCGAAAGGCGTACCGCCAATTGTGTTGATAAAACCTAAGCTTCTTCCACCTAATGCATTGGAGGAGCGTCGAGCACGCACCTCCCTAAAGGCGGAAGCTTTAAACCAGAAAGCTCCTCGATCATTCGATGGTGCTGCGAGAAAGCTAAAGCCAGAAGGGCTTTCACTCAAACAGACTACTCAAGAAGGAAAAATTCCAATGCATAAAGAAGTGAGGAAATCAAGAAGAGGCAGTGTTGATACTAAGAAAAAGGCTGAAGAGCAGTTGAAAACATCTAATCCAATACAAGATATGCCCCATGAGAAATATCCAACTGATAAAAAAGTGACTTCGTCAACTAAAAAACCAGTGGAAAAAGAATTTGCAAAAGAAAAAGTTGTGTCAAGACCACAGCATCAAGAAAAAGTAACCTCCACGAATCCAAGGAAGAATAAAACTCATAAACAACGTAGCTCGATTCCAGATTCTCCGTCAGGACGAGTAGTGAGAGCGATATCTAATGATCCTAACTGTCATAGAAAGGAGGAACCAGTGCTTACTTGTTCAGAAGTTAAATCACTTGTAAGTTCTTAATTGTTCTTTAATTTTTGGTTTATGAAACCATTTTTCTTCATCAGAATCCTTTATTCATGCATGCCTTGTAAAAAGAGAGTGATCATGGAGTGTTTATCTTGCAGATTCACATGGTTGAAGCCAAGAAAGATGATGAGAGTACTGATACAAATGAATGTGCTGATATTCCAATAAACCAAAACAAAATTACCCTTAGGGCTTTAATTACTATGGAGAGCGATACCGACGAATGTGATACGAAAATTATAGGTATATTGTCCATCACAAATTAGATTAGTTGCAATATCTACTGTTATTTGGCTATAAGTTCATTAATATAGAATCCCAAAAGTCCTCACGGGGTGGTTGAAGACTTGAGCTTTGAAGGTGTGCTCCCCTCAAGGTCCCAGGATCGATACTCTGTTGTGACATTAATTTGTAAACACCTCTCGTGTCTCTATTCCTTCGATGTCTCCCGGTGCCTGGCCTAAGGACGGGCGTGATTACCCTTGTTTCAAACAAATATAGAATCCCAAAAGGGAAAGTAAAATGCATTCATATATCTTCATCCAAGAGAGATTGCAAAACTTTGCCTTCCAAGTATAAGTACTTATTAATTGTCTAAATGTTGATGATTTACTTAGTTTTATTTCTCCTAAATCTTGTAGAATGCTGCAAGGAAAGCCTGAACACTCTCTCAACATTGAGCTCCAAACTCGAAATCGGCACGAGTAATGATCCCAACCGTCATACCGAAAAAGAAACCGTAAGCTACGATCAAGGAACCAATCTGAAAGCATTGCTTTTAAGAAGTTCCTCATTCCTCTGTCATGCAGGGGAGCTTTTTGATCTCCATCTAAATAGTAGAACAATGCTGCAGGCAGCATCTCGCTGCAATGATCCCGAAACCCCCGATACAAAGCCTTACATAGATTGTGCAATCGAACTCGTCGAACGCAAATGCCATCATCATGACTTACGAGTGGCCAATCCTAAGAGCAATACAAGGATAGAAATTTCTGTAGAAAGACTAGTCAAGGAAGTGTGCGACGACATCGACACTCTAACGAGTTGCCGAAATATTCATGGCGATAATCTTCTTGTAGATCCTCTTTATGCAGTACTGGAGAGAGATCTATGGTACAAAGAAATGATGAATGGAATGTGGGATTTTGGTTGGAAGAATGGATTTTCCAGAAGTGAAAGTGAGGAAGTTGTAAATGATATAGAGAAGCTGATTTTAAGTGAACTCATTGATGAGTCCTTGAAATAACAGCAGAAAATTGTATCTTTTGATTTGTATATACAAAAGACTTCAATTACTGATACCAAAAGCTTTTCATTCTTCTTATGCATCTTTAATAGTCGAAGAATGTAAATTCGAAAATCTGTATAGCTCCTATCTAACTTTGAAACACTTTTACTGTTTTTCTTTCTACAACCTTGAATGAAACTTTCCGCAGAAGGATGTACAAAAAAACCGACAAACCAAACAATTTGGATTATCCAATCTAAATTATAAGGATTAAGTTATGATTTTATAATTTTCAATGAGTTGCTTGGTTTTTGAGTTTGACAAATTTTTGTTGTTTCAACTTAATCCGAACTAAGAATAATATTGATTATTAAGATAGGTTTTAACATATTGATAAAGAACATACACTAATAAGATAGATAACCTAAATTTAAGTATAGTATCATATTTATCAAAAGGGTTGGTGATGCATTTAGTTCTATGGTCACAAGTTTGATCCTAAAAGTCAATATTTTGCTCTCCTTTTATTTAGAAGTAGTACATCTAAGTAGGGTTTAGTATCTCTCTATTGAGATATGCCTTGAACACATCAATGCCCTACGATTAGTAGTTGGGAGTCTCACTTCCCGGTTAGTGAGCAGAGGTCATTGTGCATTTCACATGTGTGAATGCATCACATCCCGCACGCAAACGCATCTCGTATTGCATTGTATTGCTGCTATGCGTTCTGCATCGGCATTATGTATTTAATGCTTATGCATTCTTTGTAATTAGGGTTTAATGAGAGTGTCTATATAAACTCGAATTAAACCATAGTCGTACTATGACATTCATTCTATAATCTTTGTATTTGTTCGTCTCTCCTTAGTAATATTGTTCTTCATCTCTACCTGTGGATTAGCTAATACAACGTTAGTGAACCACGTAAATTCGTGCGTGTTCTTTGTTCTTCTTCTCCACGTTATCATTATCTGTTTTTCACACCCTCGTAATTCATTGTTGATTGTCGTTTTATAACACTCTCCCGTGTGGAAGTTTAAACTAGTATATATAGTATCATGTATCTTTTTTACATATTTACGAGATATGAGTTAAAATTTAGAAACGAAAAATAAGAGTAATACAATATGAGGATCCAACTCAAATAAACTTAAAATTATATAAATTGGGTTGAATTGCTTGCTCAAGGTTGAACAAATTGATTGATAGACCATCTTGAATATTTGAATTGGTCCAAAAACATTTCTCGGACTCGAGACAATTCAATCCGAACCACATACCCCTACGCAAAAGGGCAACGCTTTTATTTGGGCTAAGAATGAATGGGATGGGCATTGTTTGGAATTGTATTAGGAGTAAATTTTGGCAGTCCAATCAGGTGGCGATGGAGGAGAAGGATGTGGATGTTTCTTTGCATGGTGAAGGGGATATGAGCAAATGGGTACTATTAGATTCCATTTGTAATCATTTTCAGACATACTTTATAGAACAAAATTCAAAATTCAATAATGCAATTCATTGAAAATCATTCGTTTGGAGATTGGAACAATACAAAATGTTTACATACCGAAATTGACACAGCGATGTGACGTTTTTCAGAATAACAGGATTCCCAATTTCCTATCTAGCGTGCTACAGACGGCGACACTAGTCCTTTTACTCAAACGAAAAATATAAACAAAATCAAAAAGTGTTTTTTTTTCTTTTCTTTCTTCCAAAATTAAATTTTAAAATTTAAAAAATTAGTGTTTAATTTTTATAATTTGGAAAATATAAAATTTAGTCACTTGTGATTAGATAAAATCTAAAAAATACTTTGTGATATTTCTAGTCGTTGGAGAATTAAGTATTTGAAAATTAGTTATTCATATATCAATAATGAAATTATGAATAAATAATTGATATAACAAAAAATCATATAATTTATGCATGAATAATTGGCTTTCATGTATTTAATACACTAACCATTAGATTTTGTTTTAGTACATATTGGGGGTAGGGAGACAAATATCGATTCTCGGACTCGAAGTTGATGTTGAACTGGTTTACAACCAAACAATGAAACCACTACGCCACTGACCCATTCGATACTATATTTTAGATTTTATAAAACTATAAAGACTACATTTTAATTTTTTAAGTCATAGGGACTAAAGACTAGGGATATGTATGAACTAAATTTTAGGTTTCTTCGAATTATATAGACTAAACTCTAATTTTTTAAACCATAAAAACTAAACTCTAACTTTCTTTAAGCCATAAACTAATTTTATAATTTACCCTAAAGTTTATTACCAGGTTTTCTATGTAAAGCATTTTTTTTTTTGAGAAACTTCTATGTAAAGCATTTGGGTTCAGCTTAAAGGATGAATTAAGTTGCATTATAATAATTAGATTCGTGTTTAAACTATATATTATAATAACTAGTGAGTCATGTACATAATTTTTCATCATTAAATTTAATTATAATAATCGGTCATTCTCTCTATTCTAAATTTTCTGCTATAATATTCAACCTTTCAATCGGGGATTATTGTAACATTGCCCATTATAATAATTCATAGTTTACAGTAAAATATGTATTCATAATCACATTTTTACATTTATTATTTTCCATAATAATGAACGGTATCTTTACATCTTCACATCTATCTTTACACTGAATGAGTGGTGGTACGATTGATTATCTAATTTGAAGTTAATCCATTTTCATTCTACGGTGACAAATTCGATTTTTGGAATAAGTATTGTAATCTCCCTTCCCCCAATTTATACTAAAAAAAATCCATAATAATGAGACTTATCTAAAAAATGATAATAATGAGATTGAAATCTAATCAAAGTAGAGGACTTCGTCAAATTCACTATGCAAAATTTAAATAATAAGTGATAAGTTCACTTGATGTGATTTTTTAACATATATATAATTTTTCTACCTACTTGATTTATATTTGAAATATTTCCCTTTATATTTTCTAACTTTCTTGATCTGTTCGGTGAGTATATTTGATTAAACAAATATATCTTGTTTTTCCAACAATCTCTCGGTATAAATTCTTAACTTTTGCAAGGATTTCTTTCTTAACCGTAGAGTAATTTTTCTGTGCATCGTTCCAGATACCAGAGTGGAATCTCACTATGGATTCCTTCTTATCCACTTCCTGTTTGAGGATTCCTCCATATCCGATGTTGGATGCGTCAGTCTCCACTATGAGATTTGCTTCGTTATTAAGCAAACTCAAACAAGGAATTGAAATGACTAAAGCTTTGATTTTTTGGACGGCAGCAGTATGGTTGTCGGTCCAAGGCTTTGGATTCTTTTTTAGTCGTTCAAAAAGGGGTTTGCAAATGGGCCTAATATCCTGTAGAAATTCGGCCACATAATTTAGACAGCCCAAAAACCGCTGTAATTGGGTTTTGTCTGTAATTTGGTCCGGGAATTTGGAAGCAAATTAAATGGTCCGATGAATGGGTTTTATGAGGCCCAAATTTATATCAAATCCGAGAAAACGAATTTGGGTTTGAAAGAGTTTGATTTTCTTGGCCGAAATAATAAGGCCATTTCGTTTGACAACATTGTAAAACGTTTGGAGGTGTTTAAAATGTTGGTCAATATTTTGAGAAAAAATCAAAACATCGTCAATGTAGACTATGGAAAAATCTTGAAAACCATTGAAAATGTCATTCATGATTTTTTGAAATTCGGAGGGAGCGTTTTTTAGTCCAAAAGGCATAACGTTCCACTCGTATTGTCCAAAGGGGACATTGAAAGCGGTTTTGTAACGATCTTGTTCGGTAATTTGGATTTGCCAAAAACCGGATTTTAGATCGAATTTTGAAAAAAAAATTTGCGCTTGAAATGCGCTTGATTAAATCATTTTTGTTGGGAATTGGATATCTTATCCATTCCAAAACCTTGTTTAAGGGTTTATAGTTGATTACCAGCCTGGGACGCCGCGTTCCTTTTCGGCTTGGTTGTTGACGTAAAAAGCTGCACATGACCAGGGGCTCTTTGATGGCCGGATAAGCTTTTTCTGCAACAAGGAATCAATTTCTTTCTTGCATATCGCAAAAGGTTAGCATTCATTTGAATCGGGCGTGACTTAGTCGGAATAGCTTCTTCCATAATAATGAACTGTATCTTTACATCTTCACATCTATCTTTACACTCAATGAGTCGGTGGTACGATTGATTATCTAATTTGAAGTTAATTCATTTTCATTCTACGGTGACAAGTTCGATTTTTGGAATAGGTATTGTAAACTCCCTTCCCCCAATTTATACTAAAAAAAAATCCATAATAATGAGACTTATCTAAAAAATAATAATAATGAGATTGAAATTTAATCAAAGTAGAGGACTTCGTCAAATTCACTATGCAAAATTTAAATAATAAGTGATAAGCTCACTTGATGTGATTTTTTAACATATATATAATTTTTCTACCTACTTGATTTATATTTGAAATATTTCCCTTTATATTTTCTAACTTTCTTGATCTGTTCTGTGAGTATATTTGATTAAACAATATATCTTGTTTTTCCAACAATCTCCATGTATAAATTCTTCACTTTTGAAAACCTTTTCAAAGTTTACCTAAATATATTTCTAAAAGAAAATTAACGGAATGCCATATTTTTCATTTTTTGTAAATAAAAAACGTCATCAATCCGGCGTCTCGATGACATTTTCTAAGGGGCCATTCCAATTTCCAACTCCATTATCCGGACGTTATCAAATTGTAGAATAACATCTTAAAACGGCACCGTTTCATTTTATAAAAATAAAAAATCCAACCCTAAGCTCATTTAAAGCTAAGATAAATTTGTTTGTTTAGTGCAAATTAAAAGTAGTACATATCAAAGACGGATGTTGAACTGATTTATAACTAAACAAGGAAATATTCGGCCACTATTCCATTTGATAAAATATTATTATTCTCAAATAAATGTTAGTTAAATATCGATTTTTGAGATCGAATCTGTGATTATAATATTGAACTAAATTATCATTAACATTGAAATTATTGTGTTACCAATTCTTTCAATATATATTTAAAGTTAAGATAAGAATAAAGAATTATGAAAGCAATAACAACAACAATAATCATGATCATCAAACATACTACGACAAGAAGTTTGAGAGAATCAATTGTGATACACATAGATATACAGGGTTGGTGCAATGTAAATTGAGAAGAGTGAAAAGACGAAGCTGCCACTGAAAATAAAATAATTTCATCTGTGTTTCGTGGATGGGTAACAATAATTGAGGAAGGAATTAATGAGAAGCAGCTTTAAAGATGAGAAAATTGAGAGTTTCAAGAGAAAAATAAATGAAAGAGCCCTTAGAATGAGTGAAGAAGCAGCCGAAATTGGAACCCACCACACATTGCCACCCACTCCCATAAGTCCGATCAAATTCCTAATTTTTCCATTTACATATATATAGCGTTAATGAATTTATTAAAGAAATTAATTACTTAATTAAATATATATTGTGTACCTTTTTGATATGGGAAGCAAGAGAGAGGCAATCCGACACGTCGAAGAGATCAAGAGCGTGAGATGCAGAGGCCATGGCGTGAAGCTTCATCTTCTCCGACATGTCGGTTTCTTTCACCGTGGCTTTCCCTTCCAGCATCTTCTTGGTTTTCCTCTCTGTTTGAGAATATTAGGATTATTTATAATTAGATCAGTTCAAGGGTTTGGAATTTTGAGCTTTATTTTATATATATATGTGTGTGTGTGCATAAGTGGAGAAAAGAAATGTATAATACAAAATAAATAAATTTCAATTTCAATTTCAATTTGCAAACCTCTCTATCTTTCTTTATTTCTTTCTCACCGCTTACAAGGACTGCTGTTTTGCGTATGGAATACTTCCCAACCTTTTTGTACGTTTTTTCCCCTTTTTTCTTTTTTCTTTTTTTTTTCTTTGGAGAATTTTAACTCTCGGTCCATTCACGTGTAAATCAAGCACTTTTTCTTTTCTTTTGTTGTTTTTTTTTGTATTTTCACCCTTATTTTAATTTTTAATAATACCTTAACATTTTTCAATGTTACTTTAGGCCGATCAAAAATAGAAAGTGTCAGTAATGGAGTTAATTATTTTGTCTAGTATTATTTCATTTCAACTCTCCGATAACGGGTTTGACCAATGAAATCAGCATTTGTAATTTCTCTTTCCCCAATTTGTATTTAAATAAAAAAAAATTATTGTCCTCTCTTCTCTAATTTCATGTTTGATGTATTTAAATTCTAATTTTGATATGAAATGTGAAAATTAGTTTCAACAATAACAAGACCCAGATGAAGACAGGCGCGTTTTGAATTTTGTCTCTTCCTTTCCCCAACTCTGTTCTTCTATTTTTCAGGAGGAAAAAAGAAAAAGAAAATTAAAATATATATATATATTATATATAGAGAATATTCAAGTTGAAGGAAGAGGTTGTTCCATTTTTTAAATGTTTAATTTGAATAATTGAAGGAAGGGGCGGCTCACGGTCACGGCTCAAGCCGTCCTTACGTGGCGCTTATACGGATTAAGACATGGACCCTTTCTCTTCGCCTGAATTGACTCTTTAACCCTTCTAGCGCCTTCTCTTCGCCTAAATTTGACCCATTTTGAAGCCCATACGATAGACGAGGGCTATGTATGAAAGAGGGTATTTTTTTAAGGGCAAATTAGGCAAACGTCTAAATTTAAAAAATTATTTAAGAAAATGTTTAAATTAGAAATATTTTAAATCCATGTCTACTTTTAATTTTTTTAAATCTCTAATTAATTAATGTGTAAATGTAATAGTCCAAACTACCCTCATCCTATTTGTTTCCATTTTTTAATTATAATTATTTTAAATAGCATTTTGTTTTAATTAACATGAGAGATGAAGATTTTGATTTAAATTTTTAAACAAAACACTCAATTAAAAATAATGAAGATCTTCATTTAAATTTTTTAAAATTAAAACAAACAACTACATTGGAATTTTTTAAAAACATTTTTTATTTTGAATTATTTTTCATTCTAGAATTATGGTATATCCATTGTCCATAACAGTCAGTATGCCCCCAGGTTTTTCAAAAAGCTGTGAAAAATGACAAAATAATAAACACGTACCTACCACCTCTACATCCATTAATTCTCTTCGCCAAATTCAAGTTGGACAGCTAAACCGTCAAAACGAAGCCCTAAGAGAAGCTCCAGTTTCTCGTCATTCCCTGAACCATCGTCATTCTCCCTGTCCATCGTGACTCGCAGGTAGAAATCTTCCGCCCAACCAAGAACGTCGTCGCACGTCTCCGCCACTCCGACTCGAGATTGGACATCTCAGTCCGTGTTCTGGACGATGTCATCCAGGATGCAACAGTCGATGTTCATGCCACCAGCGAACCCCGCTATACATCTATTGAACATCCATGTCATCCTTCAATATCTTTTCCTTTTCTTTGTGTGCTCCATCTTTATACAATGTTATACTCATGACTTTAGAATCTTCGTCCAACTCCATAATTCCTTCTATAGACGATATCAGTAGGAATATAGAGGTGTTGTGTGTGATATCAACCACAACGGTATTGTTGTTCGAGTAAATATCTCCCTCATTCCAACTCTCATTAAAGACGACCATAACCGATGTAATATCCATTCGCAATTAAAACAACAAGCTTCCTACCCCTTTTGAAATTTGGCAGAGAAGAAGATAGAATAGGAATTGATGATGGGAATAAGAAAAATATAGGGATATGAGGATCTGATGCACACCTAGGAATTGGTGGATGCAAAATGTGGAAAATTGTGACAAATGAGACAATTCAATTTAAAATGAACCTGAGAATTTAGTTTGAGATTCGATGATGGAGGTTCCCAACATGATCTAGAGGAAGAGTGGAGAAAATATGGTAGTTGTGTGCGGAAAAACTAAATCCTACATTGGGGTAATTTGTTTTTATAATTTAGAAGGGTCCTAAAAGGTGGGGTGTAACTAATTCCTAAATGATGGTTATATTTTTTATTTAAATTAGAAAAATAAGGATTGAGTGGGAATGGCATGAATGGTAACAATAATTTCTCCCTCTTCCCCCAAATTCGAAAGTAGACATCAATTTTAATATTTTACTAATTAGACATTTACTTAAATACTTTGTGAAATATAAACAAATACTATGATTTCCCTTTTTATGAGAAATTAATTTGAGTTATTTTAAGAAATTAAGAGTTGCATAAAAAAAATTAGTTTGTTTGTAGTTTTTTTTAGAGAAGTTAGAGATAAAAAAACTTATTTGACGTGAATTTAAAATAAGTGGTTATATTACGTAGTTAAAAAATAGTATTTAAAAATGAGAGGTTAAAAAGAAATTATTTTAAGTAGTTAGAAATGAATAATTAAGGCCCGTTTGATAACCTTTTGTTTTTCATTTTTTGTTTATGAAATTTAAGCCTACAACAACTACTTTACTCTACCTTTTTCCTTATTTGGATATTTACATTTTACCTATATTTTAATAAACAAAACCAAAATTTGTAAACAAAAAAATTAGTTTCCAAAAAGTTGTTTATGTTTTTGAAATTTGGTTAGTATTCTCTTACTTTCTTAAGGAAAGATGAATACATTGTAAGAAAGATGAAGCACAAGATAGGAAATTTGAACAGAAATAGGCTTAAATTTCATAAACAAAAAACAAAATAGTTATGAAACTCGACCTAAAAATTATGATTTTTTTTTGTATAAAAATGATAAGTTATTTTAGATAGTTTTTTGATTAGTTGGTAAATAGCCATTTTAAATCTTCCCATGATTTTTGTGTAGGTTGAATTTTATAATTTATTTATATAAATTTTAATTGTGTTTTAAAAAAGAAGATTAAAAAAATAGACCTCAAAATGGTCTATTACCCTTCAACTTTTAAAATTATTAAAAAAAGAAAAAGGAAATTGAAGGTTTGTTTTTTTATTAAAAGGATGGATGAATCGGTGATATTGTCACGCATTTTCTTTTGAGGTTTTTGAATCTGGACAAATTTGAAATCGGGTTCGATTTGAGAGAAATAAATCTTGACAAATTTTGAGGAATGAATTTCCACAAATCACACTACAGTTGTTCGTCTCTCATATTATTTGTATATTTTATATATGATTTATTGGTTCCTTCTCTTAATTTATATTAAAAAATAAAATATATTAAAATTGGGTAATTACTTATTGCTATAAAGGTAAAAAGGACACCTTAAAACAAAATAAA
This sequence comes from Sicyos edulis, assembly GCA_036507275.1. Lineage (NCBI taxonomy): Eukaryota > Viridiplantae > Streptophyta > Magnoliopsida > Cucurbitales > Cucurbitaceae > Sicyos > Sicyos edulis. The sequence goes on from CM071853.1 coordinate 6,092,142, forward strand.
AATAAAAAGGAACTTCTATCTTGTTCCTAACATTTTAATTCATATTTATTATTCTCTTCAAAATTCAAATAAGTCTCATAATTACAAAATATGCCTGTTTTATTTATCTAAAAACAAAAATAAGCAATCAAGTGGGTCAATAGTACAATAATTTTATTATTTGGTTGTAAGTCAGTTCTACACTAGTTTCATAGGTTCGAGTCCCACCTAAGAGTGTATTTGTCTCCCCTCTCATTTATTTATTTATTATAAATTAAGATAAACAAGAAACTTTAGGCCTGTTTGATAACCATTTGATTTTTTGTTTTTGGTTTATCAAATTTAAGTCTTATTTCTATTCAAATTTTCTACCATGTACTCCATCTTTCTTATAATGTATCCATAGTTCCTTAAAAAACTAGGTGAATAATAATCAAATTTCAAAAACAAAAACAAGGTTTTAGAAGCTACTTTCTTTGTTTCCAAATTTTGGTTTTATTTATTAAAATATAGGTAAGATGTAAATATCCAAATAAGAAAAAAGATATAGTAAGATATTTATTGTAGGCTTAAATTTCATAAACGAAAAACGAAAAACAAAATGGTTATCAAATGAGGACTTAACTTTTTATTTAATCGTTTCTAGAAGATATATATATATATATATATATATATATATATATATATATATATTAGATTGATGTGACATAGTTGTTCATACGAGATTTCGACATATATAATAGAATCAAAATATGTGTAAATAAAGAATTATTGTTTGTATATTAATTCGAATATGTGTGAATGTGGAATAGAATCTTTTGGTTTGTATATTGATTTGAATATATGCGAATGTGGAATACAACCTCTATTTGATTGGATCGATCTTTGATTTATTGATCTTCTATGATTAGTCGTTGACTTGTTGATCTTCTATGATGATCGATTGATGAGTTGTTGATCTTCTATGATTCTATGATGATTGGTCGATGACTTATTGATATCCACTGACATGTCGAACTATTTGATTGATCCACTTCAAAAACACGCTTCAAAGTGATTTTGGACTTCAAGGTAATGATTGATTCTTCAAACTTTGAGAGTCTTCAGTATAGTAAAATTGTCTCTCGAGAATTTCAATTCTTTTTTCCCTAAAGCATTTCTTGCTTCAAAGAGTTATTTAATGATTATAAATTTGGGGAATTCTTTAGAGTTTCAAATGAACTTTTATAGAGTTTTGTGGGTCATCCGCTTGAGCCTTTGGATTTGGTTCACGAATGAACTTTTGTTTGGTTTAATTTCGACCAAAATTAAAGATAAACTAACTTTTGACCCGATTTAATTTTGAGAAACATTGTCTCAATATTTAATTTAATTTCGTGATTAAATTTAGGATAAAATAAAATAATCATTTTCAAATTCAATATTCCAACATAATTATTTTCAATATCTATTTTTTTTCTAGCAAAATAACATTTCAGCAACAAAAATTGTAATGGATGATGACTTATGGTAATAAAATAATTACAAATGTAGTCAATTTAAAAAATATCTACATCTATAATCATAAATATAGTTGAATACTTATTAATGCAATATTATTATTATCTATACAATATTTTGTATTATTAATATATTAGTATGCTCATTAATACAATATGATTTATTATCAATATAATATGATTTATTATTGATACATTATTATATATTATTAATACCGTATTATATGTTATTAATATAATATTGCATATTTGCTTTCAAAAAAAAAAAAAATAATATTGCATATTCTTATGGTATTATGCATTGTTAATACCGTATTATTAATATTTATGACTATTATTGCTAATTTTTTTTAAAAGTGACTTTACTTGTAATTATTTTCTTAATTTGACTAATTTCACAAGATTTTTTTTTTGAAAATTAGAAGTTTTCCATTTTAGTATTTGTTTAGACCTCTGGTCATTTGACATACATTAGTACCGTTGAGCAACTGCTCATGTTTGCAAATGATCGAAACAGTTGATTTTATTATTTGATGTTAATCTCAAATAGGAGCGTTGTGTAAAAACCACACAATAAAGCAGTTAAGTTTGTTACCTACTTTTTTTTTATTATGGTAAATGATAAGGTAAACTTAGATTGAGTTATAATAATTAAATCCTCAAATCACACATTAGGGTTTATTGCATAAAAAAAAAGAACTAATAAACAGTCAAAGGATGGCAGCATTGCTTGGACGAAAGAGGGATTTTACGAAGGGTTGGTTCGCCTTGTTCCCAGTCCTTGGTCTTTAGCGCTGTGGCTGGCTTTTCCGATACAGCCTCTGCCGGTGATGGCCGACGACCAAGCGCCGATCGCGATCGCCACCAGAGACAGACAACGAGATCTTGAGCTTCTAATTCCGGTCGCCGCCTCCCCAATCGTCGATGACGACTCTTGCAAGCCCTCGTCGTCTTCGTCTTCCTCGCAACAGACCGGCCGCGAGGTATTTTTCGCTTTATTGCGCTTCAATCTTCGCCTCTGGTTCATTGCAACCTACTAATTGGTATTGATTGCTGTTCTATTGAATTATCTGTGTGTAGCAGTCTAATTTAGGTTTTGATTTGGCTTATTGCGCTAATCAGTTTAATTATTTTCATATTTGTTTTGTTGGTTCTCGTACTTCTTGTTGCTCGGCGGATTGGCTATTGGAGAATGAGTTGATCCTTATTTAATTTACTTTATGATCCACTGCAGTACGTTAGAAGTTGTACGAATTTGGAATTAGAAATGTGGTTCTGCACTGTAGGGTTTAAAATATTTTGTTGATTACCAAATCAATATTTCTGAAACTGATGCGCTCAATTGACTGCCTCTCAGAGATGGAGTTTACCTAATGAGATAAGACGATGGCTGAGGCTATAGCTGAGCTATTTTATGAATTTATACCCGTTATATGATCCTAATTAAATCTCCAATTGGCTCTCCTGGTCGATGTGATCCCTCAAATCGAAGTGAAGTAGATGTTGATCATCTTTCCAATCATTCTAATTGGGCCGTTGGCGGCCTCCTCTTTTATTTTTGGCATGCTTGGGTTCTTTTTTTTTTTGCATAAGAAACAATTTTATTATGGATATGAAATTAGGGCTCATAGCCAGTTACAAAATAGTTACAAAAAAGATCAACAGTTACTTAAAAGGATGTAATAACTATAGGCATGGAAAAGGTTTTGGGCCAACGCGTGAGCCATTTTTTGGCATGTTTGGGTTCTTTCCATGAAGTATATCAGATATTATCTTTCGGAGGCCTTTCGGTCGCTCTTGTATGAGTAAGAAACGGCTCCCAAACAATTTAAATAGTATTGAAATATGAAAGATAAAATAACGGCAAGATAGTCCAAGTCATTCAAGGTACTTACCCAGTTACCTTCCTCTTTTAGGTGCTCTCACTCATATCAAGCCTACATCAATTGAATGAATGCATACCTTCTTTTTCAATTCTATTTCTAACAAATTACCATAACAACTACCCTAACTAATTACTAATTATACCTTAATATAATACACTAATCATATTCCTAGTCCTTTCCTACATAGTAGCATTCCTATCACACTTTTCCAAGAGTTGGATCAATCAACAGTTCCTTTTGAAAAGTTTCTGATGGAGTATTACTTACTTTTTTTATTTTAGTACATTTTTTAAAAACTCGCATCTCTTGACTGTCTAGTTTACATTCTTAATTCTTGGCATGATGTAGTTAATATAGTCGGAATGGCTGTGGATGTGTACCTCACTAACTTTATTATCTGATGGAGAAGGTTTAAATCTTTTTTTTTGTAAGCAATAAGCATTCAACTTGTTGTTTTTATTCAAATCATCAATCGGTGTTTTTTTCTTTATCACCAATGGTGGGTTAAATAATCTATTTTATTTACTGTGCAGACATTTTACAGAGTTTTTAGGAGCTGGGCCTCGAAAAAGTTCATGACCGGATGGTTTGTTCTTTATTCTTGTCTCTGTAGTGTAGATTACTTTAGTTAATGATTTTGGTGCTAAGATAACAGTAGCATATAAACTACACTTGATTTAGGTAGTGTTTATTACATATGCAATATATCAATCATTACTAGAATTTCATTTCAGGCTGCTGTTTGGAAACTGCACTTAAAACTTGCTCTCTTTTTATATATGGAAGAGAGTTTTTTTCCCTACCTGTTCGGTGGAGTGATAGGTTTCACTTTTATATTAGAAACAGTGTTTAGTCGTTTCAATGTGTCAGGGTTCAAATTACAGTTCTTTGTTACTGTGCTAGGTGAAAACAATGTTTTAATTCCTTTACATGTTGCCGTATGGCTGTTTTGCAGTGTCATTCTGTTTCCAATTGCAATAACTTTCTATATAACATGGTGGTTTATACACTTTGTGGATGGGTTCTTTTCTCCAATCTATGCTCAACTTGGAATTCATATCTTTGGTAAGCAATCCATCACTCGATCCATGTGCAATTTGTTTCACATGTATTTGATCTACTACCTACACATGGTTATAGTTATTTATGTCCATCAATCTCTTTTTTGTCTGCTCACGCAATAATATATATAATCTTGCTATTATCTGTTAGATACAACAAACCTATTAAATTGTACATTTTATTTTTTTTCTTATCATAAGCTTATTCTTGTTTCTTGAATAGGTCTTGGATTTGCAACATCTGTTACGTTCATCTTCCTTGTTGGGGTGTTCATGTCATCATGGTTGGGTGCTTCTATTTTGGCTCTTGGAGAGTGGTTCATCAAGCGCATGCCATTTGTTCGTCATATTTACAATGCTTCTAAGCAGATTAGTTCTGCTATTTCACCAGGTACAGCTTTCATAAGTATATATATTCTATTTAACACTGTAATGTTTATTTATGAACCATCTGTTATCTTATTATTATCTGTTAGATCAAAATACCAACGCCTTCAAGGAAGTTGCCATAATTAGGCACCCCCGTATTGGTGAATATGCATTTGGGTTCATTACTTCAACTGTCACTCTCCAGGTATGTTCTTTTATGCTTTAATTTTTAAGTAACATTCTTCCTAGGAAGCATTTAGACATTTCTTTGTGTAATAAATGCACACATACATTTAATCACTAATGCCACATGGTCATGTTCCGTATGTGAGCAGTGAACAAAATGAAAAGGTATTGATGTTATTAAATTTGGATTTTATTGTAGAAGATGATTGCAAACATATTTGGTCTTATCAATGAAAATGTGTTTCGTATAAAAAAAAAATTTTAATTTTAAATTTTCTTGCAAACAAAGTTCTTTTTATTGTAAGGCACGACTGATTTGATTTATATTTAGCTGGTTATAGAACCTTTACAAACATGTGTTAGGCTAGGTAGCATTATATCCATGCACCTAATTTTTCTACTTTGCATAGGTTCCACGTTCTGTTATCTATTCTTATTCGTTGTATTTTGATTGGGAGTGTCATTTATAAATTTGGTTCATAAGAAGAGGCAACTTCCACCAATAGTACCCTTACATCACCTGCACGCCCATGCTTATTTTGAGCATGCAAATCATTGGCGTTGTTGGGTTTACAAATATGTTTTATTAGATGATTTAATGAAGCATAAGGCCCTTTGTGGGAAAACTCCGTCATTTTAGTGCTCAATCCCAATGTTTTAGAAGATGATGCCTTGTTATCATATCTTTGAATAATGTTTTCGTTTATGCTTTTGAGGATTGTCTTGGATTCGAAGGTTTATTTTATTTTTATGGATCTCGTGAGTTTATCTCCATTTTTTTTTATATCCATGATTGATTGTCCTGGCGAAGTCGACTATTGTCATGAAACCTACTGCGTGACCCTATATCATTTGGATGTCAAGGAAACCCATAGAAAACTAATTTCTAGGTAGGCGACCACCATAGATTAAACCCTTTATTCTTTTAGTTCTCTAAGACCCTCTTAGTCTTGACCTCTAGGTCACTCCATGATGGTTTTATCTTCAATTTTATACCATAGCTTTGCTTAATTATTTTTTTAATTCTTAGTTCTAGAACTTTCATTCTGAAAATTGTATGAATGCGGATGGATAAGCTGCCAATAGGAAGATTTCAGTTGAGTGTAAGCTTTATTCAAAAAGAAAAAGAAAAAAAACAAAACCGAGTGTATGCTACAGGTAGAATACTACTTCGGGGAGTGTTTTCTTTATAGTTTGTGGATAATTCAATTATGCACTTACTAATGTCACACCTTTTGCGGGCATAACTTGGAATGCACAAGTTGTGCAAGGCTTGATATTCTGGTCAACCATTTTGTTTCCTCTAAATGCAGAGCTATTCTGGAGAGGAGGAGCTGTGTTGTGTATATGTTCCCACCAATCATCTATACATTGGTGATGTTTTCCTAGTCAACTCTCAGGATGTTATTAGACCAAATTTATCCGTTCGGGAAGGAATCGGTGAGTTTTTCTTTTTATGTTATGTTCAGAAACATTGGATGGTTTCCCGTGAATCACACATGAACTATAAAAGCCCTGCATCTCTTACTCAATTTTGCAGAAATTGTCGTGTCTGGAGGCATGTCGATGCCGCAGAATCTATCCATACTGGATCCACATATTCGACCAATTGATAGTAGAAGATTGACTAGAAGCTGAGATTGAAGATGTACCATTGTTGGCCATTAATCAATATACATTCTTGGCGTATCGATGTAGTTATAGGAGTAGTTACTCTGCCTGCTGGACATCAAAACCTTTAGTCGGTAATTCACAACTTTAAATAAAACTTTGATTATGATAGCTGATTTTAATGTCATATCATATGATTGGAGCTTCATTTCCTTATATTTTTACGGGGAAAGCGTACAATAATGGTTGGATAGGCAGGGTGAGGATACTTGTTAAACCAGGATAGAAATGGGTGCGTGTTAGAATTTTTCGCTTTAGTCTAATTCAGTCTGAGAGAATGTATACTTTCTTGATGATAATTTACATTGTTTTATTGCTTCAAATGTATATTTGTTGAGCCTGTATATATTTTGCAGCAACACTTCTATTCTTCAACTGAACTATGAATAACTTGTTCCTGCCTGTATTTCTGGTAAAGAAAAAAGAATTGAAAATTAGATTATTTTCAAATAGACATGTGAATAGAAAATAGAATATCACTTATGCAAATGTTTTTTGAAACAAGGGTAACCACGCCCGTCCCTTAGTCAGACACTGGAGACATCGAAGAAGTAATCACAAGTGAGTCTTGAACCTGAGACCTTGAGGAGAGTATACCCTCAAAGTCCAAGTCTTCAACTACTGTGCCACCTCTTTGAGAACGAATTTCAAATGTTGATGCGAATGTGATTAATTTAAGTTCAATTTTGTTAATATTTCTATGATACTTGCTTAGTGACTTATATTTAGTGACTTACATTTGTAGTATATTTTTCTAGTTTATCTTGTTGGGTGGATAGTTTGAATCACTCATGTAGGTTGGACTTATGCTTTGATTAGTTGATCTGTGTTCAGGCGGATTGAGTTTCAAATTTTAGTGAAGATTTACAAATTTACTCTTGCGGCCTGCCAACTTGAGGATTGTAAGTATCAAATTCTAGAAGTTAAAAAAAAAAAAAAAAAAAAAAATTATTGGTGAGATAGCATTTTTGTATTGTACTTAGGGTGTTATTTTATTTCGATACCTTGCCTGAAATTTTAAGTTTAGTCCCCGTTTACTCGAAATAGAACAAAATCCCAAATTCTAGCAAACATTTTACAAATCAATGGTTTCAATCATATCATCAATCAAGTTAAATTAATAACTTCAATTAAGTAAAATAGTAAAAACAACCAAGTGACTGTCAAAAAAAAAAAAACAAGTGAAATTGATGGAAGACCAAAAAATTTCAATTTTTTGTTGTGTTTGAAATGTTTTTTTTTTTTTTTTAAAAAAAAATTGTCAAAATTAAATTAGTAATGCTATAATTTCTTCGCTACCACAAATTTCCAAACCATATTGAGAAAATTTCATCGAAAATATATGTTCTTTTTAGAGAAAATTTCATCGATTGACATATCAACAGAGGAAAAAAAACTTAATGACTATATACATTTAATAGTGAAAACTGAACCTTTTTTTAATCCGATATATTTGGAGGTGGAGATCAAAACTTGTAAATTATGCTCTTTAATTGTGACAAAATTTTCAAAAAATATAAAATTTCCCCAATTATCAATATAAATAGTATTTTTGATAAATGGTATTGATAGATATTTGGATATATCATATATGTACAGTAGAATATATGATTTAATTGTTATCCACAAAATTAAGAGAGTTGAATCAAATGAAATAATAGATTTTAATCGAGTAAAATTCATAGATTTCAATTAATAAAACTTGAAATTGATAGCCTTAAAGTCAAATATTTCTATGTACAAACTATTTTAAATTGATATAATTAAAATATAGAGGCTAAATTTAGCTATCTACCACAAATATTTTTTTTAAATACAGTGTAAAAAAAAGAAAAGAAAAGAAAAACGGTTTAATACACATTTAAGAAGATGAAATTGTCAAAAAAAAAAAAGAAATACGGTTTAAGCTCACCATTTAAAACCCGATCCATTTGTACGGGTCAGTCCGGCTGAATCGCAACTGTTCGTTCATTTTCATCCAACGGTCATAATCATGTAAGTGATCACAACTCACCCAAATGAAGAAAAACCCTAGCCGCGAAGGCTCCTTCTCCCTTTTCTCTATAAATTGACCTGATATCATCTTCTCCAAATCGTCTTCCAGGTCAAGATGCTTCCATTCAAATTTAGGGTTTCTTCAATCTGGTTTTCCTCAACTCTTTTCAAATTTCATTTTACTGTTCTTGTTGGAATTGAAGGGGACGATGACGATTGTATGTTTAAGGTCTCGTTCGTCGTAATGGCTACTGGCCTTGACGACCATCCTGATACATCACCACCCATATTCCGAGTCCCTTTTCTTCATCATTTCCTTATTTCTTCTGTTTCATTCTGAGATTTTTGTGATTTTTAATTCTTTTGGCCGATGATTTAATATTTTTAATTGACAAGCATATGTCTGAATTCATGCCTGTTGACATCTTAATTTTGTTATGAGGCCATTTTCGTTATCCTTGTTTCAAGTTTGATCTGCGATTTGGTTCATGTTTTTCGTTTTTAAGCCCCCAAAATCCTGCACGCCTATGATGAGGAATTTGGTATTCGTACTGTATGAACATTTGTGATTACAATTACCTCTACTGCCTTCCTTCTGAGCCTTTGCTTGTTATTTTTGCATCATGATCTTTGCTTTTTTTATTTGTTAAGTTTTATTAATTCTGGGTCGTATGATGATTATAAGCATAGTTCAACTGATTGTATTGTGATTATACATCTTTTATTTAGTCTTTCGCTCCTATCTGATGACCCCTTTCTAAGTTTCGTATTTATTTAATCATCACATCATCCAGCTGTTTTGAAATTTTTGTCGGTTTTTGAATTTACCTTATATTTGTATTTGTTTTTGTATCCAATCGTGTAAACTGTTAGTAAAATTCTATTGTAGTCGTTTTCTCCAATGTTATGGTAGATTTTCCTGCCAATTTTTTTCCAGTTATTTTAGCATATCTTTATGTGACTGCTATCTTATATTCCTAACAGAAATTGTCTCAAGTTTTTCTTTTTGACACACTAAGGAGGGCTTGTCTTTTTATTCATGAAGAGTCAACTATTTCTCATATGAGTTGAAGTAATTAGATCACAACCAAATCTGTTCTGTTAATGGAAACAGTATGAATGGTGTCATGCATGGTGATTTGCAACGAGAACAGAAAACAGCAGACCAGATCATTGAACAGTTATTCCTGCAAAATTCCTTTATATACTTGTCTTATTTGTTCTCAATGTTGAATATTTCATTTTTTTAATCATTCTCTCTATGAATGTGAGATTTTATTCAAGTTTTCATTAGTTCAAAGAATGTTTGAATATCTTAACCAGATACTCCACTTATATAACGTTCGGTTTTTGTGTCATTGAGCATGTAATGACAATTGTTTTTGGAACTATAACTAATTATGAAGGATAAGTCCCTACTTCTTTCATTCAAAATTGCCATCAATTCATCTGCATCTAAATTTGAAGGCAAAGAACTTCCCCAATCATGAAGCAAAATAGGCTTCAGGTCACTTTAGGTTTTTAATCTTGAGCAAATTTTGTTAAGTTAGTGTTTTTGTAAAAATGTTAAATTATTATATCTTTTATTTATTTTGTTTTAAATAATATATTCTTGAACTATAGAGCTTTTGTAAATTAAGTTTTATGTAAAAAATACCCTGAATTTGGTTTGGTTCATATTTTCTATGATAAACGACCCAACTGTGACCACACCCTTACCAACACTTAAAATATGTTCAAAAAATTGAAAATTAATAATGAAAAATTATATTGGACATACAATTTTTTAAATGCCAGGTTTATAAAAATAAACAGTTTATCTTTCCTTTCAATTCTGCTCGCTTTTTCTCCAAGTTTGTATTATATTAGGGGCTATTTAGGTAGGATTTAGTTTAAGGTGTTATATTAAGGAGTTATGTTCAGTAATTAAAAATTGAGATTTTTGTGTAGATGAGATTTTTGTCACATCTCTCAATTTTTAATTTCTAATATGACTTCTTAATATTAAATCCTTTTTTAATTTCTAATATGACTTCTTAATATTAAATCCTACCTAAATAGCCTTTTTCATCGCCCCAAACAATTACAAACTTAGATCATGACATTATGCTTAAGTCTAATCATTCTGATAACAAAATAGTTAGAAATGTTAAATGGACTAATATTGAATCCTTGATAAATTGATTATTTTATGAATTAGTTTTTTTAAATAAATTAAAAAAAACACATTATTGAATGAAAATGTTCAATTTTGAATTATAGAATCAAACTGAAATTACTTAGGGTGTGTTTGGGTTCTCTGCTTATGTAAACGGCTGGGTTAGTTATAATAATCTAATCAATGTTTGTCCCATCGTTTATTGTAGACGGTGGTTATCTAAATCTGCGTGTCCGTTTATTTAAATCTATGTTACAATATCAGTCTTTTAAACACCGTTTATCATAACCATCTGTTTATTATAATCTTTTGTCTATCATAACCAAACCTGTGTTCCAAAGGTACCCTAAAATTGTAGAACAAATTTTTTTCACCTTCTAAATAGATGAAACTAAACTCCAAATATAGGGACTAAAACAATATTTTTGCAAAAAAAAAAACAAAATGAGATTCCTTGACATTATTTTCTAGGATGTATGTATAAGTACTCGTAATTGCATAAAACACGACTAAATTATAATATTTATAATAATTAAACTTAAACTTTTAGTTTAATTAAACTTAAACTTTTAGTTTGATTAATATCCACCTTTAAAGTTTGTAAGTGTATACAAGATTTAATATTAAGAATGGTTAGTTGGACTAAATTGAGCTGAAAAAAAGGTTATGCATTTAAGAAATATTTTAATAATAGATTTTCTTTCAACTTTTTTTTGTTTTTTTTTTTGTCCTTTTCTTTTCTTTTGGCTGAAAAGGTTTTCCATTCCTCACGAAATATTTCTAGATCCCAATGTTAGATAACTCTAACTCCAAATACTCGGATTTGTTATAGTCCCCATATAATATTCTAACCACCCTATCAATTGATTATTCCTAAATGAGTCGAGAAGGCTATAACGAACATATCTTGTCAGATAAAAAATCATGCTCAAAGGGATAAAAAAAAAGTTGCCATCTGGCTCCACTAGAGTAGTATGCAACATATAGACATAAATCAAAATCAAACACTTCTTTTTAGTTGCAACACTATTCATCTTAGGATCAATTCTTTCAACAACTTTCATTTATCAAATTTTTTTTTAAAGTTTTATTTTCATTTGATTATGAATTTATGAACAAATTTGATACAAACTGAGGAGTAAAATTGAGCACCGGTATGGTACCAGCCAGGACTCCCATGCCTAAGTCAATATTGTAGAAATAGGGTTTAGAGAGAGTTCAGTAAGTTTCGGAGGTTTGATTAATTTACCTCTGGCATCGCCCCATGGGCTTTTGTAGGGGGCTGACATAACTGCACTTCCCATCATCCGCTTCACGTGCTCTTAATCTGGGGGGTGGGTGCTCAGTTGTTTTGTCCACACGATATAGGTTAAGCTTCTGTGACGCATAACTCGCTATGTGAAACGGGTAAGATAAGTTCGAATCGAACGGAGCCCAGGACCTCCTTTCGATTATCCTCACAAGCTGGACGTCATTCTTGCACATGCACACACTTCCATGGGTCGAGCTTTCGTCTGACCCATACTTGTGCGCATGCACCAGCATACACGCACGAGGGTCAGAAACGTGTCCGGCCCTCATCTACACTCTCACCCACGAGGCCTCGACCCTTCTTCTTTCGTATTGGGCCTTCCTGAGCCTTTTTTAGGCTTCTCCGGTAATAGCTTGTGAAAATTCTCCAACAACAAATATGTTGATTTTTTTACTTTTATTTTTATTATTATTAGTAGTAATAAATGGAACTTACATTTTTTTAGCCAAGAAGATTATTTTTTTCAAATGACCATTGAACTTTTTTTTTTTAGTACATATTGGGGGAGGAGGGACAAATACTGATTCTCGAGCTCGAGCTTGTGATGCTGGTGTAAAACTAGTTTACAATTGAAATCATTCCGCCACTAACCCATTCGGTAAATGATCATTGAACTTTTGTTCTCCATTTATCAATCCATTTTTTTTTTAATATTTTCGTTACTTGAGCAATTTTCGTGGTAAGAAAGAGTCACATAGAAACAATGGGAAAACACAATTCATTGATCATTTACCAAAATAATAGTCCGAACTTGCAGTTTTCTCCTTAGAATCCGAATCTCCTAAATGGCTCATCACTTCTGCATTACTGCTTCCCCATTAAAGGGAAATGTTTTTTTTCTTACAATTCCTCAATTCCAAGCTCCATTGTACTTGTGATCCGAGGATGATGATGATGCGCGTGATATCCGATTCCGATGTGACGAGTTCAACCCCATCATCGCCTAGATCCCCAAAACGGCCTCTGTACTACGTGCAGAGCCCATCCAGAGATTCTTCCTCGACTCGCGCCACTCCAGCCTTCAACAGCCCTTTGGACAGCCTTTCTCATCCCTCGTATACGCGCACCTCTAACGCCTCCTCCTCTGCCAGTCGGTTTTCGGGCCCGTTGCGATCCGTCTTCGGACGGAAGGGAAACCGGGAATGCAGCGATAAGCGGTGGCCGGCTGTGATTAAAGAAGAGGGGGATTATGATGATCTGTATGGCGATCAAGGGCTGACTAGGAGTTGCCAGATTTTCATAGCTATGCTTGCATTTGTTTTTGTGTTCTTGATGTTTTGTTTGATCATTTGGGGTGCTACCAGGCCTTTTAAACCTCACATCACAGTCCAGGTTCTGTTTCTTAATTGTCACGTTATTGATTTGTTTTTTTTTAAAAAAAATTCTTTTTCTTGTAGTTGATTAAAATAATATTTGAATGCTCGGACACATTTGGAACAAAGAGAATGATAATAATTATGAGAGACTTACATCAAGAGAATGATTGTTAAGGGACCGAAAATATAAGGAAGAATGATGAATAATGATTACGAGGGACTTAGAATACTTGAGAGAATGACTAATAATGATTATAAAGGTCTTAGAATATACATGAGAGAGTATTTCTCAAAAAAAAAAAAAAAAATTAAAGATTACATGAGAGAATAATTAATAATGATTACGTAGACTTAGAAACATGAGAGAATAATAAATAATGATTATGAGAGACTAGAATACGGAGGAAAATATATATCTAGTTTTTTTTTTTTTTTGAGTATATAGTAGGGGAAGGAAGACCAACAAACCCTACATAAAGGGCACAATTACTCTCAAATAATATGAGAGCCAAATACCGATTTTCGGGCTCGAACTCGTGACAGTGAAGTTGAAATGGATTAACACCAGACAAGATAATCAACTGCGCCACTGACCCTCGATGAAAATATATATTTAGTTTGAATAAAGAAAATGATTATAAAAATTGTTATATATGTTTGAGATGCATAATGATTATTGAGTCATTATTTACCAGTATTTAAGGCACTTAGAATGATTACAAAGACAAAATTGTAAGTATCAAACAATAAAACGTAATTATAAAGAAAATGAACCCGTAGAGAGGAGAAAATGAGATTTTGAAGAATGAATAATGGTTACGAGAAAATGAATAGTAATACGGGGAAATGATTACGAGAAAATGATTGTTCCCCACGATTGTTCTTATTCTCGTCCCAAATACCTCAATTTTCCGGACATTTTTGGATCTTTATGAACATTTACTCCATGTCATATTTTCTTTTATGCGTCTTCTAACTCTGGTTTTAGCTACTTAGCTACTACAACATTAACTATCTTCTTGGTTGATGTTTGAAATCATTTGGTTTTCAATGTTAGAGAAATATTTCTGCTCCAATGTCTCTTTTCTCTTAACAGGGCATGACAGTTCATAATGTTTATTATGGAGAAGGATCTGACACAACAGGAGTTCCCACCAAATTAATCACTACAAACTGTTCATTAAGAATTACTGTGTACAATCCTGCAACTTTCTTTGGCATTCATGTCAGCTCCTCCCCTGTCAATCTTATGTACTCCCAAATTGTTGTTGCAACTGGTCAGGTAAGATCATATCTAACCTTTAAACTTTGTATCAAGAAATCAGCATGATAAACTGATACAAATCCCTTAGGGGTGGTGTAGTAGTTGATCGTTTGGATGTTAAGGGTGTGCTCCCCTTGGCCTCTCAGGTTCGAGATTAGTGTGGGGATTAATTTCTCAAATGATCTCCTTCTTAATTTCTCAAGTGATCTCCTTCCCACCTCTAGTCCTACGATGTATCTTGGTGCCACAATCTAGGGATGGACTACTTGTGTCCCCAAGTTTAGAAGAGCGAAGCTCCAAATTCTCGGGTCATACAAAAAAAATGATATCTTGATACAAGGAAAGGAGAATATGAGTTTGTTGATCAGAACTATGTTGGATTTTTTCTTGATTTCCAGTTGAAGAAATACTATCAACCACGGCAGAGTAACCGAGTCGAGTTGGTGAACCTTCAAGGGAACAAGGTGCCTTTGTATGGGGCTGGAACCAGCCTCGAAGCCCGGGATAAAAATGGAAACATACCTATGGTGTTGGTGTTTGAGGTTCACTCAAGAGGAAACGTGGTGGGGAAACTGGTAAAATCAAAGCATCGAAAGCGTATCGCCTGTTCTTTGAACATCGACTCTCGCAACTCGAAGCCTAAAAAGATTGAAGCTGATTCGTGTACATATGATTGAGAGAGACCCCATCTTGCATTTTTCTCTACATTGGAAGGGAAAGATTCTAGATGTCGGATCATTTAGAAAAAAAGAAAAGAAAAGAGAAACTATGGTTATAGAAAAAGGCTGTTGGTTTAGTAATTTTTTGTTCTTTAGAATAATGAAGGTAAAAAAAAAAGGGGTCGTTGAATCAGTTTCTACTAGTGTTTTGCCAACAACTTTCCATACAGCAACAGATCATGCACAACGATGGTACAATTATTCGACCATATGTTCTATACGCTTTATATTGTTTTTTAAAAAATTATACACTTCTGAAGACGTTTGGTCCACTGTTTAACTTTTCACAGTGAGTTAAGTTGGGTTGGAGAAGTGAAGACACAATTCGGGAGTCTACAAATTAATGTCACAAGCAGATCTTCAACCTAGGACCTCAATGGAGTATATACCTCAAAACTCAAGTCTTCGATCAACTGCACCACTCTATAAGAGACAATCAACCTTTCATCACAATTATAATAACTTTCCAGTCATGATGTAATAAAACTATGATATAATTAACAACATTCATCACAAACACAAGTTATCATTCATGATATTTGTTAAACAATATGCATTTCAAAGGCAGGTTATTACAATTTCTCAAGTTATAATTTATAATAACCTTCACGACATGATAGCCAATAATTCAATTGTCACCTCAAGCACACTCCCGATGATCGATCAATATAAATTTTATTTTTTATTTTTTAAAAAGTAATGGCAGTTTAACTAGTGTTTTTACTACGTTGACTAATTGCTAAGCAATCAAAAAAAAAAAAAAAGGATATTTAATTTGGTGTTCACATAATCAACAACGTTTTTAGTTTAATAATGTGTGCGGAAGTTCAAATCTTGTTCTTTGTATCGATAATTTGAGTCAGAGATTGACCTATTGACTTATAGGATAGTGATACATATTTTGTAGTTTTGCCTTTTATATTCTGGATCGTTTGAGTCAGTTTGTACGCATGTTGACTATTATTTTGAAACATATCGTCTAATCTTACAACATTTTGATGTTAAAAAAATTTATCAGAAATTAATTCTTAAATAAATGATCATTATTGATCACGTCATCTCTTAATTTTCAAGTCTCACTTGACCATTAAGCAACAGCAAGATGGTCAGATATCTTATAAGTTACACTCAAGCATTCAAAAAACATTTTGTGTACTTATTACTAGAACTCATTTTAAAAAGTATTGTCAGAGACTATTATAACTCATGTTTTGTATTTTATATGCCTAATCATATGAGAAAAGAAAATGAAAGAACCAAGACATCCCCACGAAAATTACTGCTTTAGCTAATACAACAAGGAAGCAGGTAAACAATCCTTTCATTTATTAAATATGGGAAATGCTTCTACTATGAGTTTTAGTAACAGAATAATATTCAGAACCTATAATTATTTATCATGAATGATAGCTTTTTGTAGCTTGACTATATTTCCAACACATTTAATAATTAGAAGCAGATATATTGGACTATAATTGAATTGCATTGGGCACCTTCACTTGTCTGTAGCCATGGGAGAGCAAGGAATTCAGAAAAGGATATGTTTTGCAGATTAGACCATCTCCTTCAAAGCCTTTTCTTTTATTTTGATAACCGAGAATCAGAACTTTGCTCCACTACATACTTGGGGGCATCTACGCACGTCGCTCCTCCTTTGATGCACTGCAGCAACTACATATTCCTATATCAACGAGCTTGTATTGATAAGTTGGAACCACAAAGAATGGAAATGTCACTTGTTCAGATCTCTCAACTGTGTAGAGTCATCTAGTAACTTGCACAAACTAAGACCAATAATAAATAGGGCCAGTTCCTCGACAAAAAATAAGGATCCAAAATTACAGGGGAAAAAATGGCAACAATAAGGCATTTGCAGGGTGACTAACTGAACTCATAGGAACTTGACCGGAACTGTTATGGTTGAGAATTCGTGGTCGGTATGCTGGAAATCTCTGGTGTGGAAGGAATACCCTCTTGCTTGTCAATGGTACAGCTGGGCTCGATAACGGTTCCACCGATCCTGTTTGGAGGCCAATAGCGAAATAATGATCTTCCTATTATATTTTTGGCTGGCAGTGGACCCCTGAACAATTTGAATGGCTAGCTATCAGCATAGGAAAGAAAAGAAACTCTAAGTCGTGCCGAGTAAGTCTGAGTTCGACATGAATTAAAGTGCTAATTAAAAGAACTTTTCAACTATATCATGATCTTTAGCTATATGGAGAAAAGTGTTTAGCTTAAAATTCACACCATCTCAAACTCAAATATTGGACTGGTGATGAGTGAGGACTTTACCAAACATGAGAATCGTAGCTGTTATTGCGATTATCGCCCATCACAAATACTGAATTTTCTGGAACTTGCTGCATGAAATGGAAATAAAAGAGATGTAATTACATGTGTAGCCATGCTAGATATAGAATAAGGTTTCCAACCGCAAAGAGATATCATCACAGCAAGTATTAAATTACTTTGTTTTAAGACTTAATATAATATGTTATTAGGAAAATCCGAGAAAGATATGAAACCAACGCAGAAAAAAGAGTACTACTCACAACTTGAGTCATGTCATATGATGGTGGTTCAAAGATGAATTTTTCGTTCCTCTCAACCCCATTAATAATAAGTTTTCCGTTCTGAACCTGCAATGATGCATTTTCGAAACAAAAAGTGGAAGCTGAAACATATATCTTTGATGCTTAAAAATACATATCTTTGATGCTTAAAAACACATAATCAATAGCAGGAGCATACAACCATAAAAATTTAAACAGCAGTAGTTTTAAAAAATGATTTTAAACTGCTTGCTACTGTTATTTACATTCTCCGATTTCGGATTCATGTAATCAACATGATAGAAATATACCTGTTCTTGCCCAAGATTCTAGGAAATGCAAACTAAAAATGCCTCACCTCTACTGTATCACCTTCTTTAGCAACAACTCTTTTAATGAAGACATCTTCATCTGTATATCCTACTTCCTGAAGCACAGGTGGGCTCTTAAATATCACAATATCATTCGCACAAGGTTTTCTGAAATAGTATGTGACCTGAAAAAGAAAATAAAAGCATTTATCTTGCATGGAATCATGGTCCAAAACACAAGAAATTTCAGAGACAGAATTGAAATCCTAGATCTCATCCCTTTGTTTTATTTTTTTGTGAAACCGGAAAATCGGAGTTTTCTCTACTATAACCGGGCTAACCACACCTCTATCTAGGCCAGGCACGGGTAAACATTGAAGGACTAGAGAAGTAGGAGGCGTCTACAAAACAATAATTAATGTCACGGGTAAGTCTCCAACCTGGGACCTCACCTTCAAAGCCCAAGCCTTCGACCACTGCACGACTCTTTGGGGATGGTTTTGTTGAATCCAAGAGCTTGGGATAAAGAAAATAAGTTGGGCATGTTTGACTTCAAGGGTAGGTGACAGATAGAGTAACATATCAGGCAAATTTTTCCAAACTTATTACCATATAAAAATCATATCACAATCAACACAAATCTTTTCCAATAACCATGAAATGAAACACAGTTGGACTGTAGGATCAACAATGGAGAACAAGATTTCTACCTTCTCTGCTACTAGTCGATCCCCAACATCAAATGTAGGATACATTGATAGTGAGGGAATGTACCTCGGTTCTGCAATAAACGTCCTGAATGCAAGAGATATTGCAATGGCGGCAAACACTGTTTTGGTATCGTCCAAAGTCAAATTCAACCATTCTGGGAGAAACCCCGAAGAACCCTTTTGCTTCTCCTCACTATCATCACTTCCATCGCCGCCGTCACCGCCGCCGCTGCCGGAGTCTAAAACTGACCTAGTTTTTTCATCAGAGTCATCAACGGCACTGCAACAACCCCTCTTCAAATGGGTTACATCGCTTGGAGGCTTAAAGGGTAGAAAACTACAGGTTCTAGTTATAGAAGGGAAAATCGAGCGATTGACGAAGTGGGTATGTGGAAATTTAGGGGAATTGGGAATTGAATGGAAATTGTAAGTATAATTAGGTTTGGAGAGGCGGGTACGTTGTAAAGAAGGGTGGTCAAAAGAAGGTACAGAAGAGAGGAGATGAAGAGAGAGCATCATCCTCTGTCTCTGTAATTTCAAGCTGTGCTTTTCAAAAGCAATGAAAGGAGAAGACCCATATGTAAATTGGTTGGATTAGATGGAATGAACTTTTCTTTTCTTTTTTGAAGATACATAGGATGGAGGGAATAAAACCTCTAACTTCTAAGTCTTAATATATTGAAGTTGGGAGAAAAAAATTACAAATATCGATTCTAAAGATCGAATCCGTGACCGTGGAGTGAAAAGTCTTAATATATTGAAGTTGGGAGAAAAAGATTACAAATATCGATTCTAAAGATCGAATCCGTGACCGTGGAGTGAAAAGTAATAAACTAATATTTCATTGGTATTCGAACATTCTCACACATATATTGAGGTAAATTATATGTTTTTTTTATTTATTTAATACATTGGGAGAAGAGGGATCAAACCTATAACTTCATAGTTATTAAGTCGTACAAGATGCTGCTAGAGCTCTGTTGATATTGGCGGGTAAACTATATGTTAGCACAACGAGTCAATAACTCTAAATTAGCACCTATAAAAGATAGAAAATTTAATGATAAATAATTTTTAAATAGAATTCAGAGTAATTGTAATTTTTTTGACTAGTTTCAAATATACATTATCTTGCCACCAAAATGGAGTGGGTTTTGGAACTTCTGGATTTTAGATCATAATACACAAAATCACTTCCAAATTTCTCTGTGCTGCTGGTAATTCAAATGAACAATGCAGGAAGTGGAAGTAAAGATATTATCAGGATAGCAATTTACATGGTCATGTATTTTGAGTTTTGGTCCTCCAACTTATATGAATTGGCTACAGTTGAGTTACACAAAGTGATCCAAAAAAAAATTAAAATAAAGAACAAATATTTGTAGTGCTTAGCCATTAATAATTTCAGATAGCAAGCATGATCACTCTTCTTCATCAACCTTGTCAAATCTAATTCACACAACGGCTGGTCATCTCCTGGTTTCACTAGTGGATGAACATCATTCTGCAAGTTGTAGTAGTGGCATGCTGCTTCCATATCCAAAACTGGGTTTGATTCTGGATTCTGCATACACTCAGTGTACGAAAGCGATTTGCTCGACAAACGAGCATTGACACAGAGGTGCTCCGGGGACTTCCAGATGGAACTTTTACTCCTTTAGGGAGTGTCCTGCTTCTTGTTTGCGGATAAGAGCCATTTACTTTGGATAGGATCAGTTCATCTGGTTGGAGGAGATCAGAATAAGATGCAGTCTCTGCACTCTTCTCTGGAATCTCATTGTCGTCCATTCTTTCCGTAATGGCCTCGTTATCCATACCAATCGAGCGCCAAGCTTCAGAAACAAGTTTGAGAGTGCTGTTTTCGGGAATGACTTTCTTTTCTTCCATCATGTGAAGGATCTCTTCGGCTCTCCATGGCTGTTTTGCTTCTCCATAGCCCCATATTAAGGTCTCAAAAGTTTTCAGATTGGGGGAGACATCTATGTTACACATACGCTCGAAAGCTCTCCATGCCTTCTCCATTTTACCTGCAGTGCACCAACCGCTAATGACAGTTGTGAAAATGACGACATTCGGCCTCACCCCATATTTGCTCATGGAGTTCAGCAGAGTCTCGGCTTTCGCAGGCTCGCCAGCACGAACAAACCCTTTTGCAAGAATACTGAAAGCATGGACGTCAGGTTCTATTCCAGATTTCACCATATCATCAAAGATTTCTTGGCATTTGTCCATGCGTCCAGCTGAGCCCCAACCATTCATAATGGTGCTAAATGTTATCACATCTGGTTTTACTCCACATTCTTCCATCATTGTCAATGCCTGCTCAAGTTTATAATCATTATCCACGTGATCAACATGAAGTTCAACAATGTGAGGAATTCAACAATCACACAAAATGAAAGGTGAAAATATGAAAAAACATTGTACCTCATCAACTCCATCCGAGTCCCCAATATCTAGAAATCCCTTGATAAGTGAGTTGAAAATAACAAGGTTTGGGCGTATTCGGAGGTCCCTCATTCGATAGACAACCCTCATAGCCTCTGCCAAGTTCCCCTGTTCGCAATAACCACTTACTATTATTCCACACGTTCGCTCGTTCGGATTTACCTTATTGCTTTGCATTTCCACTATTATACTTTCTGCCTTGCTAATCTCACCATCCTGAGCATAAGCTCTTGCCAATGTATTATATGTGACAACATCAGGTTGAACTCCAGATGCAATCATCTTATCCACTGCATTCCATGCCTCCTTTATATTGTTCTTCTTACACCAAGCTCCAACAAGGATGTTAAAAGTCCGGTTGTTGGGTTTTAGATTTGTAGTCCTCATCATTAACTCTAATAACTTCATAGATTCTTCGGGTTTATGGACGATTCCATAACCTTTGATGAGAGTATTAAAAGTGCTAGTTATCGGCTTACATCCAGTTTCCTCCATTTTCTGAAAAGTTTTCATGGCCTCTTCAACATTGCCAGATTCAGAAAAGGCATTGATTATGGCATTGAAGAGAATGGAATCAGGTTTGATGCCTGTTTGTTCCATTTCAGATAGAAGTCTCGCAATGGCCTTGAAACGCTTCTGCCGAGTCAGAGCAGCTACAAGAGCCGTGTATGTCACAGTAGTTGGCCTGTGTCCTTGTTCTACTAAACTATTGAAAATGAGTTGAGCCTCTTGAGGCTTTCCTTTTTCAACCAAGATGTTCATTAGCTTTGTTCTTGAACGTACTGTTTGGCAGCTATTGTTACCAAAACAGAGAAGACACCGGGATTGAATTTGCGAATCGACTGGAGTTGAAACCATCTTTTCTTGATTCTTATGGAGACATGATTCCTGCAAAGTTCAAAAGTACAGATTTCAACAAACTAAAGGAAGATGAATTGTGTTCATAATATCGTGAAAAATAAGGATGACTGCAGAATACTTCTGAAGTGCTTGAAGAGAACTATTGAGTGATAGATACATGAGGAAAACATCCATTCAATATATTTCCAAAAACAAAGAGTACTATGAAATGGTTTTTTTTGGCCAAATGTTATTCAAATTTTTTAGGAAAAAAATCTTCTTACACTATGAAAAGAACTCCTAATTCCCAGACCTTATATAAGACAACCTAGCAACTTGTTGAGTGAAAAAAGATTTAAGGACAAAAACCAGTCAAACAGTTAATGAACAAGCTTAATAAAAGAAGAAGCATCTGATTTAGCAAGCTTAACCAACCAAGTAGATGATTTACCAAGGTAAGGCATTGAATAAGATGATTAAGTGATCAAAACATTGAAACATGCGACAATTTGTTCTATCAATGACAACAAGTTATACTTGTACAAATAAAACGCCGGAGGCTAAACTTGTGTCTATTTGGTCCTTGAACAATCATTCTTAAGACCCTGTTTGATAACCATTTTGTTTTTTATTTTTCATTATTGGTTTTTAGTTTTTTATTTTAAAAAATAAAAATTGTATATGTTTGATAACTCATTTTAATTTTATGTTTTTAAAAATTAAAAACCAAAACACATGTTTGATAACTGTTTTTTGTTTTCAAATTTCACATTTTGTTTGTATTTTTTTATGTTTTTACTCTTTATTCTTGATTTCTTCATGCTTTTTTAAAAACAAAAATAGAAACTTGTTTTTAAAAGCTACTTTTTTTAGTTTTTAAATTTCCTTTAATATTTTAAAAATGTTCTTAAAATTTAGAAAACAAAAAAAAAATGATTATCAAACAACCATGCTTTTAAAAAGTTAAAAACAAAAACAGAAAACCAAATATCAAACAAGGCCTAAATTATCAGTTTTCTACTTAATATTTCCCTGAATTACAAGAAAAATTAATAAGTTTCTGAATTTTCAGTGATTTATAGGTCTTTGACATATTCAAAGTTTAAAAAAGTTCACTGTTTTATCAAATATAGAATTAAAAATTATATCTACTAGGACATAAACTTTCAATTTTGTATCTAATATGTTCATGATTTTTAAAATAATAAATCAATGACCTATTGAACAAAATATATACATACATATATATATACATTGCACATAAAGTTAAAGGCTTAGAGATATTTTAGATCAATTTTAAAGTTTAGAGACCAAATAGACACAATCTAAGCATTCAAGAATCTATTACAATTATTTTAATTTCTTGAATTAATAGCCACAAAGTGAAAGTTAAGAGTAATTTGTAATAGTAACCAACATCATAATACTAATAGTGCAAGTGTCTGCAACAGTACCATTTTTGGTGATCCTTGAGATATACTTTTGCTTGTTATCGTTCCCTCTTTATGAACATCCATGAAAACTCTGGTTTTCGATCGACCAGACTCTCTCATTTTCTGCTCGTTCTTACTTTTATGCCTCAAAGAAAATCAATATCCAAAACACCCCAACATATTACAGCACAGTCTCTCAAAGCCTCTGAATAAGTGAAGATGACTGGAGATAAAGCTCGTCCAATATGGATTCTACAAATAAAACACCAGAGGAATCAAGAACAGATCAACCAAATCCCAATTGAGAATTCTTTTAATCCAAAAGACAATTCAAATCAAAACCCCTATTCTATTCAAATTCTTCCATCTCCAACAAAATTCTTCAAAAATCACACTTTCAAAAGTGAAATTCACAGCCTAAAACAGTACAACACCAACGTCACACGTTCAATCCCAATATGTACTAAAAAAAAGTGAAATTCACAACCCACAACAGATAATAATCTTTATTACCTGTGTCTCCTATTTAGGCACAAGGAAGTAGAAAATGAATTTCTAGTAAATGATCACGTCACTTCTTAGTTACTTAAAGCCCATCTTGACCACTAAGTCCTTCGTAATGGTTAGAATAAAAATCCCTATTCTGTTCAAATTCTTCTATCTCCAACCAAATTCTTCAAAACCCACATTCCAAAGTGAAATTCAAAACCTGTATCCAGTTCAAACATATTGATGATCACAAACACACACAAGGAAGTAAATTCAAAACACACCCGTCTAGATCATAATCCAAAAGACAAATCGAATCAAAACTGCCATTCGGTTAAAATTCTTCCAAGTCCAACCAAATTCTTCAAAAACCACACTTCCAAAAGGGAAATTCAAAACCCACAACGGGAAAGTCAATACAAAACACACCCATCAAGGTTTTCGAGAAGTGGAATTGAAGGAGCTAAAGGGGAGATGAGAAGGTACCTCTTCAGAAGGGTAGAAGGAGCGGGCGGCGGCGGTGCATTTGCATGGAGGCCGAGCAGCAGGGGCAGCCGCTCCATGGAAACGAGCCACTGTTGTTTTGTAGTGCCCAAAGTTTTGTGTTGTGAAATCCATTGGGATTCTTATCCACATATTTTATCATTTTCAGATTTCTGAATGCCTTTTTGAGGCTCTCATAAAACAATATTTAATTAGTCTCCCATGGTTGATAGGATGTACAGGTGGCCACAACATTCTTTTGTTTATTTCGTTATTTAATTTCGACAAAAAAATAGGGACAGCCAAATTCAATATTTATCATTGTTTTTTCAAATACCCTTTTTCCATTTTTGAATTTTAAATTAAATATTTGATATTTTGTATGAACTTTTTGGAACATACAATTTTAATTTTTTTTAATCGATTGTTCGAAGAATTTAATACGCACAAACAGTTCGTTAAATACTATGGTCACAAAGTAATACTATGTGAGAATTTATGATCTTCCTCCCCAATTTATACTTAAAAAAACAGTTTAATAAAAGGAGATTTTGTATATAAAAAAGGTAAAATATTTTCATCTATAGCACAAAATCAAAATTAATTCATTTATAACCAAAAATTCAAATTGAATTCTATCACTGATTAAATTCTATTAGTGATAGAATCAATGAAAGACTCGTTTTATCACTATTTAAATTTTCTATCGACAATAAAATTTTAAATTGAATTCTATCACTAATTAAGTTCTATAATTGATAAAAAATAATGTACTATAGATAAATTATTTTAAAAATTGTGTTCAAAATATAATACAATAGATAGAATGTTTTGTTGATCGTAAAATTCTCTTAACAAAATATTTTACACTTTATTTTCTTCTTTAATAAATGAATTAAAGAGAGAGGGAGGAGAAAAACATCAGGTTTTCTTTAAAAAAAAAAAAATTGTTTTTGAATGGATTAGAAATTTCCTGCAACCTTGTTGGTGAGCTCAGTTAACCAGCGTTCTGTGACGATGGCTCATTTAGCAAAGTCCAATTATTTTAATTAATTCTAAATGAATTGCAGACTCCTATTCTCACTTCCATTGGCAAAACTTGTTTGATGAAAAATTAAGCATGATAATTACTACTTATCCTGATTATTAATCTAAAAAAGCTGAAAATCTAAAACATTAATTTATAGACTAAAATAATCAATACAGATTTTTAAAGTTTTCCGTAATTTGTCATGCGAATCTGGATGCTGTACAGCCTGTGTGCTGAAACTGGCATCTACACGAATGAACTATGTCCTCCACCGAACGGTACCCTTGGTTTGAACTCTGCAGATGCCATCAGCCATTGACAATGGCTAAACTTAACGCTCTGAAATAACCACCAGACAAAGAGAAAAGTACATCAGAAAGACAGTTAGACATGCGTTTGTTTTAAAAAAATAATTATTGAAAATCGAAACTTCACCCCTCTATATACATGCGACACCCCATGTCCATCTCAAGGTCCCGACCCAAGAAGCAACAAAGATTTTAAAGTTAAACTCATTCGTGGATTTCGAACTTGAGACATCTAAGAGAGCAAACTTTGAGAACCACAAATCTCTATCAATCAATAAGGTCGCCCCTTGGGGACGCATGCATTTATAAAATTATCCACCATTTAGTAGTTCAAAATGCTACATTTTTCTTCATATTCGAGTGTGTTTGGACCAGCTTGTGTGCACCTTGACTATTCTCAAGAAACATTAACGTCTGACCTTATAACAATTAGATGCCAAGGAAATCAGTAAAAAATTAATTCAAGATTGGTGACCACCATGAATTGAACCTACAAACTTTTGGTTTCTTATTGTCCTTTTGACCACGAGGCTATTTAGGGTGATTTCAAAATGCTACATGTTAGGAACATGGGAATTGGGTTTGCTTCTTTAATATGATTTGCTCAGATTTACGCAATACCTCTACGTTCTTTTTCTTCTAATTCTACTTTTCACGAAAAAAAGAAAGAGAGAAAATATGATCAGGCCTTTTAAAATTTTGTAAGGCACAAGATAAGGATCGGATCTTTTAATTCTATTCAATTGGAGGGATCCAATCCCTTTGAACGTGCAGTTTTCAGTTTCTATTGTAATTGTAAAATGCATACTTACAGGAATACTTAGAAGCAGCCCTTGTTGATTGACTAGAACAGGAAGGCTTCTCCTGGCAGCAACTGGAATCAATTTCAACTGCACTAATGCTTTTCTAGCTGAAGATTTGGCATAGTTTAAACATCCACTTGTACTCTCGACAGTCTGCTGCTTCGAACCGTCTGAAGTGTCTATTTGGTCTTGAAAATCCCCTTCCGTGCACTCAGACAACTTGGAAAGATAAAGCCAATCTGGTTCGGTCAAGGGCCGCACTTCTAACTCCATATCACAACCTAATAAACAGGACTTGCAAACTGTGTTACAACTAGCTGCCTCGAAAATAGAATCATCTTCATTTTCTTTCATTCTCCATGTGACAATGAACCTGTTCATATAGTTACATATTTGTCCTGGCTTAAGCAGTCCACCAGATGAAGTTCTTACAGAGTGTGAACCATGCTTTGATTCATAACTAGGAGTGACTTTTGGTTCTGCTTTAAACAGTTTGGTTTCTTCCATCTGCAGTGAATCAATGATCCTCGAGGTGGATTTGCTGATAATATTTAGCCTTTTTGCTTCATCTAGAACAGATTCTGGTGTTGCATCCAAGAAATGCACATCTGAAGCTTTAAGAATGCAGTGTTGTTCTATATATGATCTCCCATCGTTAATGATCTGTTCTAACCCACCAGAAATATCGTGATTTCCTTCTCGATAAGAGGGGGCAGGGAAAACTTCTATCATGGAGGGCAAGGGGCAAGTCACGGAACAAGAAACTATGCACTTGGTACCCTTGGATCCTGGAGCTGGACAAATGTAGCAGCCTGCTGCTGTCAATGAGGTCTGCATGGTTTTTCTTAATAATAAGAATCTGAAGAATAGACGATATCGATTAATGACAGATAGTACTCCATGAGACAACATAAGGAATAGTTTCACATAGACTTCCGCCCTTTGAATACTAATGAAAACTTGAGAAAAAGGCTGCTGATGTATAGCAGGCCAAACCTCATGCATTTGTAATTAAATGTACCTAAGCTGGTTGCTTAATACTCAATTAGAAAGAGATTGATTTGTATTACCTTGCAAGGAGTTGTTTGGATGTAGTCTAACATCAGTTTTGCAGTGTTGCCTCGAACAGGTCTTTGTCTTTGAGAGACGAACTGACAATTTTAGATGGACCAACATTAATGCTAATTGGTAAATTACTCCAAAGAAAGGTTCTTAATAAAATATTGAAGAACATTTTACCTGCAAAACTAAGGACAAGAACTTTGACAGGCAAATATCTTGAATTTTCAATTGATTGAGAACCTCCAAATTAATAATGGCAAATCCCACCTACAAGAAGCATCAGCCAAACCTTCCATCAAAACTTAATAATAATACTGAACAAGTGGAAGGTACAGAGAGAGAACTGCTCAAAGGACAAACAAAATGAAATTTCTAAAAAATTAATGTGGAACTGTAGATCAGATTACATGCAGACATAAAGAACCTACCCACCTCTGTTATGGTCAAAGTCAGATTTGCTAGGCTTAAACAAACTTGATCAACAAATAAGCGTGTTTTCCTACAGGCGGAAATAACAGCATGTATCTCAGACTTTATAGTACCTGAAACACAAAAAAATGGTGAGACGAAATCATGAATCTCGTAAATAATCTTTGAGGAGCCATTTATATTACAACCTTAGCAAACCAGTCAGGGTACTAACAAAACCAGTGGTTTTATCTCAGTTGTTCATCTTAGTTCGTAATCTCCTTTCAAGATTCAAGATTTTCTGCTTTAAATTTTAATGAGCCATGGTTGCAGGGAAAAACAAAGTTCTTTATAAGGCTGAAACTATTTTCTTTATAACAAATGCCGAAACTGTTATTCAGGCATTATGCAGGAAAGAAATTATTCCAGCCCTGATAGGTTGAAAAATGAAAAAGGAAAATTATGGTGATGTTTTCATTTCCTATGAATAAAAATTAAAAAAATCAAGGTGATGCTTTTTAACATCTAGATGGAGTTGAGTTGAGTAATCACGTCCGTCCCTAGGTCAGTCACTCTTTTTTTTAATAATTAAGTTTATGATTCAAGCCAATTGGAGAACTTTTTGTAACTCTTTTGCCTCTAGCTTATGTGAATATGATATCTCTCTCCTTCTAGTACTAGTGTTAATGAAATCATTCCTTATTTGAATAATAATATCAATAATGACAACAAGAAACCAACATAGATATTAACTATAACTCCCTAGCTACTCACAAGATGACAGATCTCCTAATGACATCCGAATTCTATTTCGAGCAAACAAGGAACTTCGATTAGTTGGGTCTTCAACCAAATCTTGTTTAGCACCTTTACATATCTGCAAAGTGCAGACAGATTAATGTTAAAATGACTAGCCTTTTCCAAATGAATGAAACTGCGTCTTTTAATAGATACTTTTGTGTGATATGAACTCTTAACCTTGTACATGTCATCTTTAGAAAAATCCATTAGTGGCCTCACGAGAAGAAACCCATAATTCTTCGAAACTTCATTGTAAGAGTATGTATGCGAGGAGAAAATCTGAGAAGTGAAAGGCATGCCAGCAAGTCCAAGCACACCGCTACCACGAGACAACCTCAGAATGAATAGCTCAGCCTGCATTGTGTCTCACCAATCACTATATATCTAGTATCTGTAACAAGCTTTCAGCTTTGCAACTAATTTAGTTTATAATAGCCCTAAAGAGTAAGTTATGATACAAACTATAGCAAACATGCAAAAATCCTAAGAGTTAGTGTCAGTCAACTAATAATGCGAGAGTTTCAACTGGAAATGCACGCTTGATAAGAGGATTTCACCTGGTCGTCCGCATGATGTGCAACAAGTATCACTCCAATTTTGTGTTGAACACAAACTTTCTTCAACATTTGGTATCTGAAGTCAAATCAAAATAATTGATTGAAATTACAAACTAGTGAACCATTATGGCAGAAAATTATAAGTTAGCTCATACTAAAGTGGCCCGTACAACAATCTTCACATCAGAAATTTAGCATATTATGAAGAACTGCAAACCACCTCATATCACGAGCTGCTTCTAGCAAGTGGCCTTGCTTTGGTCTACCGTCTGACCAATCACAAGATGCAATCTCGCATCTGATACCTACACAAGTAATATACGAACTGATCATATCAGAAACTTCGATTGAACTGATTTATCATAAGAAAAGCTGACAAATAGTATAAGTGCAGAGTAGATGTACCCATTTGAGTCACTCGATTCCAGACAACGTTTGCCTCTTCTTTGCTCTCAGCACGAAACCCGTGATCCACGACTATTGCCAGAAGCCCATCGATAAATGTGCTACTTTTACCCATGGCATTCTGGCCATCCATTTTCCAATCCGCCATAAGAGCACATAGAGCCATGCTATCGGGTCCTCCACTAACTCCCATAGCTGAAAATGAAGCAAGGAATGTTGAGGATCCTAAATTGGAAAGTGAGAAGACTTCCTAGTAATTTATAAGATAGGTGGATTGTTCCTCTCATCACCAATTAATTTTGAGATGGATGGCTACACTGTCTAATATGATATCAAAGTTCATAAATCTCAAACGGGTATTCAGTCCAATAAAATAAAATTGGGATCCAGTCCAAGATTGGTCAACCCAAAAGTGGCACCATCTTTAGGGAGACATTAAGTACCACATATTGGAAAATGAAGAGACCTCCGAGTAATTAATAAAACAGTGCACTACTCTTCTCGTCACCAATTAGTTACACGCCATCAAATAAGGAATACATGATAACCGGGAATTGGAGTTAGGACAACTAATTTTATAATTAAGCTCACTCGTGAATTTCAAACTAGATACTTGTAAAAGGAGCCTACATACCTAGTAAATCTGAAGACTATGCCAACAGGCTGCCTCTAAATTGAAAGCCAATACAATTAAATTTCACTTCAGGTGTAGGTTACATTGGGACAGAGGAAACCTAGGGCTGTTTAAGAACGAAATGAATGAGAATGCCGAAATTAAAGACAGAAACAAAGTAATGTGGAGCAGAAATCAGACCTATAGAGTGGTGGGGTTTGAGTCCAGCCATATCCATGCGCTTGGAGAAAGCTTCCTTGTAGTTGCAGAGGTCGGTTGGTGGTTGCAAAGAAGAATACCTGCACAAACAACAACGAGACAGAGGAAGAAGACGAAGACCAAGACCAAGACGAAGGCGTGGTAGAATCAACGGAAATTTGCATCTTGGCGATGAGATTATGGATTTGGATTTGGATTTGGATTTGGATTTGGAATTGGAAGATAAGAGAAAGAAGGAGTGGGCTGTTCCGGTTGACGCCCATGGGATTACGCTCTGCGCCATGACTTGCTGCTCCCCCACTCTACTCTCACATTAACAAAATTACTTCATGCATCCATTGGAGTGTTCAAACTGTTTTTGTTTTTGAGGTTAAACATTTTCAGCCCTTTTTCTTTTTCACTTTCTCACACACAAATTTTTTTTTTTTTAAAAAAAACTAAAAGTTTTCTTCTTTTACATTCTCCTCAAGAGAGTAAAATTTAGTTTTATGATTTATTAATATTTGCTAGGGGTGAACATGGGTTGGGTTGGGTTGGGTTAGAGAGGTTTTCAATCCAACCCAAATTTTCGGGTTGGTCATTTTTCCAACCCAACCCAATTAAAGAAACAACCCAACCCAACCCAACCCTTATATTTTCGGGTTGGGTTGAGTTGGGTCATCGGGTTCAATAATAAATTATAATTATAAATATCTTTTATCAAATTAGTCATACATTATATATAAAACAAAATATAATCTTCAGTCAAGGTAATGAAATGAATATAAATATACAATCATATTCATATAGAAGATTCCAATTATAAAACATAAAACAAATAGATAATTAATTAAAACAACAAAAATAGATGACATAATTCGACTTCTATAGAACAAATATATAATTAAAACCAACAAAGATGTTTTACGACTATATATTTATCATGATATATAAATGATAAAGTTTTGAAAAAATACTAAAGATTATGGAAAATAAAAAGTCTAACAATAATAATTAAATAAAAATATATATATACACATGTATAATTATGCTATAGTATAAAAATATATATATTTTAAAACTAAATAATAATTTCGGGTTGGTCGGGTTGGGTTGGGTTAATTTTAGGTCAACCCTTAACCCAACCCAACCCATGAATATTTCTTGATTTTCAACCCAACCCAACCCAAAAAATTATTTAACCCAACCCAACCCGTCAATTTGGGTTGGGTTGGTTCGGGTTGTTCGGGTTTCGGGTTGTTTGAACACCCCTAATATTTGCTCGAAAACTTATTTGTAAATGAGTTTCTCATCATTTTTGTTTTTAAAAATAATTTTTAATTTTAACTATTTATTTTTAATTATTCATTTATAAAACTATTCAATCTTTTTTTTTAGAATATAACCATTCAATCATCTCTAACAACTTATTTTTAATTATTCATTTCAAATCAATCAAAATAACTCTTTTTAAATAATTTTTTTTTTAACTACTAAAAATATCTACTTATTTTAAATTTATATATTCAAACAAGGTTGTGATACTAACTCTATTACGTAACATCTTCATTCAAACGAGTTTTTAGCTTAATCTTTTAATTTTTAACTACTCGATGTAACTCTTCAATATAATTCTTTAACCTAAATCCTATCTAAATATGTCAAACAAACCGCCCCGAAATAAAAAAAGGAGAATAAAAAAAAAAGAAAATAACAAAGAAAACAGGTGGAGAATAGCTTATTATTAGTACGCTGCAAATTTAGAGGAAAATATTATGAAGTTTTATCTTTTCTTTTTCTTTTTTTTTTTCTTTTTTAAGTTGTTTTTCCCTTTCCCCCTTTATTATTATTCTTCTTTTGTTTCGATTGATTTGAATTTTTTAAGTGATTAGTATAATTTTTTAATTTAGGATTATAAGGTCTTTTGTGTTGAATAATATTGGAATATGCTAGATCATTCAACTTTATCTTAGATGGCCAAGGAAAGTTCTAGATCATACTCATATATTCTAGATTGGTGGAGAGAATTCTAGAACACCAGTTATCTAAGAATTGTGGAGAGAATTCTAGAACACCAGTTATCTAAGAATTGTGGAGAGAATTCTAGAACACCAGTTATCTAAGAATTGTGGAGAGAATTCTAGAACATCATTGGTCTAAGAATGATGAAGAGAATTCTAGAACACGCTTTTTCTAAGATGGTTGGAGAAAGATCTAGGTATGAACTCGTCAAGAAATATCTACTCATACTTATCCAAAGTGAAGTTGTGGAAAAATCATGGCCACATGATTTCTTTGATCACCAAGGAAAAATGTGGACCATTTGATCTGTAACGGCCCGGAAATTTCATCCCGGTCTTCCCGGGAGGCCCAGGGGCATTTTGGTAATTTTGGGTCGGGCCGACAGGGCCGGTTATGTAATTGTTAATTGCCGGAAAAATTATGAGTCGATTTGAATAGGATCGGGAATTTTGATGAAGACATTTGGGCTTGGGAAAAGGTAAAAATAAATAGGGAATTAAATAGCGCATCAAGTGAGATTCGAGCCAGGGACGTGTCGCGTGCTAGGCAGGGGGCGCTGCCAGTCAAGCCACTGGGCGTCTTTGTGCTTCTAAACGCGCCAGCATCGCTATATCCTTGTTTTCAAAGGCGGTTGGTATAAAAGCAGAGCTCGCCCGAAGCTTCTTCTTCCTCACGATTCTTCTTCGTTTCTCCTTCGACCGACCGGCGATTTCCGGCGATTTCTTCCTTCTCCAGCTCCGATTCGATCGTGGTTGTCTTCCCCAGCTCAAAGGTCGATCCTTTTCCGGGCTGAAGGTAAGTTTTTCTTCCTTTCTTCTTCTCTTCTTCGATCCGAGCCCTCGCTCCAGGGCTTCGTTTCCGGCCGTGGTGAAGTGAATTTCGGATGGTTTGTGTGCGACATCGTAGGGAGTTCACCATCAAAGAATCGCTCGTCGAATCCCCGTGGATCGCTCGATTTTGGGTTTCTCCATCGCCCCTGTTTTGCGTGCTCTGTCGCTGCGCAGATGCCGCCGAGCCTCGCCGCACACGCGCGCGCGCCTCGCGCCTCTGCTGCATCGCTTCGCGCGCGGCGACCCAATGGCCGTGTCCGTGCGCGCTGTCGCCGAGCCGTGTCGCCAAGCCGCACCCAGCAGCGTGTGTCGTGTCGTGTCCGAGCCGCTAAGCGAGCCGAGCCGAGCGTGAGCCGAGCTGAGCCGAGCGAGCGCGCGAGGCGAGTGAGAGCCGAGCCGAGCCTATTTATTTTATTTTATTATATTTAATTTAATTTAGAATTTTGTGTGTAATTGTGTTGTGATTGATAGGTTCTCGATAGCTAGTTCGGGTTCGTTCGCGAGCCTAGGTTTTCGTGTAATCGTCCCCGAACCAAGGTAAGGATTTCTTACCTAGGAGTTGTGTGGACCTGCGATATATTATGCGATTCTTTGATTGATCGCTTGTTTGTGTTTATTGACATGTGTAGCTAGGTATTCTATAATTGAATTCCGATTAGCATGATTTCTCGATTTAATTCTCATGTTAATCCATGCTAGGTTGTTCCTTTCTAGCATGCTCGTATACATTCCTTGATTCGTAGTATCATGCTAGACTCGTTGTATTCTTATTGAGCACGTATTGGATTTTATGGATTTGTTTTTGATTGCTAGGGCGAGTTAGAGTTGCGGTAGATAGCATCATCGGGCCCGATGCATAAAGTACCTTGCATCCATGGCGGGGACGTCGAGCAAGTCATTCCGTCCCCCGGACCCCGTGAGGATTAGCTAACCCCACCGGTAGGCCCCGCAATCTTGGGTGAGGGTGGCAGATTGTTAAATGCCCCAACGGTCGGGATGATGACTTGGCATTGCCTCGCCCCGGCGATCGGCATGTCCTCAACATGTTTGGCGGTAGCCCACGATTGCCACTGTTAAGGCAAGGGCGGCTTCTGGTGTAAGCCTACCACGACCCGTTTCCTTGGCCCTCAAAAGTGCGGTGGTACGGTGACATAGTTTACGTGTCGAGTCTCACACCCCTATGTCGATTACACCGATCCAAAGATTTAGTTAGGCGTGGTGATTGGACATGGGCGACTTGCCTCTAGACCGGCACCCCATAGTCTGCGCAGAGCACGCGGTACATGCTTACGCTCATTACAACGCCGACCGGAGAGCTCATCGGGATCTTGGGCGGTGTACCTTTCGTCGACGAGAGACAAAGCCGAGGCCGGACTTGTTTTCGTATAGGGCGATTTGTGTAGTGGGGTGTGTGGTGATATTATTCCGGACTAAGACCTTAAATTGGCATCCAAGGCCCAAGTGTGGGCTAAGCTATGTGCTCTATTCGTGTTTATATTCATAGCTTGCATACGCTCATCGAGATGACCATGTATATCGATTGTACCCCGGTTGGGGATTCTTATTGAGTAATTCGTTACTCACCCTTATATCTCGTGGTTTTCCACAGGTAATCGTGGTCTTGCGACAGGATGCTGAAGGAGGAGGAGCTGTGATCATGGGGCCCAGTCTTCCAACTCTAATTTTTTGTATTATGACTCTTGTGTGTTTTGTTTTCCCCTGAATGCATGTAGCCGGGCACGGAGCCCTAGGATGTTTTGTAAATATTTGTGGATTCCAGCATTTTGTATCTGAACAGGTTTTGAATGGTTTTTAGTAAATCTCTGATTAGAGTAAACTTTGGAAATGTATTTATCTTGGAACAGGTGCTTGGAAACAGGGACAGGTTCCAGGGAAACTGTCTAGTTTTTAAAGAGGTTATTTTGAATGTTTTTGTTTTAATTGGAATCCGAAATCATGTCTGTTTAAATGTCCCTTACTTTGAATGCATGCATTGGGATAAGGGTCCATTTAGTGCCCCATTCGGGTCGGTCCCTTACAGTTGGTATCAGAGCTCAGAGTCATAAATTCTGTAGTTTGACCTGTTGTTGTAGGTCATTTTCCCATGATCACTAGCACTCCGGCAGTCATCAGGTACGCCTAAGTTTACAATTTGTTGTTGAGAAAAAGGGTTAAGAATTTACAATACCTGTCATCTAGTGTATGCCTTGTGTAGTGTTGTGGAGCGGAGACGAGCAGGTTCTGACTCGTTATTGGTTTGGGTGTAGATCGCCAGCATGCCAGTTACCCGCGTCAGAAGAGGACGCCCGAGAGGAGGCCGAGGTGTCAGGATCGGATCTGACCCCGCAGGGACATCGTCCCAAGCTGAGACTGATAGCATTCCGCCTGTAGCTTTCCCTGTTGAGCCCAGAGTAGGCATTGAGGCGACTGTGCGCCGTGAGACTGCTCCTAGAGCATAATTTGCTAATTCTATGAGGTCTATGGTGGTCGACCTATTGAATGGCCAGAGGCGAGACCCGTGCTTTGTTGGCGTGGCAATGGGAAGAGTCCCGAGCTCATCGAGCGGTGACTCGTTTGATTCAAAGAGGGCGCAGAAGACACCCCTAGCTCGCAGAGCAGAGCACTTTAATGGCGAAGTGGCGAAGGTGCCGATGAGCTTGGTAAATGGTTGAAGGATTTCGTGAAATGGAACCCTGATAAGTTTGATGCCACAGGTGAGGCTTTAGCAGCAGCTAGATGGATTGCCCATTTGGAGTACACCTTCCTGATTATGGTGTGCCCCGATGTTCAGAGGCCGAGGTGTGCGGCCCACGTGTTAGGGGGCGTAGCTAGATGGTTGTGGGAGTCCACCTTGAGTGAGAGACCAGCTGGGTCTCCACCTGCTACCTGGGAGTTCTTCAAGACAGAATTTAAAGCCAAGTACATTAGTGATGAGGCTCAAGAGAAGATGGTAGCGCTTTTCCAGAATCTGCGGCGCAGGTTACGATTCTATAGAGGAGTACGAGAGGAAGTTTTGAGTATGGTTATTTTGCTCTCATGGTGATAGCAACCCCGAGTTGAAAATTCGGAAGTTCATTTCAGTCCGAGGCGGGGTGTGTCTCGGGATGTCGAGGCACGAGCCCCTAACACTTATGCTAGTCTTTGTTGTCACCGCCACTATTTACAATGGAAAGTATCTGTTGAGCGGATCGTCGCCGCTCGGCAGGCGTCTTGTCCCTTGTAGTGGGACATAAGAGGAGGTTTGAGTACTGAGAGGAGGCGACCGGCGTCGCCAAGGGCGATTCCAGCTGGGACCAGCCAGAGAGATACCGCCCGATTCAGCACCGCCAGCAGGCGGTCTAGGCGATTCCCACTGTGCCACTTGTGGAAGAGCCCACTCGGAGCTTGTCGCCGGGCCTAGGCGGTGTTTTCGATGTGGAAAAGAGGGCATGTGATCCGTTTTCGTGATCGGCCCGGCTATGGCGATTCACTGCAGCAGCAGCAGTAGTAGGTCGGGTGTTCGCCACTGAACCGTCATGATGAAAGCGCGCAGATGCCGCAGCGATGGCGCAGTACGCTTCTTGTTTTGGATCATTGTGCATTTGTCTTGTTTGACTGCGGTTCTACGCACTCGTTTGTATCTGTATTGTTTCTTCGAGCATGCTAGGTTGAGATTAGAGCCTCTAGGTTTTGAATTATCTCGCTGCAACTCCTTGGGAGTTAATATGTTAGCAAAAGATAAGATTAAGGATGGCGGATCGAGATATCAGGAGAGTTCTTTGGTAGCTACGCTCATAGTTCTACCCATGAGTGGTTTCGATGTGATTCTTGGTATGGAGTGGTTAGCCGCTAACCACGCATTGATTGACCGCCACCCGGAAGGAAGTAGTGTTCAAAGCGCCGGGTCGGCCCGACTTCAAGTTTCGTGGAGTTCGGGGTGGAGTTTGCCCGCCGATGGTGTCAATCGTGAAAGCTCGTCGTTTGCTAGCTCATGGAGCTTGGGGCTACCTTGCCAAATTGTCGGGAGAGAGCCGTCCCTCACCGACTATTGATCAAGTGCCACAGCGAGAGTTTGCGAATGTGTTTCTGAGGAATTACAGGGGTTGCCCCAAGAGAGAGGTTGACTTCACAATTGAGCTCGAGCAGAGACCCTCCCTATCTCGAAGGCTCCGATCGTATGGCGCCACCAAGCTAAAGGCGAATCAAGGTTCGATTGCGAGGAGATGTTAGATCGAGGATTCATCCGTCTCGAGTGTGTCCCCAGGGGAGCGCCGATGTTGTTTGTGAAGAAAAAGGATGGTTCGATGCGCCTATGCATTGACTATCGTGAGCTTAATAAGGTGTGAGTGAAGAATAAGTATCCGTTGCCCCGTATCGATGATTTGTTCGATCGCCTTCGTGGAGCCGTGTTCTCCAAGATAGATTTGAGATCCAGGGTATCATCACCGCGGATTAGGGACGCGACATTCCTAAGGCGGCGTTCGTGTCTAGATATGGGCACTACGAGTTTGGGGTCATGTCGTTTGGGTTGACGAATGCACCGGCGAGCGTTCATGGACATGATGGATAGGGTGTTCAAAGCATTTTTGGGCGGCCGTCATCGTGTTCATTGACGATATTCCGATCTATTCAAGGACTGGGGAGGATCATGCGAGCATTTGAGGAAAGTGTTGGCGGCCTTGAGGGAAAAGCGACTTTATGCGAAGTTTTCCAAATGTGAGTTTAGTTGGAACAAGTGGCCTTCCTAGGTTACGTAGTCTCGAGAGATGGTATAGCCGTGGATCCTGCAAAGATTGAGGTCGTGAGTTCGTGGGCCGGGCCGACTTGATTCACGAGATACGCACTTCCTAGGCACGGTAGGTTACTACCGTCGGTTTGTTAAGGACTTTTCCGCCATAGCCTCGCCTCACTCGTCCGACGAGGAAGGGTGTCGAGTTTGTTTGGGGCGGTAGGTGTGGACGAGAGCTTTGCCCCGGCTCAGCGCTGATTTGACTTCGGCTGAGTGTTGGCGATCTGGAGGGGACAGTGGTTTCGTAGTTTCTGCCGATGCTTCCAAGTTCGGGTTGGGCTGTGTGTTGATGCAGCACGGGAAGGTCATTGCTTATTGTAACAGCCCAGTTTTCTATCCCAGTTTTCGAGTTGCCTTCGGGTCAAGTTTCGGTTGTTGGTTGGGTCGTTAGAGCGGTTTTGACCCTTGGGGGTATTTTGGTCTTTTGGCTCTTCGGGCAGGATTTATGGTTTTCAGGGCTTCGAGGCAGCTCCTGCCTTTGTTGAGGTTTGTTTGTTGTTGGCTGCGAGTCCCAAGATGTTTGGGCTTTTCGGTTGGTTGTTCGGTTGTGTTTTGGGCTTTGGGCAAAGTGATGGTTGGTTGTGTGCTTCCTTTGGGATTCGAGCCCGGGCCCTTAGTGTTGCTTTGGGAGTTGGGTTTAAGTGAGTTTTATTTATTGGAAAAGGTTGCTTCAGTCGGGTCTTGAAGGAGGAAGCCTGGAAATGGGATTTTAAGGATTTTTAGAAAATTGGAAAAAATGGATAATGATGAATTAAATGGATAAAATCCCTAATTTTCCTTTTTATTTTCCCATTTCCTTTTTCTTTTATTTTTTTCCCAAAATCCCTTTTCTCTCTCACTCTCTCTCTCTCTCTCTCTCTCTCCCCGACTTAGCCATCACCTTTGCCCGAGCAGCCTTCCTCGCCCAGCGCCCAAGCCCCTGCCTCGCGCTGCCGCCCAGCTCGCCCTGCCCAGGTCGCCCAGCGCCCGTGCGCCCCTTCCTCGCCAGCCCCAGCCTCGAGCCGCGTCGTCCAGTGCCGAGCCCAGCCAAATCGCACGTCCCCGCGCCCTCGTCGCGTGTCCTCGAGCCAGATCGCCGAGCCTAGGTCCGAGTCGCTCGTCCCAGCCCGTGTCGCGTCCCTCAGAAGCGCGTCGTCGCGCCGCGCGCGCTTGCCTCCTGCCGCTGCTCGCTAAGCGTTCGCGCGTCTGCTCGCCAGCGTGCCCAGCGCCGGGCCACCGCCTCAAGAACCGCTAGCCGTGCAATGCCCGCCCGTCTGAAAGTGTCGGTGTGCCTCGTGAGTTGCTCCCGAATTGAGCCCATTTGTTTTATTATATTTGGGCCTTTTGATTGTAATTATTGTTGTTTTTTGTTAGGTTCTCGCTAGGTAGCTCGGGTTCGATCGCA
The DNA here is from genome assembly GCA_036507275.1 of Sicyos edulis. Taxonomy (NCBI): domain Eukaryota; kingdom Viridiplantae; phylum Streptophyta; class Magnoliopsida; order Cucurbitales; family Cucurbitaceae; genus Sicyos; species Sicyos edulis. Next base: position 6,132,015 of record CM071853.1, read on the forward strand.
GCTTAGGTTTCTTGTGTTTAGAGGTCTTAGGCGGTAAGGATTTCTTCCCGAGTTGTGTGGACCTGCGATATTATATGTGATTGCCGATTGTATGCTTGTTTGTGTTTATTGACATGTTTCTGATAAGTGCTCTATTCAATTCCCGACGTGGCATGATTTCCTATGTTGTTTCTCATGTTAGTCCATGCTAGGTTATTCCTTTCTCGGCATGCTCGTATTCATTCCTTGCTTCGTAGTATCATGCTAGGCTCGTTGTATTCTCTTTGAGCACGTATTGGATTGTATTGGATTGTTTCTTTGATTGTTAAGGCAAAGTTAGAGTTGCGGTAGATAGCATCATCGGGCCTAATGCATAAAGTACCTTGCATCCATGGCAGGGACCTCGAGCAAGTCATTCCGTCCCTGGACCCCGTGAGGGATTAGCTAACCCAAGCGGTAGGCCCTGCAATCTTGGGTGAGGGTGGCAGACTGTTAAATGCCCCAACGGTCGGGATGATGACTTGGCATTGCCTCGCCCCCGGCGGCGGCATGTCCTCGGCATGTTTGGCAAGAGCCCCCGATTGCCACTGTTAAGGCAAGGACGGCTTCTCGGTGTAAGCCTACCACGACCGTTCCTTGGCCCCCAGTGCGGTGGTTCAGGTGACATAGTTTACGTGTCCAGTCTCACACCCCTATGTCGGTGACACCGATCCAAAGATTTAGTTAGGCGTGGTGGATGGACATGGGCGGCTTGCCTTCGGACTCCGGCAGACCCCCATGGTTCGCAGAGCACGCGGTGCATGCTTACGCTCATTACTGGCGCCGCTGGAGAGCTCCTCGGGATTGTGAGCCAGTGTACCTTTTTCGCCGATGAAGAGAGTGGCCGAGGGACTTGTTTCTCGTATAGGGCGACTTATGTATTGGATCGTGTGGTGATATTATTCGGACTAAGACCTTAAATTGGCATCCGAGGCCCAAGTGTGGGCTAAGCTATGTGCTCTATTATGTGTTTATATTCATAGCTTGCATACGCTCATCGAGATGACCATGTATATCGTGATTGTACCCGGTTGGGGATTCTTACTGAGTAATTCGTTACTCACCCTTACTTATCTTTCAGAAACCATGGCGCGAGGCGGGATGGTGGAGGAGGAGGCTGTGATCATGGAAAACCCGTTGTTCAACTCTCGAGTCTTGTATTTATGTTTTAAATGTCCTCTGAATGCATGTAGTTGGACACGAGAGCCCTAGGTTGTTTTATGAATGTATTTCCGGATTCTAGCATTGTTGTAAATGTTGTAAAGTTGTATGTTTTTAATAAATCTCTGATCGAGTAAGTTTTGGAAATGTATTTGTCTTGGAGCAGTGCTTGGAAACAGGGACAGTTTCAAGAATTTTGTATTGACTTTTTAAATGAACTCTTTGCGGTTTTTGGTTTTTACTTAGAATCCGAAACAACCATCTTGCAAATTCTAGTGTTGATTTGTATGCATGCATTGAGGTAAGGGCCCATTTAGAGCCCCATTTGGGTCGGGTCTTTACACTTATGCTTCCCGTCAGCTGAAGCCATATGAGCAGAATTATCCGACTCATGATATGGAGTTGGCAGCAGTGGTGTTTGCACTGAAGATTTGGAGGCATTACCTGTATGGTGAGCGGATCCAGATGTTTACCGATCACCAGAGCCTCAAGTATCTGTTTACTCAGAAGGAGTTGAATATGAGACAGAGGAGATGGTTAGAGTTAGTGAAAGATTATGACTGCGAGATTCTGTACCATCCGGGTAAAGCCAACGTTGTAGCCGATGCTCTGAGTAGGAAGACGTCACACTCCGCGGTGTTGTTGAGTTCCTAGCCCAGATTACAGAGAGAGTTCGAGTGGGCTGAGATTGCAGTGTTGTTGGGTGAAGTTACTGCCAGAGTAGCTCGGATTGTGATCCGACCATCGATTAGACAATGGATTATTGATAGTCGGTGAGTGACCCGCACTTAAAAGATTATTTGTGAGTTAGTCTTGATGGAGATTTTGATTTTGTGTATTCACCTGCATGCGGTGGTGACGACTGAGGCCGGTTGTGTGTTTGGATGTCGCAGATTGCGAATGCAGAGTTGCTCTCGAGAGGCCCACAGTTCTCCGTTTCCTTGGCACCCCGGGGGTACCAAGATGTATCAGGATCTTAAGCAGACATTCTGGCGGATGGGTATGAAAAGAGATGTGGCGGAGTTTGTCAGTCGATGTCTCACTTGTCAGCAAGTGAAGGCACCCAGGCAGAGACCAGCCGGTTTGTTGCAGCCGCTGAGTGTACCTCAGTGGAAGTGGGAAGAGATCTCCATGGAATTTATTTCTGGCTTGCCGAGGACTCCGAGGAAGTTCTCTCAGATTTGGGTGATAGTCGATCGATTGACTAAGAGCGCACACTTCATTCCCGGTAGAGACACTTATACCGTGGAACAGTGGGCGCAGTTATTTTTGGAGCAGATCATTCGGTATCACGGTGTGCCTGTGAGGATCGTATCTGACCGTGATTCGAGGTTCACTTCTCGTTTCTGGAGAGCGCTTCAGAAGGGTTTAGGCACTGAGTGCAGTTTCAGCACAACTTTTCACCCCAGACCGATGGCCAGACCGAGAGGGTGAACCAGATTCTCGAAGATATGTTGAGGGCTTGTGTGTTGGATTTCCCGGGTAGTTGGGACCAGTATCTATATCTGATGGAGTTTGCATATAACAACGATTATCGATCGGCGATCGAGATGGCTCCATTCGAGGCTTTGTATGGTAAGCGTTGCCGATCTCCTGTGTTCTGGGAAGAGGTTGGTGATAGGCAGGTTTTGGGTCCCGAGTAGCTGCAGTTGACCAATGGTGCCGTGCAGAAGATTAAAGCTCGTATGTTGACAGCTCAGAGCAGACAGAAGAGTTATGCCGATGTTCGGCGTCGGGATTTGGAGTTTGAGGTTGGCCAACATGTATTCCTAAAGGTCGCACCGATGCGAGGTGTTTTGAGGTTTCGCAAGCGTGGGAAGCTGAGTCCCCGTTTTGTTGGTCCGTTTGAGATTCTGGAGAGGATAGGCAGGGTCGCTTATCGATTAGCCTTGCCTCCGTCATTTTCGGCAGTGCACAGTGTTTTTCATGTTTCGATGTTGAGGAAGTACGTGCCGGACCCGTCGCACATTGTTGATTTTGAGCCTTTGCAGCTGAATGAGGATTTGAGCTTCGAGGAGAAGCCAGTGGGGATTCTTGCTTTTGAGACAAAGACACTGCATAATCGTGAAATCCGGTTGGTAAAAGTTCAGTGGAGGAGTCAGAGTTCAGAGGAAGCCACTTGGGAGCGGGAGGATGAGATGAGATTGCAGTATCCCGAGCTGTTCCAATCTTAAGTGACTTTCGAGGACGAAAGTCTTATAAGGGGGAATATTGTAACGGCCCGGAAATTTCATCCCGGTCTTCCGAGGCCCAGGGCATTTTGGTAATTTTGGGTCGGGTAAGCGGGGGCGGTTATGTAATTGTTAATTGCCGGAAAAATTATGAGTCGATTTGAATAGGATCGGGAATTTTGATGAAGACAGTTGACCAATGATGCCGTGCAGAAGATTAGAGCTCGTATGTTGACAGCTCAGAGCAGACAGAAGAGTTATGCCGATGTTCGGCGTCGGGATTTGGAGTTTGAGGTTGGCCAACATGTATTCCTAAAGGTCGCACCGATGCGAGGTGTTTTGAGGTTTGGCAAGCGTGGGAAGCTGAGTCCCCGTTTTGTTGGTCCGTTTGAGATTCTGGAGAGGATAGGCAGGGTCGCTTATCGATTAGCCTTGCCTCCGTCATTTTCGGCAGTGCACAGTGTTTTTCATGTTTCGATGTTGAGGAAGTACGTGTCGGACCCGTCGCACATTGTTGATTTTGAGCCTTTGCAGCTGAATGAGGATTTGAGCTTCGAGGAGAAGCCAGTGGGGATTCTTTCTTTTGAGACAAAGACACTGCGTAATCGTGAAATCCGGTTGGTAAAAGTTCAGTGGAGGAGTCAGAGTTCAGAGGAAGCCACTTGGGAGCGGGAGGATGAGATGAGATTGCAGTATCCCGAGCTGTTCCAATCTTAAGTGACTTTCGAGGACGAAAGTCTTATAAGGGGGGAATATTGTAACAGCCCAGAAATTTCATCCCGGTCTTCTCGGGAGGCCCAGGGGCATTTTGGTAATTTTGGGTCGGGCCGACAGGGCCGGTTATGTAATTGTTAATTGCCGGAAAAATTATGAGTCGATTTGAATAGGATCGGGAATTTTGATGAAGACAGTTGACCAATGATGCCGTGCAGAAGATTAGAGCTCGTATGTTGACAGCTCAGAGCAGACAGAAGAGTTATGCCGATGTTCGGCGTCGGGATTTGGAGTTTGAGGTTTGCCAACATGTATTCCTAAAGGTCGCACTGATGCGAGGTGTTTTGAGGTTTGGCAAGCGTGGGAAGCTGAGTCCCCGTTTTGTTGGTCCGTTTGAGATTCTGAAGAGGATAGGCAGGGTCGCTTATCGATCAGCCTTGCCTCCGTCATTTTCGGCAGTGCACAGTGTTTTTCATGTTTCGATGTTGAGGAAGTACGTGTCGGACCCGTCGCACATTGTTGATTTTGAGCCTTTGCAGCTGAATGAGGATTTGAGCTTCGAGGAGAAGCCAGTGGGGATTCTTGCTTTTGAGACAAAGACACTGCGTAATCGTGAAATCCGGTTGGTAAAAGTTCAGTGGAGGAGTTAGAGTTCAGAGGAAGCCACTTGGGAACGGGAGGATGAGATGAGATTGCAGTATCCCGAGCTGTTCCAATCTTAAGTGACTTTCGAGGACGAAAGTCTTATAAGGGGGGAATATTGTAACGGCCCGGAAATTTCATCCCGGTCTTCCCGGGAGGCCCAGGGGCATTTTGGTAATTTTGGGTCGGGCCGACAGGGCCAGTTATGTAATTGTTAATTGCCGGAAAAATTATGAGTCGATTTGAATAGGATCGGGAATTTTGATGAAGACAGTTGACCAATGGTGCCGTGCAGAAGATTAGAGCTCGTATGTTGACAGCTCAGAGCAGACAGAAGAGTTATGCCGATGTTCGGCGTCGGGATTTGGAGTTTGAGGTTTTCCAACATGTATTCCTAAAGGTCGCACCGATGCGAGGTGTTTTGAGGTTTGGCAAGCGTGGGAAGCTGAGTCCCCGTTTTGTTGGTCCGTTTGAGATTCTGGAGAGGATAGGCAGGGTCGCTTATCGATTAGCCTTGCCTCCGTCATTTTCGGCAGTGCACAATGTTTTTCATGTTTCGATGTTGAGGAAGTACGTGCCGGACCCGTCGCACATTGTTGATTTTGAGCCTTTGCAGCTGAATGAGGATTTGAGCTTCGAGGAGAAGCTAGTGGGGATTCTTTCTTTTGAGACAAAGACACTGCGTAATCGTGAAATCCGGTTGGTAAAAGTTCAGTGGAGGAGTCAGAGTTCAGAGGAAGCCACTTGGGAGCGGGAGGATGAGATGAGATTGCAGTATCCCGAGCTGTTCCAATCTTAAGTGACTTTCGAGGACGAAAGTCTTATAAGGGGAATATTGTAACGGCCCGAAATTTCATCCCGGTCTTCGCGTGAGCCTAGGGGCATTTTGGTAATTTTGGGTGGTACGACAGGCTTGTTATGTAATTGTTAATTGCCGGAAAAATTATGAGTCGATTTGAATAGGATCGGGAATTTTGATGAAGACAGCTTGACCAATGGTGCCGCGTGCGTAAGATTAGAGCTCAGATGTTGACAAACTCGGAAGCGAGCGCATGAAGAGTTATGCCGATGTTCCTCGTCGGGATTTGGAGTTTGAGGTTGGCCAACATGTATTCCTAAAGGTCGCACTGATGCGAGTTGTTTTGAGGTTTGGCAAGCGTGGGAAGCTGAGTCCCCGTTTTGTTGGTCCGTTTGAGATTCTGAAGAGGATAGGCAGGGTCGCTTATCGATCAGCCTTGCCTCCGTCATTTTCGGCAGGGCACAGTGTTTTTCATGTTTCGATGTTGAGGAAGTACGTGCCGGACCCGTCGCACATTGTTGATTTTGAGCCTTTGCAGCTGAATGAGGATTTGAGCTTCGAGGAGAAGCCAGTGGAGATTCTTGCTTTTGAGACAAAGACACTGCGTAATCGTGAAATCCGGTTGGTAAAAGTTCAGTGGAGGAGTCAGAGTTCAGAGGAAGCCACTTGGGAGCGGGAGGATGAGATGAGATTGCAGTATCCCGAGCTGTTCCAATCTTAAGTGACTTTCGAGGACGAAAGTCTTATAAGGGGGAAATATTGTAACGGCCCGGAAAGTTCATCCCGGTCTTCCCGGGAGGCCCAGGGGCATTTTGGTAATTTTGGGTTGGGCCGACATGGCCGGTTATGTAATTGTTAATTGCTGGAAAAATTATGAGTCGATTTGAATAGGATCGGGAATTTTGATGAAGACAGTTGACCAATGGTGCAGTACAGAAGATTAGAGCTCGTATGTTGTATTTCGAGAGCGATGAGAAGAGTTATGCCGATGTTCGGCGTCGGGATTTGGAGTTTGAGGTTGGCCAACATGTATTCCTAAAGGTCGCACCGATGCGAGGTGTTTTGAGGTTTGGCAAGCGTGGGAAGCTGAGTCCCCGTTTTGTTGGTCCGTTTGAGATTCTGGAGAGGATAGGCAGGGTCGCTTATCGATCAGCCTTGCCTCCGTCATTTTCGGCAGCGTACGGTGTTTTTCATGTTTCGATGTTGAGGAAGTACGTGCCAGACCCGTCGCACATTGTTGATTTTGAGCCTTTGCAGCTGAATGAGGATTTGAGCTTCGAGGAGAAGCCAGTGGGGATTCTTGCTTTTGAGACAAAGACACTGCGTAATCGTGAAATCCGGTTGGTAAAAGTTTAGTGGAGGAGTTAGAGTTCAGAGGAAGCCACTTGGGAGCGAGATGATGAGATGAGATTGCAGTATCCCGAGCTGTTCCAATCTTAAGTGACTTTCGAGGACGAAAGTCTTATAAGGAGGGAATATTGTAACGACCCAGAAATTTCATCCCGGTCTTCCCGGGAGGCCCAGGGGCATTTTGGTAATTTTGGGTCGGGCCGACAGGGCCGGTTATGTAATTGTTAATTGCCGGAAAAATTATGAGTCGATTTGAATAGGATCGGGAATTTTGATGAAGACAGTTGACCAATGGTGCCGTGCAGAAGATTAGAGCTCGTATGTTGACAGCTCAAAGCAGACAGAAGAGTTATGCCGATGTTCGGCGTCGGGATTTGGAGTTTGAGGTTTGCCAACATGTATTCCTAAAGGTCGCACTGATGCGAGGTGTTTTGAGGTTCCCCGTTTTGTTGGTCCGTTTGAGATTCTGGAGAGGATAGGCAGGGTCGCTTATCGATCAGCCTTGCCTCCGTCATTTTCGGCAGTGCACAGTGTTTTTCATGTTTCGATGTTGAGGAAGTACGTGCCGGACCCGTCGCACATTGTTGATTTTGAGTCTTTGCAGCTGAATGAGGATTTGAGCTTCGAGGAGAAGCCAGTGGGGATTCTTGCTTTTGAGACAAAGACACTGCGTAATCGTGAAATCCGGTTGGTAAAAGTTCAGTGGAGGAGTTAGAGTTCAGAGGAAGCCACTTGGGAGCGGGAGGATGAGATGAGATTGCGAGATCCCGAAGTTGTTCCAATCTTAAGTGACTTTCGAGGACGAAAGTCTTATAAGGGGGGAATATTGTAACGGCCCGAAAATTTCATCTCGGTCTTCCCGGGAGGCCCAGGGGCATTTTGGTAATTTTGGGTCGGGCCGACAGGGCCGGTTATGTAATTGTTAATTGCTGGAAAAATTATGAGTCGATTTGAATAGGATCGGGAATTTTGATGAAGACAGTTGACCAATGGTGCCGTGCAGAAGATTAGAGCTCGTATGTTGACAGCTCAGAGCAGACAGAAGAGTTATGCCGATGTTCGGCGTCGGGATTTGGAGTTTGAGGTTGGCCAACATGTATTCCTAAAGGTCGCACCGATGCGAGGTGTTTTGAGGTTTGGCAAGCGTGGGAAGCTGAGTCCCCGTTTTGTTGGTCTGTTTGAGATTCTGGAGAGGATAGGCTGGGTCGCTTATCGATTAGCCTTGCCTCCGTCATTTTCGGCAGTGCACAGTGTTTTTCATGTTTCGATGTTGAGGAAGTACGTGTCGGACCCGTCGCACATTGTTGATTTTGAGCCTTTGCAGCTGAATGAGGATTTGAGCTTCGAGGAGAAGCCAGTAGGGATTCTTTCTTTTGAGACAAAGACACTGCGTAATCGTGAAATCCGGTTGGTAAAAGTTCAGTGGAGGAGTCTGAGTTCAGAGGAAGCCACTTGGGAGCGGGAGGATGAGATGAGATTGCAGTATCCCGAGCTGTTCCAATCTTTAGTGACTATCGAGGACGAAAGTCTTATAAGTGGGGAATATTGTAACGGCCCAGAAATTTCATCCCGGTCTTCCCGGGAGGCCCAGGGGCATTTTGGTAATTTTGGGTCGGGCCGACAGGGCCGGTTATGTAATTGTTAATTGCCGGAAAAATTATGAGTCGATTTGAATAGGATCAGGAATTTTGATGAAGACAGTTGACCAATGGTGCCGTGCAGAAGATTAGAGCTTGTATGTTGACAGCTCAGAGCAGACAGAAGAGTTATGCCGATGTTCCTCGTCGGGATTTGGAGTTTGAGGTTGGCCAACATGTATTCCTAAAGGTCGCACTGATGCGAGGTGTTTTGAGGTTTGACAAGCGTGGGAAGCTGAGTCCCCGTTTTGTTGGTCCGTTTGAGATTCTGGAGAGGATAGGCAGGGTCGCTTATCGATCAGCCTTGCCTCCGTCATTTTCGGCAGTGCACAGTGTTTTTCATGTTTCGATGTTGAGGAAGTACGTGTCGGACCGTCGCACATTGTTGATTTTGAGCCTTTGCGGTGAATGAGGATTTGAGCTTCGAGGAGAAGCGGTGGGGATTCTTGCTTTTGAGACAAAGACATCGCGTAATCGTGAAATCCGGTTGGTAAAAGTTCGGTGGAGGAGTCGAGTTCGAGAGGAAGCCACTTGGGAGCGGGAGGATGAGATGAGATTGCGATCCCCATTTTGTTCCAATCTTAAGTGACTTTCGAGGACGAAAGTCTTATAAGGGGAAATATTGTAACGGCCCGGAAATTTCATCCCGGTTTTCCCGAGAGGCCCAGGGGCATTTTGGTAATTTTGGGTCAGGCCGACAGGGCCGGTTATGTAATTTTTAATTGCCGGAAAAATTATGAGTCGATTTGAATAGGATCGGGAATTTTGATGAAGACATTTGGGCTTGGGAAAAGGTAAAAATAAATAGGGAATTAAATAGCGCGTCGAGTGAGATTCGAGCCAGGGACGTGTCGCGTGCTAAGCGGTAGCGCCCGTGAGCCATCGGGCGTCTTTGTGCTTCTAAACGCGCCAGCATCACTATATCCTTGTTTTCGAAGGCGGTTGGTATAAAAGCAGAGCTCGCCCGAAGCTTCTTCTTCCTCGCGATTCTTCTTCGTTTCTCCTTCGACCGACCGGCGATTTCCGGCGATTTCTTCCTTCTCGGCACCCGATTCGATCGTGGTTGTCTTCCCCAGCTCAAAGGTCGATCCTTTTCCGGGCTGAAGGTAAGTTTTTCTTCCTTTCTTCTTCTCTTCTTCGATCCGAGCCCCCTGCTTCCGGGCTTCGTTTCCCGGCCGTGGTGAAGTTAATTTCTGGATAGTTTGTGTGCAGCTAAGGTAGGGGAGTTCACCATCAAAGAATCGCTCGTCGAATCCCCGTGGATCGCTCGATTTTGGGTTTTCTCCATCGCCCCTGTTTTCGTGCTCTGTCGTTGCGCAGTGCCGCCGAGCCTCGCCGCTTTGCGCGCGCGCGCCCTCGCGCCTCTGACGCATCGCGAGCGGCGAAGCGAGCCAATGCCGTGTCAGTGCTCCTGTCGCCGAGCCGTGCCGCCGAGCCGTGTCGCCAAGCCGCACCCCAGCGCCGTGTCGCGTGTCCTGCTGCCGAGCCGAGCCGCCAAGCCGAGCTGAGCCGCGCCGAACAGAGCCGAGCCGATCCGCACCGAGCCAAGTGAGAGCCGAGTCGAGCCTATTTATTTTATTTTATTATATTTAATTTAATTTAGAATTTTGTGTGTAATTGTGTTGTGATTGATAGGTTCTCGATAGCTAGTTCGGGTTCGTTCGCAGCCTAGGTTTTCGTGTAATCGTCCCCGACCAAGGTAAGGATTTCTTACCGGAGTTGTGTGGACCCTGCGATATATTATGCGATTCTTTGATTGATCGCTTGTTTGTGTTTATTGACATGTGTAGCTAGGTATTCTATTCTGAATTCCCGATTAGCATGATTTCCTGATTTAATTCTCATGTTAATCCATGCTAGGTTGTTCCTTTCTAGCATGCTCGTATCTGTTCCTTGCTTCGTAGTATCATGCTAGGCTCGTTGTATTCTTATTGAGCACGTATTGGATTTTATGGATTTGTTTGCTGATTGCTAGGGCAGGTTAGAGTTGCAGGTAGATAGCATCATCTGGGCCTGATGCATAAAGTACCTTGCATCCATGGCAGGGACGTCGAGCAAGTCATTCCTTTGGGATTCGAGCCCGGGCCCTTGGTGTTTGGGCTAGTCGGTTGGATGCTCGGTTGTGATTTGGGTCTTTGGGCAAAGTGTTGGTTGGTTGTGTGCTTCCTTTGGGATTCGAGCCCGGGCCCTTGGTGTTGATTTGGGAGTTGGTTTTTAGTGGGTTTTATTTATTGGGAGAGGTTTGCCAGTAGGGTCTCGAAGGAGGAAGCCGAGAAATGGGATTTTTAAGGATAAAAGTGGATAAGGATGGATTTTGGATAAAATCCTTATTTTTCCTTTTTATTTCCCATTTTCCTTTTCTTTTTCAAATTCATTTTCTTTTCTTTTATTTTTTTTCCCCAAATTCATTTTCTCTCTTTTTTTCTCTCTCTCTCTCTCTCTCTCTCTCTCTCTCTCTCTCTCTCTCTCTCTCCCCCGACCTAGCCTCACTCCCAGCCGAGCAGCCGGCCAGATCCGCCCGAGCCCGCCAGCCACCGCCGCAGACTGCCGCCCAGCCGCCGGATCCTCCTCGCCGCGACGCCCCCCTCGTCGCCGCGACCGGATCGGCCGAGCTAGACGCCCAGCTCGCGCGCAGCAGCCGATCGCCGTGTCCGCGCCGCTCGCCCATCGCCGCGCGTCTTCGCTCAGAGCAACTCGCCCGGCGCGCGCGACGCCGCCGCGCCGTGTCCGCGCGGCGCCGTAGCCGCTCGCGTGCCGTCCGTCCAGCAGCGGCTTCGTGCCGGCCAGCGCCTAGCCCTGCGCCCCAGCGCGCCTGTCTGCGCCCATCAGCTGCCTAGCCCGTGCAGCCGGCTCGTTCGTGTGTCCGTCGCGCCTCGTGAGTTACTCCCGAGCTGAGCCCTGTTTGTTTTATTATATTTGGGCCTTTTGATTGTAATTATTGTTGTTTTTGTTAGGTTTTCGCTAGCTAGCTCGGGGTTCGATCGCAGCTTAGGTTTCTTGTGTTTAGAGGTCTTCCCGCCTGTGTAAGGATTTCTTTACCGGAGTTGTGTGGACCCCGCGATATTATATGTGATTCTTGATTGTATGCTTGTTTGTGTTTATTGACATGTTTCTCGATAAGTGCTCTATTCGAATTCCGATGGCATGATTTCCTATGTTGTTTCTCATGTTAGTCCATGCTAGGTTGTTCTTTTTCTGGCATGCTCGTAGACATTCCTTCGCTTGCTTCGTAGTATCATGCTAGGCTCGTTGTATTCTCTTTGAGCACGTATTGGATTGTATTGGATTGTTTCTTTGATTGTTAAGCGGAGTTAGAGTTGCGGTAGATAGCATCATCCGGGCCCGATGCATAAAGTACCTTGCATCCATGGCGGGGACGTCGAGCAAGTCATTCCGTCCCCTGGACCCGTGAGGATTAGCTAACCAAGCGGTAGGCCCCGCAATCTTGGGTGAGGTGGCGATCGTTAAATGCCCCAACGGTCGGGATGATGACTTGGCATTGCCTCGCGTCCCGGCGGCCGGCATGTCCTCGGTATGTTTGGCAAGAGCCCCCGATTGCCACTGTTAAGGCAAGGACGACTTCCTGGTGTAAGCCTACCACGACCGTTCCTTGGCCCTAGGTGCGGTGGTTCAGGCTGACATAGTTTACGTGTCCAGGTCTCACACCCCTATGTCAGTGACACCGATCTAAAGATTTAGTTAGGCGTGGTGATTGGACATGGCAGCTTTGCCTTCGGACCCGACAACCCCATGGTGCTGCAGTAGCACGCGGTGCATGCTTACGCTCATTCTGGCGCAGGACCGAGAGCTCCTTGGGATTGTGAGCGAGTGTACCTTTCGTCGACAGAGACAGCAGCCGAGGCCGGGACTTGTTTCTCGTATAGGGCGACTTATGTATTGGACTGTGTGGTGATATTATTTCGGACTAAGACCTTAAATTGGCATCCGAGGCCCAAGTGTGGGCTAAGCTATGTGCTCTATTCTGTGTTTATATTCATAGCTTGCATACGCCCATCGAGATGACCATGTATATTGTATTGTACCCTGGTTGGGGATTCTTACTGAGTAATTCGTTACTCACCCTTACTTATCTTTCAGGAAACCATGGCGCGAGGCAGGATGGCTGGAGGAGCTGTGATCATGGAAAACCCGTTGTTCAACTCTGAGTCTTATGTTTATGTTTATGATTTAAGTGTCCTCTGAATGCATGTAGTTGGGCACGGAGCCCTAGGGTGTTTTCTGAATGTATTTCCGGATTCTAGCATTGTTGTAACTATTGCAAAGCTTGTATGTTTTAAATAAATCTCTGATCAGAGTATGTTTTGGAAATGTATTTGTCTTGGGACAAGTGCTTGGAAACAGGGACAGGTTTCAGGAATTTATATTGATTTTATTTAAATGGATGTTTTCATGTTTTAGTTTTTACTTAGAATCCAAACACCATCTTGCAAATTTTCTGTAGATTTGTATGCATGCATTGAGGTAATGGCCTATTTAGAACCCCATTCGGGTCGGGTCGTTACAGTTGGTATCAGAGCTCAGAGTCATAGATTCTATAGACTGACCTTTCGTTGTAGGTCGTTTTTCCATGATCATCAGCACTCCGACAGTCATCAGGTACGCCTAAGTTTACTATTTGTTGTTGAAAAAGGGTTAAGAATTTACAATACCTGTCATCTAGTGTATGCCTTGTGTAAGTGTTGTGGAGCGGAGACGAGCAGGTTCTGACTAGTTGTTGGTTTGGGTTTAGAGCGCCATCATGCCAACTTCCCGCAGTGTGTGATGTATGTTGTGGCTTGTTGAGGTATCCAGATAGATTCGGATGCCCTTGGACATCGTCCCCGTGGGAGGAAGAGCTTGGACTCCCGTAGGTCAATTGTGGCCCAGTTGTTGGTTTTCCCCTAGTGAGAGGGTGGAGGTGCTTTGCCTTGGAGTGCCACTCCAAGAGAGGAGTTAGCTATGGCTGTGCTTATGTGGATGCTTGTGGAGCAGGTCCCCGTGTGGACTAGGCCTGGGTAGCTCAAGTGTTGATCTTGAGCCTTAGCAGATTGTTTGATTGCCCGGTGAGTAGCCGCAGAGTTGGCGACCTTCGAGAGAGATTGTTGAGGCATCTTTGTGCTCCTGTAAAGTGTTGTTGTTTGCAGCGATGGCGGAACCACCGTGGTTAAGGGTGCGATGAGCGATGTTCCCTCTGGATTGGATCCGTTGGTGTTTTCCTCGATGTTTGGTAGAGTTGAGCACTCTTCCTTTGGTGAGCTCTGGAGTGGAGCTAGCTGCTGCATGTTGAGAGAGCCGGCAGAGTTTTGTTGAGCATCATGTGGAGGTGCAAGAGTAGGCGGTGAGCCTTCGGTTTGATGAGATGCCATATGCATGGTTTTTGAGTTGGAGCCCTTGTATGCCTAGCCAGAGTTCTTGTCACTTGAGGTTGTGATCTTGTTGGCCCCATTGGTAGTAAGATGTGGTTTTGGTAGTAGTGGCACTTGAGGTGCATTGGTTGGTGTGCCGCTTTGGCACTAAGTGCGGTTCGAGAGCTTGAGTTTGGCTCGAGCATAGCAGATGGTTCTATGCCGTCCGGAGTTCAGCGCACTCCTTTAGCCTTGGATCCGTTTATGGCAGTGGCACCTGTTTAGGTCGTGCCAGAGGGCTAGTTCAGTGGTAGTCGATGGACTACAAGCGAAAAGATGCTCGAGTGGAGCCGGAGCCTCTTCCCAGTGTTTCTGGAGGTTGAGTAAGTCAGCAGATTGGTTGGTAAGTGTTGGTGCGCTTGAGTCTCGCGCTAGTGTTAAGGCCAAGAGATTTCTTGTGGATGGTAGTGCGGTCAACTACCTTCGAGGGCCTTATCTGAGGAGAGTTGAGCATCGTAGATGCGAGTTCGGTCCAGTAGAGGGACCCTGAGTTGGATGCTTTTGAGGCGAGATGAGCTGATGCCTTGCGAGAGGATTTAGATCCTTTTTGGGTAAGCACCCTTGGTAGAGGCTTGGTATAAAGTAAGTTCGGTTTGGCATTGTCATGCTTTGGTAGAGCAAGGTTGCCTCAGCTTCGAGTATCGTGTGGAGATGGAACTTTTGGTGTTCATTGGATTGATTGTATCTCTGCCAAGAGTTAGCGTTGCTTTTTGGAAAAGCGCTTGTTAGTCTTGGATCTCTGAAGAAAGGTTGAGAGTTGTGCACACAAGTGTGTTTTGTGTGGTTCGTTCTGTGGCGAGAGTTTCAGATCCATGTAGGGTTTGTTTTGGAGATCTAGTGCTCAGTTCCTAGAGAAGTTGAACTCCGGGTGGTTGTTGTAAGGCTTTAGTTGAGGTGGTAAGGATACCGTGCTCGTGGTATCAGGTTGTTGCTTAGGCAAGATTTGTTAAGTTGGACCAAAGCTTGGTTGGCGGATCTTCTTGTTGATCGTTGGTTGGAGTTCAGTTGGAAACTGAACAAGAGCGGTGGTAGCTAAGCCGCGTGGTTTCTGATCGTCATGGCTAAGAGAGTTGTTCGGATCCTTCCTTGGGTAGAAGTTATGTTGTGGCCGATGATTTGAGTAGGAGGATGACGCATTCTGTAGCGTTTTGGGTCCTCTTGGTTCCCAAGGAGTTGGAGTTGGCCAGCATGGTTGTGATGCTGGAAAATGGAGTTGTTTGTTCATGCAGTTGTTTGTTAGATCGTTTGCCGACAGTGTGTGTCTCGAGGGTTGTCGGAGAACCCTAGGTTGTGGAGAGCCTCTCCAGAGCTCAGTCAGGCCCAGGTAGTGAGTCTAGTTGGCCAGCTGGAGGCGTGTAGTTTGTAGCCTCGGTTGAGTTGCTAGCAGTCTTGGTAGACTAGCAAGCCAGTGTTTGTTTGGAGTAAAGTTCGGATTGGTTCCGGTGTTGTGGCAAGTTGATGCTTGGTGTTGACCAAGGTGTGGATTGGAGTTGCTTGAGATTAGTTTTGCTCGTGGGGCGAGTGGTTTGTGCCCTGTTGGTTGTTTTCCTGTTGCAGGATGTTGAGTTGCCCCATTTGGCATTTGGAGGTTCAGTCTGAGATGGACCCCTTGTTGTTGCCCCGTGAGATTAGATGTTATTGCTCTAGTGGAGCAAGTCAGTGAGCGTATGTGGAGTTCTCTGTCCCTTGGTTGTCTGCTAGTAAGAGCCGTTCCCTTCGGGGAGTTGTCAGGTTCTTCCTTGGTCTTGGAATTGATGGTAATGGTGCTAGCAAGAGGGAATAGTTTGTTGGCTGCTTGGAAGCAGTCGTTTGTCCAGTTAAGCGGATTCTTGGATGGTGTTTTAGAGGCTGCAGTAAAGGTTGTTCTGCCTCTTGTGAGTGTTTGGCCAAGATTTGGTTCGTTTGTTGTTTCGAGAGCTAGTTCAGTTCTAGCTGGAGGGCGTTGCCCTGAGGTCTTGTTCCTAGTCAGAAAGTTTTGGGAGTTGACCCCTCCCTCGGCATTTGAGCAAGTGCTGTTAGTTTCGGATTGGTGGTCCGATTGGTTGAGTTTTCCCTTGGGTGTTGCTTCCTAGAGAGTTGGTTGCTGTTGCCTTGGGTTTGAGCAAGTCAGCGAGCGTGTGTGATGTTCGCTGGCCTTCAGAGTTTGCTTGCTGGGAAGTCGTTTCCCGTTTGGTAGGAGTCGCACTTAGCTTCCGAGTTGTGTAGTTGATCGAGTAGTAAGCGTGTCAGCCCAAATGAGAGGGTCCTGCTTTGTGTTGTTAGCAAGCAAGAGTTGTTTGTTCCCACAAGAGCGGAGGCCCGATGAAGAGTTGAGTTGTTCTAGCAAGTGTTGGTTCTTTGGGGATTGAAGATTTCCTTTCCCCTAGCCTCTGTGGTGGTTGAGTTGCTCCTTGGATGCCGGCCTCAGTGTTAGCTCGAGGTAGTCTTATGGATTCGTGTGGCTCAGGATCCGTAAGCTTTGAGGTTGTCGATATCCATTTTCCTGGTGAGGTTTCGGGAGTGGAGCTTCTGGTTGGAAGTTGAGTTAGGCCTAAGCTTAAAGGAGAAGTCCTTTAAGTAGCCAGTTGGATTTTTAGAAGTTGAGTAGTAGCTTCGAGGCGAGCGTTGTTCGTTATAGCTTGGTTTGAGTTCTGCTGAGCAAGCCCTTCTCGGGCTTTGTTCCTAGTTGTTGTGCGTTCGCAGTTGGCGTTAGCAGAGCCGCATTTGAGTGAGTTGGCACAGAGGTGCCGTGGCATTGGTTGGTAAGCTGTTGAGCTATTTTCCTCAAGGTGTTGTGCCGCAGAGAGCTGCGTGATTGGTTTAGTCCTTGCTTCCTGAGATTTTGAGAG
Organism: Sicyos edulis; assembly: GCA_036507275.1. Classification (NCBI taxonomy): domain Eukaryota; kingdom Viridiplantae; phylum Streptophyta; class Magnoliopsida; order Cucurbitales; family Cucurbitaceae; genus Sicyos; species Sicyos edulis. The sequence goes on from CM071853.1 coordinate 6,148,740, forward strand.
GAAGGTTGGTTGTTCCTTGCCTGGCGGTGTTCTCTTTGGCCAGTTGCTGGTAGGTTTGCTCTGGAAAGTTTGCGTTCGGCCGATGAGGAGTTCTAGTTTGTTGGTTTGGCCGAGTGGAGCCTGTGCTTGACCCTTGTCTTTTAGAGGTGGTCGTAGCTGAAGTTTCAGTTGGTGTGAGTGTTGTTAGCCTTCTGGTGTACCAGGATGGTGCCCCTTGCCTTTGGTTCGGCGATTTCTCCTTTAAGATGGTTGCTTAAGTGTTGTGGTCGTGTTCTAGTTGGAGAAGTTTGGCTTTTGGATCAGTCGCCAGTTGGTGGTTCGATTGTTTCTCGTTAAGGCTGTGAGCTTCCTTAGGAGTTTTGCCAGTGCGTGGTGTAGAGTTTCAGAGCTTATGGCCAGTCCTCGAGTTTGCTGTGAGTAGCACCGTTTTAGAGTTGGTGCGAGTTGAGGACGTGGTTTGCCGTCTAGTTTTTCGCATTTGTTTTCCTTCGGTGTTCAGTGTTTGGCAGTCTGGATGGCATTCTGCCTTTGAGTTTTTTTTTAGGACCCAGGAGGGTTTGGTTTTCGAAGAAGGTTGGTGCTGTTTTAGCCGAGAAGTTCAGTTGGTTTGGTTTCTATGGAGTTTTCCTGGAGCTGTTTCGTCTTAGGACTTTCGAGGACGAAAGTCTTAAAAGGAGGGAGTATTGTAACAACCCAGTTTTCTATCCCAGTTTTCGAGGTGCCTTCGGGTCAAGTTTCGGTTGTTGGTTGGGTCGTTAGAGCGGTTTTGACCCTTGAAGGTATTTTGGTCCTTTGGCTCTTCGGGCAGGATTTGTGGTTTTTCAGGGCTTCGAGGTAGCTCCTGCCTTTGTCGAGGCTTATTTGTTGGTGGCTGCGAGTCCCGTGGTGTTTGGGCTAGTCGGTTGGATGCTCGGTTGTGATTTGGGTCTTTGGGCAAAGTGTTGGTTGGTTGTGTGCTTCCTTTGGGATTCGAGCCCGGGCCCTTGGTGTTGATTTGGGAGTTGGTTTTTAGTGGGTTTTATTTATTGGGAGAGGTTGCTTCAGCCGGGTCTCGAAGGAGGAAGCCGAGAAATGGGATTTTTAAGGATAAAAGTGGATAAGGATGGATTTTGGATAAAATCCTTATTTTTCCTTTTTATTTCCCATTTTCCTTTTATTTTGCAAATTCATTTTCTTTTCTTTTATTTTTTTTCCCCAAATTCATTTTCTCTCTCTTTTCTCTCTCTCTCTCTCTCTCTCTCTCTCCCCCCGACCTAGCCTCACTCCCAGCCGAGCAGCCGGCCAGATCCGCCCGAGCCCGCCAGCCACCGTCGCCTACCGCCCAGCCGCCGGATCCTCGTCGACGCCTTGCCTCGTCGTCGCCGACCGGATCGGGCCGAGAGCGACGCCCGGCTGCGCGGCAGCCGTCGCCGTCGCCGTGTCCGCGCCGCGCGTCTTCGCTCAGAGCAGCTCGCCCAGCGCCGCACGCCTTCGCCCAGCGCCCGTGTCTGCGTGCCCTGTGTCGCTCGCGTGTCGTCCGCGCGCAGCCCAGCGCCCCTCCGCGCGCAGCTCGCGCCCAGCCCTGCGCCCCAGCTCGCCTGTCTGCGCCCATCAGCTGCCTAGCCCGTGCAGCCGGCTCGTTCGTGTGTCCGTCGCGCCTCGTGAGTTGCTCCCGAGCTGAGCCCTGTTTGTTTTATTATATTTGGGCCTTTTGATTGTAATTATTGTTGTTTTTGTTAGGTTTTCGCTAGCTAGCTCGGGTTCGATCGCAGCTTAGGTTTCTTGTGTTTAGAGGTCTTGGCGCTGTGTAAGGATTTCTTACCAGGAGTTGTGTGGACCCTGCGATATTATATGTGATTGCTGATTGTATGCTTGTTTGTGTTTATTGACATGTTTCCTGATAAGTGCTCTATTCTGAATTCCCGACTGGCATGGTTTCCTATGTTGTTTTTCATGTTAGTCCATGCTAGGTTGTTCCTTTCTGGCATGCTCGTATCTGTTCCTTGCTTCGTAGTATCATGCTAGGCTCGTTGTATTCTCTTTGAGCACGTATTGGATTGTATTGGATTGTTTCTTTGATTGTTAAGGCGAGTTAGAGTTGCGGGTAGATAGCATCATCCGGCCCGATGCATAAAGTACCTTGCATCCATGGCGGGGACGTCGAGCAAGTCATTCCGTCCCACGACCCCGTGAGGATTAGCTAACCAAGCGGTAGGCCCCGCAATCTTGGGTGAGGGTGGCGATCGTTAAATGCCCCAACGGTCGGGATGATGACTTGGCATTGCCTCGTCCCCCGGCGGCCGGCATGTCCTCGGCATGTTTGGCAAGAGCCACGATTGCCACCTGTTAAGGCAAGGACGACTTCCTGGTGTAAGCCTACCACGACCGTTCCTTGGCCCCAGGTGCGGTGGTACAGGCTGACATAGTTTACGTGTCCAGTCTCACACCCTATGTCGGTGACACCGATCCAAAGATTTAGTTAGGCGTGGTGGACTGGACATGGGCGGCTTTGCCTTGAACCCGGCAACCCCCATGGTTCTGCAGTAGCACGCGGTGCATGCTTCACGCTCATTCATTACGCGCGATCGAGAGCTCCTCGGGATTGTGAGCGGTGTACCTTTCGTCGACGTGAGATGAAGCCGAGGCCGGGACTTGTTTCTCGTATAGGGCGACTTGTGTATGGTGTGTGATGTGGTGATTGATTTCCGGACTAAGACCACGAGTTGGCATCCGAGGCCCAAGTGTGGGCTAAGCTATGTGCTCTATTCTCGTGTTTATATTCATAGCTTGCATACGCTCATCGAGATGACCATGTATATCGTATTGTACCCCGGTTGGGATTCTTCTTGAGTAATTCGTTACTCACCCTTACTTATCTTTCAGAAACCATGGCGCGAGGCGGGATGGTGTGGAGGAGCTGTGATCATGGAAAACCCGTTGTTCAACTCGAGTCTTATGTTTATGTTTATGATTTAAGTGTCCTCTGAATGCATGTAGTTGGGCACGGAGCCCTAGGGTGTTTTCTTGAATGTATTTCCGGATTCTAGCATTGTTGTAACTATTGCAAAGCTTGTATGTTTTAAATAAATCTCACGATCGAGTATGTTTTGGAAATGTATTTGTCTTGGAGCAGTGCTTGGAAAGCAGGATGAGTTTGAGTGAATTTATGTTGATTTTTTTAAATGGATGTTTTCATGTTTTAGTTTTTACTTAGAATCCAAACACCATCTTGCAAATTTTCTGTAGATTTGTATGCATGCATTGAGGTAATGGCCTATTTAGAACCCCATTTGGGTCGGGTCGTTACACTTACGCTCATTATAGCGCCTACCGGAGAGCTCATCGGGATCTTGGGCCAGTGTACCTTTCGTCGACAAAGCAGTGAGGCAGAGGCGGGACTTGTTTCTCGTATAGGGCGATTTGTGTAGTGGGTGTGTGGTGATATTATTCGGACTAAGACCTTAAATTGGCATCCGAGGCCCAAGTGTGGGCTAAGCTATGTGCTCTATTCGTGTTTATATTCATAGCTTGCATACGCTCATCGAGATGACCATGTATATCGTATTGTACCCGGTTGGGGATTCTTACCGAGTAATTCGTTACTCACCCTTATTATGTGGTTTTCCATGTAATCGTGGTGCTTGTGACAGGATGCATGAAGGAGGAGGCTGTGATCATGGGGCCAGATCTTCCAACTCGATTTTTGTATTATGACTCTTGTGTGTTTTGTTTTCCCCTGAATGCATGTAGACGGCACTGAGAGCCCTAGCATGTTTTGTAAATATTTGTGGATTCCAGCATTTTGTATACGAACAGTTTTGAATGGTTTTTAGTAAATCTCGATCGAGTAAACTTTGGAAATGTATTTATCTTGGAACAGGTGCTTGGAAATAGGGACAGGTTCTAGGGAAACTGTCTAGTTTTTAAAGGGGTTATTTTGAATGTTTTTGTTTTAATTGGAATCCGAAATCATGTCTGTTTAAATGTCCCTTACTTTGAATGCATGCATTGGGATAAGGGCCCATTTAGTGCCCCATTCGGGTCGGTCCCTTACAGGATCATACTTGTAGCCCAAGTCTATGAGTAGTATAAATAGGTGATGCCATTAGTTGGCAAACCATCCCAAAATCTCCCATGACATCCCACATCTAGGTGAATGAGGGTGTGAGATAAAAATAGAGAGAGTTTCTCCTTATAAGAGAGTTTGTTGCTACTTTGTAAGAGAGAAAGTTTGTAACTCCTATTTTATAATAAAGTTCTTCTATCCTTGCTCGTGGTTTTTACCCTAATTTGTTTAGGAGTTTTCCAAGTAAAATCACTGTGTCGTTCTTTCTCTTCTTCCTCTCCTTATTATTGTTGTTCTCAATCTCTTTTAGCTGCGACCCTGCCCTATTCGATGCAAACAATTTTAACAAGTGGTATCAGAGCTTGGTTCTTGGTGTAAATATCTACTTATCGTATGCATTGTGGTTGCCACTAGAAATGGATCCTCCACATCAGAAAATAAGTTAGATATTTTCACCATTATTGAAAGGCATGTGGATTGTTTACAGTTCGTGGTAAAAGCAATGGCGGCAAGGTTCGAGATTGAGAAGTTCAACAAGACTAATTTCTCGTTGTGGAAGATGAAGATGGAGGCTATCTTGAGAAAAAATTATTGTCATGCAATTATCACTGGAAGATAGTGGTCATCACAAATGATAAGTGGAAAGAGATGGACGGGAATGCTATTGCAAATCTTATCTAGCACTGGCAGATTGAGTGTTGTGAAGCATGGAGGAGAGGAACATTGCGAGGGAGTTTTGGGATCATGTCACAAAAATTGTACGAGGTCAAAACACTTCACAACAAGTTTTTTCCTTAAGTGGAAATTGTATTCTCTCAAGATGTCTGAAATTCTACTTCAAAGTTTTCCTGATTCGTATGATCAACTTGTCATCAACCTGACAAATGAGGCTTTAGTGGTGACAAGAGGCGAATCAACCGAATGTGGCTTCAGTGGGAGTCAAAATCAAGGAAGGGTAAAATCAAGAAGTAAGAAAGATGTGAAGTGCCACCATTGTGGTAAGAAAGGACATCTGAAGAAGGATTGTTGAAATCTAAACAAGATAGATTTCAATCCTCAAGGAAATGTAGCAAACACCTCTAACATAGGTGGTATTTTATGTTGTGAAGTAGAGACAACTATCAAAGGCAGAAAGAGTTTGGCTGATGAATGGTTCATCGACTAAGAAGACGGTTATGATTATGCCTTGAAGATTGTCGGTATTGGAACTATCAAGTTGAAGTTCCATGATAGTGCTGCTCGTACAATTCAACAACTGAAACACATAGAAGACCTGTTAAAGAACTTGCTCTCATTAGGGAAACTTGCGGACCTTGATTGCAAAGTTGTGGTTGAGATGAGCGCTGATACTTATGAAGGGAGAAAAAGTTGACACAAACTTGGACATGCTGATTGGAGAGACTTTGCAAAAAGAAGAAGCATTTGTTGTCTCGAATAGTCCAAGTGAAAGGTTTCACAAGATGTGGCATCAGAAACTTGGGCACATGTTGGAGCAAGGAGTTGAATTTCTTGCAGAGCAAAATCTACTCTCAGGGCTCATTAAGGTATGTTTACCATTGTGTGGGCATTGCGTGGCAAGTGGGCAACATGGATTAAAGTTCAACACATCAAATTCTAGAAATGGAGTTATTCTAGAATTGGTTCATTCTGATGGACGGAAAGCACCAGTTACATCCTTAAGAGAAGCAAGGCACTTTGTGTCCTTTATAGGCGGTGACTCCAAGAGGTGTTAGTGTATCCCATCAAGAAGAAGGTAGATGTGTGTTTGGTCTTCAAAGTAATCAAAGCGCTAGTTGAACTTCAACAAAGAAAGAAGGTCAAGTGTATGCTGATGGTGTGAAAGGGGTTTACCTGTGAGATCCCACTTCGCACAAGGTTATCATCACAAGGTTCTTGAAAAAGAAATGTGTATGCTCCAACCAGAAGGAAAAAAAAAAACTTGGTTTGCAGGTTGAGCGAATCTCTGTACGGTCTCATACAGGCGCCGAGATGTTACAAGAGATTTTCCTTCATCGTGAGCCTTGTATACAACAGACTTGGTGCAAACCCTTGTGCATATTTCAAGAGGTTTGGTGGAAAGATTTCGTTATCTTGCTGTTGTATAGTGACGACATGTTGGTAGTAGGCCCCAACAAAGATTGTCTTGAAGAGTTGAAGGCTCGGTTGGCTAGGGTGTTTGAAATGAAGTACTTGTGACCAACAAACAAGATTTCGGGGATGTAAATTCACCGAGACAGAAATAATGGAAAGACTTGGCTGTCTCATTTGAAGAAGGTATTGCGACGCTTCAACATGGAAGACTGTAAGCCAATTTCTACCCCACTTTCTATTAATTTCAATTATCCTCTAAGATATGCCCTAGCAGTGAAGTGGAGAGGATGGAGATGTCTCGAGTACCGTATGCATCAGTAGTGGAAAGTTTAATTGTTCGCCATAAGTTGTACCAGACAAGACATTGCACATGCAGTGGGAGTAGTTAGTCGGTATATGGCGAATGCTGGTGGAGAGCATTGAAATGTTGTTGTAAGGATCCTTAGATACACTAAATGATCGATATATATGTTGCATTGTGTTGTGGAGGATCAGACTTTATTGTCAGAGGACAAGTTCAATTGGTGTCGATCCTCGAATGGCTTGGCAGGAACATAAGCAACATGGAAATGACAAGGAAGAAATAATGGTGTGGAGATTGATTGATCTTCAATCAAATCTCCAAGTGGGAGAATGTTAAATAATATTGGAATATGTTAGATCATTCAACTTTATCTTAGATGGCCAAGGAAAGTTCTAGATCATACACATTTACTCTAGATTGGTGGAGAGAATTCTAGAACACCATTTGTCTAAGAATTGTGGAGAGAATTCTAGAACACCATTTGACTAAGATTGGTGAAGAGAATTCTAGAACATCATTGGTCTAAGAATGATGAAGAGAATTCTAGAGATGAAGAGAATTCTAGAACACACTTTATCTAAGATGGTTGGAGAAAGATCTAGGTATGAACTTGTCAAGAAATATCTACTCATACTTATCCAAGGTGAAGTTGTGGCAAAATCATGGCCACATGATTTCTTTGATCACCAAGGAAAAATGTGGACCATTGGATCATACTTGTAGCCCAAGTCTATGAGTAGTATAAATAGATGATGTCATTAGTTGACAAACCATCCCAAAATCTCCCATGACATCCCACATCTAGGTGAATGAGGGTGTGAGATAAAAATAGAGAGAGTTGTTGGATCGGTATGACAACCCTAGAGGGGGTGAATAGGGTTTTACACAAATCTTCCTAATTAAGCTTAAGATATATATTCTAAATATCAAACTTTTTACAAGTGATAAAAAAGCAATAATGCACCACACAAGATTGATAAAGATTATGTAAAACCAATTTGATTTAAAGCAATACGGATTAAAGCATGAAAGACAATACTAAAAATTATTTCAAAAGTAAATAGGAAAGAGTTAGAGAAGATGACACCGTGATTTATAGTGGTTCGGCAAGCCTACTCCACTACCCAAGCGCCTCTTGGGATTTTGAAAAACCTTTTGCTTAACTCTTTCCACGGATTAGAGTCCAACCGGTAAACCGCTCCTTTTACGAGTTCAAGAGCAAACTCGATCTTTTCCACGGATCAAGATCAAACCGTTACAAAGTATAGAATTTTTGGAACACACTTTACAACTCTCTCAAAAGAGTGGATATACAAATTTTATCTCACACAACCAAATCCTCACAATACAATATGTCTCTCAAGAATAAAATCTAAAAGAAAAGGTTGAGAGTTTGGAGAGAGCAACAATGAAGCTTTTGATTTTTAGAGGATTGAGTAATAAAAGTTGTGTTAAAATTTTGGAGAAGAAGATTGAGTTTAAAAAGAGAGGGAAATGGGGTAAAAGACAAAATTTAATTTGTGCCATTGGATATATAAAATATAAAATGAATGGTGGAGATTAAAAGTTAAAAGAAGTAAAAAGATAAAAAGTTAAAAAGTTAAAAGTTAAAATAATAAATAATATATATAAAATATTATTATTATTATTATTATTATTATATATATATATATATATATATATTTTTCAAAACAATTAGAACGGTCACTGACCAGTTCTGATTTTTTTTTTCCTTTTCTTTTTCATTTTCTTTTATTTTCATTTTATTTTCAAAACTACCAAAAGCCACCATTTGTCACTCATAAAAAACTCCCCATGTCAACTTCTAAATAGCCCACGATGTACACTCAGCTGCCACGTCACCGTCTCGGGATTTTCTCGTTCAAACTTGTTTTGTCAATAACTTCTTTGTTTTAACTCCGATTTTGAGTAATTCAAATTGCGTTGGAATCCTTGTTTCGAGCACTACACTGTTGACATCTTAAAACATCAAAATTATTAGTAAATAATATCAGGTTTGTTATCATCAAAATATTAATTAATTAATTTGAGATAGGGCCAAAAAGCCAACAAGAGTTTCTCCTTATAAGAGAGTTTGTTGCTACTTTGTAAGCGAGAAAGTTTGTAACTCCTATTTTATAATAAAATTCTTCTATCCTTGCCCGTGGTTTTTACCCTAATTTGTTTAGGTTTTCCACGTAAAATCACTGTGTCGTTCTTTCTCTTCTTTCTCTTCGTTATTATTGTTGTTCTCAATCTCTTTTAGCTACCACCCTGCTCTATTCGATGCAAACAATTTTAACATTTTGAAAATGAAATGTATTATTAATTATACTGGATCTAAAATTAGAAATATATTAATATACCTATTCTCATTTTCTTGAAAGGAAAATATGGCCAATTAATTATACTGGTAAATTTTATTTAGAGCAATTTCAAATTTTTTAGAAAAAAGTTATATAAAATAATTTCACAATCCTTGTTATAATAACCTACACTTCAAACATAATTTATCAAAATTCATGTTATAATAAATTGCACCTCGAACACCATTTATCAAAATTTATGTTATAATAATCTACACCCCAAATGTACCGTCAATTATAATCCACAATTTATAATAATCTATCGTATATAATAACACACATTATGTAGAGTAACATAAATGGTGCCTAAATGCACTCTAAAGTTATTATAATACGGATTATAATAACCCACCGTTTATAATAACTTTTTGATAAGGAGAAATATTTTCTTATGAAGGAGAATTCTACACATGTACATATGTCACACACTATTTGGACTCACATACATTGTTTTCTTTCTTTTTACTCTTTTTTGTTTATTTTTATTTAAAGAGAAATATTTCTTATGAAGGGGAATTCTACACATGTCACACACTATTTGGACTCACATAAATTGTTTTCTTTCTTTTTACTCTTTTTTGTTTATTTTTATTTAAAAATATTTTATGTGGAACTAATTCTAAATGGTGCTTTATACATATATGCATAGAGTCTTCCTATTTATTGATGTGTAGGAAAGTATTATAATGTTATTAAGTCTTTTACAATTTTTAATAGTCCAACTATCATAAATATCGTCAACAAGAGGAACAGCTTAACAGTATTAATGTACACCTAAAGACCATGAAATCTTAGGTTCGAGTCTTCTAACCTCAATAGAAATATACTCAATTCAAATTATCGTAGATTGGCTTGGTGGCTAAAAAGGTAGTTATAAATTTAACCTTTCACTTAAAATTAATTTTTTATAAATTGTGTTTACAACCAATGGATCTCTCACATGAGAATATATTCCAGAGTGAAAGCTACACTATTGTACTACCTTAAAGTGTGGTTTAAGAGGAAAATCATTTTTGGACAATTTTACCCTTAAGCCACACCCAAAATTACAAACATGTCATAATCTTCTATTCAAATATAAAAAAAATACAAATATATTTATAATATTATTTAGATTATTTAGATATTTAGATTTTCATCATCTAGAAGATAATATATTTTTAGCAAATCTCATAAATTAAGTTAGAAGATAAGAGAATCTGCATAATATTGTTTATCTTTACTACTTAAAATGTGACTTATTATTATTATTATTATTAATTATTAAAATTTAGTATCTTCAAACTAAATGAGTATAAAATCAAATGAAGATATTGAGTTTTTTTTTTTCAAATCTTGGGTTCCTAACTTTTTCTATAAATTCCACAAATTTATTGTTCTTCAAAATTCAAATTACTAACAATTCTTTTGATGTTGCACAGATGTACAAATTTTGTTTGGGTTGGGAGTCTTAGCATTGGTGCACTGAGTTGTGTTCGTGGGAGCGGTTGTCGTCGAAGGTAAAAAAACAATTTTTTTTTAATCTGTATTTAATTTGTTGTACATAACATTTTCTTCTTCTTCTTCATTTATTTTTATTTTTATTATGTTTTCTTTGTGTAATTCTATTTATTTTATGCTTCAACTTTAATTTATAATTTTCTTTTAAATTTATGGAGTATTTAAAATTTTGAAGAAGTGTTTATCACATTCTTCCATTAATGAAAGGTAATTTTTTATAATTATTATTATTATTATTATTATTATTATTTGTTATTATAATAAATATGACTTAACATGTAATTTGTTGTTTATTCTGTGATACGTGATGTCATTGAAGTACTACTCATATTTTGACATACGAAGCTACTTAAATTTTATCAATTTTACTAATTATATATTTTTTAAATTTAAATATAAATCTATACACCATTATTATTATTGTAGAGAACAATAGATTTAATATAATATTATGTTTTAAATTAATATTTAAAAAACTTATGTTTCATCAAAATCCGTAGAAGAGGTAGATAATAGATTTTATGAGTTTTTTTAATCTGTTTTTTCAATATTTTCTTTATTTTTTATTATTTATAAAATATAATATGAAATAAGAAAGCACAAATATGATTTTTAAAATTTTAGAGAGGTGATGGTTTCACGGTTTTTTTTTTGAAAAGATGGCTTCGATGTTCGTAGATTAAACTAAAATAATAAATGAATGAAAAACAAATATTGTGTACAAAGTAAAATTTTAGCATGACCAAAAATTTCTTAAAGAAGTTTAATTTATTTCATAATTATTTTGGCAGGCTTCGACAAACAATATATCAAAAGAATTTGGACATTGGATCGCATTCAAAACCAAACTAATTGAAAATCGAACCGAATGGATGGTTTCATATTTTATTAGACATTGGATCAAATTCATTTTTTAAAATCGTATATTTCATTTGTCGGTTTGGTACAAAACCGATCGAAAATCAATTCATAGTGTTTTCTAGTTTCTAATCCTTAGATTTGGTGTGTAGTTTCTATTTGGATTTTACAATTTAAAATCAAATATAGTTATCTTTAAAGTTTCAATAATTTTCAATTTTAGTGTCTTTTAAATTTATTTTTACCATTACTTTTAATAACTAAAATAATCCCTTCATCAATTAATTGTAATTTAAAATTAATCTAATAAATATTAATTTTTTTAATAAACAATTTTGTTATTTTAAAAATAAAAAAATTAAAATAAAAGTGTTTATTTCTTAAATATAAGAATAAAATAAGAGTAAAATTTATCTACTGGTTGATGTGCAGGTGACCTTGCACATTTAATATTATACCAATTTTTCTTTATAAACAAAATAATATTAAAAAAAAATATATTAATCACCAAATGGTCCACATAAATACAATGTACACCTAGTTCTCTAAGTATAGAAGTTTTTGAAATATTTACATCTTGTTCGAACATTATATATAAAATAGTGTCTCACTGTCATTAGCCACATACGTGACATTATTTAGAAGTTTTTCCCCTGAGTACACCTCAAATCTAAGGACCTAATATGCCCTCCGCCCATTGAGTTCCGCTCTATTCTATTGCCAAATTCAACCGAATCAGCAGGGCATTTTAGACATTTCCAACCTCGATCAAATTTCTTCAAACGCTTGTGATGTATAATCAGAGCCGTAAAAACTTACACGGAGGCAAAACGCGGACAAATCGAAGAGCCCTCGCCATAGCCGCTGGCTTACGATTGGGGTTTACGTAATGGTTTTGCCGGAGCTGAGGAGGAGAGTTGGCGGAGCTCCGACTGTGGCGGCGCAAAATTCTAGGGTAGGTTTTGCGATGCAATCGGAGGAGGTGGTGGAGATCGTGGCGGCAGAAATATTCTGGGAGGTTCTTCCGAAGAAAATCCGGTAGAGGTGGCGGCGATTGTAGCGCTGGAAAATTTCTCGGTGGTTTCCGCCAAAAAGCCCCGGCGAGAGATAAACCAGGGTAATTCCTCTGTTTTCGAATGTTGAAACTGGGGGATTGGGTTTTAAGCAGGTTCTGGGCTTTGATTTTAAAGGCCCAAGCAATGTAACGGGATTGGAGCCCAGTCCAATTCAATCTATTACAAGCCTCCAAACAGCCACTTGAACTATATTCCAAAGGATGAGATCTGAAAATTAAAATTTAGTCCATATAATTTTAAGAAATTTAGAATTTAATCTTTGAGTATTGGTAATTTGATAAAATATACCAAATGGTCTTCATTATTTGAGTAATATTTATTTATTTATTTTGAAGTCGGAATAATATTTATCTAAATATGAATGTGTAGGATGAGTTGTGTATGTGCCACAAGTATTTACCACGTATTTATTTAGTTTTCAAATACTTTATAGATTTTGTGTTCATGTCTTGTAAATATTTGTGTTACATGGACAATAAGTATAATCTGTAGTTCATATAGTAATAATAAATATGTAAATTAAATAATTAATTTCACAAAAGATCCTAATTAATTACACATAAATAAATTAACTTTTAGTATTTAATTTGTAGATGAATGCAAATGGTAATGACTATTTTTAAATTTTTATTAAATGAAAGAGATTACATGAAACATTCTAATTTTCCTTAAATTATATGATGAAATTATAGTTATTAAAATTATAGAGATTAAAATTTCGCTTTCAAATTATAATAACTCCTAAATATATTATATCAAATTCAAGATTTCAGAAAATATAAAATTTTTAATAGAATCATTTGCCGAATTAATGATTCGAAATTGAATGTGGTTCAAAAGAGTATTAATGTACCGGATAGTTCGCATGTCACGAGTTGAAACATGGGTATTTTTGACATTAGAAGATAATTTGGGAAGTCCAATATCTGCAACCTGTAAAACAATATTAGATTCAACATATTAACTCATTTGAATCTCATTCTAAATATTAGTGGTCAGAATCCAAAAATCCATCCTTATTACCTTTGATTCAAATTTGTGATCCAAAAGTATATTTGCTGCTTTGATTCCAGGATTAATGATCTTAGAATTACCTGCATATTACATCACATTTAAATTGACGAGACTTGAATGCGTGATAATTGAGCAATTCCTAAAATAAATCTCATTACAATTTCAATATACTTACGGTCCTCATGCAATCCCTTGTTAAATCCCATAGCAAATTTCAGTTTATTTGGCCAATCCATGGCAGGTTGTCCTTTCCCTGTAAAATGGGAGATATCTTTAAGGCGTGTTTGAGGCAAAAACATCAAATAAGGAGAATAGGAACAACAATGATTCTTTCTGTTTGGACATAACAATTTTTTTTTTATTCTTTTCATAACTACTTTTTTTTAATTATTTTATAATAAAATTTCACTTGCATCGTAGTTATTATTTTATTATTTTCATATTTTTTTTATCCCAAACAAGTTTAATAATTCTTCTTGTTATATGTGGAATTCTCAATTAAGGCCCAACGTGAGTCCACAAGTAGCAAAGTCAAACTCGACCGAGGCAAACAAGGGATGGACCCCAAATGCCAAATAGAGCATGGCTACATTACATTTTGACATCTCTCTCTGTTAAAAATTAATTTAGGCATTAGAGGTCACATGGCTCGCACCAGATTAATATTGAGCTCTCTAAATTTTGTATCTACATCGGTCCCAATAAATACCAAATTAACTGGTGACCACGAAGGACCAGATTTTGGTATCAACACTCTTCATAATCTTTTTTTTCACTTTAAACACATATAATTATTCAATCCGATAATCATTCTACATCCTCTAAGTTAAAGATTCATGAAGATCAACGGATAGGGAAAAAGGGTTGATTCGCTTGAGACATATAACATACCGTGCAAGTGAAACTCCAATATGTTGTTAGGAAAAAATTCATGAACTAGCACTGGATCGCTTCTTGAAACTATGATTTCAACTTCAGGTTGAAATTTACCCTTTCCTTGCTCACTTCCATTTGGTGCAGCACCAAAAAACTTGTGTGTAGTCATGGCTACTTTTTCATAATTGGAACTGTTCTGTGAATTTTCAGATTCTGAATATTTAGATTCAGAGCTTTTGCTACTGTTTATAGTTAGAGGTGGTGGTGTTGATGGTGGAAGAGAAGGCTTCGGTACTGTCACCACGACATGCTTCGCTAACGGCGAGGGATAAGATTGCCCGAGGTATTGTTGGAGACCATATGAGACCTCTGTGTGACATTCAAATATTCATTAAAATTAATGAGTAAACTTATCAACTTGTCGATATATAAACCTTGAACATCTAGGTATATATCAAATGGTAATACTTGCTTTCAAACATTTATGAAAGAAATCGCCTAACACGTGGCGCTCTCCCAGTGGGCCACATGATTTTATTTTTCTTTTTAATTTTTTTTTGTTTCCTCTTCCTCAATGTGCATGAGTTGGGAAAATCAATACGTCATTTTGCTTTTTTTTTTTTTTTTTTTTTTTTTTTTTTTTTTTAATTTTATTTTATAATTTTATTACAATATATATATATTGTATGAATTTATTTTTCATATTTTAACTATTTCACTGATTTTATTGTAAGTTCATTTTCTTCTATGTTAAAATTAAAATACATAAAAAAAATTTAAAGAAACGATAAAAAGTAAAAAAGAAGTACAATATTAAAATTTTAATTTTTATATAGATATTATTTTAACTAGAGTAATAAGTCAACCGGTTTAAATGTATCTATGATTAAGATGTTATGAATTTCAATATTTTTATCTATTGCTCTTGAACTAAATAAAATAAATATTATTTTTGAGTGAGATATTTTTTATTTCAAAAAATGGCATAATCTCCCAGCTTTTATTTTTTCAAATGTAGTCTAATTTAGGAGTATTTTAAAGTTTATATAGCATTAGAATTTGCCAAATATAAAATAAAAAATGATCATAAAACCAAAACAATAAATATTTGTACTAAAAAAAACACAATAAATATTTCTCATTTATTATATATATATTTTTTTATTTCCAATAGTTAACTAAAAATAATTATTTATTATGCAAAGTATTGTGAGATTAGTTGAAAATAAAAATAAAATAAAATAATAACAAATCAAAAGTGGAATAAAAAATTATAAAAAAGAAAAACTTTAATCAAACAGAAAAATTACAAAAAGAAAAGGAAAACATCTATGCAAATCATGCAAGGTTTCGTAGAGACTTTCGTGCCGAAGTAATCCCCTATAAAATGATAATTTGACTAATGATATAATATTAATGCCGCACAGTATTATTCTCATATATATACGTAAATATGTTCAAGATCCATAAGTGGGTAAGTATTCCTTAAAACTAATTTCAAAGTCATAAACAAAATTTGAGAGGGTTCAGGGTTTTCACCTTGGATCGGGCTGGGCGGCGGGCTAGGCAGGTGGTTGTTTCTTGAATACAAATATACAACCATCACCACCACCGCCACTGCTCCAGCAATGGCAACCCCAACCACTAGTCCAGTCGGGGTTGGCGTCGCTTTCAGCAAGGACGGAGTTGAAAGCGACATTTTCGCCTAACGTTTCACTCAATAGAGAAATAGAAATTAAAGACCAAGAAACAAAATAACTTAAAATGGATCAAATTTAGAACTTTTGCTCAGGAACTCGAAGTTGAAATTAACAATGGCGAAATTTGGAGGAGGATTATAGTTATAAACAGAACCATTGAAATAAGGGAACTTACTTTTCTCATACGGTACCAAATAAATAAATTATCAATACAACAAGATGTATATATATATATTTGAAAATACAACATGTATATTTTAATTATATTTTCCACATAAGTTGCACCGTGTGAACACAAAATAAAATAAATGAAGAAAAATAAATAAACAGTCGGACACGACCCGCCAATTTCTCCGATTAATTCCCTTTCCTTTTTTTATTGGATATTATACCTATCAATGATGAGTAATTTTAAGATTATTGAAATTCAATTGAGTTTGAATATTTTAAGGGAAATTATACATAATGTCTACATTTCATATATTTATTAAAAGATTTTTTTTTTGTTTTTCACTTGAAATCAGTGTCTAATTTAAAAATCTGGGAGGAGAGATAATTATAAGTCTCCAAAATGCTCTTGTTTTAATTGGATTATTTAACCTATTAAATAATTAAAAAAAATATAATTAAATCTCCATTAAAATACGTCAAATCCAACCCCCATAAAATAAGGAAGAAATAACTCATTTTAACTAAAAATATATTTTAACAAACAAGATATGTATAAAATATCTAACATTTGTTATAAAAGATTTTATCAAATCATTTACAAATCAACATGATCGTTGCCAAAATTTTGAAAATCTTCAAATCTCATTCTACAGATCGAGTTCTCTACTCCTTCTCCAATCTCAATTATCTTATTATTTTCCTCATTTTCTATCCCTTGATTCTCCTTATGATTTTCAATTACAATTGCATTTAATGGAGATTGAAATGTCGAAACTTTATATTTAGATTATAAGATTGGTCATTCGTTCTAAGAAAATTTAAGTTATTTTCGTTTTTCTTGAAGTTTCTTTCTTCTTCCAAATAAAGGGTGTAAGTTTTTTTTTTTCAATATTTTTATTTTCAATTTCTTCGTATTCCAACTCACACGTCATCTCCTACATACGACCATTTTTTTTCAACTTCTATGCAATTCGATCTTTACCACATTACACTTCCAAATAAGTATTAACGCTTTTTGTTTTCCAGATTGGTCGACATTAACGTTCTATTGGGCACGCACGATTTGATGTAACAATGAGAGTATCTCTCCACTGTTGTGTACCGCTTCAGCCCGCAATATTTCTTATTTCATACAATTCCAAGTGGAGCAAATGCTGTCCACGAGTATGCACACAAGTGTAAACACGTTAAACATGCATCCCTTGGTGTACACATGAGTACACAATTCTAGTAAAAAATTAATTTTTGTTTTGCAGATTGCTCATCATCAACGTTCCAATGACTACACATGATTTGATATAACAAGAAGAGTATTTCCACTTTTGTGTACCCCTCTAGCCTACAATCTCTCTCTAATTTTATACCGTTTTAGGTAGAGCAACCGCTATTCACAAGTGTAAGCATGTTTAACATGCATCATTTAGTGTACAAATAAATACACATTTAGTTCCAGCAAAATTTGATTTTTTTTTTTTTTGCATATTGATCATCATCAACGTTCAAATGGTCACACATGATTTGATGTAACAAGGAGAGTATCCCCACCATCGTGTACTCCAACCTACAATCTATCCGATTTCATACAATTTCAGGTGGAGAGAGTACGCACACAACTGTAAGCACGTTTAACATGCATCTCATGGTATACATATGTACGGTATTGTCAAGTACTATGTATTTTTTTTTTTTGCTTACTAAATTTTTGTTTAAGAATTTAGTATTTATTTATTACAATGTGTATAAAGATGTGTACCATATGTACCGTCAAAATTATGTTGTTTTATTTTTCATATTTCATAACAAACTAATCTTTATAACTTTTTATTTAAAAACAAAATGATCAAATATTTTTTTAATTATCATATTTATTTTTGGGTAGTTATAAATTTAGATTTATGTTATTTAAATATTTAATTTTTGTTGGTGGTTAGGAATGAATCTAAAATCTATTTTAATAATTCACATCAATTAAAAGTATTAATAAGGGCATAATAGTCAATTGCAATCTAATTAATTATTTATAGAAAATTAGATTTAGGCACTCATTTAAAGTTTTTTAAATGATAAACATTTACTAAATAATTATCTAAAAAATAGACATTTTTCTAGTTGTCCCATATTTTAAACTAATAAAGAATAGTATGATTAGGAGGTCAGAGGTTGAAATTCTCTTCTTCAATAATGGTTGAAATTAGTTTTTAAAAAATGGTTGAAATTAAAAAAATAATAATAACAATAATAAAAAAAAACAAGAAGATGCCATTTACACTAATTAAATGATATTTTAAATATTTAATGTCTCCTAACCCCTCTCTCATAAAAAAAAAATCCAATGAAAAGAGTAAATTTTTATTTTGTAAATATGTTGTAAAAAAAGAAGAAAAAAATCTCTATATCGAAAATAAATTAAAGAATTAAAATCTCCTATATTATCTATCTATCTATATATATATTTTGAAATAACAGCAAAATATTACAATTTTTTTTTTTAATTTTAATTTTTTATGACACTTTTTTAGTTATTGTTCTTAGCCGTTAGCCGGTTATAATTTTGGAGATACCGTGCTAATTATCCTACGCTGAAAAGTGGGAATTCTTCCATATTTGTATGTAAGAAATATAAATTACTTCTTTTATTGTTAATTGGGTTTGAGGTAAAACTTCATATTATTTAATAATATTATCCAAAATTAAATTGGTCGAAGTCTCTTGCTTCCAGCTATCAAGAGTATACTTTTTAATAGGCCAATAATTGCAAATTAAGACTTTGAATACTTCTATCTCACAATTTCCTTCAATTAGCTAATTACCATAAGCAAATATTTAATTTAAAGAAGGGAACGTGGGATTTAAAGTTATAAGATATTGAGAAATAGTGGATAGGGCCTAATCCATTTTAATTTGTTTGTTCCATGCATGTGGGATTATAGTTAAAATCGAATAAGTGATGTAGGATAATGTGCAATATGATTTTATATATCTAATTAAACATGCATGTCCTAAAGCCTAATGATCATCTTTTCTTTCACATACATGTGTTTGCAGAGATGTTGAATTTCAACAGAAATGGCTCCTTATAAAATTATATATATATATATATAAGTAATAAATATGTTAGAATATGTTAATTCCTTCGTTCTTAAATCAGGGAGTAAACACTCTTTTCCAAAAAAAAAAAAAAAAATCAGGGAGTAAATAGTTTTATTTAACTAATTTCTGTATATATTTTTAAAAGAATAATTTCTGTATTTTTATTTCTTCTAAACTTTTATATTTCCGAATTTTAAATTTAAAATACATTTTTATTAAAAGAATAACTCTTTTTAACTAACTTCCTAATTTGTTTTTATAAAAATAAGTTTTAAATCAAAATATCCTGTCAAATTATATCAAAATATTAGATCCAAAATATATAATTACATTTTTTTTATCATTTAATTTATCAAATAATTATATTTAGAGATTTAGAATCAAATTCTATCGCCCATAGTCATTCAACGATATTATTATTGCACATAGTCGTATATATTCAAAATCAAAATGCAATCGATATGCACATACCCAAACACTCTACGTTCAAATAAAGTCATATACGAATATATATAAATAAATGTTAATTTATTAAAATTGTACGTACGGAACATCCATTTCCGACATATATATACCAATAAGTAAATTCATATCAAATTCATTATATGCAATTAATATTCATATACAAACACAAAATATACACACCCTACTAAGACGGAGTTTTTTTTTTTTTTTTGAGAAATACTAAGACGGAGTTACATACATGTACATGAACGTACATAAAAAATAGAATAGGAAAATTCATTAGCTCAAGTTTTTTTTCCTTGTCTCACTACATTTCTAAATATATTAACAATATTGAATTTAAAAATAATGAAATACGAAAATTAATGAAAAATCCATAATTCTATTTAGGGCGAAAATATCATAAATTCAAACTTTTTTAAATTTCTATTTTAATTATGTTATTAGAACACGAAAATTTTACAAAATCAAAATTTCACAAGAATTATAGAAATATTAATACAATAATTTTATGCAAACTTTCTCTCCTTCTAACTTTATGAGTTAGTGATGTTTTCAAGTTAACAATTCATTAGTTAAAAATTATACTCATCATCATTAGAATGTTTTTGTAATACCCTGCTCCCATCACTGCTAGTTTACCTTATTTGTTTAGTAAAGAAAAGAACAAATCAACCTTACTCTATTACCATATAAAAGTATAACTACAACAAAATGTCATCCTTAAGCACACAAAAGTATTATGTTTCTAGTTACATGCCATCATAATTCAAGTTCGCTCTCTCATGTACAACAAGTTTAGAATCTCAAAGTAATCATAAACGAATAATTAACTTTTTCCTAGTTCGCGATTCTAACCAATGGTATAGCATGCACGCCTGCCTAAGCGTCTTGTTGTTGCCCATCAAGCGGTACCTACAATTGTACAATTAAGGAAAACACGATCAATAATCAAAACTAAACATGCAAGTGAATTATCTCCCTCAGTACATTGAACAACCTTCGAGTTGGTATCTTACTCGCCTTAGCCTCTTCCGAGCTACTCACAGATCCCCACTACTTCTTTCAACCACCCGATAGGGAAAAGTTTCCTTCCCCTTTGCCTTCTTGCTAGAAACTCCCGTTTCACATTTTCATTTGATCACGTTGGTTTTCTCACTTGACATTTATATCAAACAACTCATACTAGAATATTACACCACATCCTACTAATTTCTAACAAGTTATACACCTCCTAAAGCTTGACAAGCCAACCCACCATGACATCAACTTCACATTATATATTACTTGTCTTTTTCAAAGAAAACAAGATCTAAAAATTACACTACAAACTCCCAAGCAATCTGTAACTTAAATAAAAAAAAGTAACAATTATTTTAAAAATAAATCATAGCCATGTCTCAAGCCTCAATCACAAGCAAACTATAAATAACTATTAAGAGTAAAAATGGAGGAGAATTTGCAAAGTATATTATTCATCTTTCAATGGGGTATTTGTACAGAGCCTTCAGAAGGGAAACTGAAAAAGGCATCTTACTAACTAAGTAACAGTAAACAGTTCATTTCTAACCATAATAACAAAATTAGTTTTAATTACATGAAGTCTAATATCCCCCCCTCAAGTTGGACTCATAATGGATGACAGTCCCAACTTGGAACAGATTGTGGAGAAAGCTGGTGAAGATAAAGCCTTTGTGAAGACATCTGCTAGTTGCATAGATGTTCTGATAGGTAGCAGCTTAATTGTACCATTCGATATTTTCTCCCTGATGAAGTGACAATCCAGCTCTATGTGCTTAGTGTGTTCGTGAAATACAGGGTTATTGGTTAAATGAAGAGCTGCTTAATTGTCGCAAAATAGGATAGTTGAAGAAGACAATGAGACTTGTAAGTCTTTGAGTAGATACGTGAGCCAAAGTACTTCACAGGTAGTAAGTGCAATGACACGGTATTCTGCTTCTGCTGATGATCAAACAACTGTTGTTTGCTTTTTAGATTTCCATGAAATTAGGGAATCTCCTAAAAAAACATAGAATCATGTTGTAGATTTTCTAGAGTGAAGACATGATGCCCAATCAGAGTCTGAAAAAGCTTTTAATTGGAACGTGTTGATGGGAGGAAGTAGAATGCCATTTCCCGGCGTCTCTTTTAGATATCGTAGTAGATGATGAACTGCCTCTAGGTGCGATCTTCGTGGATAGGATACAAACTGACTAAGTTTGTGTAATGGCCCAGAATTTCATTCCGGTTCCTCAGGTATGTTCAGTTCAGTATTTGGTTGTTTGGTTGGGCCGTTAGGGTTTCTAAACCCTGAAGGGCATTTTGGTCATTATACTCTTAGGGATGGCCTCTTGGGATTTTAGAGAACCCGAGAATATTCTGACTTTGCTAAGTTGGTTAGGTTGTTGGTGCAGGATTCCAAGAGTTGTTGGAAATATTTGGGAGTTTTTGGAAGCTTCCGGTTAATTGTAATATAAAGTTTCTTTTAAAATGTTTCCAAGAGGATTCGAACCCCTGACCTAATCGGGAGTTTGGAAGCTTGAAGTTAATTATGAATTAAGACGCGTCAGCTGGGACTCGAAGGAGGAAAGCCCTGGGAAGGGATTTTAGGTCACCAAAGTCTATTTAAATTAGGAAAAGGAAGGAAAACCAAGAAATCATTCCCCTTGTTTTGCCGCACGCCTCCCTCATTCCTTCCCTCTCACCTTGCCGACTTCATCTAGACCAAGAGCCGAGCCCAAGAACCCCAGCCGAGTCTAGCTGCACCGAGCCCTTGCATCGCCCAGCGCTGCACCGAGCAGCCTCTGCCTAGCCTAGCCCGTCGCACGCCAGCAGCAGGTTCGTTGCCTGCATCGCGACACCACCAGCAGCCCAGCCGTTTAGCCCGCGCGCAGTCCCAGCACGAGCTCGCCGCACCGCTCGTCCCCGTCTGCACGCCTGCGCCCCGCACCAACTCGCGTCTGCACGCCTGCGCTCCGAGCCAGCTCGCGTCTGCACACCTGTGCCCCAGCGCCCGTCCGCGCACGCGCACCACCTGCCGCGCCAGCGTGCCCAGCCTGCTCGCCCCAGCCACCCGTCCTACCAGCCCCTTGCCGCCGATAGCTTGTTTTGTAGAGTGAGTTGGGCCGAGACCTAGTGCCTTCTCGGTTGGTAATTCTCGAGCCTCTACTCTTTTGGACCCTAAGTTGTTGGTTGCTGTTTGTTTAATTAGGATGATTTTATTGTTTGATTAGGTTGTTCGGGTTCACTTAGAAGCTCGAGGGTCGCTTGTTGGTTGTGATAGTTATCTTCTGCTTATTTCCAGGTAAAGATTCCTTACCGGGGTTGTGTGGACCCTGCGATGTTTTCCTGATTGTGCCTTGTATTCCTGTTACTTTTATGAGCATGTTAGTGGATAGGACAACTTGTATTTGAATTCCTGCTAGCATGTTTGCCTGTTTGTACATGTTAGTGCCATGCTAGGTTTGCTCTTCCAGCATGCTTATGATTCCTGCTTTAAGTTCGTAGTATCATGCTAGCTTATGTGTGATTGATGTTGATACGTATGTTTAGCCAGGAATTAGTTATTTTGTACTCGTAGTTAGACTTGTAGGGTTTGTCATCATCTAGAGGCTGAGAGTGGACATAACGTACGTTGTCCCCACTGGTCGGGAGTTAGAGCGAAGCATAACGTACCTTGCTTCCCCCTGGCAGTCGATGTGGATTAGCTACCACATCGACATAAGCCTAGTTTGTAGCCTGCTAGAGCGGAACCCTACCAACGGTGCAAGCATGCCTTGGCCGGTTCTTAGCTTCAGGTCGGTGGTACAGGCTGCACAGATGAGTGTCGAGGGCCTCGCACTACTGTGTTCAGTGACACCGCTTCTGAGTCTTTAGGCATGCGTACCTGGCCCGCGTAGTTTGTACCTAGGCCCCCACATTTACGCTGGTTGCAGCAGCATGCGGTGTGCGCGCACACGCGTTAGTCGCCGGTTCGGAGAGCTCCCCCGGGCTAATGTTCGTGAGTACACCAGTTTCCTTCTAGTTTAGAGCCAGACTTCTGTCTCGACAGTCCAGATTTGTTAGCGAGGGTAAGAGGCCCTTGAGGACACCCATTGTGATTGGTTTTTTAGCCGATTATATGGTTGAGGGAGAAAGACCCTCGAGGGTGTCGTACATCTTTTGGGATCGGTTGTTGAGCTGATCAATTGGCCGAGGGAGAAAGACCCTCGGAGATGTCCTGGGATTGGTTTTGAGAACCAATCATTAGGCCGGAAGTAGGAGACTTCCGAGGACTCCGGATTTGCCTTGTAAGCTCGTTGAGCTAAGATCTGTGTTGATATCTGTTTGCATGTGTACTAGGTTGCTAAATGATTGAATGCATCGTATCGTACCCCGGTCGGGAATTCTTACTGAGTATGTTTATACTCACCCTTATTGTGGTTTTTCCACCAGGTAACTTGGGACAGCACCGGGGCGACTAGCGGAGTGAGTTGAGAGATCATGGATGCTGCTGACACTCTGTCGTGTCGTTATTTACTTTTGAATTCAACATGTAGTTGGACATGAGTCCATAGGGAAAATTTTTTATTATTGCACGAACTATCTTTTACGTTTTTAAGAAAGGTACTGATCAGTCACTGTTTTTTAGTTGCATGGATTTTCTTAAAGAATAATTGTTTTGACTTAAATGTTGTCCAACCTTTATGTTTGAAAAGTTTTTAAAATTCAACTGCTAGTTCGTATCATCTATGCTTTTCATTTGCATGGTGAGTAAAGACCTAGGTTTATGACCGTATTTCGGGTTGGGTCTTTACAGTTGGTTAACGGCAAATGTGACATCCGGTCGTGAAATCGTCAGGTATATGAGCTTGCCTACAATGCGACGGTAGACAGTTGAATCTTTCAGCAAAACATCAGCAGCCTCATCAATAGGATTGAGAGTTAATTTTCGTGCAGGATTCATAGGTAGTAGTTCAAGTTTGGCTCCCAATAGCCTAGTTTCTTCAATCATCTGTAGTACATAATGCCTTTGACAGATGAAAATGCCTTTCTCTGATCTTGCAAGTTCTAAGCCAAGAAAAAAACGTAAATTTCCAAGGTCCTTAAGTTTGAACTTTGCATCCAACAAATCTCAAAGTCTGATCAAAGAAATATTGTTGGCACCTGTAAGGATGATATCATCCACATAAACAAGTAATGCCATGAACGTAGTTCCAGACCCTTTAACGAATAAAGAGTGGTCAGCTTGGGATTGTGAGAATCCAAGAGAAAGTAGGGTTGATGAGAACTTGGAAAACCACTGTCGTGATGCTTGTTTGAGACCATATATCGATTTGTTGAGACGACATACTAACGTTCCTATTGCTGCTGAAGGGACAGTCGGCTTGTAGCCAAGAGGAAGTTGCATATATATTTCTTCAACTAAGTCTCCATGTAAGAATGCGTTATTCACGTCAAGTTGATATAATGGCCAACCATAAGTGACAACTAAAGAGAGTAAAACTCTAACAGTGACCAGTTTGGCGACAGGAGCAAAAGTGTCGACATAGTCCAATCCCTCATGTTGTATGTACCCTTTTGCAACTAGCCATGCTTTGTAACGTTCAATAGAACCATCAGCATGATACTTGATTTTATAAATCCACCTGCTGCCGATTACGTTTTTTCCGATGGGTAAAGGGACCACTCTCCATGTGTCGTTAACCTCCATAGCTAAGAGTTCTGTTTGCATTGCTTTACGCCAATGGGCATGTGGGATTTCTTGGTGATAAAAGGTGGGTTCATATGTGGAAGAAAGTTGAAGTGAAAAGGCTTTAAAGGTGGGATGAAGTTTGTCATATGTAAGATAATCCTGCAAAGGATATCTGGTAGACAAAGATGGAAAGTTTTTTGAGAAACAAGGTTGCAATGGTAGTCATTGAGATATGAATGAGGCTTATGTGGTATGGAGGATTTTCGTGGAGGTGGATAGTGTTGTTGAGCAGGAAGGTCATCAGCCGATATAGTTGGGAGAGAAGGTGTTGAAGTGGGGCTGGTTGAATTTTCAATAGGCAGAGGGTCAATGGTATTAGGGGTGTTTGTGTCCGAAAACATATCATGATGAGATTGACATGCTGGAGTAAGAATAACATTCGTGGATGCGGGGATATTGGGAAAGACAAGTGGGTCAGATATTTGGGAAGAATTGGTGGTGGAGGTTGAGACATTGGTATTTTGAATTAGTGATGGTGGGGGATGTCATATTGGCATGGTACAGGCAGTACAACAGGAAAAAGGAATGGTGAAGATGTGTTTTCCATTGATGTAGTTACTTTATGGAAAGGGAAGATTTGTTCCCTAAAAACAACATCACGAGAAACGAATATCTGATTAGTTTCAATGTTGAGAAGTTTGAAACCTTTTATGCGTGCTGGGTACCAAGGAAAACAGATGGGTTGCTTGAGGGCTAAATTTATGTCAATCAGTCAATAAAGTGGATGCAAAGCATAAACAACCAAGAACTCTTAGCATAGAGTAGTCAACATGAGTTTTATAAAGATTTTCAAATGGTGATGTCCATTTAAGAAATGGAGATGGGATTCTGTTAATCAAGTGAACAGCTGATAAAACACATTCATTCGAAAAATGAATAGGAACTCTTGATTGATAAAACAATGCTCTAGCTACATTAAGAATGTGTTGATGTTTTCTTTCAACTACAGAATTCTGTTCAGGACGAGCAACACAAGACTGTTGGTGTAAAATCCCTTTAGATTTGAAAAACTCGGATAACATAAGCTCCTTAGCATTATCTGATCTAAAACATTTTATTATGGTCCCAAATTGAGTCTCAACCAATTTAACAAATTGGGGAATGATCTGGATTGCTTCAGATTTGTTATGTAACATATAGAAGGGAAATATGGTATTAGAAGGGAAAGTGAAAAAGGCATCTTACTAACTAAGTAACAGTAAACAGTTCATTTCTAACCATAATAACAAAATCAATTTTAATTACATGAAGTCTAATAATAACCAAAGAAAAATGTCACACAAGCTAGTCTCATTCTTCCACAACTTGCAATAACATTCAGAATCACTCAAGAAATCTCTAGCTAGGAGTTTCTCATATAACCCATGCCTACAATCAATTGCAACACATAATTATTTAGAACATGAATCACCCTTCTTTCATCAAGTCAATACACATTTTCCACCCTCCTTCAGGACAAAAATAACATTAAAGTTGCCTAGCTATTCCTCGTACCTACTTAGCAACTTGTCTATCAATGTTTCAATTTTTATAAACTACAATCAAATTTGAGCATAGGCACAACACCTCAAAATATAACAATTTCCCACGTTTATGCCCAGTTTGATAACCATTTGATTTTTTGTTTTTAGTATATGAAATTTAAGCTTATTTCTACTCAAATTTCCTACCATGTGCTTCATTTTTCCTACAATGTATCCATATTTTCTTCAGAAAGTAAGTGAATACTAACTAAATTTCAAAAACAAAAACAAGTTTTTGAAAACTATTTTTTTCTCTTTCCAATTTTTGATTTTGTTTATTAAAATATAAGTAGGATGTAGATATCCAAATAAGGAAAAAAGTATAGTAAGGTAATTGTTGTAGACTTAAATTTCATAAACAAAAAACAAAATAGTTATCAAACGGGATCTTAGTTACACAAAAGAGGGAACAACATGCAACTACTTACCTGTTGGTGTCGTAAAGCCTCTTCGCTACATAGCCCGAATCCAATTGATGTAAATCAGCTAAGTATAAAAATTGCAACAGTCGCCACACGAATCCCCCAAACTTGAACATCCACCACCCCGACGCACCTAATTTATTTAGCTTCGATCTCACTCGAGATTCCCAAACACACATCGAACCCACGAACACACATGCAAAGCTCAACAACACTATGGCCAAAATCAAAGTTAAAGTCTAGGTCCCCATTCGTTTGCCCTAGAAAAATAATCCAAGAATGAAATAATCATATGGACGATTAGCGGCAAAATGCGTCCGATAAATGTTTGGCCAATACCTTCCCCCTTCATTTACACGTCCCCCATAGCGTCATAGCTAGCATGTTACTTTTTTTTTTTTTTTTTAATCCCTTATAAAATTTCACTTTATTAAAAAAACAACTATTCGGTGTGTTTGTTTTGGGGTGAGATGAGGTGTTGAAATTCAACACCTTATTTGGCCCAAGGTGTTCTTCACCTCACCTCATCTCATCTCATCTTTTTCTCCTTTTTTTTTAATTTAATATTTTTTCATCTTTTTATTTATATATTTTTTACTTGTTTTCTTATTTTATGTTTGATATATATATTTTTATAATAATACTATTATTATAAAAATATATTAATATACCGGTATATAATTATAATAATTAGAGAAATTGTAATGGATGGTCTAGTTTAACAAAACAATTACAATTCTAGTCAAATATGAAAATATTTACAAATCTAGTCAAATATATGATATCACTAATACTCATCATACCATATAGTAGTGGTGGTGGTATGACTATTTTTTTTCCCTTGTGAATATTTTTTCAATTTGTCCTACTCCAATAATTATACTATTATTACATCAAATGTTTATTTAAATAAATTTAAATTTTGAAAATTAAAATAAATAGATATATATTATCTCTTAATATATGACAATAAATTTTAATATTTTTATTATTAAAAATTAAATACTCTTTATTTCTTTGTATCCTTAATAACAAAAAAATTATGAAAACTTCAATTGTTTAGAGATAGACTATAAATATCATATTTACAAATTTATAATTAAAAAATTATTGTTATAAAATAATGTGTTTTTTAAATACTAACAATATGTACATCAATTTATCATTAAAATAACAATCAAATTTAAATAATTTATACGCATCGAATTTTATTTATAGTTTACCATAGGTTTAAAAATATGAATGTTGCTTAAAAAAACTATGAATATGAATGCATAAAATGTATAAGAAAATAGTTTCTTTTTTAATAAAATAAAAATTGCTATCAAAATTTTATAATGACTAGTTTAACCAAATGGTTTTATTTTTATTTTTTAATTTATTATGTTTTAATAAATAGAAACTTGGTATTTTTAATTTTTTTTAATTAATGATCTACAAATATTTTAGATTAGTCAAACTTCATTTTTGTGGTGTGAAGTTTTTTCTCATTATTATTACTTTTAATTAAACAATATTTAAGTGTGAAAGATTAGAAATTTTGATCTTATGTTATTATGTCCTACGTAATATCATTGAAACTTCATTTCTTTTCAATATAAATATCAATATCATCAAGAGTGGTATAATATTAATTTTATATTACTTGCATTTTATTTATAATAGTAGTTATATTTATATACTTATGTTAATAGCTAAATATTTGAGAATAATTATTTTCAAAAAATGAAAAAAAAAGATATTTGAGAATAATTTTATTGTTAAAGAAAAAATAAGAATAGATAAAAATAAAATAAAAAATAAGATACTCTAACATCTCATCTACTTTCCTCTTACCCCAAACAAGGTTTTCTGTCATCTCATCTCTCTGCACCTCAAACAACGTTTTTCTGTTATCTCATCTCATCTTACTGCACCCTAAATAAGATTTTTCTGCCATAAACATCTCAGCTCACCTCATCTCATCTCATCTTAACTGTAGCCAAACACCCCCTTTGGGTTTTGCAGCTTGTTAGATTTTATTTTTTAATATAATAAGTACTCATATTTAAAATTAATTTTAAAATGAAAATAGATATTTGGAAGAAAATAATTCATAAGAAATAGGGATTCTATTGGAAACTCAAGATTTAAAATCTAATAATCTTTTGCAAAAACGGAAAAATGGAAATAGACTCACCAGTGGATGAAACAAAACACAACTTAAAGGTGGGTTTCAGTCGAAAAATCTTTTGAGGCGTGAATAATAAGATGTGGTACAGACACAGGTATTAAAAAATAAGATTATCAATGTATTCATAAAAAAAAAAAAAAAAAACAAATGAGAATAAATTTGAATAATGTATTCTAGTTACCGTTCCATAATTGAAAAAGGTCGAAAATTATGCACAACTCTCAAGCACTAATAATGGCAAATGATGACATTTGTAGGTGACTTTAATTTTATTTTCTTCTATTCTAATTTTACCCTCTAACTCATTATTTTGCATTTATGTCATAAATATGTATGATGTGTATAGATATGTACACAAGTTCATTGATAAATCTTCAAATATTCATTCTACTTTTGTGCATTTTATAAAAAAGAATTATCCATTGTCGATTCCTTTTAATTTTCTGAAAATTATCAATTGGAGAACTAACGATTTTGGTCAAAATTATTGTCCTCTTATTTTTAACAATTTGATTGGGTATTACTTTGAATACGCGGTTATACGAGAATCTAATTTTAAATTAAAAAATATATAGAGGTATAATGCTCCAATGTCATTTATCTAATTGAGCAATTAATTTCAAAAATAGACATTTATTTAAAGTCAAAATAATTTTACTATTTTCTTAATCAATTTTCTAAATCAAACTATTTTCCTAGTTGAAAAAAAAAATGGTAATAATTGTCTAAGTTTGTTGGAACGTGGTTTTTTAGGCTTTAAATCAATGTCTAAAAAAAAGAAAGTGAGATAATAAATTCATCTATAAAATTACCTCCATTTTATATTTTCGAATTATTAAAAAAAAGGAAAGTTTTATTGGATAGACTCTTATTGTAATATAATTACAAAAGTAGCTAAATTTTAAAAATTTTGCATCCATAATTATTAGAATTATTTCTTATAGTTTAGCCCTATAAAAAATTAGAATTTAGCCGTATGATTTCAAAATCTAGAGTTTAGTTTATATATTTTTGGAGAAAATTATTATGTAATCCTTATGGTTTTAAAAATTAAAATTTATTTCTTAACATTTAATCAAACCTAAAAAATAATTCTTGTCATAATTATTAACGAACTAACTACAATAATAAGTAACTATTGACATGTAAAAAATTTATTTTTTCTTATTCAATCAATCACTTAACATACACTATCATTATTGATAAACGAAGAACTAACTTTCACATATATAATTCGTTAACAATTACAAATGAGTAATGACTATTTTTATATTTTTATTAAATCATAAGAACTGAATTTTAATTTTTAATTATTTATTTAAAATTTAAAATATTCGAAATTTAATGTTTGTTTCTTAATTTTAGATATTTACGTGACAAATGGCTAATGGGGCTTTACACAATCGAGCATCCAAAAGGTTAAAATTTCCAATACAAATCCAAATGGGTCGAAATTAAACTAAACCACTGGGCCTTATCTCCTCTTCTTTCGGCCCGTTTCGCCCTCCAACTCGATTCCATCATTTTCGTCCATTTCCAAGAAGAATCCTCCCAATGTTTGTTTCCACATACTTTTTTTTTTTTTTTTTTTTTTTTTTTTTTTTTTTTTCTATCTACAAAATGAGTACATAAGTTTTCTAGGTAAGTTTTAGTTTTTACTCCATATTCACTTACACTCGCCAAACATTACTAACAATTAAGAAATTATATATTTAAATTTCTACAACATTATTAAATTGAAAAAAATAAACAATTTTTTCTTCGAACATGTGTGCACACAAAAATCTAGGTTTCTTTGGGCTTTGCAAACTTTGTTATTTTCCTAAAATTCAAAATTTTACCATTGCTACCTCGGAAGCTCAAGTGATTCTCTTTTGGCAGTAACCTTAGGATTAATGGTAGAGAAAAAAAAAAGTTGGCTATTAGTACTTTACGTTTTTTTTAATACAATAATAATTAAGGATAAGAATTTGAACCCAAACACCTTTTGATTATTGAAAAATATTTAAGGCAAGTGAGGAAAAAAGAAGACGATGAAAGCAAACAACCTTACTTGGTGTATGGAGAACGGAGCAATGAAAGGAAAATCTTATTTAAGGTACATGGTTGAGAAAGGGGAGACAATATACTTTATTTTTTATTTTTTGAAAATAAATTTGAAATTTTCATCTTTTGGTTAAAGAATCATTTAAGAATACTATTAAGATTTTTCTCACATTTTCTTAATATTTATCCAAAATCTAGATTTTGCCTAGTTGTCCCTTTCATGTTTAGGCGAGACTGGTCCACGATTTTGTTTCTATAAATAAGGGTAGTACCGTGCTTTTGCATTAATACAAATTGTTTTTTTCTTAATCAATAATTACTTTTGCTAATTTTCATTAAGATGATATGAACATATTTGAAATAAGATTCTTATTATGCCTACTTGTAAACTTTGCCCTTATTTTTATTTTTATTATGTTTCAAACAAAAATTTTATGGCATGAAATAATGCCACATTTATATAGAGATATCCACGAGACGGGGAAAGGTCGGGGAATGCATTCCTCGTATTCGTTCCTGACATTGAAATCAATTCCCATTTCTGCGAAATTCAACTTTTTTTGTGGGGATCAGAGTGGGATTCCCAGCAAGGAATTGGACGGGATCGAGTTTTATGAGGGAAAATTTTCTTCGTTTATTTTTTTTTCTTTTTTCATTTTTATATATTTTAGCTAAAGTATCAAACATGCCCTTAAACTATCACATTTTTGTCAGACTTACCCCTGAACTTTCAAAAGTTTCACAAGTATCCCTGAACTTTACAAAACGTTTCAAAAATACCTTTACCGTTAGTTTTGGATGGAAACCGTTAAGATTTCGTTTAAAAAATACTCCTGAACTTTCAAAAGTTTCAAAAATACCCTTGATCTTAAAAAACATAAATTTTAAATAATTTAACTTTCCAAATATTTGAATGTAATGTGTCAAATTTTGGCCGGATGATTTGATGTCTCATAAAAGGCTTTCAAATTGAAATTTATTGTTTATTATTCCAACTAAAATTTTATAACTCATTTAAAATCTTATAATTTATTTAAACTAGAGAAATATGTTAAGAAATTAATTTACTAACAATTTAATTAATTAAATAACCATTAATATCGACATAAAAATATCAAAAAGTTAAAACTACAAAGATAAAAAAAAATCGTTTACAATTAAATAGGGAGCTGTTAGGAGATTTTTTGGGATCAACTACACTTCTCGGGTTGGTCAAGCATACAACCCTTCCAACCCTATGCATAGAACAACCCAACCCAACCTTAATATTTTTGTGTTGAGGTGGTTTCTCAGGTTGTATTAATCTTATTCATATATAAAAAAGAACTCAATTCATACCCCATAAATATATAAACAAAGTGTATATATATATATATGTGTGTGTGTGATAGCAATACAAAGTCTAAGTTGCAATATCTTATTAATTAGTCTGTGTTCCTTACTAATATGCTTTGAACTCATCTTATTAATTAATTCATGCACACATTTTCTTTATTTGTTTTTATATTTATGAGGTATGCATTGAGTTTTTTTTATATAGGAAATATGAGATTAATGCAAATCGAGAACCCAACCCAACTTGAAACTATAGGTTGAGTTGGTTAAGGATCTCCTATCAGAAAGAATGGAAACCTCATAACAATATAAAATAAATATGGGGTACTCTACTCATGACCAATTAATTTTGAGGTGGAGCCTCATATAATATAATATGATATCAATGCTCATTAAATCCAAATGGGTATTCTGTGGGCATGGGTCGAACCCCATATAACCTACAATCTCAATTGGTCAAAGTTTGACATATTAAAATTCAAATATTTGTAAAGCTAAATTACTTAAATTTTATGTTTTTTTAAAAGACCAAGGGTATTTTTGAAACTTTTTAAAGTTCAGGGGTATTTTTGAAACAAAACCTTAACGGTTTCCATCCAAAATTAACGATAGGGGTATTTTTGAAACGTTTTGTAAAGTTTAGGGGTACTTTTGAAACTTTTGAAAGTTCAGGGGTAAGTTTGAAAAAAATGTGATAGTTTAGGGGTATGTTTGATACTTTAGCATTTTTTAATAATAATTTCAAATAATTAAAAATTTTCTTTAAAATATTTATCAACTTTCAATTATATCCTTAATTATTATGAAAAATATTCATTTGAATAAATAATTTCACTCTCCATTTTTTTTTATCTAAAAACTAAAATGAGAGAAAAATTAAAAATAATTAAAAAAAAAAGAAAAAAAAGTAAATGGAGGACGATCAGGAATACATTCCTCATTTAGCCAATGAGAAATTTTTGTCCCTGTCTCCGGCTCTATTAACCGTCTAATCGGGGATTCTCCATGGGCACCCTAAATTGCACGGAAAATGAACATTTGTACATTTATATTAATATTAATACAAAAGTTAAATATCAATTTTCAAAGTCTAATTTATAACTTTGCCCAAGAGGTGGCACAGTGGTTGAAGATTTGGGCTTTGAGGGTATGCTCCCCTCATGATTGAGACTCAGCTGTGACATTACATTACTCTTTCGATGTCTCTTGGTACCTGGCTTAGGAACGGGCGTGGTTACCCTTGTTTAAAAAAAAAGTCTAATTTATAACTATGAAATTGAACTGGATTACTACCAAACAATAAACTACTGGACCACTCACCATTTAAGTAAAAATAAATTTTGTTAATTATTTATTTATTTCAATTCATTGACTTGATGCGACCACACTTCTTATTCGATATATAATTTTCATTGTGCAGTTTTCTTCTACTTTTTAGACAGAGTTTTATTTATTTAACCAAGTGATTGCAAAATATATACTTTGGATTTCATTTTTTTTTTCTATAAGAATTTAATATCCAACTACCTCGACTAACTTATTAGTCATTTTCCCTCAAAAAAAAAAAAAAAAAAAAAACTGATTAGTCATTTTAAATATTTTAAATTTACAACATATTGTCCACAAAAACATTATATATAACATAGGCATGATCTAAGACTGGCTTTTTTCCAAACAAAGAATTCAACAAAAAAAAAACATAAATTATGTTTGGTTCCAGTTTTAAATTTTAAATTTGAATATAAAATTTGAATGAAAATTGTGTTTGATTGAAATTTGAAAATATTGATGTGTTTGATAAGATCTATTATTTTTTAAGAAATATTTTAATTATTTCTTATTAAAGACAATTTAACGTATTGTATTGAAAAAAAGAGATTTTTTAATTTCTTGACATGCCAATAATAAAATTTATAAGAGGAAGAAATCATTTCCAACCATAGAAAAGAAAAGAAATTCTATATGGTAAGAAAAAAGAAAAAGATTATTTGGTGTGGACCACATCTGAAATTTTAAAAGAACATCCGGTAATTAATTAACCAAAATAAAACTAGTTATAAGTAGAGATGTCGATACAATGGGGTTGGGGAATGACTTCCCCACCCTGTCCTTGTCATAAAAAATTAATACCGTCATAGTAAAAATTCCCTTTTTTTTTCTCGGGGATCGGGGTGGGGATTGAGTTCCCCACAGAGATTGTTTCAATTTTTTTTTTCATTTTTTTATATGTTTTTCTGGACAATAATTTCAAATGATTAAATTTTCTCAAAGAATATTTATAATTTTGAATTATAATCTTAATAATTATAAAAAATATTCATATAGATAGCTAATTTCACTCGCAAATATATTTTTATGTAAAAATAAAGGGATAAATAAAGAAAAAATAATTATAAATTATGATAAAATAAACGGGATGGGGATTGAGGAAACGGAGATGGAGAATACATTTTTAGTCTCTGGCTCCGGCCTCATTCCCCGCCTAACCGGTGAGAGACACGGGAAGAGGATGATAAAAAATATATATATTATTTTATTATTATTTTCCCACCTCATTAATTTTGACTATGATTAAGTTTTTTTTTTAACTCAAGGATTGTTTTTAAACTTTTTTGAAAGTTTAAAGACTACAATTGGACTTTTGAAAGTTCAAGGACAAAAATGGAACTTATAGTTTAAGGACCAAAATGATATTTTACCCTAATTATTAATTGTCATGAACTTTTTATAACATAAAAGTTATCCTTCATTTCTCTACAAATGGATCGTTTTGGATTTTATGACAGTTTTGTAAATTTTTACTTATCTATTGGTTTAGTTAACTTATAACATTTTGATTATTATATCATGTTATAATAAGATATTAAAAAATGAACGATCAAAATGACCCAAACTACCAAACTAAAATTGTAAGAGTTGAGTTAGGTTGCTTGAGTTATAATTTACAATTTTTTTTTAGGTTGGATTGACCAATTTTAGCTCATTTAACCTAATTCAATATAAACTTAGAATAATATTATACATATGTTATATGTGCATGTAAGATAAGTTTTAAACATGTTGTCACATAAAGCATGTATTGAAAATATGATCATCTTAAATTTGAATCTAGCACCATGCAATTGTTTTCATTTTTATTTTTTTTTAATTTTTTTTATAGATTCATGAGTTGTAGGGTTAGTCAAGCATTAAAGAGAATATGAGATTAATCTATCTCGACAACTCAACCAATCCAAAATGTATGGTTATGTTGTTCTACAACATAACGTTGGACGGGTCAGTGAATTTACCACCCAAAACTCAGATTGATCCAAAAACAAATTTTAACTCAATACAACTCCAACCATGTATAGACTTAATATATTATATTGTCTTTAGTAAAACAATAGTTGAGGTTGGAGAATGTGAAGATATAACCTTTAAATCGAAGACACATATCAATTATTCTCGGATTCAATCTTGTTTGTTGATCCTACATTATGTTGAAATATGGTTTTAATGGTAAAATGTTTGTTAATTGTTAATTACAACTAAATTAAATCCATACACCTTGGAAAGTAAATTCATGTACATTTTTAAGTTTAGGCTACATAATGATATTTTTGCTAATTTCAAAGGTTTATTCTATAACTTGTATAACTCTTTTTTAATATTGGTTGAAATTAACATTTTAAATATACCTCATCCTAACATTTTTGTAAAGTAAATTTCCAAATCTCATATTCTAATCAACCAAAACAAGAGTGTATTTTAGATCTAATTTTAATTTAAAGTGGTTCGGACTAGCTTACTCGTCAAAATATGAGAAGATCACTCTCACTCATAATATCCATTGAAAATATTCAAGAGATCTCAATTTGATGGCTAAGATTTCTTTCCAAGAATGAACAAGACCTATAAAGTTTTATATACTAGCTCAATCACATACTCTACACATGATTAATTAACTTGATCTCATAACTAATTCAAGATTCATCTAAATTCAACACACATGATTAATTAACTTAATCTCATAACTAATTCAAGGTTCATCTAAATTCACTCGTCAAAATACATGATGGTGTGTAATTCACAAATTAACAATTTTCATCAATCGGTATATTTGAAGTAAAGATTAAATTGTTATGAACAATATTATTATAAATGGAATTATATAGAAACATTTTTGTTGGGAATAAACACTATTCTAATAGGACCAATTATTTTCTCTCTTGTGTTCTTAATGAAAAATCAGCAAGCATATAGTATGGTAGAAATATCAAGTACAATCCAACAATTTTTAACGTGAAAAAACCTCCTCAAGGCGAGGAGTAAAAAACCACGGACCGAAGTCAAATCTCTACTATAATCGATAATAGGGTACAACAAGTTCTCTCTAGTTACAACTAGAGGTATACAACACATAACAACTCAAGATGAATAATCTTGGCAACAAATAACACAAATCAAGAGAGATAAATAGAAAGATCTCACAAAAATGTGGGACCGAATAACCATTGGAATCTGGCCGTAGAAAGCTTCGAACCCAATCTCCACCGCACAGATTGAAGACCCTTGTGTCAAGAAAACTCTGTCCAAATTTCAGCTCGATCCAACGGTGAAATCGCTCGAAAACGCCAAAATACTAAAGCTGGGCAGAAACTTCTTTTCCTCTCTATTTACTTTCTCTCTCTGGCTGCTGATTTTCCAGCTCTCCCTTTTGTGTGTTCTCTACCAAAGTGATAAAATGCAATTTAAAACATTTAGCCCTAACGAGCCTTATTTGATGGGTCTTCACAATAGTGAATAAAACCCAACAAATCTCCTCCTATTCACTGTGTGGAGGAACTTGTCATTCCTGTAGCGGAACAACAAAACTGAAGCTTCTCTCTTGGTAGATTTTTAGTCAACATATCTTATCCATTATAATCAGTATGTATCTTCTCGAGCTCAAACAATCCATCATTCAATGCATCTCTCATCCAGTGATATCTCACATCTATATGTTTAGTTATGGAATGAAATGTAGAGTTCTTACCAAGATGAATAGCACTCTAGTTATCACAGAATATCACATACCGTTGTTGCTTGAAGCCAAGCTCCTGTATAAACTGCTTCATCCATAACATCTCTTTGCACGCTTCTGCTGCTGCTATATATTCTGCTTTAGTAGTAAGTGCAATGCACTTCTGTAGTCTTGACTGCCAAGACACTGCACCACCTGCTAACGTCATCAAATAACCCAAAGTAGACCGTCAGTTATCTAAATCTCCTGCCATATCTGAATCAGTATAGCCTGTAAGCAAGGGCTTTCCACTTCCAAATGTGAGCTTCAAACTGGAAGTGCCTCTCAAATATCTCATGATGCATTTAAGTGCCTCTCAATGTTGTTTTCCTGGATTGGACATAAATCGTCTAACAACTCCAACAACATGAGCAATATCAGGTCTAGTACTCACCATGGCATACATCAAAACCCCAACTGCTGAAGCATATAGGACTTTCCTCATTTCTTCCTTCTCTTTACCATTAGAAGGACTCTGTTTGCTACTAAGTTTGAAATGACTGGAGAGAGTGGAGCTAACAACTTTAGCTTTATCCATGTTGAATCTTTCAAGCACTTTCCCTATGTATTGCTCTTGTGACATATATAACTTCTTAGATGCTCTATCTCGAACTATTCGAATTCCAAGAATCTTCTTTATTGGCCCCAAATCCTTCATGGCAAAGGATTTGCTCAACTGTTTCTTCAACCTGTCAATTCTAGAAACATTCCTGCCAACAATCAAAATGTCATTAACATAAATCAATAATATCACAAAATCATCATCATAAAATTTTTGTGTAAAAATACAATGGTCAGAAGTAGTCTTTTTGTAGTCTTTCTCTCCCATAACTGACTCAAACTTCTTGTATCATTGTCTCGGTGCCTGTTTCAACCCATAAAGACTTTTCTTTAACTTGTACACAAGTTTCTCTTTGCCTTTCTCTTCAAAACCCTCAGGTTGTTCCATATAGATTTCTTTATCTAGGTCTCCATGAAGAAATGCAGTCTTAACATCCATCTGCTCAACTTCTAAGTCAAAGTATAATACCCTTCTTCTTATTGAACCCTTTAACAACTAGTCTTGCTTTATAACGCAATCTTGAGGTATTTTCTTCTTGTTCACTCGATAAACTCGCTTATTTTTCAGTGCGATCTTTCCTTTAGGCAATTTAACAAGCTCAAAAGTGTGGTTCTCATATAAAAATTTCATCTCATATTTCATTGCATCAATCCACTCTCTCTTATGCTCATTTTCTATAGTTTCTTCATAACTCTTAGGTTCTCCCTCGTCAGTCAATAACACATATTCATTAGCAGAATATCTTATTGACGGACGACGATCTCTAACAGATCTTCTGAGTGGAACATCAGTAGGAACTTCAACTTCTGACAACTATTCTTGAATATCATCATCTACCTCAACATATTCATGACCTTCTACCTCATATGAATTAATAAACTGATCATTCTGAATTTCATTCTCAATCTGTGTAGAAGGCTGTGCCAAATGAATTGTATCTAAATCAATCAGATCATCACCATTTTCTGACTCTGTTTCATTAGTTCTATCAATGTCTTGTAAGCCTTGGTCTTTAGCAAAAACAACATCTCGACTTCTAATAAGTTTTCTCTTCACTGGATCATGCAACCTATAGCCAAACTCATCTTGACTATAGCCAAGGAACCCACATGGTCTTGTCTTTGCATCAAGCTTCGATCTCTCATCTTTCGGAACATGAACGAAAGCTTTACAACCAAAGACACGAAGATGACTATAAGCTATGTCTTTCTTTGACCAAATTCTATTAGGGACTTCATTTCCCAAAGGAACACATGGTGTGAGATTCAGAACATGTACAACCGTATTCAATGCTTCACCCCAAAACGTTTTGGCTAATTGTAACTGTGAAAGCAAACATCCCACTCTTTCCACCAATGTCATGTTCATTCTTTCAGCCAACCCATTTAGCTGAGGAGTCTTAGGAGGCGTCTTTTGATATCGAATACCGTGATTTCTGCAATACTCATAAAAAGGTCCAATATACTTTGCTCCATTATCGGTCTTGATGCACTTCAACTTTTTACTAGTTTCTCTTTCAACAAGAGCATGAAATTGTTTAAACACTTGCAACACCTGATCTAGACTTCAAGGTGTAAACCCATGTTTTCCTTGAGTGATCATCTATAAACGTCACAAAGTAGGACGCACTTCCAAGTGTTTTTGTTTTCATCGGACCACACACATCAGAATATACTATGTCAAGTACTTCTAGTCTTTTTGAAGGTTGGGATGCTTTAAATGAAACTCTTGTTTGCTTTTCCGCTAAACAATGCTCACATCTCTTCAAGGACACGTTCTTTACCCCCATAAAGATGATCTTTCTTGGCTAGAATCAATCAAACCCTTTTCGTTGATATGACCGAGTCTTTTATGCCAAAGTTCAACAATCTGTTCACTGTCTACTGCATTGATATCAAAACCAGTAGTCTTTGCTTGCATAAAGTACAATGAAGAATACTTCTCACCTTTTGCTACCACCATAGAGCCTTTAGTAAGCTTCCATGTACCATTGTAGAAGGTATTGCAGAAACCTTCATCGTCTAGTTTACCGATGGAAATTATATTCATGCGAATATCAGGAATATGTTTCACATTTTTCAAAACCAACACATAACCATTCTTGGTCTCCCAAGTGAACATCTCCTATGCCAACTGCTTTTGCTAATCCATCATTACCCATCCAAACACTACCATAATCACAAGATGTAGCATGAATCGAGGCACCACTGTCAATCACCCAACTGCTCTGCTCTATAGCAAGGTTAACACTATCACCGTCGAATAAAATAAAGAATTCTTCGGTGGTTGCAGTTATTCTGTCTGCATCATCATCATCAACCGCTTTTTCTTTACCTTTATCAGCTTTATTTTTTCTCTTCAGTTTTCTGCAATGCTTATTATATGGCATTTCAAGCCTCAATGATAACATTCAACATTAGAAAACCAACCACTTTTGCTCTTGCTTCTGTCTCTGTTTTTTGAACCTTTTCTCGTACTCTTCCCATTTCTTTCAGTAATAAGTACATCAGACTGTGAAGAAGAACCCTGCGACTTTCTTCTCATCTCTTCGTTACATACACTGCTTTTTACCAAGTCCATACTTAGTACACCATTCGGGGCTGAGTTTGACAAGGAAGTTCTAAATGTCTCCCATGAATCTGGTAACAAACCAAGAAGCCAAACCCATGTATCTCTTCATCAAACTTGATACTCATTCCAGCTAACTGATTAATAATACCTTGGAATGTATTCAAGTGTTCTAACATAGACATTCCTTCTTGATACTTTAAAGCCATCATTTGCTTAATTAAATATAATTTACTATTGCCAATTTTCGGGACACATAAAGACTCAAGCTTATTCCACATAGTCCGTGCATGATTATCTTCACCAATATGATTTAGAATATTTTCTTCTACCCATAGTCTAATCATGCCACATACTTTCTTATGACATATTTCCCATCATAAATCGGTTTTATCATCCGGCTTCTCTAGTGAAAACACAGGGAGATATAAATCATTCACATATAAAATATCTTCCATTTTTCTTTTCCAAACTTGATAATTTGATTTCTACCACCACTATGACTCTTTTCCATATTTAACACAATGCCTCTAATTAAACTTAACCACGAAGCTCTGATACCACTTGTTAGGAATAAACACTATTATAATAGGATCAATTATTCCCTCTCTTGTGTTCATAATGAAAAATCAGCCAGCATATAGTATGGTAGAAATATCAAGCACAACACAACGATTTTTAACATGGAAAAACCTCCTCAAGGAGAGGAGTAAAAAACCACGGACCGAAGTCAAATCTCCACTATAATCGATAATGGGCTACAACAAGTTCTCTCTAGTTACAACTAGAGGTATACAACACATAACAACTCAAGATAAACAATCTTGGCAACAAACAACACAAATCAAGAGAGATAAATAGAAAGATATCTCACAAAGATGTGGAACCGAATCGCCACTGAAATCTGGCCGTAGAAAGCTCGAACCCGATCTCCACCATTCAGATTGAAGACCCTTGTGTCAAGGACACGCTGTCCAAATTTTAGCTCGATCCAACAGTGCAATCGCTAAAAAACGCCAAAATACCGAAGCTGGGCAGAAACCTTTTTTCCTCTCTATTTACTTTCTCTCTCTAAGTTGTTTCTCTCTCTGACTGTTGATTTTCTAGCTCACCCTTTTGTGTGTTCTCTATCAAAGTGACAAAATGCACTTTAAAACACTTAGCTCTAATGAGCCTTATTTGATGGGCCTTCACAATAGTGAATAAAACCCAACAATATTATAACCAGAACTTGTGTTTAAAGGGTAGATTATTATTATAGAGAACCATCATTGCATAGAATTTTATACATAGAGATGAAATGTTATTTACATTTACAATGAAATGAATTAATCTATCATTTATTATGATTTATGAGATTATAATCGAACCAAACTCACCTTTAAATTGTATTTAAATGTCGCTTTGATACCAATTTGTAGAAACTCTAATCATAAATAAAACACAAATAACACAATCACGCAAGCTTTTCGTTTCGTGATTGGAGAGACAAAACACTCACAAATTCTCTAAAAAAATATTTTCTCTTTATTTCTTCTTTCTTTTTGTTTATAATTGTCTCTATCTATTACAGTGAAATTCACTATCTATTTATAGCTTACAATACTTGGTCTACAAGATTCGTGACATTTAAGTTCTATAATCATTTTGTCCATTACTCCTAATTTAAGATTCATAACTCCTAAATAAAAAATTCTCACTAACAATAATTAAAACTTTAATTGCATTAAAGTTTATTTAACATAAATTAAGTCTCAAACACAAATTTTACTTTCTTAATAGAAATGCAAGTTTGAGATGAAGAGAAAGTCAAAGCTCAAATCGCAAGTAATAGGATTTTGAGTTTGATTTTGATATTATTATTACTATTAAAATGATTTATTTTGGAACCTAAGCCAAAGACAAACAAGAAGACTCATCCATTACGTCAATGCAGGAAAACCAAATTATAATAATCTTTTTTAAAAATTGAATTAGATGGAGTCTTAATCAAATTGTTCTAATCAACACCCTGTTTTTTGTGCTAAATTACCTGCAACTTTGCCATTTTTTAAGCACAATTATATTATTCTCTTGTTCAGCTGGCTGCATGTTGTTTGACTTGGAGCAGGCAAAGAATCCTGGGTTTTCTTATTTACAATTTATTTATAAACTCCAATTCTTTTTTCTTTTTCTTTTTTTTTTGGCCCTTTTTTCTGGAAAAATGTTGAATTTCGATGATGTTACTTAGGCAAATTGTCTTTACCCCACAAGGGAAAACTAAGATCTTTTTTTTCTTTTTTTCTGTATTTCAATACTGGATGATAATGCTGGATGAGAGAGACAATTTATCAAATTTATATGGTAATAATTCAAAGAAATTAATGTATTTGCCTATCTAATCTACTAAAAGTCCTTAATTTGGGAATTCTTAAAAGAAATTGCAAAAGAAAGGTAAGTTTATACAGTTTCTACAGTTTGTTGTCTATTCTCAGCTGGTTGAGACCTTGTTTCTCTATTGGCAAACCATTGGACTGTTCTTTTAGCAATTGGGTACCAAATTTGTCTCTTTCTTTCAGAATTTTCTCCAATTTCAACTTTTCTGTTAAAAAACAGATCTTCCCCAAATCTTGGCATGCTTGTGATCTCTGAAACTGATCTTCTTGCTTCTGTGCTTGTAATTCTTGCTGTTTGATATGAATTTGCATTAGATTCGGATGTAGAGGGGAATCCCAAATCTTGAAATTTTTTATTTTGGTTGAGTTTTATGTCCTCTTTGATCTTCAAGATTTCTTCATTTTGTGCAAACATTGACTGCTCAATGTCTGTTTCCAAGGAAGTGAATCTTCTGCTTGAATTGGAGTCAATCATCTCTTTGTTCAAGAACATCAGATCCGAGGAACTTACGTTGCTCCATCGATTCATGAACACGAAATCGGATACGATGATCTTGTGATTGTGTCTGTGTACGTTCTTCATGCTCTCATCTCCATCACTGGCCTTTTGTATCAGCATTTCCCCTTCTTTGTCATTCTTTAATATCTTTCTGAAGCTTCTTCCAATAATGCTGAATCTAGAAGAGCCATTGAGTTTTTGTTGTTGTTGTTCTTGTCTTTGTACAAAGAGCTCTATGTTTGAGTCTTGCTTCATCTCTGATGTGTTGTTGCATAAGAATCTCATGCTGGTTGAGCCAGTAAAGAGCTTTAAGTCCTCCGCGCTAACTCGTTGCCTGCAAAGAGGACAGCTAGCGTGTTTTTCAAGCCAACGGTCGATGCAGTTGATATGAAACGCGTGCTTGCACTTCGGCAACAACCGGAGAATTTCGATATCTTCAAATTTCGAGAGACAGACTGCACATTCCAGCCCTTCTTTGGAGCCTTTGAGTGTGGAGAATCTAAAGAACGGAAGGGACTCGATAACCGTCTTGTCGATTCCCAAAAATCGAGAACTTGATCTGACTTGTCCCGGATGGTTTACATCATCCCTACCAACAGAAGATCTCCTATGACAGAATTTTGCATAGACAAGGAGAAGAAATGTCATGAAAAACATAACTCCTAGAATCCCTACCACAAAGGCAAGGCTGGGCTGAAAAGCTTTGCTTTCAGCATCTTTAGAAGGATCTTGAGCTTCAACATAAGAGAACAAAGAAATGAGAAAGAAAGAAATCGAGCTTAACCGGTTCATCGATTCTTCGATAGCCAATACTCAGCTCGATCTGCAAAAGGGTCCAATATCTCAATCAAATGAAGCTAAAAACACCCTTTTTGATAGGTATGAAAAGGGTTTGAGAAGTTGAGGATTTTATATTAAAGAGATTCCTCCCACCATCAATGCTGGTTCCTTAATCTTTCTCTGGCTGCTGTTCTATGACAGCTTCATAAAACAGTTAAAAACTGCAAGTTTTAATGTAGTTTGAAAATTCAGAAGAGATGATGGCAAGGTCAAGGGAATTTTAAATTTTTGTTGACAAATGTGGGGTAGGCAAGGCAATACTTGGGAGTTAAG
The DNA here is from genome assembly GCA_036507275.1 of Sicyos edulis. NCBI lineage: Eukaryota > Viridiplantae > Streptophyta > Magnoliopsida > Cucurbitales > Cucurbitaceae > Sicyos > Sicyos edulis. The sequence goes on from CM071853.1 coordinate 6,193,690, forward strand.
TAGCAGATAAATAGAGAGGGGATAAAACAAAAACAAAAAACAGATTGGCATATGACATAAGATGGAAAGAAGCGGAGCGAAGCGTAGCGCAATTTTTTGATATCGAATGGATTCGATCAAACCTGCTCCAAAACAAAACTTATCCTGATGCCTCCAATCATTCAGATAAAAGGGTAAATGAAACCAAATTATTACTTTATCATTTGGCCCTGACATTATTTCTTTTATATGAAAAGCCTGGCTTAAACAAATGGGAATTCTAAGAGTCCTGCAACATGCAGGGAATTATGAACATATGCTGCAGAACTTTTTGTCTAGTTTGTCTTTGTGTGTTCCTACTGGTTAGTTGTCTTTGTGTGTTCCTACTGGTTAGTTTTTTTTAAAGCAAGTAGGATTTTAAAAGTTAAGCTATTGAAAAAAAAATGATATTTCTTTTTCATAGAACTGGACGATCTTCAGATCATTCAAGCCCGAAATCAAATGAATGCTTAACTTTTCTCTTTCTCACTCACTCTAATTATAACCAAATACTGTAAAAAGCTGTTGAGATATGCCTTGAACGCACCAATGCCCTGCGATTAGTAGTCAGGGGTCTCACTGGCCGGTTAACGGTCAGCGAGTTAGGGTGACGGGGGCAACGCCCCCATTGCGAAAACGGATTGCGCATTTTACATGCGTGAATGCATCTATATTTGCTTACCGCATCCTGCGTGAAAACGCATCTCGCATTGTAGCGCATTGCTGCAATGCGTTCCACATCAACATTCTATTTTTAATGTTTACGCATTCTGTAATTAGGGTTTAATGAGAGTGCATATATAAACTCGAATTAAATCATAACCGTAATATGACGTTCATTCTGTAACTCTGTAATTAGCCTTTCCTTAATAAAATTGTTCTCCCTCTCTGCCCATAGACTAGCTAACACTTAGTGAACCACGTAAATTTCCGTTTGTATTCTTATTTCTTCTTCTTTCTCGTTTATCGTTCTGTTTTCACAACTTCGTATCGATTGTTGATTGTCGTTTTCATAACACAATCTTTCTACCTAACTATTATTATACCCTTCTAACATCTCTAATTTCCTTCTAATGGCATTCATATCATTACTTGTTTGTAAAATACACTTTGTCCTCAAAGTGTGATAACACACAAAAAGATCCCAAAATTGCATAGCAGTCAAAAATATAACTTTTTCCCTCACAATCTTAGCATTTTTATTTTGTAGAAAACCCTAGTTGTTTGGCAAATGTGAAAACGTGGTTGGTATAAAAATGTGATCAGAAAAAATTTGCAAATTTTGTGACCGAAACCAAACAACTCCGGTACCCTTGGATATAATTGGAATGTATTGCAAAATAAATGATTACAAAATTACAAGATTAACCAAGTAATTCGAGATATTTGGACCTCTCTATCATCTAAGACCACTTAAGCCCTGATCCAAAAGAATCAATGCCTAACTTTCTCATTTCCCACTCCCTTTTATTATAACCAAATACCATAACAACCTCCCTAGCCAATTACTAATATACCCTTATAATATCCCTATTTATCTTCTAAGCTATTCCTATCAATATTACACCATCTTATGACCAAAAGGGGGTATGTTAACATTTGAGAGAAGTCTTCAAAAGAACTTTAAATTGTAAGTTAGATTGACAGAAGCCTCTGTTTCATTGAATCTCTTCACCACCAATAACACCCAACAGAAAAATCCTATTATTACAAAACAATCAAATCTGATCCATGTTGTAAACAAGGATTGCAAACACTTAAGATAATTTTGTCTACACATCTGACTGCTGAGTGTACTTTGTCAGTTCAGACCTTTGTTCCCTATTGGCAAACCATTGGACTGTTCTTTTGGCTATTGGCAACCAAATCTGCCTAACTCTGTAATCTTTTGCATCAGCTTCAATCTCACAAGTTTCTCTTATTGCATTCTCATTGAAATTACCATATCTTGAGAAAGCAGTGGTGTCTGAAACAGATCTTCTTTCATTAAGATTTGTTGTTCTTGATGTACTTGCATTTGAGTCTGATGTAGAGGGAATAGCTGAGATTGAAACTAAGCTATTTTTCTCAGCTATGCTTATCCTTTTCTCAAATGATCTCTTCATTTCCATTTCTTCCTTAATTTCTGTGATCTTCTTGCCCTCGGTTTCTCTCGTTGCCGATCGACGAATGTTTTCCAAATCCAAAGAAGAGAATCGATTGCTTGACGTAGCCCCAAGCATCTCTGTGTTCAAGAACATGAGGTCAGAAGAACTCAAATTGCTCCATCTGTTCATGAAAACAAAGTCAGATACAAGTATCTTGTGTTTATGCTTGTGAAAGAGTGCCCGTTCTTCACTTTCGAACCCCCCGGCTTCATTTTCGATCAAGATTTCTTTTTTCTTGTTACCCTTTTCAGCTTTTCTGAAGCTGCTTCCAATGTGGAATCTTGAAGATTTATGATGATCTTCCTCTCTCTGCACAAAGAGCTCCATGTTTGGATCTTGTGACAGCTCTGCCTCGCTGTTGTTCCTCAAGAATCTTGTACTGTTCGAATAAGTAAAGAATGCAGCATCCTCGACACCGATCCTACGCCGACAGAGTGGACAGCTTGAGTGGTTTTCAAGCCAATGATCAATGCAGCCAATGTGGAAAGCATGCTTGCATTTCGGAAGCAACCGAAGAACGTCGATGTTCTCGAATTTGGTTAGGCAAACTGCACATTCTAGCCCTTCCCTTGATCCTTTGAGGGATGAGAATCTGAAGAAAGGGAGTGAATCAATCACCTTTTGATCAACTCCAGAAAATGCTGAGTCTGATCTGAGAAGTCCAAGCCCGAAATGAGCTTGTGGTTCGCCACGAAGATCGGAATTGCGGTAACAGAATTTCGCGTAAAGAAAGAAGATGAAGGCCATGAAGAGAATGATGGAGAGGATTCCTATAACAATGGTGAGATTTTGTGAAATACCAAGATCAAGTTTTGGTGGAGGAGGGGCTTGTGCATTTACAGGAAATGGTAAAATAGTCAGAATTATCATTATGATTCTACTAAACTTACTCATGGGGAAAACTCAAAAAAAAAGAAGAAAAAACTCTTCTCAACTCCAAACTCTTTTATTTCTCTTCTCTTTCTCTTGTTGAAATAAAGCCTCAAAGAAATAGAGCTTTTGAGATTTAAAAGCCAAAAAGTGCAATATTTGGATAAACCAATATCATCAAGCAAAAAGCTTCTGATATCAGATATAATTTTCACTGAACCATCATCTTGCTGCTCAAAAGGCAAGCTAGAGGACTAAACTAATACTTTTGGAGAATTCCATTTCATTTAGTTTCTAAAGCTTTCAAGAATTCTAAATGACAAACCAGTTTTCTAACTTCAATTGATGTAACAACAGGTTTTCAAAAAAGAAAAAAAAAAAAGAGAGAGAGATGACAGGATTAGAAATAAAAATGAAATAATAAATGATTCATTAAAGGCAGCAAAAAGTCAAATGTTAGCCAACTTTTGAGCTCTAGAAAGTCAAGTTCATATATATTCTGCCTAATTCTTTAGGACAAATTTTTAGAGTGACAGTTAGCAGTCACCTCCCATTTTATTTCATTTAACTCAATAATGACTCACCGATTTGGCATACTTGAGTTGTTAAGCTATTGCATAGTTCAATTGACATATTGAACATATTAACGACTAAAAAGTATAGCTCAATTGACATATTGAACATGTTAACGACTAAAAAGTGTGGTTCGAGTCTCCAATTCTACACTATTTTACTAAAAAAATTGTTAAGCTATCTATAGATATTAAGGTTTAAATTTTCACATTTTTTATATTCATTTGAACTTTAAAAATTTGACAAAGACTAAAGATAAAAGCGCTTATAAGAAAATGAAAAGGGAGAAACTAAAAAATTACTTGAGTGGATCTTCTAAATTTTGAAAATATATATTTTGTCCTCTTGGATAAAATTTTACTTATCAAATAATTGACAGATTAACATATTGGCTAAAGTATCAAAGATATCCTCAAACTATCATATTTTATTCAAACTTACCTCTGAACTTTGAAAAGTTTCAAAAGTACTCATAAATTTTACAAAATGTTTCAAAAATACTCTTACTGTTAATTTTGGATGAAAAACGTTAAAGTTTTGTTTCACAAATACTCCCGAACTTTAAAAAGTTTCAAAAATACCCTTAGTCTTAAAAAAACATAAATTTAAATAATTTAGGCCCATTTGATAACCATTTTGTTTTTTTGTTTTTTGTTTATGAAATTTATGTCTCTTTCTACTCAAATTTCCTACCATATACTCCATCTTTCCTACAATATATTCATCTTTCCTTAAGAAAGTAGGTGAATACTAACCAAATTTCAAAAACAAAAACAAGCTTTTGGAAGCTACTTTTTTTTGTTTCCAAATTTTGATTTTGTTTAATAAAATAGAAGTAAGATGTAGATATCCAAATAAGAAAAAAGTTATGGTATGATAGTTGTTGTAAGCTTAAATTTCAAAAACAATAAACAAAAAGCAAAATGATTTTCAAACGGCCGGGGCTTTAAGTTAAAAATATAAAGATAAAAAAATGCAATTAAATATGTAGCAGTTAAGGGGTGTACAGAGTCGAGTTGGATTAGAGGTATTTTTTGGATCAACCACACTTTTCGGGTTGGTCAAGCCCCCAACCCTTCCAACCCTATGCATAGAACAACCCAACCCAACCCTAATATTTTTGGATTGGGTTGGGTTCTCAAGTTGTATTAATCCATCATATATTAATTAATTCACACACACATTTTCTTTATTTGTTTTTATATTTATGAGGTATGAATTGAGTTTTTTTATTTATGAAAAATGAGATTAGTACAACTCAAAAATCCAACCCAACCCGAAAATATAAGGTTGGGTTTGTTAAAGATCTCACATAAAAAAGAGTAGAGACCTCATAACAATATAAAAGAAATGTGGGTTACTATGATTCAATTGGTTTTGAGGTGAAACCCTATATAATCTAATATGTTATCACGGTCCATTAAACCCAAACGGGTATTCGATGGGTATGAGTGGAACTCATATAATCACAATCCCAATTTGAAAGCCTTTATGAGTCATCGAAAATTTATAGTTTACTTTAGTAAAGTTTGACACATTAAATTCAAATATTTGAAAAGTTAAATTATTTCAATTTTAGGTTTTTTTAATATCAAGGGTATTTTTGAAACTTTTTAAAGTTCAAGGGCATTTTTTAAACAAAACCTTAACAGTTTTTCATCCAAAATTAACGGTAAGGATATTTTTGAAACATTTTGTAAAGTTCAAAGGTACTTTTGAAACTTTTCAAAGTTCAGGAGTAAGTTTGAAAAATATGTGATAGTTTGAGGGTATATTTGATACTTTAGTCTTAACATATTTATCAAAACTTGAAAGAAAATTAAAAAACAATGAATATATATATATATATATATATATATATATATATATATATATTATTTTTTTTCTTGGTTCTTTTTTTCCCTTGAAATTGGTTAACTATTTTGACAAACAAATTATCATTTAAGACACCAACAAGATGCAATACTTCAAATCGACATAAGTGTGTTCATGTCAAAATATCACGAGTTAAATCTCTCACTCAATTATTAAATTAAAAATAAATAAATAAATCTTTTAAATAAACTCTCTACATAAAAAAGAATATTTTTCCAACACGTTTCCCATATCCCACTTATTTATATATATATATATATATTTTGAGTAATTCAAGCCTATAACTTTTTTATTATTAAATTATATATAATATCACTACAACAGAGTTTGTTGCTTCTTGGCTCCAGTGCAGCTCCTGAAAGAGCATTTTTATACTTTTCTTTCTATAGGATCCCTTTCAAAATGCAAATTTTCTTTTAAAGGTGAAGAAGTAGTGAAAGTTGGTTCAATCTCAAATAAGAAAATAGTGACAGGATATCTAACAATATATAGATTTTAATTTACATGCCATGGGAAAACCGAATAATGACAACAATATGTTAAAATTAAAAGAATCCATAAATCAATATTTATCAAATGAAAGTTCCACTTCAATAATGTCAATCTTATAGGTGATTCTTTGCACCTAAAATTGAAAAGTGAAGAAAGTTGGCGGCGTAGACACTAAATTTGCTGACACGTGGATGGCGGTCCACGGTCTGATTGGCTACAGCAAAAAGACAGACAATGTGGGTTGTTGACACGTGTAAAAGCACCAACTTCTCTACCAAGCCAAATAGCAAATTAAATTTCAAACCCCCAAAAGAGATTCTGCATTTGTCTACTTCTTGAGCTCCAATTCTGCAAATTTTCCATTATTCAGCTGTAATGTAAATTCATAACATAATAACAAAAGTCGATATTCTCATGATTAAGAGATCACGAGTTCAAAGTTCAAACCTCTCCTTCTAACTGTTGTTGAACTCGGAAAAAAGAATATGATAACAATGGTTAGAAACTAAGTTCAAACCTCTCCTTCTAACTGTTGTTGAACTCGGAAAAAAGAATATGATAACAATGGTTAGAAACTGCAGGACCTTCAATCTTACCTTCCAACATAATTTGGTTAGTTTCATATAAATTCCACCCACAAAAAGCAATTTACTCCAGTCCTTGTACAAGTAACCAAGAAGCTAACTTAAATATAGTATTGTCATTCTCAGACACTACTACAAAACTAGGATATAATGATTACAGAAAAGTGTCACAAATATTTTAGATGATACTTTTCTACAATCATTGTATCGCACACCATCTATTCTTTTTACATAACAGTTTTTAGCAAGTGTTATTAAAATGTTTTAGAAGATACTTTTCTGCAATCATTAATCTTTGTTTGATGACACCTAAACAGTATCAATAAATATTATTTATTGACACTTATTTTTAATCACCAAATAATCAAACATGACTCTTTATTTTAATCATATATCTTTAATTATTAACAAATATTTTATTATCAATTTATATTATTTCATGACGCTTGTTGTGTCTATTTGCAACCTTTTTTTTGCTCTTAACTATTATCATACATACATAATATTCTTCAAGAAAAATAACTTCACCAATAAAAGACTTGTCAACAAATAAAATTTCATTGATGGCTTAAAATATTTGTATTGAACAAAATAACAAAAGGACAATAATATTACACTTGTGATAAATGTTCACACAGTTTCTTACAACAAAAATAACTAGTAAAGGATGAGTGCATTTCTTCACCGCTTCATCTTTTGAGTGTGTTCATACAAAACCTAAGAAAAATTGAGTTTCAAAAAACCTTCACATATTACATATTACATATTACTTAACATTAACATATGAGCTTTCTTACCAATAAGAAAGGAGTTTTGTAACGGCCCAGGTTTCTGTCCTGGTTCTCGAGGAGCTTCCGGTTCAGATTCAGCGGTTCGGTTGGGCCGTTAGAGCTGTTTGGACCCTTAGGGGCATTTTGGTCTTTTTGCTCCCTGGGCAGGATTTGTGGTTTTTCAGGGCTTCGAGGCAGCTCCTGCCTTTGTTCAGGCTTGTTTGTTGGTGGCTGCGAGTCCCGAGATGTTTGGGCTATTCGTTTGGGAGTTCGGTTGTGATTTGGGTTTTGGGCAAAGTGATGGTTGTTTGGGTGTTTCCTTCGGGATTCGAGCCGGGCCTTCAGTGTTGGTTTGGGAGGTTGATTTCAGTGAGTATTGTTGTTTGGAAAGGTTGCTTCAGTTGGGTCTCGAAGGAGGAAGCCGGGAAATGGGATTTAAGGATTTTAAGGATTTTTGGAAAATTGGAAAATGGATAAGTTTGGATAAAATTGGATTTATTTTTGGATAAGGTTGGAAAATAAATAAAAGAGAAAAAGAAAAGAAAAAAAGGAAAAAAATCCATTTTTTCCCATTTTTTCCCCTTTCTCTCTCCTCCAGCCCGAGCCCACCCCTTGGCCCTCTCCTCCCCGCCTGAGCCCCCCTGGTCGCCCGCCCAGCCGCGCCGAAACCGCCCTGGGCGCCAGCTCGCCTGCTGCGTCGCTGAAGCCAAAGCCCGGCCCCTGCCCCGATGGCGCGCCGCATGTGTCGCCCAACCCCGCGTCGCCCTAGCCCTGGTCCGTGCGCCCTGTAGCTCGCCGTGCCGTGCCAGCCCGAGCGCCCCGAGCCATCGTGTCGCGTCGCCCCGCCCGCGCGTCCCTGTAGCACCTCGTGTCGCTCGCTCCCGTGCGCGTCGTCCCCTGTGCTTGCCGAGCTCGCGCCTGCGCGCCGTCCCTGTCTTGAAGTCGCGCGCGCGCCTCGCCTCGTCGGCTCGCCGCCTTAGCTTCGCGCCCCTGCGCTTCACTGTGTGCCAGGCCATTGACCGCCCTGTTGTGTGTCTTTGGTTGGCGAGCCTTGTGGCTTCTCGGATGGTATTTCTCGAGTCTTTTCTTCGTTGGGCCCGGATTTATTGGCTGCTGGTTATGGATTTATTGGGCTGTCTATGTATGTGATTTGGGTGCTTTGTTTGATGTATAGGCTGTTCGGGATCGTTTAGAGGCTCGTGGATCGTTCGTTGATTTATTATAATTATTATTTTTCTGCTTGTTCCAGGTAAGGATTTTTTACCGTGGTTGTGTGGACCCTGCGATATATCTCGATATGCCTTACTTGTTTGCTGATTGTTATGAGCATGTTAGAGATAGAGCAGTTGATTGAATTCTTGCTAGCATGTTTGCCTGATTTTACATGTTAGTGCCATGCTAGGTTTGTTCTGCCAGCATGCTTGTGATTCCTACTTAAGTTGTAGTATCATGCTAGGTAATGTGTTTTTTGTCGGTCATTGCTTGCTAGCCAGGAATCATTGATTTTTGCTGTGTCTCTTAGATAGAGTTGTAGGGTTTGTCATCATCCAGAGGCTGAGCGGACATAACGTACTTTGTCCCCGATGAGCTCAGTCGGGAGTAAAGTGTGCGAAGCATAATGTATCTTGCTACTTCCCCCCGACCACGGTTGTGGACTTAGCTACCCACTTCGGCGAGCCTAGTTTGTAGCCTGCTAGAGCGGAACCCCGCCATCGGTGTAAGCTCTGCCTACTGGCGGTTCTTAACCAGTCGGTGGATCATCTTTGCCGCAGATGAGCGCCGAGGGCCTCGCGCCATCTGTGATCGGTGACACCGCTTCGAGTCATAGGCATGTGCACTGGCGCGTAGTTTGCCCTTAGGCCCCCGCATTTACGCCCGGTTGCGAGAGGAGCATGCGGTGCTTGCGCGCACACGCGTTAGTTCTGCGGTTCGGAGAGCTCCCCCGGGCTAATGTCGTGAGTACACCATTCCTTCCGTTAGAGCCTGACTTCGGGTACTCTCCCGTAAGTCCAGATTAGTGCAAGGGCAAGGAGGCCCTTGAGGACATTTTAGGGATCAGTGTATTCCCCCCGAGTGACAGATACCTCGGTGATGTCCGAGGATTGGTCAATGTATCCAATCCCGATTAAGTAGGAAGTAAGAGACTTCCGATGGCTCCAGATCTTGTTTTATGAGCTCGTTGAGCTATGATCCGTGTTGATAGTTTGTTTGCTTGCTTGTTGAGGTGCTAGATGGTGATGTATCGTATTGTACGGTTGGGGATTCTTACTTGAGTATCTTTATACTCACCCTTATTTATCTTTCAGGTAGCTTGGGACAACACCAGGATGGCTAGCGGAGGGAGCTGATTGATCATGGGGAGCCGCCGGCACTCTGTCATTTATTGTTGCATTGTTTATTCAGCATGTAGATGGACAAGAGTCCTAGGGGAACATTGTTTAAAAAGTTGTTTAAATTGTATTGTATGATTTTATAAATCTTTGCGCGGTGGTTTCGCCGTTGGATGGTTTAAATGAAAAGCGTGGTTTATGTTTTAAGGGTTCCCCCTTCTCATATGTTTTGAATGGTTTTTAAATATGAGCACTAAACCGCTTGTTATCATATTTAACTTGCATGCTGAGTGAGAACCCCGGTTTAGGACCATGTTTTGGGTCGGGTTCATCACAAGTTTCAAGCAAGAAAAGAAAATTTAAGTAATTTTAACGAGTATGCATGAATAAATCTTTCAGAACCTTAAGCATGAAAAGAAAATGAAGAAAAGAATGAAGCTTACATCAAAATTTGAACGCCTAGAGGCTTCAATACATGTCTTTTCCCTAGCCTCTTTATTTTCATGTCCATATTCCCTATAAGCATCAAACCAATATATGTTTCAGCTTCAATCTAAAACTAAATATTTAAACAAATGTGCCTATATGTTAAAAACTAAAATAACCTTAAGGAATTAGAGTAGATAAAGTTTACCTCTTTAACTTGCAAAGCATTCACTAGAAGAAAATAAACAAATTCTCCAATATATTAGCTTCAACAATATAGAAACGAGACATCAACAAATTGATCAATAAAAAAAAACTAGAAGAATAAGTCATTAACTAGTTGTGCTATTGAAACTTAATCACACAAACCAGAAGAAAAATATATGGTTGGACATTGTTATTATACTCATAGTTCAGAGTTATACCTCCACTCTAGATGAATCTAAGTCAAATTCGACTCCAACATTTAACGTAGATAAGAACAATTAAAACAACAAAAATAATTGTAAAGGTCAAACATAGAAAGTTCTAAAATAAGCACATGCATGTAAATATTGTATAGAAAGTAATAACATATTACTTAACAGTAACATGTGAGATTTGGCAAAAAGAAAAAATAATAACATATGAGCTTTCTTATTGATAAGAAAAGAGCTTCAACCATCTACATTACATATAAACCAAAGAAGTTTTTTTTTTAAAAGCATAAGAAACATGTAAATATTGCATAGAAAGTAAGTTACTGAAAATGAAGACTAAACCTCTCATTTTTCTATTTGACAAACTCAACAACTTCCTGCAAGATTCTTTAGAAGTATCCACAACATTATAATGAAAGCATGCAAATAAATTAGAAATTTTAATATATACATCGATTATGAGAATGTATTGGTACCTAAGACAAACCAACAATTATTTCAAACTCCAACACATTTTCACCCAATTGATTGAACAAGAACATTAATATATATATACACACACATAGAAGACGTACCCATTTCAACTAGCTTCTCTATCATACCGTGGCTGCCTATTCGGAGTTCTTGCAGCTAGAAAATCCAACAAAACTCATAGAAAACACATCAAATTCAAGGACTAGAAGAATTGGGCAATCGACAAATAATAGAGTGAAATAAAAAGTATCTTTTTTTTTAAATAAAAAGTATCTACATCATTACAATGGAAACATGTACATAAAATAGAAAAGTTAATTCAAAATTTCAGCATTATAACGACACCCCTATGACTAACCAAAAAAAAATAATTACACATGCTTTAACAATGAAAATCATATATAATCTACCATGTGGCTACCTTTGATGCAGGGTAGCCACAATTCACATAAAATAAGCATAATTGTAGAGTTTTAATTACTTACCTAAGTGTAACGTCACGTCCTTTATCTCCTGAACTGCTCATTTGAAACTAAATTCTGCCACTCAAGGTTTGCCAAATTAATTTTGGGTCGGGCCGACAGGGCCGGTTTTGAAATTGAAAATTGCCGGAATAATTATGAGTCAATTTGAATAGGATCGGGATTTTTGGTGAAGGCATTTGGGCTTGGGGAAGAGTAAAATTAAATGAGGAATTAAATAGCGCATCGAGTGAGATTCGAACCAGGGACGTGTCGCGTGCTAGGCAGGGGGCGCTACCAGTCGAGCCACTGGGCGTCTTCATGCTTCTAAACGCGCCAGCATCCCTTTATGCTTGTTTTCGAAGGCGGTTGGTATAAAAGCAGAGCTCGCCCGAAGCTTCTTCTTCCTCGCGAATTCTCCTTCGTTTCTCCTTCGACCGACCGGCGATTTCCGGCGATTTCTTCCTTCTCCAGCTCCGAATCGATCATGGTTGTCTTCCCCAGCTCTGAGGTCGATCCTTTTCCGGGCTGAAGGTAAGTTTTCCTTCCTTTCTTCTTCTCTTCTTCGTTCTGAGCCCCCTGCTTCCAGGCTTCGTTTCACGGCCGTGGTGAAGTGATTTTCTGGGTGGTTTGTGTGCAGCTAGTGTAGGGGAGTTCTCCATCAAAGAATCGCTCGTCGAATCCTCGTGGATCGTTCGATTTTAGGTTGTCTCCTTCGCCCCTATTTCGTGCTCTGTCGCCGAGCCGTGCCGCCGAGCCTCGCCGCACACCGCGTGCGCGCCCTCGCGCCTCTGCATCGCTCGCGCGCAGAAGCAGCCCCAGCGCCGTGTCCGTGCGCATGTCGCCGAGCCGTGTCGCCAAGCCGCGCCCCAGCGCCGTGTCGCGTGTCCTGCTGCCGAGCCGAGCCGCCGAGCCAAGCCGAGCCAAGCCGAGCCGAGTGAGAGCCGAGCCAAATTATTTTATTTTATTTAATTTAGATATTGTGTGTAATTGTGTTGTGCTTGTTAGGTTCCCGGTAGCTAGTTCGAGTTCGTTCGCAGCCTAGGTTTCCATGTAATCGTCCCCGACCAAGGTAAGGATTTCTTACCGGAGTTGTGTGGACCTGCGATATTATATGTGATTCTTTGATTGATTGCTTGTTTGTGTTTATTGACATGTGTAGCTAGGTATTCTATTCGAATTCCCGATTAGCATGATTTTCTGGTTTAATTCTCATGTTAATCCATGCTAGGTTGTTCCTCTCTAGCATGCTCGTATCTCTGTTCCTTGCTGCCGTAGTATCATGCTAGGCTCGTTGTATTCTTATTGAGCACGTATTGGATTTTATGGAATTGTTTCTTTGTTTGCTAAATGAGGTTAGAATTGCGGTAGATAGCATCATCAGGGCCCGATGCATAAAGTACCTTGCATCCATGGCGGGGACGTCGAGCAAGTCATTCCGTCCCTGGACCCCGTGAGGATTAGCTAACCCGAGCGGTAGGCCCCGCAATCTTGGGTGAGGGTGGTGATCATTAAATGCCCCAACCGTCGGGATGATGACTTGGCATTGCCTCGTCGTCCGGCGATCGGCACGTCCTCGGCGTGTTCGGCCGTAGCCCCGATTGCCACTTGTTAAGGTAAGGCGACTTCACGGTGTAAGCCTACCACGACCCGTTTCCTTAGCCTCAAAGTGCGGTGGTTGGTGACATAGTTTACGTGTCGAGTGTCTCACACCCCTATGTCGGTGACACCGATCCAAAGATTTAGTTAGGCGTGGTGGATTGGACATGGGCGGCTTGCCTCTGACCGGCACCCCCATGGTCTGCAGTAGCACGCGGTGCATGTTTACGCTCATTACAGCCGGCACCCCCCAAGGTGTGGATTGGAATTGCTAGAAGTCAGTTTTGCTTGTGGGGCGAATGGTTCGTGCCCTGTTGGTTGTCTTCTTGTTTCCAGGAATGTTGAGAGTTGCCCTGTTGGTATTTGGAGGTTCAATCTGTGGTAGACCCCTGTTGCTACCCCGTAAGATTTTGATCTTCTGGCTTTAGTGGAGCAAGACAGTGAGTGTAAGTGGAGCTCCCTGTTCTTCGGTTGTCTGCTCATAGGAGCCGTTTCTTTCTGGGTTTGGCAGTTTGTTAAGGATTTTTCCTCCATAGCCTTGCCCCTCACTCGTCTGACGAGGAAGGGTGTCGAGTTTGTTTGGGACGGTAGGTGTGATGAGAGCTTTGCCAGGCTCAAGCGCGATTTGACTCAGACTGAGTGTTGGCGATCCGGAGGGGACAGTGGTTTCGTGGTTTACAATTATGCTTCCAAGTTTGGGTTGGGTTGTGTGTTGATGCTGTGTGGGAAGGTCATTGCTTATGCTTCCCGTCATTTGAAGCCATATCATGGCAGTATCAGGCTCTCATAATATGGAGTTAGCGCAGATGGTGTTTGCTTGAGGAGTTGGAGGCATTACTGTATGGTGAGCGGATTGAGATGTTTACCGATCACGAGCCTCAAATATCTGTTTACTCGGAAGAAGTGAATATGAGAGAGATGAGATGGTTAGAGTTGGTAAAAGTTTATGATGCGAGATTTGGTACCATCCGGGCAAAGCAAATGTTGTAGTGATGCTTTGAGTAGAAAGACGTCGCACTCGCGGTGTTGTTGAGTTCCCAGCCAGTTGCGGCGGGAGTTCGAGTGAGGTTGCAGTGTTGTTGGGTGAAATTCACGGCGAGTAAGCGCGATTGTGATTCGACCATCGATTAGACAACGGATTATTGATAGTCGGTGAGTGACCCGCACTCAAGAAATTGGGTAATGAGTTAGTCTTGATGGAGATTTTGACTTTGTGTATTCACGATAAAGTGGTGACGTCTGAGAGCGGTTGTGTGTTCGGATGTCGCAAGATTGCGAAACGAGTTGCTCTCGAGAGCCCACAGTTCTCGTTTGCTTGGCACCCGGGGTACCAAGATGTATCGAGATCTTAAGCAAACATTCGGTGGATGGGAATGAAAAGAGATGTTGCGGTATTTGTCGGTCGATGTCTCACTTGTAAGCAAGTGAAGGCACCGAGGCGAGACCAACCGGTTTTTTTGCAAACCGTTGAGTGTACCTCGGTGGAAATGGGAAGAGATCTCCATGGACTTTATTTACGGTTTGCCGAGGACTCGAGGAAGTTCTCTCGATTTGGGTGTTAGTCGATCGATTGACTAAGAGCGCACACTTCATTCCCGGTAGAGACACTTATACCGTGGAGCAGTGGGTATGATTGTTTTTGGAGCGATTGTTCGTTATCACGGTGTGCAGCCGTGAGGATTGTGTCCGACCGTGATTTGAGGGCTTGTGTGTTGGATTTCCAGAGCGATTAGGACCGAGATCAGATCTCGATGGAGTTTGCATATAACAACAACGATTTATCGATCGGCGATTCGGATGGCTCCATTCGAGGCTTTGTATGGTAAGCGTTGCCGATCTCACGTGTTGCGGGAAGAGGTTGGTGATAGGCGAGTTTTGGGTCGAGTTCTTTGCAGATTGACCAATGGTGTCGTGCGAGAAGATTAGAGCTCGTATGTTGATGGCTCAGAAGCGCACCAGAAGAGTTATGCCGATGTTGGCGTCGAATTTGGAGTTTGAGGTTGGTCAACATGTATTCCTAAAGGTCGCACCGATGCGAGGTGTTTTGAGGTTTGGCAAGCGTGGAAAGCTGAGTCCCCATTTTGTTGGTCCATTTGAGATTCTGGAGAGGATTGGCAGAGTCGCTTATCGGTTGGCTCTACCTCCGTCATTGTCAGCGGTGCACAGTGTATTTCATGTTTCGATGTTGAGGAAGTACGTGCCGGACCCGTCGCACATTGTTGATTTTGAGCCTTTGCAGCTGAAATGAGGATTTGAGCTTTGAGGAAAAGCCAGTGGGGATTCTTGCTTTTGAGCTGTTCCAATCTTGAGTGACTTTCGAGGACGAAAGTCTTATAAGGGGGGAGTATTGTAACGGCCCGGGAATTTCATCCCGGTCTTCCCGGGAGGCCCAGGGGCATTTTGGTAATTTTGGGTCGGGCCGACAAGGCCGGTTTTGAAATTGAAAATTGTCGGAATAATTATGAGTCAATTTGAATAGGATTGGGATTTTTGGTGAAGGCATTTGGGCTTGGGGAAGAGTAAAATTAAATGAGGAATTAAATAGCGCGTCGAGTGAGATTCGAACCAGAGACGTGTCGCGTGCTAGGCAGGGGGCGCTGCCAGTCGAGCCACTGGGCGTCTTCATGCTTCTAAACGCGCTAGTATCCCTTTATGCTTGTTTTCGAAGGCGGTTAGTATAAAAGCAGAGCTCGCCCGAAGCTTCTTCTTCCTCGCGAATTCTCCTTCGTTTCTCCTTCGACCGACCGTCGATTTCTGGCGATTTCTTCCTTCTCCAGCTCCGAATCGATCATGGTTGTCTTCCCCAGCTCTGAGGTCGATCCTTTTCCGGGCTGAAGGTAAGTTTTCCTTCCTTTCTTCTTCTCTTCTTCGTTCCGAGCCCCGCTTCGGCTTCGTTTCACCTGTAGTGGTGAAGTGATTTTTTCTGGGTGGTTTGTGTGCAGCTAGTGTAGGGGAGTTCTCCATCAAAGAATCGCTCGTCGAATCCCCGTGGATAGTTCGATTTTGGGTTGTCTCCTTCGCCCCTGTTGCGTGCTCGTCGCGGCGCTGCGCCAGAACCGAGCCTCGAGCAGCGCCGCATGCGCGCGCGCTCGCGCCTCTGCATCGACGCGCGCATGAAAGCAGCCCAATGGCCGTGTCCGTCCAGGCGCTGTCGCCGAGCAGTGCCGCCGAGCCGTGTCGCCAAGCCGCGCCCCAGCGCCGTGTCTCGTGTCCTGCTGCCGAGCCGAGCCGCCAAGCCAAGCCGAGCTGAGCCGAGCCAAGCCGAGCCGAGCCGAGCCGAGCCGAGCCGAGTGAGAGCCGAGTCGAATTATTTTATTTTATTTAATTTAGATATTGTGTGTAATTGTGTTGTGCTTGTTAGGTTCCCGGTAGCTAGTTCGGGTTCGTTCGCAGCCTAGGTTTCCGTGTAATCGTCCCCGACCAAGGTAAGGATTTCTTACCGGAGTTGTGTGGACCCTGCGATATTATATGTGATTGCTGATTGATTGCTTGTTTGTGTTTATTGACATGTGTAGCTAGGTATTCTATTCTGAATTCCCGATTAGCATGATTTTCTGGTTTAATTCTCATGTTAATCCATGCTAGGTTGTTCCTCTCTAGCATGCTCGAGATCTGCCTTGCTTCGTAGTATCATGCTAGGCTCGTTGTATTCTTATTGAGCACGTATTGGATTTTATGGAATTGTTTGTCGTTTGCTAGGGCGGAGTTAGAATTGCGGTAGATAGCATCATCGGGCCCGATGCATAAAGTACCTTGCATCCATGGCGGGGACGTCGAGCAAGTCATTCCGTCCCTGGACCCCGTGAGGATTAGCTAACCCGAGCGGTAGGGCCCCGCAATCTTGGGTGAGGGTGGCGATCGTTAAATGCCCCAACCGTCGGGATGATGACTTGGCATTGCCTCGCCCCGGCGATCGGCACGTCCTCGGCGTGTTGGTGTAGCCCTTGATTGCCACTTGTTAAGGTAAGGGCGACTTCACGGTGTAAGCCTACCACGACCCGTTTCCTTAGCCTCAAAGTGCGGTGGTTCAGGTGACATAGTTTACGTGTCCGTGTCTCACACCCCCTATGTCGGTGACACCGATCCAAAGATTTAGTTAGGCGTGTGGTGATGGACATGGGCGACTTGCCTCAGATCCAGCACCCCATGGTCTGCAAAGAGCACGCGGTGCATGTTTACGCTCATTACAGTGCCGATTGGAGAGCTCATCGGGATCTTGAGCGCAGTGTACCTTTTCGTCGACGATGAAGACAGCCGAGGTGGGACTTGTTTCTCGTATAGGGCGACTTATGTATTGGACTCGTGTGGTGATATTATTCCGGACTAAGACCTTAAATTGGCATCCGAGGCCCAAGTGTGGGCTAAAGCTATGTGCTCTATTCGTGTTTATATTCATAGCTTGCATACGCTCATCGAGATGACCATGTATATCGTATTGTACCCGGTTGGGGATTCTTACCGAGTAATTCGTTACTCACCCTTATTCTCGTGGTTTTCCACGCTGTGTAATCGTGGTGCGCGACAGGATGCCGAAGAAGGAGCGGTGATCATGGGGCCCGATCTTCCAACTCGATTTTTGTATTATGACTCTTTATGTTTTGTTTCCGAATGCATGTAAATTTGGGCACGGAGCCCTAGGATGTTTTGTAAATGTTTTGTGGATTCCAAAGCATTTTGTATCCGAACAGTTTTGAATGGTTTTTAGTAAATCTGACGATCAGAGTAAACTTTGGAAATTTATTTATCTTGGAACAGGTGCTTGAAAACAGGGACAGGTTCCAGGGAAATTGTCTAGTTTTTAAAGGGGTTATTTTGAATGTTTTTGTTTTAATTGGAATCCGAAATCTTGTCTGATTAATGTCCTTTACTTTGAATGCATGCATTGGGGTAAGGGCCCATTTAGTGCCCCATTTGGGTCGGTCCCTTACAGCACAAGACTTTGCTATACTTAAAAACTCTTTGACTCCGACACCATATTCTCGAGACAATTTGTCTCTGTTCTTCATCCAATCCTTATTCTTGTTTTGTTCACCCTTGATTTAACTTTGTCGTTAAAATCCTACATGATTTGGACGAGATTAGTGAGTGTGTGCTTTAAAACTTAACTAAACTAATTAGAACTAAACTAATTAATGAGGATGGAGGAAATAAAGCCTATACAAGACTTTGGTTATCAAATGAGGCCTAAGATTTCTAAATAAATAAATTCTTTAGCCTCAAAACAATTGGTCTAAAATCGAATAGCTCTTGGATAGTATCCTAACATATCATCTAATTTATCTCTTACTTATTTCAAGAAAGTATGAACTTGACCCTATCAAATTTATAACACTTCAGAAAGAATGCAATGGTAGAACATGGATATTTATCAAGAGACAATAAGTTTTTATGTTAAAAAAACAAAGAAAAAACATAAAAAGCAAACTCTTATAAATATAGACTGATTTTGTCGAGTCACAACAATTTCAACCATAAGATCATGCATAACCATTTCAAATCATAAACAAAAAGGAAGACAACGCCTCAAAATTTAGAAAATGCTAAAGAAAAAACAAAGCCTTGCAAACTAGACAACAGACGATTTCAAGAATGCAAAAGTACAAATAAAATTTTCAGATTAAACAATAAATAAGTTAAATAAAACCAAAACTATCAACCTTCAAAGAAAACAAGAAAATAAATGTAAGACTATGAATGATAGAGATTAAATAAGGGCGGGCTTTCAAGTTATTTGGCTTTGTGAAAGAAAGTGAGTGGTTTAGGGATGATTTTGGGTGTGTTGAATGTTCGTGAATTGGTGTTGGGCGGAATAAAAATAAGCTAATCTCAATGGGTTTTTTTAAATATATACTTTTTATATATATCTTGATGCAAGCTGAAAAATTGTTGAGTGTTGAACTTTTGTTGAGATAACTTTTGTTGAGATGTTTTGTATAGCTACAGGGAGTATTTATAGTTTGTAGAATGATTGTTACAAGTTATAGATAAGCTTAAATGAGAAGGTAATTACTAAGTGTTGTATGCCATAAATTGGGTGAGCTACTAAGTGTAATGGCAGAATGTGAAATTGTTCAGGAATAAAGGCTAGAGAATAAGAAGCCTTACAAAGGAATAAACCTGGTGCGGCTGAAGTTAAACGCGCACGGGGTGGCTGTGACGCTGATCCAAGCAGGCAGGTGAGGCTGGTCTGCAACGGAAATTTCGGCAGGTAGGTTGCGGTGGCGTGGACGGCGAGTCGAAGGAGGAGGAAAAGCAGGGCGACGACGGCTGTAGGGTGGAGGTGAAGAAGAGGGAGAAGAAGAAGAAATGAGGCTAGGGTTTTTTTTTTCTTTCCTTTTTTCTTTTTAACTTAAAGCTCTTTTCTTTTCTATTTTATTTCTACTTTTTATTTCCCACCTTTTCTTTTTCTTTTAAATCACATAAATGAGCTATTAATGCCCATGTTTTTTTTCCCTTTTCCATTTCCTTTTAAATAAGAGTTTTAATGTTTTCCCCTAACATTTTAATTACATTAATATATAGATAATTTCAGAGGTTGCAAGTAGGAGAAATAAAGCATGGAAGAAGATCAGGCTGATATTGTAGGGAAGGCGTTTGTGGAACATTACTACCAATTGTTCGACAACGAAAGAGCCTCTGTTTCTTCTTTGTACCAACCCGACTCCATGTTCACTTTGGAAGGCCAGCAAATATTAGGCGGTGATGACATCTCAACTAAGTTTTAGCAATTGCCCTTTGAACGTTGCCGACATGTCGTCAGCACCGTTGATGTGCAACCCTCCGTCACCCCTGCCTCCCTCCTCATCTTCGTCAGCGGTAGCCTTGAGCTACCCGACAAAGAACACCCCTTGAGATTCAGTCAGGTTATCTTTCTTTCTTTTTTAGTTTCCAACCTGTATTCTTTTGTTCAATAAATTTGAATTTATATATATATATATATATATATATATATATATATATATATATATACCGTCCATGCTATATTTCTTTTGACGAGTGAAGTTCCTTATTATGTTCAATGTATAAAGATAAAAAATTGGGTACTTCATCCAAAGTACATAATACATACTATCATTTATGAGGATAATAGTACACGAGCATGTTTTTAATATATCATTTATTTTTTATTACTCAAATAATTTTTTTTAATATAATTTGTAATTCATTTTTATATACTTATGTTATTCTGTGAGATGTTATTATCCTCACAAATGGTAATAAGTATGTCCAAATACTTTTTAAAAATATATCCAAATTTTGTTTATATATGAATAATATTTTTTTGTTTACATTAATATATAGATTTTCTTTTTTGTTTTTAAATTTTTTTTCTTGTGGTCTAAAAAGAATTGCATTTAAAGGGGTGTTTCCTCGGCTTCGATCAACTAAAATTGATAGATATCAAATTTGAAATTGATAAAGTTCAAATTAAATTTGAAATATTTTATTATGTACAAATATTTTAAGAAATTAATTTCAAAATATAAATGTTAGAATTTTCTATGTGCAATAATCTTTTAAAAAATATTTGTGATCCATTAAAAATGTTGAAAAAAATAGTTTTATTATTAATATTTATCGTGCTCAAATCAGCCGGAAATAACAAAATATCCCACATTCAATAAGTAATAATTATATAAAAAAATGCCCTTATGGGTAACAGACCAAAATATCCTTATATAATGAGTTTTAAAAAACGCAAAAAGTAACTTTAAATAAATATCACTTCAAATTAGTCTCAAACATAGGGCTTCAAAATTGTTGGGGTCAATACCACAAGAGAAAATGAATTTTGAACAAAAATAAAATTTATTTTTGAAATGAGAGAAAAGAAAAGACATGAAAAAATTGGTTTTTTTTAAAAGTCTTACCCCGACGTTTTTTACGTTGGCTTAAACTATCTTTTCCGATGTTTAACGCCTACTCATTAATTGATGATTGTAATAAAGTGTCATAATACGCGCATTAATTGATGATTGTAATAAAGTGTCATATAATGCGAGTTAATCGATGATTATAATAAAGTGTCATAAAACGCGTGTTTTCATTTATAACACTTTAATTGCATTTCCTTCATAAATTTGGTTTGGGATAAGTATCATCTATTCCCATTTTTCTAGTAGTGATTTAACAAGTTTCGTTACCCGAACCAACACGCTCTTCACTAGCATGTCGAACGAAGTCCTCCGGAAACATGTGTGTACCATGGCACGCACAGACAATCTTGATCTGGCTTGCATTGAATCTGTAATTCACACCAAAAATTGTTCTACACCAGAAATTGTCATGAATGGGTAAGAGTGTATCTTGAATAAAGAAGAGGGGGGAAATATAAAATTATGTAATGGGAAATTGTTGTATTGATTGAAGGTGAGAAATTGTTGAAAGATAGTCCATTGTTGTTGAGATCTCAATTGTCCCACATTGGAAAAGTGGGGAGTCCAACATTAATATAAAAGACATATGAGTTATTCCCCACATTGCCAATTGGTTTTGAGGTGGAACCCCATATTCTCTAATAATTGTCATTAATTCTAATATGAGGGGTTGGATAAAAGTATTTGGTTTAAGTACAAGAACTAGAAGAAAAGAGGTCGACTAAGTTTCCTCTGATACCAGATTGTTGAACACAACTCTTAAGTGGGAAACACCGACACTTTTTATTATTACCACTTTATAAGAGATTATAAGACAAGTGTTTAGGACACACACTATAAAATCACACTAAGACTCTTACAAGACACTTTGTAGTAGACTTCAACACTTGCTTTTTCTTGGATACAAAATATGGTGGGGTGGAGGTCTATTTATAACATAAGCTAGACAATACACATTTTCCTATAGTGTTCTCTAAAATATCTAGATATTTTCCCCTACATTTATCTAGAGACTTCCTAAGAATATCTAGATACTTACCTCTTTCTAGAACATTCTTTCAATGTCCACAACACTTTAAAATTCTAAATACTCCTGCACTTTGCTAAAAAGCTTCTAGATTATGGACTTCTCTAGATTATGGACTTCTACTCTAAGTGGGCTAATTAATATTTTTGATAATTTGGGCTCTCATAACTATTGGGTTAAACTCCATTAGGCTAGTGATGAACTTTTCACACTCTCCCTCAGCACTAGCCTTAATTCGTCGTACCATGTTGAAAGAACCCTCGAGCTACGAAGCGAGGCTTCGATCTTTCGTTTGATCCATCCCGACGTCTCTTTATTTTGTAAACCCTTTTGCAAGAAATGGGTTTGATGTCTAGTGATCTTGACACCAATTCCCAAGTTTGACTTTGCCCCAAACTTGTTAGTTCTTTCTTCATTGCCTTCTGCCAAGCCGAGTTTTCTGATACTTCTTCATACATCTCCAATTCTTTAACACAATCCTCAATAGTAGCTATATAGGAATTCTCAGGATTTGGATTTCGAGTTCTTTCTGATTGTTTAAGTTGTGGAGGTGACATTTCCTTTTCTCTGAGTTTGTTTGGTTGAGTTACTTGTTGCTCATGGACATCAGTGTCATTTAGTTCTTCAGACTCGTCATCACTTAACCATATGTGTGTAATTTTCTCTCTTGTCTCCTATTGTAGAACTTCTTCAATGTTGCTTGAGTCTGGTAAGACTTCCTTCTCCGAGGACCACCACAAAGATGTTTCTTCATACATTACATCTCTTGAGGTGTAACAGCTCCCACTTGTTGAATTTTCCAATATTGTAACACCTTCATAGACCTTCATATCTTCAGGCACAATCGTTGTATTGTTGGTTGTACGTAATACATGACTTTCGTTGTACTCTTTCTTGTCATGGAGTTTCCTGTATTAGTTAGACATGTGGTTTGAGCATCCCGAATCAATGGTCCAGTCATTCTCATAATCGTCATGCTCTCCCCCCATTGCCATAAGTGCTTGCTCGTCTTCTTCAAAGACATGTAGTATTTCAACATCCCATTCATCTTCCATCTCATTTTTGGAAGTTGCTGCATTGCTTTCAACATGCTTTTTCTTCGACCAACAATCCTTGGACATGTGACCCTTTTCGCCACAGTTGTAGCAATTTCCTTCGAACCATTTTTCTTGAGAACTCTTATTTTCGTTCTTTTGAGCTATCCAAGGTTGCGCGGTTCCATGATGACCTCTTCCTTTGTCATCATCTTCACCCTTGGATGGTTGCTTAAATTTGCTCCAGCTTTTACTTGTGTAGAGTGCTTCTTCTTCACTCTTTAGCGTGATGCCTCTCATTTGCATAGCCATGGCATCTTGACTGGCTAGCAAATTTTTGAACTCTACAAGTGATGGTTGAGTAGGCCATCCTTGTACAACAATGATGAAGCTTCTATACTCCAGTCGCAATCTGTGGATGATGATCCTCTTCATCCGAGCTTCTTCGATGAAAGACTTTGGATCTAGTTCTGTAATCTCCCGACAGATCGACTTGACCTTGTGGAAGTACTGAGCAATCGACATGTTGTGTTGTGAGATTGATAATAACTCACTGTCGAGAAGTTGTAACATCGTATCATTCTTCTTTGAGAAGAGCATCGCAAACGTGTCCCATGCTTCTTTAGGTGTTTTGTTGTCCCGAATGTGCTCCAACATCTCTTCTTTGATGGTGGTCTTCAAGGCAAACATTGCTTTCCTGCTTTGATTTTCCATTTTAGCAAAACACCATTAGCATCCTCCTCTGGCGGTGTAGTTTCGCTCCCGCCGACGACCTCCCATAGGTCTTGTCCTTGCAAGTAGGACATCATGCATGTTGCCCACATGTTGTAGTTGTTGTTGTTGAGTTTCTTGATTCCTCCGACGACTTGGAGATCATCCATCGTGTTGGCAGTACCTCAATAATACGAAACAAGCTAGTTTTCGACACAAACTACTCACGACACGAAGAAACTCACTCACTAACAATCTCAAGAAATCGTTTCTGATGTGGAAGATCAGTCAGAGCTGCAACCATAGAGCATACTAAGAATTTCAAGAGATCCGACAACCTATCACAACTTGGCTCTGATACCAGATTGTTGAACACAACTCTTACTTGGGAAACACCGACACTTGTCTTGTATTCTCTTCTAAAGTGGTCATAATAAAAAGTGTCGGTGTTTCCCACGCAAGAGTTGTGGTCAACAGTTTAATTACTAAAACTAGAAGAAAAGAGGTCGACTAAGTTTCCTCTTTTATCTTGTGAGGGAAAGAAAAGAGACTCTAACAAATGAGTAAATTCTATCAAAACCAGTTTTCAATGTTAAACTCTCTCTATTTTTTTTATAATAATAACAATAAAAATAATGCATGAAATATTTCTTCAATATTAATTTTGGACAGTCCCTCGTCCTATTAACATTCAATGATAAAAATTAAAACCAAGATGGATCTAGACATATACTATCCTTTAACATATTAAGAAATGAGCATTTCAGCTTAATTTTTTTATCAACAATTAGGGTAGGACAGGATGTTTACCTGAAGAAGGTTGACCACAAGAATTATGCAACTGTGGCTGGGAAATCAAACCCCGAGAATTATCTTTATTTAAAGTTGGAAGCTGGCTATAAGAATAACCAAACATCAAAGACAAGTTTCCAAGGATTCATAGCCTGGATCCCGCGTTATACGCCATTTTCAACGAGGAATACTTGCTGCCTTAAACCATGTAGAGAATGGCCAGTTGAACTGGATGCACCAGCATTGTGAGACTCTTTGACTATTAAAGGAGAAATACCATTTAGCATACTTAATGTTTGAATAGAGAATGGAACGCTTCTGTTGAAGTTACGAAGCTCCTTATTCACTACCTGATGAACCGTTAAGCTTCTTCTGTCCACTAAAGTCTGTAGTACTTAACTCAGAATGTTCATCATTTTGTGAAACTGGCCTTGATGTAAAACCTGAAGACAGACCCAAGCAAAGCTAAAGCTCAAACCCATTCTCTGATAGACTAATATGGTCACAGTACCAACAATATATAATTAATCTAAATTTCCAGCGATTCATACAAAAATATATTCAAGCCTTTTCTAAGATCTATTTCCACAAGACAAACCCACGCAAAGCTCAAGTCCATTGTCCTCCTCCATGTTTCCTGTCGAGAGTCTATGTAAAAAACCCGACCCAAAACATGGTTCTAAACCTGGGTTCTCACTTAGCATGCAAGTTAAATATGATAACAAGCGGTTTAGTGCTCATATTTAACTCCCTTTTAAAACATATGAGAAGGGGGAACCCTTAAAACATAACCAACAATTTACATTTAAACAAAACCAACAAAGTAAAACAAGCCTGGCCAGTGCTTATAAAAACATACAATACAATTTAAACAACTTTTAAAACAATGTTCCCCTAGGACTCCTGTCCATCTACATGCTAAATAAACAATGCAATAATAAATGATAGAGTGCCGACAGCTCCCATGATCAATCAGCTCCCTCCGCTAGCCCTCCTGGTGTTGTCCCAAGTTACCTGAAAGATAAATAAGGGTGAGTATAAACATACTCAGTAAGAATCCCCAACCGGGGTACAATACGATATATCAGTCATCTAACACCTCAACATGCAAGGAAACAGCTATCAACACAGATCATAGCTCAACGAGCTCACAAGGCAAGATCTGGAGTCATCAGAAGTCTCCTACTTCCAGCCTAATGATTGGTTCTCATAACCAATCCTGGGACATCACCGAGGCTCTCTCACTCGGGAAAATGATCAGCTCAAAAACTGATCCCAAGGATGTCCGACTCCTCGAGGGTCTATCTCCTCGACCAAATGATTAGCTCAAAAGCCAATCCCAAAGGGGTGTCCTCAAGGGCCTCTTACCCTCATTTGCAAATCTGGACTTACGGAGAGTACCCGAAGTCTGGCTCTAATCTGGAAGGAACTAGTGTACTCACGACATTAGCCCGGTGGAGCTCTCCGAACCGGCGACTAACGCGTGTGCGCGCACACCGCATGCTGCTGCAACCGGCGTAAATGTGGGGCCTAGGTACAAACTACGCGGGCCAGGTACGCATGCCTAAGACTCGGAAGGCCGTGTCACCGATCACGATGAGTGCGAGGCCCTCGACACTCATCATGCGGCAAAGATGATCCACGGACACGAAGCTAAGAACCGGCCAAGGTAGGCTTACACCGTTGGCGTGGTTCCGCTCTAGCAGAGCTACAAACCAGGCTTATGCCGAAGTGAGTAGCTAAATCCACTGTCGCGCCGGGAGGGGGAGAAAAAGCAATGTACGTTATGCTTTGCTCTACTTCCAACCGATGGGGACAAAGCACGTTATGTCCGCTCTCAACCCTCAAGCAATGTACGTTATGCTTAGCTCTACTCCCGACCAGTGGGGACAAAGTACGTTATGTCCGCTCTCAGCCTCTGGATGATGACAAACCCTACTATACTATCTAAGAGTACAGAGAAAATAAATGATTCCTGGCTAGCAAACAATAAACAACATCAATCACACTTACCTAGCATGATACTACGAACTTAAATCAGGAATCATAAGCATGCTGGAAGAACAAACCTAGCATGGCACTAACATGTACAATAGGGCAAACATGCTAGCAAAAGATCAATCAAAGCTGCCCTATCAATATCATGCTCATAACAATCAGCAAGCATACAAGGCACAATCATGATATATCGCAGGGTCCACACAACCACGGTAAGAAATCCTTACTTGGAACAAGCAGCAAACAATTTATCACAAACGACCCTCGAGCCTCTAATCGAACCCGAACAGCCTAAACATTCAATAAAACACCCCAATTAAATACAATAATCAGCAGCCAACAAATCAGGGCCCAACGAAGAAAA
The DNA here is from genome assembly GCA_036507275.1 of Sicyos edulis. Lineage (NCBI taxonomy): Eukaryota > Viridiplantae > Streptophyta > Magnoliopsida > Cucurbitales > Cucurbitaceae > Sicyos > Sicyos edulis. Next base: position 6,220,531 of record CM071853.1, read on the forward strand.
GACTCGGGAAATACCATCCGAGAAGCCACAAGGCTCGACCAACCAACACAACAGGGCAGGTTGGGCCCAGGCGCGGGCGAGCTGGGGCGAGACAAGGACGCGCGGACGCAGGCTCGAGCTCGGCTGGGAGAAGGCGCGCGACGCGGCTCGGCACAGGGGACGACACGCGGGCGCGAGCTCGACAAGCAACAGGAACGCGCGCGCGGCGCGACGCGACGCGGACGACTACACTGGCGCGCGGGGTGGCCACACGACATCGGTGGCTGGGGCGACGCAAGATCGTGGCGGCTCGGCGAGAAAGGCGGTGGGCGACACGGACCTAGGCGAGGTCACGCGGGGCCTGGGCGAGGGCTGCTCGAGCTGGGCGGCCTAGGGGCTGGGCGACGCGAGCTGAGCGGCTAGGGGCTCGGGCTGGGCGAGGCTCGGGTGGCGACACTGGGCTCTGGGTGGGACACTGGGCGGCAGGGTTGGGCAAATGGGAGCTGTGGCCTGGGCCGGGAGGAGAGAGAGAGAGAGAGAGAGAGAGAGAGAGAGAGAGAGAGAGAGAGAGAGAGAGAGAGAGAGAGAGAGAGAGAGAGAGAGAGAGAGAGAGAAAAGGGAAAAATGGGAAAAAAGGGAAAATGGGGAAAAAGGGAAAAAATGGGATTTTATCCTAATTAAATCCATCCTTATCCATTTTATCCAATTTTAAATACCCTTAAAATCCTTAAATCCCATTTCTCGGCTTCCTCCTTCGAGACCCGACTGAAGCAACCTTTTCCAATAAATAGAACTCACTTAAATCCAACTCCCAAATCAATACTAAGGGCCCTGGCTCGAATCCCAAAGGAAACACCCAAACAACCAAAACTTTGCCCAAAACCCAAATCACAACTGAATTTCCAAACGAATAGCCCAAACATCTCGGGACTCGCAACCCACAACAAACAAACCTCGACAAAGGCAGGAGCTGCCTCAAAGCCCTAAAAATCCACAAATCCTTCCCGGGGAGCATAAAGACCAAAATACCCCTAAGGGTCATAACAGCTCTAACGGCCCAACCGAACAACTGAATCTGAACCGGAAGCTCCTCGAGAACCGGAATAGAAAACTGGGCCGTTACAGTCTACCCAAGATCACAAGTTATTGATCATCCATCAATACTTTGACTCAGGCTGATATACAAAAAGAACCTCACGTGTAAGAGTGTAATACCAAATTTGATTCAAATATCGTGATATTTAACCCTAGCACAAATGAAATATATAATGCAAAAAAGATAGATGGCAAGATTCATACTTAATCCATTGCAAATAAATCCACAGGTCCCATAATAATAAATATTAAACAAAAAGAAGAAATCTAGCCCATTTCACAAACATGGATATTTTGGCCTTGCATAGACTGGCCAAGCTAGAAATTCTTGTTGATCAAGAAACTCTGGTAGCATGGCATTTAAAAAATGTGAAAAACTCAAGAAATGCCTTACATAAGAAGTTGTGAGTTCTAACTCATGAGTCACCTACCTAAGAATTATGTTTTTAGGGGTTTCTTTGACACCCAAATGTTGTAGGATCAGACAATACGCTTCATGAGAATAGCCGAGATGCCCATGGATATCAATAATAAAAAAAACATTCTGATTTTTGTTACTTTAATCAAAGTCTCAGAACATACAATTCAATTATTTCAAATTCAAATCATAGTTCTACTGATTCCAATCAAAATTGACCCACACAAAAACACATGTAAACTCTTATGAAACTTGCATTAAGATTTCCCAAAGCCATCTAAACTGAATAAAGGAACAAATTAACACCCAATCACCAGATCCTGCAAACGTGCTTACATGCCAACAAACAGAAATTATGAAGTCCCCAAGAAATGGTTTACTTGGATTTTGAGGTTATGCTTCTCTCAAGGTCCCAGATTCGAAGCTCACCTATGACATTACTCCTTCGATGTCTCCGGTGCCTAACCTAGGAAAAGGCTTGGTTACCTTTGTTTAAAAAAAAAGGAAAAAGAAAAAGAAAACAGAAGTTGTGAAACCTAAGTCTTTTCACAAACTATGTAAACACAAGAGATCAGCAATCAAAAGCAAAATCCCATATCTTCGCACACACCACACATAATCCAAAATTATCAAGACATATACGTAAAGAATCGGGTAAGTAAATTACCAGAAACGAAATTAATCTCCAGCTAGGGCTGAAGGCTGATTGAAACAGAGAAACATAATCCTAAAAACCCCGTTTGATAAACATTTCCTTTTTTGTTTTTTGATTTTGGTTTTTGGTTTTTTGTTTCAAAAAATAAAAACTGTATATGTTTGATAACTCATTTTAGTGTTATGTTTTTAAAAAATTAAAAACCAAAAAACATGTTTGATAACCATTTTTTGTTTTCAAATATCACATTTTGTTTTATTTTGTTTTTAATTTTTTACTATTTATTCTTGCTCTTTTTCATACTTTTTTTTAAATAAAAACAAAAACTTGTTTTTAAAAGCTACATTTTTATTTTTTAGAATTCCTTTAATATCTTTAAAATAATTTTAAAATTTTAAAAATAAAAACCAAAATTAGTTATCAAACTAACCTGTTTTTTAAAAAAGTAAAAAAAAAAACAAAAAACCAAAAACGAAATTGATTATTAAACGGGGCCTAAGTGAAGTGATTCTTCCACGGAAGGCTGAGTATGAACTTCAAAACCTAGATTAGGGCACTAATTGATGAGGATGAAAACTCTACCCTAAATTGATTATGCCACTGACCCATTTAGTTTTTAATGTCTTTCATCTTTTTTTTTTTTAGGATTTAATGTCTTTCATCTAAACTCTAACAAATGATATCTATGAACATTATTTTAAGGTAAATGATATTTCTTAAACGGAGCTTTAATAATTTTCACTTAGGGGTTGTTTGTTTGACATATTTGGGTAAAATTTAGTTTTAGAATTTATTAACTCCTCCTCGAAAACCAACATCCAAACGAGTTTTTACTAACTTCTCATCATTTTTACTTTTAAAAATAACTCTCATTTCTAATAATTCGTTTTTAATCATTCATTTATGACTCTCAATCATTTTTAACCACTCATTTTTAATTATTCATTTTAAATCAATCAAAATAACTCATTTTTAGTCATTTCTTTCTTAACTACTAAAAATAACCATTCATTTTAAATCTACATCCAAACAAGATTTTGAATCTAACTCCTCTACACAAAAATTACATCCAAATGAGTTTTTGGCACAACTCTAAATTTTTAACTACTCAACTTAACTTCTAAATGCAACTCCCTAAGCTTAATCCTAATTAAATATGTCAATCAAGATTTAACAACGCTGAGTACTTTTTCAATTTTTTGTTTTATTTCAAAAGCATTTTTAGAACTTTCAGTTTGAGATTTTTTAAAATTTTTAATTTTTTTTTTAAATACAATACTTTATAAGTGTTTTATATAATCAAGCCAAAATAGTTAGACTTCATGTGGTTAAAATTTTCCAAATATACAAATTGTGGGAAGAAAAAGAATATAAATTAAAATGTTTAAAGATAATAGAATTACACGACTCTTTTCTAACAATATCATGTCCAACCTCAAAATTAAGTTAAGGTCTACAAAATTAAGGTCTCATTTGATGCTCTTTTTTTTTTAGTTTTTTGCTTTTGAAATATAAACCTACGACTACTACTTTATCATTTTTCTTACCTGGATACCTATATTTGAAGAAACTAAACAAAAATTTTGAAAAAAAAAGAAAGTAAATACCAAAAGTTTATTTTGGTTTTAAAAATCTAGTTAGAATTTACATACTTTCATAAAGAAAGATTTATACATTATAGGAATGATGGAGTACATCGTAGAAAATAAATTTGAGTAAAAATAACTAAATAAGTTTAAATTTCAAAAACCAAAAATAAAAAATAAAATAGTTATAAAAAACAGGCCTAAAAATATTATTGGTTAAAAACCTCAATCTAATTAATATTGTTCCTTTAAAAAATACAATTAATAACATAATTGAATATAAACAAAAATTGTCTCATAAACGCGTATTAAAACATAAAAAACCTATTTAGGATCATAAACAATAAAGTCATAAAAGAACGAAACAACAGTAACAAATAAGGAAAACAACAACAGACTTGAACATTCTCGTAATTTGCAACTGTCTTTTAAATGAGTTAGTTTAGTCTAATGGCTTTCTAAAGTCAAAGTCATTTTTTTCTCAACCCTTTAAGCGACCATTTGACTTTTATAATGATATATAAACTTCATTTTTTGTAGATTATTGATTATTAAAATTATAGAGGAACCCATTTGGATTTTAGTTTACTAAAACATAGATCATGAAAATTATATATTCGTAAGGATTAAAAAGTTGGAAAATAATATATTTGTAACACCAAACAAGCTTTACCCGACATCTCATCTCCATATTTCTGCACCTCAAACAAAGTTTCATGTCTTTGGATTCTCATCTCATTGCACCAAATGCAAGATTTTTTCGACATCTTATCTCATATTCGTGCACCGTAAACAAGTTGTCGCTAATATCAATATCATAAATATATATTTGGACATATAAATAACTCATGAAATAAATATTTGATTCTTGTAGCTTAGCCGGAGCAGGGTGCGGCTACAGTAGCTTCCGAACATAACCAAATGTTAATGAGGGAACATTTTTGTTAGTGGTTTAAAACTTCTCTTCTAAATTTGTAAATATTTTTATTATTTGGACTATTCATGCAAAAAGCCCAAAAAAAAAGAAAGAAAAAAAAATCAATTTTTATTGAGAACCTACGATGTATTAGTTAGAGAATATGGAGTTTTATCTCAAATTCAATTGACAATCAGGGGAGTAGGTGAATCGGATATCAATTTCATTCTTATTGGACCGATACCATTTGAGTTTTATGGACTCTGATACCATATTAGAGAATATGGGGTTTCACCTCAAAACCAATTGGCAATGAGGGGAGTAAACCATATCTCTTATATATTGATGTTGGACTCCCCATTTTACGACATTTGTTGGGATCCTAACATGCTCCCTCAAGATGGTGCCTCTTTTGGACTCATCAATCTTGAATCGGATCTCAATTTCATTCTTATTGAACCGATACCCATTTAGGCTTTATGGGTTCTAATAGCATATTGAGAATACAGGATTCCACCTCAAAACCAATTGGAACGATGGACGATAATGAACAGATTAATTTTTTTAATATATTGTAAACGACACAGAATAGCATCAGTGATAATAATTTCAAAAAGTGCCACCAATTAAAATTGTGTTAAAATTAACAATAAACCCTAAATAAATATTTGGTATTTTTTTTTTAATTTAAGAGCAACTCGAATTTTCTTTTATTACAGCGTGCGTTAACCCTAACAATCTGCTGTTCCATATTCATCGGGGAATACAGTCGCCATCTTTTCTGTCGCTCCTCCCATCTGCGTTTTTTTACAGTGTACGTTTAATTCATAATTTTTTGTTGAAAATGAAAATGTTTGATTCTTTAGGGGAATTCAACTCAACTCCACCATGAATTGAATAAACTTAACTCCTCCCTTCTACGTAGACGATTGTTCGGATAAAGTTCTAGCCCTTGGCTTGGTAGGTAGACGCTGCCTTTTGAATACTAGGTTAATTTAGATTTGGTAAGTTTATGTATTTTTATATTTTAGAATTAGTTAAAATTTGTTAAATATTATGGCCCAACAAAAGAGAATTTAGGTCCAAAGAAAAATCTAGAAGTTATAGTCAAAAGAAAACTCTAGATTTTATCATTTATCCTAGATGGTCAAAGAAAAATCTAGAACTTCAACTTGCCAAGAAATATCTAGACATCCTTATCCAAATCCAAGTTGTGGCAAAATTCTAGCCATTTATTTGACTTGATTACCAAGGCAAAATGTGGACCATTGGATCATACTTGGAGCCCAAGTTTATGGAGGCTATAAATAGGTTATGTCATTTGTTGGCAAACCATCCCAAAATCATCCCAAGACTTCCCACATCTAAAGTGAGGTTGTGAGATAAAAATAGATAGTGTTTTCTCCTTGTAAGAAAGCTTGTTGTTTCTTTGTAGAGAGAAGGTCGTAACTCCTATTTTTGTAATAAAGTTCTTCTATCATTGCCCGTGGTTTTTACCCTAATTTGTTTAGGGGTTTTCCACGTAAAATCAATGTGTCGTTCTTCCTCTTCTTCCTCTTCATTACTATTGTAATTTTCAATCTCTCTTTAGCTGCGACCCTACTCTATTCGTGTAAACAATTTTAACAAGTGGTATCAGAGCCTAGTTTCTTGGTGTAACTATCTACTTATCGTATGCTCTGTGGTTGCCAACTAAAAGGGATCCTCCACATTCAGAAAATAAGTTAGATACTTTCACCTTTGTTGACAGCACGTGGGTTGTGGATTGTTTATCGCTCGTGGTAGAAGCAATGGCGGCAAGGTTCGAGATTGAGAAGTTCAACGGGACCAATTTCTCGTTGTGGAAGATGAAGATGAAGGCTATCTTGAGAAAAGATAATTGTCTTATGACCATCAGTAAGAGGCAGTGGACATCACAGATGATAATAAGTGGAATGAGATGGACGGGAATGCTATTGCAAATTTACATCTAGCACTAGCAGATGCGTTTTGTCAAGCATAGAGGAGAAGAAAACGCACTAGAGATTTGGGAACATCTCACCAAGACCTGTACGAGGCCAAGTCACTTCACACCAAGATTTTCCTTAAGAGGAAATTGTATACTCTTCGAATGTAGAATCTACTTCAATGGCCGGAGCACATGAGCACTTTGAATACTCTATTTTCTCAACTCACATCGTTGGGTTATAAAATAGATTCAAATGAACGTCTTTGAAATTCTACTTCAAAGTCTTCCCGATTCATATGATCAACTTGTCATCAACCTGACAAATAATATTCTGACCGACTGTCTAAACTTTGATGATATTGGAGCTGCTGTCCTTGAAGAAGAAAATCGGAGCAAGAACAGAGAAGACAAGTTGGCCAGCTCACAACAAACAAAGGCTCTAGTGGTGACAAGAGGGAGATCAATGGAACGTGGCTTCAGTGGGAGCCAAAATCAAGGAAGGTCAAAATCAAGAAGTAAGAAGAGCATGAAGTACTACCATTGTGGCAAGAAAGGACATATGAAGAAGGATTGTTGGAATCTAAACAAAAAGGATTCCAATCCTCAAGGAAATGTAGCAAGCACCTCAAATGAAGGTGATGTTTTATCTTGTGAAGCAGCGACAACTATCAAAGGCGGAAAGAGTTTGGGCGATGTATGGTTCATCGACTCAGGAGCGACTTATCACATGACCTCACGTCGAGAATGGTTTCATCATTATGAACCTATCTCAGGAGGGTCCGTGCTCAGCTGCAATGATCATGCCTTGAAGATTGTCGGTATTGGAACTATCAAGTTGAAGTTCCATGATAATACTGTTCGCACAATTCAACATGTGCGACATGTAGAAGGCCTGAAAAAGAACTTGCTTTCATTAGGTCAGCTTGATGACCTTGATTGCAAAGCTGTGGTGGAGAAAGGAGTCATGAAAGTGATTCGAGGAGCGCTGGTACTTATGAAGGGAGAAAAAGTTGACAACAACTTGTACATCTTTGATGGGGAGACTTTGCAAGAGGGAGAGGCGTCGGTTGCCTCAAGTAGTTCAAGTGAACAACTTTCAATGATGTGGCATCAGAAACTTGGACACATGTCAGAGCAAGGAATTAAAGTTCTTGCAGAGCAAAATCTACTCCCTGGGCTCTCTAAGGTGTCTCTACCTTTGTGTGAGCATTGCGTTACAAGTAAGCAACACAGATTAAAGTTCAGCACATCAAATTCTAGAAGCAAAAATATTCTAGAATTGGTTCATTCTGATGTATGGCAAGCACCAATTACATCCTTGGGAGGAGCAAGGTCCTTTGTGTCCTTTATCGACGACTACTCCAAGAGGTGTTGGGTGTATCCAATCAAGAAGAAGGCAGATGTGTGTTCGGTCTTCAAAGTATTCAAAGCGCAAGTTGAACTACAGTCAGAAAAGAAGATCAAGTGCTTGCGGACAGATAATGGAGGAGAATATACAAGCAATGAGTTTGCAGAATTCTGTAATCAACAAGGCATTAAAAGACAGTTCACTACTGCCTACACTTCTCAGCAAAATGGAGTGGCAGAGCGGATGAATAGAACCTTGTTAGAGAGAACAAGAGCAATGTTAGGAGCTGCAGGCTTGGACAAATCATTCAAGAAGCGACCAATACCGCTGTTATGTAGTGAATCGTGCTCCATCAATCGCAATTGAGTTGAAGACGCCAATGCGAGAGATGGATGGTAAGCCTCGTTGATTATTCAAACCTTCATATATTTGGAAGTCCAGTATGCGTGATGTACAATACCAAGAAACTACAAAACTGGATCCAAAATCCGTAAAATGTTTATTCTTAGGTACGCTGATGGTGTGAAGGGGTATCGCCTGTGGGATCCCACTTCCCACAAGGTTATCATTAGCAGGGATGTGATCTTCATGGAAGATAAGAAACAGATAGCAAATGATAGCACTGTCAATGAAAGCTCAGAGACTACAACAGTACACGTGGAGAAAGAATATGAAGATGACCACTCTGAAGCTGAACCAACACACGAGATACAAGATCCAGTTGAGTCACAAGAGACTCGCCGTTCTATCCGAACGACAAAACCACCCAGTTGGCAGTCTGATTATATTATGGAGAGTAACATTGCATATTGTCTTCTAACTGAGGATGGAGAGCCATTAACATTCCAAGAGGCAATGGCTAGTTCAGATGTTACTCAGTGGATGACAGCTATGCATGAAGAAATGGAAGCTCTTCATAAGAACAAGACTTGGGAACTTGTAACGCTACCACAGGGAAGAAAGCCCATTGGTAACAAATGGGTATATAAGATCAAGCGCAACAATGATGATCAAGTGGAGCGGTATCGTGCAAGATTGGTGGTAAAAGGATATGCTCAGAAAGAAGGTATCCACTTCAATGAAATCTTTTCTCCAGTAGTTTGACTTACTACTGTTATAATAGTCTTAGCAATGTGTGCTACATTTGATTTACATCTGGAGCAGTTAGATGTAAAAACTACATTTCTCCATGGTGATCTTGAAGAAGAAATCTATATGCTCCAACCAGAAGGTTTTGAAGAACAAGGAAAAGAGAACTTGGTTTGCAGGTTGAAAAAATCTCTGTATGGTCTCAAACAGGCGTCGAGATGTTGGTACAAGAGATTTGATTCCTTCATCATGAGCCTTGAATACAACAGACTTAATGCAGACCCTTGTGCATATTTCAAGAGGTTTAGTGAAAAAGATTTCATTATCTTGCTGTTGTATGTTGACGACATGTTGGTAGCAGGCCCCAACAAAGATCGTATTAAAGAATTGAAGGCTCAGTTGGCTAGGGAGTTTGAAATGAAGGACTTGGGGCCAGCAAACAAGATTCTGGGGATGCAAATTCACCGAGACAGAAATAAAAGAAAGATGCTCCATCTAGTAAAGAGGCAGTATGGTTATGATGAAGGAATATGATGCAAATCCATTTAGTCTTGAAGATGTATCCGGGGGCACAATAACCTTAAGCAACATTGGAGCGATTGGTGGGAAATTCGGCTCCCCTCTGCTCAACCTGCCTGAAGTATCCATAATCGCAATGGGCCGAATCAAGAAGATTCCACAGATTACTGATGATGGGGACGTGTACCCCGTGTCGATCATGACGGTGAGCAACTTAAAACCAATCTTCATGCCCAAACAAAACCCACATAAATAGTTACAAAGTAAAGATATATGTCATGGTTCTATAAATTGGATTTCCCCCTCTTTTCTCAGATTAACATTGGTGCAGACCATAGAGTACTAGATGGAGCAACAGTGGCCAAGTTTTGTAACGAGTGGAAGCGATTCATTGAAAATCCAGATCTTCTCATCTTGAATATGAGATAAAGAGCTTTCCTTGACTTGGGACCATTATGCAGGTGATTTTGATAAAAGCAAATCCACCACTGGATATGTGTTCACTCTTGCTAGCTGAGTCGTAAGTCGGGTTTCAAATCGCAGATCGATTGTGGCTACCTCGACAAATGTAAGCGAGTATGTTGCGGCTACACAAGCTAGTAAAGAGGCGGTATGGTTAAAAATGTTAATGGATGAACTCGGGCACGAACAGTAAGAATATTTCTATTTTGTGACAATGAGTGCCTTGTACCTTGCAAGGAATCCAACTTTCCATTCCAAGTCAAAACATATTCGAGTGCAGTACCACTTTGTTCGTGAGAAAGTGGAAGAAGGAACAGTGGATATGCAGAAAATTCATACAAAAGAAAACCTCGCAGATTATCCACCAAGGCAATCAATGGTGACAAGTTTGATTGGTGTCGATCCGCGAATGGCCTAGCAGAAACATAAGCAACATGGAGATGGCAAGGAAGAAAGAACGGTGTGGAGATTTATTGATGGATCAATCAAATCTCCAAGTGGGAGATTGTTAAATATTATGGCCCAACAAAAGAGAATTTAGGTCCAAAGAAAAATCTAGAAGTTATAGCCAAAAGAAAACTCTAGATTTTATCATTTATCCTAGATGGTCAAAGAAAAATCTAGAACTTCAACTTGCCAAGAAATATCTAGACATCCTTATCCAAATCCAAGTTGTGGCAAAATCCTAGCCATTTATTTGACTTGATTACCAACGCAAAATGTGGACCATTGGATCATACTTGGAGCCCAAGTTTATGGAGGCTATAAATAGGTTATGTCATTTGTTGGCAAACCATCCCAAAATCATCCCAAGACTTCCCACATCTAAAGTGAGGTTGTGAGATAAAAATAGATAGTGTTTTCTCCTTGTAAGAAAGCTTGTTGTTTCTTTGTAGAGAGAAGGTTGTAACTCCTATTTTTGTAATAAAGTTCTTCTATTCTTGCCCGTGGTTTTTACCCTAATTTGTTTAGGGGTTTTCCACGTAAAATCATTGTGTCGTTCTTCCTCTTCTTCCTCTTCATTACTATTGTAATTTTCAATCTCTCTTTAGCTGCGACCCTGCTCTATTCGTGTAAACAATTTTAACAAAATTATTATATTCAGTATTGAGTTGTTGTAGTATTTGATCTGATCTCATCCTATTATCGAAACTAAAAAAAAAATGGAGGCTTTTTTACAATTTCATCTTACTTTTTTTTTCTTCTTTTGTTTTCTAGTTTATGTTCGCATAAATGTTTTGGTTAATTAATTTGATATTTTAGAATATATATATATATATATATATATATTTTATTTTTTACTGACACGGTTATGTTAACATTATAAATCATCATCTCTCAATCACTACTAGAAAAAACATATTCCATGACTAAAATCAAGAGTCATTGTATCCGCTGTCACAGAAGGTTCAACATGTCTCTATTCCTAGCGTCCTTTCTTTGTACAAATATTTTCTTCTTCTTTTAATTACTTGACTTCTTTAGAATTTCTCCTCAAACCACCACTAGACCATCATCAGCATTTAACTTTTTTAGTTTAGAAAAATCACCACTTGGTAATCTTTTCAAATCTTTGTGTAGTTGAGATTATATCAAAATATCTTGAACTTATACTTGCCACAAATTTATGATCACTTTTTTAACCAAATTTCTCAACATCAACTTTCACTTGACTCTTCACATATTTGCTTCACTAGTGTTGGTTATAAACTTGTTTTGGTTTTTTTTGTTTTGGCCATAGCAATTTGTTAGCATTTGATTTTTTTCAAATTTGGTGTTTATTTGTCCATAAAGATAGGAGACTAGTTTGTCAAATTAGTTAACTAGTTTTTAGGAAATGAAGTTAGTGGTAGCTAATTTGTAGCAAGAGTTGTTTCATTTTCACTATATAAAAAGGGTGTCTAGTTACAATTTGTAACACACCACAACAAAAAAAAAACTCAATTAAAGTGTCT